>OZ022419.1:18835040-20222773 GCA_963989365.1 Rhimphoctona megacephalus | reverse complement strand
AATATTGCGACTAGCCTATGTTAATGGAAAAAAGGGCTGTGAAGAGAAATTTAAGTACAGTTTGATCGATTTTCGATGTTCGCCAATTCGCCCATGTTGAATTGTTTGAAAAAAGAAGCATCAATAACGTTTTGATTGTTTATGTTAGCATCAGAATTTCATATTATCAGAGGCCTCATGATTCGACTTTTCTGAAGTTCAACCATAAATTCATTAAAGACGAGGCAAAATTCTTTCACGGATATCCTAATTATTCCTTAATTTTATATAACCGCATCGTATCAAACTGACAAATCTTTAGGGCCACAGCTGTAAGGATCCTAAGCATAAATTATTCCGTGCTTTCACCTACATTCAAGCGGATCAAAGTGTGTTTTACCAAAAAGCTATCGAAACTTCGAGGCTTTGTTGGAAATCGATATTATCACGGTCATATATACCTCCTCCTATATAGATCGAACCCGGCAGGTGTATCGATTGTCCTCTGCCTCAAATGGTTTTAAGAGAAACGTACACAGTAGAGAATCTAAATGAATAATGCCATTTTTTTAACTCCCGACTGCCCGCAGGGCAAAAAGACGGGAGTTATGCGTTTTTTAATGATGGAGAAATAATACTTATATAACAGGTAAGTTAAATTTAATATATTGAATGAATTTCAAATCTTTATACAATCGTGTTTAACACTAGATTTATAACAACCACTGAAAAACCTCGTTTTCCCATTAAAAATCCGTCACATTGAGACTTTTTCATGAATCCAGTTTCAACCTAATTGAGTCGATTAAAAAAAATAAATCTATTGGAAAACTTTGAGCAAGCGAATGATTGAAACGCCGTGCATCGCCTGGTGAAAGCTTGGGTCGGTTGTTCGCGGTGAATTTGGTGTATTCCGTTGGTGTGCGCGTTGAGCATCCGTTTTTGAAGGGGGCGGTAAAGGGGGAAAGTGCCTGTTGCGTGTCGTGTGAGATCCGCGTGGGATGAGAAAGAGGGCCGAGGTTTGCGCATGATCATATATATACAAACATATTTCAAACATACACAGAATCACGGGCTGCAGCAGCAGGCTCGCGACATCGAGATCGACTGCGCATGCGCGATTGCTTCACGACGGCTGTGAAACGTGAGCAAACGGAGAAACAAACAAACGCGAGCTTGAGGGTCGAGTGCGCCCGGCCCGGAAGAAGGGAAAACGCAAGAGTGGCAAGAAAAAAAAGAAACGAATGAAAATAAAAAGAAATTGAAACAAATGAATCAAATAGAACGAAGAACCAAGGGGTAAAAAACAAAAAGTTTCAGAAGCCCGTGACGAAGCTCGAGTGTCGGTACTTTCACGAAACAGTACGGAGAATGGAGTGAGAAGTAAAGAAGGGGAAAGGGGAAAGGGGGTGAAAAATTTGGCACGCAAGCTGCATGCTTTTATTTCCTAGCAAGGCAGAGGGAAAAGTACGGAGGTCGCGGTGCTCGACGTGCGATGGTAGACGGTTACAAGGGAGAGTATAGCTGGCGAATGAAACCAGGTGAATAAGCGGTAGCATAAAAAAAAAAGCTCGAAACAAAGAAACACCTCAAAAAGCTGATATACAGGGCACATTTTAAGCGCCTATTAATATTTGTATTTTTCAATCTAATCAACCAAACATCTGCTAAAGTGAAAAAAACAATCAAACTTCATCAAACTTTCTTAATTTATGGTATTAAATTATCGAAGTTGGTACGTTTCGTTTAGGGTGTTTTTATGTTAACCATTGAATATCCTTCTTCACAACCATACAGAAAACACCATCCATGCCTGTAAATGTATTTTATGGATAATACTGTATACAGTCCGAATTTGCAACGAGGAAGGGAGGAAGGGGAATATAGTTTCGGTCGTTGCTATAGCATGGGGGAATGATCCAAGGAGCAGGGCGTGAGGGAATTTGAGAAGTGGGGAGTACGTGTAGAGGTTGAGAGAGAGCAAATGAGAGAGAGAGAGAGAGAGAGAGAAGAGGGATGCTGCGACGTCGGGCGTCCAGTGATCGCGCCTTAAAAGGTTCGACGCCGCACGCGCCCGACAGCTGCCAGCCAAGCTCTCTCGGATGCTGCTACTACTACACGCACACGCACAAACCCTCACTCACACAATCGCGCCATGTACGCACGCACGTACATTTCCCTCTTTACTTCGCCTTCCATCTGACTCTTTTCCTCATCACCCTCGTTAAACCTCCCCGTCCTCTCTCTCTCTCTCTCTCTCTCTCTTCTCTCTTCTCTCTTCTCTCTAACCGCTTCTCAATTTTGCCTCTTACTCCGCCTTCTCCTCTTCCTCCTTCTCTTTCTCTTCTTCTTCTTCTTCTTCTTCTTCTTCTTCGTTTTTTATTCTCCGTCTTCTTACATTGAATCTTTTCTCGCTTTCGCAGCCCCCAACTTCTCCTCCTTTTTCACTTCGTCAACATCATCTCGTCACAGTCATCTGCTCACACGAAAAATCACACCCTCTCCACCCCTCCCTCATTCTCCTTCTTCTTTTCCGCCGTTCTTCCAGTGATGAGGTCTAAGCTGCACTCGCTTCTTCACTTTCAATCGCTGGTTACAATCGGGTAATAAAAGTTAATTACTCGGTTAAGTTTTTGTGAGAAAATCATAGAACTTTCATCGTTTTTTGTATATGGCACCGAAGTTTGCAACGTTGGAACGCATCGGAATTTCTTTTTGATTTATTCATCGATTTATTAATTTTTCTGTTCTTCTCCATTTTTATTCTTGATTCAGTTTTGTAATCCCCAAAAATATTGCCCAAATTTCGGAGCCTAACACTCCAAATAAATGTTAAACTCTACTAAAGAAAAAAAAAGTAACGTTTTTCGTTGCATTCTAACGATGCGAACTTTAACTTCGTTTTTAAATTGGCTACTTAAAGATTCTTGAAGCATTTTCAGTTTTTTTATTACAAGTTAAAACTTATTTGAATTCTTGTACTCTGGAGAGAAAATTTTTTCTGGGAATCCGAAATTTATTATTCGCATTACAATTTTCAGCTTCATGCGATTATTTCAATTTGTACAATATTTGTAATTATGTAATTCTTCTAATTCGATGAAATTTCACTCGGTAATTAAACTAGGAGGAAAAGGAGTGTTAGAAGCAGTAGATGTGGATCAGCCCTCTGGGTCAACTCAACACCGGTGTTTTCTCGTTGCCAAATTACGAATGGACTAAACCGCGTCTCTACGATGTTCGTCATTCTCTTACAACTCTCGGTCTCTCTCTCTCTCTCTCTCTCTCTCTCTCTCTCTCTCTCTTTTCTTCCATCTTCTCCATTTTTTTCTCTCATTATTTTCTCGACGACGTCGACTTTTCCCCTCGCACGTATCTAACGTAAACTTATCTTTTTTTCTTTTTTTTTGTTCGTGCTTCTTCCCCGGACCCTCTCAGCGTCTTCGACGCTCCGGGTCGCGTCTCTTCATCGTTGCTCGCTCGCTTCGTGGTGTCACATTTCATCGAGGTTACGCATCCGCCAACGCGAGCCTCCCAAAGGCTACAAAACATCGGATTTTAGGGAATACGCACGTAGAACTCTTAGCTCGTCTATTTCAATTGTATCTTCTGAAACAAATCCAAAGTTTAATCAACACAGTCATGAAAAGGACACGTGGTGGCGTTTAAAAAATCCACCCTTTTGGTCCTGAAGAGCCTGCCTTTGTTCATGCAATCGCTACTCGCCATTCAAAAGTCTTAAAAAAAAGGTTGCAGGTGTATTTCAATCCGTTCAATTTTCTCTTCTCCCTTCAACCTTTCCTGCAGCTTTTGTTTTGTTTTCAGATGGATTTCAATCCTCTTAATACAGTTCTCTCCTGTTACTTCTTCCTCGTTTTATTGTTCCAATCTCAGGTGCATTTTAAACCCCATACCATTTTTCTCTCCCCTAAGCACTTCCTTCCACGCGTTTTTTTATCCTTTTTTATTCCTGTAGCTTTTTATTTCCTCAGGTGCATTTTAATCCTTTTAATATTTTCTTTTCCCATTAGATTTTTTTTTCTTCCACTTCTCTTTTTCGATCTCAGATGTTCTTCAACCCCCTTGATATTCTACTCTTTCGTTAGCTCTTCCTAACACCGCGATTCATTTCGCTCTCGCTCCCGTGAGCTTTCTCTTTCGCACAGAGCGAACCTTACGCACACTTTAGCTTGATGACCCGTGGCATGCACTCTCATCCCCCGGTGCATTTGCCAGCTAAGGCGCTCGATTTCACCCACCGATCGCTGACGACCGATCGACCACAAACATAACGCGTGTACGCACATTTTGCACAATTTTTTTTCTTTACACGCCGTTTCACGCTGCTGTTCTGTCGCCGCATCGAAGAAACACGACGATCTGCGAAGCCATTGAAAAAATACATTGTTTTCAAAATATTTTTTAATATCTGCTCCTCGCAATAGATTTCTCTGTAAATTACTTTCGTTTCGTTATTCCAATAAAAGAGATTCTTTCAAATTTATATAAAAACCTTTTAAAAATGTCGAAAACACATTTCTTCAAAATATATATATATATTTTTTTAAATCTGCTACTCGCTATAGATTTCTCTATAAATTACTTTCATTTTATTCTCCAATAAAAGAGATTGTTTCAAATTTATTGAAGCTCAATAAATATCGTAATTTCTTACTTCTTCTTTCTTTTCGATCTCAAATTATCAATGGACACATTTTTCAGTAACGTATATCGTATGTATATAATTCATGATACATTACTGATAACCGGAGAGTGAATTAATCAATGTTCAAGATTCAAAAAAAAAAGAAAGTTGAGTGGACTCGTAGCAGATTTTTTTGTATCGTCCTATCTTTGTTATGTATCACTTGAAAATATTGAAAGAGTATCTGGTCAGGGTTGATAATGCTCCTAGAGATTTATCTATCCCTGTACATATATATATCTATAGACGTACATGCACAGGCATTAACGTGTATTAAAGAGTTGATATCCAAAGGAGAATGACGAGAAGCTACGATCTTCTTGTAATTACGGTACGTAGCACACGTGGCCTGGGATTTCGAGGATAGCAGAAGCCCAAGTCAGAGGAGAGGGACATGTGTTACCCAGCCTCCTACAGAGATATTGCTCCGGGGGATATAATGTGTACCATAATGCCCTGGGCTTTCTCTCTCTCGATCTCATTCGCTCCCTCTCATCTTGTCTCTCCTTGCTTCTTGACTCACGATCCTCGACACAGCCACGAAGCACGTGTATGCTTTCGGGGGGCTTTTTTTCACGAGCACACCGACGCACTACCCCACGTAAAGCTCACGTATCGGGTATGCAGACTTAAAACGATCAGCTGTATCGTTATTTTTCAAGTAGGACAGTTATTTTACTTGGCTTTTGATTATTTAAAAAATGATCGGAAGTGCCCGTGATCATTTTCTCGGGAGCAAATGATTTTCGATGTTAAAATTATATAAATGATTTAATTTTTAATTTTAGAACATGTTTTTACAAAGATCAGTCAAGTTTTTCTTCATTCTGTATTTGTTGTTTTTTTTCTTGTTTTATTTATTTATTTTATTTTGGTAAAAAGAAAGATTGAAAAAAATAAAACGCGTGTACGATACACCTTTTCGTGTTTATCTTTCTTTTCTTTCGTTCTTTTTTTTTTTTTTCTTTTTGCGACTACGACGACTGCCAGCAACGGAAAGAATTTTCATTTTTTGTTTCATCTTCGTTTCTCAGTCATCTGCGTTTCCGCTTCTTGGCTGCCTTCCTTTTTTTTTACTTCGGGGGAGAAGCAAAGTGGCAAACCCTCGAGAAAGCCAAACTCAAATGTCTTTCGTTGATCTTCTTGCGATGCATATATATTCGTATAAAAACTATGTTAAGATATTGTAACTCATATTAAAAAATCTCATATTTGTGGGGGTCGAAAAAAGGCTACCGTTGGAAAGGAAAAAATGACATTCCATCGGTAAAATCGCATTAGATTTACGATTAGTCGACGCTCTTTCGTGTCACGCCGAGCTGAAGTTTATGAGTAACCGAAAAAAGCCCATGATCTCTTCCATAGATACGATGCGGTGTGTCTTGATTTAAAAATTTTCTTTTTAATACTTGACGTCGTGACTGTACCGCTTCGCTAGATTAATTTTCCAAATAGTTTATATAATGTTTTGGTAAATAAAATAATACAGTAACTTTTCATGTTTGTTTACATTATTTTTCGTCCATAAAAGCGCCGCTTAATTAAATAATTTAGCAATAATAAAAGTAATACGAAACAGAAGTCTCATTCTCTGGCAGCAGCACGAAAAAAAACAAGTTACTCAACGTCACAAACTTCCACAGAGGTTAAAAAGCGTGCAAATTTTCGAGGAGCGTGAAAATGTCTGAAACGTAGCCAAGAAAAAGTTCCATTTCCTCTGGAATTTCCCATACGTGTATTGTACAGATAAATAGGTGGTAGAAGCTTGTATACTTGTCGCGACGCCTAGGGACGAGAGAGAGGGAGAGAGAAGGAGAAAACTTTAAGGAACTCGCAAGCTCGCTCGTATATACGTGACGATAATTGATAGGTTTTACTCGAGTCCCGGGGCGGCTCGCGTCGAGGAAGTGAGAAAGATACGAGTGCGGATAAAAGAGGGACAAAAAGTAGAAAAAAAAAATGAAATAGTCAAAAACAACAAAAAGAGAACGGAAGAAAAAGAAATGAGAGCGTAGAGAAGAAACGCGTGGGGAGGAGGAAGAAGAACGCAAAGAGCTGTGAGTTGATGAAGAGAGGGAAAGCTCAACGATGAGGGGGTTCAGAAGTCAGGGGATGACGAAAGAGGGGAGGGAGGGCATCAGGTCCACGCGTCATCCTTAGCACGTGCTCTGGTTTCTAGCGGCTGGTACAACTCTAAGTCTAAGGCATCACGGTGCAAAGCCACAGACATCTTAGATTCCCCTCTTTGCAGCAACCTCCTCCGGAACTGGCGTGGCACACGGTTTTCTAAAGCGTCACGAAGACCGGCATCGTTTCGCTCCCGATATTATATTATTATATAGCGTATGTACCAGAGAGAGAAAGAAAGAGAGAGAGAGAGAGAGAGAGAGAGAGAGAGAGAGAGAGAGAGAGAGAGAGAGAGAGAGAGAGAGAGAGAGAGAGTAGATCAGAGCCAGAGCAGAGCCCGGTGGAAGTTTAATTTTAGCACTTTAGCTTCGACTTTGGCTGTTTCTCGTAGGGACCATGACGACCGCGACGATGGAGACGATGGCGTATAGGTAGAAACCAAACCCAACCAGTCTCGGTTCGCATACATGAATTAGTTTTTACACTAATTCTTTTTATCCCTCTTTTTTAATCCCATTTTATGTCAACTCATGAAAAGCACTGAGCTGAAAAAAATTTGATTCAATTGCTGTGATGGGAAGGTATTTTTTTCCATAAATTATTTTGACAAAATGAAGTTGCTATAAAATTTGATAGTTCTTCAATAAAGAGTCTCAGATTTCTCTGGTTTTCTATTTCATCAAAATTCTCGGATCTATGATACGGAGTTTCATGCCGAACTTTTGGACTAAAATATCACTCTGATCTCAATACTTAATTGCTTCAATAATGAACACGTATTTTTCATCAAATATATTACCACTGAATCGGATTTAAGTTGCCACTTCGACGCAGAACCTAAAATTGTATCCTCGTATCTAAACTGTAAAAGACTCAATGTCTACAGCAAAAAAATGACAGCAGAAGCTACAAATAAAAACGAAGAATCCCACTGTATATGAAGTGTAAAATTTACAGTGCCCCCAGTCAAATATTCAGTACGTATAGCAAAATAAACTGTAAACCAATACCATTTACTGATATTGAAAATTGTAAAAAATGTTAAACGGCATTCATGAAATATTGTAAATAGAAAATATAAAAATTGTGTATTTTCTGTTAAGAAAATTACCATCGACATAAATTAGAAATTGCAGTGTGCCCAGTAAAAATTCGAAAATGTACTGCAAAATTTGCTGTGTTACTTTCAATTTTTACAGTGTACACTGTAATTTCTCCAAACACGTAAGCCAGGAAATTTCAAGGTGAAATCCTTATTGAAGACTGTTGCTGCCTTTGAATTTTCAACTACACGGAAGCGTTACGGACATGATACATTGTAATATATAAAAATTCGATATTTTCTATGTTTCAAATTTTTCTTGCTTTCAAAAGACTTGTCCCATAGATTATTCATTGACGTTACCGATTATATTCCGGATTGGATATAAACGTATCACTTTTTTGTACCAATAATTACCAAGTAGATAGTGATGTAATAGGTAGTGTCCGTGCGCATTAACGGGAGAAACCAGTTTAGGAGGCCGAAATTTTGGTGTTTTTCGTGAATTTTTTTAACAGGAAAGGAATAATTAGAATATGTTTAAACTTGGAGGATATTTCATTCATGTTTTGGAGTACACTTTGTAATTTTTTCAAGTCATTTCCGCCGGAAATAGTGGAGTTAGAAGCTGCTGTCCATGGACGATATCCATCCGGGTTTTTTGCTGGTGGGCATTCCTGAAGTCACAATTTTTATCTGTAATCATTACAATTTTCTTTTTTTGTTAACAACATATTTCCTAAGAATATGAACCTAATTGTGATCAAAAAAGTTGGAAATTGCTTATTTTTGAGGTGTTTGAACACAATGTCATGTTTTTATAGCATGTTTTTTCACCTTTTTTGGATTAAAAAAAATATTTTTAATAATAATATCATCCCAGAGTTAGGTTCATATAGATTGCAATTAAATAAAGAATATTCACTTAACTTTTCAGAACGATTGGTCAATAACTTTTTGAGCTAGAATGCCCACCAGTTGAAAAAAAGTCGTCTATGGGCAGCAGCTTCTAACTCCACTATTTCCGGCGGAAATGACTTGAAATAATTACAAAGTGTACTTCAAAACATGAATAAAATATCCTCCAAGTTTAAACAAATTCTGATTATTCCTTCCCTGTTAAAAAAATTCACGAAAAACACCAAAATTTCGGCCTCCTAAAACGGTTTCTCCCGATAAGTCGTAGACAGGTAGGTAGATCAGATTGAATTTCAGTGTAGGTAGGAAAATTTTTCGGCAGAAATTTATGTGGAAAATAATGGATGTAAGAAAGTATGATTGAAAATGCATTTATAATTAGAATATTTTTTAAAATTTTATTTGATTTAAACAATTTTATGGTTATGTTTAGGTAATTCTGATGAGGATAAGTTCAGTTTATTATTTCGTGTACTTTTTACTGTTCGACACTGCAAAAATTCATTTAATAGAGTGTCATTTACAGTATTGGTATTTTCCACCATAGGGACTTGCAGATTTCGTTTAAAGTTTCATGAAAAATTGATGTTTATGCGTCCGGAAGGCGCTACTAAGGTGGAAACCTGTAAAGTTTCATGGAAATCCCAGTAAAAACTACAGTTTAGTTTTTACCGTGTACGAAAAAGCGTTTAAAACTCATTGAGACTTTTTCTTATAAGGTTTTGCTCCGAAGATTATTAAATTCATCGAAATATTATTTTAATCCTTCAAGTCTCATATACGATCCTGTAATATTCATATTTTGAGCTGAAACATATTCCGCTGTTAAACAAATTTATAAGCTATGAAAAAGTAGCGACGAGTAAATGAAAAGCAAGTAATTAATTCACGTTTCGAGTATTTTTTACTCCGTGAAAGATGGAATGAAATTTAAATTGAATTAAAAAATCGGATCGAATGAACACGCTTTAGCCGGATAAATAAGCGATGTTAAGAAGAAAATCTATTTGATTATAACCTAATGTAAAAATAAATTCTCGTTCACAATATCAAAGAAGGATTGTGATTGAAGTTGGTAACAATTGACACAATATTTATTCATATATATAAATCTGTGAGGGGAAAAAACTTTGCATGTTTGACTGTCTGTATCTTTGACTAGTAAAGGTTAAACTCTAAATCGCCAACAGTGCTAAAGTCATTTTCGTTAAGTACTCAAAACGTCAAAAAAATATTTGATTTTTAATATTTACCGGTTAATTAAAAAAAAAATCAAATTTCCGTTCGAAATTCTCAAAAAACCATTTTTCCAGACACTTTTTCGATATTGTCGTCGTCATGATCGGTTGAGAAATCGAATACAAAAAATATTCGGTGAACAGCTGATCGTCGGATGAAGAAAATAGTTTTTTATTCGTGTTGATATTTCAATTTTTAAAATAACAGTAATATTTTGAACGTCGGAAATAAATGGTTTTTGGATGGGATTTGCGGTAGAAAAGAAATAGAAGATTCGTTGCACTTCAACGAAATACATTTTAACATCATTATCGACTGATCGTTTTTTTTTTTTCTTCATCAGAGATGAACCCAGCGTGAAAAAAGCAGTTTTTTTTCTTTTTTTCACATGTATACTCATCAATTTTATAAATACCGATAAACGATCGATTCGTCAATACGTGTTAATTTAAGGTCAGAGTTTGTGACAGACGAATCCATCACTAGATTCTTCTAGTATACGAATTCCATAAATTTTTAATCAGTCAGACGAAAAAAGGTCAGAAGCTTGAAAATATTACCGAGTAATACTGCCGAACGAACTTTTTTGTTTCGTTTATTCAGTCAATATTTATTTCGCAAATAAAAAAATCCACATTGATGAAACAAATATGAAAAAATTGTTTCATCATCGAACGACGAGTTTCATAAATATTATATTTTCAGGAAAAAAAAAATAATAACCTTTGTAACTGGGAATGGATGTTTAAATGATCCTCAACATTAATTAGAAATAAAATCACAGTCCATCGTGATTAAAAATGTTGAACCCTTCATCAAAGGGTTTTCTGAAGCACGCGTTGGTGTGTGCTCTGTTGGGGATATTATGGTGAGCGTCCTGCGAGAGGCCCTCCTGGACCGAACAAACGTTGCAGCGGTCTTTACACTTATTTGTACCAATGTGCGAAGCGTCGAACGTTAAAGACGATTGACGAAGGGCAAAATGAGGGCGAGAGGGAGAGAGAAAGTAAAGGCTAAGGAAAGAGGCAGAATGTGAGTGAGTAATAGAAGGAGGAAGGGAAAAGAAGTCGCAAGACGTTAAAATTTATGAGAGCGAGAGGGGGAGAGAGAGAGAGAGAGAGAGAGAGAGAGAGAGGAGAGAGAGAGACGACAGAGCCTGGGGCATGTTGGGCCGGCTGTTTGTTAGTTGGGTGGAGGCGTGCAGCAGCCCTCTCTCAGCTGCCAACAGATTTATCGAGTGGCACGTGCCGATCCCCGAAGCTCCCAATGTTCCTTCCATGCTTCCCCCTTTTCTCCAACGTTCCTTGACTTTACTTCCATTCTAGCGATAATCATATGCATTTTTCGATGTATATATATATGCTTGATATTGATTATGCTACTCAATGTTGCATAGTTATCATATTTTTGATTTTTGTTTATCAAAAAGTTCATCTTTCATGGACAAAGTTATTGTTAAGTTTAATTCAACGCTAAAAGTGTGAAAAATAAAAAAAATTAGGCTGTGCAATGTTCATATACAATCACAGCAATTCCAATATCGTTATGATAAAATATTTTTTGACTAACTATTTTAGATCTGAACGCAATGTAACCCTTGTTCAACGATCCAGATTCCGGTGCTCAATGAAATTGCCATTTTATTGCCGACGTTTTACGCGTTCGGTGAACGCTGCATGACCTTTTCTTCCTGTTAATCCATAGGATCATTCCCTCTTCACTCCTCGAGCCAAAAGTCCAATGAAGCTATATGCGGAATTCATTTTTCAACTCCGTCTCCGTTCATTGCTTTATACTCTTTTTTTAATCGAATTTTTCACCTTCCTTTTGTATTATTACTCTATAATATTACTCTCAAATTGAATTTTAACATGTATCTTGTACGAACTTTATTCTTCTTCTGAAATTTTCTATCGTTTTTCTCCATCAACAGAATAAATATCATTTTTTCAACGCACAATTATTTAATTATCGTAGATTTTTGTTTTTGATCTGTTTTTTTTTTTTTGCAATTTACGTGAAAACTGTTAAATTGACTGGGTAAAAAATGGTCGTTGTGGGCGCATAAATGTGATAAACCGGGCCAATAAGTGTAACAGCCTTTAATACCCTCGTAGTTATCGATATTGATGCTGCTCACTCGTTGCACCGAAAGCTTTTCTATCTTGGCCTCCTCAATTAGTAATGGAGAAGCTATTTTGAAAACCGCTATCCCGGCTATCCGATAATCTGTTTAGTACCCCCGATATGCCCGTTTCGCGAAAGAGAAATGACGCTGATACGAGAGATAACAGAGGAGGTGATGTGATGAAAAATGCATACCGCATTGGGATATATCTGCCGTGGAAAATAGACAGATATGGAACGAGCAAAGAGGAAAAGAAGAACGTCGATGAAAATCGATCGAGAGATCGTGATAAAAGACCAAAAAAATTTGTGACATATGAGAGTGAGAGAGTGAATATTTATTCACTCTTTCGTTATTATAAGAATAAATATTCCTAAGAAAAAATCGTAAATTTAAATTCAATATTGCTGACAGAAATTTAAAAAAAAATAAATAAATAAAAAATCAATGCGCGAAAAATAATAAAAATGATAAGTCAATTATTTGTTGACTTCAACTTATCAGCTCTAAATTTTTAAGTGGAGGAAATGTTCATTTAAGTAATGTAATTTAACAATAGCATTATTATTGAATAATTGAAGCTACCCTCGTTCGAGTAAAGAATTTAAACGTAGGAGAGACTCGAGCCTTCGTGTGAGAGTGAGAAATACTTAATATAATAAGTCTTTAATGACTCCGTTAAATTCACCGAAACGTTGAACCTGTCAGATCGGCTAAACGAAAAGAAAATATTGTAAAATATTAACCATATGATGTGGAGGAGCATTGATCCAAATGGAAAGGGCAAAATCGATTAAATAGGAACCAAAAATATAAGATATTGAGTAAAAATTATTCAAGGAATAAATGTCAATCACGAATTATCTCTGTCAGATAGAAATCTATAGCATCGATAAAAATAATCATTTATTTCATCATCGTAATATCTTTTAAATAAAATTAATCAATGTTCGTTAATCATGCTAATATCGAATTGTGGATATGCGCTGATTTTCAAACATTCAGAATCTCATAAGCGAAGTTATTTATAATATTTTTTGTGGCTAATGTGAATACATTGAAAAAATATTCAACTCGGTAATGAATATTAACTTATAATGAAAAATAATATGAGGATTTTCGGGTCGAATTCGCTCGAATAGACGAGGTGAATTGCGATTACATTGATTAAATTATATTACGATCTCAGAGAGAAGATATTCAATCTAAGGAACGAGAAATTCTCGATTTCTCGCTCTCTTTCGCTCACTCTCGATATTACGAATCATTCCATTCGTGCAAATGTGATTTGTACGACGTTTCTCACTGAATATATAATTCAGAAGTCGTACCAATGGGTAATAATGTACATTAGCGTATAATTCCAGTTACAATTGCTTCGTCTCTCTTTCTTCATATCTATTTCATATATCCAACGACTCCATCCTAATTTCCGTCACGTTTTCCGTAAATTTTCACGAAGATCCAAAATCAAGTGATTACTCGATGAACTAATCGTTATCGATTATAAACAAAATGGCGCTTGTATCAACGCAGGGATTTTTGCAATGATAAAAATAGTGAAGAATTCATTTGTATTCGGATCAATATTCTAATCGCTGATAAATTAATCGATCGATTGCAATCAATTCGACGTCGCACCACATATAATTATTTGCCACTTTTTTCCTTGCTTTCTCTCATATCAAGTTGACAGTGATTTAATGAATAATGAGTACGATTTTTTTTAACGTGACGTGCTTCCTGAAATTATTCTCATTTCTTTCATTATTCAAATTAGTCTCTCATGTACTTAAAAAAGAAGATTGGAAGAGTCTGTCATTGCTCTGTCTTTCTCGACCGGAATATTGATTTTTTTTTTTTTTTTTTTTTTTTTTATTCGCATTACATTTCAAACTCTTCTCACACAAGGAAGTCCGAATATTTCGGGACTAAAATCAGCAATAATATGATTCACATAACTCCCGTTAACCGAAAGTCAGAATCAAGCCCAGAAAACAATCAAAAATCTTTTTGTTGTAAATTTAATGCTCGTATTTGTGTCGTTAATGCTGTAAGGTATTTCCGCGAAGCTTGCAATAGCCAAAGTTCAGAAGTGCGAGGCAATGGTGAAGGTTCAATGAGCATATATGTAAGATGGCTCTTGATTGCGTTAATAAGAATGAAGAACGAAAAGACTTGCATTGGTTATTGGTGACGCAGGTAGGATATCGATACGAAAGTTAAGAAGAAGAGAAGAGAGAGAGAGAGAGAGAGAGAGAGAGAGAGAGAGAGAGAGAGAGAGAGAGAGAGAGAGAGAGAGAGAGAGAGAGAGAGAGAATAACGAAGAGGTCCAAACAACCGAGGCAGATAGCTCTCGTTAGATCGGAGGATGAGGGCGCTCGCGTGGCTGCTCAGTCGATACTGCAGAAAAAAGCGCATGAGACAAAGCGCGAGCAAGAAAAAGAGAAAAAAGACGAAGACAGAGAGAGAGAGAGAGAGAGAGAGAGAGAGAGAGCGGGAGGGTGCGATCAAGAAGAAAAAAGGGAGAGAGGAAGAGAGAGCGAAAAAGGGGAGAGATCGAGAGGGAACAAAAATGAGAAAGGAAGAGAACGAAGGAGCGAGAAAGACTAACGATGAGAGAGCTCGAGAAAGAGTAGGATGGCACTCAAGAAAGCGAGAAAGCTAAGGAAAGAACGAGAAAGAGCGAGAGAGATAAATAATGAAAGAGGGAGAAAGAGAACAGAAGAAACGGAGGCGCAATGAGCGCGCGAGGTTCGAGGGGAGGGCGCGCACGTTCGCGCGGATATATCGGTGGTATTTTGGTTTTGGCTCGGCACGGGCCGCGCACTTCTGGGAGTGGAGTTCTAAAAACAGCGGAGGTAAGTCGTTCCTACCCGGCAATCTGCCGCTTTATTTTCCTCTACTCCTGTGTCGCTGCTCAACTCTCGCTTTACTATCGCGCTTTAAGCTCATCATTCGAACTTACCACCCAAAGACACACAACCGTCGCCTCGACGACCCTCCAAAATCTCTTTCTCTCTCTCTCTCTCTTTCTCTCTCTCTTACTCTATATATGCATATATATCTACGTGTGTTCGTGTGTCTCTTTCTCTCTCTCTCTCTCTCTCTCTCTCTCACTGTCTATTTTTCACTCGCGTTCGCATTACCGATCACGTATGATGTTCGCCTTCCAATAATCTTGTTATTCGAACCTTTTTTCAATCATTATTTTCCACGAACAAATCCCTCTTTACCGAATAAACCCAATGAAATAAATCATTTTTCAAAATATTGAGAGAAACATCGATTTTCTGTAATTTTAAACAGAGACCCGTTAACGATTTGAATGAAAAAAAAAACCTCTTTGCTGCCACAATTTTTTATCACGAAATTCTGGTTCGCACTGCAGAATTCGCCGTCAATTACTAACGAATTATTGTTGGAAAAGAAATATTATATTCACGAATCACGAACAGTTACGTTAATCGAGAATTACTTTTCGGACAAAAATACTAGTTACGGTATCGATTGAATTATCCGAAAATTTGGTTCGCGATTGCTTGAATTTATTAGTTTTGTTGTGTACCATTTAACGGTTCGAAACCATTTTTCTAAACGTCTTTTTTTCTACACCGTCCATCGTTACGAAAATCGTGCTAAAAAGCTCAAGAAATAAAAAAAAAAAAAAAAACAGCACCGGATGATCCACCGCGTCAAACGATTCTTCGAGAAAGAAACAAGCCCGGCAGTTATTCCATGGGTCAAGAAAATTTCGGCGACCTCACTCGTGCGGAACAAAAATATCGATTGTCTTTACAAAAACCACGAAGACTGAACAAAAATTATCCGCAATACACTACCATTTTCTTCTCTCAGCTCCACACTCTCCCTCAAACTGTACACCAAAATTTGAAACTTTAGAAAAAGCAATTTTTCAACTGTCACTCGTAGTCACAACTCAATAATATTTAACATTTAACTTATTTCTTCAATGTAACTCCAAGATTCGATTATGACACTATTTATCCTCTCAAGATTGAGACGATATTTCGTCGATGCGATCGTCGCACGATAATACACAAATCCCATCGCAGCACATTGCCCCCCAAGTCACAAGCCATTTTCCTCTCTTCGTACGTTTCGTTTCGTTCAAAAAATCTTTGTTTCCGGCTCGATTTAGTCCGCAGCATCCGTCAGTCATTGAAACTTGGTATTTTTCGGTCGATTGATCTTTTACTTTTCACGGTTTTTATCTTCGACTCTGGATAATGCGATATTTTACCTATCCTATGCGTTCGTCGGTGTATATATATGTATATATTTGAATACAGGTATAGATGCACGCACAGATTCGCGTATATACATATATACGTTCATGTGCACGTACATATATACATAATATGATGAGCGTTTGCATTATACATGTATACACACACAACTATACGAATATATATGCATAAGGACGTACAGATATATGAATACAAATGCATATGAGCCCGTATATGTTATAGATATATGTACGAAGGTATATAGATACATACATATAAACTTATATGTATTTGTATGAAATAAGGTAACTTTATAACCGCGAAGAAACGCGCGCTTCCGATCTCATCGTACTCTCGACTGGTCCTCCGAGTATTATACCCAACGCACACCTCAACCTACCCTCTTCAGACCTCTGCGCGATTTATTTCTTAACTCTCTATTCCTATCCCGCTCGCCCTCTCGATTTATACATGTGCGTTTGTGTGTGTGTATATATATATATATATATATATATATATATATATATATAATATACAGACGTTTACTCGTATATATAGATTTGTATATATGTATATTCACATATAAGTTCATATATATGTGTGTATATATATATATATATATATATATGTATATACAAGTACTACACACTATCTTCGTCTCGCGAACGAAAATTATTTTTGGGTATCTTTTCCCTCCGTTTGTTAATACACGCGGGTGCCGGCAATCGCTAAAATTGTAACCCTCTCCGCGAGGGAGATCCACAAACGCGGACGCGAAAATCCAACATCCTTCTCGCTCGTACCGCTCGAAGAAAGTGAAAGAGAAAACGAGCTCATTCGAATATTTAGGCGATTTCGTGTGCTATGTTTTGTACTATTATTACTTTTTTGGTTTCTAGTTCTTGAACTCTGTATTTATATTGTTGGTGGTCTTAATTTTTTGGGGGGTGGGAATTCCGTGGTTGTTCTGCTCGCTTTGGCTCGAAATTCGTTGTATCGTAAGGTAGAAATTGTAATATTTGTTTGGAAATACAGAAAATAAAAGTTTATTTTTTATTGGGATTTTATTTTAATGCTGAACTGCGGAATTTCTATTTGTTACTTTTATATTCTTAGTTCTTATTCGAATTCTCCATTTTGTTCGGTTGATGGTTATCATCTTGAGGGTTAAAGATCGTTCTGGTGACCAGTTCTTATAGGGCGTTCGTATGGAAGTTTCAAAGGGTTTGAGAAACTAGGCACACATGGTTTTTGATGGTTTCAACCCCCCTGAAAGAAACGCGGTCGCAAGCAATGCCCGGCAACGAAGAGTAAAAAAAAAAGTAAGCTCTCCTACCTCGAAGCTTGGCTCTTTCGTGATTTTTTTCTGGTGAAAGTTTTTCGGCCTTTTTCTTCTGGAGGACAAACAAAAAATTAAATCATTATGAAAATTGTTGACGGAATGAAACTATTTTTTAACGAAACTTATTCGAAAACCACCGAAAAATCAATTTTTATGTTTTATTTTTCTTTTTAATTACATCAATTTTTAAGGTTTTACATAATCACTGACGAATACGAGTTTCCCATGAGGCTGAAGTTTGCAACGTTGGAGTCCAACGAAATGATCTGAAAAAACCCTCCAATAATTCCAGTAATTCTTCAATTCTGTTCCCTGCCTAATTTTCAATTTGTAGTTTTTCAATATACACCGATGATTCACGAAATAAAAAAATACGTGAATTACAAATGATTTTTTCGTTAATTTCGTTAGACTCCAACGTTGCAAACTTCAGCGTCGTGAGTTTCCCTTGAGTTTTAGTCTATTTCGAAAACTTATAAATGAAGTATCCAATGGGTTAGTCATTTCGGTCATGTTAATTATTATCCCGTTTATACGTGTATCAGTAAATTTTCCTCCGGGAGTGTCGAGTCTCGTCAAGATGGCATTAGCTGATGATCTTGGTGGCGACGGCTTTGTTGCTCTTCTCGTCTTCTCGCTCTCTTCTCAATCCGAGTCGATTTTTTCGTTAAATATGTGTCAACGTGTGTCACGTGCCCCTGCTTATTTATTATTATTTTTATTCCTTTTTACTCTATTAGCTTATTATTTTCATTAAAGTTTTTCTCATTCTTTTGAGAATCCCCTTGTAAAAAAAAATCAATTTCGTATACAAGTTCAAGTTTAAGTGTCAAGTAAACCTGCCTTCGTACTTAACCAGAAGTTGGTGGTAAATTTCAGTGAATAATTTATTAATCGTTGTTTGAAAATTAGCTCGATTCGCACTTAGGAGTAAAGAGCCGACTCTTACATAACTTTATTGATTAAACGCTTATAAAGTCGTACTCGTACACGCGATAAAGTTTATTTACAAATTGTTTTTTTTTTAATTTATTTATTTCCCTCGGAAAAGTGTTGGGACCATTTACATAAAAATCAACAGTTTCTTTTATTTGTTTTTAGCTCAAATACATTTATTTGATCAAAAAGTTGCTTTTGACATGGTCGTGATATCGAAAACAATCACACTGTCATTGGACAAAACTCTTCATTCATTTCGACGGAAAAAAATCGATTAAATTTAAGAAATATCCATCAATCACCTCGTTGGTATTGAACCTCCTTTTTCACTTTGCACTCGTTTACAATATTCTCTTAACAATCGAAAAATTGATCCATTGTTCTTCCATTATTGTCTGAATCTGTCCGATACTTGGATAAGAGATTACCTGCCTATATAGTTTGCATCTGCAGCATCCTCCAGTTTCTGTGTAACGATTACATAAGACGCGTTACCGAATGCCTCTCGATCCGAGGCAAATGTATAACTGGGTTTCCTGTTTATAATCGAAATGACCTTATATCGTACAACGACGATTTTTCCCCATTGAATTTACTCCAAAAATTCGAAGCCTAAATTTAAACACATGTCACTCTACCGGCGGTCCGTAATACGATTGGGATTGAATGACATATTGATCGCGAGAATTAGTCCTCGCAATTCGTGATGCTTTATTACATAATCTCGCACAATGTCGATACGGGCTTTCTCGAGCTTCTGTTTGTGACATAGACAGATTCACGTTATTGCAATTTCTAAAGAGCGTACACAATAATACCTTTAATTTAAATGAAAAGTAGAGTATCCGTGTCAAGATACATTCAACGATTACAACGTTCCCCGAATTCGTAAGATCTGAGAGATACACAGAAAAATTGGAAAGAATTTTTATTTTAAAGAAAGACAAATATTTCCTACGATGATCCAACGAATGTTAGCCGATGGTACAAGAGCAAGAATCAATAATTTCAGTCAAATTTTCATTAATCATTCAGTGATCCGATGATCTAGTAATTGAGTTTTTTTTCTCATTTTTTTCTCATAGATAACTTATTATATAATATTTTAATTAAATGCTGGGCAGCATTTCCTTGTACTGATTAATATTTCCAATTACTTCAACGATCAATTCTATCTCAATTAATAAAAAAACAAAATTTGGTCATCGGATAATATTAATTATTCTACTTTATCCATCAACATTTTTCCTCATTGGATTTGTGTTGCGAGGTTTTTTCTTATGGAAGAAGTCTTTCCTACGATCTCATCGTAATCTTAAAGATTCGAATGATCCAACTAAGAAGACGAACAAGTAGACGAAAACGAAGACTTTGGATGAGCGAGCAAACGGCCCCGCTCGACTTTTTTTTCTGATCTCGTGCCAACTGCGCGCAAAGCGCATATTCCACTGACTTAGTCACCCTCGTCTAACTTCTCACACGCGCCCTCTTCTTCTTGTAACTCGGGACACAAAGTTTAAACCTTCTCTTTTCGTTTTAGTCCATACATTTTTCGTACATATATCTATATTCACATATATATATATATATATATATATATAGATATATACGTACTCTCAACAAAGAGGCCGTATCAGAGTAAGTATCTCGTTGGTACATAGTTGTTTTTCTCTGCCAAGATTTGTTGAGGCTGGGCCGGATGGTGCGGCTTGTACTGGATGCTAAAAGGATGACGATGTCGCACAGACTAGTCTACTTTTTCTTTCCTCTTCGTCATACCTTCGATCAACTGGGGCAATGATACGAACGCCTTTTTTTACCTCCTAAAATTCATAAATCCACTCCTACAATTATTGTCAGTGAAATAAAAATTGAAGGAATTTAAATAAAAACATTTTTCATCGTTACACAGGAATTATTCTGAATTTTTCCAAATTTTCTTCATAAATCTGCATATAGGATACAATTTATAGGAAATCAAAATGGTCGATCGAGGGTTTTTCCGACAATCTTATTCCTCCGATTGACCATTGTCAGTTTGAATGTTTGTGTTCAGGTATAAATTTAATTTGAATCGATTACGACCACAATTTCTCGACTGACTAATCGCTTTACCGGTTCGACTGTTATCCTCTTTCAAACTCCCGAAGGGTCTGGACCATGATTTTCTGGGCTAACGGATATCCGGCCCGTTGACGACAGACACGGGGCTGTATCTCGAGAGAAAAGGGGACACAGACACCTCGGAGATCAGGCTGTTTTAGAAACATGGTCACAGATTGAGGAAATCGCTTCCTGGATATATTGGATTCTACATATCTTTAGACACACAAAAAAATTCAAAACATAGCCCTCTTCATCCGCTTCTGTCGTTATTAAGAATATATTTCGCTAATATTTTTCATAAAATTCGTAAAAATTTCGCAATCACATGTATCTTCTAGTATTTTGGACAAATCGTACCATTTTAGAAGTAAATTGTCAATTAATCATTTCCCTGATAATAATTTGAACGTTTTTGAAGTAAAAAATTTGTATTAAAAGAAATATTTCTCGTGTTTTTTTATTATTCTCGATTTTTACTCGACGATGAATACTGAGGATAACGTAATTTGTTTACGTTTTTTGTCTTTGTCATTCGCACCGTTTTTGTAGTTCATTTTGAGAAAAAAAAGAATGGTATAGTTTTGATTAGATGTTAGAGGAAAAAGAGGAAGTAAGAAGGATTGGTCGCCACCTGGCATTTGCGTTGAGCTCTAGAGTACCCCTCATCGAGGATGTAACTACATCGAGAAGTTTTCTTCCTCTTTCATCCTTGTTTTGAGTTCAGGGGGTACGTCGACCCTGTGGCCGAGTGAAAAAAAAGATTCTAGTGTAAAGATCGAGATACGTTAACAGGCGATTCTCGGGAACGTGCTTGAAATCTTTTGGAGAACTTTCTTAAGGTCGAGGAAAAAAGAAACAGTTCACAGTCGTAAAATTTCCTGAAGCTCGGTGCACAATGTAGGGAAATTTAACAGAGCCATGAACGCCATGTGTACAGATGTATACACTCGATCTTTGGATCTTCAGATCGAGTTTGAAAGATATTTGTTCTGGAAAAGCCGTTTATGGCAAGTATCCTTCTTATAACATCGTTCTAATGAATTTTAATCGAATTATTGAAAAATTAGACTGTTGAAGGAAGCACCGAAATTCAACTTGATATAAATCGATAAATTCATCCTCTGCCTAAACTTCAGACCCCTTATTCCGTTATAAAAAAAATCATAAATTCCAGAAACCAAATAATTCATTTTTGTTTATTTTTTTTTGTAGCCTGAAAAGACTGATCAAGACTCCAATGATACGTTCGCTGAACTCCATATTTTTTTTAGTCTTTTTCACGTCAAATCTGGCTGTTAATGCGCTTAATTAAGAAGATCAAATAGATATATATACCTTCATGTACACAACTACAAAAACACATATGAGTTTCTATCTCCTTTTTTCTTTTTTTACAATATGTAGCGTTTCAATCTGTGAGACAGGATTTTCGTTGCGAAATTTCAAACGTTAAAAGTCTTTCACGCTTGACAGGGCTGTGAGCGTCATACTATTTGGTCACAGTGACGAGTGAGACATATAGGCAGAGACATGCAGCGAGAAGATCCGCTATATAATCCAGGTCGAAGGATCGTACATGCAGGATTCACTTCGATATTTTAATTATGCACACGTTCAATGTCTATTTCCGACTTGAGATTCGCGCCGAATCTCTCTCTCTCTCTCTCTCTCTCTCTCTCTCTCTCTCTCTCTCTCTCTCGCGAATGCTACCAAATCCCAGCAGTTTTACCCTCTTTGCCCTCCGCCTGATCGCTCCTACTTTCATCGCGCGTACTTCACTGACGCCACCGCTAGAGCGCGCGTTCGACATTCTCTGTATAAAGTTTCTATTTTTGATGTTTGATATACAGTTACTTAATTGATCACATCATACAACCCTACCGATCATTTAATAATGATGATGGACTGTTTTTAACTACGTTTAATAATTCTTGTGTTAAAAATCGTCGCATATATATAGGGTGTTTTATTTATATATTTCTACCTAAATACTTCTCAAAACTTGAGCGTTTTTGAGGAGGACGTGTAATCATGTACATAAAAGTATCGTCTGTGTAAACACATCGCAAGCTTTCAAGGTGACCTTTGCTTTTTCATTTATTTTTTCGATAGTATCATTGTAATTCTCCCTTGTTGTCAACTTCTCGATTACACAAATTGCGATGTTAAACAATATTCGACTTTATGAAATTCGATAAAACATCTTATAAGCTAATATTTACAAATTACTTTTCTTTCATTCTTTTTTTCAAATCTTAATTTACAATTTTACTCGTTGTTAATTTACAATTTTTGCTCGTTGTGAAACACCCGTTTTCACCGTTGTGCTTATAATGAGATTTCGAATATTCGTTAGGATCTTGTCTTAATAAAAACTAAAAATATCAAGGTTTTTCGGGGGTGCTGTCTGATACTTTTGGCCAAGGCAGTACGTGCTCGCAGAGTAAGTGTCATTCGTGATTTCTTCACCCGCAAAGCTCACAATCTGTCGAGACCAATGTATCGGAAACCTTTGGCCCAATTTCTCTTCTCACCTGACTCGTGATCGGTCGAACTTGATTGACGACCACGTAATTTATTACAATTTCATTCTCGTAAATATATATATATATATATATATATATATATATATATATATATATATATATATATATATATATATAAACCAACAATATTTTTAGATCTCGCTGTATTTTATTGATATTCGCAAAAAAATACCAAACGTTTATTAAGCATAATTGGAGCATCGTGAAAGATGCTTGATAAAACAAAAATTAATGCAGCATAATGTGATTATCAAAATTCCATGCTTGCTCTCGCGATATTGAAGTGAATCAGCAAGAACAATATAAAGCTAGAGGAATTAATTTAACGTGGCTTAAATGAAATATATATATATGAATAAATATGATAAATAAGAGTAAGGAAAATAAACAAAGAAATATAATATTTTAAAAACTTAGGTTTTATAACGACGAGACCGAATTGAGTGACGAAATATCGATTGATAAAGTGGTTTTTAGGATGAACTAAATCCATTGACAAAGCATGAATACGACTGTCGCATCACAACATTTTGTTCGTCTCTCTCTCTCTCCCCTCCCCCCCTCTCTCTCTCTCTCCCTCTCTCTCTCTCTCTCAACCCTTTGTGCCTCCTAACCCTGGGATCCTACTTCGGTAAGTCATACTCGTAACCTGTTGTGAATATATATACACGTATCCATGTAATATGGGTTTCGTAATATCTCGACTGGCCGTACCTTCGTTCACCTGTCCACTTCATATAACGTAACGTGCAAATGACATCGCACCCTGAGAGTACTTGTTCCGATAGAAATTCACGTTAAAGAGAGAGAAAGAAAGAAAGAAAGAAAGAATAAACGTTGAAGGAAGTCAAGAGAAACATTATTTCGCTTCGTAATTCAACGTCACTATATATCGCAGTGACAGTAACATATATACCAAGAATTTTCGATCTTAATTAAAAGAGGGACGAACTATTACTTGACTCCTATATTCGTTCTGCGTCGTATATTTGGTAAATTTTGTAATTATTCATCGATTAGTAATTTTGTGGTCGTTACAAGTCTCTGTAGATGTAGGGAAAGAGTAAGAGAGAGAAATTAAGGTAGGAGAATGAGAGAGATTGATCGATCGTTGAGGATAATAATATATTTAACCTACCACTCCGAGTTAACTTCATTTTACTATTCCTTAATTCCTAAAATCTTTCTATTTCTCTCAAATTAACATCTTCAACGCGTTTCAACCAAAAGTTGAAATCTTCAATACTCGATTTTGTATTACATTACAAACACGTCTGGATATTGTTTTGACCAAATTATTCTACTGTTTAATATTCTTGTAGTGTCAACTGATTTCTTGCACGATATTACACCTCATAACTATAGACATTGGAAAATGTCGTATGAATTCTTGTTCGACACGGAGATCGATAATTTATCGTTACTTTTGCCTGTCCCTAATTCGTGAATTTCATTTGCTAGATGAATATATATTTAACACGTCGATTTTGCCACATTTACTATATAGAACTATTTCACCATTTTACAATGTCAGTTTCTCGCGGATGATAGTTGTAACAGTTGGATTTTTTAGTCGTCGAGAAAATCATTATTTCATTTATTTGGATTATTCTTTGTTTTGAGCCATTTTGATCATTGATTGGCAACTTCTCTTTGGTCAGATTGGACATATTTTATATGTCTAGTAACGAGCGCTTTTCACATCCAGAAAAAAGTTCTATTTAGATCTACTAGGATCGTTTATTCGATTTTTTTTAATTTGAATCAACAACATTTGTATTCGTTTCAACTAGAAAACTGTATTTAAATCAAATAGATAATGCTATTTGGGTCCGTTTATTCGAGTCCCCACGATAAAGCTTCTTGCTCCGGCCACCACGGGGCGCAGAGCGTCGAGGCATTTCTTACATACGAATTGTGCTCTAGATGTGCATAAATTGCTGAAACCAAAGCAATAATATTATTCTGACTGACTATGTCTAGGAAGACGAACATGAATTTTTGTACCTACCCAGGGTCGCAGATCCATGAAAATATTATTAAATAATGTCATAATTGAAAATGGTATAATTATTATTATAAATAATAATATAAATATTATTTTTATTTCAACTTCATATCCGTTCAATTCTTATGATAAAAATATGTCCGATTTTAATACATATATTAAATTTTTCAATAATCAAGAATATAAAAATATTGTGGTTAAAAAAAGAATTTCTTAAAGTTAAATAGACTTCTATTTAGCCGTGAGACAAGGAAAAATTTTTATTTGTTTTAACTAGATCCTAGTTAAATCGACTAGATATTTTTTCTGGATACATAACGTGATGTTTTTTTACATTTTTGAGGATTTGCGTAGGTTATAATGCCTGGTTTCATCGTGATATCGAGGAATGATAGAAAACTTCACGACTATGATTTATTCGAGAATTTTAATACCTTTTAATAATTTTAAGACCTTTTAATAGATCGGATACAATGAATTTTTAAGCCAATATCTGAATTCGTATCAATCAAGAAATTAGTCATTCCCAGAGTCGTTAAGTTTACCGTCACAGGTAGATTTTTTTTGCTCTTATGTCCGTATCGCCTCGTTATTTTCTCGTAATTGATTTTTATATTGCGCCACATGTTATCTCATGCTTCGGAAAATCATTTGCGCCGGACGTGTCATCCGCTTAATTGATCATTATCTCGGCCTGTTGCTCTTTATATTGAAAATATCCTAAAGATTTAATTGTTACGAGTACGTGATTATTTTGAAACTTGGGGAATACAAGACGTAACAAAAATATAAAGTATAAAACCATAACAACAAAATTCAGAGGAATTTCGCGCTTGATCTGCTCTCTCGAGGTGTGGACAAAAAAAAGAGATCGAAACTAATAAGCACCAATTTGAAATACAAGAAAATTTTACAAAAAATGCTATAAAAATACAAACATTTTTCCTTGTAATAGAGAAAACAAAACATGTGAGTAAACAGTTATACAAACATACAAATATTGAACGCAGAAGTACCTAAATCAAATACTTGCCTCAAAAAAAATAATTAAATACTCAAAGATCGATTCTTTTAACCATTCAGACTAAGAAGCATGACCCTTCAGACTGTTGTCAAATTTGTTTCTCATTAAATGTAATGTGTTTCGTGAATAACATATTTCGGATGTATATTATTTAATAATGGACCTTGGATTATGAGGACTTCAAAGTTCTCAAGGATTTGAATACGTGAAATCCCTTCCAGCCACTAGTTTTTTCGGTAAATCTACGAACTAATTAATTCGGATGTTGGTAGCTTGATGTACTTGGAAGTGTAGCTCAATTTTTTTTTCGTACGTTCGAGTCGCGCAAGCTCGCTTCGTACTACTCGATATGTGCGTCTATACATCGTGTGGTAAATCGTTTTTTCTCTCTTTCGCTCTCTTTTACTCTCAATCTCTCTGTGTCTATGGCCCTGTCGAGGTTTTCGATTGGTCGCGAGCTCCCTGACGTAAGTTGTTTGATCGACCAATCAGAAAACCCGGTGTGACGGCGTCAGAGGAGAAAAATACGTCGTCGCGACGCCGGCAACGCGACGCGAACGAGACTCCGGCCAACAACGAGTTTCAACGGATTGAAAGGTCGGGGCGAAGAGGAGGGTTGGGAGGGAGAGAGCTGAAACAGAACTCATGTGTCTTCGTTCTTTCTCTCTCTGTATGAACAACTTTCAACTCAAACTCTAACCTACAATTTGATAAAAAAAAAAAAACCTAGTTGCGAAAAAAATGTCAAAAAAAGAAGCACCACAATCGATAGATCAACGTGACAATTTCAGATAGAAATCTGAACGTCAAACATAAAGAGAATTTTGAACGATCCGCTCTGCACCAACCTACGATCCTTTATTATTTGTTTTTAATCTGCAGAGTAATAACAACACCCAGTAGCAATGTCCCATCCGCGACGACCAAGACCTTCTCTGCATTAAAAGCAAAGCCAGTTCGAGCCAGGCCAAACTTGTGCTTATTTGAATAAATCTTTTACACGCCCCCTTCTTTCCTCTTCAACTTCCCTTTGCGCTTTCCCCTACCCTGGGTTTTCTCCAAACCCCTCCCTTTCTTCTCAACTATATCATCGACGGACCGTGTTGCCGAAAAGCTCGTCAGGCTGCAAGATACAAAGCGCTAGAGAAAGAGAGAGAGAGAGAGAGAGACGGAGAGAGATCGAGATAGAAATTTCTGTTCAGCGCGAAGCGCAACAGCAGCGCCACACCGACTAGTCCCTCGCTTTATAGTTCACTATCGTCGTCGTCGTCGTCGCCGTCGGTAGTCGTCATCGTCATCACGGCCGACTCGTCGACGCACACGTGAAATTTATTATTTTAAGAAACAAAAAAAATATACAATCATACGTATATATATACACATATATAAACATATATATATAAAAGGGAAAAAAGTACAAACCGCATACACTTAGGAACGCATGCGCGAGTCGAACCGTTAAATTATCGTATGTGCGCGCTTTTTCGTCAGTCGCGCGCGCATTTCTCTAGTCTCTCTTTCTCTATTATAAACGCTCCCGAACACGCGGCGTTTTAAGTGAAGAAATAATACATCATTCGAACAACCGCAACAAACGGGACTGTCTCTTTAATGATAATAAAAATAATACAAATAAATGAATAAATAAATAAAAATACGACCATGAAATAAATACGATTTTTTAATTATCTTTATTCGATAAAACAATTAAAGACGAAGCAGTAAGGAAACCCAGTGCCAATCAACGAAGGATTTATACTCTTATACAGAGATTATTAAGAAGAATAGTAAATTCGGGAGTAAAATAACAATAATGTATTTAGTAACGAAGTGAAAAGTGATCTCATTTATGAAACACATCCTGAGGAAAATATCTCGAGTGCACGCGCCAATTATCAACATTAAAATGCACATGCACACTCGGAACTTTGATTTTTTTTAAATTCTACAAAAGTTTACGGTTTTTTGTGTTTTACTCATTTCGTCGCGTGTGTGCTTTTTTTCTTCATCTTCTTCTTTGACAAGGTATCGCCAAACTTCACCGTCGATGTTTGTTGTACTATTGTTATCGTTGTGTCGATACGCGAGAGAGAGAAAAAAAGAGGAGTGTGTGCTTTATCCGCGTGTTTGTACAGACTTTTCGAGTTACGAGGAACAGAATTAACTACTTTTTTTTTTTTTAATTGAAGATAAGACGTCAGCTGTTTCGTAAAAGTTTATAGGTATCAATAAATCGTCGGTTCATTTTTCATAATCTTTTCTTATCGATCGTTGGACGAAGAATTTTGAAAATCCCCAAAAATCACGAGAGTTAAGTGAAAAACTCGAGAAACGAGACGTCAAATCGAACTTTTTTTACTTTCACGTTCAAGTATATACTTTTTACCCTTTGTCGGGGCGAACGAGATGGGGGTGGTAAAAACATCCGACACGTGCGCGCAATGATGTAGTTCAGTGAAAAAGAAAAGAACGTCCTTTTAAATTGTATTATCATTATTACTATTATTTTCGTCGTTACCTTTTTTTTATGCGATGAAGTAAAAAGGACTTTACATCGCCCCGCACTCTGACGAATATATCTGTGCTTATGTGGTTATTTTTACATAAACGCGTGTGCGTCGATAAATATTATGAAAAAATGCTAATAATTGACGATCTTGAATTTCGATAAATACGTGAAATTTCCTCCAGGAGTCTTCGGACGAGCTCAAGACAAAAATCGCGAGAATACTTTTTTTTTTCTTCTCGCGTATTGGACTTTACGTTGTACATTTGTGCAACGCATTCTTACGGATTTCGGTGCACGTCGAGAATCAACGTAATTTTTTTTTTCCTCATCATTGAGCTCACTAAGATAAGAGCATCGTTCATTTGCCAATAGAAAAAGATCGGTGAGTTTTTTTTCTACCTATTTTTGTCTCTACTTGTTTCTCACTCTTTCCCGCCCGCATATCTCTTTTCCTCTTATCAGACACGTGTGTCTATTAACTGATTACTCCAAAAAAACGAAATTGATTGAGATTAACGTGAACTTGCGTGCCAGCAAATGTATTTACTTTTTTTCCGTCTCGTCTCGTAATATCGATACAATTCTGTGATTGTTATTATTATTATTATTTTACTTGTTTTTAATTTCATCGTTTTACACGAATTGCGATCAAAACACTGCACTGCTGTTCGCATACTTTAAGTTTGATTCATATTCAATGTCCGTCTGATCGTTCATTTTGGTTAACACACATTTGTATATTTATTAGTTTATTATTATATATTTTTTTTATTTTTTTTGTAGTATCGAAACGAATACAGCATTTTTTGTATATTTTTCCTAAGGCTACGAACAGTTCGTTGATTTTTCCCTTTTTTTTGTTTATATTCACCCTTCTCTCATTTTCTTTCTCGTGCTGCCGATTTCCCGTGGTACCGGTCCCGTTCTATCGGTGAATTCGTTTACGCGAAGCTCGCGCGCTTACCGGCGCGCAACGCGATACAACATCGGACGGATGTACGGACATGTACGGGGTGGTCGCTGACCCGCCCTCCATGTTTGCTCTTCTATAATAGACCGAATTCGATCGCGAGCCCTCCATACTTTTCCCCAGCATTCACATCGTTCCCTCACTCTTTTTCTCTATACTCTATCGAGTTACGAATATATATGTGGCATTTCACGGGAAACAATCGACATGAATTGTACAAAAAATCGGTCCATTTTGAGCACTCGCTCAAAAATGGTGTCAGTTGCTTAAATTTTTGAAAAAATGTGGAAATAATCATTAAAAATCGAATTTATTTATAGAAATTTTACGTTTTAAGCTAAAAGTAAAAAAAAAAGGAGCTTCAAAATGAAACTCTCACGTGAAATGCCTCATATGTATATTACGTCTACATATAAACGTTTATTCAGGGTCTATACACTCTATAGAAAAAGAGAATGAAGAAAAAATCATGAATATCTACGCACAATATATATGTGAATCCCGTACCAAGCCAACGAGCTTTTTCTCTCACTATTTCCTATTCTATTCATTTTTTTTTTTTCAACTAGAACTCCGTTTTGAATATCAAGGAAACAATAAAGAAAAATACAACATTCATCCTAGTAACTTAAATTGTTTTATTTTTTTCAATTTATACATTTTTTAGAAACTCTTTTTAGCGTCGATGAAATTTACTTACTATTGTAGAAGCATTAAATTGAAGTCAAATAAAATTGTAAACATTAGTACAAATTGAATAAATTAGTAAAAATTGAAAAAATAGTACAAATTGAATGTTGAGAAAAAAAAACTAGTTTACTTTGTGTCATGCCCAAGTATCGATGTGTTTGTTTCCACTAAATATATATCGATGTATTTACACGTATGTACGAACTTCACTATGAAACATATTCGTATTGACGTCTGTCAGACAATCCCCATATATGAATAATATACACGAGGTATTTAATGCTAAACCTGACCACAGATGCTCATAATAATGGGAAGTGTATGAATTTATATTAGGAAAAATGTTAAATAATGACCGGTTTAACAATTGTGTAAACAATCTAAAAATTAGGGAGTTACGTGTATGCACGATAGTTTTCATATAATTAATGGGACGAAGAAAGTATCTGGAATATTAAACAAATTTGAAACGGCCTTAATTTGACTTGGAACGCCCCATACATACGTACAAGCGCGAACGTCCAGGAGAACGGAATAATCGCTATCGTATTGGTTTTCCCTTCTTCCACCGCAAAGCTACAATAACTTTTTTCCGTCTTTTTTTTTTTTTTTTATTCATATTGATTTTATTTTGTTCATGAACACGATATTTGTAATGTATGATATTTCCATACATAGTCATGGATATTTTTATGAATAAAGTTTCGGTGCAACAGATTTAGTTCAATTTATTATTTCTGATGCTTCAATTGAAATCCAACGTTAATGAAATTTATATTTATACTCGACAGCTTGTAGCCACGAGACGCAGTTTAATATTCTTTCAAATATCGTTCGAAAAATATCACTCTATTCATGTTGAAAAAATGTAACAGCCCTTCTAAAAATATTCACGTATATATATGTAAAAATAAATAAACACATGTACTCCTCCTGATGTTTTAGATTAAACGCCCCGTCGTATTGTATTTTTTGTACATTCTCATCAAACTTTAACAACAGGAAATCCTTGTGAGAATGATTACACGTCGGAAAAAAACAGCCCTTCGAAAATAACACGTGAATTTAATAGTTTATCAAAACAACCAATCAATAGAACACGCTAAGAATGAATAATCGGTTTTATATTTTGTCCACATCGTAGAAAGGTCATGAAAAATTGACAATAATACATTGTTCATAATCCTCAATGAATAATAAATAAAGTAACTACGTCGAATAAATAGAAGATAGATAAAACATGATAAAAACTGTTGGAAATTAGATAATTACAGGAAAATTCAAAATCATGTTATTAAGTTAAGGCCTAAAGTAATTTAAATGATTTATCATTGAAAAGTTCTTTATAACAATCACTACAACGACATTTTGTCAATAAATTCATTTGGGAAGAATTTTTTTAACCGGTAGTAGACCGAAGAACAAATGTTGCAATAAATCTATCAAAATATCCAATCGTGATATCATTTTTGACGTTTTTCAATAAAAGCTCGAATCAACTTCGTTTTTCTTTGCGAAAACTTCACGTTCGGGTAAGAAAATATTTAGAATTGCTTTTACGTACACTGCGGTATCATTTTTCGTAGGATTTTTTTTTTAAACAGATGCGATGATTCGAGCTTTTGATGCACATCACGAACGAATACCGGAAGTAACTGTACGATCGAAGATATCGCGATCGAAACATCTCAAGACCAAACACCATACGACCCAAATAATATCGTGACCCCGCACAGTTTCATCAGGTACATCGATCGTTCTGAAAATTCTTGTCTTATATATATATTTTAATACATATATAATCAATATATACAAATACACACACTGATACTTATACAGTAAACTTTGGCCTCGAAAAGCCAAATAATATGCGAAGGTCGTGCAAGCAATTTAATGATGACTGAATCACGCACATACGACGCGTAATCTTCGAAATAAATTTTGGTACCGAAAAACGTCTGATCCACGAATACAATAGAATAATTTTGAAAAATAGCACTTTTACGAAAAATGTACATTAAAAAGAGTTCAAAAAATGGTGAAAAAGTTTAGTAGATAAATTAGTTGTCGTTTTATAAAAATTATCTCGAAGCTTTTCGAATTAACGCTATAAATGTAACTTCAATATTTCCAAATCTCGAAAACAGAGGGGAAAAAATCGTTTTGACGTTTGAAACTCAGCATACATGTGAATGAAAAGTTTGAACATAAATGATTTACGGAGGAAGGATAAAAAGAATGTAAAATAAAAATGAAATATTGATGGAGTTGAAATCGAGGCATGGGTTTGTGAATAAAAACGTCGAAACTCCAGAAAGAGAGAGAGAGAACTCTTGACGGGACTGTAACGAAGCCCGATCATCGACCAATCCTCAAACCCGTAAAGCTCGAAAGAGCGACGATCATATGCGAGGTGAATGGTCTTTTGTCATTCAAACTCGTCGAGATGTCCGCACAGTTTCGTTCTCTTCCTTCTCACGTGTACGGGACATTTCAATGAAAATTGTCCGAGTTGTGATAACTGCCATTGTTCATCAATTTTCATTGCCCATGAGACCCCGTCCATTTCACCTGGAATGGCCCTTATAAAAGTACAGCATAGGGACAAAAGGTAGAGCGTAGGACAAAAGCTCGTATGTGATGTACATAGGGTATTCGTCGATCGACCATTTTTAGCCGTTTAGTGCGATATATATCGTTTACACGCTTTGGTAATACGCACACGACGATTAAAACAAACGCATATAAATGATTAACGGGAGAAACCAATTTAGGAGACCGAAATTTTGGTGTTTTTCGTGAATTTTTTTAACAGGGAAGGAATAATCAGAATTTCTTTAAATTTGGAGGATATTTTATTTATATTTTGAAGTATACTTTGTAATTTTTTCAAATCATTTCCGCCGGAAATAGTGGAGTTAGAAGCTGCTATCCATGGACGATCGCCATCCGAGTTTTTTGCTGGTGGGCATTCCTGAAGTCACAATTTTTATCTGTAATCATCACAATTTTCTTTTTTCGTTAACAACATATTTCCTAAGAATATGAACCTAATTGTGATAAAAAAAGTGGAAAATTGCATGTTTTTGAGGTGTTTCAACACAATGTCATGTTTTTTCACCTTTTTTGCATTAAAAAAAATATTTTTAATAATAATATCATCCCAGAGTTAGGTTCATATAGATTGTAATTGAATAAAGAATATTCACACAAATTTTCAGAACGATTGGTCAATAACTTTTTGAGCTAGAATGCCCACCAGTTGAAAAAAAGTCGTTCATGGACAGCAGCTTCTAACTCCACTATTTCCGGCGGAAATGACTTGAAAAAATTACAAAGTGTACTTCAAAACATAAATAAAATATCCTCCAAGTTTAAACAAATTCTGATTATTCTTTCCCTGTTAAAAAAAATTCACGAAAAACACCAAAATTTCGGCCTCCCTAAACTGGTTTCTCCCGTTAAGCGGGAAAAGTCATGTAAACGTACGTTTTGTCAACATTTTTTTATAAAGAAATGGAATGGTTTATTGAATTAACATAAATCATATCTCAAAATATAGGATGTACGGTATATTGACAAATTTTTTTAGACTAAAATATTTCAAAATGGCGGCGCGACAGCAGCTGAAAATCGACATCTCAGATTTACGCCGTGCAGCCTACAGGTCTCAAATCTCAACTAAAATCAAAAATTTTTGTTGTTAAAATACATTAATACGCTTTGCGTGACGGGGAGAGAAAAAAAATTAAAAATTTAGGACCACTTACAAAAATACAAAAATAATTGATTTTTTTTTCAAAATGATCCTAAATTTTTAATTTTTTTTCTCTCTCCATCACGCAAAGCGCATTAATGTATTTTAACAACAAAAATTTTTGATTTTAGTTGAGATTTGAGACCTGTAGGCTGCACGGCGTAAATCTGAGGTGCCGATTTCCAGCTACTGTGGCGCCGCCATTTTGAAAAATTTTAGTCTAAACAAATTTGTCAATATACCGTACATCGTATATTTTGAGATATGATTTATGTTAATTCAATAAACCATTCCATTTCTTTATAAAAAAAATCATGAAAAAACATACGTTTACATGGCTTTCCCTCGTTAAACAATAAAGAAACATTTCGCGATAAATTGTTTCGTAAAATTGGCCTGGAACACGTTAAAATGCATATTTTAATTTTTTACTCCCAATTACCATCCGAAAAGTCGTAACAATTTTTTCATTGGTACAATAAAAGCCCTTAATAATGAACTGTTCAAAGACAACCACTTTTTACGGTATTATTGGATTGTGGAATAAAAAGTAGAAAAATGCAAATGAACGTATCGTAGGTCACCATGGCAAAATACTTGGTGATAAATATTTTTGAAAAACTACGTAAAAATGTGTTTTTTTCTTATTTTCTAAGTATCGAGACATTTCCATCTTTGCCACTGTATATAATATATGTATTACGTTGTGGGGTGGGGAAAAGAGGGTTGGCTTGTCGCTTCACCTTTTCTCTCGGTCCGTTAGAATTATGTACGTGCGTCGATAAGACGCTCGAGCATCATCATCAGCATCCACACCCGCGAGAGAGCTCTCGGTCCAGTCACCCGTGTTTGAATTAAAAGTCGATACACACTGGCTCTTTTTTTTTCTTTTTTTTTTTTTTTATTATGAAAGACCACACACTCCCTCGCCCCTCCTTTTCGCCTCACTGTCACTTCGTTCTTTTCCCTCCGTTTATCGTCCTTTGGAATGTAAAAAAAACAACATCGAGAGAAAAAGATGAAAGGTTGCGAATCGGAGAAATCTCGTTTTCTCAACATTTAATTTCCCGATGCTAATAAACGAATTTGTTTTTTTTTTTTTTTAATTGAGTTCGAATAAGTAGTGATTCCGAAAAAATTAATAGAAGAATGAGGTGACATTGATTACCTAATTATTTGTTTTTTCTTAAGGTATTACTATCACAAAACGACTTCATTTAGGGTCCTTGCAAAATTTTGCATAAACGTTATTGGCACCAAAACTAACAGTTTTCTCCTATGAAGGAAAATTTTCTGATGTTTAGAATTTGAGATATTTAATTTGCAATGTTTTATTTTCTCCATCTAAACGCGTGTAAATTAAAGTCACATTTCGTTAAAAAGTTGCAAAAATCGAGTTGCAAAAAAAATGTATTTAAGATTTTTTTTGCAGATAGCCAGAAAGGCCATGAGCTGAAATTTTTAAAGAAAAATCCTAAACACATTTTTTTGCAACTCATAAACGATACGCGACTTAAATTTACACGCATTTAGATGGGAAAAGTTAAAAATTGGAAATTGAATATCTCAAATTCTTGACGTCAGCAAATTTTACTTCATAGGAGAAAATTGTTAGTTTTGGTGTCAAGAATATTCATACAAAATTATTAAAGAATCCTAAATAAAGTAACTTTGTGATAGTAATACGTTAAGACAAAATACATGTGGTCAAAATGAATAATGAATGAAATATCATTCGGAATAATTTTAAAATAGAATAATGTAAAATCGAATGAAATCGTCGTTCATTATGAATATGACTAATCTGATTGCATAATCAACTGAAAAAAGGTAAATGCTAGATTTTATATTTTATAAACGATCTATACCATTCTGCTAATTCTTCAATTCAAAGTTCATTCCATTTTGTTATCTCCATTTTGTTCCAAAATTCCATTCCAACAACCGTACACACATTCGACGTACGTTTATGCGTGTTTTAATATATTCATAAGCCTTCGCACCATGAAAATAATAAATAAACATAAGCAGATTAAGCTTGTGGCTATGCGTACTCTTCATTGCTGAGTTTCCTGCGCTCCTGTTTCTTCGCAGACTGTAGCGTTATGCACACGATATTCAGAAGTAACACACGACGTACGATCTTATGTTGATCGAGCTTATCGACGTCTCTAAGGATATATTGACACAGTCATACCGGAATACTAGTCAATATACATTCGAAAGTTTAACTTAACAGACAAGTGTCAAAAGGTTGTAAATTATTTTTGCGATATACAGAAATACGATAGTTAATTCGTTGTGAAAGAAAAATCATTATTAATAATTAGGGGACTTGGTAAAATGTCACGATTTCTTAGTTCTGATCCCAACGTCTACACATCCTTCAAAGCTTCCTTCGTCTTCCCAACCATCTTTTTCTCTCGCTCTCTTCTATCTGCAATTCCTCGCAGCCTCTGTGACGTATCGATTCTTAATTCCCAGAGATTGGATACTCGTATAACTCGTACACAAGATCGTCTCTTCTCGACTATGTATCGTTTATACATGAGCGATACACTTGGCTTTAAAGCGTTTCGTTATACCTCAGAAATAATTACGTAGACACCGAAGACGTGTGGCTCGAATTACTTTAGGTTGGATTATCAACCAACAAACACCAACGTAACGCGTCAGGTAACTTCAGCTCTTCGTCAAACTGTTGATTTCTATGTAATAAAGAATATCTCTTTTAGTCTCATTTTTTTGAAAAGTTATTTGTCAATCGAGCTGAGCGTAATTTTGACATGTCGAAAAATTAATTCACTCAACGCGTGGCTGTAACTAAAAAAATGAATCTCGTATAGAAAATCGTAATTTTTCATTTGAAAAAACCTCCACTTTTCAAATGGAATTAAAAAATATCATCAAAATCGATGGAAAAATAAATTTTTTATGCACTGTTCTCGATTTTTATTAACCCAATGTGACGTTTTATCGATTTTATAGACACTAACAGCGACATTAAAAATTAATGTTGAAATTCTGGCGTGAGGAATCCGTGAATAATTTGCCATAAAACAGATCGAATAAATCTGGATATTTACTAAATAATGGTCGATCCTTTAGCAGTGGGCGAAATGATAGCTGTTGAATTTAAAACACGTCCATTTTTATTTAGCCTTTTTATTCTTGTACTAGACACTTATTGATAAAATATCAGCTATTTATATTTTTTATAATTATGTATAATAAACGAAAATATTGAATCGTTCTGAATGTGAATGTTTTGAAAAATATATTTCTATAATTAATAATTGGATTTGTAAAAATGGTGTGTTTCAGTGTTTTTAACATTCCACCGAGATATTTGAGAGAGCTTCGAGACTATACGGGAACAAGGAAGATAAGATGGGTCGAAAGAAGATACAAATATCACGCATCACCGACGAGCGAAATCGTCAGGTGACGTTCAACAAGAGAAAATTCGGGGTTATGAAAAAGGCTTACGAACTATCGGTACTATGCGATTGTGAAATAGCTCTAATTATATTCAGTTCGAGCAACAAGCTATATCAATATGCGAGCACCGACATGGATAAGGTTCTTCTCAAGTATACCGAGTATAACGAACCACACGAGTCTCTTACCAATAAAAATATCATCGAGGTGAGTTGAGTTATCCGCAGTATGGAAATTGTTCTATATTTAATTAAGATTAAAGATTATTTGTGTATTGCTTGAACGAATTTACTCTGATTCGCCAATGATTTTTTTTATACGCAAGTAAATGAGAACTTTCATGATTCATCAATTTTTTCTATTATTTCTATTGAATTAAATGAAACAAAGTTATTTTTTATATTTTCCTCTCGAATTTTGATGATAAAAGTGAGCACAAAAATTTCATACTCTTTCCTAATTCGAAGCAACTCGAAATTGGCCCTATTACGTTTTTGTTTTTTTATTTCGCGAAAGCAAAATTAACATGCATGAAAAGAGTGAAGGTTGAGTGCCCTCGGGCGGTGTGGTCACGTGAACCTGTCTGCTGACACTTGCAGGCGCTCAACAAGAAGGAGCATAAGGGTGCCATGTCACCTGAGAGCCCGGAGCCCGACGCTAACGATTACAATCTAACCCCCCGTACTGAGGCTAAGTACACGAAAATCGACGAGGAATTCCAAATGATGATGCAGAGAAATCAGCACAACGGCTCGAGGGTAAGAAAAAATGAAAAATCACTATAAAAATTTATAGAAAAAAATGTCCATTCAAAGTTGTTTTAACTTTTTTTTTTATTCAAGCAAAATATTTCTCAGTTTTTCTTACGCTATATATTTAACCCTAAACCCATACAATTTATTTTTCTGAACGTAAAACCTACAACGGGGTCGCAAACGACCCCAATCTTCTCTTTAGCCTAAAATGTTCCTCGTATGCGATAATAAGGTTTAATTGTACACTGTTCTCTTCGTTTTTTGATAACGAAGAGAAAGTGTATGATAAAGTCGCATTTGGTGAATATTTAAAAATGAAAACTCTAAAACGAAACAATGTTTGAGAAAAATGCAAAAAAGAAGTTTTTTACTTAAAAAATTGGAGTTGTTTTTGACCTCGTTGTAGGGGTCTAAGGTTAAAAAAACAGTGTCACAGTGAAGAGTCAAAATAAAATTATAACTCAACACGATTTGATGAAAAAAATGCCATACTCAAATTTGAATAGGATTTTTTTATTAGTAATTTTCATGTAATTCCACAAGATGGATACAAATTATAAGTTTCATAATTAACAGAACACACACTGATTTTATACATTATTTCATACATCCTTACAGAATATGACTCAATCCAATTATACGCTACCCGTGACAGTTCCGGTGAACAATTATGGAGAATCGCTTCTCGGATCTAGTCCTCAAATGGCGCACACCAGCATCTCTCCACGGCCGTCCTCTTCTGAAACTGATTCAGGTATTTAGAAGTAAAAAACATCTCCAAAACGATAAATAACGCAAAAACATGTTACATCGAATATTTGTTTTATTTTTATATAAATTCCTTTATTTATTCACTGTATCAGGATGTTGAGATATTATCTCATCCATTCTTGAGATTAATTTTTGCTCAACCTTAAAATGCCGCATTTACTTTTTATGATTAATTTTTTCCTGATGAAAAGAAATAAGACTTTATGTTTGTTGAATTGATATCAATTTTCAACTTCGTATTTGTTTTTTTTCCATAGTTTATCCACCAGGAGGAATGTTGGAAATGAGCAACGGATATCCACCATCAGCATCGCCACTGGGTGGCTCACCGAGCCCAGGACCATCCCCGGCTCTCGGGGTTGCCGGTGGCGGTGGTAATAAGGGACCGAATTCATCACGTCACTCACCACAACCACCACCGCCGCCTCATCCACACAGATCCAATCTACGAGTCGTTATACCCGCACCACTGACACAACCGCTCTCTGAAGATACTAATTATGACGTAAGATTCGTAATGATAATGTTATATAACTATCAATTATGTGGTTTATAAAATGTGAACAAAAAATTACAACAAAACTTCTTTTCATCGTCTTTTTTTTTTTTTTTTTTTTAATCACGAATCCGAAATAAACGAGCCCTCATAATATCGTTATAAATTTTTTTAATTCTTTTCAGGGTGGTCACGGACAAAGCGCTCTAAACACACCGGTCGTCGCGTTACAAACACCGTCTGTCGCCGCTGGTTATTCCAGTTTTGGTCCGACAGACTATTCCTCGGATCTCGGTAGTCTAACATGGTCTCATCAGAGGTACGTTGACGATTTGTCAATGTACTCGGCCGCCACAATGTCGAACATCAGGTAAATGAAGAAAAAAAAGAGCAAAACGTATAAAAAAAAGAGAATCTGAGAATTTAACAACTGGGTTGAAGACGAGCCCAATTTTTTTAGCACAAAACTTCTTTTTTTGCATTTTTTCGAAACTTTTATTTCGTTTTATAGGGTTTTCATCATTAAATGTTCACCAAACGCGAATTCGTTACGCACTATTCTCTTAATTATCAAAAAACAGAGAGAATGATATATAATTAAACTTGCTTATCGCTTACGAGGAACATTTTATGTTAAAAAGAAGATTGGGGTCGTTTTCGTCCTCGTTGTAGGGTTTACGTTCGAAGAAATATATTGGAAAAAAGGGGGCGAGGTATTCTAGGGTTTATATCCGGAAGTAATTTTACTATTTTGTAATTAGTGGAGAAAAATTAGTCGGAATTTGTTCTACCAATTTTATTTACGGCGCAGTTGTTTCCTCTATCGACATGAAATGAATATATCATAAATCTTTCAGTAGCCTTCCTCACCTGGCAGTATCGAGCAGTACACCGCCACCGTCCACATCCCCATTGCCGGTTAAAATAAAGAGCGAGCCGATAAGTCCACCGCGTGATCCTCACGGTGGCAACGGAATAACGAACGTAGGGCCTGGTTCGTCAAGTAATCTTCATCACACGAATCTTAGTGTCGGCCAATCGTCCAGTAGTATCGTGCCATCCTCGCTCCACGTATCGCACACGATACCACAAACCTTGAATCTAATATCAAGCAGACCAACGAGTAATCCGCCGCCATCGCATTCGGGCAGTATTACACCGACAAATTTGCCATCGCCTGGTGGCGGTGGTTCCGGCGGTGGGGTCGTCAATTCCGGAGACATGAGAACGAATCACGGCGGTGCAGGAACCAATTCTGACTACGAGAATGGACCTCTTATGAAACGCACGAGAATCACTGAAGGCTGGACCAATTAACCGGCGCAAACCCGCGGGCCTTTTTTCTCTTCATTTTTCTCTCGTTGTTAATCCTGGAAAGAAAAAGAACGAGAAAATCTCTCGCTCGGACGCAACATCGAGTTGTCCATCGTGATGATGACGCTTTTTAATTAAAAAAACCGAGCTTATTCTCGGTTTTCATGACTTTGTTGTCGATAATGCCCAGTGGAATGAAACAAAAAACAAACAAATATATATATATATATATATATATATATATATATATATATATATATATAAAAGAAAAATCCATTTGTATCATGGATTTAAGAAAGAGTGAAGAAACGAGGATATAAGCAGAACATTTGTTTGATGAAAATAACGCGGTGCCATAATGTTGAAACTTTATATATATATATATATATATATATATATATATATATATATATATATATATATATATATATATATATATATATATATATATATATATATATATATATCGTGTATATAATAAGAGGTGTTGTTTGTATATATATGTCGGAAGTTCATAATGGTTTTTTTTTTCGATGAGGCACGGGTGCAATCGAACTTGCCGCGATAATCGAGCAAAAAAAAATTATATGATATCGAATAAGATATTAAAGAAAAAGAAAACAAAAATAATAATTATCTATGTTATATACGTATAAATGAAAGAGAAAAAAGAACATAAATGAAACTATCTACCGATCATAAAACTTTCAATTGTACATGTAATATGTACGTCTGCATTAATATGTATGTACGCATTTACATGTATTAATGTCACTGGAAGTGGTGAGAGCTTTGCAAAAAAAGAAAAAAAACAGTCAAGCTAGGAAGGCGAAAGAAGTAAAAGTGAGATTTCCACACTTACGGAGTTTACAAGAGCGAATGACCTCAGCAGCATAATCCGTTGATTATAACTTTACCTCATTTAATCGATCGAAACTCCGAAATAATGGATTTACAGAGTCAAGTCACACAAAGTTTCGTCTCGCCAATTCGTCAATGTCGAAAATCCAGATTCAATCTTCGATGAGTAATCGATCTAGTCATTAGAATGAAAAAAAAAACGAAAGAAAGAAAAGTGCTAACTAAATTAGTATCTAATTCGAGTGTAACTCGAATTAATTAAACGAATCATGCTTTTTATTTTGTTTTCTCATAATTATAACTTTGTTTTCAACTGTTGTTTGCTTTATTTTTTATTTTTTATTTTAATTTTTTCGTTCACGTCAATTCTGCGAAAGGCGCATGAAATTCAAAACAACAACAAACATCCCTCGTTTGACGCACATTACACTTTCGACCACAAATTCCATCGAGTGGTCTTTTTTCAATCATATTTCTTTACACCTTTTTTCAATCATATTTCAATCGTTATCCCGGTATTGTTTTTTTTTTCTAATCAAATAAAAGCTGCACTTATACACTTTGACCAACGACAAAAATCCCTACCGTTCTAACGCTCAACGCTATTGCAAACAACTTTGCTTCCCTTTTCTTTCGTCACAGTCGTTTAATCGTTTTCGTTTCGCAATAGCTAGAAGCATGCTTCTTTAATGTGTGTGTATGTGTGTGTGTTTATTTTCTTTATTAACGGGGAATAAAACAAATGAAAATAGATATGAAAAAAAATGAGTGAGTTGCGTTAACGGTCTATGTCTGCTGGCGCGATTGAGTAATCGGATGGAAAGATTTTTCGAGGAAAACTAAAGATTCGATTGGCGGCGTACTAAAAATACAAAATTATAACATTATATGTTCTGTAAGAACCAATTCGAAATTAATATATTGAAAAAAAAATGAAAAAATTTTATATATATATATGGATATGTACACACGTATGTATATATATAAATATAAAATATTGTAGATGAATAGAGGATCACATTTACGCGTTGATTAGTAAAACGAAAATTATAAACTCTCACAGAAACCCACGTATATATTTATTATGCCCACGAATGCTCGTTTCAACGAGGACAGATACTTTTGAAATACGTTCAATATCGAATTTTCGATTGATAACAAAAAAACAAAAAAGCCTGCGCGAAAAAATGCATTAAATTTGAATTATTGGTACGATTCGATGCCTGTCAGTGTCGCAACGTCAACCGGAATTATCACGATACAATAATAATAGAAATAATAATACTAATAATAATAATTACACCGATAAGTTTATTTGTATCGATCTTCAATCGAAGATGCCGATAAAGGTATCTATCTTATGGACACAAAAAAACGTTAACAAATATATACGTAACAATACGTGTATAGAAATTCATTCTAGGGAAACAGCCACGGAATTTTTGGATTTTTTTGTGCCACCTGTTAGAATCGCAAAAAAATTGCACTAATTATTCGACATTTTTTACGGGAAAATTCATCTTCACCTTTTGTTTCCATTAAATCGGAAACTGAGAGAAATACAGAAATTCAAGGTTTTAACTTTTGGTGTATTTTGAATAAATACATCAACAGCGCAACGTTTTTAGTGACAAGGGGTGGAAAAAATCTTAAAAAATCGTTGGAAATATTGTGGTCAAATTGGGCGAGTAAAAATTCAAAAATTCGGTCGCTCGGATACCCTGGAATTCTACCTGAATTTAGATATGTATGTGTACACGCCAATACACATTTTTCACCAGCATTTTGCACATTTGATATGAGAAACAAAAAAGAAACAATATTAAGAGAATTAATTGACAAAGAAAAAAGTAATAGGCAAAGAAAAACACGAAAGTTAGGAACATGCGACTGCTGTAGCTTAAAAAACCAACATTAAGGAAATGCACAATGTCACAGATATATTTATGTCAATAACGTTTGAAAACATTTACAAGTATCTTTACATGAAGAAGAACGAAAAAAAATCTTGACGTCTCTGTTGATATTTTCCACAAAGAAAATTAGGGAAAATGAGGGGTAAAAAATTGTCGATAACGAGATATGATAAAACTTTACGAACGCGTTTCAATCGATCGAAATCATTGATGAGTCGTTATATATACATATATATATATACATATTTTATGTACCTTCGAAGGCGAAGGAGATGAAAATAAGCCATTACGAAACCCGTTAGCGAAGTAAAGCACAAAAACACACACTTACACATACACACACACACACACACACACACACACACACACACACACAATTTGCATAAGAATTTATCATTTATAAATACCAGGATGAAATTTTCATTTTTATTTCTTTGGTCGAGTGCTATATCCTCGTGAAAATTCCGTAAAAATGGTATAACGTAAAAAATGATGCATATATGTATGTTCGTTGAATAATGTATTTTAACGTATCCTCGATGGATTACACAGGTAACGGAAAAAATAGTGCCTGGCACCATTTCGTGGCCCTCCTCTTATAACGTTAATGAAAAAAGGAGAAAAAAATGGGACTACACGTGGCAACACTCGCTCTGGGAACGATATTTCTCTTAGGTCATATTTCCAACGATCTCTCGTAATTGACAATTGTAATTGACAAAGGAAACAAACTGAAAAAAAGAAGGAAAAAAGAAGTAGTATAAAGAGAGAGAGAGAAACTCGCTCTCGTACGTAAGGGCGAAATTTTTAAATGATCACAAAGTGCAATCTTTTAGGGGTGACACAATTTTTTAATCGAACGAAGAAAAAATGAATTTCGGGGATGAGAGAGTGGGAGAAAGAAAGAGAGAGAGAGAGAGAGAGAGAGAGAGAGAGAGAATTAGAGACAAAATAACAGGAGTATAAAGAAATTGTTATTTTTCATAATGAAAAAAAATGAAATTTGATATATCGAAGAAAACAAAAGTATATTAATATCGTCACCCATAGTTACTTGAAAGCTCCTAATTCATAAAAAAAATAACAAAACAAGTTCGTTGAACTCGATGGATAATTTATTGAAAATTATTTTGGAAAAAACAAAAGACGCAAACAGTAAATTGTATGACGTTTGAAACGTGTTCACGTTCGATAGAATTGTCGGAGAAAACAACTGATTGCGAATTACCTTTGGCCTTTGAAAAACGAAAAAAAAGACAATTTTTTAATCGCTTAAACTCGAACCAAAATGCCCACAGAAAATGCCTTCGAAAAAATGGAAAAAAAAAACAAATTTTAAAGAGAGAAAAAAACCATTTTTTGGCTAAAGAATTTAACAATCTCCCGTACTTATAACTTCGATTATTTCACGAGACAATGAGTAACAACTAAAGATTATTTTTCTTATCGTTGAAACTGGACGCACACACACAGGCACGAAATATTACAAATAAAAACAATATACAAGCAAGTAGTAACAATTGAATTTAACAAACCGTTCAACTCAGGAATGAAACACGTAAAGAAATAAACTAAACAATTGAAGAACGAAAGAAAAAGGTGCAAGGCAAATAAAGTGAATACATACGAATTCACAGTGCACTTTTGAAGGTACAGTTTTAACGTCGGTTACACAACTTGCTCCATCATGAAAATACAATATAGTGATATAGAATTAAGGACTATACGTGAATGAAGAATATATTAAAAACGAAAACATGCATAAAAAAAGAAGAAACACTTTTCAAGTGTACGTAGTTAAATGCTAAGTTTTACGTACGTTACACATTAATCGATATTTTGTAATATGGACAACGTGTATAAGAAAAACATTGACGATGGCGTGGCGATGAAGGAAAGAAGAAATGAGAAGAACAAAAACAAAAAACAAACAAACAAAAAGTTGTATGAAAAAAGAAATTTGTTTGAATTGGTAAAAGATTTGAAAATGGGATAATATCGATGTTGATTTTTTGAGTATATAATGGCGTTGTTTTCCAGTCAAATGTACTGATTTTCTCTTTGCTTTTTCGTTTACACAAATACGATTTCCTTTTTATTGAAATAACGTACAGAATTTTTACACTCAGTTGAGGTTTTCTCTGGTTATGAATTGTCGATTATACACCCGGATTAAAAAATATATAATTTACACGAATGCGCAATTAATGAACGTTTGATAAATATTTTTTAAATATAAAAATCACAGGGGCTGTTAAAGTTGTCGGAATGCTGTGAATGACATGGACCATCTTTAACAAAAAAGGAGCTTTATATACTAGTAAATACTATTCAGATGAGAGGGAGAGAGAATCTATTACATCTTTTGTATAGTAATATACGATTAACAAAACGTAATCCGGGAGAGGCTGTTATTGGCTTTGTAGAGAAAAAATATTGCAAAATAAAAAAAATATATGTATATATATGTGGAAAATTTCACGTCGACATGAGGCGCCATTTTTTGAAAACTTTTTCAAACTATTTTAATGTATAAAAATATTGGACGAATTATTTCTGATTTTTCATGCGTCCAAAATGCCCTATTTTCAGTACTTGCACAAAGCTACTTCAAAATTCAATTATTAAATCTGGTTTTATTTTCTCCAAAAAAGAAAAAATGTCTCGAATTGGATGCCTTGGTTGGCGTGCGAGGCTCCATATGTTAATCGACGAAAAGAAGAAAAAAAAGTAACCGGAATAAAATAGAATTTAAAGAAACAACATTTGTAATGCACAGCACGGTTAAGAATCGGTGTAAAAGATTAGCAAAGTGAGATTAAAGATGTACGTACTATAGCCACAACTGTTGTCACTGCAGATAAACCGATAAAACATATTGAAAAGAAAAAAAATACAAGATTTAAATACTGGACATATCTTATAACGCCAACTTAGCATCTCATGTATGAAGAGAAAACATGAAAAAATATATAATAAATATATATATTGTCATACTAGCTGTTACTTACTGTTATCCAAGATGCATCTCGAGAAACTCGTCGGTTAAAAGTTGGCTATTCTTTTGAGAAATATGCAAATATATATATAGTATATGTATTTCGACAAGAAACGATGAATCTTGTAGAAAAATTGTTACTGTAATATTTTTTGCCCACGTTGCACAACCATCATCGTAGAAAAAATATAAAAAACAAACAAAGATGGAATGAAAAAATGAAAATTGAATGCGTAGAGCAGTCGAGTTACGAGACATGCATTCTGTGAACGAAAAGAATACTGATAAAACCTTAAAAAAAAAAACAAAACAAAAATTATTATTAACATATATAAAAATATTAGTGTGTTGTAATATTGTACCATTTATTTGTATAATAGAGATTATAACGAGTCGTTAAAAAAATGGTTTCACGAGGAAAAACAGAGTGTGATTGAAAGAGCGAGAGAGACAGAGTGATAAAAAATAAACTACGAAATTTAGTGTGTTACGAATGATTTTTATTCGCGATAATTGCATTATAAAATGTCGAAAACGAGCTTAGATATGTTTAAAAGCGTATTTACGTGAAACACCCCGTACTTTAGTTTCTTTTTCCTTTTTTTTCCTTTTTTTTTTAATTTGATAAATTTACCCGACACGTAGGTAAGTATGTAAGTTACATGTGTAATACAAATCGAGAGATAAAAAAAAATAAAAAAAGAGAATCGCAGAGTCGGAAATAATTACCACGCAATCAATCTTCGTAACAAAATGAATTTGTTGTAGACTCTGAGCTCGTTTTGAGTTGAGCCAACAGAGACACGAAACTAATTCATATAGTGCCATCGTAACATTTTAATTAAGCAAAAACGATAAGGAAAAAAAAGAAAAGAAGAAGAAGAAACAGAACGCACGAACGCTGCGTTTTTTTTGTTGTTTTGTTTTGTTTTAATGATTAAATCGAAATAGTTGTTAGACGATTAAATTGGACATATGTAGTTATGACATGGAAGACAAAGCCTTCGTTTATGTTTGTAAGCAATTATAATGTTTGCCAACGTATAACCATACATACATGCATATATATGGTGTGGGAGTGACACGGTCGGTTGATTTCCTGATAATGTACCAATCCATTCAATTTTATCGAGATTAACGAAAAAGCAAAGAAATAAATCATCCGATCAATCAGCAATTGCCCGTTTTAACGACAATGCTGATTGAGTATTATATATATAATTTTTCATTGATTTTTCGTTCGATAAATCTTACGATAGAGCTGTTATCTCATATGTGCAAGATTTTTTACATTTCGTGAACTGTAGACACGTGATGTTGACGTTGATGAAAACATATATATACAAATGTACTTGTCCCGAGACTCTGCCGAGTCTCTTGATATACAGTTCACGAAATGTAAAAAATCTTGCACATATGAGATAACAGTTCTATCGTAAGATTTATCGAATGAAAAATCAATGAAAAATTATATATATATATATATATATATGTGTACCTCATCGTAGTAACTCGTAATTTTGTGAAATCTCATGGAAAAAAAAAGAATTACCGAACATCTTACGTACGGTACGTTTCATTTTGGTGCTCGATATGCTCTCTCTCCCTCCCAATCCCCATGTTTCATCCCTTTTACGAATGAACGTTACGTTTTCATGAATTACCGATTCTATATGATAAAAAGTACGATCATATATATATATTGCCTATCGTCGGTCAGTAAGATTAATTAAATGAGGACTTAGTGTTTAATGATTGTTATTTGATAATACTCTATGTACATCACACATATACGTTATATTAAGAAAACAAAATAAGACGAAGAAAAAAATTAAAAAAAAAAAACTACAAGCGAACGACACGAAACAACATCAACAATACAAAAACTTGTGAACTCATCGCAATATGATTAATATTTCAGTGTATCAAGCATAATATGCGCTATAATTATCATATGATGTTGCCCATTGAATACATTTTACTTGGTTTTTATATTTCGCAGTTTACATTTTATTTTGTACGTTCGTCCAGCCTCGACCCACCCTCTTTTCATACATTGGAATAGTATGATTATTTTTCTAATTCAATGCTATTTCCTTCCTTGTTATCGATAATTATCGAATTTCTCGTGAAATTTTAACTATTTCTTCTAATCAATTTTATTTCTTATTTTCTACACCTTTGGAGTCGAAAAAAAGTGCATCTGTCGTTTGTTTCGCTACTTTTCATTTTCATTTTCATACGGCCATAATATTTGTCTCGACAACCAGAGTTGTTTATTTCTTCCATTTTTTTTCAGCAATCGTTTTTTTTCGTAACATGATGTTTTTAGCATATAACAATTTCCTTGAGCTATTACAATATAAAATTTACCACACGAACTTGAACCTCAGACGAAATAGAAAAACATGTTTCATGTTTATGCCCAAAAAACAAGTGTTTTTAAACCTTGAATGAATAAGAAAATATTCACAATATTCTGATGTAATGTTAACAAACGTTGTTTCATGAAAATAATTGTACAGTGATGAACAATTATAATTATAAACAATTACAATAGTTCACAATGATCATGATGCAAAATTACAATCCATAATTATTTCTAAAAAAGAAGAATTAATCTTTCGAGCTGTGCTCTTTCGAATACTTTTTGCACACCTCTTACAAAAACAAAATTATGAAAGTCCAGTGTTGGATTGCAAAGAGCAAATTATCGCTTACGTTTATATTAAAAATTAATATTGAATTTTATTATAAATCGCAGAAAATTCTAATTTGATACAACAAATTGTCGTTTCGAAGGGAAAACAAAACAAAAACAAAATTGGTGTGATTCAGGCAAAAATATGCTATAGACTAAAAAATAATATATAGATACGTATATTTAACGTTATCCCCGCTGCAACGTCCATTAACATTTACGATTATGAGAATGCGAAATACTGCGTTCTCCGTGATTCAATGATAAAAGCCCAATTTTTTATAAGCGTAGGTTTTAACGTGAAATAAGTTTGTCGTATATCTATAATTAAATATGGAGAAAAATAGAAGAAAAAACAAACGATTCGTATAACAGAGAGGGGAAAAAAGAATATAGAACCTTGTCTTACATGTGAAGTAATGTACACACCCCGGTCCTCTTGGTAGAATCGCCTTAATATCACGTGCCTCGATTAATATTTAAACTGTTCACCTGCTTACCTGTAATTTTAATTAGTCTATGTACGGATCCGTGTAAAATCGACTTATTCTTTGTACTACTCTTGTAAATACATTCCAAAAAATTACTGTCCACCAATGTTCCGCGTGTGTTTCTGTGTTTGTGTCCCTTTTAAACATGATTTGAGCCGTTCTTTTGAGTTAACTTTTATGAAAAATCCCAGCATGCTTTCGTTTCAATTCTTTTATTTTTATCCTTTTGAAATCAAAAATTTTATAGCGGATTGAAAGATGTTCAGCCTGGCAGCCGGTAAGACAGTTTTTTTTCTCTAGAAAATTATAAATTATTTCCTTTTCTCCACGCTTAGTTATCAACAGCCAAAAGTTTCTTATAAATTTATCAGGTATCCGAGCGAATTTTGCGATTATCCAAGAAATTGGACAAAAGCGATTGTCAATAAAACAGGCTCATGTCAGAAAACTGTTAGGTTTCCGGAAATCTGTTTTACCAATTTAAGGAATTATTTATTTTTATGTGTCAACCGTGTCGATCATCGATGAAAATCAATAAAATCATCGACACGGAATAATCGTCGACGGAGTCTCAGACATCGAGACTCGAATTATTTGCAACTTTTTCTGACTTTTGGTAGGTACGAAAATTTTATTATAAAAATCAGCTTTGCGATTGTTCGTTGATCTTCCTTCATTTTACACACCATTGTTGATTTTGTTTTTTTTTTGTAGTCACAATAATGCAGCGCTCTTTGTGCAGCTTTGTCGAAAAACCATATATAAGCATACAATATATTTATATATATATATATCATATTTGTACGGATTACAGAAGTTACTTCTAGATATAAATCTCTCTCTCTTCATCGTCGAACAGAAAGTACTCGGGTGATTAAGAACTAATTGACGTCCTCGGATATGCGCACTTTTGTTTGATAGTAAAAAAAAAGTCCCAAAACTTCAGCTCAATCGATAAATTACGGGCAGTACAACAACTCTGTTCATTATTTCTCTATTCTTAAATAACTCTATGGTAAATATCTTTATTCCAAAACATCTCTATTCATAAATAACTCTGTGGGTAATATATCCTTGAATAACTTTATTCTCAAATATCTTTATTCAAAAAATATGTGTATTCCGAAAGCTCATTATGTTTAAATATCTTTATTCAATAACATCTCTATTCATAAATGTGGTCAAAAAATATCTCTATTCATTGACATCTGCAATCTGAAACAACTCTATTCATGAATATCTCTATATGTTAAGACATCTCTCTTCAATTGTCAATTATTCCACATGAAGAGAGATGTCTTGACATGTCATGTTTTGACATTGACATTCATGAATAGAGTTGTTTCAGATTGCAGATGTCAATGAATAGATATTTTTGAACAGAGATTTTGTAACCACATTTATGAAGAGATATTTTAGGATAAAGATATTTCAACATCTTACGGAATACAGATATTTTTGGAATAGAGATATTTTAAAATAAAGTTATTTAAGAATACAGTTTATTACGCACAGAGTTATTTAAACATAGAGATATTTATGAATAGAGATGTTTTGGAATAAATATATTTATCATAAAGTTAATTAAGAATAGAGAAATTATGAATAGAATTGTACTGCCAAATCACGAGCGTTGTTTTAACAGCAAAAAAATAGACATTCATATTGCGTTTTAGTGGTAATTGATCATTTTTATTCTCACTAGAAATGCTATAAGGATGTTTACAATATTAAAAAAAAAGGATTGTGTTCAATTGTCCGTTACACCATGCCAAAAATCTATGGCACAATCAGGATAAATGCACTCTCTCGTGGATATATATATATATATATTTTTTTTTGTTTTTTTCTCGATTTTTGATTTTTTCCCTATTTCTTATTTTATAAATTAGACACTTCACGTTTTATACCGCTGATGAAGAACTGATGGAAAACACAATGCCACGGAAGAAATAAATTTTCATTCAACGGCAGTTTTGTCCGTTTGGTGGAAAAGAGAAGCCAAAATATAAATATATATGTTTTTTTAAACGCAGCTCGAGAGAAAACGAAGAAAAATGAGAAGAATAAGAAAAAGTTTGCGAAGATCTGTTTTCCGATGGAAAGTATCAATTGTCTCGTCGTCTTTTTGACGATCCGTCTTGCCGTAATATACCACGATATCTCGTATACAGTTTTTTTTTGTTCAAATCTTTTATTTAAATCAACCGTTAATTCCCTTATTGTTAATTAACATGGAAAAGTTTCATTGGAAATGTGCATCATTTTTAAATGTTTTTCACTTTGATCCGCTGTGCAGAGGCCTCGTTTTGCACGGAAATCTGACTTGAAAATAGTTTCGTTTTTGCACTACAATCGAGGCTGACGATTTGACTTTGATAAGAATAAACCTTGTTTTGTTTTGTTTGTTGTATCTCATACGGACACCGCAGACTCCTTACGGAAGGCTTTTATGGGTGATTTATTGAAAAAGCCCATGTTATGATGAAAAATAATAAGTATAATTGTAATATTAATGTATGTGAGTTCAATTCAGACTCTTGCAGCTTAAAACACCGGTATTTCTAATAAGCTTATTTAAAACTCTCTTTTTGTAGCATAAGCTTTTCTTATTTTGTTTCCCTTTCACTCATTTTTCTCGTACTTTAATTATTATTATTTATGGGTTCTCTCTCTCTCTCTCTCTCACATAATACGACAGCGTTCCTCACCCTGTGGGTCACCCTGAAACACAAAACGCGTATTTTACAATTAGATCGACTTTCGGGATAGCCCTTTTCATTTTTATTACCAGCCCAAGCATGCTTAGTTAATTTTTCGTTGTTTGTTTGTTTATTTGACATTATTGCCCCATGGAGAATGTGCTTCGGTGGTTGTTTTTTTTTGCTCGAAGAATATTAGTCACAGTGATAAAAGCGGCATGTCTTACTTCGTTCGACGTTAATCACAGTGTTTTGTAATATTTATATTCATTTGTTTAATTTCCACGAGAATTAAAGCCTTAAATAGCGAACAACACAGTTTTACAAGAATTCGAGAATATTTTGGTGATCGTTTTTAATGATTAGAGATGAAAATATAAAATTAAATGAACATTGCTTCGTGAATTCGTATTCAGTGGCTTAGTCAAAGCGTGACCGAGATGCGTGTCAGAACAAAAAATTAGCGTATGACAAAAGCAATTAAAGGTCCTGGCTTTTTATATTACATGTACAATGTTTTTAATATACAGTTTATTAATCGAATTAAATAATCTAGTCGAATGATAGAGCGAATGAACATCTGAGAGCTTGCGTGTACAACTTACATTGTCTTGCCCATCAGAGCCGTGCGCCCTCTTAATATGGGTAGAGATATGTTCTCTATGGAAAAGAATTGATAATTGGAGAACCAATCGCGAATTAGCTTGATTCGCATTATTTTATCTTACATTTTTATTCCTTTTTTAAACTCCACTTAATGGGCTATTTATTAATGAAAATAAAAATTCAGTAGTAATCGAAATATCAATGGGGTTCACAATTATATCTCATCAAATATAATCAACGCAACCGTCTTTTAATTGTTTTTTTTTTAAGTTGCCGAAAGTTAGTTCGTACGTGCTACGTTGGATATGCAGTTTTATCTCATACCATATAGCCTACTAAGTTACAAAGAAAAAAATGAAGTAATAATTGGCAAAATATTCAATTTCTCGTGCTCACCTGTTGATGGTGCAATTCCTCCGATCCTCTCAAGCTTTCTCTATGTCGAGACAACGTCGTCGAAAGTTGTTGTCTCTTGCGTTCCGAAGTTGCCATTTCCTGGAAACCGAAAAACTAAATTAACGTGTGAAACTAATAATTACTGTAATACTTAACAATACGAAATATGAAATGAAAAAATCAGTATTTCCTTTGGTAAAAATTCGACAACATCCTTTATTTTTTAATTGTCAAAGAGTATTCACCTCTCCCTCGTTATTGAGAAGAATGGTCGTCATATTGTCAGCGATGAACCATTTTTGTCCTTTCATAACGATGTTCGATGGCGGTTCATGAGTCGCACCGATATCTGCTGACCAAACCATAATGCTTGCTCCGGCGTCGATTTTCACTGTCCTGTGAAACTTAAATACGGTCTCGAGAGCTCCGGCTTTACGAATTATTTGCCAACCACTGAGAACGATTTCCTGAAAGGAAAAAAATAAAAAAATGATAAAATTATTAAGGATTTATTTACATAATCGCAGAAACAGAGAACCAGTAAAATTTTCGAGAACTAAGGAACTTTTTCTATATATTTCTTCTGTTTTTTCCACTTGCCTTATTTCCCTTGTTGGTCAATTTGACATAACGTCCCTGAGCATCGACCTCATTGATCTCAATGTCGCCTCTCGCTGTTCCCGATATTGAATAGTCACTCGTGCTGCGTTCTTCACTCTCCTCGAGAAGAGTTCGCTTGCGTTTTCCACCCCGAATCGGTGTGTGACGCGAAGGTGTGCTTCGGGTCGTCATCGTCGACATGGTTGAAGTAGGCGATTGCATGGGAGTGATGTTTAATCTGAACAAATGAAGTAAAAGGAAAATTTCTAATTCACAAACTCATAAATATTTCACAAGTAAAAAGGAAGTTGCTGAAGTATTTCGACAATGAAGAAAAATAGATTAAATGTTTTTTTTTACCTCGCCTCTTCGGACTCGAGAAGTTTCCTGTAGGCAGCGATTTCGAGATCGAGTGCAACTTTGATGTCCATAAGATCCTGATATTCTTGCAACTGCTGGGCCATTTCGTCGCGCATACGAGTCAATTCAGCCTCCAATGAAGCCAAACCTTCGGCGTGACGAGCTCTCTCGCTCTCACGCAAATTTTCCAAATCTCTGTAACATTAATGTTTTAATATCAAATGAATATTTCGGATTAGTAAAAAGTATTTGCAATACTGGCTCGTTTTATTTGTACCGTTTCTCAAAACTCAAAGTTTTTTAGGCCAATAGTATTGACGATATTTAACGTGTGAAATCGCAAATTACCTGATGCGAGAATTAAGCGCATTGTTGCTAGCCTCCAGCTCATTAATACGCTGATTCAACTCATCGATTCTGATTCTCGTTTGACGAAGCTCTTCGACAGCGAGGCTCGCAGCGCCACTGTTACGCTGGGCGTGCGAGGTCAAGTTTTTAATTTTGTTCTCATAAAGCATCTCGATCTCCTCGCGGTTTGCTCGCATTTGAGCCTCGTACTGATCTCGCAAATCTTGCAAAGATTGCTGGAGTTTAGCCTCGTATTGTTCAGCGAGACGGCCATCGATCTCCGATATTTCGACCTGCATAATAGAATCCTAAATCAACCCAAGTGTTGAATGTCGGGATGTTCACACATAATTAGTAACGAGCGTTTCATTTTTTTTTCTCCGAGAAAGAATGAAGCGAGAGAGAAGGTTTTTCAGCTTAATCGAATTTGAAATTATTTAGAAAATGTTATTTTTATTGGTCTGTATTCTTTTTTTATACATGAAATGAGAAAATGAAAGAAATTGAAAATTATAGACAAAACTATTGTTTCAGTTTTATTAGATGAAACGATTAATTTTTGGGCTAAATTCTTTGAACATTTGGGAGACAATTGTTAGAAACCAATCGATAAAACCACATGTAAATCGTTAATAAAATAGCATTTGTTTTTTTTTTGTTATCGAACGCAAACAAGGATTAAACAAACACGAAACACTTTTTTATAAAATCAACTGTAAAAGTAAGAGAAAAGAAAGTGAGAATTTGTTTGGAGACAAAAACGAAGATACACAAACCTGACGTCTTGTACGAGTCTCGGAAAGTTCTTGCTGATAAACTTGATCCTTGAAACTAATGTCTTCCTTGAGACTCTGAATATTATTTTCAAGATCGATACGTTGGAGGGTTTCCTCCTCGAGATGTTTGCGGGCATCGACCAAAAGTCCCTTCAACCTTTCAACTTCCTTTTCCAACTCTCGCTCCCTTTCCGCAAGCTTTTTCCTCTCGGCTTGCGACTGATTGTACTGAGATTGAAGATCTCCACAACGACCTTCGTATACGCTCAAATTTCTCTCCGCGATTTGTAGATCTTTGATCTTTTTCTCCAATCTGAAATTGTAAAAAACAAATTCATTGAACTTTCATAGAAAAATTAATGGAAAAAATGAAACAGAACAAAAGTCGTTGCATTCCAACGATGTAAATTTAACTACCATAGTTCGATAATTTAAGATGATAAGCTTCATATAAACTTGTACCAAGTTTCTCATGAAATTTAGCGATAGTGTAAAACCGCATATTTGTTAAGGCACGATCATGATTTCTACAGCAGGTCAAACAAATAAATCACTAGAGTATAGAAATAATTCCATTTATGTGTCGCAAGTCTTAGGCTGAGTCTCGCCTGTCCTTGGCCTGAAATGCAGCGTCCACTACTTGCGAACCTTTCTTATCGACGGAGTAAGAAAACCGAAAAGTTGAAACACATTAGATTGTGAATTTGAAGCTCCAAAAAGCTAAGCAATATGCCGAAAAACCTTGAAACTGAAAGCTCAAAAAGACGACGACGAGAGCATGACTCGAACACGACGAAATTCGGGACATCTCGTCCGGGTTTTATGGTCGCCTTCGTGACTGTCTATACATACACCAGAGCTGCTATTTCCAGCCATTCGAGCGACCCACATAGAGAAATTCTTTTTATTCTTCGAAATCGAACGTTTTGCTCAGCGAATTTTTCGTGTTTGTGCTTTTAAATGATCGTCGGAAAATATTGACATTGAAATTTTTATTTACGACTTTTTTTCGCTAGAAATTAGAGCGAGAATTTTGTATAATTTTTTTCTCAGAGCTTGGACGTTCATCAAAATAAAACTGTTGAATGAACAAAAGAATAAATTTATATACATGCACACCTCGATTACCAGGCAATAAACATTGTTTTAGTGCACAGTAAAACTTTATGCATCCAAGTCACGTGATCAATATCCTGATTAAACGACTTTCTAACACGACCAGTCAAGGTTTTTTCGTATTATCTTCTGATCATTAATCATTCGGCAATTTTTTCATTAAATCTTATTTAATCTTAAATTTTTTCAATTAAATCGAAATTTCATGCTCTAGAAGATCAGTCCAAAAGTCTGTCTCGTGGTTAGAAGCGCAGATTTCTCAGAAAGAGTGAGAGATTGGCAGCACAAGCAAGATCAACACGCTCGGTAGGGGAGGTCGACGGTTAACGGTTTGGTTCGCATGTGCGGACACCGCGATCCATACACACCCTCACGAACTACTTAATATTACAATGTCAAGTTTTAAAATCTCGCGTAACGATCAGATTAGATAAGAGAAAATTCTGCGATATGAATACGAGTGAATTCCGATCGATGAAAACGATAACCTTGACACAATCAAGGATAGTTTTAGTTTAGATAGAAAGAGAGTTTTAGTTTAGAGAGATAGAAAGAAAGAGGAATCTTTAAATATGAAACTGTCCAATCATTTATTCCGTATGTGCTCTCTCGTTTCACCTTCATCACAGCAATGCAATCCTTCATCGAATTATTTTGCACACATCTTTAAGGGGGTTCAACAATATAAATATATTCGACAATTTTACAAGGCTAAAGTGTCGCCACCGAACGGGGCTTGGCCTACGTAATTGCTCAACTCCAAATTCTTCGGTTTCTCCTACCTTTTCTCTCTGGAAAATGACGAATAATGATGACCAAATCCCTCAACGGGTGATGGGTTGACATCACGAATTATTTATGTCATAGACTCATTCATCCAACACGGAAAGACAAAAAATTGCTATAGATGTTGTTCGTTTTTTTTTTTTTTTATATTGATACGAGTCCTTTCCTGAACGGTATTGATCTTAAGGTTATATTTGCTGTACAGTCAAGTTAACAAAAAAATTCATATTCCCATCATTTGCTTCGAAGTTCCAATCAAGTTACATCAATTTTTCCCATAATTATTGTAACTATGATAATTTTTAGTTGTAATTAAATAACGTGTGAAATCCGCTCCCTATTCCCTCCAATATGCTCATCATTTCGTTTTAAATGTAAAGTATATCATCAAACATTCGATACTTTTGGTCAAGACTGTACAATCGACAAAGCCTCAAAAGACGAACATCTTTAATCGAGATGTGAATACAGAGGCTCGGCCTAGTCGAAGGACGTCTAGATTCTCTCTCTTCGTTATTTGCCCTTATCGAAAAATGTGGACATAGGATAATCATTCCCTGAAATAGATGTGACCGATCGTCGACGCTGTGTATTCGCCCCTGAGCGAAATGGGTCACGTGGTACAAACAGATATTACAAGTTGATATATATATATATTTTTGTACATTCTTATTCGTGTTTCGAATGTTTTCATTTATGTTTTACGTGTCGTTTATTTGTGTAAAGAAGCTCTTAATGTCATAATTTGTAATCAGTTTCAATATGTTTTATGGCAAGCTATCAAACGTCATCGAATTCCTCGAGGTATTTCGAATTTTTATCATTTACTAAGAGCTTGATTTCCGTTATCAGAGTAGATTCAGTTTTTCAATCGTTATTTCTAATTTACAAAAATATATACGAAAAAAAAAAAGAAAAGAAATGGAGAGAGAAAAGGTAAAGAGAAAAAACTTTTTTGGAGTTTTCTATCCAGCGCACGTGCTGCCGGTTTCCGACATGTGTTACCGATAAATTGTGCCATTGCTCGCACGAACGCGGGCGTGCCGGTATTGATGCTTTTCCTAACAAAGCTCCCAGCCTGATACGATCCCGAAAGTTTGATAAAAAGCGATCGAAAGTGTTAGTATGGTTCGAGTAAAAATAAGCTTGGGGGGATTTAACATTTTTAGAAGAGCCCAATACTTTTGGATAAGTTAGTACACGACTTCGGGTTGGAGCTGACATCATCAACGTATCGTAAGCGTGACGCAATTCTTCCCCGGCGCGCTATGGTGTCGCCCCCTGCACCGTTTAATGGCTAACTAAAAAAAAAGAATTTCTCGCACGCCCGCGCCTCTTTCGTGTTTGTATACACGTATAACGAGTTATATGCATACGCGTCCTAAGCTATTAACACATGTAGTACGTTCGTAGTATGTCTCAGAATCAATGAAGTTAGAGCTTCACGCTCGAAACGACGGGTACATTTTTTGGGGAGCCCGAAACAAGTATCCATGGTATTTCCTGTAAATAAGCTTTCCTCCTATTTTAATTTATTCCCGTTATTTACCTGTACATATTTCTAAACCGTAGATACGGAGTGGAATTTTCGTTAACCGATTAAACACCAAATTTTCTTATAACTGTAAAACGTTTCCCAGATTTAGGACTTTGACCGACAGGTATGCGGGAATTTTTGTAAAGGCCTCCAGTAACACAATGAAGCTTTTCACAATTATCTACTAATTTCAAACGGTTTTATAGATCAACTATAAAGGATTAAACCTTTTTCCTAAAATCCTTCTCGTTTATTGTCCACCGAGACAATAGGATCGAAAATCGAATCAATGACAGTTCAAACTGATATTCCGATCATCCTTTATTTTAATTCAATATATTTGTATATACCAATAAAACACACACACAATAAACTAACATTTGAACTTAATGTTTAAGAAATAATTTGGGATTTTTGTAACGTTTATTTTTTTACCATGATTTTCTGGAAAAACACTTAGAAACTTCGATGTAGCGCTATAATAATGATACACTATAACCTTGATTCTTCGAACAGCGGTGGAACCAACTCCGCATCGCACTTGTAAATATAGAACGCTGCGCACACTTCGTCTTTTTGTTTCTGCGCACCAGACGATTGGCCAGATTGAATCGGGCGCTTCCCCCACCAACCGCAGACCGATCGATACGGGTCGCATAGTAGAGAACGTTGCATGAGTCAAGATTCGATAAATCAAGGTTGTAGTGTACTTCAAGTTAGCGCGAATGACACGTGAAATAAAGTCTAATCCATGAAAACTAACCAAATGACGCGATGTTTTACGAAATGTTTGCACGTATTTTGTCGATCGTCATCGCTGTATATAACTGTGAGACTAAATTTTAACACATTTATGGTACCCTCATACTTCCAACGCTATATTACACTAGGATTTTCCAAATTAAACAGTTATCACAACTTTCAAGTCGAAAATCATCCAAATATTTTTTCCCTCGCTAAATTGAAAGCAAATTTTGTTGTTCGTTTTTGTCACTATTATCGAGACGATGTAGTACGCGATCTGGCTTCGAAATTTCGAAAGTTATATTTTTCTGGGCGTCCAACGATCAGAGTAAAATGCTGGTCGACCCACGCGAAATTGAAGCAGAAGAGAAACAAGTTATTTCTCTTTTGGTTGGGGAAAAAATTGGTTCTTTTTGAAAAGTTACATTTTGCAACTACCTTTTTTTTCATCCACGCCAAAATTTAGCTTATAAAAATCCATCTAAATGCAGTTGAAATCCGCATTATTAGAGCGCAACGAAATTTCGACTTTTTAAGTCGTAAAATTTGCATATTTTTGTTTAAATCTTTAAGCATTGACCAAAGTTTTTATTTACGTTATTCATCAAAGTATTTCGTTCGAAAAAAAATGAGAGAAATCTGAAAAAGAGCGAAATTGTCTATAAAAACAAAAGTTGCAGTCAAATCCGGCGAATTTTCACTCGTGAATCATAATCGTAATGAATCTCGTTACAAAAATGTATTCAGCAGTGTTTTAAAGTACAAACAAAATATTTATGTATATATTTGGTGATGACATCGGACAACTTCTCAAAATAACTAACCTTTCACCTGTCGTATGACCGGCTTTTTATTTCAAAATAAATATATACAAAAAATAAAAAATGGAAAAGAGGTTAAGGATATTTTATCTGGAAATGACGAAGATCGTATCAACCTTGAATTTAGCAAGAGTATGAGCCGCAGCCGGTGCAAATTAACGTATTGTGTCCGCGTGTTTAGCGAAGTGAAAGATATTGACCTTATCGTTCTCGATTTTAGTGCTACTAATACAGAGAATTGCGGTGAACGTCGGTCAACCATTTTGCACGAAGAAATCAGAGCCGAAACAGAAAAACTTTTCTCGAGCCCGTTTCGTAACGTTTTTTAGTGCAACAAGTTTAATTAGTGTGCACTATTTTTGCACTATGCGAGCGAACCTAGCGAGATTCTTTGGTACTTAAATCGAATTCCACCACGTGATAGCTATCAAAATATAAATATATTTATGACTGTATTGAAGTGCAAACGAGACCGCCGACAGAGTCGCCACCGGCAAATCAGTGCTAAAACTTCACAATGTTTTTATACCAAGTTTAATGCACTAATTATACATAGCGAAGGTGAATTTGTAAGATGGCATGTCTAATTAATCTAGAAAAATGTTAATAACGATACATTGGCGAAACCATTAACTGATAGTGGCAAATTTCTATAATGACACATTTTCATTGGGACTTTTTAAAGAGTAATCTGTATTTTTTCACCAATTTTAATGCACCACGTTTTATTTTGTTCCTCAAGAGATTCTCTATGAATTCACCACATAGATTTTTTCAAAGTTTATTTGTTTGGAAATTATAGCAATGTTTATGAAAAATATTTTTCGCTAAATAAACAATTGGCTGCAACAGTGGAACAATCAAGCTTAGAAGAAATCTACGTGGCGAATTTGTAAAGGATCTCTTGAAGAATAAAATAAGACGTAGTGCATTGCAATCAGTTAAAAATAACAGATTATTCTTTGAAGAATTCCAATGAAAATGTGCCATCATGGAAATATGCATTTATCAATTAATCGTTTCGCAAATCTATCGTTTTTAATATTTTACTATGTTAATAAGATACGCTGTAATATAAATCTACTAACACTACATTCAATTAATGCATTAAGCTTGGCATAAAAAAATTGTGAAAATTTAGCACTCATTTGACTAGTGGGCACTAATACCTTAATGAAATAGCGCTATGAATTTCAACAGGTACACACTTATTTTCGTCATTTTTTTCCCACAAAGATACTCTCAGTAATAACTGGTTTCAAGACACAAACACGAAATGCGTGATGAGGAAGATTAAGGTCGCTTGTAATAATATTGATCATTTCTATGTGTATTGAATTTTATTTCTCCAAATACAATAGAAAACTTCTACCAATGCTAAAGCTCGAACAGTGCGAAGCCAACGACAGTTTTATTTTTATTTTTTTTATTTCTTGATCATTCGAACAAGCCGCAAAAAGTTTTGATTGAATATCGAGGCATGAATCTGTTTAAAAATATTTGAATGTAAATTTCTTGCATTTCACAGTGCAAACTTCAAGATTATAAACTTTTGTTCATCTGTCAAAATTTTTCAGACCTTATATAGCTAAACTGAAGAAAATAACTATTTATTTACTGTTAGGAAGTACATGGAGATTGCTTTATTGCCAAGACGTGTGCCATACAATGTTTTTTTCTTTTGAAGGATGTCAAAAACCAGTTGGAACAGATAAAAATAAACACATGTGAGCTCTAAGCGAAATTTGCAGAAACATGAGCGGCAACAATCACAGCTGTAAAAATGAATAATTTTGGTTGCAACTGTGCTTGGAAAAATGATCCATCAAATATGGGACTGGAAAAAACATTGAATCAGGAGGGAACATAAAATCTGAATGATACAACTCTTATCTCACTTAACCACGCATTCCACGCACAGTTTTTCATTTTTGAGGTTGAATAAAGAGCAGGATAATAAAAATAAGAGAGAAATGTGCAGCGATAAACTATTTTCCTGTATTTATTTTATAATTCACCAATAAATGGGAAATGATATGGAAAATACGAAATTTTTGTTTTTATTACCATTGAATTCGGCAATCTTGCAGGGAGCTTGAATAATTTTTTTTTTCACTAATATTAATCAGAAACGACTCAATAAAGATGAAAAATAATTTCGGAATGGTCCTTTAAAATTTAGAAATTGGAATTGGAAACCTGGTCTAGAAAAACAATTGAACGGTACAGAAAAAGAGGAATTTAGTTGGATCAGAAGGATGGAAAGTTGAAGAGAATACAAAATAATGGTTGAACGAAACTTACTTGGTTTTAAGGTCCTCGTTGTCGTCCCACAATCGTTTAGTGTCAATCTCAAGTTTGGCCCGTTCCCTCGCGGTGTCGTCGAGTAATTTTCTCGCGTCGGACAATTCGTGTTCATACATAGACTTAATATTTGAAACTTCACGAGTTACTATTTCTTGTGAGGTTTGTACCTCGCGGGTTAAGCGTGAATTTTCGGCTTCCAAATGACGAACCTTGTCGATGTAACAGGCGAGACGATCGTTCAAATTGGCGAGATCTTGTTTTTCCTGAAGTCTTGAATAACGCGTTGGGCTTAAAGGACTACCGGGACGACGTCCAATTGGCGTTGATATACTGGGTTCGGGTGATTGTGCCGAAGCGCTAGAAGACGACGACGTCGCCGCGGTCTTCTTGCTCGATTTCGTCGACATTTTTTCTTTTTTCTTTGTCTTTTGTTTTTTCCGAAAATTATCGCGGCTCGCAATTAAATGTAAACGTAAAAGAAACAAAACCGAAAAAGAAGCGGAAATTAAAAGGCACTGCTGTTGAAGATTTTAATTGACAAGTCCCTTGGAAACGTCCCTATCGCTACGATTTCCGGTTAGATCGTAGCACGAAAATACACTTTGTGATTCCTTGTTACGCGTTCGGTTGTAAAACGTTTTTTTTTTTTTTATCGAATCATGGAGACGAAAAAATGCGGCAGCGAACTTCGGCGGTAAGAGGCGACGCGCACCGTGTGTGACTGTGTATGCGTGTGTAACTCGTACAGGGATAGGAGAGGAACCTCCTCTCTTTTTTTACGGTTATATTAACGCACTGCCGGCGTGCCTCGATTTGTACTACCACTCCAGTCAACGGACAAACAGTTTCTCTTCTCCCTCGTCCGCAACTGAGAAAAAAAGTGACGCCGGGAATAGCCACTCAATGCGCATGCGCCCGACCTTTTCGTTATGGCCGTTGCCCGCGCAACAGTGCCATTGGTCGGTCAACCTCGGTAGCGCGTTATTTCCACTTCTACCAATAGGAACGTGACGCCGAGTTTTAGCGGGAAAATACAATTTGTTTAACTTATCAAATCCCCCCCCAATACATAAAACTAAAAGTATTTGACTGTTTTTTTTATAGATATTTCCAAAAAAAAATAAATTTCAATTCATAAACATCATAAATTTCGCACATTTTTATAAAAAGATTGATCGTATGTGCATTTCTGAAGCACTGAACAGATTGTTTCTTAAAAATACCGCCTCAAAAAACAGCGAACGATAATTTTCAAAAAAACAAAAAGAAGTCCTGTAAAAATTCAAATTCTGAAAAATCAACAAATTCATTTCGTATGAAAGAAAAAAAATGATCTGATTATTCGTTAAACATTTTTTTTTTAAACAATTTTATTATTCCATCTCAAAGATGGCTGAAATTTCTCCGATTTTTAGCGAAAAAATAAATAAATCATCAAATATAAAAAAAATAAATAATTAAAGAAACAGGTCGAAATATATATTTGTAAAAAAAGTTTAAAGGAAGTTTATAGGGTGGTATTGAAATAAATAAACCTCGTCCTTGTAACATCATATGATATATTTAACAATCAATAGTAACAAAGGTATCTCTTTTATGTATTTAATACAAACGGAACAGCATTTTCAAAATATATTTAACGTAGAAGCTGATTTTGCTTTTTTAAGTGCTTAACTTTTATAGATGCTCCCAGTAATAATAATAATTGTTTTTTTCGTCGCTAGATATATATATATACATAAATGTAAACGCATATACTTAAGGATTGTTGACACTGCGTTAACTCTAAGATCCCGTTACAACAAAGCGATCTCCCTTCCATCTACGTTCGATAACTTAAATAAATTATAATGACTCTTATCTTTTTAACCAAAAATATGTATATATATATAACATACATGAGTAGATATATGTATATCATTTTGGTAAAGAATATTTTTTTCGTTTTTTTTCTTCTAATATCGTGTAGTATTAAATATATCTATATATAATTTTACTTTTATTTCTTACACACAATTGCGCATATATACTTTTTCATTTCATTTCTTCTCGCTCAATTTTTTTTTTCTTTACCGTATACTTATTTTAATATATTTTTTTTAATTTTTATATACGCTAAGTGAGTGTCCCTGTCTCTTGAAATTCCGATATGGAATTATCCATTATGGTGTACACAGATTTTTTATCTTTTTACTTTTTTCAATGCTTAATACACGATTCACTTGTTTCTTTTTTTTGGTCTTACAGCACATCGTTGCTTCAGTCGTCTTTGGTGTGCGTACGGAATTTTTTTTCTTTTTTTTTTTCGTCAAACACGTATCTTAACATTGATATCATAATTATGTGAGACGCCGCTCACACGTAAGCATGTCTGTTCCCTGAGTTGGCCTACAACCTTTTCAGTCTTCGCCCATCTTCTCTTACTTCGTTTCTTCATTTATTTTATTTTTTTTATCTTTTACACTCTCTCTCTCTCTCTCGTCCCTTTTTTAACAACATTAACCACACGTCAGGTGAAACAGTTAGAGTTTTCGTTAATTCAATATTATATTTATTTGTATATGTAAACATTTATTTATATATATGTATTTATACACACAAGTATATGCGAATATAATTTATTTTCGAGATTTTTCTTTCAATCGACGAATTCAAATAAAATGATAAATTCATTTTTGAGTCGATTTATTCAAATGGACAGAAAAATCGTGGTAGAAAAAAATATGTTTTGTTTTGAATTATTTGGAGAAAGCAACGATTTTTCTAATTTTTTTGCTGCATCAAAAACGCAGCTCAAATTTCACTATAAATATATTATACAATTTTTTCGTCGGAAACTTTGACTGCACGTTCGATAAAACAAGTTGACGTTTGTATGTTTTTGTTTTCGATTTGATCAGTTCATTTAGACAATAGTAAATCACGATATTCGATGTAGTTCGTCGATTAAAGACAAAGTTCGAAAATATACCATTCTAGAATGTATATAAACTTTTGTTGTTATTGTTTTTTTTTTTTTTACAAAGATTCAAAGGCAAAATTTCACTCCGTTAGAATCGTAAACGAATTCGGGTGAATAAGTTGTACGAAAAAACAAAAAACAAAACAATTATGCTACAGAGGCACAGTATCGGAGAGAGAAAATTCGGGGTACGAAATTTGATCGAACATCAATTCGATATATCTATATTTAGGACGAAAAACATTTTCTTTGATAACTGTTGATGTAGAAATAACTTTGTTCTACATCATTATATTTATTCCAGTGGAAAGTATTATTTTTTTTTTTTTTATGTCAGTGAAATAGAAATTGAAAAATATTTTGAAGCGAGGACTGGAAGAGACTCATACTTCGGACTACGCGAAGATGAGAATTGGTCGTCAAATTTTCATGTTTTTTTTTCTTCATTTTTTCTCTTTAAATCGTGTTTGTTTTTCTCTCGTTTTGCTACAAATGGCTAACGCGCGATTTACTTTTCTTCTTTTAAATTCGAAGCACATAATTAGTATGAAAACGCTATTAGCAGATTCGTAATAAAAATACATTTATATATGAAAAAACATATATTCATATATATTCATATATATTTTCAAATATATATTTTTCATAATTATTTAATCCGACTGGTAAAAATACCAATGTTTAGTTATCGCCTCGCAAAAAAATTGGCGTTTATCATTTTTTTCCGTACTATTAGTTTCAGTTTTCACGAGTAATCGTGGATTTTTGTTACCAATGAATTTGACAAGATCATAATTACAACGAAATTCAGCTCGATTAATGAAAAACAAAAGCTCAACGTTCGTACATATTGTAACGTTTAAATCAATAGAAAAAATTTCATCCACTCAACTTGGAGCGTGGATAACACGATTTTTTAATAACATCCCAACAATCATTCGTCATCAATGTAGCCTCAACTGTTTGTACACCACATTAATAATTTCGAAACGATTTCTCAAAAATATTCGAAAAAGGATCAAGAAGATTGAAGAATCGAAGTTTACTTTAATCGATTCGAAATACGGCGGTTTTTTTCTCGCTTTTGTCAACATTCGTATTCGCCTGCAAATATTCATAATTGTATTGGAGATAGGAATGACGCGTATAACGACCGCGTATCACTCGTGATAAATTCTCGAGAGAGAGACAGAGATCGAACGGTTTAATCGATTGAAAAAATTCGCATTTTCAATATTATGACGTCAAAATTTGAGAACTGTGAAATTGAATTTATATAAAAAAACATGCCAGCCGGAGTACGATTAGCTATAACTTTAATAAAAAGTCTGTTAAAGTTTCGGAGAAACAGTGGTTTGCCTTGCTATTGGAATTTACATCGTTGTCATGCTTAGAAATCGATTTTATTTTCTAATTCATTTCTTTGTTTCTTTGCATCCCAACGATCTCGATATTTCCTTTTTTCTCCTCCAATTCTTCCTCCCTCCCTCCCTCCCTCCCTCTCTCTCTCTCTCTCTCTCTCTCTCTCTCTCTCTCTCTCTCTCTCTCTCTCCCCCCCCCCCCCTTTCTCTCGTGCTCCACTAGGAAGGCCAATTGAATCCATGCATCAAATGAAAAATCTCTAAATTAATTAATTTCACTCTACAACGACAGCGACCGTTCTCCTCGGCCGTTTGTCACTTTTTTGTTTCCTATGAAGATTAAGATCGTGTTTGCCGGAGCGTGTAGGTTCGCAAGATTCGATGGAGCTGTCAGATCCGCTCGCTTCGAGTTTACGTTTTCTCGATCGTGTTACGGGGCCATCGTTGCAGGTGGAGCTGGTAACGGTTTTTTTGTCTTCGGAAGTAGGAAGGACGTCGCGTTTTCGTCGTTTAGCACGAGGTTGTTGATCGTCGCTTTCCGTGCGGTCTTCGATTCTACGAGGCGGATTTCTCGGTGAGTTAGAATCGGATGAGGAAGACAAAGAGCTCAAATATTCGTTGACTTTGTCCTCGCCGAAATCAAAAGCGCTGGGGGGTTGTCCGGGTGAAGCGGAAGACGCGTTAGTTGCGGTGTGGGAGCTTGCTGTGTTTGTTGTCGTGGATGAGCTGGGGGGTCTAAGTATTTGTACCGATGGACAAGAGGAGGTGGTCGATGTGGAGGAAGAGACGGAACTGGAGGTGGAACGTTTGTGAAATTTACGACGTTGAGCCAATTTGGCACCGTCGACTCCGCGCAAACGAAAATCATTACATTTTTCCAAATGGCTGGTCGCGTAATTGTCATGAAATATTGGATCGATTCTCGTGCTCGAAACACCAGGACAATCGATAGGATCTTGACCGTTCGCTAGCCAAGAATGATTGACGAGAGCGTTAGCTGTTAAACGTTCGTTAGGATCAGCCATCAAAAGACCCCGGGTAACGGCTTTTCCAGCTTCGGAAACGTGAGACCAGTTGGAATCGTTGAAATTAATATCACCGGTTCTAATTCGCGAAGCTAGATCCGGCGATCCAGCGCGAAACGGTGGGCTACCCGAGAGCAACGAATACAATATCGCTCCGAGGCTCCACAAGTCACAACTCTCGTCGTAGCCTTGTCTTGCTAGTACTTCCGGTGCTGCATACGGCAGCGTGAAGCATGGCGTGTGCAACGGCTCGCACGCTCGTTTCATTCGAGCGAAACCAAAGTCTACTACTTTTACTATTGAATCCGATGATTTGGTGGCGTAAACGAGATTTTCCGGTTTCAAATCGCGATGGACGACACCACGGGAATGCATAAACTTCACCGCCGATGCTAATTGCTTCATCACTAGGCGCGCTTGCGTTTCCGTAAATCTTCTAGTCTCCCGCAACAATTCACCACCCGATAACAATTCCATAACTATATAAGTGTGCGCCCGATCCTGATAAACGTCGATTAGTTTAACTACGTTTGGATGACCTTGACAAGTCCTCAAGAGATTTGCCTCCCGGCCACAATCCACTCGACGACTTACTATCTTAACCGCGTATTCTTGACGCGTTTGACGATTACGACAACGACGACACACCGAAAAACTACCGTCACCGAGCGCTTCCTCACGCGGATCCAGCTCGTATATTTGGAAGAACGTCGATTCCTCGAAACGCGATGCTATCACATCCGTCGATGAGGGACGACGATGGGGCTCCTCATGGCTCGTTGATATCGAGTCCTTGAATATTTCCTCGCTCACCACGTTTTCGCCGAATATTATCGATGGAGCCACGTACGAATAACCCTATAGAACAAAAAAGAACAATAAAATATCAATTATTTCTGTGGATTTCAATAAACTTACAAAATCGCTCGAATTTAACTTTATTTCATATCAATCATTTTATTCTATTAAAATTTTAGTACGTAACGCGAAAAATCTGTAAAAATTGAACCACCTTCCAGTATGTTACGAACATTGATGCGCAATAATAAAATTGTAAAAAAATTATTTACAAACTGTTTTTAAAAAAATGTTCAACGAACAGATAATTTATTTTTTCGCTGTATGGAATGAATTTGTTGATTTTCTAAAATACTTTTGAACCTTTTCTTTTAAAAAAAATGTATATGCATTTAGAAAAATCAACAAGCTCGTTTCGTATAACGAAAAAAAAATTGCCTATCTGTCGAATAATATTTTGTTTAAACAAGATATAAACAACTTTTTAGAATTATTATTATGGAAAATCAATGGATGGAAAGTTTCAAAGATGTTTGAATTTCTTCAGATTTTTGTTCAAATGCAAATTTTCGAATTTCTGATCCCATAAAATTTTCGGGTGAATGTGTTCGAAAGTTCGAATTTTGACATTTATAGAGGACGTACTTCCAAAAAATAATATACCATAAACGAATTATTGAGTAGTCATAAAAATGAAACCATCAACTTCTGTCTCAAGGCATCAATCACTTTTCCCTACATCAAGAAAATGTTGCATTTATGATTACTAAAAAGATCTATAAAAATCTAAATATTTCGTGGGACTATGTCAGGCATTCCGTGTTGCTTTACAGAGTAACGCAATAAAAAATTGAACAAATCTTTACAGCTTATCACTGCGTTCCAACAATTTACAGGTGACTAGTTTTGTACTCGTACAACGAATTGTAATTCTGCTCACGTACTGACGACAAATGACTTTGTTTCTCTTTTAATTTTCATAAATACGAAAGGAAACCATCGAACATTAGTTCTCGAATATTTCATCACGCTGTTCAGTAAAAATTGAAAATTTAGCAGCGTATACTTTAAATGATTGTAGACTACTGTTAAAAAATACGACGACGCCCTAATTTTCATCGTTTTGTTTGAGATAGTCCCGCGAAAGTGTCCGTCATGGAATATTTTCGTCGTGCACGTTCGAGAATGAGAAAATATTTGGTATTTTATTTTTTTTCGTAAATGCGAGTAGTGCGAGATGAAAAGAGGTTAAAAATTACCCGGAATATTTTATCGTAATTGGGTGGTACAACAGCGGGACTGTCAGCAGCGACCATTTTCGTGAATTCTTCAGAAAAATTGCTCGTATCGAGTTCATGAGCTATTCTAGGCACAAAGGGTGGTGGTATGCGTCGGGATTCGAGAGCTTCCCAGCTGAACGACGACGAAGATTTTTTGAAGAAAGAATGTTCCTTAAGCTCGTGTGCATCGTGCGGACCACCGCCGAGTCTCTGTCGTGGATCCTTGACGAGAAGACGCGAAATAAAGTTTCTCACCGCCGCTCCCAAATGATTTGGTATTGGTGGTTCCGTTTTTAATATTCTTCGCGATATTTCTTGTTGCGTATTCTTCTCTCCCTCGACAGTGAACGGCGAAGCTCCTGTGAGAAGCTCGTACGTTAAAACGCCCACGCTCCACCAATCGACCGCCTGCAATCCGAATAAACAATAAAAATTGAATTAAAAAACTTGACCATAAATAATTATTGAAACGGTTAAGTAAATCATTGGAAAAATGTAATAAATCAAAAATATACAAAAAAAAAGTGATTTCATTTTCGCATATTTCGTCTTAAATACATTGAAAGTATATCCGTATTATTTTTTATGTTCGTGCTTACGATATCGTGTCCCGCTGATCCACCTCGTACAACTTCCGGTGCCATGTACTCTATCGTGCCACAAAACGAGTAGGCACGAGCGTTGCTGTCCCTCTCGTGCGGTAAAAATTCTTTGCTGAGACCAAAATCAGTCAGTACGATGTGCCCCTCTCGATCCAAAAGGATATTTTCTAATTTTATGTCCCGATAAATAATTCCCAACTGAAAAACAATTAACACATTATTTATAAGGAATATCGATGTATAATAAAGAAACGGCCGCTGAAAACTCAATTTTGTTGAAACAGTAAAATATTTTGTTGGGTACGTCCAACAAAAATGTTCCGTCCAGGCAACAAAATTTTTATTTGTTTTAACAAAGTTTCATTTCAGTTTAACGAAGTTTTGTTGAAACATTTTAAACTTTGTTGCCTGGATGAAATAATTTTGTTGAATACGTCCAACAAAATATTTTAACATTTCAACAAAATTGGGTTATCAGTGGGAATTTCTAAGGGATTTAATAATAATGATGAAAAAGTGGACAACAATGTCGTTGAAAAAGTAGTGGAAAATATTGGCTTTGAATCAATGAAAAATAAAAGAAAAATCAACGAATTACAAACCTTGTGGAGATGTTCGAGTGCAAGAATAATTTCACCAATATAAATTCTAACTTCGTCCTCGGTAAAGTGTTCGCGTTGGTACAAATGAGTAAATAATTCACCGCCGCTTACGTAATCTAGAGAAAAAAATATTTTTACGTTTAACAAACGCGATTTTTAGCAACTTAAAGTGCATTTTTTATTCGTATCACTCACCGAGAATCAAATGAAGTTTAGCATCAGTCTGAAAGGCATAATGGAGAGTTACGAGAAAAGGACTGTCTCGCACAGCTTCGAGAACCTGTCGTTCGGTTTTCGTGTGTTCCGTCGTCTTTTTTTTCTGTACAATCGACGCTTTTTTCAATACCTTCATCGCGTATAATCGTCCAGCATCAGCACCTGTTCTCTTTCGCACGAGAAATACTTTGCCATACGCTGAAAAAAAAAAAAAACAAAATGTAAAAAATATTAAAATAATATTAGGAAATTGTAAATCCCGTTGATGGAAAAAATTTGATTACGTCTTTTTATCTACAAAAATGAAGAGAACCAAACATTTAAAAAAAAAAAAAAAAAAAAACTCTTAGAAAACGAAACAATGTTGAATATAGAAAAATATATTTGAAAAACTTGACTTTACCTCCTGTGCCGAGAACTTTGAGAAGATCGAAATGAGTCATGTCCACTCTTTGACCTCCGCTGTCCGCCAAATTGACTGTAACAGAAAAAATCAAAATAAAGTTAATTTTAAGCGATTAATTAAAAGTTTGAAAGCTATATCGTGGTTTGGCATTATTTTGCCAGCGTATTTTTTCGTGACGACGCTTCATTATTTTTTTCGCAAAAAAATAAAAATGTACGAACAGTAGAGTAAAAAATAAGAACGAAAAAAAAACAAAAAAAGATGTCAAACATATCGAATAAATTTTTGTCCAGATAGACGTTAATTTCGTGTACTAAAATACGTTGAAAAATATTTCGCCTTGCATGTTTTCCATGCAGTGCTAAATGTTCGTATAAATGAATCGTAATACTTTTTTATACGATATTTATGTCAGCCTCGATTCTTTATCCCTGACTAAAATACTTGTAGCAGATATCGCTATACATTTTCGTTCCACTTTTTCAAAACTAAAAATATTCTCGAGAGTGGATGGAAATTTTTGCAAAAGTGCACAACGTCAACGAATAGCTTGAAACGTTTTATTGAAAAAACTTCAAATTTTCCTACTGAAAAACTCTACAGAGTTTGGTACGTATTATGCTATAACAAAATAAAAATAAAACAATTAGTTGAAAACTTCTCAATTTCATTATTTACATATTTTTTTAATTCGAATGTTAAAAAAATGTATCGGAATTAAATTTAATTGATTTTTTCATTAATTCATTAAATGATGGATCGTCGGGTCAATTAATTCATTCGAATTTCAATTTATTTATTTCACCATTATTTTCGTTTATTACCAAAAAAAAAAAAATAGTCGCTCATATTCAGATAAACTTTGTGTTGGATGTAAACTTTTTGTTTATTTTTCAAAAATGGTATCCAGGGGTTAATTTAAAAACTCTGTATCAAAAATTTATTTTGGTCAGTTTTGCAAACTTTTTTTTTCGCATTATTCATAAACAATGATATTATGATTTGGTAAATAAAAATGAAAAGTGATAATATTGAATTTCGGGTCGACGAAATGCGCCGACAACGAACCGACATGCTGTAGGTAACCCCTCCTGCCACTTTTATCCCCGCAGACGCGACAATCCGTGTCAAGGTGCCGGAGCATGTATAGCGACCATGATCGTACTTATACGTGTTCATATATCTACCTGTCTTTACTTATATACTTATGCAGTACGAATTTACGTACATATACGTGTAATTTTTTAATTAATTAAATTTTTTTATTTAATTAAAATTTTTTTTTTAATATTTAATTTAATTAATTTAATTAAGTTATGTACGAAATGACGTACATATACGTGTAATTAATAACGTAAAATCAACATCTCAAGTTCACTGATTTTCCAGCTGACTTTTAATCCCACGCTCAAGGACGAAACGAGCATTAAACATTTTTTTCGAACATTTTTTCATCACCCAGGTAATTGCAGAGTTGGATGTTGTTTAAAAAATCGACATTTATACCATAGCTACAGATTTATTTTTGGCAAGCTGTCTTTTTCCATAATTTTCCTTATTAACTATTTTTTTGCAGAAAAATCCCACGCTCGAGAGATGAGAGGAGCATTGAACATTTTTTTCGGAATTTTTTCAAAGTGAAATTTTGTTCAAATAATCAACATTTAAACCATAGCTACAGATTTATTTTTGGCAAGCTCTCTTTTTCCATAATTTTCCTTATTAAGTATTTTTTTTTGCAGAAAAATCCCACGCTCGAGAGATGAGAGGAGCATTGAACATTTTTTTCGGAATTTTTTTACAGTGAAATTTTGTTCAAATAATCAACATTTAAACCATAGCTACGGATTTATTTTTGGCAAGCTCTCTTTTTCCATAATTTTCCTTATTAAGTATTTTTTTTTGCAGAAAAATCCCACGCTCGAGAGATGAGAGTAGCATTGAACATTTTTTTCGGAATTTTTTCAAAGTGAAATTTTGTTCAAATAATCAACATTTAAACCATAACTGCAGATTTTTTTTTTAGCAAGCTGCCTTTCTCGATAAATTTCATTATCAATTACTTTTTTTTTTACAGGAAAATCAATAAATTAATGATTATTCTGACAAATGTACGAAATCATTTAAATTTCCATGAATATCGACGGAATCAAGAGTTCGATAATTTAGTATACAATTACCAATAATTTATACATCGTTTGACAGTGTTAAGGCTTCAATGTACATGGGAATAGAGCTTCGAAAGAGTCGTAGGCAAACGAGTGTGTGTGTGTGTGTGTGTGTGTACGAGACCAGGCACGCGAGACTGAGTCACACGTGTTCTGCCTTATACTCACTTTACTATATACATACGTATGACACACACACGCGCGCGCGCGCACACACACACACACATATATATATGACACAATGTGTATACATTGGCGTTTCGACCTAGTTTAGCCACTTTGCCTACAGAATGTTACGTACTTCGAATATATATATATATATATGTTCGTGAAATGTGTAAATGTGTATAGTCACCTGGATACTTTCGCGTCTCGCGTGTGTCTGTAAAACGTCAATTTTGTCAGTGTATTTTTCATTAAATTGATTGAATCCAGGAAAAAAAAGTGAAACCGAGTTCCCGCAGCCACAGGATGTTCTGAATAATAATCAAAAATGTAATCTACTAAGAAATACGAATTAGACTTTCCGGAAATGTGTTATCTGTGCGAATCGAATAACTGCGCTATCGAATTATCGCAATTTATCAATTGTGAAATTTGTTTAACTTATAAATTATATTATGAAGAAACGCGATGTAAATTTCGCTAATAAAAATTCGTTTTGTACGTGCAGCACATGCGAGAGGCTCATTTCGTGATATTCGACACTGAAAACATAATTTTGTTGATACATTGAAAAATTTCGTTGAACGTATCCAACAAAATTACTTCGTTTGACAAGAAAATTTGATTTGGGTATAACGAAATTTTGTTGCCTGAAAAAAATAATTTTGTTGGATAGATTCAACAAAATTTTTGAATGTTTCAACAAAATTGGGTTTTCAGTGAATATTTATTTTTTTTATCAATTTTACCGGCTTTGGCGAATTTTTAAGTTAAGCCCCTTTGGGTACAGCCAGTATTTGGATGGGCGACCGTTTATTAGGTATAAACCGGCTCGCGCATCGTTCGCTGAGCGGTAGGCACTTTTTCTGAATTTATAATGGTATTAACAAACCAAAAATTCAGTAAAAATAGGGCTGAGTGTATTCGGGCAAGTTTTCCACAGTTCTCTGGGCCCACGTGCGTTTACGATACAGTAATGCGTTAAGGAGTGGTTGCACCCAGAAAAAACATCAAGTTGATTCAACTAGAATCTAGTTAAATCAAATAAATTTGTTTCCTTGTCTCACGACCTAATAAAAGTCTAACTTCAAGAATTTTTTTTTTTCCAACAGAATATTTTTATATTTCTGATTAATGAAAAAATTTATTTAATTCAAATATTTCTTATGTTTCTAATTAATAAAAAAAAGTTTTGAAATAAAAAAAAAAACTATTTTATTCCAATTCAAAATATATGTATTGAAAACGGACACATTCTTATCTTAAATATTAAATGCATATGAAGTTGAAATAAAATAATATTTATGATATTATTTATATCATATTCAATAATAATATTATTTAATAATATCCATGGGTCCTGGTATATACAAAAAATCACGATCGAGTTCTGAGAGATAGTCAGAATAATATAAATACCTTTGTTTCCGCAATATATGCACATCCAGAGCGCAATTCGTATGCGAGAAATGCCTCGGCGCCCTGCGCCACGTGGTGATCGTAGCGAGAAGATTTAACCCTAGAACCCCACAATGTATTTTTTCCAACGTAAACCCCATACTGGGATAAATAATTACCCCAATTTTCTCTTCAGCATAAAATATTCCTCGTTTGCGATAATAAGGTTTAATTATGTACCATTTTCTCCATTTTTTTATAACGAAGAGAATGGTGTATGATAACGTCGCATTTTGTAAATATTTAATGGTGAAAACTCTATAAAACGAAAGCGATGGTTATAAAAAAATTGGTTCGGGAAGGAAATTTGAAATTTTCGTGGGGTAATTAATAACCCCGTTGTGGGGTTCTAGAGCTAACGTGGTTATTCAAATAAACGGACTCAAATAGCATTATATGTTTGATTTAACCTTCCGTTACACGCGCTAAAATTCCAAACGTCGTTACAGTGTCGCGGGGAATCGCCGTAATGCTTTTGAGCCTTACAGTGTTGCCATATCGTTCTTACGCGCATGCGCGCGCCGTTGGTGCTCGAGTGCTCAGTAGGAGACATGGGAACGTCGAACGTAAGATCATATGTACGGACTCTACACGCGCTAGCGGGGAAACGCCGCATTTCTTGCACTTCGACGTATTAAATATTATTTACAAAATATAAATTGATAATTATCGTATAATTTTCTGTTTTATTGCGTTTTACCAATAATAATACAGGAATAGCTAAATTGTCACAAGTGTATCATTCACCAATTTTTGTTGATTAATGAAAAAGCAAAAAATACAGCGTTTCGCTCATAGCGCGTGTGACGGAGGGTTAAAAACAGTTTTCTAGTTGAAGCGAATAGAAATTTTGTCGATTCAAATTAAAAATATCCGAATAAACGATCCTAGTATATTCGAATAGGTCGTTTTTCTGGGTGTGTTGACAACATTTGCGAGGACCGAGGAGAACATGAGTTACTTAAGTGGTGTTAAAATGATGGGACGGGCTCGTAAGAACCCAAAAAGAAATCCGCAAGAACGTTAAAAGTGAAAAATTATAACAAGGTGAAAATAAAAAAAATGATTTTTTGAAGAAATTCATCTTTTTTGGATCCTGCAAAGTATTAATTTAGTTCTGTTCAAGGATCCAAGTGCTAGATGTGCAAGAAATCAAGGTTGTGTACTTTCGTCATGAATTAAAGATAAAATTGGGTTAAGTATAAACTTTTGACATTGACTATCGTTCTTCACCTTACGGAGAATTCCTATGATCAATAGCTTGACCTTTCTCTTCTGAGAATACGATAGTTGTTGACTCCCGATTAGAGGAAAACTTTCCGACAAACAAATTATCAAAAGATATCGGTTTCTGATGTCATAACAATTAATTTTTATTATAAACTGTAAAAAATTCAAATATTTACAGTCATCAATCAAGTTCGGAAGCTTCAAGTCCCCAAAATTTTGAAGAGTTAACGAAATAAGCTCAGTAAAATTATTTCCGGGCTCGTGATAATCCGTAATGTTGCAAATAACTTGGGATTGAAGAAAGAGCGTGAATCGAATTGATTGTTCTTTTCATCAAATGCCTCTTTTCATCAAAAGTCTCGTAAGCCTGGACAAAATTTACCTTGCGATTATAATACCGATTGCTCGATGTTGCTCAAAGTTTCGAAACAGAAGTACCTCTCCTCTTTCTCTTTCGTAAAATCATGAGGCCCGTTACGAGGTCGCTCGCGACGGAGCGAGCATCAAAACAGTAGCGAAGAGTATTCGCTCGCTCGCTCGTTCGTTCGTTCGCGTTCGCCATACGCTCGGGCTTACTCGCGGAAGTTCCGCTTTTGTCCCGACCCAGATAGCCGGCATTCTCACTTGCTTATTTCGTAACGGGACCGACTTTCTTTCGGTTTAAGCCTGAGTCAGCCATAGCGGTGTTGAGGCCAACGGAGAGAATCAAGACTTGAGAAAGAGAGAAAGAAAAAGAGAGAGGGAGAAAAGAGACTCGAGAGAGAATCTGTCCTCGCGGTCCCTTGGGAGCACCCACACGGCGGAACTTGAGACACGTCCTCACGCCTGAGTAACCTCACCGTTGTTTTTCCACCTCCTAGAAAAATCATTACCCCCCTACATTTTCCACGAAGTTCGTTCTGGATAAAGAAAAAAAACATGTTCCTCGTTACAAAAGAATGAAAAGGCTGCAGAAGACATGCAAGGTTAAGTGCAAATGGGACAGAGATCGCGCGCATCCTTGATCTTTTCTCAGCTGGTGTCGTTCACGCCCTTGTAAGATAAAAGCCCTTCAGGACAATGCAGACGCTGTATAAAAAGGGAAGAAGTGAAAAAAAAAAAACATTGAAAAGCTTCACATCGACAAAGATAATAGAAAATTACTAGTATTTTTCAATTTTTTCGTATCTCCAATCGCCGGCTTTTTTCGAAGGCAATTTATGTCCAAATCTCTTCGTTTGATCAATCTATTGATCAGTCAAGTAGACAATGGAACGTAGACTACCTTTTTTCTTTTTATTGACAAAAATGAGTAATTATTCCCTAGCATCTGCAGTCGACACAGTACAAAGAGAATAAAGCTTATTTCGTTTATGTTCGAGGACATTCGATTAGTAGATTTTAATCGATCGAATTTAGCGTCGCCCTTGAATGTCCACCATTATAATCTAGCTGTGCCTTGTGCGTCCATTGGAAATTCAACGGAAAAAGAGGCATCCTCATTTTGTTGTATTCCTTCGTATTTCCTACTCCAAAGAATCCATTATATTGTCGATAGTTTTATTTTCATTTCCAAACGAATAATTAAGTTTCTAAAAAGATCTTAACGACTTTTTTTTATCGGACCGATATTTTCCTGCAAAAAACAGAAACGAATTAAAAGCGGAAGATGTCGAGGTGTACGAGGAAAAAGACGAAAAAGCGAGAGGAACGATCGACTGCGATCATCAACGAAACTCATTAGAGTCTCTGTTCACTTGGGTTCGATCAAAGTGACGATAATATAACCAAGTTCAGGTATGTATATTTTACAGTGTGTGAGAGGATCAAACGTCGACAAGGTCGCCAGACGTTATTATTCTCGCGTTGGTTATCCACAAATATATATATATATATATCTATATATATATTAAATGCGAAGGCGAGTATACGCAGGCAGAACGGAGGCAACAACAACGTGTGCACTTTCGAGCACGTTGACGAGTAAATAGGGGGGGGGGGGAGGAGGAGGAGGCAAAACAAGTGCACGACCCAGAGGCAAGGTTGAGGCTACACATTACTGCAAAACGCGTAGCTTTGCCTCTTTATCGCAATTGTTATCGTTTTTCCTTTCTAACTTTATCTTCAGCATACTTTAGTCCTTTTGTTCGATGCTGTTTTTTTTTATCCATGCGTTTCTCTCGAGAACGATGTTTATTCATTTATTTGTTCATTCGTTTTAGATGCACTTAGAAAAAACGACGACGTTCAATTTCGTTGACAAATAATGAACAAACCTTTTATTTATAATGTTAATAAATTATTGCTGGATCAATTATTTTGAATGTAATTTCTAATTTATTTGGAAATAATGTTTGTCCAACGATCGCAATAGTCGACTCTGAATATTCGTTAAAATGGATGTACAAGTTTTTTTTTTTTCTTGAATCGCTCAAGCATTATTGTAGAAAAAAAACTGGGGTACTGTTTCGTAAATAGGGCTAGAATATTTCGTGTATTCTTTATAATAAAAGAGATTACGAGTGTTCGAAGCTATACAATTACCACGAGAAAACTCTACGGAGACTTTCACTCGTCGCCGAGCGCCGCCGCCACAACTCTCTTTCTCTTGTTCGTTTACAGCAACTAAATGTATATATATATATATATAAATATGTATATCGAATTCACGTTTTGTAAAACGTGAATTCACGGACAGTCACGCTGAAATTTCGTTTTACCGTTGATCAAGAAAAACTATATTTTTCAATCAGAATTACAGAGAGAAAATGATACTGAAAAAAGTGAGTAATTGATATTTCGTGTAAATGGATATCCGACAAGAAAAACGACACATTATTTCGAAAAAAAGTAATTTTCACGTTTTTTTTTTTTTTTTAATTCAACTAATATTTTTTCTTAAGAGAAAAACCGAGGCGAGCTGAGCCCGATGAATATTTCGTTAAGGAAATCTAACGCCGTCGAAGAATATAAAATCGTTATTTCGCGATGTATCGAATTTTTACGAGATTAGCAATTTTATCTGTTAATCAATATTTACGAATCGTGTCACTGGAGAATGTTTTGAAAAAATAAGGAAAAAAAGCGTCGACGCGACGGGGAATAAGGTCACTTCGAATTTCAAAATATTTTTAAAAACTCGTTTCTCTTTTCTTTCTTTTTTTTTGCACTAATCGACAGTTTCACTCGTTTCTATGGTTCTTTCTTGAAAAGCGTAATAGACGATTTATTTGAAGGAGAAAAAAATGAATTAAAAAAAAAAAGATATTAACGAGAATTCTATGGTGAAATAAAGAGTATTCTTTAAAACCGAACGATGCAAGGAACACGCACTGTACGATTACCAAACAACTTCCGGGACCGAACAGGGTATCCCGTTATCGTTCGAGGCTTTCCACTACGGGCTCCCCCCTTTTCGGTGCAAGCAAAATCTGCTCCTAACGATTTTAACCATACGAGACGTTTCAGACTGAATTGTACGAAATTATCCTTTTTTGCAGCCCATTTTAACCCTTGAATTATTACCCAAAATTTTTCACACTAGTTACTACCTTTTTTCTGCGTATTTTACAGCATTAGCCCCGGAAAGTAATATAAGAATTAAACGGTCTCAATTTAAAAAATCTTCAGGGAACAAAGTGTTTATTTTAATGAAAAAATTCTGTGGAATCAATAATTATTTTGCTGAGTATTTTAAGGGGCTACATCTACCTAGAGGCCCCAAAAAAATAGCCAAATTCCGAATTTTTTCTGGAAAATTGTTGGTGAAAAAGAAATGGATTTTTTTTAACACAAAGCATATATTGCTTTATATTTGCATATATTTATATTTTTATATAATATATATTATATATAAATATAATATATTTACATATATTGAGCCTTTAAAAAAAAATCTCCAAAAAATACAGAAAAACAACATTTTAAACGCGCTTTTCTCGGTGGACATGATATCTCGAGAACCACTTGATGGATTGTTTCCAAATTTACAGGAGATACGATGAGAAACATTTAAAGCTATTTGACGATCTCACTTTTAGCAAATCGATCTTCATTTTTTAATAGTTACGTAAAAATTTACGACTTTTTTCATAGATTTAGTACGCTCGAGTATCAATTCATCACCACTTTGTTAAAAAAAATGATTTTGAAAATCGACGATCGTCGACGACTCGTATTTATTGTTAACTTGAATAACCCGTTTGGTTTTTAGATTTCAGATGGACCGTTTAAGCTGGAGAGTGTCCACCGCCAAACGTCACGAAAAAAAATTCATACGACGCTGAAGTTTGCAACGTTGGAGTCCAACGAAATGAACGAAAAAAAAATGTTTGTAATTCACCAATTTTTTATTTCACGAATTATTGGTGTAGGTTGAAAAACTACGAATTGCAAATTCGGCAGGGAACAAAATTGGAGAATTACTGGACTTATTGGAGTTTTTTAGATCATTTCGTTGGACTCCAACGTTGCAAACTTCAGAGTCAAATTCATCTGCTGGCGGCCAGGTTTTTGTTATTTTTCTGTATTTTTTGATGATTTTTTTTAAAGGCTCTCAATATATTTACATTTGTGTTAAAAAAAATGCGTTTCTTTTCCACCAACCATTTTCCCGAAAAAAAATACGGAATTTGGACATTTTTTTCGGACCTTTTGGTAGACGTAGCACCTTAATTATGGGACTGCCTGTACGAATGTTTCCTCTGAACAAAAGGTCTGTATAATTTGCATACATAAGTTTGCATGCTCAAAATGAATCGGTTCGTTCGAAAAAATGAATTTTTAATCAGCGTGCATTTAATTGGTGGAAGATATTGACAATTCAATGAGAGAGACGTCTGGGTCCGATCGTTTAATCGAGTTCGCTTGATAGCCAAATATTGGCTCTCTCGCTTCTTTTTTTTTTTTTTGTTATTTACTTATCTTCGATTCATTCATGCACGGAAAAAAAATTGTAGCGAAGAGAAAGAACAAGAGAATTCCTCCGTGGTTGCCTTACACAACATTAATTTATAATTTTTTTTTTTCCGTCTGCTCACCATGAGCGATGCAGACTTTGCTCGCTGGGTGAACAGCCGGTCGCGAAAATGTTTTTGCAAGCTGAGGTGAACAGATGAGAAACAAAAATATTGAGACCTCGGGAGAGAGATAGAGAGCATCAGCGGAGAAGACTTTCACCGTCGTCTCGATGTGAGAGCAGCCGAGCTCGCATTTAAACTCATTCTTTATTCCTTTTTACGTTCCGAGTCTGTCTGGAACTCGGATATCCAACAAAATTTGAAGCGTTTCAAAAAAAATGTACGATTATCGAAACAATAACAGAGCTCGAAAAATACAACTAACAAACACTGCCAAAATTAGGATGAAAGAATAAAAATATTTATAAATCAAACAATTCGAAATTTACATCTTTTCCTCAATTATTTTTCACACTTCGATTATATTTCGAGCAAACAGAAATCTTATAGAATTATTTACACATTCGTTTAAATTTACTTTAAAATTGTGTGTTAAATAAAAACAAAAATACTTAAATAAAATACAAAAGTCAGTAATTTTTTTTAAGTTATTTTCCAACGTCGAAATCTATCATTAAAAACGAAAAACACAATCCCCACGTAAAAATTTTTGGCACTAATTAAAAAATTTTCCAGCGAACTGACGTTTTCAGAGAATTTTTTTTTCCCTTCTACGAAACTGCTACTGATAATTTTAAACCTGTAGCTTACGAGACAAGGTTGTCCAGAGATAACCGAGACCGTGGTAACTCGAACACCTTCCTCACCTTGGTTTCCTCACTTATTCTGCTCCCGAAATCTATACAGTGTAAAATATACATATATATTCCCATGAGTTTATAACTGTCTTGAGAAATATCGTCACGAAACGCTAGTTTTTTCACGAAACTTTCGAATTTTTGACTAACAAGAAAAAGAGCCGCAATATCCGTTCGCTGTTTAAAACAAACGTATCATAAAACTTAAGCATGTACAAAAAAAAGTTTGGTGTTCGGCTGGAGTAGCAATGGAGAGCGAAAAATGTTTGAGCTCGAAGAAAAATTGCAATGGAGATAAAAGTCGAAAAAAAAGGAATTATAAAGCAAAGAAAAGAAAAAGAATTGAAAAATTCAATTAAATGAACAAAATAACGTAAAAATAGTTGATATTATTTCAAAATAATATTTTCGTGACAAAGGCTAACGACTTTTTTAATCTCGATAACCGACTTCTTTAAAAAGTTGTACATACAAAAAATGAACGTCTCTGAATTCGAAAACTTAAAACTACCGAGCAAAGTATCTCGTCTCACGATATTTTGAAATATACGAGTACTTTCCTCAGACGAATATACGTGCTGGAGACCCCGGAATTTTTATCTTCTTTAAGTGGCCTGCAGACATCGCCTACATAACACAATATCTTGTCGGGAAGAGTACAGAATCTCAGAGGCCATTTCAGAAACAGAAGTTATGCATTCGAGCAACTTAATTGTCAAACTTGTTAGAAAGAATAAATAAAACTTGCTGTACTTTTGATAAACTGATTCATTTGGATCAACTCTTCTTTTAAGGGGTTATATCTAGATGTTTGGGTTGAAAAAATGGAATTTTTTTTGCATTTTCTCAAAGTACATCATCTTCAAAATATTATAAGGATCTGTGCAATAGAACGAATATATTTACGCGTACTAGCTGAGAGAGCGAGTCTCCGAGCGCAGCGATCGACGACTTTAAGAGGACTAGGCATCGAAAAATCTCGAATTTTTTCGTTTTTTTTTATTCTGTTACTACAATCTCTTCCAAACATTTTGGCGCAAAGAAAACTGAAAAATTCGCAAAACTGAGCTCAGGAGAGCAATAAAACTCCAATACTCCGCTATTGCCGTAATGCCGTAATACTTGAAAAAATTACAAAGTGTACTTCAAAACATGAATAAAATATCCTCCAAGTTTAAACAAATCCTGATTATTCCTTCCCTGTAAAAAAAATTCACGAAAAACACCAAAATTTCGGCCTCCTAAACTGGTTTCTCCCGTTAATGGAATTAAATTTTTCTTAAATTTCTTCCAAGCTCCATATTGCGATTATTAATTTCGTAGAGAAGGGTAAAATGAATTCGATTAACTTTTTTAAACAATTCAATGGTTTAGATAACGAAAGCTTTGTTGTCAATTGTTACGCGACCGGACAATCAGCCTTTAGTCAAATAGCCTACACCGTCAGGCTATCCAAAACCCGTTTAGTTCATTATTAGATTATACCAACGCGATGTATAACGAATTTCATTGCTGGACGATCGATTAGTGTATTTTCAAGAAGTTGAAATATCGATTTTGTAAAAACAACATCTCATAAAAGATACAATTTTTATCCAGCGTTACATAATTCAACGTAACATTTGCGAAAATTGTGTGGACGTTGGAGAAACTGTATTGTTTGATAAGAAATTTACATAGTCGAACTACAAAAATCGCTGATATTTGATTATGAACATTTCGATTTCTTTATTACGAAATTTTGATTAATAAAATTGAATAATTAATTATTGGTGATTAATAATTATAGAAAATCCTGCTACATCGATTTTGGAAAATTGATAAACTCCCTCTAAAGCTTCATCCCCATCAAAGAATATTCGCACCGATCAGCTGATGGCGAGGAAAGTCGTAAATCTCATCTTTTTATTTCTTGACAACGTGGCTAGACCCGAGGTATTTACTTATGGACAAAAAATGACAAATCGAGAGTGACCTGCAGCGGCGGAGACGCGACATTTTAAAAGATGAGATATAATGGAGTGCCCTATTCGAGAAATGGGTCAGACGGCGATCCGTGACCCAAAATATCAGCTGAGTGGAACCTCCAACTTGCATACTGATGTGAATATATACACAACGTTGCAGGTAAAATGCAACTCTTGCATCCGCGTGCATAAATTATTCGAAAACCGAAAAAAAAACTCGAGGAATTATCGAGAAAATTCGAACAGTTTATTTTGTTCGGGTTTAGAGCGAAACCCAATCGAGTAATTTTCAAATTTATGTAACAAAAAAGTATGAAAAATGTTTGTCAATATATAAAAAGTAGAAAAAATCGTACGAATGATTAAAAAAAGCGAACAAGTGCGAGTTGAACTCGCGTGGAGAGGGTTCCGCACGATGAATATGTTATCTACCATGTTTTTATTAATCTGACCCAAATTTGTTTGTGGTAACTAAAAATTTTAAGACCATAAACTTCTTATAGGTTTTCCTGTAATCTATAAGTAAAGAACTATTTTCTGTATTTTTTTCAAAATTTTAGGCTCAATAGTTTCGGAGATAAGGGGGGGAATGGTCAATTTTCATCTATTTTTTAAAATAACTTTAAAATTATTTATTTTTAAATTTAAAAAAAATATATATTTGAGACCCTCACAACAAGCCCTTTCATTTGATATGTCACACGGTACAGTTTGCAAAACTTTCTTTTTTAATTTTCTAATTTGCCTCCCAAAAGTGACCCCCATATTCAAAATTCATTTATTTATGTTACACATCCGTGTTTGGGTCACAGAAATTCATATGTGTACCAAATTTCAACTTGACCGCTCCAGTAGATTCGGAGCAAATTGACTGTGACAGACGGACAGACAGATAGACACACGAGTGATCCTATAAAGGGTTCCGTTTTTTTTTCATTTGGACGTACGGAACCCTAAAAAGTATGAAAAATGTTTGTCAACATATAAAAAGTAGAAAAAATCGTACGAATGATTAAATAATGAGGGAAAGAAGTTTTGTTCATTAAACATTTTTTATCCTCAAGTTAACAAATCCATTAATTTTGTTTACCTCGATGATTCTGTTGTTCGGGGAAAGTGGGTTCGGGCGATGCGGGCGAATCTCGTACATCGAGCTGTCTTATTGCCTTGGCAAGTCCGCAGGATCCGGAACCCCATTTTCTATCATCACTTATGGTGCACTCCTCTGCGATTATTTCAACGTCGCTGCCATCCTCGAAATATCCACTTTCGTGTTCCGGATTCTTCATCGTGTTATTTTAACGATAAACGAAAAAAAAAATTCGACGAAAAATGTTTGTTCGGTCGAAAAATACGTTTTTTACAGATTTTTTTCCTCCGGTTCGAAGGGGTCGGCAATTTTTCTTGTTTATATGTTTGTTTTAATATACCAGTCTGTTTTGAATGATTTTTATTATTATTTTCACTATTAGCGCGAAACGATACTTTTCGTTGTTTTACAACGACGGCAAAGTCAAACTTTTAGCACGCATATTTCCTACTGTAACGATGCTTCGTTGTTTTTTTTTCCTTTTTTTTACTCTTTCTTTTACCCCGCATTCACGGAGAATTTTTACACAGTCACGATTGCAGTACCATGCTCGAACAAAAAAATGTCTCTCTCGCGCATCCGTGTGCAAGGAAACAAAGGTGGAAGTTCAGGAATAAATCGAAGTCGTTTTCACCTTCAAAACAGAGATAATAATAAAAATAAATACAAAAAATAATAATAATATCCAAATTGAGTTCAGCAATTATTTATTATTCTTTATAACTTCTTCATTTTCGAGCAAAACTCTCATAAACGCGTTTACTTTTTGTTTTTTGTGACGAAATAAAATATTTGTATGACGTAAAACGAAACGCGTACACACATACGGCGCATGTAAATATTTTAAGAAAAAAAAAAAAAATACGAAGTTTGGATACACAAATAGTTTTTCGTGAAATATCAGAAAACTAGAGTGTGAATTTAAACTTTATAACCAATGAACGAACCTCGATATTATTTTTCTTCGCATTTCGTAAGATTATCGTGATTTTCTTTCGTTTTCTTTAGAAATTTGTAGTTTCTTTGTACGGACATAAGAAAAAATGTTGCAATAAAATTACAGCGATTTCGTCGAACTGTAAACTCTTATCGAACATTTTTCGACACCACCCATCAAGTTTCGTTAGATTAATAACACACGAATGAATTCAAAGACACGCCGGGACAAGAAAAAACAAAGTGTTTACGACGTTCGTTTCAGTTTCGAAAGAAGATGATTAGGTTCTTTTTGTCTAAGTCGTTTGAAGCGCAGATTAATAAAATCAACAAAAAGTGAAGAAAAAGAGGAAGTACGAGAAAACAAATTCATATACGTTGTTTTCGTCGAATAATATTAAAACGAGCTTAAGAAAAGAATAAAAAGAAAAGTCTCCAATTGTACAACGTCCACACGTCGATCTCCTCCCCCTTATTGCGATAATTCCGCGAGGCTCGTGCTGCTTACGTAAAATTCGTAGGAATGGCGACGCTTTTTACGAAACACACAAGGCATATTCATCGAAAGAGAGAAGAAAAAAGAGTGAGGAAAGAAAAAAAAGAATTTAAATTACGAAACAACGGGGAACCTTGCAGTCGATAAAATGACAGGACGACAGTGACAGTTGTTTTTCGATGGCGAATTCCAAGGTTAAAAATTTTATTTTATTTTTGTTTTATTTTTTTTCTTATTGTTTTCGAATTCAAGTGCTCGAACAACGACAAGTTTCATACAACGGGAGTGCCTCGTCGTGACTGCTTCGTTTTCGCGATTGAACGAGCACTTTTCGTAACACTAACTCTCTCTCTCTCTCTCTCTCTCTCTCTCTCTCTCTCTCTCTCTCTCTCTCTCTCTCTCTCTCTCTCTCTCTCTCTCTCTCTCTCTCTCTCTCTCTCTCTCTCTCTCTCTCCCCCCCCCCTCTCTCCCCTCACTCCCCCCTCTCTCTCCCCCCCTCTCTCTGCCCCTCTCGCTCTCTCCCCCCCTCTCTCTCTGCGGCTCGTGTGTAAGAGAGAGAGAACGATGTCCATTACGTGTTTTTTTTCTTTTCTTTTCACTTTTTTTTAGTGATCGCTGTGCGAGCGATGACGCGCGTGTGTGAATCGCGAGCGATCCCGCTGTCGCGAACTCTCACTACTCGCCAATGTCGTCGAGATCCACGAGGTCCATCCTAATCTCCCTTCCCCTCTCCCCCCTCTGTCTCGCTCTCTCTCACCCTATTTTCTGTGTCTTTTCCTCTCAATTTCTCTTGAACCTCGAATACATCAGAATTAGTGATCATTTACAATCTCCGCCTGCCTCTCTCTCTCTCTCTCTCTCTCTCTCTCTCTCTCTCTCTCTCTCTCTCTCTCTCTCTCTCTTTCTCTCGTTATTTCACATAGATGTACAGCACGCAAAGTACGGATAGCCCACTGACACACTTATTAGGTAGGTCCGTAGGAGCTCGAGAAAAGTGAACACGCCTTACGTGTATAACTCTATACAACTATATCTGCACGAGGCATTTCAAGATTGTGTTCAAATTTACGTCATTCCAGTGCAACAATAAATTTTCTCTTACTTTTTAGGCCCTACATACATAACATCGTTTCTTATTTCTACAGACTTCGTACTAATTCGTGTTGTTATAACAGATAATTATATAATTTTTTTAACAGACTCCAGATTATTTTAATCCAAGTTCGAAAAATAAATAATGTTGTTGTAATCGGAACATTTCGTTCTACATTGTCATTGAAGATTTTTTTCAGGCTTTTGTTTATAGGTTTGTTGAAAAAAATTCCGGAAGTAAATGAAAAACCGAACTTTGTTACCTCGTTAAATTTAGAAATGGAAAAAATAACGAATGTTTTTTTCTCAAGGATCAAAGTCACAAAAAATGTGACTTTGAGCTGGAATCACCTATACATTTTAACGTATGTGTATTTCGAAGCAACGTTACGTGCTAATACACACACACACACCCATTATGTACAGTAGTCACGAGGTCGCTCAAGACGCAAGTCCAAGCGAGAGCGCGCGTGCCAGAGATAGAGAGAAACAAAGTTTTACGAAGTTGTTGGTTAATTGTTCCACCCAAGTCTGGATCCGAAGAGAAAAGTATTTCACGTGAAAAAGCTACATGCTTGTTTTTTTTTCCTATACCCGTGTATATTTCCTTATATCTAACTGAATACGCTCCTTTTATAATCTATCACGTCAGATTGGAATCGAATATTATTTTTAGAAGCCATACGAATCAATAACAATGAATTTACGACAATAAAACAAAAAAAACCGTGAATACAATTTATGTTGATTAAATAATGATGAAAAAACATCGATACAGGACGAATTTCCGATGCGAATTTGCGAAAATTGTTTCTATAATATTATTTTATGAAACAATTAATGAACAAATTTCGTGTAAACTTTTTTTTCATTAATTTGATCGCACTTGTAACGTGAAAGATAGAATTCTTCGAAAAATCATCATTTCGAAACAATCGTCGTTTTTTTTTTATCAAATGAATATTGTTTTAGGATGAATGATTAAAGTGACCTTGTGAGTTGTGTTACTAAGTATAGAATCCCACGATTATTTATAACGCGCCGTTTCACAAATCTACCTTTATCGCAATTACCGTAAATTTCTTCTTCCTCGCTCTCTCATGGCCAACACGAGACAATTATTCAAAAAAATACAATGTACAGCCCACATGCACGTATCGCTGATAAAATTTTTTTTTTACGAACTCTTAAAAGAACCCGTAGATTTCGGAGAGGTTGCGTGTGTTGCGACACAAAAAAGGACGGAAAAAGTGACGAATTGTAGGTTGAACCTCGTGAAAGCAGGCTTGTATAATTCAGTCTTTTTGCATCGAAGAAAATGTAGAAAATGAAACTTATTTCCATTAAAAAATCTGAAAAAATTGTGTAACTGAAAATTCATTGATTTTCATCTCGATGTCTTAAAAACTGTCAAAGTTATAAGCCAGTGTAAATTATAAGGGTTCCTAACATCTGTACGGACTTCAAAAGGGAAAATACAAAAAGCCGACGTTACGAGGGGGAGAGGCGACCACTCGCTCAGAGTCAGGCGTCAAGTGGTGTGCCGTCCGAGTATCCAGAGGATTCAGTTTCTTTATACCGATGTATAAAAAGTAGGGACACTACGAAATCTCGAGCACTGTACAAAGTACATTAAAACAATAATACGAGTATTACTAATAATAATAATAGATCATCTCTTTCAGAGGTTTATTGCGGACGTTCGAAAATGATGTTTCTTTCGTTACGAAATTTTGGCAACACACGCTACGGCCATATCGAGCCATAATTATACATCAACGACTGACGATCACCACGTGCCCGACAAAGATTAGCTGTTTTTTTTCTCCGAAAACTTGTCAATTATCGTCGCGTTTCCCATGATTCTCGGATATTCTTAACTCACAAATATTTTCTCATTTCTCTCTATTGTTCGCTTGGCTGTTTTGTTTTTAGGAATTCTTTATTTTCTTGTTTTTCGAACTATTGGACATTTTCGAAATATACAATTTATCTTCCTCGATGTGTTAACCGAAAAGTTGTGAAATAAGAATTATCGAAGTTGTAAAATAAAAATAAAATATAATTTTTCTATTACGCCTCGTGCTTTTAATAATTGTATCGTGGAAATAAAAAATTGCGACTCTCGATCGTTCCTGGTACGAGTGCACTCTATCGGAAGTCTATAAATGTGGTTACGCTCGACATTTATATACATATGTGTATATTATAGACCGTGAAAGTATTAGTGAGTCGCGATATGTGGCGCTACAGAGCTTTTCTGTGCTACCGGTGGAGTATAGCAATTTTAAGATGCAGCATAATCATCGAAACAACCACTTGTAAAATATAGATGGACTTATTTATGATCGTTACGTTTTCGGACTTTGTAATTACATGTCGAATAAATGTTTAGTCAATTTCGAGGCTTCACAGTGTTTTTAACTTTTTTTAAGAAAAATCTTCGAAATCTGAAAAAGAATCACTTTTCAAAAGTCCTTATTAGTTTCTACGAAGCGCGGATAATTTGAAAATCATCCTTTCGTTAATCCGGTGGATCGTAAGCTATCAGACACGTTGCCACGATTATGACCCACGAGTGGGAAGGAGAGAACAAGAAAGAACGAGAAACGTCATATCACAAATTGACAGTAAAATCAAATTTTTGCCAAAAAAACACTCATGAGATCGAAAAACTTTCAACTCATGATGGAAATAAAATAAAAGAGCAGAAAAAAAGTAAAATTTAGGGTTTTCCCAGACTTGGGTCTGAAATTTTTCAAGATTCGTCGAAGAGCAATTATTTAGTCAAACTTTTCGAGATTGTAAATCCATGGAAAAATTCACATATAAAGTGGGGAGGGAAGATTCGGCTGACGTAGAATGTCCTATACGATAATTAACATCGGGCATGGTTTAAAGCATTTGTCGTATGTGCGTGATACTACAGTGTGTTCGGATTGACTGGTGTACGCCTCGGAATGGATAAGAACGGGAGTGAAAAGAGAGGGGGGGTCTCGAGTTACGAGCAGCGAAAGAAGACCGCGTGTAAAATAAAACGAGCAGGAGGTAGACGGTAACGGAGTGACGAATTAAAAAATAAAAGGGTTACGCTTTGATCCTGGCATATGGGAAAAAACCGCAAACCGAAATACCATTAAATGTATCTAAATTTTATTTGGACTAATTTTCATTTCGTTTTTTTTTTTTTTATATTTATGAAAACCGATTCACGAGGTGGAGACAGCTCGCGAATGGTCGTTCTACTTTCACCGTGTGCTCGGACTCGGAATTCCGTTACGATATGGAATGTTTTGACATCATTTATTCTACTCTTTCAACCCTGATTTTGGAAAAATAATAAGAAAAATTAAAAAAAAAAAAACGCGCTTGTATGTGTGTTCCTATAATTTCTTTTGGTCATACCCAATTTTGTCCATCGTATGTTTTGATCAAATTTTTTTTTTAATACTCAGCAACCGAACTCACGTGCTTAGTTTTTATAGCCCTCCCACTGTTTATTTTGCACTAGATGTTTCTATTTTTAACTTCTTTACTCGGTGGTAAAGTAATTTTTAATATTTGACCGAGTAAAAAATATATAAGCGCCCGATGCGAACACCACGAAGGCTCGCCAGCGACTGACGTCCCCCACTGTGTTTCATGTCTGGTGAGATCCACGATACGTATCCATGCCGCCTTCGGTGATTTCCCGACGTAGACTTCGTACCTACCGTACGTACTTCGTCATTCTACTCCGGGTATTCCGTCCTAAATTTTTTAACACTTTGTACACTAATATAATTAACTTGAGTCTGTTCTTTTATTTATTTATTTTTTGTTGCCTCGTATACGAAACCTCGGAATTTTTGCGCATTTGAAAGAATTCTATGGTCTTGTAACAATTATCATAAAAATCGTCGTCACGTAGGAACCACACGAAAATTTTCAAATTATTATTTAACTCAATTTCGATTTTTTTGAAAATAAAACAAAAAATACGTAGTTTTATTCCATTTTTGGTAACTAGAACATTATTTTTTGATGTTTAGAAACGTTTCTTAACGAAATTTGAAATTTTTCCAAAAAAATAATAAATAATTATAAGTAATGAGTTAATTACGTAAATTGTTATTAACCTAAAAATAAAATGATTTTGTAATAAGTGGAGTAGCCCATATATATGTCTACAACAATCTAAACTCGCACCATAATGCCTGCCTCTGCGTCTACATTCACTCACGATTCTCGTGCTGAAACAAACAGCTGATTTGGAAAATACTGCCGGGGATTTCTCGCCCAGGGTCGTATCAATTTGTGTGCCGGGCCCTTGGGAGGCACACGTGGCAACGAAAAAAAACAACGAGATCGCGACAACTGTTTCTGGCACACGATTTAACAATGTGAGGTAGAAATATAAATAAAGATTCGAAAGTAATTAATTTTAGACGCGTTACATATCACAGTAACTTTGTGCCGCACGTGTACGATTTCAAGGCCTTTCTTTATACGAATTTATCAAATTTTATCGAACTTCTGAAATGCTTCTATCGAATCATAAATTCATTTGTTTTTATTTTCTATCAAACGATTGAAAACTTTCTTTCACGTTGATTCCGAAGTTTGAATTAATTCCAATATTTTTATTATTTTTTGAAAATTCATCGTTCGATGTTATTGCGTGAAAAAAAAATAATTATGCAATTTTCTAGAAATTAACAAAATTAAATAATTCTCTAGGATGTACTGATTTTTTAACTTGCGGGTCGAAGCGACCAAGTTTGAATAAATGTACCATTTTTATTGGATTTGTTTTCATTTGATCCATAATCCTCCCCCCCCCCCACCCCTCACCATAATCCACAACTTGAATGTTGCCAAAACGCTTTTTGGAAGAAAGAACCGGTTTCAGCCGGAAACGTTTCAAGACTCAGTATAAACGTTGAATAGAAAAAAAATTGGAACAGGGAAAAGGCGAAAAAAATGTTTGGCCCCATCGAGTCCGAACGGAGCCAAGATTTAAATCAGTTATTTATTTTTAGTATTGACCAGATCGGATGGAGAAGCGAAGGGTCATTTGTCTAGTAATTACATGATTTCGTGGTACATTTGCGAGCAGGCCATTTACTTAGAAATCGATGAGTCTCCGGTATACAACGCGTTTTTGTTGGAATATATAATTACAATAAGGACTTTGGTCGCGTTTTTAAGGGTATAGTAGACTTAAGAGGGTCGTAGTAATGTCTCGACTCTCTCGGATTTAAAATTCACCTTATTCACCGATTACCAACACAATAAAGCAGCCATGAGTCATTAAGCCCGGTCCGAAAAAAATAAATATTTATTTTTACGCACGTATTTGAATTACTTCATTTTTATGAAGTCTTATTTTTTATTTATTATTTATATATAAACATTCTTGTTATTAAAAAAAGCTTCAATAACAGAACGGTTATTTCTTTTTTCATAACCGAAAAATCCTGAGCTGTTAAAATTAAACAAAAATTAGATAAAATGTTTTTGTTTTGTAAATCAAAAACGAAACATTAGTTAACGGAGGAAAGTCATGTAAACGTACGTTTTTCCAAGATTTTTTTTTATGAAGAAATGGAATAGTTTATTGAATTAACATAAAGCATATCTCAAAATATACGATGTAAGGTATATTGACAAATTTTTTTAGATTAAAATATTTCAAAATGGCGGCGCCACAGCTGCTGGAAGCAGATTTGCGCCGTGCAACCTACAGATCTCGAATCTCAACTAAAATCAAAAAATCAAATTTTTATTGTTAAAATATCTTAATACGCTTTGCATGACGGAGAGAAAAAAAATAAAAAATTTAGGACCATTTTGAAAGAAAATCACTTATTTTTATATTTTTATTGTAAATGGTCCTAAATTTTTTATTTTTTTTTCTCTTCGTCATGCAAAGCGTATTAAAGTATTTTAACAATAAAAATTTGATTTTTTAATTTTAGTTGAGATTTGAGACCTGTAGGCTGCACGGCGCAAATCTGCTTCCAGCAGCTGTGGCGCCGCCATTTTGAAATATTTTAGTCTAACAAAATTTATCAATATACCTTACATCGTATACTTTGAGATATGCTTTATGTTAATTTAATAATCTATTCCATTTCCTTATAAAAAAATCTTGAAAAAAACGTACGCTTACATGACTTAACCCCCTTAATAAAGAGGTTAGGAAAGATAAAAGATTAAATTAGTTATTTTTTGAAATTTTACTTTTCATATGAGAGGGTCAAAGAAACAGTGAACGTCCTAGCCAAGAATGATTCACTCGTGAGTCATACGGGATTTCCAGAAAATATTCGCATATTTTAGCAGGGTTTTTTCGGCAGCCTTCATTTTTCTTTATACAAATATTTTTTTTTATTTCATTTTTGCTATTTTTTATTTTATTTTTGTATTATTTCGCTGCGTTATATTTTCTATAAATAGTAAAATAGGCGATTAAATTCATGCTGTTATATCAAAGGTCTTCGAATGCTCGAATAATCTATAGAAATACAATTCTTATAAAAAAAAAGCCCGTGGACGAAGTAGCAGGGTTTCGGAATAAATTTAGCGCTCCCAAATCAAGAATTGCATCGTTAAGAAACATCGAAACTCCGAGGCGTCGATAGGTTGGGCATAAATTCAATTTGAAAGAAGGCATCGAACACACTATTCCCGATAATCAATTATCAACAGTTGCTTTTATTGTATTCTTCATTTTTTGTTTTATCATTGATCCATTTTTCGAAATATTTATAGAATTTTTAATGAGCATTTTTTACTTTGTGAAGTTTTTGTTCGATCGCGTTGCTAATAATTTTTAACACGAAAGTTTTTTTGGGTGGGGGTTAATATGTAGAATAACCAAATTGTAGAACGGTTAATATTTCGAAATTTTAGTATTCATAATATTCGATTAACGAAAAATAAAAAATTCGAAGTTTATACTTTCGATAGTATATTAAGTTGAATACGTATTTGATGTAATATTTTTTCTTTGATCGCGCATTTATTCGAAAATATATATTCAGACTGTCTATACTTCAAATGCAGATAATATAGATTGTCCTAATGTAAAAAGTTTATATTTTCTAAATTCGAAATGGAGAGCAATTCTTTTATTGAGAGACCAAAATATATAGTATTAATAATTCGAAAGTGAATTTTTCGAATGACTAAAAATTAGAAGTACAGAATAGCGAACGTTGTGAAGCACGAAGAATATGACAAGCAATACTTTACAGCCCGGAGGCTCTCGCTATTTCGACCATTTGACTTTCTGGTGTTTCGCTATTTTGACCACATTAATATTTTGTCTTTCGTTAAAATATATTTGAAATTGTGAATATTCATAATATTACCGATTTCAGTATTTGACGACTCGAATGCGTAATAGTCGAACTTTTGTAAAATCGCTATTCCAGCGTTCGTCATTTGGGCTACTGTTATATTTTGTTTTTGACGTAAATGTACTTCGAACTCTTTAATTTCTCATTTTTTTATTTCCAACATAAAGGCTATAGTAGAATTAATCTGTCTACATACTACTATTCTTCAATTTAAAAATTCGCAGTTTTAGCCGTTCGAAGTTTAATCATTCGAAAATCTTACTCCCACCCGTTTTTTTATTCATTTATTTTCGTTTTTTTTAAATATCGCTATTGGTCGTTTTGAAAAATGAATAAAAATAAACTTTTTGAATTCTTTGACGAAATCGAGCTTGGCGACACGAACGTCGGTTGTCTGACATTAGTACAGCGCTATCAATATGGCGCGCTTTTTCTGTATACCGTAACACGAGAAGTCTGAGAACATAAAGCATCGTATCGAGCTTCGCGTTACGCGAGACCTTTTTTTCATTTTCATGTCCATATGTTTACGAACTCGAAAGAAAAATTCACATTGTTTTACGCTGTGAAAATTTCGCACAAGTCCTCGATATGCTTTACGAAATATTTGTATAAATGTATGACTTTCGTTTTTGGCTCATAAATGCTTGTAAATTTACGCCTATGGGCCTGAATCACCTGTAGTAGTGGCAACGAGCGGGGGGAATGAATTGATGAGTCAGACAATTGTGGACGCTTAAACGAAATTTTATTTTGTCGAATCCAAAGGTCGCATCAAAGCCTAGAAAGCATTTTAAATTTGTGCAGAAATGTTATTTGTTTCAAAAGGAAATATTTGCTCAAATTTCGGCAGGGAATACGTTTCTACAATGGGAAAAAATTTACGAAACATTTATAAAGTGGTGTGATGAAAACTTCAACATTTTATTATTGTGCGGTTGTGAATTCAAACTTTTTATTCTGTTTTCCAAAAAGCTCATGGATAAGTGAAGAAAACAACGCGAAGTTTCTTCGGATATTTCAATTGTTGAACATATGAAGGCAATTTGAGAGTTGGAAAAACGATTATCCCACAGCTGTCTTTAAAAAAAAACCGAAATCGATGACAATTTTTTATTAAACTCGAATTTTAATTGAAAGAGCCCAAAAAAATACTTTTTTAAATTTATTTTCGATTTTATCTCAATGATTTGTTGGAAATCTACTTTTTTGAAGAATGTTGTGGAAATCGTTATATTTAGGTGAAACATTATCGTACAGGATTTCAATTGTGAGGGAGGGAGTTTCCACAACTTTTTGGTAAAGTTGACGAAGGGTGTACATTTATTTGGTCAAACAAATCGATTTTATTTTGCATTTTGTGAAAGATATAGAACCCAATGGTGTAAAATGTGCGATTAAATCGATTTTTAAACCAGCTCATCGTTCAAGCTGTTAGTACGAGTTGAATTATTTTGTCACAAGCAACGTAATCTCCAATAAAAACTTTAAACGCGTTTTTCTTGAAACATGATTTTTCAAATGTGCGCAAGCTTTAGCGCTTGAACCGTTCAATATAACGACTTGATTTTTTTTTCCACTTAAAGTGAACTCTTTTTATCGGAGTTTATTCTTATAAAATATTAAAATTCATTAATATTTTTTTGTAACAGGTGAAAAACAACAAAATCATAGAAAAAATTGCATTCAATTTTTAAATGACCATTATTCTGTTGATTTTTCACTCATTCACTTAAATTTAGGTACAACCTTCAGCAAATTTGATAAACTTCCGATTTTTTTTATTGTACATTTGATCTCAAATCATTTTTGGATGTGTTGCAGGTTATACGGATTTGCCGTGATCGTCATGCATGCCGATCTTTGAACAATCGTATTGGGAGGCATGCTTCTTTTTGGCTGAAAAATATTTAATTCAAGGTTCGACCTACAATGAATAAATTTTAAAAATCCGATACTGAGATGTCTTTTCTTTGGTCTGAAAAAAATTCCCACATTTTACGTACTTTTCGATAAAATAAAGTTTGAAAAATTAAAATTCGCAAAATGACATTAATTTAAAAAACCAAACACCATTTCGAATAGAATTTGATTGCAAATTGAATAAGCACTGTTTAAAGTCTCGACTCCATGTAGGAAAAACGTTTTTTCTCACGTGTCCAAAATGAGGAAATTCTAAAAATTAATATTGTTTTAAGCTGCTTATTTTGATCCAAAAACAAGGGAACGATTAATCTTTTTTTTTATAGTCAAATTTTTAGTGCAAAAATCTTAAATTAACCACTTTTGCGGAACTGTTTAAACATTATTTCAATAACCGATTAAAAAATGCAATTTTTTGGAAAATTCTTGGAGGCGTTAAAAAACAAGAAAATAAAATGTTTTTTCGTTCTTTTACTAATAATATCTCAACATTCAAGAGAATCACAGCATTTCCAGGTCGAAAAAAGAAATTGTCTCCTGCCCAGGCCGTACTTTTCAAAACACGTAAATCAGAAAATTTCAAACCATCAAAACATGCTGGCAAATTATAGAATTTCAAGAATATTTTGTTAGGTTTGGAAAAAAACATTGACTTTAATATTTTGATCAACTCTAAACGAGAAAAAATATTGAATTATGTGCTAAAAAAGCACAAACGCAGGGCACTGAAGGGGAAAAAATTAGGTGGCTCATTCTATGGATATTAAGTATTCGCAGACATTTTTTTTGGTTTTCGCCATTTAGTCAAACTTTTTTTAAGCTCGCAGATAACCTCGCATTTTCTTCATAAATCTTCTACTCGCAATCAGTTTGACTTACCTGCGAACACAAAAAATCATACAAATAGAATATTCCCAAATATTTTAATAAATTGTAACGAATAGAGTAATATGTTTGTAACAAAATGTTTGAAAATGGCTGTATGAAAAATGGATAGAACCTCGAAAAGTCCAAATAACCTCAAAACCCAAATTTTTTCTCAAAAAAGTAAAAATTGAAATCGATTTTTTTTCTAGTCACACTTAATTTTTTGCAAAGTCCATTTATTTGTCACCAATAGACGAAAATGATTGATTTATATAATGTACAGAAAAAGACAAAGACTATAAATACTATGAGAAAAATATTAAGCGTGTAAAATTTAAAAATGATCTATTTTCAGATGAGATTTCAGAATTTTGTATTTTTCATTTATCAGATTCGATTGTGAATGAAATTTCGGCACAATCGTCACGAAATTCATCATTATTATTATTACCGATCGAGATATGCGCGTTTAAGGTTATGAACGTACGTAACCTTTAAAGTAGATTTGAGCGAATAATGAGAATTACAAAAAAGTGTGCGTATACTCGTGAATATTTATATACACGCACGTCGTGAGGAATAAATGCGAATAAAACGCAAGCAAACATAAGTGAAAAATGTAAACAAGTTTCGCAGCGTAAAGGATAAACACGAAGGAGGAAAATTTTCACGTACCAAATGTCAATACGTGAGTGACAGTTGTCTCGTTGCGGGTATCACGAGAATTTGAGGGTTGTGGTGGCAGGGGTGGTTGCATGGGGTTCTCCATATTGATGACTTGATATCAATTTTTTTCCCGTAATTTTATTATTTTTAAGATTTAACTGTCGAACACTCGATTTAAACAAAGGGAAAATCCGATTGATTTTTTTTATGATATTAAATCAGCCCGCAATTTTATTAAAATACTTTTCGTAGAACTAAAAAAATTCGTAGATTTATTAGATAACGTAACAAAACGAAAATTTCCCGTATCACGTAATTTATCGGAAACGCGAAATCTGCGACCTGCGAAGATTGCGACGAACGTAAAAACAATAATTTCTATGCATATAAATACGTGTCGATATACTTCTGGATATATACACGAGCGATATGTCTGTATATAGATACATTGATAACGCTTTACAATTATCTACACTCCATTATTTTACTTCGACGATCATCTCTCCGTATCTATATCAATACATACATCACCAAAAAGATCAGAATTTTAGTATGGCGCATCAATTTCCCGTTTTTAAGATCCCATCGCAAAAAAAGAACGAATCTACGAAGTTTGTGAATAAAAATTGAAGAATCTTTATTTCGCGCCCGATATTGGATATTAACGAACGTGTTCAAAGGGACACCGAAAGAGCGGAGCACCCATGTGCACAAATTTTTTTAATTTAACTTTTCCTTCACGTCATAATAAATTAAATAAACTTATGATTATTATGCACCCAAATTGTAAATTTTATATCCGAACGACGTAAGGCACACTACGGAGATGTTTTATACGTTCGTATACATACATATATATATATATATATATATTTATATATTTATGTATATAATTACGTTTAATCTGTATGTGTTTGACAAGTGTGCGCGCTTTGATGCGCCCATGTTCAGTAAAACACGCGAATGGATTCTTTCGAGGCAAAAGTGGGGAAAAATCGGGCAACTCGGCGACTGTTATACGGGTGTGCTTGCTTGTTCTGTTGTCGTCGTTTATATCGTTGGGTTGGGAAACTACGAGAGAGAACAGGGTCCAGCCCGCACTCTCAGGGACGCAGCTATTATATCAAATTTTTTTACGCATCAACACCAAGAAAATTAAAGTGCCTTCATTATCGACGAAAAATAGACCCACCACTGGCGCCACTTTCTAGTTGTATTTTCTATTGGCTTCATCAGGGCAAATCCGAATTAAGCACGAGAGGCAATCTTTTAAAATCGTCACTTGAAATTGCCCTTTAACGTCGTCGTATTACATTAAAAATTGCTTGAAAAAAAAATAGCTTTAAATATTCAGTTATCTTCAGGAATTTTGATGAAAAATTTTTTCCTTCGGATTCAATATGTAAAACATTCTAACCTCGAAATATACACATTATTTTTAACAATCATGACCAGACGGGCACTAATGACGATCGAAATAATCGCAGTGAGTGATAAGACAAATGTCTCAATCTTTTGTATCAGGATTGCAGTATTGTTTACGTATTTTTCATTCAAAATTTTGAAGGATACACTATCAGTATGAAATTATAAAAAAGACACGAAATTAGTGATGAAACGTATAAATATATAGGAAAATTTTTATCGAATAGCCACGCATTTGTTAGCAAATTCGATATGATAATTTGATTTTCAACAAGCCACCGGTTTGTACAATGAAAGTTAAATCTTTGAAAATCATTGTTTCAAAACGTTGAACAGTAAATTAAAACGTTCGTTCATCCGTTCAAGGTCAAAAGCGTCAGATTCAATCATAAATTTCATCGTACTTTATGCAAGGAATGTTATTGAATTTCGATTACATGTAAAAATTCATTCGTGCGAATGTGTTGCATTTTATTATGGAAGAAATTCCTTCAATTAAATTCGCCAACATTGAATCGAGGCAATAAAATAATTTACGATTCATTTTAAAAATTTGAATATTACTATTCGCTAATTCGGTTACGACGATTCTTACGAATCGAATAAAATTTCCCAACAAAGTAAAAATGAAAAGACTGAAAATCCAAAAGGAAATTTGAAAAAAAAAGACAAAATTGTAGATTTACGATTTGAAAAATAAAAAACTTTTCCACGTGATAAACTGCACTATTTAAACGTTACTTGAAAATAGTAATCGGGGCAAAATCCGATGATTAAATAAATTGGGTCGTTCAAACACGTCAGACTTTGTACAGAAAAAGACTATTTTTGTGTTTAAATTATATTTGTGTGTAAGCATTGGTAAGCACGATAACGCCGACTTGGTTATTTCAAAACGATATAAGCAAGTGGAAATAATGAAAACGTGAAAAAAGCCTTACCTTCGAGCGAGCTCTTGTAACAGACGTTTTAATCGCAAGAGAAAGAGCGCCGAGCCGAACTTTTATCGGAGAAACGTGTCCGAGACTCCGAGTTGCATTCTCCTTCAGTATAAGAATATAACCGACACATTTATCGTCGTTCATTATCACACGGACAAAAGTAACAAACAGAATCAGTAATGAAAATATAACCAAACAACAAAAATTTTAATATTTTTTCTCCTCGTTCGTTAATCCCGATTTTTTCCTCTTTGTAATTAAAAAAAATAACACGATGATCTCAGAATTTGTGCCTTTTTGGTCAAAGTACTGGCATTATATAAGTATTGCCCTCGCAACGTACATAACCGTTATTCTTTTAACACGACGAGAAAAGAGGACGAAAGTGCATCCGAATAAAAACTCGTTGGACGAATCAACTGTAGATCAGGATCATAGTGAAAATAACGATTTAAACGACGAGGAAGTGCCAGCGTTACCCCAATTTTTAGAACACATACTTTACGACTATGTAAAACCGGATGAAAGTGACGTTAAGAAAAAAGCACGTGAATTTTATCGTATCGCTAATGCTCGTAGAACTGTGAGATTTTTCAGTAACGAAGATGTGCCTAAAAGTGTGATACACGATCTTATAAGGAGTGCTGGTAATGTCTTTAATTTTATGAGCTTTCTGTATAATGTCATTCATAAATCTTCTGTAAATTTTAATTATAACAATTTAATTTACGTTTTAACCTCAGACGCCTACGACGGGTTCAAAAACACGATCCAAACTTTTGTACATTTTTGTAAATTCTCTGCAGAAAAACAATTTTTTATGTTGAATTATTGATTTCTTTATTTGTTAATAGAATATTTTACAGAGAATCGATTGTTCTTGAGTCTATATAGTTTCAAAATTATATGCCTCTCATATTGGCCCTAAACCTCAGCAATGGAGTTGACAACAACCCCAAATCTTGTAGTAAAGTTTTTTTTGCATTTTTTCGAAACTTTTTTTGTTTCGTGGAGTTTTGATCAATGAACGTTCACCAAATGCGACTTTATCATACACTATTCTCTTCGTTATAAAAAAACGAAGAGAATGGTGTACGATTAAGTCCTAATATCGCAAACGAAAAATGTTTTATGCTAAAGAGAAAATTGGGGTCATTTTCGACGCCGTTGTAGAATTTCCTTTCGGAAAAATAGACCAAATGGGGTTTTGGATTAATGCAATTTGAACTATGATTGATATCGGTAATGAATTACTTACTTTGATTATTATTGGGACAGGTACTGCCCCAAGTGGTGCACATACAGAACCGTGGACTTTCGTGGCCATATCGAACACGAATTTAAAGCATTCAATACGAGAAATAATAGAGAGAGAGGAAGAATTGAATTACAAAAAGCGAATGGGAAAAAAATGGACGACCGACCTCGAGCCACTGCGAACAAATTGGATCAAGGAATATTTGACCGTTGCACCGTGGCTGATACTCGTTTTTAAACAGACTTATGGTAGTTTACCTGATGGAAGAAAAAAGGTTCATTATTATCACGAGATGAGCGTTTCGATTGCTTGTGGAATTCTCATAACGGCGATTCAGGTAAAATTATTCGAATGTACAATTTTCTCTTTGGGATTTCCAAAACAAAAACGAGAAAAAAAACTGGAATTCTAAACGAACTTTTCTTTCCATCCGCAAATCTCGCATTTGACAAAATTATCAGCGTCGCATTTTTTTTCTCAAATCCATCAATTATTCTCTCCTTTTTTTCGGTCCTGATGAAAAGTACGCAGGATTGGTGACTCTCACATCGACGCCCTTAAACTGTGGACCTTCGCTTCGTCAATTACTCGGACGTCCATCGTCCGAGAAATTGTGTCTCCTTCTTCCGGTTGGATATCCATCGATCGACGCGACTGTACCAAAGCTGACAAGAAAATCCCTCGACGAGATTCTAGTGGATTTTGATTGATTACTGAAAATGAAAAAACAAAAAATGAAAATTTTTGTACCATCATTATTTATAATAAAACAAATCAAATTAAATTCAAAAAAAACGTACACTTTTCTCGACAATCTTCGTTTCGTCTCACCTTTACACAAAAAAGTCCAAATTGTGCAAAATTTACGATCGTTTCACTTGTGACAATTAAATGGAGCACTAAAAATTGTCAATTCTTCAAAATTCACTCATATTCCAATCGTAAATAATCGCGTTCACACGATGCATATATTTACAGAAAAAAAATCTTTAATTAGAAACAAATATTGAAAAAAATCATTAGACTTATTTATAATTATTTTTCACTCAGGGTTTCAGAAACTAATATTTATTTTTTTTTTCTCATTTGCATACATCGTGTTGAAAATAAGCAGTATAAAAATTGAATCTCGGGGTCACTTTTAAATCAACTTAAAAACAATTATCGTAAATATATATATACATGTGTATTTATATATATATATATATATGTCGATAAATATATATAAATAAATGTATATATATGCTACACTGATTTCGATGACTATTAATGTACAGTTCCATGCGTTTAAGCAATCGTCTCGTTACCGTTACTTTTGTAAGATTACAAAAAAGAAAAAGAGAGAAAAACATTTAAAAAAATACATGAAACGGGACAGGGATAGGAAACATGACACATTTTTTATACGTAATTCATAATATCGAGTAATGATTATCAAACCACAGCTTCTGTGAAATTAAGTACACTCATTCATTACCTTTTTTTTCCTTTTTTTTCTTTTTCATACAAAATACGGAGAAAAAAATACTGAGTTCAACAACCAAAGACATTGAATGGTAATATATCATTTTCTTGCCATCTGTTGCATCGATGAAACACGTTTTACATTTACGCAGCTACCACTTGATTCTTTTATCTTTTTTCTTATTATTCATTTCTTTATTTTTATTTATTTTCTTCTCGTTAAGTCCAAAAGCTTTTTTAATATCATGATAAATACAGATGAACAGATAAACTTCTATCTATGCTTCGCTTTTTTCTTCGTTACGTTTTGTTATTTCGTGTGACAGCAAGTATTATCAGTATTATGGCTTTTTTATAATGTCGATTCATCATTGTTTTTTTTATTTTTATTTTTATTTAACTTTTATTTATATTTTTTCTTGTATTTCAGTTTAGCACCCAGAAAAGAGGCCCCTGGGGGCTCCATATTTATTCAATTTTAATCGGATCATTGATCTTAATTTTTTTCTTTTGCTTATCCTGTTATTTCGTCTCTTTCTCCCTGCCTCGAATACAAGAAACAGAATTGTAAATATATCGTTATACACGAGTTTCTCGAGTGACAGCATTATTGAACATTCCAGATCCTGTCTATTGTTTAAAAAAATAATACAGAGTTAAATATCTCATCGTCGAACAAAGAGACTCGCCGATAATCATTGGCGAGCGAAAAGTACATTTGGCAAATTGCGGAGGTCATGAATTTTTCAGGATCAGGCAAAAACACGATTCATTCAAAATTCGTAGTATTCACAGTTTGGGTGTAAAGGTTAAAAAGAAAGAGAGAAAGAGAGATAAAATAAAAGGAAAAAGACGGAAACGTTTGAGCGGGAAATATTGTCGTTAATTCCATTTATTCCGACAGTTCCATAGTGCCTGAATAAATCCTACGCAACTATTTTCACTAATTTTATTTTTCCCCACAGACTTCTCACGTCGTTTTATATATCAATCTGTTTTTTTTTCTTCTTTTTCAGTTGTTTGGCGAATCAGTCTCCTATTATTATGGCTACAGAACTCTGTCTGTTTGAGAGAGAAGATGAAAACGAAAAACGAAAACAAAAAAAGAATAAAAATAATTCCATACGGGTTTCTCGCTCGGACGAAAGCGCGTATGAGTTTTATCCTTTTTTTTTCAATTATTTTCACGGGGGGTTCGTCGAAAATGTCGCGCGACTTTATCTAAGGAAGTTCGTTATAAAAATCTGTACAATATCAGGGATGATAGACGTTACAGTTGTAAGTCTGAGATCAGCAGCGCCTGAGACATCAAAAATTCAGCTTAGTGCAAAAGGGATTCACCACTTTTTTGCAGTATTTTCAAAATTTCACCTGTTCTTTTTTCTTCACGTTCTCAAAGATTAAAATTATTCGAGGGTTAAAAAAAATTTTTTAAAATCGTTACGTATCTGAATGACAGTTGTCTTATGTTTAAAAAAAATCAGAATTAACTCTAAAAACCTTAAAGTGTGTTTCACACGAGTATAGGAGAGAGAGAGAAAAGGTTTCGCGAGTAAATTACGAACAAGCTTACTATTTCGAAAAATAAAAAAAAATAAAAATAAAAACAAATTAGAACAGAGCTGCTTTTGACATGCCATATCTTAATTGATCCAGGATTAAATCGGCGCTAACGTACTCAATCGTGCCGATGAAATTCTGCTAGGCAGAGGCGACACGACCAGGAACCCTCGGGAGGAGATGCAAGAGGCGGAGACAGACAATACATGTGGTATCCACGATCACAGTCATCACAGAACAGCAACTGATCCTAATTTATCGTGGCAAAATATTTGTGTTGTTTAAATGTTGAGTTTTGTGGAGGAAAAAATGAATATATAAATATTTGTATGTAAAATGTGAATAACTGTGTTTTTTTTTTAAGTATTTCGAGTAATTTGTACGTGTACGTGAATAAATGTGTATATTTTGAGATATTCCGAAATGTCGAAAGAAAAGATGATTATTTTCAAGGTCTAATCTTCGTGTATCGTTGATTGAGAGAAAGAAGAAAGAAAAAAAACGTCGCGGTTGAAACGTATATACATGATACTCACGTCGTTGTCCGAAGTTCCGCAAATTGAGCAACATTTGCATTCGATACATTGCCACCTGTACTTGCGGACAGAAACGATCATGTTCGCAGTGAACTGCAAACAAGTTGGATGCCCTACAACAAGAACGCATGAGTCAAGGGATATCGTCGAGAGGATCGGTCCAGGAAGATTAGAGTAAAAAAAAAATGACTGAATGAGGGGATCAGCAGAAAGGTGCCAGGACATTTATCTTGTGCCGAAGAACAGTGAACTCCAAGCTATCGTTTCGCATTATTGACAATTTTGATTTTACAGACCAAATCGAGCCTCGATATTTGATATTTACTTAAATTTTTTTCATTTTTTTCATCATTTCAATGCTTCGAATCTCCATTATGAGCAACGATTACAAATTTATTTCGAATTTTGTTCACAAGTGCGACTTTTTTGTTGATACGCATCTTCTTTTCTGTCTTTCACCTTTCCTCAGCACTGAACGTCCGTAATAATGAAACGCTATTCATATGTTTCCGCACAAAGTATTTTTATTTGATGATAATTGCAATTTTTGAGGTTGCGTTTTTTTTTGTTTTTTGTTTGTTTGTTTTTTTTTTTTGAACATACCGTTATTTATTTGGAGTAATAGATGGTAAGTAATAGCAGGGCGTACCTTGGAATAGTTCACGTTCTTTCTTGCGCAGCACAATATAAACGTCGCAGCTCTCACACTCTCTCCTTCATACCAGTCGAAAAAATCGTCAAATATATCACATCACGCACACACTCGCATACTTCAATCGTTCTTCAACATTCTTTTTTTTGTCGTTTTTTTACTTTTTAAATCGTTAAATTACTTAAACGTTACATTACTTATTATTTAAATTTTTTTTTGTTCTCTCTAAGCCTCGTGGGTATTGCTTAATAAAAATTGCCTAATAACAAGTTGTTTTTTTCTTCTTTTATTTTTATAACAAGGAGGAACTATATGCATGCTTTTTTTCTGTTTGATTCTTATTCTTCATTTCATTTTACTTTTGCTTTTCACTCTCGTATGATACATGCCACGAAACTACATCGTAATTCGTGATTCCGTCCATTTGAGTAATAAGAATAGTCTAATATATCGATTGCACCGGAAAACAGAATAAAAACATCGAAACGAACACGCCTCGAGATGCTCCCCGCAATTATTCACTAACTAGGCGATACGATTAATTGGTTCATTGGTTCGTTTTTTTTCCTTTTCTTTTTCTTTCTTTCTTAAATGTCCTTTTGTTTTCTTTTCTTTTTTTGTTATCGTGGTCTTTAAAAATGGTTAATTTTTGTTTTTTTTTTCGTCTCGATCTTCACGGTGACGATAAAGGTACTGACGGCTTGTTTTCTCGCCAATCGGCGCTTTGATTTATTTTCCTATTCTTTTGTTTGTTTGTGATTTTCTTGTAATGAAAAAAACAAAAAATACAAATCGAATATCTTTCGATTTGATGATTCGTTTGTCGATTTACACATAAATATATGGGTGGAAATCAACACGCGAGATCGTTCGACAGTCTAATAAACTAACGGATCGATCGTCAACTCATATTTTTGTTTTACAAGAATATTTTGTTTTTTTTTCTTTGCTTTCTCTCTTTCTCTCTTTCACCTTTTTTTCTTTCCAGGCTTTAGAAACCCAAAATTCGAGCACAAAAAATTGAAAAATTGGAAAGCAACAAATTTTTCGTATACTGCTCCCAACTAATTGTTGTGCTAACGTTAATAAATAAACATTTTTTATTCTTCCGCGTCGACTAGCATTAAGTGAATAAAGCTATTAAAGCACGCCACTTTTTTCTCACCATTTTTGTACACCAAAAACTACGTATAATTTTTGTCCGAATTATCTCCAGTATTAAAAAAAAAAAAAAAAAAAAAAGGTACTGAGAACTTCGTACCATTGAAAAACTCAGGCAGTCGTTAAATTTAATCTTAGATCTTTAACCTGAATTAAATAAATTAAATTATAATCAACATCGAAATTCCAGTGGAATTCGAGCTCGAATAAAGAGTTTATAAATTTGTATTCAAGTATATTATAATTTACAACAAACTATAAATCAAACTCATTGTCCAACTCAAATTGGCAAAATTTAACACGAACATTCGCGCATTGGAATAGCATTGAAATTAAATACGAAAGTTTGATCGATCTTAAATCAAAACTCGTACAATTAAGACTGAAATGTATAATATTATTTTTTCGAGTCGTACCAGTGTTTTAACTCCCAAATCTGTGTGAGAGAGAAAGAGAGTTTTTTCCCTAATCACAAATCGAATCGCCTACAAGTTTAAGAAAAAAAAAACAGAGAGAGAGAGAGAAAGAGAGGAAAAAGAAAGAAATTTGTTCGAAGTTGGTTTTGGTGATTCAATTGTGATTCGCACGTCGCGTATACTTGCGCTTCGTTTTTTCCTCAATCTTACCTGAACGGCCACAATCACTGCAAGATACCAATTCCTCGGAGCCACCAGTTTTCTTATTCTCTCGAGCATCCCCGAGACAGAAATCGCAATAGGGAGACGGGGCCGCAGCTTTGCCGGTCTTTTTGTCGTTGGTGGTGGCAGTTGTTGTCGATGAGGTCGTTGTCGTCGAGGTTGTTGTCGTGGTACTGGTAGTCGATGGAGATACGGATGTGGTCGAGCTCGCTGGCGTACCATCGGGCCTCAGCGATGTCGGGGACGATGATAAACCACCGGTTGGTGATCCAGCAGGATTTTGTTGGTCGTCCTTGGTAGCTGAGACATTAGGCGAAGCTGGAGGAGCGCAAGTCTGTACAGGGGGCAACTGTTGTTGTTGCTGCTGTTGTTGTTGCTGGGGTTGTACCGTAGCACCAACCGACGATATTGTTGTCGTTGGTGGCGCGGGAGAGGGGGTCGAGGTACTCGAGGAAGCAGTGCTCTGTCGACCACGACGTGTACCACCTAATCACACACAAACCGACCACATACCCAGTTGCGCTTTTTTCCACTATCCAACTTTCATGCACACTTTTTTCCTCTTTTCTTCTTTTTTTTCTGTATTATCTTTCTTTTGCTTTTCCCTTCAAATTTATTCAATCAAATTACTCTATTTCGTCGAGTGTTTCGTTCGTCTAATGTGTACTTTTTTCTTTTTTTTCCTTTTTTTCGTTACAAGTGTCAAGAGTTTTCATTATATTGTCTTTTCTTTTTTTTTTTACTACAAAAGATTTTTTCCCGGACTCGAAATTTTGAGATTCCATAAAATTCGATTGGCCAAAAATGTAGGTACGAGATATTATGATTTTTATATGACAAAATTTTCGAAGGGAGTTCCTCAAAGAGTTAAGTTTGGATTAAAAGTTCAAATTAGACTTTGGGTAGTCATGAAATTGGAGAAAATCGGAGGGTATTGATCTAATTTATTCTGAATGATGACATTTTCGATATTTTCTCAATTTCAATGAGATCGATAATGATAAGTACAATGTTTAATGCAATTTTATTCTCGTAATTGGTAAATTTGATTTTTCTTACATACTTAAACATTTTTCGTAAATGAAAACTTATGCAAGAGTCGCTACAACTTCGGTTACTTGTTTGACTCGAATTTATGACGAAAGTGAAACAAAACAGTGTGACAGTTTTTAAGCCAAAGTTCCAAATGTAAGAAAATTATGGAATCTCAAGCACAACAAAACGTAAATAACGAGAATTCACAAATTATTTTCTCTCCTTTTTCAATAGTTGCATTGACAATTTACGATTATTTATTTTCGGGTTGCTCGATTTAACAAAATTATTTATTCTGCATATATGCAAAACAACGTGTGATACTTGGTGTAAATATTTCAAATTAGTGTGACTAGTTGTGGATTCGGATTGAGCGACTTGGTGCACAACTCTACGATACTTCAAGAGGGACGGGGGAGAAAAAAATCAGAAAAAAGCTTTTACTCTAAAGCCTAACAAAAAACCCATTCCTGACAAGCAAAAAGAAAAAAAAAGTACGAGACCAAAACTTTTCACGCACTAATAAAACAAAAGTGGTACGAAAGAAGAGAGAAAAAGGTAACAAAATTGTAACTCTTTCCATTCCATCACCATCGGTCTAATTTATACTTAAGAAATTGTCAATCAACAGGCAAAAACTAGTAGCGATGCAAAAAAAAAAAACAAAAACAACCAATACTTTCTACTTAACGGTAACTCTTTTTTGTACTTTGAATTTTCGTGTTACGCTAGAAGAAAAAAAATGTGTGCAACGAAATAAAACTACTCACGCATCTCGAAATGAACATGCTTGAAAGAGGCACAAGAGACATACTCTTCCACATTCGTAAACACACTTTTACTCAAACACACACACACACACACACGCACAGAGCATAAAATTCAAATTTTAACGTGGTTCGAACAAACGAAAGAAAGTTTGTGAATAAAGGACGTTTTTGGACGAGTGGCCCCTTGTGGTTACGTATTATTGTGCATTGACGGTGCAAACGGAGTCGATAATCTAATTTTCCATACGAATCCAGAGTTACGACGATAAATCGTCTCTCGTTTCAATCAAAATTGGTAGAGAATCTCTTTTTTTTCTTCTTTCTTTGGAAATGTAAACAAAATGTGTCGAATTAATGTGCAGTATGAAACGATTAACATTGATAAGAAAATATTAATACACGTAAAGATATGCGCTTTGTTTTTCGACTGAAAAGTCGTGAAAATAGATAAATCGTTGGACAAGACGAAAAACGGAGAAACAAAAATAAGAGTACACTCGGTCCTGTGGGTTCAAATTGATAAACAGTCGGCAAGATTGGGGAGGGTCGACCAATGTTTTTACCCCTGGCTCGTTATGTGATAATGTTTACGCGATTATTGCACCAACTATTTTTTCAATTCGTCACATGTAATTATATAAAAAAAAAAAAAACACACACACACATTATCGACAATATAGTGACTGAAATGTAACTGCACCAAATTTTTAACACGATAATTGTACCCTAATTAAAAAAGTCTATTAGGGAGACAATTACAAAGAGCGAAGTGAATTTGGCTGAAATCAGTGCACAATTGGTACAAATTATTAGCTTGACGAAAATAAATTCCCACTTTGTTGTCCCTTGAGTAATTCTGTCCATATAATTTCAAGGTTTTCCCTGCGCAATTGTATAATTTTCCCGATTTTTTATTATTGTGACTCAAAGAATTGTTGAGATTTCTTCATTTCGATTCGTTGGAAAAAATTACTACTTTTATTCGCGATGTTTTCAAAGATTGGTCAGGCCCCTCTCCATTCTTGCCTGAAAGGGCATAAAATGGCCAAAAAGGTAAGGAGGTGAGAAGGAGAGGAAACGAGAAGAGTAGAAGAAAAAAATCGATTAAAAAAAAAAGAAAAGAAATTTTGTGAAAACTGAGCTGATAAAGGGCTCCAACCTGGCTGGTCCGAAGCAGCGGTGTCTGCAACGCTCCGTGATTCAACATCGGCAGGACTGGGACTTAGTTCCTTAGCAGGATCACCGGAGGAAGTAGAGTGGGAATGACCGTAATGGTAGACCAGACCAGGTCTGGTTTTATACCGTGCGCTGCATACTGCAAAAGTGCAAATTCGGTTTTGTTCTTTTTACTTTTTTTTCGTTCCCCCAAAACCATCAAATGCACCATGTACAAGGGGCATACATAAAAAAAAACAGAGAGAGAGACAGAGAGAGGGAGAGAGAGAGAGAGATGATCCTTTGTTTTAGGAAGGATTTTGATTGGACGATAAAAGAGAAATTGTAATTTGTTGTTCTTCTTTTTCTTTCATGATACGAAGGAAGGAAAAAGTACTAAAGAAATTGATCGTGAAATGATGTAGTAAGGGAGAGAGCACTTGCACACTTTTTGGCACTAAATCCTCGGTTCACCTACGTTTTGTTCATTTTAGGATTCGGATACGGGTGGAAAAAGGGTTTACTTTTTTCGGAAATCTTTAATCTCTTGTTGTGGTCAAGCAGTGAAGGAATTCCAGCCCAAGAAGCAAAACTAATATGATGCAAGGCTTGATGCTCGAATACACCTACTTTATATACCAGCTCTCACTAATGAGTGACCTATCGCATTCGTAATAGATTTTTTTTCATCATTATTCATAATATACATGTATATATACATTTATGTATATATATGTGTATATCCGAGGATGTTTTTGAGAATTTTAATGCTAAATTTAGCTTTGAACAAAGATTTCAACATTTTCAACTTATAAGGAGAACCAAAAACTCAATTATTCCAAGTTACAATGAATTATCGTCTTTTTTAAGTTTAATTGTCACGAAAAAATACTCATTACACATAATTATTCATTTCAGAATTATCATATTTTTTAACGATAATTCAACGTAATTGATAATCGTTAAATATTGAAGCTCTTTCCTCTTCAAAAATCCATTGCTAATTAGTGATATTTATAATTTATTAAAAAAGAATCCCGAAAATCTTCTCAAAAACATCTTCATCTAAAGATATATGAATATATATTTGTACACATCTTTATGTGGACACATATATAATTCGAAGATATTTGGCCTATCGTTTTAAGCTGTGTCTACGAAATAATCCCATTACAAAATACGCGCTGTTATTATTATTATTATTATTATTATCGGAAGCAAGAGTCAAGAGAATAATAGGCAAGAAGAGCAGTAAGAGCTTATTGTTATAGACCAAATGTCTTAAAATCGATATGTTTTTAATCTTTTGATTCTGCTATTCTAAACGTGATTGTTACTCAAAATTTCAACAGGTTGCAGGCAAATACGAGTTAATTATATTCTGTCAATATATATATGTGTATATATATATATATATATTCTTTCATTTGATATTCTTATTTTATTTTCAAATCTCTCTTCTACGGAAACGTCGTTAATCAAAGCGTGACTGTCATTAGTTCTTCCAAAAAATGTTCTGTGTCCAAGAATAAGTTGATCCTGATGCGATATTAATTGCGAACGACTTTGCGTTGTACACATGTGAAATTTGTATTTTTTTCTAATTATTTCGACGAATAAAAGAAAAATAATAAATATTGATACGCGAAAAAAAAAACAGTTCGTCGGTCAATAAAAAGACGCAAATAATTACTTTTCAGCAAATATTTTTATAAATTACTCCACGATTTGAGTGACTTCGAATAGTTAAGGACAAAAGTTCAGTCGCAACGTTGATTGATTCTTGTTGTTCTTGTTTTCTTATTGTTTTTCGGTATTGTCGTCGTTGAAAATTAAACAGTCGATAGTTAGTTAGAAATACAGAAAATTATTTGCTTTTCTTCACCCAGCCCCATTGGGATTAAATTCAATTGAGTGAATATTTCATTATCGCACCTTGTCGCAAGATTACGCAATTGATAATACTAAAAAGTAGTGCATAATTTATTTCGAGTGTCTTTTTTCTTTTCATACTTATACTTATTTTCATCATATATATAAATATCGAAATATATTTATATATATATGTATATATATATATGTATATATGTATATGTATTTATATATATTTATATATCTGCTTTTTTCTATCTTTAATGTAAATTCGCGCCATGGTTATTTTATATCATAAAAATATGATTGTAGCATATATAGATAACAGAATTTCGCATAGCATTTCTTTCGTTTTCTTCATTGATTCCTTTCTTTATCATTTTTTTTGTTGTTCTCTATGTTGCTTAATTGAAATAATAAGTAGTAGAACTGTAGCGATAACAATAATTTTGCAAATCGAACGAGTAGAGTAGGAAGTGGTCATTTGTAGTTGTATCTGTGGTTAAACTTACGGTCACACACGAATGGCTTATCGGAGTCGGTGACATCGTAGTTGGTTTTTTTCCGACCACGGCCCCCACCCTGTATTTTATTTTTATGAAAATTTGAATCACGCATCGTGAGAGAAAACATTTGTCTAAATAGTCACAAGTTGGAAAAACAGGAAAATCGCAATTCTTTCTAAAATTCTCTTCCAATATTTCGAAAAATATTTACTGAAAAACGTAATGTATTTTTTCTTGAAAGAATTTTGATTAAAATATCAAAAGACTGGAAATATGTCGTTATTCAAACAATAAAAATACACTTTTGAAAATATTTAAAGGTTTCATTTTTGTTTTTTCAGATCTCAATTCGATTCCCTGTGACTTGTGCTTAGACTTCTACAGAAATGGATACTTCGAAGCGTTGAATGATGAAATATTTGGAGGAAACAAAAAGACTCGCCCGTACCTTGGCACGTTTAGGTCCTGGACTGTCGGTTGTGGGTGGGTGACTTCTGGCTGGATGATGACCACCCCCTCGTGGTCTTCTTCGCTTTCGTTTACTGCTGTAACTCTCTTCGTAATCGTAGTCGCTGTCCGGATCAGGTTCCTCAAAGGTATCCATGTCTAACATGTCTTGCTCGTCGTAAAACCAACCGTCTTTACTGTGCTCATCTTAAGAAGCAAAAATGTTCATGTATTTTTAGTTCAGTGCATATTTTTCATTCCCAAAAATTCACTCTTTTGGTTTTTTCTATCTATACCTTTGAGCGCAACGGAATCTTTGCTATCGTCATTGATACCAGCGATACTTCCCTCGATTCCTTCTATGCCATCCTCTATGTCGCCTCTCGTTCGTTTCGGATGAAGATAGTGCATTAAATACTGACGTCTTTTTTTTCGCCATCTTTTACTAGGATACGTATATATTTGACCGTGTAACAAGCCTGGTAACCTTTCTCTCGCTGACATAAACAAGGCAGAATGATTTTGTGCTACACCTATGAAAAACAAAGTCACCAAATTTTATTTTGACATAATATCTGGGAAATACAAAAACAATCAAGTTTTCAAACTTTTTTTATCAAAGGCAAAGTAAATGAAAAAAATAGTTAATAAATTGAAATTGAACAAATTATAAAGTTGGACACAAGCGCATGATCTGATGTGAGAAAAAAAGAAAACCATTTTTTCTGTATGTTGTTTCGTTAATACATTTATTAATAATAATTTAATAAAAGAAAATATTTGAAATCAGTTTGTTTAAAAACAAAGATGACTGTTTTAAACAGAATGTTCACAAGTGCTACTGGTAGTGTATATTTATAAATTTAAACGTCTATAGGGCGTCCCATGACCGATGGGCCAAGATGTAAACTCAAAGGACTGAAATCAGAGTCGAAAAGTCTACGAATGTTTTTTCATCAGGCTTTTTCCTGCTGATTTATTAATTATTGAAATTACACGATAAACGTTCTTTTATCATGCATACCGCTGAAACGGCTGGAGATAGAACAAAAGACCACAGGACCAATCTTGTAGAACATAAAATTTCTTACAAAAAAGCTTTTGAGAGCATTTTCCTATCTTTAGTGGATTAGTCCCAAGATGAGATCGAAATAATACCTAGTTTTCCAGGCTCAAGCATACAGTAAACTTTTTAATGTGTGTTTTCATTCCTCTTTCAAGACTTATCTACTACAGATAGAAAAATACCGTCTAGACCTTTTTTGTAAGAAATTTTATGCTCCACAAGATTGGTTCTATTTCTATGGTCTTTTGCTCAATCTCTAACCGTTTTGACAATATACACTATCAAAAATCCTACAACTTCAATCATTAATAACTCATCAGGAGTGGGCCTGATAAGAAAACATTACCAGACTTTACAACTCGGAATTCGATCCTGAACTCAAGTCTACATTTTGTATCATTGGTTACAAGACACCTTGTATATACTTTATTAGATACATTTTTTAAAAAAACATAAAAAGCAGAAAACCAACAAAATTGAATGTCAAAATTAGGAGTGATTATTTTTTATTATTATTTTTTTTGTCAAACATAAAGACATGGCCATCGTAACGAATTTGGGTCACCCTGTATAGGAAAGCATTTTAAAAAGCATAAAAGGCGAAAAAAAATGAACGATTACACAAAAAATTCGGAGTATATTTTTGCAGAATTCGTGATTCTCACCTGTTTGTGAGTCGAGAAAGGGCATTCGTAGCCTTCGTTCTCGACACAATCTGGTGTTGTAATTCGAGGAGTTTTCGATAGCTTCTCTGTACGCCGTGTCATTGAGAAAGCTAGAATGGAGGATGAACAAGGTGATATCGTATTTTTTTTCAAAGCCCGTTGAAACAAAAAAGGTATGCCAAAGTTCAAAGAATGATGTAGAAATAATAGAGGCAAAGGAAAAGTCGGGAGGGCATTGAATTTTCTTCATTCGACATCCGTGTAACGAAGTATAATAAAAAGAAAAAACTCACCTTTCGATTTTACTGAGATTCGCTTCGTTGACAACTTGGATTATTGGCAGAGACGACGGAAGAGCGGTAACGGCCGTCATTTTAACAGGTTTAACAATACGGACGTCGTCCGCACCGCTCGTCTCTTACTTTTTCAAAGAAATTCCTCGCGCTTGGAAGAACGCGAGGAAATAACAAAAAAATGTACGCGAAATGACCCACGCTCTGGTCGTCGATCGTTGTTCGTCCGCGTCGCCCGTCAATAAAACCGACACACCAAACACCGAAAGTTACGAAGATCGCGACGACGCGCTCGTATCCGATAGTAGCGCCACTCGCGGAAGTTAACACTGCGCGCGTCAAATGTACGTACTCCAGCGCGTGCGCAATCGATTTATGGGGAGGTACCTGAGTAAATTTTTCAAAAAATCGACTTTTTTTTCTTGTAGTTTGTAGTTCAAAGAATATTGTGTATAAATTTCATATAGAAATTCGCAATATTGAAGAAGTTGTTGGTTATTCTGCGAAAGGCGGCAGAACGTCGAGCGCGCGGTCGGTTGGGTCTGCAGCTGTCTCACTGGGGCCTTTTGTTATATATAGCGAGTAGGTATACAAGGGTAGGATAACTCCGGGGGCCTGGGGTTGTTTTTGTTTTGAAGCGTCAGTATCGTTTATCCTACAGGAGTGAACAGTATTTTGTATTCTGTGCATCGTTAGTGAAATCGATAAAATGAACCGTAAAGACCCGCGAAATAATATTTCAAGATCGGATAGAGCAACGTTCAAGATCCGTAAAGGACAATCCTCCGAAAAAAAACGTACGTTGAATCGTCATGATTGTGAAAAAGATGACAGTAAAGTGAGTGCTTCTGCCAAAAAAATTTGGAAATCAATCGATTTAGAACCGAGTATAAAACACGATATCGAATACGTTTTGTTGAATTTTGTGACTGTTTTTTCGTTTATCAGTGAACACGTGAAATGTAAAGACTGCGGACAGACAATTATACCATCACGAAAACCTCCACTCGTGGCCTTAGTTTCAAAATAAAAATAGAATGTCCATCCTGTGAGTCCCGAAGTGTATCCTCCTGCCTAATGCGTTTAGGAGTTAGTGATCGTTCGACGTCGATAGCGGTAACATCGCCGTCTTCTCTCTTTCAACCCAAGACACTCGTTAAGAAACATCGACCAAAAATGATATTTGGGAGGCCGTCATTTTCTTCGTCGTAAAACCTGACAGGCCATCCCTCGTCGATTGGGCAATAATCACGTTAAAAATACGAAGAAGATGAGTATTGTAATAAAAGCTGTATACGTATGAACGAGTGCTGTTATATTAAAAGGAGACAAACTTTAAATCAAATAATATATATATTGTACAAGAATAAAAAGAAATTATTGATTCGACGTCATTATACTTGTAAGTCAAATAGACGATCACGTGAAACAAAAATAAAAATATATAAATGTGACAGATACGATTATATCCGTTAAGAAAAGTATAAATAAAATTTATATATATCATAAATTTATCAAAAGATCGTGCAGCGGCCCAACCGCCGAGCGCGTCATTTCTTTACCCACTTTTCAAACGCGATTGGCACCACAAGCTATGTCAACGAACAACACGTCTGACGCTGACCACAACAACGGCGCTTCCAGTCAACGAATTTATTTTAAAAAATTCCTAAACCTACCTCAATGTACATATTTTCCAATAAAAAAACCCGGATCCAATCGAAACATTAGTTTTTGAGATAAAAATTCCCGAAGTTTACCTGTTTTTCACGCCGTTTACTCAGGTACCTCCCCTTATTCGATAATTCGAATTTCTGCACGTTTTTTTTAATAAAAATAATGTGTTTTATTGCAAGGTAATTATTTTTCAAATTTTTTTAAAGTACAGTATAACTATGAACACAAGTAAAATTGAATTTTTACCAATTTCAAGATTGCGAGACATTCTATACGTAAAAATTTGACCTCACTAAAAATCTCACCGTTTTCGAGTTAGTTAGAACTTTTTTTGTAATTTTGAAAAATCAATATACCTTAATCTGTTTTTTGCTGCCGTTTTTCACAAATTACAATTGTTTGCGACTATTTTTTCTAAAAAATAGTCCAGAGTAATTTCCTGATCCAGTACACAGAATAGAATTTCATCACAAATAAATATGAATGTCCTAGACATTTTTTTCTTCACTTTTGACTCCATCCCAAAATTTCATATCATAAATGTGATATATATCTTTTGTGATAGTAAAAAATTGTACTGGGCTGCATCGGAAGAATATTCTCGGCTCAAAACGAGTCATTGTCAGCTTTATTTAAAAAAAATACAATTGGCACAATTAAAAACTCTAAGTTTAATTTAATTTAGAATAAAGAATTTCCTTTCAGAATTTTATTTCAGAAAAGTTCTGAGTCGAGTTTTGATATTTTTTCGTGACTCAAGCTATCATTGTTTCAAGTACGATTCACTATTTAGGGAAAAAGGAATAAATCTGTGAGGGAAATTTTTTTTTCGATGTTTACGTTTAACCGATAAACTTTTATTTTCAGATCGTACACTTAATCAAAATTCTCGTGTGCCGCACTAGATAATCATCATTTTAATTTAACGTTCGTGTATCCAAGAAACCAAAAAAAAAGGTTTTACTTTGTATTAAAATTGCAGTGATATAAATATTATAAATCATAAATATCAGTGAATTACGCCCCAAAAAATGTTCTAATGGTAACGTTATGACGTAAGCATACAGAAGGGTTGATGTTTTCAAGCGCAAATGGTGCGGTCGCATATACTTTTAAAATTTGTCTTCGCAGGTGCGATCCTTCGTTTCTTTGAAAACGGTGAATTTCTTTATCAATTCGTCGACCGTCAATTCACCGTGGACGATGTTGTCTCTCGTACGAACATTTACGGTGCCAGCACCTCGCTCTTTTTCACCTACCACTGTAACAAAATAAATGAATCAATAAATAAATTAGAAATAATTAATAATTATTGCTAACGCACTACTATTTGAATTAATAAATTAATTAAATAATAATAAATCATTTTGACTGTGAAGTAAATATAAGAATTTTGGAAGATTTTCCTTTTCACATATTTAGTGACTTTTTTTGACATTGATGAAATTTTGTTCGGAATCAAACAAACATATATTACCGAGGATAAAGTTGAATTGCGCCAATTGAGCATTTCGAATTTTCTTGTTCATCGTATCGCTCGAATCAGTATCAACCTCAGCCATGAATCCGGCTGCGTATAATTTTTCTTTCACTTGATTCGCGTAATCGTCGAATTGCGGACCGACTGGAATAACCATCGCTTGTCTCGGGGATAACCAGAACGGCCATTTACCGGCGTACGATTCCGTCAAAATCGCGATCATCCGTTCCACCGATCCCAAAATTGCTCGATGTATTATCACCGGTCGCGTTTTTTCGCCGTTTTCGCTGCAAAAAAAAACAAAAAGCAAAAAAAATATCAATGAGTATAAGGTAAAGAACAATTCAATTTTCGCAGGGACGAATGACACGCAGGGATGAATGTTTTTCATCCAAAATTTTTATTGAATCATAATTTCGAAACTTTCCAAAAAAATTCAACCATCTTTGAAACTTTACAAACATTGATTTTCAGTAGTAATAATTATAAAAAGTTATTAACACATTTTTCAAACAAAATATTTTTCGACAAATAATTAATTTTTTTTTGGTACGTGAAATGAGATTGGTGATTTTTCTAAATGCATATGACTTTTTTTTTATAACATTCCTTTCGTTTTTATATTTTTCCGAAAACTTTAGAAAAATTCACACAAAACCACGAATTCTGCACGTTTTTGTAAAATTCATTATCATATATACAAAATTTATAAAGCATTGAACAGTTTCTCAATTACTGCCTCTAAAAAAAGGATGAAAAGAAGAATTTTAAGAAGATAAAAATCCGAAAAAATGAAACAGAATTCTAAAAAAACAACGAACTCATTTCACACGACGCAAAAAATCATCTGGTTATTTCATGAACAATTTTCGTAGATTTTAATAATTGTTTAATAATTTTATTATCGCACATGAACGTCCGTAACGGTTTGAAGATGGCTGAATTTTTTCAAATTTTTTACGAGTCGGCCAGTACTGAAATTTTTGTGAAATAAAATGATTGGCATGAAATTAAGTGTAATTCATTCTTAACATTGTACAACGTACAAGTAATTTGAATAATGAAAATTCATGTAAAATTGTATATTTCATGAAATTTGTACTTACTTGACATAATTCAAATTGAATCTAATCGGTAATTGAAAATCGAGTTGAATAGTAGCGCACTGATGAGATCGTCGTAGCGCATCTTTGATAGTAATGTCAATTTTGGGTCCATAGAAAGCGCCATCACCGGGATTGATAGTCCATTTTTGGCCGAAAGCGTCGAGACTGGAGGCCAAATCTTTTTCGGCTTGATTCCAAATGGCGAGATCACCGAGATATTTTTCGGGTTTGGTGGATAGACAAAGATCGAATGTAAAGCCAAAAACGCCGTAGACGTGTTTGAGAAAGTCGAGAGCACCGAGCACTTCGTCTCTGATTTGTTCCGTGGTGCAGAATATGTGAGCATCGTCCTGCTGGAATCTTCGTACTCTGGTGAGGCCGGTAAGAGCACCGGACAACTCGTTACGATGTAAGACTCCAAAGTCTGCCATACGCAACGGCAATTCTCGCCAGGAACGACATCGAACATCAAAAATCATACAATGTCCTGGACAATTCATGGGTTTAAGAGCGAAAGTTTCTTTCTCAATGTCGAAGGAGAACATGTTGTCGGCGTAGTGTTGCCAATGACCGGAAGTCTGCCATAATTTGCTGTTGTAAATGTTGGGAGTGACGACTTCTTGAAAGCTGCGTTTTCTGTACTCGGCGCGTATGAATTCGATCAAACTGTTATAAATGTGTGCTCCACGAGGTTGAAAGAAACAGGAGCCGGGGGATAATTCGTGAAAAAAGAACAATTCCTGCTCACGACCGATCTTGCGATGATCGCGTTTCGCCGCTTCCTCCTGAAACTTCTCCCACTCTTTCAACTGCTTCGAGTCCGTGAAACTTATTCCGTAAACTCGTTGCAATGACTCGGCGTTCGCGTTTCCCTCCCAGTAAGTCGACGAGTTTTTCGTCACTTTAACAGCTTTTACTTTGCCGGTATGACGGATGTGAGGCCCGCGACACAAATCGATCAGAGGACCGCAACGATATACAGTCGTCTTGGGAGTCGTTACTTTTTCCTTCAATATACGAACTTTGAACTCGTTGTACTTGAACATTTCCAACAAATCCTCTTTGCTCATTTCCAATCTCTCGAACGGTTGCTTCTCTTTTACTATGTTTTTGTACAGACTTTCCAAGTACGGAAAATCAAGATTTGAAATTCCTTTCTCACCGAGAAACATATCGTAGTAAAAACCATTCTCTATCGGCGGCCCATAACACAAACAACCTCCGTAAATACGCTCCATCGCTTCGCCCAATATGTGAGCGCTCGAGTGCCAAAATACTTGCTGAGCTTCCGTATCGTCGATTTTCAAAAGCTCCAGCTTGCAATTGTTCTCCAACGGTCGATCCAAGTCCCATAACTCATTGTTCACCCGAGCTATTATCGTGTTGTCCGCCAGTCCTTGACTTATGTTCTTCGCTACTTCGTATGGCGTCGTGCGCCACGATTGCGCCGGAACCTCTTTGCCATCTGGAAGAGTCACCGTTATGTCTTCCGGCTTTTTCGATGCTAATTCCGTGTCGTACTCGGCTTTCAACTTGTCCCATAATACTATGCGGTCCTAAGAAAAAATCTTTTATTATAATTCAACGATCCAATTATAAAAAACGATAAATTGGCCAATGAAATTTGGTGTAAGGAAAAATTACTTTTTGCAAACTGATTAAAAATTTTATTTCAGATGACGAGATTTTTTCCTTTATTGCGATGACCGTGAGTTTTCATTTTGAAGGATTCATTTATTGAAAAGTATCTAAATTTCTTCATTGAGAATGGTTGTGAAAATTCATAGAATATTTTATAGTTTTTTTACTCCAAAAGATTAAAAATATTGTTGTTTTAAGTTGAGACCTTGATCATACTTCTGAATGGTCTTTTCCAACTAGTATAACGCTTTTGGTGAGTATTTCTACTGTCTAAAAACTGAGAAATAATTGCAAGGAATGCACTACCAAACGGAATGTGCAGTTCAAAAAGCAACAACCCGTAAAAGTGATTCAATTGCCTAAGTTATTCTCGTTGCTGATTACAGATTTTTTCACACATTTCTGTAAGTGTTTTATCAACCAATAATTTATCAGAGAACATCCATTTTTGTTCATCGATTTATTGATTTATTTTATTTTATAATTTAATATTTCACAAAAATTTGTTCACTTACGGATCTAATTAATTTTCGAATCATTGCCTTCCTATTTTAGAGCTGGAATGTTTCGTGAAAAATAACTTTTACGCACGAAATAACAATGTATGTTAAATATGATTAGTTTTAACGAGATCTGTGGTTTAACAATTCGGAAATGATAATACTTTTTAACATACGCCATGTGCAAAAAAGTCTCATCACTTTCCCAATTCTTAAACTATTGATCTGGTGGTTGAAATCAATAAGTGTGCAAAAGTGTACAAAAGTGGAACATGGTTGCCCTAAAATGTATTTTTCTGAACATAAACCTGGCAGCCGGGTCAAAAACGACCCCAGTTTCTCTTTAGGATAAAATATTCCTCCTGTGCGATGATAAGGTTTAATTATACACCGTTCTCTTCGTTTTTTGATAACGAAAAAAATAGTCTATGATAAAGTTGCATTTGGTGAATGTTCTTTGATCAAAACTCTACGAATAAAAAAAAAGTTTCATATAAATGCAAAAAGAAAAGTTTTTACTATAAAATTTGAGGTTGTTGTCAACCCCATTGATGGGGTCTAGGGTCAATATGAGAAACATATAATTTTGAAACTATTTAGACTCAAGAGCAATAAATTTTCTGTACAATATTATATTCACTTATAAATAAATCAATAATACAACAAAAAAAATTATTTTTCTGCAGAGAATTTATAGAAATGTGTGAAAAAATGTATGATTGGCGACGACAACAATTTAGGCAGTGAAATCATTTTTTCGAGTTTTTGCATTTTCAACCAGAAATACAGTTGGATGGTACGGTTCTTGTAATTAAAAAATTGAATACATTACAAAATTTTGAGATTTCCTCACTTGAATGTACGCAGGCCACGGTTTCAACTCCGTAACACTACTCTTTTCAGGTGCGTTGTTTTTCTTCTCCTTTGGTGGTTTCATTTTGGTCTAAAAAAACAAGAAAACAATTTTTTTTTCAAAATATGAGGCGGGTTGTCCCAACCTCTAGATAAGCCTATCTGACAGTTAAAGGTCTGCAAGCCAATGCTTTTAGCCACCAGATAGGCTACCTAGAAGTTGGAACAATCCGTCCATAGTAATTGAATCATACTAAAAAAAATCAACTAGTGATATGATTTTCCGAACGATATTGTTAGCTTAGAATGACCAATGCATTCCGTGGCGTAGCGTTATAAATTTCCGCACAATATGAATGTTGTTAGGATTAAATCAGAAAATCAATTTCACAAAATTCACGCTTGTGGTTAAACACGATTTTAGTACAGTCCATATTTTCGTTTGTTACGAAACGACACTCTGTTACAGGTTATAACGATTGTTGTATAAACAAAAAAAAATGTAAACAAAGTATGAAAAATGTTTTTTCGGCGAAGGAAATAAAGTTCTAATGATAAAAAATCGTCATAACCAACCCAAGCATGTGTCCACTTGGTGCCGTACTGTACGCAACCCCGATACCGTAATATAGACAGCATATTTACTCAGTATATCATTTTTGTTTGAATGAAAGAATAAAAGTCTAGGTTATTTTTGACGCGATGCATTATAAAAATTATTATTTCATGCCTTTTCAGCTTTCACATTGAGGCTCTCTATCCCAGATATATCGTCGTTGCTCATTTTCGCAAATTTTCTATTACGAAAAATCGAAGCTTTTTTTCTTTTTCGTGATTCAGTACTGTTTTTTTTTATTATTTTAACGATTTTTCTTATTTTCCACACGGCGTGCACGCTTTCGACCCTTAAGGCTGATCACAATGCGGCGCTGAATGTATGACGTGCTGACTGTGGCCGTATTCCAAAACCTGCTGCCAATACTGCGAGTACGTGCTTTGGTATAGGACTCAGCGCTGGCAGCAGGTTTTGGAATACGGCCTGTGTACTTCATGTACATATACGTTCATCGCACCGCTTTCGCACAGCGTAGCATAACGTAGCATAAGAGATTTCGACCAATCGGGTAACTCCAGACGCATAAATATAGTACACATGTATGGTACCCGATTGGTCGAAATCTCTTATGCTACGTTATGCGAAAGCGTGTGTGATCGCCCATATACTGCAGCGTATGCCTCGGTGTAATGATCTATACTACGTGTATCGAACTAGGCATGACGAAATAACAAACTACAAATAACTCATTTTTTCCTGCAACTAATAACAATAAAATTTTGATAGACAACTGATCAAATAAATGGTAATCTTGAAAGGTGAAAAAAATATTATAGAAATGAAACAAAAAAAAATTTATCGATCCTGCCAGGATTCGAACCTGGAATCTTCTGATCCGTAGTCAGACGCGTTATCCGTTGCGCCACAGGACCACATAGAGTGTTTTTTATAACAAAAGCATATGTTTTGTCAAGTAAAATACAACTAATGAATAATTACGAATTATTAAGCAAAAACGAACTAAAAAAAACACCAAAATAATCTAACAATAATTTGTAACATATTTTACATCGAGATTAACGTTTAGCGAAAAAGAATTTTTTAAAAATAATTAACCACCCAAGTTCTGGAGATTTTTGTTTAAATGCATGATTATTGATGAGTAAAATCAACCAATAATGGTTTATTTAGAAAAAATAAAAACATTTTTTTAAATTCATTTTCTTTATTATCATGGAAAAATTTGGCATAATAAAAAGTAAGATAAAAAATTGCGAATGGATATAAGGTTCTTTATTCAGGTTCAGGTACACTGAAATTAAATGTAAATGGAACATCCGACGTTTCTTTGCTCATTACAAAAGATTTTTCAATATTATTTTTATCTCCGTGTTCCTTGTTGTTACTGCATTTTTCCTCACATGATTTTTTCACAGCAGTTTCAGTCGTCGCTTTCCTCAAAAATATGGATTTATTACTGTCCATTTTTGGCTTTGCGAATTTAAAGTTGGCCACGTATTTACCATGTTTCTTTTCATCCTGAGTCATTTTGGCTCGATAGTCACCAAATGTATTTCTCATTACTTGTCGCTTTCTTATCAAAGCAACTGAATTGTTTTTTAATAAATTGAGGGTTTTTGTGCTTTCTAGCGCTTGCTTTTTGCTTAATTTCCCACCATCCAGGCTCATTTTTAATTGTTCTATACACCAACATAATTCTAGTTCTAGTTGATTTTCGACTTCTTGGTCAAGACCGTTAGATGCCAAAAAACTAGAAGACGATGGAGTCAAAGGATTCTCAATTTGTTTCGGAAGAGGTTTCAACATTGATTTTGGAGGAAATTTTTTACCTCCCTGAAATACATATAAATTTTTACATTATTTAAAAATTCAATCGTGTACAATTTATTGAAAATCAAGTATACATGCACTTTAAAAAATGAAAAAAATGTAATATTTGCGAGATGAGGTTATGCATCATTAAAATTAATATTTGCTGATTCAGTTTATCTATAATTTCAATATTTTTTCGTTGATCGATCGACAAACATAACCTAAAAATCAAGATTTTGTAGGTTTTTCCTCTAATATCGTGTTGTATAAATGAAATTTTATTACCGGTTTATATTTGGGAGGCATTTTGAAGGTATGATCGGATCGAACAAACGATTAATAGAATTTTTTAGTCCAATTTTTCAAGTTCTTCATGTGTTACACGTGTTTTTAATATGAATTTGAATATGTATGCATTATTTATCTATCATTTATACAGTGCGACCTCGATCTTTTTGTACCTCGATTTTGCGTCCCCAAGAGCAGCAGCGGTAGAAAATCGAGGTCGCACTATATTTACGAATACACATACACGAATAACCAAAAGGATTTATCATCCGTTGGTCATTAAGACGTTGCGTGACATAACCTAAAAATATGAAGTTGATACAATGTAAAAATAAAAATAGAATGCCGCAACCATAATGTCACTTACAATTCGAACATTATTCTTCATATAATTTATGATAATAAGTGTACATTTGGATTTATTCATACCATAATTTTTAATACAACAATTATCATTTTGAATTTCTTGTTCAAAAATAAATTTATTATCTATGTATTTTATTAGTTAAAAAGAAATTCTGATTAAAAAATAAATATTTTTGGTGTTTCTCTTGAACTCAGAAGTTGAAATCAAATTTTGACACCTGGTATCAAAACTGCGGTTTTTTTTTTAAATACAGTAGCATAATACAAAGTTGGATTTAAAAAATGAATCACCAATAAATTTGCAGCATTTTTATTCTGTAACAAAAGTTTCTGCTTATAAATAAATATATATCATTCGAATTAACAAAAAAATATACTCAATATATCAAGATTTGTCCTACGAGTTAATTACCAGAAGACGAATGAATCACATTCAAAACATTAAATTACGATGTGCGTGTGACTCGAAGCGTCATGTACATGTAGCACCCACTTCTTTTTGTTACAAAGAAGTAAAATGTTTAGTAAGCATTTACGGAAGCACAGTCAATCATTGTAAAAAGTAGTGAGAGATCATCGAAAGTTTAATTTTCTCTTGTTCCAAGAAGATAACTGTCCTCGTATTTATCATCGCGTTTGTATCGCTGTTGACTCACGATGTATACAGTAAGAGCTCCAAAAATCACAAAAGTTAATCCAATTACATTAATTAAAAGTCCTTCAGTGGGGAGTTGAGAATATGAATCTCTAAAAGCAGAAAAATACAAGGAAAACATAGAAGAAGAAAATATCAGAACTAACAGGAAATTCAGAAATTAAATTACATACGGAAGAGAAAAAAAAGCTTTCTCGTTGAGTCCAATAAGACAAGAAGCAATGACTGCTACAAAGCCAGCTGTTCCAAAGTATACATGAACAGGCATGTAAGACGCTCTTAAAGAAGTTTCAATACCAGGCCACAGGAACGATATTCCTCCTGCCAGCCACTGTTGAGTAAAGCAACAGTTGAAGTATCAAGATTATTTTGAGATAATCATGATAAGCCTAGATTACTTCCATTGGGTCATATGACTCAAGCCAAAATCAGAATTTTCTGTTACAATACATTTAAAAAAAATTTTTACTGCACTGAAATAAATCGTTTTTCAACTTTAAACCCTGAACCATTTGCTTAGTGAGGAATTCTATTGTGTTAAAAAAGTAAATGTCAAAAAATATAAATTCTTTTAAGAGTTAGAGCACGCAAAAGTTGCCTGGGTCGTTAAGATCCATGGTAGTAATGACCGGTGCTCAAAAAAAAATGACAGTAACGATCAAAATTGTCAAAAATTTCAATCTTGAAAATATAAAGTTCAAAAATTTGGTTCACCTGGCAACAAAATAAAATAACACTGGTTAATCCGACCCAACTATGTAGCGTGTACATGTTTGGTATGGGTTTAGCTTTGAGGTTGTGACTATCGAAAGCCGCGATTAAAGCAATTGTAGTCAATAAAATGACAAACATCATTATGCCACCATGAATGAATTTCAAACTTCTCTTTCGCATATTTCTTCTTGTTCTATAAATGAGCATTCCTGCGATAAATTGGAAAACAGCATCATTAGTTGTATGTTAACATATGTGGAATATTTATTGAGGCTTCGTGGTATCGTATGTTATTTACCATTTGCATAAAGATATACAAGACCAATAGTCATCAAAAGAGGGTGCCAGTTGAATTGAAGGTCAGGATCTTCCGTCCATGCAAAACCACCACGAAAATTATTTAGCCATACTGCCACTAGAACTATTAGAACTCCACCAAAGAATTCAGTCGCCCCAAGCAACAGGTTGAAACCATGGAGGTTTCGAGGTTGTACAGCAGGTCCAATCTCATCCATATCTGAATCAATTTTTCTTATTTTTTTAGGTATTAAATAAATTAAAAAATTTAGGTTGTTACTAATGTTATTTCGACCATCTTTCAATCGAAATGTTCTGGAAATGTTGATAAAAACATTCCAGCGTTTGAAAGTTGTCGATATTTGATTGCGTAAACAACGATACAATGGGATTGCAAGATGTTTTGAACTTTAGAATGTAATTAGTTGACCTCGCCTTAAATATACGTTTATTTACGCGCAAATGTTATCAAAAGTGTTTAAATTGGTTTGATTATAGCCCCCAACAATGCAGACGCGTACTGCCGGCCATATATCGTTCTGATAAAACAACGAATCACTTCGTCATCAAAGTTTTGTTTAATATTGCAAAACATATGTTTTTGACGTATAGATCAAACAAATATAACACTCACTTTTATGAAACATAAAACAAACAGTATCCTTGTTATCCATTTAAAACACTTTCCAGAACATCAAGATATCAGATGAATTGACAGTTTATTTATTTTTGTTAAACGTCAAAAATAAGGCAAAATTTTTGTTTACTTTACGCTCCTATATTGTCAACGTAGATCCAAGGTACACGAGCCAGCAGCAGACAGCCAGTAGAATAATGTCAATTCAGGGATATTCGGGAAAGAAAAAAGCAAGCAACTAGTTGAACCGAGACCGCGTGCGCGTTAGCGCTCGTGACGGTGGTCTGGGGAATCACCGTTCGACAGTCAGGGCCGTACATAAATTTTTGTCACAATTCTCTGTGACGTAATGTAATCAGACCAAAATATACCGGAGAAATCATTGAGAACGTTGAATTTTTCTGAATTGTGAAAAAACGGTATTGCGGAACGATAATAGTAACTTGGAAAAATGGCATTGAGTTATTCAAGGTGAGAAAAAACTAAGTGAACTCTGAAAAATATAAAAAACTGATATTTTTACAAACTGTCAAAGTTTCAATGCGTATACAAGTTTATCGTTCGGGCTTGACACGTTGATTAAGAATACTTTTTTATTTCAGATTGTTTTGCCGTCGTGGCTTAGATTTTCACAACTTTCGTAGCCTCTATACATCCAGGTAATTTTGCTCTTTTTACCATAATTTGTAACGTTACATAACCTCTTCGAAATATCGTAAAAATTTCACGAGACTATGGGCCGGTTGTTCCACCTTCTGGTAAATTTTACCTGACGGTTGTAGCATTGAGTAGCAGACCTTTAATTATCAGATAAAATTTACCTGGAGGTGGAACAATCGGCCCTATGGGTTGACAATCGTGATCAGTGCCTAATCAAAATTGGAAAAAAGTATTTTAATTCATTTTTTTGCGATTTTTCATTCAATTTCTCTATCACAGTCCCAGAGGAATTACATCTTCGTTAGTCAAATCCACTGCAGTACCTGTGTGCGAAACTCACGATGAGAAAAATGCTCGACTCAAGCGTCCCTTGTCGCCGCATTTGACCATTTATAAGTTCGAACTGCCTGCCATATTCTCTATTACTCACAGAGCTACGGGCATGATTCTTTCCGGTTATGGAATGATATTTGCTTATGGTAATGATCTTATTGTTAATTAACTATTTTTTTTTCATTATTTTTCAATATTCCTGAGGGAGATCTGTTCTGGATTTCCATAAGCCTACGCCATCAACTCCACTTTTCTCTTCACTAAATTTCCTGTTCCAGGAGACTTCCCAAGAGCCACTTTTTCATAATGCATTACTATATCGCATTAAGAATCTGCTGCATTTTGCTGGTATGAGGGCCCATGAAAACTAAAAAAAAATTGTATTAATTCAAAAACAAATGATTGCAGGAACACTCTTTGTTGCTGGAGGTATGAATGGAATAGTTTCATCGATCGACGCAATGTGTTTGCCAATTCCAGTGCTTTTCCTAGCAAAATATTTGCTCGCACTGCCAGTGACTTATCATTATTTCAACGGAATTCGTCATTTGGTGAGAAAATTTTGTTTTTTTTTCTTTTTTTTTAATTCCACTTTAATCTGATAAATGATCTGATAAAAAATCTGATGGAAAATCTGATCAAAAAATTAATAATCTGATAAATAGTTGGGGCTGTTTCGTAATTTTTGCGATATTCCTTTTTTCAGGTATGGGATTTGGGACAATTCTTGACCATGAAAGGAGTTTACAGAACCGGTTATACGGTCCTTGCACTTACAATTCTGTCCGCACTGGGACTTGCTGCAATTTTTTAATCAGTTCCATCAATCAACTACCCTTCAAGGATGAAAGGGCATCAAATTGAACTTCGGATGTTATAAAAAAATAGAATTTGTACATCCCATGTTTAATAGATACAGTTACTTATTAGTCATTCTTCGAATTCATATTGCTCATTCTAGTGTTTATAACCTCTTTCATAATTGACCCAAACAATGAAAAAAAAATATAGGAAAAGTCGAATTTTTTCATAATTCATTTAATATTGAATTTTACTTATTTTACTTTATCAATTTGTTCAACCAAGTGATTTGTCGTCGATTTCCCGAAATAGGTACATTTTTAAAGTTTTTATTCAATAACTTTTGTTGTATATTGATTTTTTATTTTTTTTTATAATTAATCTGCGATTTTCCAAAAAGTATCAAATATAAATGACAATTTTAATTTTACACTGATAACATTTTTTGAAATAAATAACAATATAATTACTTGAAAAAAATGGAAGAATTAAAAAAATATCGCGTTTTTTTTTAATACACGTTACTTTAGTAACGAATCTACGTTTCACCGATAAGGTGAATCAATTTTCAAATTCAAAATTTAGTTTTTTTCCCGAATTAACAAATTCAAGTTTAATTATTTTGACACTTTCTTTCAAATAAAATGTTTTCTTTAATTACACAGGATTAAACACTGGCATTTTTCGATAAAAAATATGGACATTTGAATCGGAGACTAGTATAGCGATTTTTGAAGAACGGGTTTTTGAGCTATGTTCAATTGCCTCCCCAACTTTGATTTTTTAAATTTTTTCTCACTCTAAAAACGCAATTGTGAACGCTGGCGACGTAAAAATGTTCCACCAGTGTCGCGTGCACAACCCTTAAATAGTCACAATTTTGGCTTCCCCCAATCCTATGCAATTTGCACGGAATGAGCCCTCCTGTACTCTAGCCGAGATGATTACAACGTCTGTCAGATGCTTGTTTATATAAAAAAAAGCAAAAACAAAATTTGGGTAAATTATCCCAAATCGATCTTATTACATGCGAAAGCTACTGACAAAAAAAATTGATTTCTATGGAAATACAAATTTCTGGTATTTTATCATATTTTGTAGAAACTTCTGTTTATTCGTAATAATGTTCATTTTGTTTCGTAGATATATCTACGAATTCGTACAAATATTTACATAGTTCTAAGATCAAAAATCAGCTCCCAGTACAATTTTTCAAAAATATACAATATTATAAAAAAAGAATCAATAATTTCCAAATTTTTAAAATTCGAGTTACGGCAAAATCTTCAGAAACTAAAACTTAGTCATTTGTAATAGAATACTACAATTAATTATAAATATTTACAAAAATTTATTACTATTCACGTGTGGTGAAATTATGGAATTCTAAATGTAATTATGCAGGAAAAAAATGCATGACTCTAATTAAAATTGGAAACTTAGTTTCGAATTAGATATAGTCGGGATAATAAATTTGTTCTTCGAACCCTGATGAGTTCTTATGATTATGTTGACTGCAATAGCCAAAGAAAACTTGAATATATTATTAATTGCACGTGTCAAGCAAAATAACAAAAGACCGAAAAATTGATTATTCCTCCAATGACTGTGTAAATGTGTTAAACATAGGTAGTGACTCAGCTATAGATATAGGGAAGAATGGTAACTGTGATAAACAAATATGTCGCTCGTGTTATTGAATTAATTATTTAAAAATAGCAAACAGGTTACCATTTAAGGCTGTATTGTTGTCGAAACTTGTTTTTAAATGCAAAGAAGTACATTTTTCACTGGAAGAAATTAGTTATGAAAAAAGATTCGGATTGTTCGAAGAACTATTCGATAAAGAAACTTTACTTTAAATTGTTTAAGCTTTACTTGTTAAGGAAATGTGTTTCACCGAGAGAATTAGTCAGCTAACGGACGGATCATAAGTATCAACACTCTTCCCACCCCATACGGACCGAACGGAATGGATCATCTTCAAAGGAAATATAACATCTCCATTGACATCCAGGTTATAATTCAAATATCAGTGACACAAATTAAAGAAAGTTAAATCCCGTTAACTTTGAAGATATTCTATTCAAGGAATCAAGGAATAAAGGGAGGGAGGAATAGAAGAAAAACCGCATTCCGACGAAGAAAAACGGTGCAAATCGTCATCGTTTAAATACGAATACGGAGGCTGACTGTGCTAGGTAATTTGCATTATCCATTTTAATTAAATGAATAATAATCAACCTACAAATATTTAACTAAACTGAATAAATATCTAAATTGCAATCTATCATGCATTGTAGGAGCTGATATCCGAGATGCCTTTATTGATGATTGCTAATGAGTACAAAGTAGTGTATTTTTGCACGATATCGATAACTAACGGCAGGGATGAAGATATCATAAAACTCGCAGCAAAACGTGATAATGAAGTATTCTGTGTTTGGATCAAGCCTAGAAAGCCATTTGAACGGACGTATATTTGGAAACGTCTTGGATTGATATTTTGACATACGGACGTGTTTCTTGATAACAAAAAACTGCCGACTGTTTCGGTAAACACTGCTTTGAGAATGTTTTTCGAATTTCTCAAGAGATCATCAAAGCTAAACTTACTTGTCGCTCATTTTGCACTATTCGGTTCCAATCTACTTCAAACCTTTCAAAAAACTTATACTTTGAGTATATTTTCTGAAGTTATTGCGGGTTTTTCAAATTCTTTAGTGATTTTGAAAAAAAAGTTACCAAATCGAAAGACTGTGGAACAATTAACGTTACCCGTTCTAGTAAGAGATTTTCTGAAAAAAGAATATGCAGAACCACTTCACAACACGCCATATGATGTGAATGTTCTCGAAGAGCTTGTAACCAAGGTTCTATCAATACCTGAGTTGATTGAGAACAGTAAATCTTATGAAGAAGATGTTAGACATGAACTGCAATATCGGAGAACAATAGTAAAACCAAGACCGTCATATTCTACTTCAAAGGAAGTTTTTCAGTAGATTGGCTCTAGTGAACTGAAAGAATTATTAGCTGAAAAGGAGAAGAAAAATCAACCACGCGTTACCATTTCGAGTCCAACATCACAAAATATTGTACGTTTTAGTGAAGTACAGAATTCACATGACAACACAGATGATCAATTTCACAGTCAACGGAATGAATTTATAAATGAAATCGATTCATTTATGGGAGAAGAACATTCAGTTTATCAGTTTCCAGATTACCAGGATTCAGTTTCTCAGTTTCCAAATTACAACGATTCAGCTAACCAGGTTTCAGATCAGGTTCGACGTAACCAGGAATAGATCTAGGGATGGAATCAGACATTTGATCCATTTTACTAAGAAAAATGTTATCCATTTTTTTCCAAGATATAACAAATTTACAGTTGGTTTAAGGATGTATGCTCAAAATATACAATTTAAGTTTGACCTTCAATTTTAAAATATGTTGTAGAGTGAACGATGCTGCGTCGATTAGAAAAAAAATAATTAGATTTCACCGTACAGTTATTACATAAATTAATTTTTCAGTCCCATTAAAACGCATGTTATTAATCGTAGCGGAAGTAGCCTAATTTGAAAGAAAATAAGAAAATAAAGCCCGTGATATATAAGCGTACAGATTAAAAAAAATATTATTAAAAACTTTATTTTTTTTACTATTATTAAAGAAAAAAAAACCCCGATGTCACCGTCATATTTGTTCAAAAATCTCAAAAAAAAGTAGAGTCGTTTGGGTCATGTGCGAAAACTGCTATTACAGCCGCCATGTTAAATGTGCGAAACATGGAAATATGGCAACGTTGCACGCGCGGGCAGTACTATACTAACCGAGTGTACAGTAGTAGTGAGAAAAAATAAATACAAGCGTGATCTAATCATGAAATGTCAATGCAAATATAATGCAAGATAAACATGAGCTATATAAATAAATTAACCAAAATATTTTCTTTATGAATTTAGATCAATCAATACCAGGAAGGGAAAAGAAAGTATAAAAAAATGCATGATTCTGGAAACGAAACATATTTATTTATAAAAAATAAAAATTAATTAGTGTATATCAATAATGTTGAAATATTGAAATTAAATATCATAATTTGCATATTTGTAAGCGTCGAAATCATCGGAATCACGTTCCTCGACTTCTTCACAGTTATTTTCATTTTTTTCAGTGTCGCTGTTTAATTCCCAAAAAGTTTTCTCGTTGTTGTTCAAATCTTCATTTTTCGTGAAACGTTTGAGCTCTTGAATAATTTGTTCAATTACTCTACTATTTTTTGTGATTCTCGACCTTCCATCTACGCTTTTGCAATTAAACAATGTATTAGGTTAGGAAACTAGCTGTCAAACGACACACTTTCCGGCACTGTTGCCAAATTTTCTCGATATATAAACGGAATGTTTTGATTGGTTGATAGAACGGACATTAGCTCCAGTAAAAAATAGTCAAATGAAATTTTTAAATTTCATTTGACTATTACTACTTCCTACTACATCCAGTAAAAAATAGTCAAACTAATTTTTCTTAAAGTTAACAACTGTAACCTTCATCGGGTTGATTTGTTATGTATAATTAGTATTAATTAATAAAAAACATATTTATGATTGATATCTTATATAATGATCTGTTTGAAAAAACAAATAGATGTACTGTGCATTTGACTGGGCATACATCCTTAAGGCTATATGAAAGACGTTCAAAAAAATATGAAAAACGCTCGGTCAGTAAAAATCCTGTAACCAACTTTTCTCCTACGTAGATGATATTTTGAGCAAATAACGAGAACCACCTCCCGTTCAGTTGAAAAACGAACAGATTTGCTCGTAATATAATCCATGTAGGAGAAAAGTTGGTTACGGGATTTTTACGGACTGAGCATATTTCATATTGCCTTGAACGTCTTTCTCATGGCCTTAAGGGGATGGGTCAATCACCTAATCTCACCTCGAATTTTCGAAGTTGAAATTTCTTCGATACGGTTTGACCGATTACAAAAAAGCTCTGTCAGCCCACGCAGGATGATAGCAAAAATGGGCTGACAGGGCCTTTTTGTAATCGGTCAAACCGTGTCGAAGAATTTCACTTTCGAAGTTTGCAGCTATCTCTCTCGCACTCATACCGACTGAGCCGCCATGAGTGCGAGAGAGATAGCTGCAAATTTCGAAAGTGAAATTCGTTGACACGGTTTGACCGATTACAAAAAGGCCCTGTCAGCCTATTTTTGCCGTCGTTCTGCGTGGGCTGACAGAGCTTTTTTGTAATCGGTCAAACCGTATCGAAGAATTTCAACTTCGAAAATTCGAGGTGAGGTTAGGTGACTCTTCCATGTAATAATGAAAGAATAAAAAATATATGAATGTTTATAAATCTAGTTTTGAGGATTTCACGGCCATTACTGTTATAAAAGTTTATGGCTTTCGAATGGATGCCGTGTAGAGTTTCAGTGTATTGCCGACGTTTCACAAACGTCACACTTTGCATCATCAGTACCGAGAGCTCCGATATTAAGGGGACCGTATGGTCTAGAGCACGAAAATTTCACCTATTTTCACGATTTTTTTTTTGCCATAAAAAATTTAAAAATCGATGTTTTAACTTTTCGGGTTTATTACTACCTTTATTAAGTATACAAAAAAATTTTTTTTTAATTTTAAAAACAGTGTTTATTATCATATAATTGGCATTGAAGACGACCCTCTCGAAAAATCCGACCCGGACGGTGAAGATCGATCCGAGACTTCTACTCATCTGAAACACAAAATTCAAGAAGATTCTTAATCAGAAAGAGTGCAGTTATGGTCGGGACTAGAACAAATCGAAAAAATTAAAAATTGACAAAATGGCGCGCTTTTGAAAAAAAATTCGTAAAATCGGGTTTTTTTTTCACTAGTTTTTTAGTATAAACAATAAGAAATTATTTAAATAAAATTATGATTGTAGTTCCGACGATAGCCATACATGTTGTGAACAACATATCCAAATTTCAAGTGATTCGGTTGAATAGTTTTTTTGTTTTCACCTGCGCAGTGCCGAAAAAAGTCGTTTCGAGATAAATGAGTTTAAAGTTTGAGGTACAGATATTTTCAAAAATTGAGCAAATTTTGAATACTTACAGTTAATCCGCGATTCCGGCACCATATAGGATTCCTTCGGAACGTTCATAATTCAAGATTTCCTCACTCCTTTCATTTCTTCGAGCTGTCCGAGCCTCTTTGGAGTTGTCGGTGCTCCTACGGTTGGCGCTCGATACTCGCAGCTAGTATTTTCGATAGTGAATCGATTGCCCTTGAAATATGTTTTGCGACCTACAGAAGATGGTCGTCTAGAAGAGTCACGGCCTTGCTTTCTATCCATATTTTCTGATATTTTATTTCAAAATTTTCGATGTTGGTTCGTCAAAACGTAACGTTGTACTGATCAAGTCAGGGGAATGCGAAATGACCGTTTCCCTCACAAATGTTCGACAATAGGTATATTTCGGGGAAGGGAAAAGTATATATAGGTATATAGTATGTACTATCAATCGCAAAAAACTTTAAAAAAGTAAAAAAAAGAACGCCAAGTATTAAAAGACGCGACCTTAGTTATAAAATAACCATTCAATATTTTTTCTGTTATTATATTACAATTTTTACACCTCGACAAAACCAAACAAAAAATGTTTATACTTAATTTCCAAAAAAAATAAGTAAATATCAACATCCATTTCTCTTCCGTAATAGTGTAAATGGTACTTCACCCCAAAAACAATGAACAAACATACTAGAAAAATTTTGGTATTCATTATCGAATAAAAACCTATTTACATGTTTTATTTTGTTGTTGTCTTGATATGTGATGAGTACATAGAAAAAAGATCTAGTTGTAAATTGTTGCCGATGATTGAAAAAAAAATGAAATCATTTCAACGTAGCCAAGAATGGTGAATGAATTACGAGTTTCGGAATGGAATCATGTACATCTTGAAGATTGACCTGCTAGAGGTTTTTATCACCTCAAGGGCTTCAAAAAAAATTCTGCGGATATAAAGAAAATGTTATTCTGCTTTTAAGCTCGCTAAGCACTAAGAATGTACAACACAATTCCACAGAGAATAATACAAAAAACAATTACATATAAATGCGCAAATACGTGTACAAATGCACGTGTTGTATTTACACGTATGTACCGCACTAATTCACTGCAAATACTACACACAAACTTGGCGTGCATGGTTTTCAAATTACAGCTCGGCGAAGGAACGCTCCATCCATCTGTATATCGAGCGAATTCAAATCACTGTAAAAACCAAGTGTGTTATTCAAACACACATTGAGTGTCTTCTGTGCTTAACGCCATAAGCAAACTATAGATTCGTTGTAGCCGATTTCTACATGTTTTAAAGTGTGTTGAAAATTCTACAGTTTGCTTATGGCATAAAGTCCACCCATGAATTCATTTATTCGCCTATTTATTTCTTCGTTCATCCTAACTATCTATTCATGTAGCCTATCTAATCGTCTGTCCGTACGTTCAAAAAATGAGTATACGGTAGAACGGATAGATGGGTTCAGAATTAAGACGTATGAGCGGTTCAAGTTCCGTGCGTACATCTTATTCCGTCCATTATATCCATTATTTTATTCACTGAACTCAATCAATCATCGATCAATGAATCGATTCTATTTAACCGGTGGGCCAGTCCATTCATAAATGCATCCCGTTCATCGATCCATTTATATTATTTTGCCATTTCTTTTATTTGTACAATCCAACTCTCCATTCATCACATCCATTCATCATTTCATCGATTCAATTATTCGATTCGTTCATCGATATATACTGTTCAACTATCTACTGTTCACCCATTTCATTCATCCATCTTTACAGTTCATCTCATTTTATTATCCATTCGTCCTTTTCATCCATTTTCATTCCTAATCTGTACAACCTAGTCATGTATTTCGTTGATCAAATCATTAATCGGTACTCTCCCGTTCTATCCACGGATCGGACTTCTTTCACTATTGATAGAAGAACTGGTTGAATATTGATTTGGATAGCATATTTAATCAACTGTGTCTTCTCGAGCTGTAATTTGAAAACCATGCACGCCAAGTTTGTGTGTAGTATTTGCAGTGAATTAGTGCGGTACATACGTGTAAATACAACACGTGCATTTGTACACGTATTTGCGCATTTATATGTAATTGTTTTTTGTATTATTCTCTGTGGAATTGTGTTGTACATTCTTAGTGCTTAGCGAGCTTAAAAGCAGAATAACATTTTCTTTATATCCGCAGAATTTTTTTTGAAGCCCTTGAGGTGATAAAAACCTCTAGCAGGTCAATCTTCAAGATGTACATGATTCCATTCCGAAACTCGTAATTCATTCACCATTCTTGGCTACGTTGAAATGATTTCATTTTTTTTTCAATCATCGGCAACAATTTACAACTAGATCTTTTTTCTATGTACTCATCACATATCAAGACAACAACAAAATAAAACATGTAAATAGGTTTTTATTCGATAATGAATACCAAAATTTTTCTAGTATGTTTGTTCATTGTTTTTGGGGTGAAGTACCATTTTCAGTATTACGGAAGAGAAATGGATGTTGATATTTACTTATTTTTTTTGGAAATTAAGTATAAACATTTTTTGTTTGGTTTTGTCGAGGTGTAAAAATTGTAATATAATAACAGAAAAAATATTGAATGGTTATTTTATAACTAAGGTCGCGTCTTTTAATACTTGGCGTTCTTTTTTTTACTTTTTTAAAGTTTTTTGCGATTGATTTCACTTCTTTTTGAAAAACGGCCATACTCACCAACTGTCCTATAGAGGTAAAAAAAATTCTCATTCGGGAACAATGATTAATCAGATTTTTTTTGACATAAGTTGAGTAACTTCCTTCATATGACAAAAACCAATCGCAGAGCTAAACAGTAATTTCTTCCATCACTGACGCACAAACACTGCTAAATGAGTATTATACGAGGAAAACAAGTTTTAACAATGAAATGGAAAGAAAATGATAGTTATAAAGAAAATCAATTTTTTTGCAAAGTAATATCCGGATGTAAGGTGGTCATTTGACAACTAAGGTTACAATTTTTTAATATTTGGCGTACATTTTTAATACCTTTCTAAAGTATTACATACAACAATTTTTCAAATTCTAAGCGTAAAATGTTTTTCTCCACAGTGTCAACCCCCTTCGATATTACTCTTGAATTTTTATCAAAAACTACTTCTATTTTCATCAAAAACTTTGATGATGGGGAAATCGTTCGTTGTATTTTTTATAATTGAACTGTGGATTTTTTTTACTATTAATCATGCACTAATCTCTGAAAAATCATACAAACCGAATGGATAAGTGGGTCAAATTTTTCGTTTTGACAGATACTTTCATTGAAAAATATGTCAACAATTGTTTAAAGATTACGTAAATCAATTTTTAAATTACAAGCAAAAAATGTTTTTTCCCGCAGCGATAGTCCCTTTTAATTTTGCTGTTAAATTTTCATAGGAAACTATTATTCATTCAATGCATTTCAAGACTAGTATAATCGTGGGGAAATATTAGTCTAATCAACAACAAAAATGTTTATTAAAATTAACAATTCGAAAAATAGAACTAGCTATTTTCTCATGTTTGTACTTCGCTTAAAATTTATTAATTGAATTATGTTTCCGTACAAACATTGAAGAAACAAATTAATTAGTACAAGCGCTATGAAAAAAGGTTATTTTATCTTAGGATAAAAAAAGGTAGGTGATGTAAACTTCGAATAATATTTCACATAGTTTTAAACAAAGTACATTTCAGAACAAAAATGTTAACCTCCTAGACGATTCGCTTTGTTCGAGTTTTCAAGGAGCTATAGATAGTAGACTGTAAAAAAAATCGATATTTTAATTATAATAATAATATACAACGAATGATTTCCCTACGATCACACTTAAAATATGCTTAAAATTTCTCAAAAAAATAATAGTTTTTTTTATAAAAAAAATAACAGAAACCAAAATACTAAACTAACTAAAATAACAGAAATAACAATAATGAGAAAGAGAGTGAGCGCGCTACGAGCGAGAGAGAGGGGACGAAGATTCGCGCGCTGTCTCTATCACTCAGCGGCGCGCGATAAAAGGGGGTATAAGCCTCGTTCAGCGGGACTGGGTGACGGAAAGCAGAGAAATGTAGATTCTTATCAAAAGGACATGTGTCTCACCTATTCAATCGTGACTTACGCCCGTTTGTCTCCAGGAAGACAGATTATCCCGAAACATTCGATTTTAATTCATTAAATTATCATATCTCAAGATTGGCTAAACGGATCAACTTACAACAAAGACCAATAGAAGGAGAAAAATCGAAAAAAATTCGTCACAGATATTCAGATTTTTTACTCAAACGGTTCGTCCGTGAGAGCGATTTAAAAACGCTATGACGTCATAAAACCGGCATATTCGTGTATATAAAAGTGCGGCAGGGCTCGCGCTGACTTTTCTTTTAATACTTGGCGTTGAGCCGCTACCGCGTCTCTTGATTTGAATAAAAAAATGATAATTCAGGGTACAGAAAGGGAGGACAAAACAATAAGGGTGTGTCAAAAACTAAAAGCGACAGCTGATGGAAAAACTGAAGACAGGACACAATTTTTTCGGAATCACTATACTTGCACTGAAACTTCACTCATATTCAAATTAATATAACTTAAACAGAGTTAATAATAAAATTTAAATTCAAGACGAAAATTTAAAAAATTATGTTTCCCTCACATTTTATCGCATATTACTACAAAATACGCGCGCTGACGGTCTCGCAGGGGAACAGCCATCTCAAGTATCTACGAAGATGATTGACTTGCATTCAGCGAGATTACACAGCGGTGACAAAACGTGTCCAAAATTATACTGATCGACATATAAATGTCATCCTTATATTTGTAGAAAAATTTATACAAAAACTTCATTTTTTTTTTTTAGTAAAAAATAAAGAATAATACAGTGTTAGAGCGCGCGATACAGAAAACATACGATATTTTCATTCATTATTTATTGAAAACAAATGAGAAAGAGATAAAACGCGCGCGGCTTTGCGCTCTATTTTTTTTTTTTTTTACTCTTACTCATTGTCAATGACACGCGATATCATATATTATATATTAATATTTTAATTATTACATGTGGTTATATTATTACATGTGGTTTATTTCTCATCTGTATACCTATCAAGAGACGCGGTAGCGACTCGATAGTTAGTGCATACAGGAAGTACAGGAAGAAATGCTACGCGTATTATTTAATTCATGTAATTTAAACCAATTTTAAACAACTGAAAAAAAAGTGAAAAACGACCATGTTCAAAAATGTATACAAGGTCCGAAAAAAATCGTAAAACTATTTAAATAACCCAGAATGAAGCTGTATATGCCCTCTTCAAAACCTTGTTTGCAAAATTGGAATATCTACTTTTTTGGCAGAGCAATCGAATTTTTAGTGCGGCTCCAAATTTTACGATTTCGGCCGGCATATATATATATATAGAGCGCGCGAAACAGCGGGAAAGAGAAAGCACGCTATACAAGCGAGAGAGAGGGGACGAGGTTTATCGCGCTGTCTCTCTCACTCAGCGGCGCGCAAGGAGAGAGGGTAGCCTCGTTCAGTGGGCAGCGTGACGGACAGTAGAGAAATGTAGATTATCGTTAAAAGGGCGTATGTCCCGCCCATTCGAGCGCGACTTATACCTGTCTGATCCTAAGAATCCTAAGAAAAGCACAGTATCCCGGAATGTTCGATTTTATGTCGCTAAATCATCATATCCCAAGATTGGCTGGACGGATTTACTTGCAACAAAGAGCAATAGAAAGAGAAAAATCGAAAAAAAATCGTCACCAATATTCAGATTTTTTGATCAAACGGTTCGTACGTCAGAACGGTTTAAAAACGTCGTGACGTCATAAAACCGGCATATTCGCGTATATAAGAGTGCGGTAGGCCTCGCGCTGGCTTTTTCTTTTAAAGCTCCGTAGTCTCAAGTAGTCCTTATATACGCACGGTCATTGTTCTGGACGACTGCACCAGCCGATCAGAGTTTTTGATTGATCAGCTGGTCAATTAAAAAACCGGGACGTTGGCAATACGCTGAAACTTCACACGGCATCCATCCCGAAGCCATAAACTTTTGTAATGTTTATCATCTTCAACATTAATTGTATCAATATTCTCGCAATATAAGCGCTCGGGAACTCAATAGTTCCCGAGCGCTTGGCATTCAGAATCTCAAACAAGAAAAAAAATACCATCCGTATCACGATCGTTACGCGAGTTGTCACCTAGCTAATATGGTGTCCTGAGCTTACCGCACTTCCTCTATCCGTAATGCATTGATCGAATTCGGTTTTTTTTTGTTTTATCAAAATCCAGCAAAGGGATACACCACATTTCGAAACAGAGATATTGCGAAATTCATTACTGAATCAAGCCTCTTACGATGAACTTTTTTTCTTTCTAGTTTATTTTTTTATCTTTGAGATTGAGATTTTAGGCTCGCAGGTTGAAATTATGGAAGAAAATAAATTTTCCCGTGCTATAACTTTCGTGGGTAATATGTGCGACGCTGGAAAATTTGTCGAATATCGTTTCTTTTTTCATTCACGTAAGCAATGATGTTAACAACCGTATTAATTGATATATTCGTTACCAAAAAAAAAAACCCCATCTTCGGATATTTCCCTACTAGTCTTTGATTTTAATTTTCGTATAGTATTTGGATTTTTTAAGTACAATTCAGTCGCTTAACGAATCGCATAGTACTTCCTCTAACGTGATGGAGGGACGGCGACGGCATTTCGTAAAAGTGTGTTGCTACTGTGATCTTGAAAGCTGTGCGAAGTGTCATCCCGTAAATTCGCATTTTTAACTGAAAATTTAAAAAGCTTCAGTGATTTATGTCGCTCGTGGAAAGAACGAAGCCATTTTTTTAAAGCAAAAAATGCACGGTTCAAGTGGTCCACAGAGAGGTATTTATTTCGCTTATTTTTTTCGTACACAACATTCAACTAAAGTATTAGGCCGATCACTCACGCTTTCGCTAGCGTAGCATAACGTAGCATAAGAAATTTCAACCAATCGGGTAAGTCCAGACGCATGTATATAGTACACGTGTACGATATCCGATTAGTTGAAATCTCTTATGCTACGCTATGCGAAAGCGTGTGTGATGAGCCTTACAAATGATAAGTATTCAAATATAATATGTATTTTATATATAGAAGTATATAGAATGTATAAGATACATAATAATAATGAGGATAGGAAACAATAAAAATAACGAAGAACAGAAGAATTAATACTGTTGAAATTCCTGATATCTTCTGCGTTATATCGTCGAGCACCATTCATAAACCTTGTCCGCAAAATAATTAACATATATTTTTCTTAACAATAAATTATATATGTAACGATTATGCGAGTGTTTTTCATTTTTTTTAAGCGCATCCGCCATATGTTGTTTTGATTTGTAACAATTTTTTGTCTCAAACGTAACTTAAAAAACTAACTTTACAATACGTAACGTACAAATAAATGTCTAGCAATCGAAAATTTTGCGAATTTCAATGAATATTCGATTTTTCTGTCTTCTCGATCGTCATGGCTCGATGTTTCAGTTATAAAACTGTAATTTTTGTTTCAACTGTCCAAAAGACACGTAATGCAAAATTTGCACCGATAGACGAAAAAAATGGTTTAACATGTCACGGCAAATTTATTAACGTTTTATACAGCTGATTAATACGATAATAAAATGAATTATAAATGTACTTATTGTATCGACGAAAATTACGTTCGTACGTGCGCGATAAAATGCTAAATATTCTTTTGGTTTTCGCTTATTGGTCATTTTTTTGTTACTATTTATCATCTCAGACACCAATCATGATGCCAATTAGCGACCAAAAATTTACCACGTTTTTTTTTACTGATACAAATGGACCGCGAGTGAAGTAAAAGTTTTTCGATATTTTTTTTTCTGCGATAATGCTCGGACGAACTTTAATCAACAGATTTGTACAAAAAAATCTAACCTCAATTAATTCGGTAAAATCTTTTTATCATTCAAATTTTAACGGTTTTCGCAATTGTTTTCGTACGACAGATGGCGGGCAGATTTCCAGTTTTGAGCTTGGAAAATGATTAGCCCCTATTTTGATCATATTCAAATATTTCAAAAATTAAAGATTTACAAAAAAAATAACGAAAAAGAAATCAAAGAAGGGATATTCGAAAAAATATTTCAAAATTTTAATTAACTTCAATTGAACTCGTAACTGTATATCGAAAATATCCCAAAAAAATTAGATTTTCAGACTGTTAATTTTTTTAAAACTTCCAAAAAAAACCTTTTTATCAGATTTTTGTACAAATCAATTGACTCATTTTAGGTGATAAATTTTTCAAGCTTACCAAGTTATCGCATATTATTACTAGTTAAAATTACACAATTTTCGGGTTTCATAAAATGCCCACTTTGTTTCAATCTTACAAATCCGCCCGCGGATCTAATAGCTTATTATAACGAATCTGAAAAAAAAAATATATATTTACGTATATATTTCTTATTTCATCTGCAACGACTCTCGAAAATAGTATGTTTTTGTATCAGGGTACAATAGCATTGTGAAAGGAACTCTCTTGTTTTAAGTTTAATTTGATTTATAGTCATATTCGGGATATGAAAATATTTATAAAATCATTTGTGTCTCTGATCAAAGAGACAATATATGAGATTGAAGGTCAATGAGAAAAATACTGGATTATTGATCGATGCGACTGACGGATTGGATGATAAGTGCACACGTTTGTTTTCTCTCTTTCTTTTTCTTTCAATTTTTCGTTATAATTATTTTCACTCGTCATAAAAAAACAGTCTATCGACGATCACAATATAGATCTCGTATTTCGCAATTTTTAATTCAACCTCAATGGACGTAACGAGATTTTTTTTCCTCGCTTTGTCGATCCGTTGGAAATTTCTATTCCCCTTTGATTTAATCCTCGAATAAGATACTAGATAGCACATTTTTGTCCTTTTACACACACACCTCTTCACTTAAACGTATTCCATTTTTTCTTAACTACATTACTTATATGTAATTAATACGAATAAACTAATTTGTGAGCATTCTTCAGTCACCATACGCTTAACATCGCCTAGCATATAAATATTGCGGTAATTAACGCCCGTACAAATTTGGCGTCTCGAATCGAAAGAATTCCCGAAGTTTTGGTTCAACTGAAATCATTTTTTATATGAATAAATAAAAAAAATCGTTCTATTTCAGGTTGCTTTAATTTTTAAAGTTTGAAGATTAAAGAAATCGAATTTTTCAATTGATCCTGCTCCAAATTTCGTCTGATAGATCGAAAAAAAATGTATGTTCTTTAAATTTCATTGATCTCTTTTTTTGGTTGACTTGCAATGTTTTGATTACGATTTTAGGGGTGCAACTCTTTGAACTCAAACTTCGGTCATTCTTTATTTCTTGTTTGTTAAATTTATTTTAAAAATGAATTATTTTAAAGATTTACGAAGTTTCGATTGATTTTTATATGTGAAGATCTTGTCGATAAGCTTCGACCTCGTTGTACATATTTCTGAGAGGATCTTTCGCGTTGTTGGCATTGAAAGGTGCGACCCTATTGTTACCATTAGCGAGATGTCCCACGCCATTTTGTAGCATATGCGCGACGCCATTTGCCACGCCATTAGCGACGCCATTTTGATGGGTTAGATGATTAATCATACCATTTTGTTGTCTAACGTTGTTCGCAACGCCGTTTAAACGATTCCCATTTTTCGTTGTTCCGATGTTTTTCTCCACGTGATTAGCCAAAGCGTTAACCCCGTTCTCAATTATGTGCTTGGCCACTCCATTGGCCAATGGCATTTTTTGGCCCCCATTGATGTTACCGGGGGCTATCGAGTTTGGGCCGTTTGAACCAGGACGCGAAGAAACACCCTCGTTCCCCTTTTTCTCTTCATGGCGTCTTGCTCCTCGCATTAATTGATAGAGAGCAGCGGCACATTCTTGCTGTACCGATGGCACGTCCGTGTCACCATCGATCTGAAAATTGAATACAATTTTTCTTTTAAAACATTTCGCAAAATTAATTTTTCCGAGGATTCCTTGACAGATTTGATTATAGCGTAATAATCCTTTTGAGGCCTCAATCAACGTCTCATTTTTTAGTATGGATACAGTTTTTTGAAGGAATTCCATAAAGCAAAAACTGGAAATATTTGTTCAGCGACATTTTTCCAGGGTCATTTTTAAATGGAAAAATTAATTATCTGAGATTTTGTAAAATATCGAAACAACTCACGATTGTGAGACGATCCTCGTTGTCAAGTGTCTTCAACATTGGCAGAGACACTTCACGGAAGAGTTCCAATCTTTTTCGAAAAGCTGAAACACTGTCGTCGAGTCTACCACGACCTAGTTGGAGTTTTGAACAGTCGAGCAGTACAAGGGGTGGTTCTTGGCCGAACTGTGAAAAAATCAAAATTTCGATCACATATCAAAGAAGATTCGTAAATTGAAAATTATTTTTTTCTTCTAATTATATCGAAAAACGAAAAGAATTGCGTCTAATTAAACCTCGTTATCGCATACGAGAAACATTTTATGCTAAAAAAACAATTGAGCCAATTATTTACCCCGATGTAGGGTTTGAAGCCAAAAAATTTAATAGTATGGTTCTAAGGATAATATTACTATTACAAAATGGTAATATTTTGAAGCAGTCATATTTCGGAGCACACATTAAAAATAAAGTAGTGATGTTTTCCAGTAGGTACTCATTCCTACTCCGAATTATGAATGCTCCAAAATGACACTGTTCTACAATAGTAATATTAGAATAGTAATCCTAGTTACACACTACGGGGTCCAATGGACCGACAGCAACACTACATTTTCACCTTTTTTTCAGCACACGCCTTTTCATAAACGTTATAACTTTTTATCAAACGACTTTTTGGCTTTGCTGATTTTTTCTTCAGATTGGTCGGAGTCTGGCGTTTCGATTTCACTACAATTAAACCTTTATAGACGCGTTTGTTACAATGTTATAGAGCAATAAAAGTGGTCGGTCCAATAGACCGATAGTGTGCAAGTAAGGTACTAAAAGTTATAGTGTGTAGCTAGGGGTAATATTACTGTTATAGAGTAACGATATTTTGGACCTGACATATTTCAAAGTAGTATTGAGTTGGAGCACTTCTTCCGACAGTACAACAACTCTATTCATACTTTCTCTATTCTTAACGGGACAGACCTAGTTGGAACGTCAAAAAAAAGGCCTTTTTTCCGATTTTTTTTTGGTCAAACGATAAAATAATTCACAACAAAAGTTCTTCCGTTTAAAAGATACATATGTAATGTATATGTTGCAATTTTTTCAACGCAATACATATCGAAATAAGCTGGTGACCGTCAATTGCCGAGGACGCTGCAAAAAAAAACACGGTTTGCGGTGATCAAGCTCACGCTGCAACGGCTCATCTGAAACAAAAAAAACGGAGGGGATTTTTAGTTAATGATATAATGCTCCGGTTGAACGAAGGGTTTTGAAAAATTTCCATTTTTCACAAAATGGCGGCCGTTAAAAGTCAAAAGTGTTTTTTTGACCAAAATATCAGTTCCATTTTTTGCTATTAAAAATAAAAATAATTATCCAAAAAAAAATCCTTCGTTCATATGGAGGACAACCATGTATAGAAGAAGTGATATAAATTTCAACCCGATCGGTAAAGCCGTTCTCGAGCTACAGTGATCACCGACTTCAAAAACATGGTTTCGAGAAAAACGCACTTGAAGTCCGCTACCTGCTTACCTATGGCTCAGACACGACGTGCTACAAAGTCTTGTATTTCGGCGAATAATGGTCCGATTTACATTTACCTGGGCGGAAAATGTTCGTAAGAGATTCTACTTTTTGAAAATGAAATAAAAAAAAAATCGATTTTTCGAAAATTCTAACTAGGTCTGTCCCGTTAACGGGAGAAACCAGTTTAGGAGGCCGAAATTATGGTGTTTTTCGTGAATTTTTTTTAACAGGAAAGGAATAATCAGAATTTGTTTAAACTTGGAGGATATTTTATTCGTGTTTTGAAGTACACTTTGTAATTTTTTCAAGTAATTTTTGCCGGAAATAGTGGAGTTAGAAGCTGCTGTCCATAGACGACTTTTTTTCAACTGGTGGGCATTCTAGCTCAAAAAGTTATTGACCAATCGTTCTGAAAATTTGTGTGAATATTCTTTATTCAATTACAATCTACATAAACCTAACTCTGGAATGATATTATTATTAAAAATATTTTTTTTATGCAAAAAAGGTGAAAAACATGGTATAAAAACATGACATTGTGTTCAAACACCTCAAAAACATGCAATTTTCAACTTTTTTTTATCACAATTAGGTTCATATGCTTAAGAAATATGTTGTTAACGAAAAAAGAAAATTGTAATGATTAAAGATAAAAATTGTGACTTCAGGAATGCCCACCAGCAAAAAACTCGGATGGCGATCGTCCATGGACAGCAGCTTCTAACTCCACTATTTCCGGCGGAAATGACTTGAAAAAATTACAAAGTGTACTTCAAAACATGAATAAAATATCCTCCAAGTTTAAACAAATTCTGATTATACCTTCCCTGTTAAAAAAATTCACGAAAAACACCAAAATTTCGGCTTCCTAAACTGGTTTCTCCCGTTAAATAACTGTATGGTAAATATTTCTATGTTTAAATAACTCTGTCGGTAATGAACTGTATTCTTAAAGAACTTTATTCTCAAATATTTTTATTCAAAAAATATGTGCATTCCGAAAGATCGCTATGTTGAAAAATCTCTCTTCAAAAATATCTCTATTCATTGACATCTGCAATCTGAAACAACTCTATTCATGAATATCTCTATAGCAAGACATATCTCTTCAGTTGTCAATTGTCCCACATGAAGAGAGATGTCTTGATATGCCATGTTTTGACATTGACATTCATGAATAGAGTTGTTTCAGATTGCAGATATCAATGAATAGAGATATTTTTGAAGAGAGATTTTTTGACCACATTTATGAATAGAGATATTTTAAAATAAAAATATTTCAACATAGTGATCTTTTGGAATACACATATTTTTTGAATAGAGATATTTGAGAATAAAGTTATTTAAGAATATAGTTTATTACCCACAGAGTTATTTAAACATAGAGATATTTATGAATAGAGATGTTTTGGAATGAAGATAATTACCATAGAGTTATTTAAGAATAGAGAAATTATGAATAGAGTTGTTATACTGCCCACCTTACTATGAGTAAAGACATTTAATATCAGAAAAAAGACAGAAGCAGAAATATTTAAGAGTATAGATGTTATGAGGTAATTATGCAGAAGTGGGGCTCCACCTTAAAACAGCTCCAAAATTTTTTCTAGCATTTGTTATCATTAAAAAATGATATCCCATGTAATATTATGGTGGCGGAAGACTTTCATCCCCATAAAAAAAAAAAAAAGTGGTAATACTAAGTAGTACAGATATTACGTTTAGCGGGAGGTATCGAGTCGGTACCGACATGGAATAATAACATTGTTGGACATTGTTGTAAAAATAGTAGGGTGTGTTTTTAACATCTCAGAATGTGTACGTGAAATCATTGGACATGTAAACATGGTAGGGTGAGTTTTTAACATCTCAGAATATGTGCGTGAAATCGTTGGGCGTGTTAAAATACCAGGGTGTGTTTTCAACATCTCAGAATGTGTGCGTGAAATCACTAGATTCACGCGTTGCAAATATTGTGGAAGCAGAGCGAATCGTAACTTTACAGCCTTCACACGCCATGGCTTTCGTACAACTATTTGACTTCAGAAATATTATCAAACGTTTTGAATTGGAAAATGTAAACATTCTACAACCGAAACATTCTGGAGTCGTGATTCGAGATAATACTTTATTGTTTGTTTGGGTTTATATATATGTATGTATACAAGTGTTGAATGAAATGTAAATAGTTGTATAATTTACCTTCTTCAGTCAGATAATTATACGCTTTCCAGCAATCTGACTTTACATTGCCTAATATATGTATCACTTTATATTACTGGTTTTTTTTTATATTTTTTATGATAAAAAAAGTCCTCCGCCGCCATAAAAAACATATTTTCATACTACAGATTAGTCTTTAATTCATGAAAAAATTTTGGAGCTGTTTTAAGGTGGAGCCCCACTTCTGCATAAATACCGTATTGTAGTATTGCCATTTTTTTTGGTGCACTTACGAGTAATTTAATTTTTTTGAAACCTCACCTTGCTCTCGAACGCTTGAACTTGGTTGAGATCTCTGGGGAAGCCATCGATGATGATACCATCGGTGTCCCGATTGATAAGGACTTGTTGTTCAACAAGTTGCATTACAATATCTTGTGGTGCCATTTCACCAGACTCGATAGCGTTTTTAACGACTGTATTAGAGGATGCCATTGTTCTTAAAAGGCCACCTATGCTAACGTGGACCCAACGTTCCATATTTGTCACAGCTTGAGTGCACAAACTTGCTTTGTTACTGCCAGGACCCCCTGGAGTAAATTCATAATAGTTGCGTTTTTAAACCAGCCCAAAATTACAATGGAAGACATGGAAATAATCAAAGAGCCACGTGTCTTTCCTAAAAGTGGTAAAAATAATTTTATTCAACGTGAGAAACCCACCTATGACCCATATAAACGTGGGAATCCCCTTCCTTGGTTTGTTCGCAGTCTTTGCTGGATTGACTCGTGGCACAGGTGACCTTGGTGAAACTTCAGTCACCACGAGTTTCTCATTGTGAGACGATGAACTAGAATTTATTCCACGTCGTTCTACCTCGACCTTTTGATGTAAAAATTCAATTAAAACTGTTGGAAAGTTTGGGGGATATTTAATGGGGGTTGACGCTGATTTTTTTACACGAATCTACCAATTTTAGGTTTTTTGGACTCAGATGTTCATCCTATAAAATGATTACTATGGAACACGTAATTGCAATGTTTATATAGGACGAGTAATAACACAATAGAAAATACTAGAATTCTCTGGTGATTTCTAATAGACTCTTTTTACGTTAACTGTGGGAAACTCGGTGAAATCTTATTTCACCACGATTTTATGAATCGTTATCGATTCGAATAACTATACCGACAACCGTTTGGGACAGATACAATGAGAATTCCGTGATTCATGAAATTTAAGTGTATTTCCTAGAGTCGTTCGATATATCATTTCCTTGTGTACACGAACGTGGATTCCCTCGAGCTAGAATAGCCCTCGTGCTAATCCGAGAGGGAAAGAAACGTGGGGGTTGAATCAATGAGACATAATAACGAGCCCCCTTCCCCGCGGCTCGAATATTCGATCATGTTATTTTAATTGATATTTTCGTATCGTAATATTTATCATTGGGGTTCTGCAAAATTCATGGCAAAACTTCTAAATCAAATACCATAAAAACACGAGATTTATCGTCGACCCAAACATTATCGGGAATAATATTTTTTTTGAGTGTTTTTATATGTTCAAAAAATTTTTATTTTTAACACCCAGCTTGTGGGTACTCAAAATTTCGGTCTTAATGAATAAAATATGAAAATATTATTTATTTTATTGTTCACTCAAAAATCGTCCTGGCACAGCACAATTTTCTTGTCTTTTTTTTTCAAATTTCCAGTTCAATAGTACAAAAAAAAATCTCGAAACTTTAGCTTCTGAATGAAAAAAAATTTGCATATTTACCTCAGCCTCCAAGGAACGTTGCGGAGCTTTGTCACGAATGCTGCCCTCCGAAAGTCCCAAAATCCGCATAACCGCTTCGCGAAAATCTATGTAGACGTCGCTCGGATTTCGTTCGCCGTTAATCTACATATTATTTTTTTCGAAACAATTCAAGAATTGCTCATATGTTATTTATTCAACTGAGATTTGTTTGGTCGATTGATCGATAAATTATTCGACAAAAATTTTTGCACTGTCTGACCTTATTTCGTAAAGAAAGATCGTTATCTGTTATCGTTTCAACGCTTGACAAGATCAATGGCATAAGTAGCACGTGAGTATTTTAAATAATATCACAATCTTTCGTGAATTGAATAAATAATGTAAAATTTTGAAAAAAAAAAAAAAAAATATATATTTAAAATATCATTAAAAATTTTCGTCCAAAAATCTAGATCTAAAATTCTTTAAAAAATTGAAATTAAATATATTTTCAAAAAAATGCTTCATAAAAACTCACCTCCAGAAGAATTCCACTCCGATCGAAGTATTCAGCGACTGGCATAACGTTCCTATAAAAATTTCGAAGTTCCATACGTGCGAGGCCCAAAACGATGTGACCAAGTTGAGCACCATAATCGATTTGTCTCTCGAGCACATCTTGTCTCCAGGATACGAGTACAGCACCGTTAACAATTTGTATCTAAAAAAAAAAGAAAAGAAAAGAAATCGAATAGCAAAAAAAAATGATTAATTCAATTATTTATTCAAAATTGAATACAGCGATATTCAAACGGTTCGACTTTTGCAAAATCATGTTTAAAGTCCACAAAGACGCAGTAGAATTTCAACATTGTGAGATAGCAGACAAAGGTATGTATTGGCCACATGTTTGACCTCGCGGGGTCACTAAACCGGGTTACTCGAACACGAACCATTATACATTGTACTTCTCGCGTTAATATCTCATCCCTTTGACTACGTTCTACACGTGTCATCCAAAACGTACCCAATTACATAAATCCTTATACAAATTTGTACACCGAAAGAATTAAAATATGAAAAGGACATTAAATTCTTGAAATTGTTGCTGAACTAAATTTGGAATTGTTATGAAGATAACACAATTTTTAATTTAAAAAATTAGGTATTGGGCAATAAATTTTCACTTCAAGTAAATAAATGGATTGTTTTTTTAATACAAAAATTTTTGTAGAGTAAAAAAATTTCGAAAAAAATAACATTATTAACAAAAATGTCAATATGTCGCTCATTTACTTCAAGACCGTTATTAATCAAATCAAAATTGGCTCAGAAATTTATTAGTATCTATTATTCTTGAACTCTGCTCGAGACGATTTTTATTTCGTCGGGACTTTTTTCAATTATGATAATACTTTAGGTGATTGTTAATTAAAAATTTATAAATAACTGGAAGAACTGCACTGCCGATTTGTATTTCCGGTCCGAAACCCAAAAACCGAAAAAAATGATTCGACCGGCCAAGTTTTTGTCGATACCAATCACAGCTTCTTTCATCGACGATTTATTGATTTATCTTACTGTTAAATTTAATGTTATACAAAAAATTGATTGCTTTCAAATCTCATTAACTCTTAACATCATTCACAAACATTTATTGTGCAGTGCTTCTAAAAAATAATTTTATTTTTGAGAAAAATGAATGGACGATGGAAACAATGCTTATTATTGTTAGTACAACTTACAGATATGAGCGAAAAAATTTGCAATTCGTAATGACAAAAAACTTGGGCAGTTAAATGACTTTTTCGGATTTTCCTGTTCTGAACCGAAAATACAGTTCGGCTGTGCGATTATTTCAATTATTTCTCAGTTTATGGACAATCAAATTTCTCACCCAAAGTATCAAGAGCCGCAGCAGTGGCTCGACGCCAAGTATTAAAAAAAAAACCAGCGCGAGCCCTGCCGCACTCTTTTATATCATACTCGAATATGACGGTTTTCGGACTTTTTTTTCAAACCGCTCTCACGGAGGAACGGGTTGAGTAAAAAATTTGACTGTAGAGGACCAATTTTTTATTTATTTTTCGCTTTCCATTGATCTTTGTTACAAGTCGATAGGTCCACCCAATTCCGAGATTACAATAACATTCGGAAAAATGAGCATACAAGTTTTAAGCAAAAAAAAATGAAACAAAAATCATTTTTCAACAAATTAATTGAATTGAAAAAAACAATTTTAACGCAGTACTTGGTGAGTTCTATTTTGTTAAAGAATTTCAGTGAACTCGCAACTTCTGCGTTGAAATTGTTTTTTTTTCAATTCAATTATTTTGTTTAAAAATGATTTTTGTTTCATTTTTTTTGCTTAAAACTTGTATGCTCATTTTTACAAATGTTATTGTAATTTTTCGTTGTCAACAATATATTCAACAACTCCCGAGTTATTAATAGATTCAATGTATTTCATAAATTGTTGTGTTAAATTCTTTTTGAGTAAACGACGGACACCCGCAACTTAGGACACGATATTTATTACTTTGCGTTCATTTTTCACTTTTGAAAAGTAATTTTTTTATCATGTACTTGGAAAAAGCCCTGATGATTCAAAATTTTCACCGAGGTTCTCCTTAACTCTAGACCCCTACAACGAGGTCGAAAACGACCCAAAATTTTTTCATAAAGTACGACTTTTTCGCATTTTTTCAAAACTTTTGTTTTCGTTTTATAGAGTTTTGTAAGATGAAAATAAATTAGTAAAAGGAGAGAACGAAATTCGGTCAGGAATTTAGAAATAACGTTACACATGATTCGTTTCAAATTTTGGACGTTCATAATTTATTATTTCATTACATATAGAGCGACCGGTCTCTTCGAGAGGACGACAACGTTTATCTTTTGATCGAATCACGAAGCGTATTATCGCTAAATTTCGGCGATCGTCGCGCTCGTAATATTATGCAAATTATTTTGTTTTATTTTGCAAACATAATCATAGGATAAACGGTACTATCTTACAGTTTTATCATTAAATTCTCATTAAAAGCGATTTTATCGTACACCATTCTCTTCGTTATTAAAAAACGAAGAAAATAATGTATAATTAAACTTCATTATTGCATACGAGGAACATTTTATGCTAAGAAGAAGATTGGGGTCGTTTTCGACCCCGTTGTAGGGTATACGTTCGAAAATATATATTGTGAGGATCTAAGATTAACCATCAATTAATTTCATTAATACCATTTATTAAATTATTTTGTAGTGACGTTGTGAATGTCATTGATTAGTTACGCGGAATTTTCCTCAGTTAAACAGCTATTGCACTGTAAAGAAATTCCGAGTTATGCCCTTCTTTGAGGACATTTTTTCTACAGCAAATGCTGTGAATCAAAATATAATCCAGGTGTTTAATTAGAACGAGTTTTAATTGTTAATTTGCAATGATATTGTTACAATAGGCGATGTCTCGGTTTTACCAAAATTCGATACGTGCTTGAGCACGAACTTTTAATTGAGATCTAAAATGTGATGGCCTTGAAAATAATAGATTCGACGAGAAATCAAAACGTAATAACGACCCAAGCGTTACTCGCGAGGCACGCTTGAAATATTATAGTAATAACGCTCAATCTCTAAAAACTACATAAAAAACTTTTCAATTGGTGTGGAAAACCAAAAAATGCTAATTTTTGAATGATGACACTCTTGTAGCAAACAAGTAAAGTAGTTCCAATTTTTACATGACAATTTTTCCCACTTTTTTATCAAAGAAAATAAATGTTAGTGAATGAATATGAAATATGAATAAAAAGAAGAAAAATCTTCTATAAAAATAATGGAGATAAAACGATTACTACAAAAAGGTAAATATATATTGACAGTTAAACTTTTTTTATTACTTTTTGGAAGGATTTTATGGTGCACTAATAGGGTCATAGTCCCTACTACGGGAAGGTAGAAGCCGGAATATCTCGTGAGTGGTAAAATCGTGATTGAATAACGAGAAAAAAAGGTGGATGAATAAGGGACACGTGTTAACCGTGACGCGGAATCATCCATTGAGTCTAACATTGGAGTCAATAGAATAAAAAAAAATCGACTACGCTTTCTCATAGATTTCACGTTTCGATATTAAATATTAATGTTCAATCGGTGCTTGCACGTGGAAGCAATTACGAGAATTGTGAATGGAACGTGTCACACTTATGTACGATCTTACCCTCAAACATTATTATTCTTATCATTAATATAATTTTCCTCGAAATTATTCTTCATTAATAGAATATGATTGATATTCGTGTGTAATAAATAATGAAAATTTTATATTACTCACTTTTTCCGAGTACTCAACGACATCGCGCATATTTCTCGGATAACCGCTGACGAGAAAGGTTTTGGCACCCGGTGACATTTTCATTTCGAGCATAAGAACCTCAGCGACGGTTTTACTGCTTAGCAGGCCAAAATCCTGCATATCTGCAATAATAAATTGGCGTTAACAATTTTCATTCATTTATTCGATCACCAGAAATTAATTATAGAAGAGCAATTAATTTAAATTGCAAAAAATTCAAACAAAACAACGTTTTAGTCACAATTTACGTTTTACGTTTTAGTCACAAAAACAATGTTTTAGTAAACAATTAGTCAAATATTTATAACGATTTATTAGAATTACTAAAAAAAAATATCCCGCATCGAGACATAATTTACATTCCAAACAAAAAAAAGAACAATTCTACGGAATTAATAATTATTTGAAGAACTATTTTTTTTAAACGTTAAAAATTGACTGAAGGGAAAAATAATCGTTAATAAATTAAATTCTCAACGAATTAATAAAATATTAATCCCACCAACTTTGCGATGAATTTCTGAAAATTCATTAGCTACAAAAACGTTGAAGTCGGACAATTATTCAGAAGTTTGCAAGATCACGATGAAAAAGAAGAAGCAAAAAAAAAACAAAATAGTTTATCGTTTCGCAATTGAACGCAAGTTTAATACGTGTAAAGCCCTCGGATTATTTTATTCGGATCGACCAAAGCAAGTGAGGATCGATTTCTTAGCCGGTGTGTTCTTTCACGACATTCACTTGTCATACACAGTCTCGACGTTACAAATATATCGAGTACGTTTACCATTAAAAAGGGCGAAACTCACACGAATTAAAGCGTTGAATTACAAAAGTTACGACTTTAGTTTGAATGTTTTAGTCTTAAACAAACCGGCAAATTTCACAGAACGTGTATATAAATATGTATGAAAAGTAGATCGACCGAAAATATATTTGGAAAACAAAACAAAACAAATGTACATCCGATTCGCCTGAAGGTGAATAATTACATTTAAAACCTGCGATTTTCTCGTGGAATTTAATGGACGTGAATACTAAAATTTAAGTTTAGGGAAAACAAGTGTTTTGGCCAAAATTTTTTACCATTTCCAAGGGCGTACTGTTGCAAGAGGTCGGTCATGTTGATGTGCGTTATGCCCTTTTTCTCCTGCATCAGATTGTCGCAATGTGTCACCTTTCCACTGCCCGGACCACCTTAATTTGAACGAAAATATATTTAAATTCATAACGCGATGTTTTTTAAATGACATACATTTAAACAAAACATAAATCTTGTTTAATAATTCATCCTGCATGAAAAGGTGATTCGATACTTTCAAGACATTTGTGCTTGTTTTGAATTTTCTTCTACCCTTGAATTGAAGTTTTAACGACTCACTGACAAGTATAAAAAAGCGACTAAAAAGGGTCTTTATTTTTATATGATTCGTGCCAGACTTGGAGCTAAATATTTTCGTATTAACGTTCTGACGGCCTTAGCTACACGTCAAAGTTTTTGAAATTCTTTAAAATATGCAGTTTCGCCTCCGAACTTCTATTTTTTATTCGTCAATTCACAGGATTTTTTTTCTATGCTACTTTTATTGAAGTTTTTTTCACCTAACCATCAATTTTTTTATTAATCAACTTTCCGAAGTTGCTTTCTGTCATTTGCACCCCACTGTTTTCCTACTTAACTAATTTTCATGTTCACAAAAACTTTTTTCTGATGCACTACCGTATTGCAATTGCACGACAGTCCAGAGAAACCGCGGAAAACTCGCGCCGATACAATTGGCTATTTTTTTTATTGAGTTTTAATTGGAAAACACTGTGAAAAATTAAAAAAAAAACTGTCTCCCGCTCAGCGATTCATGTGCGAACCGGTCACCCATCCGAGTACTGGCTTTGCCCGAAGCTGCTTGATCTGGGAGATCGCCAAAACCATACACTCACCGCGCACGCACTTCTTCCGGTTTGATTTTTGAATAATATTTGTCAACATTGAAACACTTACCGAGAACAAATATGACCGGAACTTTCGGTGCCTCAAATTTGACAGGACCAATATTTTGCATGGGGAAATGTCCGTCCGGCGGTGTCGCGAGTAAACCAGCCTCGCCTCGCCACTTTCCAGCACTTCGAGCATCGCCTTCCTCGAACACCTGCGATCCATTTTGTTGATCTGCCAAAAAGATGAAACTTCCAAAATCTCTAGGCTCGAGTCAACCCGTTTCAAATATTTGACAGTTCCAGTTAAAATCCTTATTTAGGAAATATTGTTATTAAACTAAATCATAAAGATTTAATAATAACCGATAAATTACGAAAAAACAATCTGAATGAAATTTTCATTCTATGTAATTTTCTAGTTCAGTTTTTTATTTTTTATATTTTCTTTATATAAATATTGCATGACTCTCGATATATACCACGTGACTCATGGTGTGGTCTACTGTCATGCGTGACACTGTTCGACTCTCTTTGATGCATGTATAATTCAAAAACACTCGTTATTTATCGCGTCTGCGATCAAGATTTTCATATACGTATATGTAGATATTTTAACGATGCTCTTCAATGTCGATTTACGGTTTTTATTCATGAAATACTGCATGAAATTGCGAAAAAATGTGCGATTTATTGGAACGATTGTAAAAGACTTTGTTTTCTATTATTTTATTAATAATCAAAGCACAGGTTTTGATTTCAATTTAAAACAAACACTGAGTTATTTACGTTTTTCAGGGATAGTTAAAAGGTTGATTCAAAAAATTGAACACCAATTTTAATTTTATTTCAAAATTAGATTACTCAAATATTTCGTCCATATTCTACAATATTTTTATTCTTTCTCTATTGATTGGATTAAAAATTATCATTTGCCAATTCCCCATTGAATCAAAGAATTCAAATTATCGGCAAAAACATTTACTTCCTTGAACTTAACGATTATTGAAATATGAATAAATAATGAATGTATGTAGACTCGCATTTTACCATTGAGAGCAAAATTAAGAGTCGAATTTCAGTCGGTAAAGATGAAAGAACAAGCAAAAATCCAAAATACATATGACGAAACCGTGTACTTATATCGAGATAAAAAATAATAATAACAATAATTACATTAATGAGAATTAATGAATACGAACCTGTGTCCAGGCAGATGCCCATAGTAAGTTGCTCCAATGGTGGTCCGTAATTATCACGGCCGTTAACCTCACATTCTCAGAAAAAAACACGGCCTCCTGGCCCGCCTTCTTTTTCTCCTTCTTCCTCCGCCACCCTTCGTTTTTCTTCCGTTTCGCTTCAGCCCGAATCCACTTCACAAACTCGAACAAAAATACTAAACAAAATTAACAAAAGAAAGGAGGTTCCAAATGTTGTCACACTCTGTTTCGATTTTTCACTGCATTAAAATGCACTGAATCACACACTGAATAACACCTTCGTTCTTATTGAACTGTTACACTTCTTTCAATTGTTTTGTCGATATTGGAAAAAAAAAAACAATACAAACAATTATTTTATCCGTGAAACGTAACTCGCTGATGTATTAAACGTTGCCGATTTTTGTTCACATTGAATTTCATTTTAGTATCGAGTCTTTTCAATTTTCGTAATAAACTCTTGAGCAATAGTCCGAGCAACAGAACTGTCCACATGGGGCGAACTTGAACTTGGCCGTGGTCGAATCGCCGCACGTCACAGTCTCTTTATGCAGATGCATGCACACGTACACTTTATACATAATTATATTATCGCAGGAATTCACACAAAGGACGAAGAAAGTTGTTTTGTTTTTCTGTTTACGCTTTTCTCGCAAGAAACACTAAAAGCTTTGTTCATCAATCGATAAATTCGTGTTTTTTTTTTCACATTCCGCACAATATTTATTTTTTCTTCTTCGCATACTCAGATAACCAAATGGCGTACGGGTACTAATACGACCAGAGTACGCCGTATTTTGTCTATACTAATAGCATAGGATCTCGTACGCAATCGTACGTTTTGTTTACTGGGTAATTATGCAAATATTTAAAAAAAATCATCGAATATTCGATATTTAATTAAATCAATATTACTTCGAAGTTGTCAACAATCTTTCAGACAAAAATTTCAAGCTGTCATTTACGTATCGTATATAATCGCCACTACCCCCGAGCTCTTCGGACGATGGACACGTATTTTATTTTTTTGTTTGTAATCGCGCCTTACGGCGACGAAAGCTTCGACAGAAATGAACGGTTTGTTCACACGTTAAGTCCTAATGTTCCCATAGTTACAGCACATGCGCATTTCTCGAACGTAAACTCTTTTTTTTACCCAATGACATCAACGTGAAAACGTAAAAAAATATATGTATATCTACATATATATTTATATATATATAAGCTTACACCTCGAGTATAAGTAATTTAAGGACGTAATTTTAATTCGTTAAGATCGAAAGCCAAATTAGTAAGGAAATAATTATTTTTTAATTGATAGAAAAATGAATAAATATGAATATATTTATTTGTGTGTAAATATCTCGAGCGCGAATATGAATATTTTGAAGATATAATTTTAAATTGTAATTACAAATGTCAAATAGGTGTAAATACGTTTTTTTGTGTCCTTGACATTCGATATCCTAATTCTAACTAATGCAAACCTAATTCTAATTTGAAATGCAAAACAACACGCAAATTACTTTTCCAAATATGGTGCACTTCTATTATAAATCCGAAAGTTTTGTTTGCTTTGTTTGTTTACTTGTTACTTTACAACTCTGCAACAAATCAACAAATAGTTACTAAATTTGGCACGCGCATAGTTCGTGTGACGGACATAGGATTAAAAAGAATTTACAAAAATAAATGTTAATTTTGTTTCGTAGACGATTTAAGGATTTGTGGTGGTCGAATCACAGGTTCCTTCGTGTCTCTAAGCCACACGAGCAGAGCTGCGGGTAAAAGTTTTTGTACATTTTTCAGATCGGATACATGCCTATTTGTTGTAAATTTACATTTATCGTTTCACATCGTGAAAACAAAGCGTTAGTGCTCGTTAAAAATCGTAAATACGTCCTTTTAATCTAACCCTCTGGAACACGCATATTTTTATAATTGTATAGATATATCGACATAGCGATAATTATATTACGACCGTAACTTTTACCACAGTTATGACCTCATAGACTTGTGCAAGCTTCTCGGGGACATTTGTGCTTTTTTTCTTTTTCCCTTCCCCCATTTTCCAATACTGACCGTCGATCATATGCTTTTATGTACAATTTAGCGTGACTCTGGTGCATTTACGTACATATTGACACCGGACAGAGGAGAGAAAGAAAAATCGCGTGAATACGCAACTCGTTTAGTACGCACCTTCGTATGGACGCAATGTCAAGTTCCTCAAAACTTTTAAGGTCATCTGAGCTTTGGCAAAAGTGAACATGAGATAAAAAACCCAAACGTGACGTTTAAAGATCAAGTTAAAAAATGGCGTTTGATATTTATCACTTTCTTTTTTAAGAATCGCCACTTGTGTAATTGATGTTGTTTTTTTAAATTGAATACTATTTTTTTGAATCTAAGATCTGATTTTCTAAAGATTAGAGATTATCGTCTCATTATTTTTGTCTGTAGAAAATAGTTGAGGCTTGTTTGGATTTGTTGCTCCTTTACCAATCAATGACTACGTAAATAATAAATATTATGACAAGGTGAAATAAAAACAGAAGCAAGTGGAAACGACCCAAAGTTCTATTACACGCCCCTCCGTGCAATCATCGTACTATAAATTCTAGAAGAACCAATAAGGTCGCGAGACTGTCGTTAGAAGCTTGTATGCGCAAGCTTTTTTCTTTCAGCACGTGAAATCGATGTTAAATTAATGGTAGCATCGAGGCAATTTAACGATTGTCACAGGAAGTTTCTTTGAAGATGTGCGTAATTATATATTACTTCTATGTGCTCGATGAAAATCAGCTTTCGTTGGTTCCTGTATCGAGTGTCCTAAAACTCGAACCCAAAGGCTAGAGAGCAAATAAACCCAAAGGCTAGAGAGCAAATAAATTTTCAAGATATTAATGCATAACTTCATCCAGCCAATCAGCCACGTTGTGAAGAAACGCTCGGGGCGCGCTTTCCCCACTCCACGAGCTTTCTGACAACGCTCCTCATTGGCGCGTCGTGAAGAAGCGCTCGGGACGCGCTTCCCCCACTCCACGAACTTTCTGACGACGTTCCCCATTGGCTATCACTAATTAATTAATATCTTACTGACGATGCATCGGAGAAAAAAATTCCTAACGACTTTTCTCTTCAGAATTTCATAATCTATCAAACCCTGAACAATTTAGACCCGAATTTTTGGACATCCTCTGTACAGCCATTTCGTCGTAACGCCAGACAACTCTATATATCGGCTCAAACAAAACCGCGTACTTTCCGAGCTTTTACCTTGAATACGGCAGGGCTAAGGGGAGTTTCGTTGCAAGACGTGGATAAAACTTCAGGGTTATCATTAGCCTAGTTTATCAAGGGAAGAACCGTCACTCCCTCTTAAACAATTCGTGCTTCCTCAATAAAATCGCAATTGTTTTACGAAAAGCTCGAAATTCGTGGCTTAACGAACTATTAATGACAGTACCGTTCGTAGGAACTCTTCAATTATACGTATTTCTTGTTCGCGGAAGTGGGCTCATCGAAATTAAAAATTGCACCCTATATTTAAATAATTGAAACACCCATTCGCTCGATATCATTCAAATTGTACAACAAAATAAAAAATTTCATTTAAAAAAAAAAATATTCTACTCCAAATTACATCGGAAGAATAGAATTTCGAAAATAAACTTTAATATTCCAACTTTCTACAAATTATTTCACATTTTTTACTTCTTTTATACAATTCCATTTCTTTTTCTACATTCAATAAGGTGTAAAGATATTTTCTTTATATTGTTCATGCGAGCTAATAAGATTCCCACGTTTTTGACGACGATTGGAAACGATGGTATTTTATTAGAGTTTCTAGAATTTACCATTGACCGTAAGTACGATCATCCCCACCTTGAAGCTCTGTTTTTTCTCTAGGCGTACCTTGTCCTACATTAGTCTTCTTTAAACACGAGAAAGGTTATTGGTTGGGTTTGTCCCGACTTGAAACGTTGTTACGATTGCTAGATCGTTCGAACGTCAAATTGAATTGCCCTCCAAATTGATAATATCATATTATCGTGGTATCATTAGTTCCTGAATACGGTTTCAAAAGCAAACGTGACTGTCGTCGAAAAACTGCGATTTTTACTATTTTTCGTAGAGAGAATTTAAAGAAAATTTTTTAAACAAATACCAAGGATTTTTGAAAAAAAAAAAAAATTATCGACGCCAATTTAATTCAAATTCATTATTTAAATTGAAAATATTATTGATTCGTAACTTAATGAAGCTATTCATGTTTCTATAACCTATTTTATGTATTTAAAAAATTCTATTATACATTTATTAGATATCGATGAGAAAATGAGAGTGATAAATAATGAAAAGTGGTAAGCTGTCGACAGGTGCTCAATGTCCCATGAATCTATTTGGCATGCACTGTTCTCAGGTGACGATATAACTCGAACACAATTCACTTATTCAATATATTTGTAAATAACTATATTCACTCTACCCTTTTTTTAAATTCGATACTAGAAACAAAATTTCTGGTTGTCATACACGATTTATAAACGATTCAGGAATAAATAACAACCTTGACGTGTTCTCTTTGAAAAAAGAACTTTACTACGAACTCATAATTTAATGATGAACGAGTACCGCTATTACAGACCGTACCCATAAAACGATAATCCATTGTTTATTCCCTGCGATTTCACAATGTCTCGTCTTTTGCAGCTTTTTTCCATTTTTTTTTGTTCCCTGTACTCTCGAAATTGTACCCATTCACTCAAAATTTCCAGCCGTGATTGATAAATTTGATTTAATTACAACACATGTTTGAAATTTGTTTAAAAAATCTTGTTTTTATGGAAAAATATATATTTTTCGATCCATTTCGTATTCTATTTTCACACAAATAATATGGGACAATATTTTCTTTCGAAATGGATCTGTTTCTGTAATAAATACATTAAAATATTTATCAAACCATAATTTTTTATTAAAAAAAAAAATTGTTATATTCCTGCTTACTTTTCCGGGTTTTTACGAGCGTAAACTCCACTTTTCCCAACTTTACTAACTTCCATGTTTCTGTGGGATCCCGTAAAACTGATGGCCACAGTCACTCTTTCCTAATGCACTACTGGATCGCGTTTGCACGAGGGCCCAGGGAAACTGTGAAGACCTGTGTCGATACAGTTGGTTAAATGTTTACTGAGTTAGTAATTAACGGCGGGGTAACATTTTTTAACTTTTTTTTGTATTTTTTTTATTTGATTTTCTGAATGGAGAACCTTTCAAGAATATTGTGTGAAAATTTGAGATGAATCGGAGCAAAATTAACGAAGATACAACGGTTTAACATGGGAGATCGCCAAAGACACGCACCGGCCGCATGCCCATCGCTGTCAATCCGTAACTTTTTTTCTTAAGGCGCTACATCTACCTAGAGGCCCGAAAAAAATGACCAAATTCCGAATTTTTTTTCTGGGAAACGGTTCGTGAAAAAGAAACGCATTTTTTTTAACACAAAGGTACATATATTGAGAGCCTTTAAAAAAAAATCACCAAAAAATACAGAAAAGCAACAAAAACATGGCCGCCGGCAGATGATGAATTTTTTTTGTGACGTTTGGCGGTGGACACTCTCCAGGTTAAACGGTCCATCTGAAATCTAAAAATCAAATGGGTTATTCAAGTTAACAATAAATACGAGTCGTTGACGATCGTCGATATTTAAAATCATTTTTTTAACAAAGTGGCGACGAATTGAAACTCGAGCATACAAAATCTATGAAAAAAGTCGTACATTTTTACGTAACTATTAAAAAATAAAGATCGATTTAAAAAAAGTGAAATCGTCAATTACCTTTAAATGTTTCTTATCGTATCTCCTGTAAATTTGGAAACAATCAATCAAGTGGTTGTCGAGATATCATGTCCACCAACATTGAAAACAGTGTTTCGAGAAAAAAGCATGTAAAGTGTTGTTTTTCTGTATTTTTTGGTGATTTTTTTTCAAAGGCTCTCAATGTATGTACCTTTGTGTTAAAAAATTGCGTTTCTTTTTTACCAATCGTTTCTTAGAAAAAAAATCGGATTTTGGCCATTTTTTTCGGGCCTCTAGGGAGATGTAGCCCCTTAAGGCGCTCTATTAGTTGCGTTAGTGCGAGCGAGATAACTAAAAAGTAGATACACGTTTTCCTCGGACACGCTTGATCTTTCGAAAAAAAAAAAAAGAAAAGTTTCACCTTATTATCTGATAAAAGGAGAACAAACTTGTAGCTGCTTTTCTTTTGCTTGAAATATCGAGCCTCCGAAAAAAAAACGTGCAGCAGGATTTTTACCGACTGTAGGGCTGATAGATCACCTTAATGAAATATTAAACAAAATTATAGCAGTTGAAATTCATGAAAACATTGAGACTGAAGGTAATAATAAATGCGAAAACAATGTTGGTAAATATCATTGAACGAACTAAAAGTTGAAAGCACGTGAGATCTTGAAGTTTAAAGGTGAAGTGACACTTGAATGCCACGAGTTTATAGGAAATGTTCGATAATTAGCACCGTTGTTTTTGACCCTCATACTCGGGGTCGTAACACAATAGCAATTTCTGTCTCCCGGTTGTTTGTCTCCCTTTCTCTTTTTTTTTTTATTGTACTGTTCGTTTCTCATTGTTCAACAAAATAGGGTAGGGGAATAACAATAATTTACGATTCTCGGTCAATTTTCCATCCCTCACTCATAGCTCATAGACATTGACGACCGCGACATACTTGCCTCATTTCGATTTTTATTATTCAGTTATACTTCTATCGCCCTCTTTAGACCCGTTGTTAGCGCATTATTTTACCGTGAATTCAACATCAAAGTCGAGGATTTAAGCATCGATCGAATCTTCACAACTTCAAACTCTAAACCGTCATCCTTCATTTATTTTTATCTCGAAGAACCCTCGCTTCTATTTGTGTCAAGTGAATCATGAAAATTCCAATTAAAAATCGAGAAGGATTTCTCGGATTCATTTGAATAATTGATTGGGGACAAAAGAGACGCGTGGAAATTGGTGAAAAATATTTTTATTTACCTTTGAACTTTCGTGCCAAAAAATCTCGTACAAAAATTTAAAGATCGAAGTGGGAAACGCACGTTTCGTACGAAAATTCGTAAAAAGTCTTCCGGAGAATTTTCGTTTATAAATATTTTTGATCATCGTGGCTATAAAAAAATAGCTAATGATTTTTTAAATTGAGTTTTCAAATAATCGTTAAAATATCACTGTAGCGAAACAATCGTGAATAAAAAAATCTTAACCTTGAATTAAATAGTTTAAAAATATAAATAAATGAACATTACTTAATATAAGCAATGAGAATTTAAAAAAGAAAATCAGACGAGAGTAGTCTGATGAAGGAAAAAGACAGGATCACTTGTGTTATTAAAATTAGCCCCGAACCACGAGGCAAAACCATGCTGTCGTGGATTCATGACAGCCAGCATGGACCTGGCATTATTTTGATCGTGTAATCGTTGTCCTTTCGATTTTTTTATCAATGATATCGCATTTTTTCTCTCTTCGTCCGTGTGACGCTTCACGAGTAATTTTATATCCTGATTCTTTTCACGCCATTCTCGCAACGATCGATAATGATACCTAGAAATAATGTTAATTATAATTTCATTTGTTTTAACCTTGAATTTAAAAAAATGACGAAAATATTTATTTTCTCACTCGAGGTAGTTCGGTAGAGTTTGGCAGAATCCAAATGTAGTCCATTTTTCAAATTTATAAATGGTCGATTAAATTACAAAATCGATTTTAAAAATTATTTTCATTGAAAATAAAATTTATCAAATCGCGTATACTCTTATAAATCATCTAAATGACAATTAAAATTTAATAAGATCTTGGCCTGACTCATGTAGTAACAGATCCGTGGATCGGTGAAAATGTAAACATAACCTCGAAAATTTTGCCGCGCGATCAATTCATTACTAGCTCCTTCGGAGAGTTTTATTAAAGAAAAACAACTGAACCAACGTAAACGTTCAATCGAAGCTCTAGAAACATGCAATGAGCAGAAAAAAACTTGGAAATGAAGCAGCTGGTGGCTAAGAAAGGCATTCGTCTAATTGACATTTCGTACCAGCGGGCATAAATGAGCCGCCATCTTGATTGTCTATTGACTTCCAAGAGAGAGAGAGAGCGAGAGAGGGAGTGAGAGAGAGGGAGAGGGAGAGAGAGAGAGAGAGAGAGAGAGAGAGAGAGAGAGAGAGAGAGAGAGAGAGAGAAGTTCGAGTTAAGCCGACAGAATTCTGCTATGTGTGTAATTTTATTTGCGATTTCTCAATAATTATACGCTGAATCCAATTCAATTTCTCCTAGAAGATGCTTCACATATCGTAGATTAGAGCAATAAGTTTTGTTTCGTGGGTTGCACGACAAATTTTAGAGTATTCTCAAACTGAAAGTTCTAACCTGTGCTGTCGTCTGCGTTCTCTTATGGTCGCAATTTATTTTTAAAAGCTAAGATCTCAAAAACTACACGATAAAAAGAGTTTAAATTTCTCCAACACGTAAAAAAAATTATCTTCTTTCGATGCCATGCAAAAAAATATATGGTCACACGTGGATCTCAACTCTACCGAACTACCTTAACATAGATTATCACCATAACAGCGAGTCCCTAAAATAAGTCCCAAAAAATCTCTTTTGGAACTCGGGTTTAAGTGGACAAAAATGACCCCAAATGAAGTCCCACATGGAATTTTTTTCCCCTCGCTCAATGTAAATTGGGCGTGACGTCATGAGTCCCAAATATGGACTCTTTTTAGGGGTGAAAACTCAAAAAAAGTCCCTATTCGGGACTCCGAGCCTCAATTAGGGACTTTTTCGAGCGAGGCAACCGAAATAAGCGATTCGCTATGTGTATACCTATTGGTATTCTATATGAGACCGTCTTTTTAGACGGTCACAGAGTGTTACGGCTCCGGCAATATATGCCCACCCGGCGGATGATGCGTGCTCGCGAAAATGCTTGACTCCGCGCCACGCTGTGGCCGGAGAGAGAAGCAAATAAAAAGTCCCAAATTGGGACTCCGAGTCCCAGTTTGGGACTCATGACGTCACGTCCGGTTCACACCGAGTGAGGGGAAAAAAGTCCCATTTGGGACTCCCTTTGGGCTCACGTTTGTCCACTTAAGCCGCGACTCCCAAATGGGTCTTCTTTTGATTTTTTTGAGACTCGCTGATCCGTTAGGGGCAATAGAGCCCTCAATAAATTCTCCAAATTAATAACGATTATTCGTGAATTTATTAGTTATTCATTATTTATTAATCATTATAATTAATTCAATATTCATTTTTTTATTTAGTGTGGCTGTTAAAAAATCTAGAGCAATGTAAATAAAATTTCAAAATCAAAAGATCCGTACAAAAATATATTTGTATAAATAAAAAAATTTAAAAAGACCGAAAATCGTAATATTCGAGTATATAAGAGTGCGGCAGGGCTCGCGCAAGTTTTCTTTTAATACTTGGCGTTGAGCCGCTACCGCCTCTCTTCACTCGTAAATTTAACAAAATTTGATGAATTTATTATTTAATATTGAATTAATATTACCTAATTGTTACACATAACCATAAACAATAAGTTCCAATTAGCGTGCAACAAAATATGGCCAATCCAGTCCCTTCCCAGAAACCGAGGCTCGTATAGGCCGAAACACCGACCGTGCATAAATAAGTTGCGGCTAAGCACAGCGGCGTTAATATTAATAGACTGATTAGGTCGCCCATGATACTACGAGCACCGTGCACATTTTTGCTCCTCGACCACATAGAAACCGACTTTAATTAAAATAAAACATAATTAAAACACCGGACAATTAATTCGAAGCAACGTTTTTTTAAACGAGAAGAAAAACGTTGTACAAAATGAATTTCAAGTGTAACGAACAATTCAATTTGGCAGTACAAATGCTAATGCATTTTTCAACATAACTTTGACTTTAAAGAAGATAAATAAATTTATTTCAAAATAATTGAACTTTGATATCAACAAAATTGAATAAAATTATTTTCTGGTCTTTGTATGAATTTGTTTATTTATTTATTTATAAAGGTGCACTCGACTGGGTTAAACGTCATGCTCAATCACCTTAAATATCGATTTATTTTTTCTTTCTATGAAAAACGGATGTTTGCAAATTTCGCAATGTTCCGTATTCGACGTCGACAACCATTTCTCGAGACAGCTCGTGTGAATTAGCGCCAAAGTGCCCGAACACGCGCAGGGATCAATCAATTCCTCTAGACTCGAGTCTGAAATAAAAATCCCCAAGAGAAAAGTTTTAAATGAGCCATGAAAAATAATTTAGATAAATGATTAGAAAATATTAAATCGTAAAGACTTCTAATGTTTTCATAGAAATAATTTATGTTAAAATAGATTTAATAGCTTCGTACGAAATCCATTGAGGCATAATATAATTATATTTAAGTGCATTTTTATATTTGTTCGCAACAGTGTAACGTAGCGTTTACTGTCGTTATAAACAGCTGGACAATCTTGCAATCGATATCTCCTTCATCCTTTTATTATACATAACTTCAATACTGTTATGACCGGAAAAGAAATCAATAAAAAATTATCTAATTATATATATAACATAAACATACATTTATATAAAAAATTAATTTGTTAAACCACAATATTGATGTTTAAATTCACGAATATTTGTCTGTACAATTGATTTATAACAAAAATTTATCTTAATTAAACAATTTTTAATTAGGAAAACTTTTCTAGTTAAGGAGATTCAATTTATTTTTCTTCAAAATTGCCCTTCGCGAGGTCAGGGTTATTATAACGTACTTTGAGATCGTTTTCATCTCGTATTTTCATATATATCAGCTTGCAGTACACAAATAACGTGATATAATTGCATTATAAATGCGAGTCGAATTTATTATTATTATGTAATAAATCCATGAGGAAGGTAAAAAATTTATGAACGCAACTCTCCGTATCAATTTCGACGCGTGATCAGTCATTTTTATAGGAAATTTCATGATCTACGAGATTGGTCCTATGCATTTTTGCTCTATGTATAACGGTTGCGAAAGTGTGACCGATTAAAACATTCAATCGATTTTTATGATTAATAATTCAACAGCTCTGACTCCGATTGAAAAACAGTTGAAACTCTTCGACTCAGAATTCGATTATGAACGCAATTTTACAGAAATAATCAGTTTTAAAGAGAGATGCTTTACTTATTGTACATTATTAATAACAATAATAATTTTTATCTATTTATAAAATGGTATGAAGTAAATCTGCTCAAGAACGTTTCGTCAACGAGTCAAGTGTGTTTATAGACAATCGTCATAAGACCGTGAAACGCTATCTTTCTTCCCAAGCGAGCGTTTGTGTATCCTCTGTTTCCACTACATTTTTTTTATTTTTAATGATTCATTTCCCATTTTTCATGATTTTACAACGTACACACACACACACACTCATGTTTATATACACACCGAGCTGATAATTATCAGGGCCGATTGAGCGTGAAGCCCAGAGATAGGAATAATAATTAATTAACGAAAAGGTACAGAGAGAAGACAGGCTGACGTGGCTTTTTTTGGACTTTTTCATAAAATATTAGCCTCGCGTGTTGTTTCGAATTACTGTTCAATGAACTACAGACTCCCGTGCTTCAATTAACAAAATTATTGTCTCGCCCGTCTTTCCGTTGACCCGGAGGACGTAAGAACAATACAATTTTTTGTTTACATTCGTTTTTTTGAACTCTTAGAATAATCGAAAATATTTCATTGAGAGTAATAACCTGTTCGATTGATGCAACTGATAATTTTAATCAACATGACGAAGAATAATTTATTTTACTGCCAACCGTAGATGATTATTTAATTTTCTAAATATAATTAATAAGCTGATAAAGTCGATGAAGATATATTAATAAAATAATGAATTTTACAGGAAAAATGATAAATTCGCAATTTGTCATACTTACCATCGTGACAAATTCTACAATAAATTGAGGACGAGCTTCTTTTATCGGGTTTTGTAGATTTGTCATTGTTTTTATTATTGCAGCGTATGAATCGCGACGAATATTCAAAGTTCGACGAGTTCTCGGTAAAAATAACAACAGGCGTGATCGAGCCCGAAAAAATATGACCGGAAGTCATTTTTCGGGTATTATAAACTCTCGAGCGAAGCTGTCGCCGCACGAGCGCGTACCAACTAAGCCTCCAACTCTTTATCGCTGATTTATTGTCTATCGGTGTTGAATTATCTCTCGAACACTCGAAAAGTTTCACGCCTCTACGTTTTTTCTTCACATTTTTTTCTTTTATTTCTATTAAAAGAATGCACTCGAGTCAACGAAACAAAAAAATAAAACACACTAATAGCTTCAAGGACTCGGTTATTTATTTACTTATTCGCGCTTCTGCTATTTTCGAACTTTTCGAGCATCCTAACTCGATTCGAACATTCGCCAAATTTATTCTCGCGATGTATTAAAGTTATGGACTGTTGGAACTACACGCGATTCAACAAATATTGTCATTGATCAACGAAAACTTTTTTTCTTTGCTCCAAGACGCTCCACAGAATTCGTAAACACTGCTCGTCTGTGTGAGCAGGTGTGCTTTAGTAATAATTCTCACTCATAGATATATAGACGAACAACTATATTTATTTAACTTTGTCCGTTCAAAATTACACAACGTTATTTTTTTCTATGTGTTATCGTTTAATAAACGATTATACGATAAAGTCAATGATGAATTAAAACTCAAAAATACGCCAGTCTTACGTACGGTTCTTTAAACGAGCCTGGTGGGGATTGTTCGCTGAGGAAGGTAATTTTTCACTGGGATAACAGAATGAGATATTCGTGGTCTCCTTCTACCGCTCGAACTATGCTTATCATAGTTGGCTTCCGCGTGTTACTCGTTTGGGTAATGAATTTTCCACCGTGACTCGCCTATGGGAAGGCTCGTTGCCTACTTTTAAGGGACAACACCACTGTGACGGCTTCAAAAAATCGATTTTTTGAAAACCATTTTAAAAAATCTAAAATACTTTTAAGATTGAAATGCCGTTGGACCCAGGTCGAAAAAATAATTATTTTCGTAGATATTAAATATTTTGTGGAGCGGTGCAGCGGTCCGCGACGCTCGGGGTCCCGCGCAGCTGGGCGCCTTAGGGTCGCCAGGTATTCTTCCCGCCTTTCTCAGGTATTCTTTTGGCTCCCTTCACAAAAAACGGCTATTGTTAGCCGGTTAACTATTGTTATAAATATAGTTTCGAAAAATAGCACTTGGTGGCGATAATTGAAAAAATTCCATGGCAGGTATAGGGATAGCGTCATAGCGTCAGTTTGCGAATAGAAGCGACGCTATTCGTGTCTAATCGCTCCGAATCGTTTCGTTTGTGAATATCAAACGCTCCAAATTATTATTTTCAAGTTGAAATGGAGGATAAGAAAGTGTACACGGGGAAAAAGGGAACGAAACGGAGCTATGTGACGAAGAGTCGATCGAAAATTTCGAATCGAAAACCTCCGAACCGTTATAGCTCCGAAAACAGTTCTGCAGAGCATGTGAGCACGTCGGCGATAAAGTTAAAATCATCGGACGATTTAGAGGTCGGTGTTACTAACGATTTCAGTTATCGTATAGTACAACTTTTCACTGCATTGAACATTATATCCACGTTAGTGAAATGTAAAGTGTGTGATCGTGACATAAAATTCACCGAAAAAAGTTTGTGCGGACTCGGGTTCAAAATCGAGGTCGATTGCGGCCATTGTGAAAAAGTGTTAATCAATTCGTGTCCTATGATTGAGAATGCATACGAAATAGATCGTCGGATCGTATTCAGTATGCGTCTTCTTGGCGTCGGTTTGAATGGCCTGATGAAATTTTGTGCATTCATGGACCTACCGCGCCCCATATTTCAGTCTTTTTACGATCGAATCATAAATTCGATTTCGATTGCCACTAAAGCGGTGAGCGCAATGAGCAAAAAAAAGGCTGCACTTGAGGAGCAGAGAATTTCGTTGGAAAATGGGGTGGCGGACGGAATTGTCGTTTCAGGCGACGGATCGTGGCGAAAGCGCGGTTTCAGCTCGCTTTTCGGTATAACATCGCTAATCGGCTGGTACACTAAAAAAGTGATTGACGTTATGGTTAAATCGAAATACTGCAAAGCTTGCGAGGATTGGGAAAAAAAAGAAAACACCGCGGAGTACTGGGAATGGAAAGCTACCCACGACGATGAGTGCCAGGCGAACCATAGCGGCTCCTCCGGAAAAATGGAAGTCGACGCAGCTATCGAAATGTTTCAACGGTCTGAAGAGCTCTATGGCATAAAATATAAATATTATATTGGTGACGGCGATTCTAAAACGTTTCTGGGCATATCGAATAGCGATCCATACGACGGTTTCGAGATAAAAAAAAAAAATAGTGCATCGATCATGTCCAAAAACGTATGGGGACGCGCCTCCGCGAAATCGTGAAAAAAAAGGATTGTCTGGCAGAGGAAAGCTCACCGGAAAATTGATTGACGAGTTGAGCACATATTACGGCTTGGCTATTCGGAGGAACAGCGATGATGTTGACAAAATGAGGAAGGCAATTTGGGCAACTATCAAACATAAAATGTCCGCAGACAGTGAGCCACAACATGACGATTGCCCGGAAGGAGCCGAGTCGTGGTGTTCGTGGCAGCGCGCCGTCGCAAATGGTGATATTTCTAAATATCGCCATAAACCGCCTCTTCCTCAGGAAATATTGGAGGCAATTCAGCCAATCTTCGAAAATTTGAGCAGGGACGATTTGCTGCAGCGTTGTTTGGGCGGCTATACGCAAAACAATAACGTAAGCTACAAGAAATCAGTTTGGGCAATAGCCCCCAAGTGCCAGTCCGGAAGCAAAAAAATCATTGATATTGCAACTGATATCGCGGTATTAGTGTTCAATGATGGCCTGAGAAGTCTCATGAAAGTACTGGAGATGTTGGGGATAACCATCGGCCCAAATTGTTTCAACTTTTGCGTTGAGACCGACGCAGCGCGGATCCAGCTCGCGGAGCGCTCGCTCACAGACGCTGCAAAAGAAGCGAGAAAAGCCTTAACAAGTTCGAGGAAAGAATCAGGAGACAACGATTTGCTTTTTGAAGGCCAGCTATATGGTGCCGGCATCGCTGATTGAAGGTAAATAATTTTTTTTCCAATTTATAACATAAATTAACAAACCTAAAACTTTGAACGCGTTTTTCTCAAAACCACTTTTTTGAGTGCGGCACGCAGCAGAACTCGAGCAATTTTTATCCGATCGACTTCAAATTTTTACTGTATCAATAAAAGTAGATTATCTAGAGAAGTACATAGGATTTTTTCGATATCTCAATAATTATAAAAGTTATAGCCTATTTTCGACGAGAAATTTTGCTCAAAAATCATTCTTTAATTTCAAAGGCGTGCCTATTTTTTAAAAATCAATATTTTTCCAAATCCCTATGTACTTCTCTTCAAAATATCATATTATTAACGCAAACACTCGGTATTTTTTTTCAGATCGACGTTGAAGAGAGTTCTGCTGCGTGCCGCGAACCACTGAGGAGATGACAGCACCTGACGCGAGAGCTTCCCCAGCACCACCATGCGGCGTGAAAAATGTGAAAAAAATGTTTTTTGATACATTAATAAACAAGGAACAAAACCCAAAAAAATTTTTTCGAATGTCTCTTTTTTCCCACAAAAAAAAATTCTTGAAAAATGGGGAAAAAATAGGGGGTCACAGTGGTGTTGTCCCTTAAATCCAGGCTAAAAGAATCTTTTCTGTTGCATAATTATAGAAAAAAAAGTGAAACGAATAATAAGGGGTGAAAGTAACCCCTTTGTTGAGGAAATTTTTATTTTTTTCTTTTTTCTTTTCTTTTTCTTTGCATGCTGTTCAGTGTTTTGGCCCTCCATATGTATATTTTATTTCTGCCCACCTTACTCTCCCTTTATTATTTTTTGCTTTTTTGTACTTGTTTTTTTTCCTACTAAAGAAATGCTATAATTTTATATAAACGTAACGAACTTTTTTTACTTTTTATCTGGCGTCTCTCTGTCTCCACTCTATTGGTCGATGAGTCTCTCATCGTGCTTGTAATTGGGCTTTACCCATTTTTGTACAAATAAATAAATAAATAACGTACAAGCGTAACAGGTAAAGTACGGTCGTCTGTGTTACATGGATTATAAAATAAAATCCCATTTTTTGTTTAGGATCTTATTTTCATGTATTTCGATCCAAAAACACAGAAAACATTAATCTTTTTATTAACTCAACATTTTCGTGCGTAATCTCCGGAAAACCACGGTTTGCTGACACTTTTTCTATATTATCGTCATAATTGGTTGGGGAATTGATTTTTTAAAAATTTTTTTGAAAAGCTTATGAAAATACGAAGAAAATGGTCTTTTTTGTCCCGATGTCTCAGATTTTAAGAAATTTACAGCACTTGAAGACGCAATTGATTCTACCCGAAAAAGGTTTTCGAAAATCAATAACAAACGCGAAGGAAATCGATTACAAGTTTATAAAATTTTCAACAAATCGAAAAATGAAGAGAATTTAAAAAATCAAATTATAAAGAGAACTCGAATATAGAATGAGCATCATTTGGAGTTTTAATTACAAATAGAAAAAAAAATAGATGTATTTTGATTCAAAAGCAACAAAAATTTCCATCATTTTTGCTTCAATCTGGAATGTTGTGAGAAAAAATTGAACAACTAAATTTTTCAGGACTTTTGCGACGCTATTGTTTTATCATCGGTTATGAATTCAATTTTTTTTTTCAATTCCATGAAAAGTTGTTTAAAATATGAAAAAAAATGATTTTTTTTGCCAATATTTTAACTTTTCAAGAGGACAGCAATTTGAATAGAGACCGTGCGTGGGCTATAGAGAGCAGCACGACCTGTAGATATTATGTTCCGCTGTTATGGTATGGCTCTGAAATATATGGAATGATGTTGTACGGTCGGTAAGGAATGAGATGACAGGCTGTAAGTAAAGGTGATTCCACCACGTTAGCGTAGTGGAAAAGATTCTGTTGATTGCGTTTCGTGAAAGAACTCAGACGTATAAAAGAACAGGAGATCTTATGGGTATGGATCAGTCACCGTACCCGCTTCGAATTTTCGAGTGAAATTTTTCCACGCTGTTTGTCCGATCGGAATAAAAAAAGTATCAGCCCACGCAGAAAAATAGCAAAAATGGGCTCATACTTTTTTATACCGATCGGACGAACGGTGTGGAAAAGTTTTCGTTTCGAAATTTGCAGCCATCTCTCTCGTACTCATGGCAGCTCAGTCGGTATGACTCCTAGCCTTATGGGCTGACTTTTGGGGGGACCTTGAAGCTTTTGCCCCCTAACCGCCAGGAGCGCTAGGGGCATTCCGCGTCCGTGAGCATGCACACATACATAATGCTTTTTTTACTACATATGTGCTTACAGATATGATGAGGACAGAGCGCTCCAAGCGACGTTTTCGCAAACTAAAAATCTGGCTTCAACGTTAAGGGGATAGGTCAGTCGTCTAACTTCACCTCGAATTTTCGAAATTGAAATTCTTCGACATGGTTTGACCGAATACAAAAAAGCTCTGTCAGCGGACGCGGGACGATGGCAAAAATCCGCTGACACGGCCTTTTTGTAATCGGTCAAACCGTGTCTAAAAATTTCACTTTGAAATTTGCAGCTATCTCTCTCGCACTCACGGTGGCGAGATACCGACTGACTCATACTCTTAAGGTATTCCTTTCGCGGAGGGCCGTATTTTTTGGGCGCATAAGTAGGGCCCTCCACATTTGTTCATAAATTAGGCTGCATTTTGTTTAAAAAAGTTATAACCAATTATTAGTCCGAACTGTAAACATAAATCGAAAATTTCAGCTTAATTGTGTAAATTATGAAACTTTTTGATATTTTTTGGAGAGCTACAAATGTCAACAACTGCACTGTGAGAGAGAAGCTGGACTTATTGTATTTGGTTAAAAAAAATAGTGAAATATGAGTGAAAATACGTATAAAGTACGCAGTGACAATGGTAAAAATGTGAGCCAATTTATAACGGGCAAAAACAAGAATAGCGTTAAAAATATTGTAAAAACTGCCGAAGATAACATAACCTCTTGAACGTCATGGCTACGAAAAATCGTCTACTGATCACATTCTTTCAAGTTCTATCGTGAATATATTCTTCAAACGTCCAGTGACTCTGTTTTTATCGTTGCTACGAAATCTTTAGAATTTAATTTACCGCAAGACAGTTTATATCAAACATCTATCATTATTTAATATATGAATTATTAAATAGAAATGTGAGCAACAGGTCATCTCCATAAAGTGTCGTGTAAATTAGACGACTTTCAAAGTTATAATTCTTTTCTAAAAGTTCGGTAACCTGGCTCGATATTTTTCCAGTTGACTGGGATGTGCTTTTACTTTTATGTACAAAAAAATCCGTGAATTGTCAAATATTCGAGTTCGTGAAAGGAATACCTTAACCAGAGAAACTATAGGGAAGGACTGTCATCAGAGACTAGTCTCTGCTGTCATCTCCGTGCCAGGGAGACTAAAGAGAAGGAGTGAACACAGCATAGGCCAATTTGTAGTTCCAGCGTGTCCAAAACACGTTGATGCTATAGTTTCTGGTTTTGCCACTGTAGCGCTCGTGACCGAAAGTACTAATGCATATAGTAATAATAATCCTCAGCGACGTGAAACTGATCTTGTACTTTGCGATCGCAGCGCCTCATTTTTTACCAATTTTTGGGAATACTTCTCAAGTACGGTGTGTTCACTCCTCTCCTCTAGTCTCCTTGTCCGTGCTTTGAAAACGTCCGTAAAAAAGGCTGAAATAGGCGGTGCTGCTGTCGCATTTGCTCGTGATATTATATATAAGGTTTGTTCGTGCTAGCTGCACTTTCTACACTTTTGTAATATATAGTAATATAAATTCCAAAAAAAAGTGTAGAAAGTGCAGCTAGCACGAACAAACCTATAAAAATGCGCAATACGATGCGCGGTGTACATGCAGCTAATCGAAAGTATGTTTCTAACCTTACATTATTTTTCGAAAGATTTAACAAGGAGGCGAGTAAAGTTTGAGCAACGAAGATGCGGAGGAATTCTTGTGAGGTTTTAGAAGTGCCATAAAATCTTGCTAGATATTGTACTCGTAGCGTACACTAACCAACCAGTTTTGAAAACAATGCAATCACAACTTAAATACTTAAAGTAAATTGTGTTTCAAGACGACTCAGTAGCTAGGTGACAGCGTGTGTTTCACACGTGCATGGTGCTGAGATCAAATTCTTCACGACCGAATTTTTTTTTTTTTTTTATGCAGAATACTTCGCAATTAGTAGGCATATTCAATAATAATGATAATAATAATAATAATTATGAACAAGTTAGTCCCACGCTAAATTTTTTTATGTAAATGATAATAAACGAGAAACGAATAGATGCGAGTTTACTGTCAGGAGTTTCCGTACCGTTAAAATACGAGAACTTTGCTAAAAACAAACAAAAGAATACTTTCGTATTAATTTCTTAAAATAAAATTGCCTTTGTCGCAAACAATTTGGTTCGAAATCGCGAATGATTTATATGCACAATTCGATGTATTTATACATGTCTGTTAAAATACGTAAGGCGCCATGATGGCCGGTAGAGTTTGTCAACTGACTATTACTATATTTATCAAACACTTTCAGCGAGGGCGCCGCCGTGGTGAAATGTTGAACTACCTATTTTTCACATTTTCACGGACGTTTTCTCGGCCTTTTCTCCTATGGAGATGACACTCCTCCCCACGGTTTTACATACAGGTCTTGCAACTGAGTCAAATTTTGGTGGTGGGGGTGGTCGCGTTACTGTCAGCCCATTAGTGGCCTCGGCCGCCGCTACGCGTCGCTTTGATCAAGTCATAGCGTTAACCGCTTCAGCTAAACGTGCTTCTTACAGCCATCAAAAATAAATGATACATGCTTATCAGGGCTGCTTGAGATAATAATGCTTTAGGGTATAGAAAACTGCAGTTCAATTTTTTTAAATATTCATTAATATTATTTTTTTTTAATATTCAATATTCATATTTTTTTCGTCGGAAACGTTCCTATGTGTACATTTCTATCATAAAACTGGTTATAATTTCGACGCATGCGCTCTAGTCGCTATGACAAGTTCGTAGCGCCGCTCTTGTGGCTGCAAGCCAAAACTTTGTGCCGACATTAAGCGAACCACCGCCACCACATTCGTTGCAAGACCTGTAGTAAGACTGTGCTCCTCCCTATAGTCTCCCGTCTCCCTGCTCTTAACACAGGAGCTGTTTATGCCTGAGTTCCTTGACATAACCTCAAAAAAATCACATTTGAACGATTGTAAACAAACAAGCTCAAGCGGTAATAATCCAATTTTTATTAACAGCAATCAAGTATGGATCAAAGTGACAATGACAATGAAAGTGTTAAAGATGACGAGGATTTTAACATTGAGGAGCATCGTGAAGATATTGACAGCGACGATTCTTACGAAACCTTCGATGAAAACGTAAGTATATGAAGAGACTATCAAATATTACAATTATTATAAAAATCGTTTCATCTCTGTTTAACAATAAATAATCCATAGTTATAGCAATAATAAAAATAGCAAAATATTAAAAAATATTGCACAGCAATTGTAATTTTACAATTTTACTAATTTTCACCAATGCAGCTGAATTGAATTATCTCTCAAAATAATACAATTACAAATAATTCGTATATTCAAAAAAAAAACAAAATATCTAAACTGTTTAGAATGATGAGAATGCTGATGACGAATACACCGGTCCGATTCTGCCAGGGGGTCATCGTTTTGATAAAAAACTCTTGTGCATCAAATATCCAGGAGTGGTGGAAAACCCTGAAAAAGCAGTAGAAACTCTCGGTGGCCTTGCTGCGATATCCGCAGCTTGCAATACTTCGAATCGTAGATTAGAGCTGCGCTTTCGTCCACAGGATGGCTATAGAAAACCAACTTGTGGAGACAAGCACGAAACAGCAGGATTTTTAATAAGAGTCCGTGTCAAAAAGTCACTTGTCCAACAGATGGAAAAGATGGAAACGATGGAACGTGACAGCCTTAAGTTTCACGAACCTTATAACCTTGAACAGCTTGATCAACTTCTTGGACCCCTGGGTAAAGGACTTGACTCTGGAGAAAAAAATCCGGGAGAAATATCGAAGGACCAAAAGATGGAAAAGGAAAGTTGTATGAAAAAAATTAATACCCTGGCAACGAATAACTCTAATGAATCTGGATCAGAACCCAATATTCAAGAACGAGGAATTTTGTATACGAAAAACTCGGAAAAATCGGACGTTCGAAATTCCAAGGATTCCACAGCAACCGGAGCTAGAAAAATCTTCGAGGATTTCTCTAAAGATGACAGCTATCAAGTCCCAAATGCTAAAGTTATAGGTCGAGTGGAAACGGAATTCGATTTTCAAAGTATGATTTTTTTTACTTGTGTTTGCCCTATTTTTTTGCTTTCATGAAGAATAACTTTTTGACCCTTCGATTGCATGCAGGGTCCTTTTGATCTTGAAACTTTTTGAGTCCCGACTCCCATTTTGCCGATATTTTGGCACTCAAATTTGTTTTGTTTTTTTTTTTTTAACAGATATTTTGTGATAAAAAGTACTTGTAATTTTTTTATTTATTGAATTTGCGAATATTGTTATTCAAAAAATGCCCGAGGTCAGCGGCACTGGTGTGCAGTCGAAGGGTTAAATATATACTTTCATAATTATTCTGAAATATTCGATTTTTTTCCAGATCTGTGCGATTTTCAATTTTTGGCAATAGGAAAAAGTGTCACGGATCCAAAAGTCATCGAAGATATTTACGACTCGGTTTATCCAACGGAAATTCCAGCCCATCGTTGGTTACAGAAAAAAGTACCATATTTTCTGCCTCCCCCGGCTTTTAGTCGAATGGACAGCGTTCAACATCTCAGTTTGAAAACCGAAAAGGACAAAGGGCCGAAAAACGTGATTGGAAAAACGCGAAGACGTCTCGCAGGCTTTTCGAACTTCATAAATTTCGATTCACCAAAAACTCCGTGCGAACCACCACCCGGCATCGAGACAGCGTTGAGAATAAAATTCCTTCAGAAATCTCATCTCGAACGTATTCGACACATATTCGACAAACGTCCGGTATGGTCGAAAAATGCTCTCACTTACGTAACCGAATTTTCTGGAGAACAACTGAAATTTTTACTGCCCTCGGTCGCTTATTATTTTATGACCGGACCTTGGAGAACTATGTGGGTTAAACTCGGTTACGATCCTCGTCAGGATCCTTATGCACGAAAATATCAGACTCTTGACTACAGACTCAGAGCCATGCGTGAGTATAATTCTCATTGATCTATGAAATAATCACTTTTTCAAATAAAAAGAATGGGTTAGTGAATAAACGAAAACTTAACAAATAAGTCCTAACTAATTTCCTAACTAAAAAAGTGCTATAACTTAATTATAGCAAAGAAAAAAAAAGAATGGAATACAAAACTACATAGAAACATTTTCCGTGTATCATAGCGAATTTTAAAAAGATCCATTTTTTGAAAAAAGGCCAAGTTTCAAATAAAAAAACAGCGATTTCTAATACAATTTTTTAATTTATTTTTTGCCAAAGACAAAAAAAGCTAAGAGTGCCAAAAAGAAATTCTGATACACGATCGATAATTGTGTATGGAATTCCCATGAAAAATTTGAACCAAATCGGACAAGTGATTTCCGAAATTGATCTGTTTTCACAATGCTCCCTACGATACGATGTCACAGCCGTATAGCACTATTTTTAAATAAAAAAAAGTTGGCAATACTTCTCGGAATGTTTGTTCTTAACCACAAAAAGCCTTCGTCCAAATGCTCCGACAGTTTTTCATTTTTTAAATGATTTTTTTGTTATCTCTTTTAGGTGTAATGTTCCCTTAATGATTATTTGTATATATGTTTTTAGTCTGAAAGAATTCCATAATAATGAACTTTTTTCATCACAGATGGATTGGAATTAACTGTAAATCGCAAACGTACACCTTCGGAGTACACACTCCCGTATAAATCGACCCCATTAATGAAGCCACGCGCGACGATACTCACCAGTATGCAAGATCAGAGAACGATCGGAAAAAAAGGTCAACTGCTGAGCGAATCTGTGTATATATATCGAGAAGGTGTCGTCCCACCATCGAGACAAATGTTCTACCAGGTATGTGTTTATTCGCTTCGTTATAAATAATAAATGCCAGCAAATTGATCATTCGCTACATCCCTAGCGGATCCGACAATCGTCAGTGACCAAATTTACGGTTACTAATTGATCGTAAACGATCGTTTTCGCTCGATTCGTTCCATTCCATTCTAAAGTAAATGTTTACTTCACATTTGTGACGAAAACTGTTACAAACACGAAATAGTATTATTTCGTTTCTATTGAAATTAAAATTTCCTTCTAATTTATTTCTTTTAGCGTAACTTTTCCATTATCTTTTTTGCAGTACTGCGATATTCATGTTTCTGAGATTCAAGAGATGCTGGCTAAATTGCCGGACCATTTGCCACCCGATGTCCAATGTCACGATAAACATGGTTGGCTCCCGAGTGGATTCAGCGATCAATGTCGTGAAATAATAAATCGACAAGTTCGAGCCGTGCTTAGGAAACAAATGAACATACCAGCGGATCGTAAGTTCTACACTTTTGTTAAAAGAAATAGAAAAAAGTCCTTCGTCGAATCGAAAAGTACTAAACAAAAATGCTCTCAAAATGGTCCCAATACATTCTGAAGACTTTAAAAACTAAAGCAGAATTTTTCTAAATATTTCGACAGAGAGAAATTAGTCACGAAAAATAAGTGTGTCGACGAAGGGTTAATAAAATGACAAAATTTCAAAATTAAACAACTAAAATCGAAATGAATATTTGAAAAACAGATCCAACAGCCCTGCCACCAAAACGCGTGACGAAAAATCACCTTCGCCTGAGCAGATTATCGACGAACATTTTGAAAAGTCGTGCTAAGAAAAAGCGGAAACAGCCTGAACCTCCACATGATAAAATTGACGAGTCGGTAGAAACGACAAATAAAACGAACTAGTCGTCGTCACCGGTATCGTGACACTTTATTTTGTATCTAAAAACAATTCATAATCTTAATTATCAAAATAAATTAGCAATAAAATTTCAAGAAATTAATGAAACCTGTCAATTTCGTTACTTTGAGGATAAAAAAGACAATCAATTTTTTCAACTACACAATAACTTTTTTTCATTTATTTATTACACTTTTCGTATTGCATATTTCACTTTTTACGTTTCTGTTGCACGTTCGAGTGTCGCATTTTCATATTTGTTTCTTCATCATATTGTATTAATTTTTTTTGTTCTTTTTGTATCGCAAATATACAGAGGGAGAGCAGACATAGAATTTTCTATCAATAAATACGTGTACATAATTAATTAGTCGCGTTATTATGAATAACAGTAAATTACAAATAGACAGGAGAAGGAAAGCGGCGGAGAGTTGAGGAGGGGGTGAGGGAAATCGAATAAAGTTGCATCCCGTTTTTGGAACGTTTGAGGGGAAGAAGCTGGAGTGAAAACCCGGTAATGAGGAAGAATTTGAGTCTCAAATAAAAATGACGATTTTGGTGAACCGATTATCGACTTTCGGAGTGATTTAAATTTCAGAAATTTGGACTGTCGAGACGGGGAAACGGTGGCTCGTGAGAAGGAAGAAAATTGATAGATTAAAGGCGAATTCCACGATTGGTGCTTGCGACGTAACTCAAAAGCTCATCGGAATCTTCGCAAACGAAGGGTTTCTCATGGTAACACGCGACGTCGTGCCACGCAATACCGTCGTTGTACACGTTGTTGAGAACCGACAAACAAGCCTCGCTCGTGCCGTTGATATCGAACTCAGCATTGTCCGGCTGACGAACCTTCTTGTGCCCGGTCTGCGACCATGGATTGTAACCCCAACCGATCGGAGTCTGATTCGTTGGCGTTATCTTCTCGCGGTTCGCCGACCAGAACCAACCAAAGATAGCCTTCGGTTCGAGGTCACGACGATTCTCGCAACCCTTGAAATCACAGAGACGACCAGACGTCCAAATGTAAGGTACGTCGTCTGTAAAAAAAAAAAATTCATTAAAAATATCAAATTTGTTTAATTAATCATTCGTTGTTCGTTTATTATATCCATTTTTTACTCGCTTCGTTGAATACAATCAATAACTTAATAATCACAATTACGAGTTCAATAACATATAAATATTTCAATTTTAATTGAAATGATCGACCGATAAAACTTGCAAAAAATCAAGCAAATTAAACGGACAATTATTTTCATTAATGAAAATTCTCGATCTTGACAGAGATCCCGGTATATCCAGTGATTATATAAACAAAAAGAAAATAAAGATGAAAAAAAAGATTGATACGATGAGATTCTCTAGCCTCAACCCACTTTTATGTGGCGAACGCGCGCATTCGTAATACATGACGTCTGCTTATTTCATCTTGGCGAAAGAGCAATCCAGCTCTTCGTCGTAGTCACCTTTAACCGTTGGATAATTGACCGATTATGTGTGCCTATCCAATCGTATATTATGTCCCTATAATTTTATGACCTCTCTCTCTCTCTCTCCCTCTCGCTGTGCAACTCGCGTACAACCGAGTCTTTAATAAATAAAATATGTTTAAATTAGGTAATTCGAGAAAATTTATGTACTCGATTGTTTGAAATTTATAAATTCAACTGAAAATACAATCGAAATGATTAATGAATCTAAATTTAAAAAATTTTAAAAAATTAATTGGATAAATTGGAATTTAATTGTATTGAATTCAATAATTGTTAATCAAAACTGATATTTTTATTTCGAATCTCCAAATATTGTAGAATTAAAGCCTCGTTTTGTAACGTAAGATACACAACAGCGAAAGAAATGTTGCGAAATGTCTTTGGTATTCCTCTGGCCTACTATGCTAACGAATATCCAAAGCCAGCACTGCTCGAGTGTACCAAACGTGTATTTAACCGAACGTTAAAACTTTCTAACAGTGAAATTGTCGAGCGTGAGGAGCGAGCCCTTAGGCTCGCCTGAATGGACAATCTTTTACGGTAAAACGGACAAGTTATCCCGAGTTTTCGATCCCACTAATTATTTTAGCCTTTGGTTTACAACGTTCGCGTAAATTTATTTATTTTTTGAGCATTTTTCATCTATCGAGGAGTGCAAAATTATTCAACTCATCTTCTTCATACGTCGATTTAATGGAAATTTAATTTGCGTAAAATCGATCGGTGAATGACTTTAATTTATTCGAAAATTATACCGACTCTAATTGGATTTGTTTATATCAATTTAATAAAAAATCTTATTTAAGTTATTTTTCTAAGATAATTATCGATTTTTATCATCTTCCTAATTGAATGACTCACTTTGTTGGATCAGCTTGAAGATCATATTGTTCTCTTCCTGAGTCTCGATCGAGACGAGATCCATGCAATATTCTCTGCATATGTTTCGCGCATCGAGCCAGTCGACCTTTTGATTAGCATGAGCGGGCACGTGGCCACTGAAAAAGTAGTTGCGGCCCTTGAAATGGAATTGTTTCGGTCCTGTAACAAAATTGAGAAAATAAATTTCATTATTCAAGAAAAGTGCTCAGGTAAAAAATTCTTATTATTAACACTAAATTATAAATTTTCGTAATTATATTTTATTCTATACTCTCGAAACAATTGTTCGAAACATCGATAAGATATTCTTCATGTCCCTCGCAAACGTTCTGTCTTGCTCGTAAATTCACGTTGAACTCTTGGCATTTTGTAAATAATTAGAGTCGTAGATAAAAAGAATAAACAAGCAACAATAAATCACGTAAATACGACGTTTTCTGACACAAATAATGTCGAATTAACCTGCTCCTTCCGAATCGTTTAAATTTATAACCATATATTTTATAAATTCTTCTTTTCATCCCCAAATTACAATTCATCGATTTTTGATCCGGACGAGATTGCAAACTAATTTAGAAAAATCTTGCAAGATTTTCTGCCGCTAATTAAGAGACGAAATCGATGAATGATCGAAGTAGAAAAGTTCGACGAGTCATCAGTTGTCAATCTTTCGCAAAATGTCATCGTCATTTACACAAATAATTATTTTCATATACATTATTTGTATATTTATGATGAGCGAAAAAAATATACGATATGAGACGACGTCTCGTTCGTAACTTCGAGAAATCGGCTATGATCGTCTGAGAAACTTTAAGTGTGCTACTGTGCAACTCTTTCACGTGACTCTCCCTCAGGGCGTAAAGTTGACCGATTCTCGTTGTGCAATAAACGACGTGTGAAACTCTGTATATGTATATATTAATGTACGTAATGAAAAAGTCGTACTTGGCCAGTTGGACGAGCCTCCAGGCTTTTTATATATAAATTTATACACAATATATGCATATAAAAATCGTAAATACTGTCGAACTTTTTATTTACGATTTATATTTATTTATCTTCTTTTTTTATTATTCCTCACAAGAACACAATTTTTGCATAATATACATAATTATATTCAGAGCGAGAAAACAGTTGTGAGAATCCTTGGAATTATTCGAATTAAGGTCTTAACGCACAGGAAAAAGAAAATTCAAGAATTTTACGATTTTATAAAATATAGACAAATTGATCAAAGCCTCGATTATAGGAAATTACACGTTAAATTCTTACGCGACTGTAAGATATCGATCTTGGTATATAATTAAAAGAAAAATAGGTCCATCAATTAGTGACAATGGTTAGGATGAAAAAAATGGTGACATCCTGCGATTTTCGAGATACGACTCGACTTAACTGGCTTATCGGACACGCGAGGGTTTTCTCGCATGTACAGGATTCACGTGAACATTGTACCAGCACGGAAAGGTCTACGAACGACCTTCTTTTGCTACACAGTGACGAGATACTTTTTGCTTGAGTAGTGTCAGTTTAAATAGAGAGGAAGTTAGTGATTAGAGGAAACTTTCGATCTGAACTAAATCAGGAACTTTGTTTTATTGTTGATAATAATTGTTCGAAAATTTTTCTTTCTATTTTTTAATTAAGTATATTTTTTCCTTTTTTTATCGTTTTCATTAATTTTTCTTCTTTGAAATTTTTGATTTACTGTAAAACGTAGCGATTCATCCGAATAAAAATGGTCGATTATAAGGGTCAAGGACAGGTCGATTTTAGCATCAAATTCCCGATGTATATTCGAGTGTGAAAGTCTTAAGTTGCAAACACCGAAAGTTTTGCGAGTACGCGTAGGGACGAGAGTGTCTCGACTTCAGCTGTCACCTGCACATTTTATTATTTGTGCTTTAAAGGCGCGCTCTGACTCCTTATGCTTTCCCATTGAGAAATCGTCTCGACCTGTCTGCCATTTTGACCAGAATCCCCCGATTTCTTATTACCGATTCGGTGCGACGAAAAACCCGAAAATAAATCGCACATTTATCGAGGAGAGTAGAAAGTTTTTGACACAGAACGAAAATCAATTATTTCATCAAATTTATTAATTGTCTGCCAATTTGTAATTTCTTCATTAAAATTTAATATTTTATGCTTTCAAGAAAAATCGTATGCACTTCAATTCAAAAATAAACTAAAAGTTACGAAATGAAAAAAAAAAAAAAAAAATTGTCGACGGAACATTTTAATTTTCGTTGCGGTGATTAAATGTAAGATTCGATTGCACCTTAGCGATAATCTTTCACGCGTGATAACAAAAAAAAGGAGCGTAAATAATTTTGAAATTTCCATAAATATTCGTGTAGCAATGCCCTTTCACAGTTTTACGACATTTTTGTTTTTCATAAAAATATTAATAGCCTTACAGCAGACAAAAAAATATGACATTGGAATATTCGTTGAGTAAAAAAAGCGTCACGTGACCAAAATGCGCTAATTGCAGTGGCAATTATCCAGAGTTAACACCGGTCACTTCTCCTGTAATTGCGCACGCGGTTAAACGTAGTATTTTAATTAATAGGTTGACGATACAGTCGAATACAAAAAATCTTACGAAAGCAATACCACGAGAATAACTCTGTTTCTGTATTCAATTTTTATACGAAACATTGTATAAGAAACACATACAATAAAAAATAAAGACAAAAAATTAGTGAGAATCTACGATGAAACAAAATGAGGCTCTTCTCTCTCTCTCTCTCTCTCTTTGTATGAAACACGCGTGATGAAGATACCTCGTGGAAGATTTTATGTGTTTTACATCGTCCTCTTTTCTCTTTCTTCGCAAGAGATCCCCATCCACTCGCACAATTTTGCAATAACGAAGACTTGAAACAAAATATGTATATCTACATAGAAAGGCAGCAATAAATTGTGATCTCTGTTCGAGCAGCAGGTATTATCGAATAAAAACAAAACTGACACAACGTTGCAAAAGTTATGCCCCGAATCTGAATACTTTTTTCGAGCAGGTCCCAAAACAACATTGTCCAATTTCAAAATGTTTAAACTTATCGATAAAAATGAAACTCCCAAAAAATAAGCAGAGATACTAAATTTGTTAAAAGCCTCTATTATGACACGATCGCTGTGTGGACAACGCATGAAAATAATTCATCGCTCAGATCACTATCGAGTTGTTTTTTTCGTCCGAGTTTCCCAACTTTCAATGATTTATTCATCGCGATAAATATCGAGATGATATTACGTGTATTCACCATTTTATTTTTTGTAATCGTAACTTCATAAAAAACAAAATTTGAGTAAGTTAAACGAATTTCGGTAACTTAATCAAATGTTTTTTTTTTTTGTATTTTTTGTTTCCTTTATTGTTGACTTTTTATACGTTACGAAAAAAAATATTATGATAATGTAGAAATAACAGGAAAAAAAATATTGGAGTAATTGTTCAGGTTTCTTTGAACTGTGCCATCATTCCATTTGCACGTTTTTCTTACGTAATTACGTGCTTCGAATAATACGAATTAAATAGCGATTTACGACAGACGATTCCTTTCTCCCGACCAGATAAACAACGAAATAATATATATAGAATGTTTCTTATGTTGTATACGAGATATAAGTATTTACAGTAAAAACAATAAAGGATCATTTGTCTTCATGATAATTTTTCGATCGGACCACTAAATAATCTAGAATATTATTAATTAATTATCCAATTTTCGTGAGACAAATAACGATTAAAATTGGTCGAAATAATAGATCATTAGTACGACTAATGTCAATTCGATATGAGGTTTTTTTTTTTTTAATTAATAAACTGGCCTCATTCGATATGATTAAATCTGTTGAATATTTTAAGGCGAGCAACCACTTTAGTTGCTTCAAAAAATCCATTTCTTTTCTTTCATAAATCTTTAGCAAAATATCTTAAGAATACACCCTAAAAATTTGAAAACGATATTCGGGTTCCTTCTAACGGCATGTATATAAATAATAAAGACTCCCAAGCGCGCTCAAATTTTAAACGTGTTTTTTTCGAAACGACATTTTTTCAATTTGCGGGAATCGTAACTCAAAAACTAATTGATGGATCATCTTCAAATTTGAAACACGTTTATATAATATAATTTATTAAAACATGAACCTAAAGTTGGAAAGATTAGATTGTTTAAAACATATTTATTATTGCAAAATGTCGGAAAAAAATGCTAAAAATCGATCATTTTTTTCAAATATGTTCCAACATTCAATTCTCGATTTTTTTTCAAAATTTAGGTTCATGTTCTTAAAGAACATTTCATGAATGTATAAAAATTTGTTGGACTATTTCAGATGCGAATTGCGAGCTGCACAATTCCCGCAAATCGACAACGACGATGAGGACACGCCAAGGGACACAGCGGATTACACCTTAATTAATGCATGAAATAACTTGAAAAAATTACCAGAGATGTATGAGAATATGAATAAATTATTGTCAGAGTTGCGGAAATTTCCGTTTTCTTTTCACAAAAAAAAAATCTAAAAAATCATCTAATTTTCGGTCTCCTAAAGTGGTTGCTCGCCTTAATCGTGTATTTTTGAAAATCAATATAAACAATAGTAAATTCGAATTATTACGTTTGTTACAACTAAAAAAGCCTTTTCGAAATGGAGTAATGAAAATATGAAAAAAAAAAAAAACATTGAAAAACATCGAAACACATTTTTGTTTGTTCAGTTTAGTTTCAAAATAAACTGTCTACTTAAAAAAGTGAACCAATTCGACAGTAGTTTGCTTTATCGAATTAATGAACGAGCCTAATCCGATATAATTAAATTTTTTGAATATTTTAACCGTAGATTTTTGACGATATAGATAAATAATAATAAATTTGAATTATTACGTTTATTGCAATAAAAAAAGTCTTTTTCGAAATGGAGTAATGCAAAAATGATAAAAAAACATTGAAATACATCGAAACACCTTTTATTTGTGCAGTTTATTTTTAAAATGAAGTTTCTATCCATAAAAGTGAGTAAAAGAGAAGAATAAGCTACGTCACTAAGTGCCATTAAGGTGGCACGAGCCTCCAGACTATAAAATATATCGAAAGACATAATAGCGCAGGAGATATATCAAAGATCGTTGGGTAATTGCAACATAACTTGCGCGCCAACGACGCCGATCAACTCCCACGACCCGCAGCAGTAACGTCTTCGTGCTACCTTTCTTTTTTTTTTATCTTGTTTATTTTTTTTCTTCGCTTTACTCCCGCAATCGTTCTCACTGGTTTTCTCTCACGTTAATGAATGCTGTGGAAATTCGAGCATTTGGAAATTCGAGTTTCATCTACGTGCAAAGTCCGAAGTAGAATAATGGAAAGAAATTAATTAAAAAACAATAATTAAAAAGAAGAAATGAATCGTGGAAAGAAAAAGAAATTTAATGAATTTGTTCTAATCGAAAAAAAGAATATCTCAGATTTTCGTATGAATGCAAAATGCAATTTCTTATGTTTCAACTTTTATATAAATTCGCGAATTGTCAAGAAATAAATGTAAAAAATTAACCCGGATGTAAATTCTCAGGTAGAATTATTTTTTAATTAATTACTCGTCACACGCAGGCTACCGACGATCCGTAAAAGGTCAAAATCCTTTTACTTCTATCCGCGACGTTTGAATAATCGTTTTTTTCTCTCCTCCCCTCCCCTCCCCCGCGCTCCTCTTTTTCTGCTAATGGATAAAATGATAAATTCGTGAATTTTTAATCGCATCATTGACTCAATTATTCTCGGTCTCGTCCAGGACGTGAAAGCTTCCGAGGAGCGAGGTCGTCTTTACGGACACACTTAAAAGACCGAAAATATATACCGATAAGGCCCAAACGTCTTTGAGCACGAAGAAAGTTTGGGCTCTCGAACTCATTTTTTTTTCTTTCGCGTCAGACACGCGCTCGAAATGAAAACAAATTTGTACAGTCAACTTTTACGAGCAGCTCTTCAGACAGCCTCAACTTCCGGTTACAAAAAATGACTGACCTTAAATAGTTGAAGTTAAAAAATCGTAATTCAATAGTTTTCAAGTCAATTTTTATTTTAATACATTTAAATAAGAAAACAAACGTCATTTTATAATCCAATTATTTTTTTGCTATTAAATAAGGGCATAAAACTTAAAATAAATGAAAATACGTGATTTTAAATTGTTATAAAAATTTCACTCACGGTTCGAACACTTCGCGGGCACAGGGAGTGACAAGAAACGTCCTGGACGATTGCTATGAGGTCTGGCCTCCTTGATAGCGGGATCGGCGCTAACGACCACCGCTAAGGTGACCATAATGGCCAGCGGCACCAGCATCATCTGTAATTACGAAAAAAAACCTAATTTTTCTCAACCCCCATTTAAACCCGCCAAAACAAAAAAAACTAAGAATACCAGAAACGTAAAAATGTTAAAAATCAAATTATAAAAGAATAGTAAATAATACAATTTTCAAAACATAACATAATAAACGGAAACGTTTAAAAAATAGATGAATGAAAATAATGCTACTTGTCAATAAAAGAAATTATTTAAAAAATAAGCTCAATTAATTGAAAAATAATAATACGAATCGTCCTGAGTAAAAAAATGGAATGAAAAATCTGCTACTGTATTAAGATTAAAAGCTATCACTTTGCGTCACTTTGGCACTCGGCACGTATATTTTAATTGTTTTTTTTTTTTTTGATAACTCGTCGTCAATTTCAAACTCACCTTGACGCGAATGAAAAAATTTTCGAAGCTTCGAATAGGATTGTAACGTCAAACACTTACAGGATATGGCGAGACGGTCGAGTACGTTCCCGGTTATATAGAAAAGGAATCCGGCCCCCACCATTTGAAGTTTGAGGCCCCATAGCCCATCGTGAGAGTCCCACACCAAGAGCGTGTACCTCCTCTTTTCCCACACCTCGTCAAACCGCAGTTTTACTACTTTGATAGTTTTGTCACGATGTATTGGATGTGTAATATCGCTCCCTCGCATTAATCGCTTGTGCCTCGGTTTCGTCGCTTTGAGACGAGACGAGTCTCTTCGAAATGTATGACCTTAAGATTAAATCTTAAGAGATTTTTAGAAAAGGGAGACAACGATCCAACACGATTATTCAGAGAATTAATTTTTCGTTTGGGCTCGAAGAGATCGTTCGTAAAATCGAAAGAAAAAGCAAATGAACGTTCCGAAATGGTGCCTGAAAAAAAAAAATGGTACCAACTGCAATTTCAGGCTTTATTGCAAATAAAAACAGTAACTTCGAAAACAGCATATAAAAAGATTCTTACAGATGTATAAAAACGACCGTAAATTTGTATTCCCGAGGGTCCATATTTTATAATCACCATAGTATGAAAAATGTAACCTCGGTACATTAAACGAGCCGGTTCATCGACTTCGAGGAGTTCTTTGGGCCTCGCACGAACGACCGATCACGAATGCACAGAAAGATTGTCAGAGCAAGAGAAAGAACGTAGAACGAATATGACGCGATGAAAAAAGACAAGAAAGAAGAAGAAGAAGAAGAAGATAAACGAAAAAAAGAAAACACATATAGACGGACACACTTTTCTTAAGAGAGATAAAATTATGTAAGCAACGTTCAGGATGAAGAAGAGGATTTGTGAGGAGTCGATGCTAACGCGCGCGTTAACGAGCGGCCCTGATGTTCGCGCCGCTCAACTCTCGACCTCGATCATCTTCTTTAAAGAGGAAAAAGGAAAAAAAAGAATTAACGGAAAACGTTTTTTTTCTTTAATCCCCCCTCCTTTCGGATCTCACACCAATTTTACTCACCCTCCTGGGAAACAAATCGTCGAATACTCGAGCAAGTGTCGGAGCATCAGATTTTAAATAGTGCGACAACATTGACGGCAGGAGAAAAAAATTATTCCATAATGAAAAGATGAAAATTTGGTTTTCAACAGAATCCCATTGAAAAGTTAATGAAATTAATTTTATTTTCAATTCATTTCCTTTCAATTTTTCAGTAATTTATCATCGTTATTCAGTATTTTTAGTTTACGTAAATAATGTAAATAAACAAACTTATTTAGAGTAAAAATATATTTCCAAGCCCGAACGAATAAGACCTCATTTTAATTTCCATGAAAATCAACGTAACGTTTGAAGGAATTCGATTTATTAAACTGTACGAAACCGTGACCGTGTGTCGACGTGAATACATCGCTTACGCGTTTGTTTACAGTAATTCTAGTAGTTTTGTTTGAGTTGAGACACAAGACGGACACATGGTGTAGTGTCAATAATTCTTTGCCTAGGCTTAATCCCACGTGTGAGACAGAGGGGTTTCTGTGTAACATAACCACACGTTAAGGGATATTCAAAAGGTGTTTTTTCGGGCTTATATTCAATAGCAGTCTATTTCAAGTTCACATAAAAAATAATTGCAAATATCACACGAACGAATGAATAAGTTGAGAAAATTTATAAATTCAATCGTTAAATGAATAAAAATGAATTCTTTTTTAAAAATTATTTCTCCGTAATTTGGCAAAATTGCAAGCAACCGAAATTTTGTATGAACTCTCGAAATATCTTCAAGATCGCGAACGAATGAATAAAGTTACAAAATTTATAAATTCAATCGTTAAATGAATAAAAATTAATTCTTTTTTTTTTAATTATTTCTCCGTAATTTGGCAAAATCGTAAGCAACGATAATTTTGTATCAACTCGAAATATCTTCAAGATCGTGCTCTCAAAAATATCTTCGAATTATTTTTGTCTTACGTACGTAAATACTTGAATATTTATGAGCGTAGTTTGGCAGCAAATAAAATCGATATCTCATGAGATTGTACGTGACATTTCGCGGGCTCAAAGGTTTATTTTATTCACAAATTGATTAACTAATAAATCGATGAATTAGTGCACTCTAAAGTAAATAAGTATTGAAATATTGATGGTAATAATAAGTTTGTATTTGAGTCAAAAAACGATAGTTGTTTCAATTTAAAAATAAAACTTTATTCGACGATTTAGTCCTAACAACGCACTGAAAAAAGTGAATGAAAAGAGAGACAAAGTCGTGACGAAAATATCATTTACGTGTTTTTCTCGGAGAGTCATTATACACACTACTTTTGCTGTTGATCGTCAATTAATCAAAATTTCGTTTCCCTCATCCCATCCTCGTAATTTCTGTTCTCCGCGAACAACGTCAATCTTTAGCGTTTGTTTTATTCCTCAGAATGTATTTGTGCGTGTGTGTGTCGAGTGTAAAATAATCGGTAGTCTTCTCTCTGGCGGTTCAATAAGTTGCACAACAGCGTGTCACTTTCACGAATATTACAAAAAGAAATAAAACACACTCGCGTACAGACGAACGTACACAAATAGCCGAGCGTTATAATACACGCGTGTGACTCAACTCGATATATAATTTACGCAAATTGGATATTCCATCCTCGCTGAATTGCTGCATCCGTTATAACATTTGTGGATTGATTTCTTACAGTGTTTCATCGACTTTACGCCATATATATTGTCGCGTGAAAGTTGCCGGTAATTATGAGAGTAGCAATTAATTAAATGGGCGAGGTGATTCCACTCGCACTGAGAAATCATCCAGCATTTGGTCGAACAACAAAAAATGATGAATTAGAGACTCGGTTAGAAAGTTCAAGACGTTGTAATTATAATTATTTTTATTATTGTTGTTGCTCCCTTAGTTGATTGGTAACAGATGTCAAAATTTACGTTTTTCTTTCTCATTTTCCAGTTAACTAAACAATTAATTCTTATTTTTACTTGTGTGGCTGCATTTTTTCGTGTATGACTCCGCACACGATTTCTCCCTTTAAACCAAAAGGCACAACCTATTGAAGAATCGTTTGCTCGCAGTTTATCATCGCTTTCTCGTGTTTTGCATCGAAAATAAAAAAATAATGGAATAAAAAAAAGTATTCGTGACGAGAGAATGGAAAAATTCACGAGATCTCGAGATTAATACTTCGGGAGAATTTGGTGCATCGCGCGTGGCTTGTTCGTAGGGTCGACGAAGATAAAGAATCGAAAGCGGATCTAACCTGTGTACAAAGTACAATTTTATATGTACATATGTTATGTCCTTATTTATATATATATATGTGTGTGTGTGTGTGTGTGCGATTTCTCATGTCTCGAGTACAAATGACGCTGCCACATCTATTCTCACTATTCTCTCATTGTACTCGAAACCGAGACAATGGCAAACCGAGAATTATTATCCCAGCAACAGCAGCCACAAAACAACCATATAACTTCGCGCCGGCCTTTACCGAGTGATTTCTCGAGATCTCGTTACGCCGGATGCGCTCAGAAACTTCGGAAAATTGAAAACTTATCTGACATAGTTCTTATATTCGTGTCAATTGAATGTTATCCTCTTCGAATTATTTCCTCCTTGTTTACTCGATACAAAATGGAAACAGACCGTTAATTTAATCACTATTTTAAAACACGACAAAATCATTGCTCAGTTCGTTTAAACATCAGTGAGTGAAAATCGTAAGTATTTTTTTAATCGATCTTCAAATTGATTAATTTCATAAAATTTTAATTTACTTTTTTTTTTTAATTTGCCCATGTAAAAATCGAATAATTCGAAGATTTGAAACATCTTTGGGTACTGTGTGACAATCTAAATTTCCAAGAAGCCAAGAATACCTTCAATTTAATTCTCTACGATCCCCCGATAATTGTATATAATTTTGATTCACCGCGAAGAAAAAGAAAAATCATTTTTCGCAGCCTCGGCGTAACTTCTAATCCGAAAAGAATTTAGATCAGCCTCGAGGATACGTATGTTGCCAGGGGAATTCGTGGAGAGAATGATGATGAACGAGAATAAGAAGGCGGCACCAAGTTCTCCCATAATGACTGAAAACATAAAATCGTTTTGCGGTGTGATGCTGTCCAACACGATCACGTGCTGTTTCGTTCGTGACGATGCCGACGAAGTTCATTACAATGCACAAGCCAACGGACTAACTTAGAGTCATGATACTGGCATTAGTCAAATAACTGGCGAGAGTCAATGACGCGAAATAACAATAAAAAAAAAAAATAGAAAAAATACAGCGGGGAGAAAATAATTTTTTCTGAAGTGCAAATAATTTTTTTATGAATATTGAGGAATTTTTATCAATAGAACATCGAATGATCAACGATATTGATTTCATTTGCAATAAATCCACATAATTTTCAGTTTTTCAAACTTTTATTTCCGGCATAAATGCATTTTACATTAATTTTTTCAATATTTACTCGTCCATTAAAATGAAAAAAACATTGAAAATTTTTGGAACTCAAAAAATAATCGCTATTCTTGTCTAAAAAAAAAAACAAAATAAATTGCCAGCCTCTTGACTAAAAAAAAAATGATGATTATCAAGTCTCTGGAAAAAATGCCGACATCCTCGTGACTCTCCAAATGAAACCCGGATCGGAGGAATAAAAAAAAGGTTAAGAATAATCTCGAAAGTTGGAGCCGAAGACTCGTGACATCGAAATTCAATGTCAGCATCCACGTATTTAATCCCCATCCGTCTAGATGTGAATTTTTTCGTCCCTTTCATCCAACGTATCCGCATTGATTTTACTCCCGGAGACGAGCCTCTCGAGATGTTTTTTGTGATTTTTTCAATTTTCGATCAACCTTAAAGATACGCGTGAGTCTCTTTTTGTGAATTTAATTTTGAACCGAGATTTAAAATGGAATTTTTTAAATATGGATATTTGTTTGCGTCGAGAAAATTGAATTTTTTTTTGTACAATTAATTTTATTGATTTTTTTTTGAATTCGTTTACTTTTTGTATTATTAATTTTATTATAATTGAGATTATTTTTGTTCTCTTTCTAAATAGAAAAAAATAATTAACCCACCGGAATTTATCGTATTGAATATTTTTATGACAATGTAAAATTATGCATATTGCAATAAGAGGCTCATTGGAATTGCTAAATTGTGCATTATTATCACGATAAACCGTGGCACACTAAGATTATCTAACAAACTTCGATAGAGATTCTTCGTCGTTGGAGCTTCGGTGTTCGTGAAATTCATAAATAATCAAATTTATTTTCATTGAACACACCTCACGCTCGATCAACAAGATTTTTCGTTTATATATTATGTATTCAACGACATTGGAGGCTGTTATTTACATTTTTATCGATTTATTATCATAATTCGTACTTTTCGTCATTTAACACGCTATTTCAGCCTTGTTCTTTTTTTTTATTATTTATAATCCATAAATGACAACTAACGTTCCAAAAATATTTATCTAATCCGTGACTCACCTTCGTCGCAAATATGGAAATGTTGACTTTCAACCGTTGAAAATTATGGTAGAATTTGAAAAAAATTTGACAAACAACATTTCAAATAGTTGTTCAAAATATCACTAAAAAAATGCCAAAGTTTCAATAATTACTCAACGATGAAAGGAAAAAAATCGAAAAAATGCTTAATCGACATTTTTAAATCTAGTTGAGAGAAAAAATAATTGATCGAGCTTATTGCAAAATTTTAATATACAAGCACATTTAAATAAATAAAACGTTCCGATGTCATTTGTGTCTTCTTGTTCTTCTCGTTGGGTCTCACGTGACATCGGGTCCGAGAAGAATGGGTTCGCGTGTGTTTAGAGCCCGCTCGATTGTACAATTTCTAATACATCCCACTCGGACTATAGAAAATAATAGGTATACAGGCGCGAGAGTACGATCACCCGTTCAACTCTCTTCGTTCTTGATTGCCTTGACGTCTTCTCTCGCATTTATATGTATATATACATATATATGAATATATCAAAGGATTCTCGCATCACATGACAATCTTTACTCGAAATACTCGATATTCTTTCGTCCATAAAAATATATATACAGCACTACCGTTGAAAAGTTTGGAAACACCGTTATTAGACGAATCATTTTGATCAATTTACTGTTCGAACTATGAAACTAAAGTCTTTTTTTTTAATGGCTAACAGAATGTTAACTATTGAGCAGATGATTTATATTTATTGAATAATTCAATGTTTTGAATGTTTTTCTATAATATATTTCGGGATTTTCAAATTATTCGTTAATTAAAAACCTACAATTTCGTTTTATTTTGATTGAACCACAGCAATTTTTGTTTTACATTATAAAAAAACGTTGGACTGTTTAAAATCTTTTGAATCATAGTCTATTAGAGATGCGAAATACATTATAATGGTTATTATTATTATTTCGATTTCATTATTATGCGGATATTTATGGCTAGTTTTGCCAGCAACCGACGGCATTCAGTTTTTCAAGATTTTAGCCAAATCTCTGCTCGCTTGTCGAATATCATTCCCTGATCAACCACATTGCGACACTTTACGTCACTCTGTTCCCAAAATTGTGATAATCGTCCGCTATGTTACAAAATTTTCATTCCTCCCATCTTCAAGAACGGAGAAATGATAAAATCAGTAGAGTTTTATTTTAAAACTGAAAGCAAAATCATATCTTCATACGAATTGACAGTTTATGGGCGAGAAACGTCCTAGATACCCTTGAGCCAGATTTTACTCAAAGGAGCGCGAAACATATCCACTGCAAGTTTCATCTCCTTTTGCCTTTTATTTCGTGCACTCGTTTTATTTATTTTATTTTTATTTTTTTCATTCTCTTTATTCTTCATTGTAATGAGAAAATGTGTTGGACAACAAGAATGAAAAATAAAAATGTTCAGTAATATTTTTAATACGACTGTTTGAAATGTTTTTTTTTTTACATTCTACATGAAAAATGAGTGAAACATATGTACATTTTTTTTGATGATAAAAGTGATGTATTTTTTTACGAATTAAGATTTTTTCCGTTTTTATTTTAAGCCACATTTTTTTTATTAATCGAACAGAAAAGAAAATCCCAGAAAGTCTGAGTAAAACATTAGCAAGAAAAACACCGTTTAACGAATCGATCATTATCGATTACAGTTACAAGAAAATATCAGCAGCAGCATCGACGATTTTAACGACGATTAGAAAAATAAAAACATCCGTTAGAATATTCGATCATGGCCGAGAATAAATAATCACGATCGTCATTTCTATTAACCGTTGGTCATTAGTATCCACCGACTGAGGAAGGAAAAAAAGATTATTGATTCAAATCCTCTTTCCGAGTAGAACATTCTCCCCGGTATAAAATCTAATCGTTGAATTTTTTATACGTTTGAAAAAACCGCACAACGGGGGTATAAAATTAATAAACGGATTCTCTCACTACGTTTTCTCCGAACAATTATTCTTCCTGCTACAAATGGCATTTTCTCGCTAATAAAAAATAAAAAAACCAGAGAGAAAGGATTTTGCGGCTGCGATATAAATTCTCATTTTTTGCAGGGCACGTAGTATCGAAAAATCATCGTTTTTTTCGTTTCTTTTCTTACGCAAATAATGACAATTTAATGGCAACGTAACGTGTACAGTATTCAAATACATTTGCACTCCAGTTTGAATTCTGGTTTGTCGTTGACGTCGAAAGAAACAACAACAAAAAAAGACAATTATTACAAGCCTCAAGATCTCGAGAAAAATTTGAATCCTGGAATATCGTGATTATTTACAATGTACAGACTAGACTCCGCCGTGACGAGCGAAGAACTAACGCGTATTTTAGTATTAAAAGAAAAACAATAGTAATAAACGAAATAAAAACTACATTTCGTCTCGACCAACTAATTATTTCATTTTTATCTTAAGGAAAACGTTGATTAAACGATTAATATCATGCGACAGAGTCGATTCCGGCCTATCAAAACTCAAATTTCACGAATAACAAAATAGTTGAACAAAGAACAAAAAATCGATTTTCTTTGTTTCGTTTTAATTTGAAAAACCAATTGGAATGTCACGGTGAACAGAAAAAAATCATAGAACCCTATAAAAAACGACGGGAACGCAACTTTGAAAAAAAAATGTATTCGAAAATTCCGTACAATTTTGTTCATCAGTAATCGCTCGTTTCGAAAATTTAACGAAAGTTATCAACTCTCCGAATCTTTGGCTACTTTGAACCTCTCTCTCTCTCTCTCTCTCTCTCTCTCTCTCTCTCTCTCTCTCTCTCTCTCTCTCTCCCCCCCCCTCTTTTTCTCTGCTATTTCTAGCTCTTTTTCATCCTTTTATATCTGATTTTTTAAATAACTATCATATAACGCTGTTATGTGTATTTTGTATATTATATATGTATATATGTATATATTTATACACAGGATATTCCAGGTTGAATGATCAATAATGTCAACTTAAGTTCAGGCCTGAATTTCGAAGTTTCGCGATTTTTTTATTCGAAATTGTCCTGAATTTAAATTTATATTATTGGCTATTTAATTTGAGAAATCTTGCGTATAATAATATTGTACAGCTTGAGGCGTAGTACACAGTCGCGATTTGGGCTTCACTGGTGACACTTTCGTCTTACGAGAAATTTTTATTCATTTTATTATCAATTATTATTCGTTTTTGTTCTTGCATTATTATGTCTCTCACATTATGTGTTGACCGTTAGGTGGCGCGTATTGTTGTTGTTGCTGTAGATGTTGTGGTAAATGTTGTTGGTGCGGCTGCTGCTGTTGCTGCATCGGCACGACACCTGGCGGTACAGGCTGAACATATTGAACCGAGGCTGGCACTCCTTGAGGTGGAAATCTGCTGCATAACATCGTCCAGATTTTGTTAAAAAAAAGATTCTCTCTTTTGTTCTTTTTCTCTTGGCAAATTTACATTTTCACAATATTCCTCTATTCTTCATTTTTTTCTTTCTGATCTTGAACTAGGAATCAATCGAATGTTCGTTAGAATAATATTGAACAGTTTTTGTTGGTTTGAAAAAGAAAAAAGAAGAAAAAAGATGTTTTTCTTCTTTTCTATGCAACGCGTCATATTTTTTCGAAAAACATTGAGAACTTACGGTTGAGGTTGCTGGTAGGCCATAGCTCCTGGATCCTGAATCTGAGGTGGTCCCTGAGGATGTACCTGCGGATGACCGATCCCAGGAGGCAATCCTGCTTGAGAATGAACAGGCGGGTGTTGATGAGGAGGCCCTGGCGGGACGTGATAATTTTGGGACATCGAAGGCATGCTCGTCATTCCTCCAGGACCTCCTGGCATGTATTCGTTCGGTGCTGGCATTCCAGGCATGTTAGGATTGTAAAGGCCTGGTGCTCCACCACCGTATCCGGCTTGAGGATGTCCTGGCATTCCGTTGTACATCTGAGATTTTTTTTCGTCCTCATTATTGTTCAATTTATTTTCGTATTATTTGAAATTCTATGTCGATTAATTCAATACTTTTCATTTAAGAATGAATTCATGCGAATATTTTAGTTCCATGCAAATATCGGTATCTAGCGATATGCAAAACGGCTGAAAAAAGTTTAACCATCTTTAAGATGTTACTTACATTGATATGCAACAATAAAATTATCGAAAAATGATTTAAAAATTGTTTAATGGATAATCAAACAAATTTTTTCGACATATGAAATGGACTTGTTGATTTTCTGGAATACTTTGGAATTTGTCCAGAATTTGTTTTTTTTGTTTTGAAGTTTCTTTCTTCGACTCTTCTTGCTGGCAGTATTTGAGAAATTGTTTGTTCAATTTTTTAGAAATTTCGTACATACGATGTTCAAACTTTTTAACAAAACATGTATAAAATTCGTGATTTTTTATAAATCTTTTTAAATTTTCTGGACAAATCTAGAGGCTATATTTAAAAAAAATCATATACATCCAAAAAAAAAAATTCTCTGATTATTCGTCGAAGAATATTTTGTTTGGGCGATATATTAATAATTTTTTACAATTATTATTACTGAAAATCAATGTTTGTAAAGTTTTAGAAGGCTGAATTTTTTCAGATTTTTGTCCATTTGCGAAGTTTCGGATTTTAGATGTACAGAAATTTTTGGCTGACATGCGATTCATCCGTAATTTGATTTTGATAAAAATTGAAAAAAAAGCGAAAACAAATTGTCATTCAACCAACCGGTGCCTGGCTCGGATATGGATAAACGTTCATAGGTCCTGGAGGCATTTTGGGAAGGGTGTAACTCGTCGGTGTAGAATGTGGAGGATCTCGCATGAGTGTGTGATAAAGATTCAAAGCGTCGACGAGATCGGAACTCAATTGGGTCAATTGAGCATGCCGCCTGTCGACTTTTTCCAACGCCGCATCGATCAAAGGTCCCATAGCTGTTACTTGTTCTACAAAATAAAAATTTGCATCTTAGAAACGGAGCCAAAAACGACCTCATTTTTTTAGTAATAAACTACTTTTTTGCTTTTTTCGAAACTTCTTTTCATTTTATAGAGTTTTTATCATTAAATGCTCACTATATATGATTTTATCATACACTATTCTCTTCGTTATCAAAACACGAAGAGAATGGTGTATAATTAAACCTTATTATTGGGTACGGGGAAGATTTTATGCTAAAGAGAAAATTGTGGTCGTTTTCGACCCCGTTGTAAGGTTTACGTTCGGTAAAAGTAGATTGTAAGGGTCTAGGGTTATAAAATCGCGTATTTAAACAAAAAACAATTAAAATTACTTAAAATAGTAAATATATTTACCCTCGAGCTCGAGCATTTCAGGTGGGTCATTAACGTCCGATTGTGGATCAGCCTCGTGTAGGAGATGCAAAAGCCTGTCGATCTTCGCCTCATCAATTTCAACTTCAACAATCTCCGGCTCTCTTTTCACTGTTTTAACCTCGACTTCTTCTGAGAATTGTACGGATTTTTTGTTACCATGCTCTAATTCTGAAATAAAAATTTTCAATCAATATTGAAGCAAACATTTCAAAGACACATAGTGTCCATACGAAAAATAAAGTTTGTTTTCTCAAGAACCGATAAATTACGTATGATTCATGATGAAAAAAAAACAACCATTTGTTTTATTTAATTACTGTGATATATCTACAAATAAGTTATGTTTGCTGATTATAAGATTACGAAATTCTTAACACGTGAACAGAGATTACATCTTGAACTCCAAAATTACTGATAATAATACCGAGAAACCTTGAAAAATAAACAAAAAAAATGAGTATAAATTGGTAGAATAATTTGATTTTCTTACTGATAAATTGTTCAGGCTCAACAGAAAGATCAGCTGTAACGAAATTCGATGGGAAAAGACCCTCGGATTTGTTCTTCGTGCCTTTCCACCAATTTGGATCGGAATCGTCTAATATGTGTACTACAAAATGAAAATATCGATCAGTCGTTTATGCACCTAATCATATAATTATATTTCGAAGACTTGATTTTTGATGAAATGAAATAAATTCGTTCTTACTTATATCTCCAGCAAAAAAGCTCAACTCGTTGTCTTCAGCAGCTTCGAAATCGTAAAGCGCACGTACTTTTCTCCCCTCGGTGTTGCTCGCACCAGCAAGCGATGAATTTACGTTTGGATAAAGACTGGAGGACTTTTTCGACGAAGGCGAACTGTGGGACGAGCCGGAAGATGGTTTGGTCTCTTTCAAGGACAGTTCGATCGCTGCAAATAATTTTATTAATTATTGTTTATTGTTTATTCGATTATTCTTCAACTCATTTTTATTACCTTTCGCTATATCCTCAAATTCCTGTGATGTGGCTGCTGCAGTTGCATCTCTTCCATGTGATACCGAATGCTTCGACTGCAAAAAAAATGGAGAATTCAATAATGAACATAATCGACATAAAAATTGTTTGGCTTTTTACAAATTCGTATTTTGTTTGATGCAAAAAATGCTGTACCTGTCGAGTTGACGTTTCCGAAACTGCTGAGAAATCTATTCCCTCGCTTTTCAATTTGTTGTAAAGGCTCGGTATGAGATTCAGCTGTGGATCAGACTTGAAATCGCCCTCAGCCCATTTTTTTAACAATGCTTTAAGCTTGTCCACTATTTTTTGCTGTGATCTTTGTATCAATTTTCTTAGTTCACCTTCAAAGTCTCTAGATGCTATTTCTAGGTGAAAAGTCTTGCCACAATTGCTCGAACATGCGTCCAAAAGCTGAAATTTTTTGTCATTTCCCATTATGTTGAAAGTTCATTTACAAACAAAATTTTCTTAGCTTTTGCCAACAGAAACCTCAAAATATTCATATTTTACTAACCGTTATCGCGTGCATTACTACATGGGGGTCTTGCGAATTTAATCTTCTCACTATCGAGCGTAAGCAATCCTTCGCGTTTTGACTGGAAGTACGCGCATTGTCGCATATGTCCATTATCAGACTCCAGTCTTCAGAAGTGTTTTTCTCGTTTGTTGCCTTTTCTAATAAATTTAAACAATTTTTGTTAAAATTCAAAATGTCTCCAACTAATTATTAACCTTTTCACGGCCGAAGTGGACAATCTGGACTTGTTTTTGGTCCAATTGACAAATTTGAAAATATTTCCAAAAAACCATTTTGGTTGATTTACAAAAAACTATACTTTGACATTTCCAGAATTAGGTCAAATACCTTAAGAATTATCAAATAACAGAATTAGGATAAATTAGGAGATGGGTCGCCAAGTTTTATTACTATCATAGAAATTCAAATAAGCCTGGACACGAGTGGTTTACGTTGATCGGGGGAGGTTTAATTTCAGAAATGATAATTGTGAACTAATTGCCATTTTTCATACATAATTTTTTATTATTTTTCATCACCCTTCAATTTCAATATTATTTTATCTAAAATATTATCGAGAACATAATTATTTGACCCAATCAAAGGTCAGCCATAAACTTCTGGTTAGTGGGAGGAATAAAAAGAATTGGCTATCGAATGTTTTTATTACCAAGTCTGATTATCAGTTAGTGAGCGATAAGGAATGGAAAATAACTTTTCTGCTTCATCCCCAAAAACTCGTTTTTATATCTTGGAACAAAAAAGATGATTCTACAGAATTTATAAAAAAAAAAAACCTTCATTGAAAATTTTTTTGAGTTTTCGATTTTGATTTTTTAATCAACCAAACATTGTGCGATAGCGGGCAGCTGTCAATTAAAAATTTTTAACCCTAGAACTCCACAATGGGGTAACTGGTTACTCCATAAAAATGTCAAATTTCCTTTCCGAACTAATTTTTTCAAACCATTCCTTCGGTTTTATACAGTTTTCACCACTAAATACTTACAAAATGCAACTTCATCATACATCATTCTCTTTGTTATCAAAACACTAAGAGAATGGTATACAATTAAACCTTATTATCACATACGAGGAACATTTTATGCTAAAGAGAAGGTTGGGGTAATCATTTACCCCAATGTGGGGTTTACGTTGGAAAAAATAGACTGTGGGATTCTAAGATTAATTACCAATTGTAAAAACCAAAAACAATATCACGTAAAATATAAGCAATGCAATATTAGGGAACAGATGAGGTAAAACATCGAAATATTCGTCATTCGCCTCGATTCGTAGAAAAGTAGAGAAGCCTTAATCAACTTAGTGGGCGATAAAGATCGCTGATTTTCTCAAAATCATGATGATATCTGATATTATTTCCGTTTATTTTACGGAATGTAGAAAATCACGAAAATTTAACAATTATCGTGACATACTTCGTTTCAGTCATAACGAATGAAAGGTTATTGTGATGACGTTAAAAAAACAGTGATGAATAAAAGTGTTGACGAACTTACCGACGTCAGCGTCAAAAGGCGACGAATTTGAGAACAGGCTCATCATATTTGCTATTTTTTTTGTTTGTTTTTCCTCCCTTTACAAAATTACGTTCAAGTCTCCCCGTGGACCCGAGATTCCTTCCTTGAATTTTCACGAAATAACACTGCGATTCGTAACTTTTAACCGAAATAACTGTTTTCGCCCGACTCAGGTTGACACTCGTTCATAAACACCGACCGATGACTAATAACATTCTGGATCTTAGACCTCAAGCAGCCATGTTTGATTTTTTGTTAAACAGAGACGGAGAATAAAATAATAATCATAATAACTCTAGAAACTTCGAGTATCGATTAAAAATTCGGGCCGATTTTCGACTTTCAAACGCTTCCGGTCCTTTTAATATTTTTTTTGCTGTTTTTCAAATTTTTTTCAACTATATGTCAACAATTTGGAGAATTTTATTGTCGATCTGTCAACGATTAAATCTAATTATTTAAAAGCCGATCAAACAAAGATGGCCGGCTTGCTTCCACAAAATGTCACGAGGGCTCCCTCCACTAGCTTTATTTTTCCTTCGTGTCTCTTATGATGATAATCATAAAGTTAGAGCTCGCTTTTACCGATGATTCCAGTCAAAACCCAAGGAAGTGGCGCCATTTAGCAAAAAATAACACAAAAATGTATCAACATCTTCAATGGTACGTACAGACGAATATAAACTTTTTCGGGCTCACAGTCATTGAACTTTCTCAGCATCTCATGGACCTTGAAATAATTTTCACAATAATTCGCACTATAAACACGTAGTCATTTCTAGCGTAACTTATTAGTTTTTAATTGAGTCATAATAATAAAATATTTAATGTAACGATTTGAAATGACGTATAAAAGAAATGAAAATTTCGTCCGGAAGTAGGTCAATTTGGCGGCACAAGGACATGTGCAGCAGCGCCCAACTTCCTTGATCGATTTTTATCGATTCGATGACGATTCCCCACACAATCGGTGAAAGGTTCTCTCGATATTCTGCTGTGAACCTTTCTCTTTCGTCGTCCCGATAACTTCCGCGAATCATCGATTTATTATCATTAATTTGGGAATACTTTTTATTTAATTGGAATAATTATGTATTTCTTGTTTTACATAATTTTCGAAAAAATACGACATTGACGTCGTTTCTCATATAAGTGTTTCTTTTACGGCAATTTCTTTTCATCGCTCTAATTCTTCGTTCAATCAGTAAATTTTGTTGAGTACAATTTTGATGATGATGTTTCTTCTGATGGACGAACAAACCAATTATATCTGACCACAACTATAATTTTGTCTCGATTACTCTATCAGGTACACAACGATGTAACACGGAAAAGATGGCTGAAGCGATGGAAAAGAGTAATCAGTAGATAAGATCGTTGCATCACATATAAATTGATGTCTAAATATATGTATGGAGCATTTTGTGCCACATCGACAAATAAATGAATTTTTGAAGCTATATAAATTTCAAAATCAACCGTACGAGTAATTTGACCCGCCATACGGCGGTTCTGTTTTCAAAATTGCCAAACTTTTTCTTCATTTATTATTTATCGAAAAAAATGTAGAAAATTTTTTTGATATGAGATTCGTATTTTTGAATAAATTGGAATTTATTAACAGTTAAATTACTTAATTTTGGAATATTTTTAAACTTATATTGGAATTTTACTAGTGTGTATTCTTGAATTTTCTAAAAGAAAATCGGAATCAATCAATCTTGAAGATCTCGAAATTTTCCAGAAAATTCAGTAATTAAAAAAAAAGTATTTTTTTATAATTCCTTGCATTTACGGAATATATTGTGACGAAATTTGCAATTTTCTACTGCATCCTCTCTTTTTCTAGAAATTTATCATTTCTGAACAAACATTTCACATTATATTGAGTAAAATTGAACATATTTTTTGTCTAAAAGTACTGTTTTCGGGGATGATTTTTGGGCAAAATAAAATTAAAATTCTTCGAATTATTATTCTGGATTTTTTTACACGAATTTGTCGATCCTCTAAAAACATGTAAAAATTCTGTAGAAAAAAAAGATATTTCAATTCCGAGTGGCTTTGGTAAAAATGATATTTCTCAATTGACAACCACAATATGTCGCTAAACGATGGGCCGAATAAATTCAAATTTGATAGGCATCTTTAGTGGACTGTTTTTAGAGGGTTTTGGCACTAAAATTGGGATGAAATAATTTTTTATTTTTAATCAAAGCAAAATTTTGTGAAAATATTTTTTTTTTCTAGCCGATTCTCGTACAAACCCTCACAAAATACTGATACAAATTAATCCTAGAACTCCACTATTAATTTTTTCGCCTTCAAACCCGACATCGGCATAAAAAAAACCCCGATAGTTTCTTTAGCATAAAATGTTTCTAGTATATGCGATAACGAGGTTTAATTATACACAATTCTATTCGTTTTTCGATAACGAAGAAAACAACGTACGATAAAATTACATTCGGTGAACGTTTATTAATGAAAACTTATGTAAACGAAAGAAAGTTTCGAAAAAAGAACAAAAATGAACGATGAATGTTTGTTTCTAACCCTCCGTTCACACGCGCTAAAATTTCAAACGTTGCTACACGCGTCGCAGGGAATCGCCGCAATGCTTTTGAGTCCTACAATGTTGCGATATCGTTCCTACGCACATGCGCGCGCCGTTGGTGCTCAAGTGCTCAGTAAGAGATATGGCAACGTCGAACGTAAAATCGTGTGTACAACTCTACACGCACTAGCGGGAAAACGCCGCATTTCTTGCACTTATTGTTAATCATATTAAATATTATTTATAGAATATAAATTGAAAATTATCATATAATTTTCTGTTTTATTGCGTTCTACCAATAATAATACAGGAATAGCTAAATTGTCACAAGTGTATCATTCACCTGAATTTTTGTTGATTAATGAAAAAGCAAAAAATCCGGCGTTTCGCTCGTAACACGTGTGACGGAGGGTTAATGTTAAGAATACGTTCGGTTTTGTACGACTTAAGGGTATGGGTCAGTCGGTATCTCGCTACCGTGAGTGCGAGAGAGATAGCTGCAAATTTCAAAAGTGAAATTCTTCGACACGGTTTGACCGATTACAAAAAGGCTCTGTCAGACCATTTTTGCCATCGTCCTGCGTGGGCTGACAGAGCTTTTTTGTAATCGGTCAAACCGTATCGAAGAATTTCAACTTCGAAAATTCGAGGTGAGGTTAGGTGACGGATCCATTCTCTTAAATTGGTACCCGGCATTATTTTTGGCGGAAAACCCTTCGCGAAAAAAGTAATCCTAATTTTGGCTCGATACTGTATATTTTTGCCAATCCGCGTCGTTCCTTTTTTACTGTCCCGAATTTCCCGTACAAACGCGTTAAAATAGAAAAAATAAGACGCTGCGTTAAAAACTGGCCTAAATCGTAACGTACAATCACCTTTTTTCCGAGTCCTAAAATTCAAGCGCAAAAAGGTGGAACGACATTAAATTCATTGCAAAAACTATTGAATATTATTTAAAGACACTATTAATTTTTTTATTAAAATATAACACGTTTCGCTTCGTACGATGATTGGATAAGTGTTAAGTATATAAGGTGAGTGACTCGACGTGAAGTATCTTCAACGTGTTTGAATGTGTATGAATTATCGCGATGCGTTTTAGCGTTGAAGCGAACATTTGCTCTAAATCGGACGAACGTTCTGGCGTGCTACGCTCTCGTAGAGCATAATTGGAAAGTATATCTCGCTTCTTGAGCACTCTGCTAAAGATACATACGCGTTTAATAGCAGTCTTCATAAATATATATATGTATACACCACCATTCAAAAGTTTGCAGTCTATGAATTTTTCTCGCGAATAAAAAAAAAATTCTATTTGTTATACGAGCGCAAAATTTAAATGAAAAATACCGCATAATAATTCGCCGATAATTAAAAACAGCTAAAATTTCTTTAATCAAACAAATACATTTTATAAATTGAGTTTAAACATCGAATTATATATTTATAACCTAAAAAGTATGATGTAAATTAAAAAAAAGTATCGACCGATTAATCGAAAATACTAAACAAATTTTCATTCAAATAGTGAATAATTTACAAAATATCAATACATTTTTTTTATTTCATTAATTATCTTGAAAATAAATGAAATTTATTGATGTTATAACGAAGATTTTGAACTTTTTATCGATAGTTTATTTATGTTCTGGTTTATAGAGCTTCTCGAATGAACCAAGAGTTCGAAACGCCTAGCGAGAGCAGCGCCCTCTGGAGCCGCATTTCGCTGATTGCCTTTGCAACATCCGAGATGCGCGCAAAGCCACGGCAACAATTCGCAAATTGTCCCTAAGCAATTATATCCAACATCTTATTTCTTTCTCTTTTTTCTTCCACTTTTTTTCTCATTTTCATGACAAACCATAGTCACGCTTTGTATATACACGTGTATATATACATTTATGCAAATATCTACAAGATCTTCCAGTGTCGCGTGAAACTACGTGACCACAAATACATCCGTGCGACAATGGCCTCCATTTTTCATTTTTTATGTTTTTCCACTCAAATCATATAATTAACCTCAAATTCCACGAACTTTTGAGCATCTCGCATCGAAATGACACACTCCATGAGAAATTGTAACCTTTATCATACACATTTTTGTAATGATATACGCGAAAATAAAAAAATATCAAGTCTCCGTAAAAAAATCAATGATCAGAACGTTATGGATACTAAAAAAATGTACAAATTCGTTTTTGGAGGTTATGATCGTCCTTTTTAAGCTTTTGATAACCCCATGAAGTCTGTGAAAAAATAATCTCGTGAAAATATTGCGTTCATCGACTTCCGCTCCCTTTCATATACAGTCGAACATAGAAATTTTATTCTCTCGTCTATATATTCTTTTTGCCTTGCCACACGTGATTTCCGTTGGTAATGCATAGACGCTTGCACTATATTTGCCCAGATTCTGTCCCACATCACGTTTTTTTTTGCGTCTCGCGTTATATAATAAACGTAATCCAAAAGTTTCATATATACAGGTGTGTATACGTTCGTACAGTTACAATTAAAATTTGTCTTAATTAGTTATGAAGCTGCACGCACGTTCGTTACTATGTGCTGATTGTCTAGACAGAAACGAGTGAATGAAATGTAATTATATAGATACACTCTGTAATTATGGGGGTCTTTATATTTTAATTGATTGATAAATCAAATAATTACTGATGCTCATCAAAGGAAAACAAATAAAAAATCAAATTTCGATCTAAAACAAACCGATTGAAAAAAACCTTGTGATATACTGAAGTATAATAATAAAACGTGAGAAAATATTGAACAGTTTATCGTTCGGTTTCACGTAGCTGTGAATTAAATTGAAACAATTACTAAGAATTCATTGATTAATAAACAATTAACTTGTTAAATCGATGTACAAACAATCCATCGTCCTGTGAGAAAGGATTACGAGTCCGAACGATGAGCCAAAAAAGGCGTCAAGAAATGTCGTAATGATCGATTAGACCTGCATTTAATCGGAAGTTTGAAAAAAGTGAGTAAATAGAGATATAAAATGGAAAAAAAGAGAAAAATTGTAAGTATCTGTGGGAAGAAGTGAAGGTACATATATATGCGATTAAAAGTTCTCGCTCGCGTTGGAGGGATTGTCGGACATGTCTCTCCCACTTCTTGGCAAAGCCGAGTGTCTTTAACAACACGGACGGAATCTTCTCTCCCCACAGACTTTTTCTCTCCTCTGTCGAGTAAAACTATCGCACCTTTTCCGATCTCATGCCAGTCACAACCCCGTTCCCAGACTCGAAAGTTCCCCTTGTATCATCAAAAATATACACACAAAGGAGAAAGAAACTCCGCAGAAACTGAAATCTACGACGAACAACATTATTCCTACGATTTTCAAACTATTTTGACGAAAAAAAAACAAAATTATTTTCTGTGTTCCATTTTTAGTTTCGGTGCTTTTTTTGTTTATATTTTTTTCTTCGAAATTCGGTCACTCATTGGTGTCTCAGTGTGAATTACTGAGGAATATCGAGAGGAGAAAATGAGACGAAAAGAACTTTTGTGCCTCGTGTGGGCGATCGTGCTTATCAATTTTAGTGATTTTGTCGCTGGCGATGCAGAACCGGCGATTTTACAAAACTCCCCGGATCTTGCGCATCTCAGACCGGTAAGTTTTTATCACGATCTGTACATCGATTTTAACGAATGTATTGAGCACAAAATTAAAATCGAAAATTCTCTTTGTCAATACCGCTTTTTATCGGCATTTTTTAATGAGCCAAAAGAAAAGAAATGGGTAACAGATTCACAAAAAATATCCCATTGATTGCCGCATTTTTTGCAGACTTTGTTTCTCGCATAAAATCAAAAGAAAACCAGAGCAATGTGTTCGTTTAATGATTTCCTGATATTTACCAAAGATAACTAAATTGTACGTTGCAAATGGATTAAGAAATGAGTGCAATGAACTTAAACTTGAAGGAATTAATCAATTGACGAGAGAAAGTATGCAAAAAATTATTCGAGATACAGCTGTTTAATAATAATTCATATCAATTCGTATAATTATTTTTCGTATACAATATATACAATTCGTATAAATAATCTGATTATTTGAAGATTTAATTACATCGATCTTAACCCTTCGTTCTTCGTTGTTTTATCACTGTACAATACGAGTTACGCCTAACCTCGTTACCGTCATATTTTCCTGTCATTATATTTGTTTGCCTTCTCGGTAATTATGGACTCGCAGCCTCTCTCAATCACTTCCGAGTGAAACGATACAGGTCATTCAAATCGATAACAACAAAACGGTTATCGTTTCTTATATCGAGTTTATATTTATTGGCCGATTATTTCGTCCGACAAAGCGGTTGTTGGAGATTTTTATAACTCCTGTTTAGCCATTCGATCGGAAATCTTTTCGTCATTTCTTACTCTCTTCGGTTTTATTTATTTTTCATTTATCATATATTTTTTAAATTAAAATAGGTAGAAAAGATTTCCGATCGTCTGTTTAAGACCCAATGAAAAATTTGTGTGTCGTATCGATGTATAAAATCGTACAAAACAATTAAACTTCATTATTTATCATTTTGATGGGATTTGCTTTCTTGGTTGTTATTATTTTCAGTGCTCAATGACTATTTTTTTAACGCCTTTAATATTCAATAAGAATTTTCTAATCGCTCGGTTTATTACCGGTGAAATTCATGTCATACCGCGAGTTGTTCGACATCCACGTATCGCTTTTCGAAATAAAATTCATGAACTCAACGTTCGAGAGAAATCTGGCAATTAGATGATGAGATATGAGATTAAAGGGGTCAGAATATGAATCGAGAATACAAGGAGCAAGGAAAGCTAATGGATTGAAGGGATCGGGAGAAGAATGGATGAAAAAATTGTACGAGGAAAAAAAAAGAGGCGGGAGGGTCAAGAAGTCACTCTGTCAGTGGGTGAATGCAACAGGACTACTTTCTTACTCACCGAGAAATTTATCTCGCGTTGCATATCTCAAAATCAACAAAACCCTGATCACATATTAATCATTAATAAAATTTATTTAACATTTTTTTATAATTTATTCCGATCTGTTTATATTTTGGCACTAAAAATATTGTAAAATAAAAATTGGTAAAAGGAAAAATAAAAAAGTGTGTGGATCGATTTTTCGAATAATCCTAATTTATCCAATTACATTCGTACAAAAAATATTCGTTTATAAAGATAAAAAAAAATAAAATCGGCTGCATAATTGAAGAACTAAATTAATTCTAAACTCAATTCATCTAAATCTAGACTCAATTCTATTCTAGACTCAATTAATTATAAACATCATACAAAATAAATTGAATAATGCTTTTAAAATTCCCTAATTTCTTACTCAATTATTTGACGAATGATTTCTAAAAGTCAAACAAAATTTAGAAAGGAGTCAAAAAAATGGTACAATAAAAACTGAACGGAATTTCCCAGCATCGGAATGAATAATTATTAGAGTTTTTTTTTTACCGATTACATTATGTTCGTTTTCATGAAGTAATTAGTAGAATTCAGACTTTCTCACTTGACAAATTCTTCTCGATCTGAAAAGAGTGGCAAAAAATAGAGGCGTCTCTAATTTCGTTCTAACATCCCATTAGATGAAAATAAAAGAATGAATTTTTTTTGGGCAATAAAAAATGTGACGTCAGAGCAAAATCTCTTTGATGCTTTGTGAATTATGATTACCGGATTTGGCGGTTAAAACTAATGTAAAATTTCATAGGAAAGTAGTTCGTCGGACTTGTCGGAATTCCTGCTCTGTAGTTATAAGTCTAGGCCGGAAAGCGTGAGAGCCAAAAATATTAATAAGTACCAACGCTCGTGATACACACACGTGCACATGTAACATATCCTCGTGAATAAAAGAAAGGTGAGAGAATAAAGCGAGAGTGTAGAAAACGAGATAAAAAAAAAGAGCAGATCGTTATGATTGTAAGATCTGAATAAAAATAGAGATATCATAGCGGTGACACGAGATTTCCGTTCCCTCGTCAACACGATCGAAATTACGTGGAAATCTCGAAAATATTACGGAGAACCTGCTGGCGAAAGAGAAGAAAAAATCGATCAACCGTGGTTAGTATTTGCCTCGTTAATTTTCTCCCGCTCTAACTCTTGTACTAATTTTATGATTTCCTGGATAAACGACATCAATTATGACGATAAAATATTACACGAATTATTGCGCGAAATATTATTACAAGTTTGAAAATTAATGAGATGTGTCAAATGAATTATTTTTCTTTTTAATCACTATAAAAGTATAAATTCGTGATGATTAATGAGGATTAATACTTTTCACTAAAAGTTTTAAAATTTTTCTATTCCAACCACGTTTTTTACAATAAAAAAATATAGCACTGTCAAAATACGTAAATATCCTGCTATTAAAAATCATGGCCCAATTTTTGTCACTTAAAAACGTGGATTTTTACTCCAAACGAAAGTTTCGAGTGCCGGATCGGTGGATAAAAAACTAAATCACTTGGAAAGATCGTTAAAATCAGTCTAAGTCTAACGATCGGTTACAAAAGTTGAGATTGAGTGAGCGAAATAATTTCCCGGTACACTTGAAAACCTGACGATTTTTTCACAGCGGAAGTAAATGTATTTTTGTTAAATGTTTTTTTTTATCTTTTTTTTTTTCAATTTAACGAGCACCGATCGGTGAGAAAAATGAAAAAGAAATATTGAAATAAGGGAAAATAAGTGAAAATTAAGAAGATAAAAAAAAATTGACCACGAGGCGAGAGAGTGACGTTGACATAACGATTAAAACATGCACTGAATATGCACTGCGAGGCTGTCCAGATCCCACACACCCTGCCAGCACGATCTCCTTTCACTCTCATCGCCTTCTGAACTATGGAAAGACTTTGTGAGAAAACCGCAATTCGCTCGTGCACGCCGTTGATGTTTCCTTACCTGCATTCATTTGCCCCTTTTTCCTTCTATTTTCTTATTCTCGTGGAAAAATCTATACCACAATATTTCTAAGTGTAAAAGCGTGCGAGCCTTACCAACACTTGAATGAAGACCGAAAAGGAAGAAATTCACGTCTTCGAGTTCGACTATCGACTCGGTGAGTTCTTCCGCTTTTTTTCATTTCTTCCTTATTCACTCTCTTTTTTTCTACACCAATTAAATCGCTATGAAAAGGAAATTGTTGCATTTAAACGTGAACCAAAATCCAATCGATTTAATAACTTCAATTGTTTATCTTTCTGACATATTGTTGCCGTAAGAACAAAACAAAAAAGGGTAAAGGGAAAAAATATAGTGTGAGTTTTATCAACATTAATTTTGTAAATGTAGAAAAAAAAATGAAAATATTAATGAAACTCGTACATATTTTGTTAATGAGGTTAATTGGACAAATTTCTCGTAATAAATTTCACGTTTAACGATACCAAAACGATCATTAAATCAACAAAATTCGTTCTTACAATCCGATTTTTATAACGATCTCTCGACCCTCGAGCACTCTTAATGAATTTCATTAGCCGCAACCTGATCTCGGAAGAGTCTCGTTTGGAAAATTCAACGTTCAATTATTCCCCGAGAGACCTCGTACGCGTGTGATCCAGTGCACATTCAATGGAAATCGGTTCTTCCTCGTCTCTCGTTTATGGATAACGAGCAATGAAGCCCACGGAAGCGAAACTCTTTTCTTTCTCTCATATCTGTTTACCTTATGAAACGGTGAGGAGAGAAAGATTCTTCATTCCAGATGCAGAAAAGATGGCGCTGGTTTTTCGCATTTGCACGTTAATTATGACGCACTCTCACCTACTTTTGAGATTTGCAGATTTTTCTTTCTGACCTCCTCCGTAGACAAAGAGACGTTTGCGTTTTTTCGGGGGGTTTTTTTTTGTAGACAGTAAAATTTCGTCATATTTACACAAGAAAAAAAAAACATTATAACGTACAGTTACTTATTCATGTCAAACAGACAAAAAAGAAGAAAAAATGAATGAATTAGAGTTGAACTGAATCAAATCAAACTCAATAATGAAAGTAAAAATGAAATATAACTGACAACCAGATAAATAGAGTCGAAGAAAAAATATTAATCAAACGAAAGAAAGATGACGTTAAAAGAAAAAATAATAACGTTTCGAAACAGGTCGCGTACAGGGTCGAGAAGCCTCAAAGTTTCGATCCGGTACAATGCTCTTGTAGCACGAAGGTGAAGGATGATTCCCGATGGCCTCTCTCGTGGACAAAACCGTTTATACTTTCTCTCCAAACGTACACACACAAATATATGTTTATATATGTGTGGCTCGGAGAGTTATCATGGTTGATTTTCATCCGGTTCCTGTATAACGATTACACGATCCCACGCGAGCTATTTACACCCTGATAAGTTCAATAAACCAATCGTCTGTCTTTTCTCTCTCTCTTGTTCTCTCTCATCTTCGAATGCTCGTAATTTCATCTGTTTTCTATGACAAAAGGGGAGAAGAAATGAAAAAATGTGTGCAACATTCTTCACCATTCGCGGTGAGAAAGATCCGCCGTTTTTCATGTTCGTGTGTTTATTTGTAGCGCTAAATAAACGCGTGTGTGTCGACGTATTCACTAGCCAAGTGAAACCGAAAGTCGTCTTCCCGCATTGACCCCTGAAAGAAATTTCTCCGAGAGCGAATCCTTGAGCAATTCACGCGCATAACTTCGCTTCACTTCCGGTCTTTGATTATTTATCGCTCATCTTTCTCGCCAACTCTCCGCATTGCAAATAAAAAAATAATCAACCAAACAAACAAACGGCAGGAAATAATTCTAGAAACGTTTTGTAATCGAGGAAACCTGCTCATGGAATAATTTTCTACGTGCTTATACAGCTGGAAAAATTCTCACATTTTTTTGACCCTCGATCGAGAAAAAATTGACAAATTACCAAAGAAGAAGAGCACAAAAATCTCATCTAGAATATTTCGTAAATAAATACCAGCAAAAGGTGTCCTTAAATCATCATTTTCGGCATCTCTCAATCGAAGAAAAAAAATTCAGCATCTAAAGATACTGAGAACTTTGATTAATGATTTGTGACACCAAAGAATTATCGAATAATAAATAACGCAAGAAATATCCATGATTAATTAATCACCTTTTTGACTTTTAAGAATAAGAAATGAATTATGGAATTAATAAACCAAACAACAATCGAGAGTCTAATCCAGAAAGTCCAAATATAAAAAGGTGAAAAATAATAAAATAATAACTCGGTAATTTGTAGCATGTGGACATCGTGGATGGAGAAAAAAAACGATGATCTCTCGTCACATACACGGCTTGTAATAATAACGTACGAGAGGGAAATTATCCACGCTTGAAATCGAGAGATGAACGCAGATAGAGATTGAGAGAGAAAGATATTACAGAAAGAGAGAGAGAGAGAGAGAGAAAGAGAGAAAAAATAAGGACAGAGAATGAGCGAGGAGAGATTGGATTTTCAAGAAAGTCTTCTCTTCTGAAAGTTTAACGAGTCCGATGTTCCCCGAGGCCCGGTGTTGTTGTTCATCTATATATTAAATGTATTTCTTCTTGCCGGTCATCTTCTCTGTCTCTTTTATAGTTATAGACGTTTTTGTAGGTGAGTCTCAATCATCCAAACATTCTAAATTCACTCTCGAGTTCTCGCATGCCCTGGTCATCACCCATTTCACACAGATATACATATGTACATATTTATTTCTCTCTCCTTTCACTTAAAAATAAAACGAAAGGGATTTCGCTCGCTCCAGGAACACGGTGACCGATGTATCTCCTTTTCTCTCTCCTTCAAACGAGGGAAAAGTGAATCTCATTCACCTGACAATCCCGACCAACCAAGTTTTACTCACTACCTAAAGAATCTTTCGCTATTTGCCCAGATTATAAAATATCAATTCCTGAATATGTACGTGTGCTTGAGAAATTTCGTAATAAATCGATTTTATTCGATGTATGCAAATTTTGTATAGAAATTGAATCATATTATTAGATAATCATCGATCGTCGATCATTTTCTACATAATATTTTAATTAAATATATCAATCACTGAGAGAAAAGTCAATGGTATCTACAATACGTACACTGAGAAAATAATGTTGTTGACCGAAACAAATTTCGTTTCTCTCAACCAAAATATTTAGTTCGATGCGGGCAATAAAATATTTTTGAGATAAGACAAAATAATTTGTGAATGCTGAAGCAAGTTATTGGCCGAACCATCAATACTTTGGTGCAGCCAAATAAATTAATATTAATCCAATAAAATATCATCCAAATAAACTAATTCATTTATTCGTCCCAACGATTACAGTTTAGTCAATTTGGTAATTGAGATTCAAACAAATATTTTATTAAAGCAACTAAAAAGTATGCGTAAGCAAATAAATGGTACCAGTTGTTCGAACAAAATCATTTGGCTCCGGTGATTTAGTTGATTCATCTACAAGAATTTTTCATGATTTAGTTGAATAAATTAAATCATTTGCCATTCAACAAATAAATTGTTGGATCCACCAATTTTTCATCCAACAAAATGGAATTAGTTCGATGAACAAACTTTTTTTTCTCAGTGTACGATTGGACGTCTTATGGTAAAATTTACTAATGAAAATTGTCAGGGAAATTATATTATAGTTAATTGAACTATAATTTTAGTGTTTATTGAAACATAAGATCCCAATGATGTGTGTAACGATGTGTTATTTAAGGGGCTATTAGAGTTTGATACTTTTGAGAAATCGATTTTTTTTTCATTTTTCGAAAGTATATACATGTAATATGTTTGTGTAAGAATTTCAAAACGATCGGAGCAGTCTAAGTATATTTTTCAGCGTCCTTTACATGAGTACCTCAGCGTGCATACCTGAGCGCGAAAAACTTTGAACGCGTTTTTCTCGAAACACCATTTTTGAAATTGGTCTCCACGAGATCTCAAAAACTACTTGACGGATCCTTATGAAATTTAAATCACATATTCTACATATATATTCCTAGAAATTAACGCTCTACGAAGTTAAAATTTTGATTTTATATTATATTTTTAATATCTTTTTTGTAGAAAAAACAGTGACAAAAAAACATGTTTTTTATTTTTTTTTTGTTTTCATCCACCATTTTGTTATTTATCGATAAAAATTAATATCCAAGCGTCATTACCTACCTGACGTTATACTTAATCTAACGCACTTTGTTTTTTTGGTGTCAGACAAGCCGTTCCTGAGATATGATGGCGACCGTTTGCCTCCTACTTTTCGAGGCGCTTTGTTCAAGTGCAGTTTTTGCACATAAAAATGTAGTAAAATGAATAAAAAAAAAAAATTTGTATGTAAATAAAGACTAGATTTATCATCCCCAACAAGTTTTATTTCAATATTTTTAACAGCATGCCCAGAAAAAATTCCCAAAAATAGCCTTTTTTTTAGAGTTCAAACTCTAATAGCGCCTTAACCCTAGAACCCCACAACGGGCTAATTAATTATCCCACGAAAATGACAAATTTCCTTCCCGAACTATGTTTTTAAACCATTCCTTCGGTTTTATAGAGTTTTCACCATTAAATATTTACCGAATGCGACTTTATCATTCACCATTCTCTTCATTATAAAAAAACTAAGAGAATGGCATATAATTAAACCTTATTATCGCATACGAGGAACATTTTATACTGAAGAGAAGATTGGGGTAATTATTTACCTCAGTGTGGGGTTTACGTTGGAAAAAATAGATTGTGGGGTTGTAGGGTTAAAAAGTGCTATGTGCCATAGTAAAAGCCCTAACAACGAGCAAATAACCCAAGCAATACTATAAGCAAGTTGCTATTGATATAAAAAAATATGATACGCTGTAGCATATTTATTGTTGAACCGAAATTTTGTCAATTTAACCATTTTTTCACCATCTATATGGTGGTTAATGACTTTCAATGGGTAGGCCTCATTAGAACATTTCATGGTAGTGTAACTATTAACATAATGTAACATAAACATGGTTGGGATGCGCGTGAAGTAAAGTTACATCGATATACACATTGGTAACTTCTACCATGGCCATAATTGAGTGCACTATTTCGATCGTAAAAGGTTCTATACATTTTACTAAAGGTATCACTATCCTCTGGTAACAAATAGGCAATATATTTGCGAAGATCATTGTTGCATCCAATATACGCACATAATGCAATCGACTAATAAAATGTAGTAAATAGAACCACATTTATTCGAATCTAGAGTCGCGGTAGGGCCTCGAAACAAGTACATTTATAAAAGAGAGTTCGCTCCAAGACTCTTTACAGTGAGGACCGCGTTTCCAACTGTTTTCGAAAACTTTCAAAAATTATTCCATACTATAAAATATTTCTATCACCCCAGGGAAACACCTAATATGGTTAAAATACACCATAAAAACTGCACCATAAATTTTTCTGAGTGAAATATTACAATAAAATGATAATAATGAAAAACAAATCTTCCTAATTATTTAAATCGTATTATAATTATTGGATTCTTAATATAATATATAATATATTTATTCGTAATAACGTTAATGAAAATATATTCGTGAAAGTTTTTCATATTCCTGGTTCTTGATCGTTAAATCATCTCGAAACTTTCAATTAATCTCAGCTATAACTCCACTCGACAAGATGTTTATAATATATATATATATATATATATATATATATATATATATATATATATATATATATATATATACGTATTATGATTCTGACTTGGCGAAGTTGAGATTCCATACGTTCTAATGGTCCTCTGATTTTTTTTTTTTCCCACTCTGATACACCCTGAAGAGAGTTTCGATACGAAGACTTATGCAACGCGATTAATGCTCGAACTCTCGTAATAAACGTAGTAAGAGTACGAATATTTGCATTTTAGAATATACACATCCGCAATCAAGAGGCGATAACGCGTTTCCTTCATTCGATAATGATCCGGTCGAAAAATTGCTAATTACCTATTTTCGGATGTATACGTAATAATTGTTTTTGCAAAATCAAATTGTCGGATTAAAATACAATAGAATTGGAAGTAAATGTTTTACTGTTCATTTATTTATTTAGAGCCAATAAAATGAGTGCGAAAAGATTTCGCGTTCATTGGCCTTTACGAATCATTAATTTTTAAGAGCCCACGTTTTCCTTGATCCAGGAAATGAATTTTTTTAAATGCTGCATCGAAATCACGAGTTCATTTTGACGATATAGAAAAATGAACGAAGTTCGAGGCGAATATTCATGATTTTAATTGCTCCGAGTGGCTGGAGAAATTGGAACGTTTAATTAAAAGTGATATAATCGTCGATCAAGAAATTCCAGGAATTTCGGCCACCCCACACTCGTATTTTCTGTTGCTTCTTAAACGAATTTGCATAATTACTGACTCGATTAAAAGTAAAATCTTCAATTAATACGCGGAGCTGCTTGTATGTGTATGAAAGAAAAAAAATATTCGTTACGCGTGAATCGTCGTAATTGGCGGGATAGTGCAAAGTTGCTTAAGAAGAAAATTGCTATTCGGTAGTTTCAGTCACGACTTCAACCGGATCCACGTTCAAGATTGTCGTCGTCACAGCAGCAGCAAATTTTGAGCGACGTGCAGCAACATCAGAGACGTTACAATCAAGCGAATCAGGATAATCCTTCGCAATTGATAGCGTTTCCGGGTTTGAGTCGTCAAACGTCATCCAAATCAGAATCGATCGAACAATCGAGTTTCCCTTCGTTGGCTAAATATCGTGTCGATCGTACAAAGCAACAGGAACAACAACAACAACAACATCAACAAAACGTTAAAAACGATGGAGGAATTAATTTCCTCCAGACAGCAGCGACTCAACGATATCAGCCGCAGTTGAAGCAACAATTGATAAATCCCACGAGCCAACGATTCTTTGATTATCAAACTGACAGGCAACAAGGGAATCCGAGTCAGTCAATTTTCGAAGAGGAACAAAAAATTCGGCTTAACGAGTATTACGAGAAACAACGACAATTGGAATTGCTGAAAAAACAACGAGAACAATTGATCCTCGAGCAGCGAGAGATCAAAAGGCAACAAGAATTGTTGAAACTTCAACAAATCCGACAGCAAACATCGACCACCAGATTTACTACAGCAGCCCCTACGAGCCCAACTCTTTACGTGACAACTTCATCCCCTTTATTGCTTTCATCACCAACTGCCAGAAGAATAACACCAGCCGAAAGCGAACTGTTCCTCAAGGCAATCGCGACCCACCAGAAAAAATTCACAACCACAACTGCCAAGCCGTTCACTACAACAGCCAAGAGCATCAGCCCTTCGAAAGTTCGCCAAGAACGACTCCAGGATCATGGGAAGAACGACGAAATCCCCAAAGATCTTTTGTCTTTGATTCAAGCTCAACAACCCCAATTGCTTGCTTCCGGTGGCAAAAAGCCCCAGATTAAAATCATTTACCAAACAGAAAGACCCACGCAAACTTCGGTCACTTCCTCGTCGAGAAGTTCCAGCAATTCTCCAACAACGTCCTCTTCCTCTTCGGACCACGAACTCCTGCTGAAACAACTGAAACTCGCGTTGGCGCAGTCCGCTGATGACGATCAACGAAACGTTACCACGAGAGATTTGGTGCTTCCAAATGGCAAAAAACTTCAACTTATTCAATCACCCAACGGACTTTCCTCCATTGTGCCAAATGACGGTTCCAGCCAATTCCAAACTGTCACCAAAGCTCTCGAAGCTTCAACCTCAACAACGACAATAAGGCCTGCTAAAGCGATTCTCGACGAATTGACCAAAGGTGTTTTGCCTCCTGGTGCAGATTTTGAAGTTTTACGTCACAAGGACGACGGCAGATTGGAAGACGTTGGAAAATCACCGATTCACAATCAACCCGGTAAAAAAGTCACTTTCGTCGTCCTCGAGGAACAACCCGACGGCAGTTACAAAGTTCAAGGAGTAAAAGGAAACGCCAAAGAAAACGGGGCCGACGTCGATTCCATCGTCGAAAAAATCAAAAAAGGCGAACTCAAATTACCGCCCAGAAATTCATCCAATTTGAAATCCGCAGCTTCATCCAATTCTAACGTTCTCACTAAAAAAGAAACTACCACCGTCCAAAGCTCAACTTCCTCGACAACTTACACTAAAGAAACCAACACTCTTCCAACCACTTTTAGACCAACTACCATCAAACATAACAACGCTCCAGTCACCTCCAGATTCAAAGAAAGGTAAATTCGAATTTTGATTCTCATTCGCCAAATCCTCTTACGATACAAACAAAATAAATATATATTTTTTTTCATTCTCTTATATAAAGGGGAAAGTTATTGGTCACGATCCAGTTGCTCGTCAATCTTGCTTCCATGCTGCAACACTTTCTAAAAAATACCAATTTCAAAACCTTTTTTATTATCTATTTTTAATATTCGACTCAATGACGCGTAATTCCAGGGAACCAAAATTCTCTGCCAATTTTCTTTATCCACAATATTCTTAATTCGTTTCAGAATTGATTTTTATAAAAAAATATTCATAATTAGATTTATTATGATTGATAATATGAAAAATAATGTATGTATTTTCGTACAGCTCATCTTCCTCAGGATATTTTCCATACGTAACTGTATCACCAAATTCAATATCATCGTCGGATAATTACGTGACTTCAGCATCAACGACGAGCGCTCACGTATTTAATTCCCTGGCCAATACCGCGAGCACTCCTCGTAATCCAACTTCGCGTTACGAGAACGATCAAATATCATCGAGATACACGACAGCGAGTATTCAACCGTCAATAATTCCCACGTATTCAACATTCGCACAATTCAACGATGACGCAAGCACGACAAGTTCACCGGCATTTTCAACCACCGCTTTTCCCCGGACAACTTCCTACGTACATTTTTCGTCGAATAATCCAATCAGCACCAGACCAGCCATCACAAATTCGAGCCCCAATTTCAGCGGATCCGCGACTTCCGAAAATCTCGTTCTCGATGATTTTCAATTACGAAGCACCGTACCAAGTTTCCTCGATAATGGACAAAATTTAATAAATCAACACGAAAGCATGACCGGATTACTTCGTCGCGAAGGACTTTTCGCTATGGCCAAATATCTCAGACAATCCGGGCTCGATATCGTTCTCAATGAAACTGGCAAGTTATTTTTTATTTTTTCGAATTACTCTATAAAAACTGTTGTTTCAACGGCTCTTAACATTTCGGGACATCCTTTGTATATTTCGATATACATTTTTTCATTTTTCCCACGCTCAATTAACTTTGGCTCTATTTTTCCTTCAATGGAAGATGAAATTATACTTTGTAAATATTGCTTGTACGTTGCAGAAGATATTTCGACATCGCTTGTACCATTTATGCATTTATTTATTTATTTTTTATTATTCCATGAGAAAGATCAGTCTTCCGTTGATGTTTTATTAAAATAATTATGAGTCGTTGACTTTGACGAGATTTTTGCGCAACGAAGTGACGCGTCTCTTCGTAGAAAATTCATCAATAATTAAGTGTGCTCTTTTTCTTCACAATCTTTGAAATTTTATGTTTATTGTGTACTTTTATCTCAGGTCCGTACACTATATTTGTCCCAACTGACAAAGCTTTTCGGACTCTGCTGGTTCAGCTCGGAGGACCCGATAAAGCGGAACAAAAGTTCCGTGAAAATCCTCGACTTTTGAGTGGCGTGAGTTAAATATACAGATTTCACTAAATCATCAAATATTTTCAATAATTAACAAGATTTTTATCCTATCAGAATTCCGAGACTTCGCAATCGGATGAAAATCTGAAAATAAAATTCTTAAAACTTTACGAACATCGATTTTCGATAATATAATTCCAAAAAGACATTAACATATTGTTTAAACAAAATATTCTTTGAGAGATAATCAGCCTTTTTTTCGTTATGTGAAATGAGTGGCGATTTTTCTAAATACATAAGAATTTTTGAAGAATATCTCCTTTTCAAAAACTTTTGAAAAATTAATTAAAAATCACGAATTTTGCACATGTCTTCATAACTAGTAATTTAAAAAAAGAAAAAAATTGCAAAGCATTCTAGAAAAAATCATCAAATTCTTTTCATATGACGACGACAAACAAAAACGTCTCATTCTTAGGTAAAATTCTTTTCTTTTTGTCAACAATTTTTTAATAATTTTTCAGTCATTTTCTTGATATCAATGTTCGTAAGGTCTTGAGGTTGAATTTTTTCAGATTTTTGGCAAATCGCTCAGTACTGAAATTACTATGGAACAAAATAATTGTTATGAGCAATGTGCAATTTGTTCTTGAATTAACTTAAAAATGATAAAAAATGAATGTTTCGCAGTTGCTTCTTCACCACGTGATTCCAGGAGCTTTTCGAATGGACACACTTCAAGACGAAATGACCGGGGTTAGTCTGGCTGGAACACAATTGCGTGTTAACGTTTACGATATGCACGATCATGAGTGGAATGATGTTAAAGTGAGTAAAAATGTTAATTTTTAAGAATATTTATATTCTTATAACATTAATGAGAATTCTTTACTTTCATTTCCGAATTGCTATTTTATTCAAATTTTCATAATATTATAATATAATAAAAAGAAAGTTTAATTGCTCGATAACGTGGAAGCGACGACATAAAAATATATAATTTTTTTTAGGTGACTACGATAAACGGTGCAAAAGTGGCGCCGAATAAGCGGGACATTGAAATCCCTCAGGGTATTGCCCACCCAATCGACAGAGTAATGTTTCCATTGCCGGTTGGTGATCTCACCCAGACGCTGCAAGCCGATCGTGAGAGGCGATTCCTCACTTTTCTGAAGATCCTTCATGCCTCAGGCCTCGAGGACACACTCGCTGGTGAGTTACGAAATTTCAACAGCGGATTTAACTCTCGAAATAGAAGAAGAAAAAAGAAAACCAACAAGAAAAATAAAAACAAATTGTAACGCGAATGTATAATTAGTTTTAAGAGAACTGAAGCTTTATCGCTAATTTCGCAGTATCACTTATCCCAATGGCATTGTTCTTATTATATATTTTTTCAATATCGTAACGGGATAGAACATGTAGCAGTGAAAGTGGAACGTTTATGCAAAATGAACCAATAACTTTAAATGGCTTTTGACGAATGAGATTTAAATTCTGTTAATTATTTTCTTTGTTTCCTCAGCTACTCATTACTCAATAATTAAATGACATTAATTATTATGTTATTTCGCCACTTGTGACGACTCTGCTGGTATTTTATAATAAAAAGTGGGGTTTTTTTTCTTGATAAAGGAACAAAAACCTTTACGGTGTTTGCACCAACGGACACTGCATTTGCAAACGCCGCTGCCCAAAACGGACGACCTGTTTGGATCGAATCGGACGGTCCTGAGGCCGCGAAAGACATCATTTCCAGGCACATTATTCCAACAACTTTGTACACCGGAGGAATGAGATATTATCATCAGAGAGACACACTGAGACCTCAGGCTACTCTGAGCATTCAGAAAAATGGCGGTGAGCAAAGGAGATCAATTATTTGATAAATTATTTTCTTCTTCGATATTATTTTCTGGTAAATCTCCTCATAATTTTACGTAAACGACTAGAAAATGAGGATAATCGAAAGTTCTTCGGTTGCATATATAAAAATTATTCGAGTGAAAGTGCAGGGAAAAAATGTTTTGAAAATGGAACATTGCAAATGACGAATTGCTCAGTTGAAATAATTCACGTTATATTTTGTTTTCGTTTTCGCTCAGTTTAATTTTGTCATTCGCCAATTTGACTCAAACTCATGTGGGCAGTAAATAATTCGGATTACATTTCAAATAAGTGAAACACCATTAATTCATAATGCGAATAAATGCATGCGTGACGTCACAGTCGAGGGAACAAACGACAAAAACTACCGGACGTAAAACTCTCAATCAATTTAAGCAATTCTATTCAACAAACAACGTAATAACAATTTTCTGGATATTTCTTTTTTTTAAATATTTTTGTGGGATTTCATGAATCCTGGGCGACTGCTCGAATCGACGTGAAATATGAGGCCGTAGTTGTCAAGAACTTGAAAAAAAAAATATGGAGTTGAATGAATAGAATTATTTTTATTGTATTTGATTGAAAAATAAAAAATAATTGAATATATTTATGAAAAATCGAATGAGTTAAAAAATAATTTGGGAAAGAACTCACGGCACCATAATTTTCGAGTCGCAGTGGAATGAGTTGTCCAACAAAAAGTCTCGGTGGCAATTGACTTCTCATTATAATTAAGCCAATAGTTTTTCGATATTTGACATCCAGAGTTTCCCAACTACTCGCGTATGCTGCAAAAGCAACCCCCATTGCCTATGTAAATGACAAAAGGGGATAAAAAAGAGCGAATCACAATTTTTGTATTAAATTAGAAACGATTTTTTTAACAAGCTTCGCTCAATTCTTCTATGGAAAAAATACTAATCTAATTCATCATTTTTTTACTGACCTCTTGCGCAACAATTTCCCCTGGCAAATAATAAAACAATAATTGCTCTGCATAATACATTGCAAGGACAAGAAAAAGTCCAGCCGTCCAATTATTCGATTCCATGGAAATCTGAACAAAGAAACAATAAAAAAGACTCGAATTGTTAACGGGTTACGTTCAGGATTTTCAAAAAATCGATTGTTACTCTTCATTTTTTTTTTAAATAAAAAAATTTACTCGACAGACTACAACGGCAACATAATATTCGAAGAATCTTTTCAATTTTTTTATATTCATGAATTCCTGACTGATTGAACAAAAAAACTGAAAAGAATCTGAAATAAATGTCTACACCTAAAGAATCAATTGATTATATGTAATCGATTTTTTATTGTATTTTTTTCAATAGCTTGTTAAAAAAATTCATGAAAAACACTCATTATTTTTGGACTCTGGACATACGTAATTATTGAAGATATTTTAGATATACGTTTTTTTTTTATGAATTTAATATTTTCGATAACATCGGCATTATAAATGAATTCGGAATCCTCGATAAATTTTTTAAAAATCCCTATGAACCCAGTAAAACTTTCAACGTCTAAGAAATTGCTTACTCCCGTAATTTGAAGACCAGCGCAGCAAATAGCGATGAGAGCAGCGAAGAAAAGTACCAAAACGATGTGCGTGTATGCCAGATTAATTTCGGCCAAATCCCTGAATAAAAATTACAAAGATACAAATGTCGCGTGGAAAAAAAACCGCAATAATACAAAAAATATTAAATCAGTTGAACAACCTTAAGATTTCGTAATGAAGGTCCATTAAAGAAGATAGTTTAAAACTGATTTTATTGGAAATCTTCTCGTCGTCGTTGTTCTCCTGATGCGAAAGGTTCGAAAGTTCATAACGTAGAACGCGAAAACGAGAGCAACAATGAAATATCGACCATACAAAAGTTATTTCGGTGGACATTGTGCAACATCCGAGACAAGTTAAAATGACCTCGTGCCCGTAAGCAATTATATACAAAATTGTTGAATTATCATAGTCAAATGGATACCACGAAGCGAACGGTAGAACTCTTTCGTTGAGTAAAATCGGCACGCTTAAAAAAACGACTGTTAATAACCATGAAACAACGAGCAAAGAGCCGCAAGCTAAACTACAAATTTTCCCGTAATTCTCGAGGTTCTCCAGCACATTCGATGGACCATTTTTTATACAATTGTCCAACGATACCACGAGATGCCCGAGTCGTGAACGTTCCCGACGATAAATACACATTTTGCCGAAAGAAGTTATGAGCGCCATCTGAAAAAAATTTAAGCAACAACTCACAAAATTTCCTATCACTAATAAATTAATATTTTATTAACGGTGCCTCAGAGAGGAAAATCGAACAAGATTTTTCTGTACAGAATCCTAAAAAAGTGTAATTTTTGCATTTTTTTCTCGACTTTAATAAATCAATTTTTTTCGTAACTACAAAAATCAAATTTTTTCGTACTATAAAACAATTTTTTAAATAAAAAAATATTTATTTTTTATACGAAAAATTCTGTAATGTTTAAATCCTTTTAAGCACCCCCACTCTGAAATTTTTCATCGGCGTATAGTGCAGCGTGCGTAATTTTTGTTTGAAACAAAAAAGATCAAGAATTTTTTAGTTTTTATATAATTATCTTTGATGCGAAACTAATTTTTTTTTCTAATATTATAAATTAACCAAGTCGTGAGACTGAAAGAAAACTTACGATTTTCGCTAAATATTTCCAACTTGATCGTTTAAAAAAATTGTCGAATTCAATATTTAAATAAATCTCTTGGGTTCAGTTCATTTTTTGTTTCAGACAAACATTTTAAACATTTCAGAATATTTTGTAAAAAAAACTCAATATTTTTGTAATAAAAATTGTTTCGTACTGTCGAAACATACAACAAAATACGCTAAACATTTTGAGACATTCGTTTCATTGGAGTCGGGGAAAAAAAATACACTTTTTTTAACGTTTTAATTCAGGGTTCCCCCTTAAAATTTGCACATTTTTTCATACAGAAAAATGGATTTATAACTATAATTTATAATTATAATAAAAATTATAATTATATAATTTTAGAAAAATGGATTTATGGAGAAATAAACATTTCAGAATATTTTGAAAAAAAACTCAATATTTTTGTAATAAAAATTGTTTCGTACTGTCGAAACATACAACAAAATACGCTAAACATTTTGAGACATTCGTTTCATTGGAGTCGGGGGAAAAAAATACACTTTTTTTAACGTTTTAATTCAGGGTTCCCCCTTAAAATTTGCACATTTTTTCATACAGAAAAATGGATTTATACACCAATTAAACGGTTTTCCTACGACTGATAAAATCGAAAAATTACGTGCACATGTCGTTGAAAAAATTAGTCGAACCGAATTTGGATTTGGAAGTTAAATTGAAACCTTGCCATCGGTCCGATGCTCTCGGCAGCCGATTCAAAATTCGTGTAATTCATCCAGCAATTGGCGAGCATTTGAAAGACTTGTACAATAAATGTAGCAGCGACAACAATAAAATAGGTGAAATTCAAAATTCCATCACTTCCGGAAGGCCATAAACCAACCAGTTTAAGGGAAGTACTAGTGTACCACATGTATCCGGACAATTTAGACTTTTTTCCTATTCCCATTTTTCGTGGATCGTGTCTACTTTATAAATTGTTTCAAGCCCTAAGCATCTCGTCAAGTAATGCGAGTTATTTTGCAAATTATTGTTATCAGAAACGGGGATTAAGAAAAATGGTGAGTGATCAGAATCCTATTTTGTTCGTGAGGAAATAATATGCGTGGAAAATTGATAGATCACGATCGTCGATCCATTGAAATTGGCTCGAACTAGAGGAAAGAATAAAAGGAATAATTTAAAAAATATGAGAAAAAAATGCCTGCTTCCGTTCTACGGACGGAATCGATTTTCCAACGCCGTCATTATCCTCACCGACATTTCCTATTTTTTTTCTCTGCCTTTTTTCCACCACCCGTGAGCGCTGATAATATATTAATGCGAGAATTCGTAAGCCTCTCTAAAACGTTCGTAATTCCAGCCTCTCTTCCGCTCATAAATTTTATTCAGTCGCTCGCCATCTATTATCGTAATTTTTCAATTTTCTCGCCAATTTTTTTCCGCGTTGCAACAATTTACGAGAAAAAGAAAATTGCGACGCCTCTTCAAAGTGGAATAATAAATCGAGGGTTTCTTTTTGTTTTTGCAGGTCGTGTGAGAGTTAACGAAGCACAAATAGTAACGCACAACGTGCCAGCGACGAACGGAGTCATTCACGCGATCGACGGTGTCCTTTGAAAAGAGAAAAATTGTTTAAAGTTTTAAAAATTGTCGTTTTTTCGTGACCGCTATTCGATGTTACAAATTGTCAAATTTTTCGAAACTGCCAAAAAAAGTAACGCTGAACTAAATTTCCAATTGAGACATGTTGGAGGAAAAAATGCCATAAGTGGACGTCGAATCGACGAGATTATATTTGATATTATTGTTCTTTTTTTTAATCGACGAAATGAGATTGAAAAGACAGGGAGATTAAAGGTATTATGACACTTTGCGGAAAATTCGTCGACGAACAATTTTTATTTTACAATAAAATGATCGTCGATCAATTTTTCGTCTAACGGATTATTCTTAAGGTACACGACTAATCCACACGATGGTACTAATTTATGATTCTATCACACGTACTAATATTTACAAAAAAAATATAAAAAAAAAGCCAGCACACACGCATACACAACATCGAGAGGATTTAACAAAGATTTTTGTATAGAATGGTCCTGAAACCATTGATTAGTTTTTACGTTTTATATGTATTTCACCTGTTTATAATTTACATAAATAAATGTACAGAACCGTTTTTTCCATGAAAGAGTTGATTTCTTTTTTTTGGTCATAAATTATCTATTTTTGGATTAAAAGTCCATTTGTACAAATAAAATAATTTATAAGAATTTCTCACGATATTTCCGAAATGAGTTATTGCAATTCTTAAATGAGATCTTCTTCAAGGAATGATTAAAAGTTAATCGACACTCGTCGATCGTGACGCAACGAATCAATAATTAGTTTTGTATTTTTTAATCTCAACCATAATGTGATGAATATTGGTGAGTTGAGTTCTCGCATTTGCCGGTAATATTTTGTGAAGTCTGTGATAATATTGTACCAATTGTGTCATCGCTCTTTGAACGAGCGCAGCTCCGAGTACCAAATTTGGAAAAGAACGTAAAACTTCACCGTTTATGTCCTCGAGCGAACGCTTCCAATTGTTGGTGAAGGATTGCACGAGATCGAGAGCTCGACTCTCGTGTCTCTTAAGATCTTCCGTAAGTCCTTTCTCTATTAAAGCTTCGGATTCTTTTACTAATTGAATTATCCCACCGAAATGTGGACTCAAAACTTCTTCGACGTATTCGGACGAACGAGCGTTTAATTGCTCCCGAAAACTCTCAGCTTCCTTCGAATTGTCTCTCGTACGTTCCTTCAATATAAAATAAAATAATAATTAATATTTGATAATATTGTAATATATTATTATATTTAATTGTTCCAATGTAATATTGCATTTTATTACCATAAGCACTCCGAGAACAAGATCATAATTGTTTATTAGAAACACGAGTTGCTGAGTTCTGTTGGGAAATATCGCTGCCATTCTTAGCAAGAAACATTGCACGGCTTCGCGAAGCTGAGCCAACAATTGCGTGGCACGCTCGCATGGGAAACCTTCACCGACACCGACCATCGCTGCACTGAATTCCGCGTATCTTCGTGTTATCTGTAAAAATTATTCACTCTCGAAACTCGCTCAAAACAAAACAATACAAAAAAATCGATTTTTTGAATAAAAATGTTTCTCGTCGAATAATTTCTTCTAGTTTTCAAATAATTCGTTACACTTACGTAATGAGGCCCAGTTTCCTTGTTGAATTTGAGAGGATCACAGTCTTTGATGCTTTGAATGTTTAAGTTAAAAACCACCTCGAACCTACTCGTGGAAAATTAAATAAATCGGAAAATTGATAAGAATAAGGAAAAAAAAATACAGTTTATGAATTTTTTACCTCGGCCATATTATCGACGTTAAATTGTCCCAGTATTTGTCGAGGGCTGGAACAGCTCGTTTATGACAAGTCATTTGATATCGCATTACGAGATGGAGACAAAGAAAAAGGGCAATAGTGTCGTAACAGTCGTCCACGAAATGTTGGAGATTCTTCAGCATAAGACTCAAAGTGCTGCCCATTACCTAAAAAAATATTATTTAGAAATACACCAAGAATGAAAAAAAAAAACAAATTTTATGACAAACATAGTTTTTTAAATGTATTAAAGGTTTTCCTTACCTGATTAAAAATATCGATTGCCTGAGCGCCTCGAACTTTGAAGAACTCGGCGAGGAATAAATATTCCCGACAAGCATTGTCTACTAAGGCATATTGTTCACTACGAAACAGAGCTTCGTATTGGTACTGAAAATAAATTTGATCAAATTAAATATAAGTTCATAAAAATGAAAAATTCTTTTAGAGTAATTTTTCTTCTCTATAGAAGAGATTGAGCATGAAGATTTACTCTAGTTTTCGATGCAGTGTGAGGAACAATAATTGGCGCTTCTAATTGCGAATTGAGGACTTCGCCCCTTGTTCCGATTGAAAAAACAGTCCCTCGATGACGCAGAGAGCTTTTGTGAAAAATTCCACGACCAGCCGTGTCCTCGACTCCCATCAGATCGTCCTTGGACGCGCTTTCTTCGAACTAAATCATAAAAACAAAACAAACAATTTTGATTACGACTAAAAAAAAAAACAATTGAGTGGATATTACTGGGAAAATGTGAAATTTTTACTCACTTTAAGTTTAGCCAACCTCGACGAGTACGACTTGAAATACGAGTAATAAATTTTGCTCATAGTGTCGACATATTCGCCACAAATCTCTTCGGCGACGTTTCTCTCATTGGCCAAAATGAACTCGAAGAAAAACTTGTATTTGAGCATGTTGTTTTGTGGCACTTGATAATTCGTCATTGGCTTTCGGAACTTGTAAATTTGCTCAAGAAGGTAAGTGCGAATTTTTGACATTGCCTTTATTTTTAATTTATCGATTACATCCTTCACGTCTAAACAAGCTTTCGCTTCTTTGAAACTCTGTTCTTTTACGAAACCTATTTTGTGGTTTAACGTCTGAAGCTGTATGAGAAATTCTTTCTCTGTTACAGGAACATCCATAATACCACTAAAATTGGAAAAAATCAATGAATTCAATTAAAAATGAATTCTCATAAATTTAAGAGATGTATACATCCAGAATTTTTTTTTTAATAACTTTTTTTCTCCTCCCTGCTGTATGCCCCTTTTAGACCCTTAAATAATTGTGTTAAATTATTTTCATACTTTATGAGACCTTCAGAAACGGTCATATCTTCAATAAATTGGCTCAGAGGTCCACGGATCATTTGTCGATTGGATAACTGTTGGCTCATCGAAACAGATTTTCTCTGCAGTTCAAGAATCTCTGTACTGATGCTGCCAAGGTCGGTTTGAAACCCCAAAAGCATTGATTCCATTTTCTATAAAAATTCATTAATTTTACACGTCTGTAAGACCTTTTTCTAATTATTGAATTTATTTTCAGCATAAGGACTGTTTTGCAAACCTCAAGAATATTGTCGCACGCGGCTATTTGATTGTGCAGACTGGCTATGTTTTGACTCTCCTTTATATAATCCTGTACAGATTGATTTTCGACTTCTTTAAGTTCTTTTTCAATCTGACGAGAATATTGACGCAAATCGGTGCCAGTTTTGAGAATTTCTTGCACGACATCGTCCTCGAGATCATCGGGCAAATGATCCTCGTAATCCTCGAAATAATCGTTCTCCATTGTTTGCACGACTAACAAAAAGATTTCGTAACAAAAAGCGTTTCGTTTGTTTTGTTTTTTATTTTGTACTCAAGTTTTTCCGGGGTGGGAGGAGGGTTCGTCATTCAGAAGAAAATTCAAGTCATTTTTAGAGCGTGATTGATAGGAGAATGTAGAAAAAAGCTCTGACGTGGCACAAAATATAGACATTATAGTGAAATTGGGCTAGAAATGCATTTTGAGGTTATGTGTGTTACCTGTCAAAACGTAGAGATTAGCTCCATTTATTTTTTTTCCGTATACATTTCAACGACGATTCAACTACTTGTAGCCAACAAAAGATCAATTGAATATTATAGCGAAAAACACAAGTTCCGAATTTTCAATCCGGACTCGTGACGTTTTTGACAGATAAAAGTTTCTAGGTTATGATGTTTTTTGTTAATATGACTAGCAAAGAGACTAGAGAGGAGTGAACACACCGTACTTAAGAAGTGTTCCCAAAAATTGGTAGAAAATGAGAGGTGCTGCGATCGCAAAGTACAAGGTCAGTTTCACGTCGCTGAGGATTATTATTACTATATGCATTAGTACTTTCGGTCACGAGCGCTGCAGTGGCAAAACCAGAAACTATAGTATCAACGTGTTTTGGGCACGCTGGAACTACAAATTGGCCTATGCTGTGTTCACTCCTTCTCTCTAATCTCCCTGATGACTAGTGTCGCCGAGTGAGGTAGACTAGTCAAAATCAACGGATCACGTCAGAATTCCTAATAAATTTTCATTCGCTAAAAAAAATAAAATGAGTGCATTGAAACCAATAAATCGAAACTCCAAAAATCTAAAAACTCCCAAGTTTCATGTACAAAATTATAAAAGATCTACAACAAAATAACATATTTTGATGTTATGCTTTTTATTGAATATTAATACAGTTGCCAAATGCTGTACAAACTGTAACTTTCAAATAAATATTTTTTTACATTTTTTTTTAATTTCATTAAAATTTCATTAAAGAAATAAACATTTTTTTAGTTTCATGAGATATTTGAGTGAGAAAAAAAATCGAAAATCCATCTAATTTTCTCTCCAATTCGATGTATATTGATTTTCAAAATATTGAAAAAAATATTAGTAACAAAAATAATAATTATGCCGTAAATAAATATTGTGAATGGGTTTGTTTTTGTTCTTCAATTAGTCAAATAGGCAAGTTGACAACCTTTTTTGTATTTTATACAGAGGCCAAATGTACATATACATATTACATGTATCCCTATGCGTTAATTAACATTTATGTATATATATAATACAATATAATATTTATACATACATATATGGAATCAACAACCAAATTCAAAATCGATCGCTTAAAAAAGTTCTATTTAACGAAACGAAGCGGAAATAAAACCAAAAATTACGAAAAAAAAAATCGCAACAATGGAATTTAATGCGCGCGGAATCAGTGATACTCATTAAAAAAAAAAAAAACTTAAACTTAAATAATAATACGTACATAAATATCATACATTTATATCAACTATATTCGTTCGTAAATCTTTTAATTTTAGATTTTCTCTCCTGCCATGCTTTGTGCTCGCGTGATTAAATTAAATGTTTGAATCGTTGAGATATAATTTTGACGTTGTCACGCGTTTTTGAGTCGGTCTCAATTATAATTTATAGAATTTTTCCTGTTCCCGCGCCCGTTCGCTCTCTTTCTCTCTCTCTCTTTCTCCCATACATACACATACACATACGTATTTTAAAATGCAAATTCGGAATGTCAGTCCCGAGAATCTTCCGATCCGATGTCACTCGATTTTTATTGTTTGTCTTTCATTCACCGTCGAACGCAAAGAAAAAGAAAAAGTTAAAAAAAAAAGATAATGACAAAAGAAGAAACGCAATAATTGCGGAAGCCAATTGTGCACTGTGCTCTTAATTACTTTGCGTACAATCAATTTGACGATTGTAACGAACGGTGCTTTTTTCTAAGAGAACGTGCCTCGTTCATTTGATCACTTTTACAATATTTTTCTCGCTCGATCTTATATTATTTTTTTCTTTATTTCGAGCTCGTGCGATTCTGTTCTAATTTTTTTTACTTCTTTGTCTCTTGTTTGTTTACGATTCAACAGGGAACAATCGATCAACGATTGCATCAAAAACTGTGGTGCCTCTGTCCTAAAATCTCCTTCTTTACGTCTCTTCGGTTTTTCCTTTTTATATGTCTCTATTTTCTTAAATGTTTTCGTTGAACGCGCAAAGCGATGTTCTCTCGCTGTGCGCGATTTACTTTTTGTGACGGATTACGAGAATTACTCGAAAATCGGAGCTAGATCTGGTTATTTCGTGGATTTTTTTCTCTTTTTTTTTTACATTTCCTGACTCCGTTTTCGCGGTTTAGTTGTACTGTTCCGGAAGAACGTAGGAAATGTCGTCCCACGGGTGTCGATAAAGACCTTGCTTCAGTCGTTTTTGATCCATGTAGTGACCTGAAAGAGGCCGAAAATATTAGCATTTAAATCTGTCTCGATACAAAATTCATAACAAATATTACTCGATCAAAAATTTAATTTGAGCAAAATTCTGAAATTTCATAATTTAACAAAAATCTAAACACATTCAGCAATCTTTAAAGGTTTGTAAATATTGATTTTCAGTAACTATAATTCAGAAAAGTTATGAGCATATTATTGAAACAAAATATTTTTTGACAAATAACCAGTAAATTTTCTTGCGTTACGAGAAATAAGCTTTTTTTATTCTTATATATATATATATCCATTTTTTTAGAACACTCGCAATGTTGGTTTTTCCAAAAATTTTTAAAAAATTCATAAAAAATCACGAATTTTGCGCATGTTTTTGCAAAAAGTTTAAACATCTGATATATGAAATTTCTAAGCCATTCAACGAACAGTTTTTCAAATACCACCTCCAGAAAAAGTAGAAAAGGGGTATTGAAAAAAAAAAAAATTCAAAAATATTCTAGAAACTGAACAGTCATTCTAAACGACGAATCAAAAATCATTCGATTATTTGTTGAACAATTTTTGTATTATTTTATTATTGCATATCAAAGTTTGTAACGTCTTCAAGTGACCGAATGTTTAGATTTTTGTGCAATTATGGAATAAAATTATTGACATGAATACACATCCTTAATATGCGAATACATAAAAGAATAAAATGATCTGTAATTTCTTACCGATAAATCCTATACTTCTTCCAAGTACGAAAAGGCTGTTGATAGCCCCTATTTCGATATATTCCTGTGCCTCTTCTCTCGTGAAGCTACCGCTGTTTCTGAGCATATCGACGAAGGCGCAGGCAATAATGCCGTCGACATTGAGGATGAGATTGGGTTTTTTGCTGGTGGTGATTTTCTCGACCTCGAGAGCATAATCGACGAGTGGTTTAGCGGGGAAATTTTCAAGAACGAATTCCTTGATGAGTTTGACTCTCATATCAGGATTATTGATGGATTTCACACGATGTCCAATGCCCATGATGAGCTTTCCCTTTTTCCTTGTATTATTAACGAACTCTTGTGGATGAAGTCCGGCGTCGTAAGCTTCGGAGAACATTCTTGCGGCGCCGTCGAGAGCGCCACCGAAGCGATCGCCGATCGTGAGTAAACCGGAAACGAGTGAAGAAACAAGATCTTTGCCAGCTCGGGCGCAAACGATTGTGTTGTGAGCGCCGGACACTGCAGGTCCGTGATCAGCGGTGAGCATCAGAGACATTTCGAGAAATTTGCAATAAGTTATGGGCAAGCATCGCTGGAACCAGAGGAGAGAAACTACGCCACCGATTCCAACGTTTTGTTTGAGAACTTCGGTGACTGGCATTCCGGCGTACAACAATTCTTGACCTCGTTCGTCGCAGATAGAGGTCATAAAGGAAGCTGGTTTTCTTATAAGTCCCAACTCACGCGCCCAATTGTAATCCATCGGTACAGTTGGCGGTGGAACTTCCGGTTCAGGGACGATAACGCCTTGATTTACGAGACCTCGGTAAACTGTGCCGATCAAATCACCCAAATTATCGAAACTGTCCGGCACGTAAGCTCCCGCCGCTTTGAGAGCGCTGTTTTTCGCTACAGCAGTTTCCATGTTGCTTTGTGCTATCGAACCAGCGTGTCCGAATTGCACCTCGGACTTGAACATACTCGCGCATGTTCCGATACACCAGGCGACCAATGGTTTCGTTATTTTTCCGCTCTTCAACGCATCGCATACTTCGTACTCTTCCACTCCTCCAACTTCACCCAACAAAATAATTAATTTCACCTCGGGATTCTCTTGATAACGCAATATGTGATCCATGAAGGTTGTTCCTGGATAACGATCGCCACCGATCGCAACACCCTCCAAAACTCCGTTCGATGCTTTCGATACGATGTTGTTCAACTCGTTCGACATTCCACCTGAACGCGAAACGTATGCGACACTGAAAAAAATTAATTTTTATTTTATCTTTTTAATTCTAAGACTATTTTTCATTTATTATAATTTCAGGGAATTGCATTGAAATTTTCTCACCTGCCAGGTCTGTAGAGTTTGCTGTGTAAAATGTTGTCCATCATTCCTCCGGTGTTGCCGATTTTGAAGCTTCCGGGTTTGACTCCGCCAACGGTGGCAGGTCCAATAATCGTGACCCCTTTATCCTTCGCCGAGAGAATCATTTTCCTCGTCATATTTTCCGGGATGCCTTCAGCGATAATGGCGATAGTTCTTATTTGTGGGAATTGGAGAGTTTCGACGGTACTTTCGTAGGCGGATCTCAAAGAGGCGAACGTTACCATGACATCAGCATCCGGATGTCTGGTCATCGCGTCTTTCATCTGTTTGTAAACGGGTATGAGAATTTCTTTGTGTCCCCAGTAAAACTTTTGTTTATGATCACCGACGAAGGGATAAACGATTGCGGCGACGCTGGGCACGGTACGACGGCAAACGAAATCAAAATCGAGCATTCCTTGAACGGCGCGAGTTTGCATTCCCCAAATAATGGCTCGAGTTTGTTTGCTGAATAATTGTCGGGCCCCGGTGGAATCGGTCGAATCTCGAGTCTTGACAGGAGCGTATTTTGGTTCTTCGGACGAAGAGCCTTGGCCTGAACAAGAGGGTGAAGTTGGTCCGACGTCTTGCCCCGAGGGAAGCAAAAAGTTGGCGGTCGAAAATTCTTGGGCTTCCGGATCAGGTATTGGCTTTTTTCCCAATGCCATACCACAAATAGCGGTCATGTGAGTTTCCGGTCCAAAAACGTGAACCGGTATACCGAGACGTCTTCCAACCTCGCGAATTATTCTCAAACCCTCCTGGTAATTTGGCCCGGCACGTCTCACGAATATTCTTATGTCATGCTCCACGAGTTTTGGCTGGAATTCCTGCAGAGCTTTCACGATTCCTTTGAAGGTCGCTGCAACGTTCGTGAAATTGGCTATACCGCCACCGATTATCAAAACTTTGCCTTCCGCGTGTTTCTCCTTTGTCATCAAGCTCAGAATTGTCTTCGCGTACTCGTACGTCTGTTGCTCGCTCGGGGCACCCGAATATTCCCCGTAATTTGCCAATTCGTTCGCACCTCCGAGGTCACATATCGTGTCGGAATAAATTACGGATGCACCTGTTACACGATCAATTCAATTAATTTCATTGAGCCCCTTTTACAATCCATACAAAGTTCCTTTTTACGCTCAAAATTCACAGGCAAAATAATCGATTTAAAACTCACCTCCACCAGCTACCATCGTCCAAATTCTTCCACTGGGATTCAAAATTGTCAATTTCAAGCTTGCTCCGGATTTAGCATCGAGATCAGCGATATAAGCTTCCTCCGGATAAGCGTCACGTCCAAATGGCGGCGGATAATCGATTTCGCCCCAGTCGGGACGACAAACGAAATCGGCTGCTGTGTCCAGTTTTGCAGCGAGATCCAGAACATAAACAGCCTCATCGGTAACGACCAAGGGATTTATTTCGAGGTATGTAAAGTACAGATCTACGAAAAGCTTATAAAGTGCTTCGATGAATTTTGCGATAACCCTGAAATCACAGACAACCAGGGTCATTTTTACGTTTTCATGAAAGTTTCCTGTTGCACAGTTTTTTTATTCGTTTTTCAGTCAACCTACGGTTTTTTATCATCAGCCACATTGACCAATAACTTTTCGGTGAGTTCGAAACTGCTGGGTAAATCAGCACCTACAGGCACTTCGAGTTTCAGAGCTTTAGCATCGACATCTCCAACATCGACGCCACCCTGATGATGAAAAAGGATCGTATCGCCTTTTCGGTGTGAATAAATACACACATAAGCTTCTTCTTCCTAAATAATTGAAAACATATTGAAATCTATTATTTTTTGAAGATAACTCATTATTAAATAATATTTTCATATTATATTCAATGTAATCGACAGAACCTGAATATTTCTTCGACTTTTTGGTCGATTTAGGCAAAATATCAATTACTTTCCAGTCAAAAATTAATATACAGTCGAAAAAGTAACATAAAATTAGGGTTTACGAATTTAAAAGAAAGAAGATTGTTTTTTTAAGAGCTGTTAAAAAATTTTCGACATTTTGGCCACTCTACAAAAATGGCTGTAATTTCGTTACACATTAAGATATCCTGACAGATAAAAAATATTTTTTTTTCATATTTCGATGAGCTTTCTAGAGAAATTTTCAAAAAGTTGTATTTCTCAACCAATCGCAACGATAGTATTGAAAAAGTACCTAAAAAAGTGGGATTTTTACTGGAATTTTAAGTTTAAAGAAATACGCGGGGATTTACGTGCTTTCAAAAGCACGTAAATCATTAAAATACATTTAAAAAAAGCTGTTAAAAAAATAAACGTGCTTTCAAAAGCACGTAAATATCAAAGTACATTTAAAAAAAGCTGCTAAAAAAATAAAAACTCTCAAATTTGTGGACATTTTGGCTACTTTACGAAAAGGACATCTTTGATATATCAATTATTTTTTCATGAACATAGCATATCGAAGAAATGATAAATTAAATGGCAACTTACCGGAGTATGAGGTACAAAAGGCTCGATAATGAAATTTCTCAACTTCCCGGTAGCTTTCTCGACCTTTTGGTCCTTGTTCATACGATCCATGACCCATTGTCTGACCGTGTGGAAATCTGCATTGACTTTAATGAGGCCGAGTTTTCCACGTCTTTTGATCAATTGATCGGGCTTTACGACGAGTTTTTCGGTCTTGAGCCATGGATAATCGGTAACGATAGTTGTCCAATTGGTATTTTCGTCGATAGCGGCGAAACGACATTTGGCGGCGTTAGTGCCAACCATAAGTTTACGATTGATCAGATCTTTGCCGGTGGCCTCGCGAATTGCTTTTGCCGACATCGCTCACACGCCTTTGATTTTTCTTCTCTCGTTTGTGTAATCTTCCAAAGAAATGAAAAAAAAACCAAACAATTTTAATGCGTTTCTATAAAGCGTTATCTTATCGTTTACAAGCACGAACGAACAAATATTTTTAACGAAAGAAAATCGCTGATGCGAGGCAATGTACTTATTATCTTGTAACATTTTAACGCGCGCGTAATGATTGAGAGATTTATGAAATAAAAGAAAGCTCGATAATATCTAATTGTAGAGTACTCATTTTGACGCATCCGGGTAAACATCACGACCATACAGAAAGAAAATTATAAATCAATGACTGGCGCAAATCTTGTAATAATTTTAACGAGGTCGAGGACAATCATGCTGTTGTTTATACAAGGATTTTAAATTCATTTTCGCATCTAATCTATTCAGTTAGTTCTCATTTTTACTTGTCTTCTAATGATATTTTAAGAGTATTCAAAAAACATTTGAATTTCCAACCGACCATTATAACGTAATTGTAATGTAAGGAGGAAAAAAAGAACTTTTAAGCGTTTTTTAAACATCGCCGTCAATTTCTACGCCTACCAAATAGAAATAGTAAACACCCAACGAGGAAACTATTCTAGTTCGACAAACCGGTTTGCTTTATCTTCTTCGTTTTATATTTCGGCATCTTTCGATTTCTAAAAGTTCGGTAAAAGTGAAAAAAACCGTATTTCTCACTAAGAAAGAAATTTCGTTGACTTTCTTCGCGACTGTCTTGTTTATTCGACATTCGAATTATCGGACAGGTGAGAATTTTTTTTCCTTTTGTAATAATACTTTCATAATTCTTATCGGTTTGCTAATGTTTACGATGGAACTGTTTTTTTTTTAAACATTGCATATTTATCGGCCACCTTCTTATCAAGTTCTCAATTGCATTTGGTTTCAAGCGCAAATAGATAACACCATTATTATTCTGTGAATTAATGAATCGCCCCGATGCCGTGTATAGTTTTGAAAGAATGTAACGAAAAACATTGAAATTTCAAAGATAGATTTAATGATTTTTTTTTCTTACAAAAACCCTGAACACGAAATCCTTGAAATTAATATTGAACATAATTTTGATGGACATAATATAAAATTTCTTATCTATTAAAAAAAAATGCATAATGGTAGTAGAGCTATGGGGATTCTAACCCAAGCCGAGAGGAGAAATTTCCCCTACAACGTCGCCAAAGGAGGGGAAATCGTGCAGGGTGGGAGGGATTGTGGATGTCCCAAGCTGACCCCCCTTCATCGGGCATCGCCACGCAGTTGTACTAAATGAACGCCACTACCTCCCCCCCTCGCAACGCTGTGGAGCTGGTGCGCGATGAGCGACGAGTGATGAGCGATAGCTAATGAGACCTCTGCTTTTCCGAACGTCATATCCATCGCGAGCTCCCTCGCAACGTCGCTCACAGAGTTGACCAAGTTCCTACTTTCATCGCTCGTGACGCTCGCGACCAGCGACAGCGCGTTCTTCAGTCGACATTTTTTAAGCCAGTATAATCGTTCTGTCTCTATCCAACACATGGAGAATGAAAAAGTTTGTACTTTTTCATTGAAAAGATGAGTTTTTGAACGCGCCTGTATAGTTGTTGACAGTTGTATAATGTATAGATTAACATAAAATCCAAGTGCTGTTTACTATTGACATGTCATTTTTATTTTCTTTGATCGATTTGCACATATATAAGGATTTTTTTCAATTTTTTTGCACTTCACCATCTGTTTATCACGTATATAACCTCACTTTCAATGTTACTGCTACATATTCTGTTGCGATGCTTGTCGCTTGCGTCGCTCGTAGTATGAATATAGGAAAATAAATTTTCACGAACGCGTCGCAAATCGCTCGTTGCCCATCGCTCGTCACGCGTCGCGCGCAATGTGCAGAGGCCATTACCCGGACGCAGTAGGTTACGGGGCTCGCGAGAACGGAAGGGATAGAGTACCGGCTGGTGAATCGGCGAACATTGGCAGAAAAAAAGAGCACGATAACATAGTCAGATCGCGCGATGTATACAGCTATAGTGAGAACGAAATAAGAAAGATTTTTAGATTTTCGAACTTCAAAAAACCCTATAAAAATCCTAGTAAGACGATAATTACACACACACACGCACACGCACGCGCACGCGCGCACACACACACACACACACACACACACACACACACACAAATTTACTTTTTAATATCTCGATTTTTACCCGAAATTGTAACAAAAATATCTGAATGTCATTGGAGGCATCTCTAAACATTTTTTTAGAAGATTCAAATTTTGGGAGAATTACTTTCCCATGAAAAGCTAACACATTAACCTGCGATACAAAGAGAATTATTTTTTTATATCAAGATGTTTACGAGAAATTAAAAAAATAAATTTAGAAAAGCTGCTGGGGCGACCTTTAAAATTTTTTCTTCGAAGCTCAAATTTTGAGGGAATCAACTCTATACTGAATGCCAACTATTTTTGTTGCGACACCGAAAAATCGATATTTTTATATCATAATTTTGCACTAAAATTGAAAAAAAAAATAAGTTGTTGGCGCGACCTCTAAAAATTTTTTTAGAAGGCCTAAATTTTGGCAGAATTACTTTTTCATGAAGTATTAACACAATCATTTGCGACTTTGAGAAAAAAAAGTCGATTTTTTTTTAATCACTCTTATATATATATATATATATTGGAAAAGGCATGAACCAAAAGGGTCTAAGTATATTACTCTCTCTCTCTCTCTCCCTCTTTACAGGTATGTATTATCGAGCTCTCCTTTTTGTGCGGATCTTCGTAAAACTGTAACTAACTATATGGCTCTCTCGCTCTGTACACATGGCTCCTCTGTCTTTGCCACGCGTGGGTCGAAAAGAAATATATGGTGTCACTAATGCACCATATGCACACGTATGCATGTGTGCGCGTGTGTATGTGAGTGAATGCACCACATGTATGTGCGCGCTTATGTACGTGAATGAATGAACCGTATGCACACGTATGCATGTGCGCGCGTGCGTATGTGAGTGGATCTTGGTATGACTGGCAGCCACCAATATTGCTTTCTTTCACAATATATTGTTCCTTTCTCTCTCTACATCTTATTGCGTTCTCCTCTTTGTGTGGATCTTCGTATATCCACAAGGACCTATACTGCTCTCTTTCTGTACAGATTTCTCTCTCTCTCTCTCTCTCTCTCTCTCTCTCTCTCTCTCTCTCTCTCTCTCTCTCTCGCGTATACACCCTCCGCCGATCCACCAGCCGCTATTTTGTCCCCCTCAGCTCTCGTGAGTCTTCTTACCGTGGCCGGCTACCTCGCCGCAAGTCTACGCGTGTGACGTCATCCGTTTCGCGGTGACCAACTCCGCGGCGATGGGAGGGGCGGGGGTGGGGGGTAGAGACGTTCATTTAGTACAATTGCGCGACGATGGGCGGGGAAGGGTGGTCAGCTCGGGACAGCCACGATCCCCCCCACCCCGAACGATTTCCCCTCCTTTGGCGATGTGGTGGGGGAAATTTCCCTGTCTCGGTTGGGTTAGAATCCCCACATCTTTACTATACTCATACTTATTATAATATTTAAAGAAAAAAAGTGTGTCGTATTGAATAAAAATTTCGATGCATCAAAAATTCTCGTACTGTTACTATGACTATCAGGAAATGTACTTAATAATTCTTTCCTCATAGAATTATTACTATTATTATTATTATGTATGAAAAACAAAACTTCGTGAAAACCTTTTTCCCCACCACAAGTCGTACGACGAGTGAAAAAAAAATGTAAATTTTGTCGAATCGCGAATGCTGCAAAAACATCGCGCCATACAATATGGCGTTGATAACTTTCTAATTCGAATCGGGATCATGAAGTATGCGGAATTCGTTGACGTTGAAAAGAATCGACACGCTTGCATCGGGAATCGTGCACTTTGCGCGTCACTCGAGTCAAGGTCGTTCCAGAGGCGGAAAAATAGAAGAACAAGATAATGAAAAGAACAGGCGATGCAAAAGAGAAAAAAAAACGGGAAAAGACAAATTCAGAATGCATTAAGTGAGTTCTTGTATACATAGGACGTAACAAAGCGTCAGAGGTCAAGCATACTTGTAACTCAACCTAGACAAGACCGGAATTCTAAGTGTTTGTGTGGAGATGGCAACATTGTTTTTTTTTTTTTTTTAGTCGCTCGTACACGTGAACAATTCACTGTTACGTTTCGAACATTTCTTGAGCGAAATTTCGTAAACAACACTGGTCAAAAGCGAGTTGAACTTTGCCGAAGTAGAGTTTCGTAGTTAATGCTACCCGATCTGATTAAATGTAGAAAATGAATCTCATTTTCATCAACAACTCAAAAAATCGTTTTTATCGCGTTGTTCCAAAAATAATTATTATTTTCCAATCATAATTATTTCAATGCATGTGTAACTTGGAGATTTGTGCCCGCGTAATCGTACACGAACTATCCAAGCCACGTTGCTTGTTCCGTCACGTGACTTGCGTGTCACTTTCACCGGTGTCTCGAGACTTTCACGCATACTCGAGCCTTACTACACTCGTACAAAAGTATTACGACCGAAGTTCGTTTCAAAATAATATTCATCAAAATATGACTTATTAGTTTTTTTATCAATTTCTTTGATTCATCGATCCAGCAAATGAGAAAAACATGAATTAATCACTCTTTACATATCAACAAACTCTTGTTTTGCGTAATTCTTGTTTACGAAAAGCTGATTTATTGTTTGTACATAACAGATTGTTATTACGCTGTAATGAAGGCAACACAAAATTTAATTTCTTTGTTCACGCTCATACATTAGAAATACTTGATGCAAAATACAGATGTTAAGTGACTGATGGTTAGTTTTTTTGTTTTGTATATCTCAGTTGCTTGTAATATGTCTTTGTAGTTAGACTTAAATAGCTTAATTATTAGCATCGAAATTGTCAGGATTTATTCGTGATTTTTAAATAATTATCGTAAACAAGAGAAAAAAAAATAAAAGAGAAACTGCAATTTTACGGCACGTTGAATTTTGTACAGTACGAAAGCCGAAATTCTCCAAAAGTATGGCCAACGATCGGTCAAGGATACACAGTCAAAATGAAACGTTGGTTCAATGTCTATAATAACACATTTTTTTGACATGTAGAAATTTCTTCGACTCTAATGAAAACAAGCTCTAACAAATAATAGAACAGATAAAATATCGCTGATCAATTATCTCGGAAAATCGTTACGAAATTAATTAGTCGCGTATGTTCCAGAATCAGCAAAATGTTGTATTTCGTGTGCGCTAAAGTTCATTGACGTTCTTAAGGCTCGTGGCGATAGGATCAAGGGAAGTAGGTAGTATAACAAGATAAAAAAAGAGAAAAAAAAGTTCACTGATCATTTTTGAGTGCCACCAAAAAAAATCGTCAATTAGAAGATGCGAAAATGTCAATTTAAAAAGTAGAAGAATATCAATTAAAAAATCAGAGGAATATTATTCAAAAGCAATGAAATACGTTAATTAAAAAATTATTCAATTGAATCAATTCGATTATAAGATAATAAAACTACTCACATAAATTGAGAGCCGAACAGGACTCTGCTATAAATGCACAGCCACTTTTTCTTTTTGTACGTGGATATTAAAGTAGAATGATTAATTTACAATGTTATTTACAAAACAACTAATCCCTGTATAATGATAATTATTATTCGAAGGTCGTTAAATATAGAAATATTGTTCTGTTTGTTGTTTCGCGTGAGTGATTCTCGATGATAATAGAACACGAATGTACACACGTAAGTTCTACAAGTACGTAGTTTATATATCTATTTACGTAATTTTATATACACATCAAAAGTATAATAAATGGAGAACGTCGAGCGCAGTTTTTACACTCGCGAGAAGCGCTCGAAAGCCGACTGAGAACAGTGTGTAACGGCAACGAGCTCATATGTAACGAACATACGGCGTTCTCGTGCGTAACATCGCCCCCCTTAACACGTCATGCGATTCTTCCAACTTTGCTTTTTTTTTTATTAAAAACCAAAACCAAAAATACAGCCGGCTTTTTTTTCTAAGTTTCTTTATTTTTTTGAACATCTTTATTTTATAAAATTAAAGTTCAACCAATTTGTAATCTCAAATCCTCAGATCTTGATACGTTACAGAATGGGATGATAAATTTGTCTACTTCTCGACTTTTTTTATTCTGACAAAGAACGTGATAAGAAATCGAGCACACCATCAGGGTGTTCGATGCTGACACGTGAGGTCGCGTCAACCAATCCATTCCACTTTTTCACCTTTTCCTTCGCTCCTCTCGTCTTCTTTGCTTGATCACTTGTAACTCAAAAGTGGCCAATTTTGTTACGAGTCAAAATTGGAGAACTTTGTGACGAATGAAAAATGGTAAATTTTCATTGACATTTTGTATTTATTTTGATTTTTAGATTGAACTTTTTTTGTTTTTCATGTCTTCATGTTAATTTTTATGTTATGAATTTATGTTCAATTATCGTTTCTTTTTTTTAAATTAATTTCCTTTTCTCTTTTCACTTTTTAATAAACGATTTAAATTTCCATATTCTTATATCACAATTACATGTTTTTAACATTCACACTTAGAACGAAATTAACGTCGTCTAAGACAAAAAAATGAAACAAAAATCCAATCCATATTGTAGTTCCAAGGGTTATTGCACAATTTTACATGACGTTCATTAGCCGAAACGAATTCATTACGTCAGACCGGAGTCCACGAAATGAGAGGGAAAGAAAGAGAGAAAGAGGCAAGGAGAGAATCTACACGTACGTATATTTATGTACACAATAAGTATATATAAATGTATAAATATGCCAATGTTTTACGTTTGAAGGTTCATTAAAAACTGTAATTTTTTTTTTTTACATGAATACGTGGCTGAACGAGCCCGGGGTCTAGTATATTTTATATTTGCTTCAAGAGACCGACGGACTTTCTGCTTTTGCGTTTGACAATATAGAAAATATTCTTCTCGACTTCACCTGAATCATTTCCTTTTTCTTTTTCTATGTCCTAGAACTTTGAGTAATTATTAAAAAAAAAAAAATCGAAATTTAAATTAATCATTATCATTAATATTTATCAGAAATTGCACTAGATGTGGTAACGATTGATACATAAATCGTATTATTCTTAAATGGATATTTGAAAAAAATGATCGAACAGTGTTAATCCAATTATAACGATCGATAAAATGACAAATAATTGCAAACGTTACACGTGACACGTTTTTTTTATTGATTTTTTTTTTTAATAGACAGAACGAATTTCCCTTTTGAGACGAGATTTTCTCTGAGTTTTTCGTGCTCGTCCAAGAAAGATAGACGGAGAGAGAGAGAGAGAGAGAGAGAGGGTGAGAAAGGGGGGGGGGGGGAGAGAGCGGGAGAGCGAGAGAGTGCGGGAGAGCGAGAGCGAGTAGAGTTTATTTATTCACTAGGACACATGAGTCCTCTGGCATATAATATTTTTACAAAAAATTAAACCATTTAAGTAATAACAATTAACCAATACAAAATAACACAAAAGAATCTTAAGATACTCAATTTAAACCGAAAATCAATTATTACAAAGAAAATAATAATAACGCAATATTAAAATGAGGTAAATATCTAGAAAACGGTACTCACCTCCGATTTTAATCATTTTGAAATATATTATTCTGGACATCTTCCTGAGTAATTTCATATATAATTATAGGGGGTGCTCTCTAATAGTTTCGGAGATATAGGGGTTTTTATATAATCCTCCATACGAAAAACCCCTATATCTCTGAAACTTAAGAGGATTAGGAGGAGTCTCATAATCTAAGAGCGTGACCTTGATCTTATCGTCAAGTAGCCTCATCAAACGTGATAAGACAACATAGTAGCAAAAGAAAAAAATTAATGTTACACAATGAAAAAGAAATTTCCTCATTTAAACAAGTCATTAATACACGATAAATCAGTTTTTTTTGGCTACACGGAAAAAAGAAAATGTTACGTTTTTGTTAGGGCGGCAAAAAACATTGGTCGTAGAGAAATAATTTTTTTCCTTTTACTTCGTGATAGAAATTTTGGTACTGGTGAAAATATTTTGAAGTCAATTTAAAATGCCAATGTATTCGAAACTTTAGATGGCGCGGAAGGGGACGGGAAGTGTTTAGAACAAATTTCCGGGTGTATGTATACGTGGGTGTTTGGAATGATGCTACAAAATTCAAATTTCGAAAATGTCCAATGACGTGATCACGTGGAATTTGGTCCCTAGAAAGTATGAATTTTCTACGAATTTTTGTTTTTCAAGTTGCAGCTCAAAAAACGACAAAATTGTGTTTTTTTTTTATCGTGAATCTATAAATTTTTTTTATCCTTACGTATGACAGATATATTTTTCAGTTCCATTATTGAAAAAAGCAGATTCGCATACGCGCAAATGATTGCAAAAATAAATTAGCATTTGTAACATTGCGAAAATCGATTTTCCGATTATCGGTAACGGAACCGAATGTTTTGTAAGGCTACGAGCTAAAAATGACCTCGGCCTCAGAAACGGGTCAAACAGTTCGGTGCATTGAAACAAAACAAATAAAAATTGCGGAAGTGCATAAACGAGGATCGTGTGTACACAATTACAGCAGAACTAAATTATTTTTTTGAACATTAATAATGAGCCGTCAATAGCTCATTACAATTATGAATAAATGGAGAACAATATAGTCATTAGGGTTCGTAACAATTAACTAAATACCCGTGTATCCGTAATTGGGATACTAAATAATTAAGGTGATCTATCAGTTGCATGAATGGGGGGTCGATAACTGAAAAGCAGATACACGTTTTTCTCGGACACGCTTGATATTTCGAGAAAACGAAGAGTTACACGTTGTTCTTTGATAAGAAGAAAATAACGTGAAACTGTCCGTTTTCTCGAAATATCGAGCGTGTCCGAGAAAAACGTGTATCTACTTTTCAGTTATCGACTCCCCACTCATGCGGCTGATATCCTTGTAACCTTAATCCTTGTAATTCGAATTGCGTCGTTTTTTTATTTCATAATATTTCGATAACCGTAAAAAAGGATATTTTCTAACGTTATTTCAAATGTCACGTTGCGAGAAAACAAATATCCACGATATTTGTTTTTTTTTCTTCTTCGCTCAAATGTCCAAGTACCGGGAGAGAATGCAAAGTTGACGTTCAAGGCAGTTTCTCTTTGTAGAAAATGAGTTTGAATGTAAATATTAATTATCTAAGCCAGTTCATAATAGATTTTGTCAAATTATGTCTAAGAACACTGTCCGTTATACACAGAAAGTACATGCGAAAATTGGTCGAGACAGTTGTCACCGTTTTGGAGAAAAATGGCAATAAAGAAATACCCCCTCCCCATCAGCTGATCGTAGTGAAATGCATAACTCCTGTTTTTTTGCCCTGCAGGCCATCGGGAATCAAAGAAAATCAGCCGTGCGCGAAACGCACTACGAGCTTATTTCGAAATGATATGTAGATACGTATACATAAAAACATCGTGATTTAACCGATCATTCGATTCTCGTACAAATTGCATGAATAATCAACAGAGTTAAATATACAAAATCCATTGGCAACAACTTAGAGAAGAAAATGCTGAGAACTTGACAACAATAACAATAATAAACAGTAAAGAAACGATAAATACATCGTCGCTTTAGTCCAATGAAAAATTAATTATTTCAAAAATACTTAACCTCAGATGAAAATCGTAGTTTAGAAAATAATTGAAAACGATTTAATTTATTTTCATTGAAAAAAACGGATTAATTAACTCCCGACTGCTCGCAGGGCAAAAAGACGGGAGTTATGCGTTTCACTGCGATCAGCTGATTGGGGCTATTTCTTTATCACCACTTTTCTCCGAAACGGTGACAACTGTCTTGACCAATTTTCGCATGTACTTTCTACGTGTGACAGACAGTGTTCTTAGACATAGTTTGTTCAATTCTATTGCAAACTCGCTGAAATAATTAAGAATTATTAATATTCACATTCAAACGCATTTTGCCATATCGAAAGGGGACCCTTATTCGACTATCGCCAAATTCACACCTTTGTGCGCTGCTAATTTCATGTCAATCCGAATCGACGCGCGTCTGTCTATACAGTTCGTCTATATACATGTATATATTGTTTTTTTTGTGTTATAATTGCATGTATTTTCTGTGTGTGGCAGACAGTGTTCTGCGACATAGTTTGTTAAAATCTATTGCAAACTCGCTGAAATTATTAATATTCATATTCAAACTCATTTTGCCATATCGAAAGATAAGGTAGTCCTCGACTTTTTTTTTGGTTATGCGTTTCGATGCGATCATTATTTTTATTTAAGGATGTATGCCCAAAATATACAATTTAAGTTTGACCTTCAAATTTAAAATATGTTGTAGAGTGAACGATGCTGCGTCGATTAGAAAAAAAATAATTAGACCGTATAGTTATTACGTAAATTAATTTTTTCAGTCCCATTAAAACGCATGTTAATCGTAGCGGAAGTAGCCTAATTTGAAAGAAAATAAGAAAATAAAGCCCGTGATATATAAGCGTACAGATTTAAAAAAATATTATTAGAAACTTAATTTTTTTTACTATTTAAAGAAAAAAAAACCCCCGATGTCACCGTCGTATTTGTTCAAAAATCTCAAAAAAAAGTAGAGTCGTTTGGGTCATGTGCGAAAACTGCTACTACAGCCACCATATTAAATGTGCGAAACATGGAAATATGGCAACGTTGCACGCGCGGGCAGTACGAACCGAGTGTACAGTAGTAGAGAAAATAAATACAAGCGTGATCTAATCATGAAATGTCAATGCAAATATATAATGCAAGATAAACATGAGCTATATAAATAAATTAACCAAAGTATAATTTTTTTCGGTGTTGTTCAAACGTCTTCGTTTCTCGACGCTCTTCGCAACGCTCTCAAGCCACTGTTTTCTTTTTTGTGTGGTAAATTTGCCTTTTTTGTCTCTGAGCACAACACGAGAATTGTCACTCATTTTCCTCACTCACATTATACACGAAAAAAAAGAAATTAAATAATGTATTAGGTTAAGAAACTAGCTGTCAAACGACACACTTTCCGGCACTGTTGCCAAATTTTCTCGATATATAAACGGAATTTTTTGATTGGTTGATAGAGCGGACATTAGCTTCAGTAAAAAATAGTCAAATGAAGAACGAATTTTTCTTAAAGTTAATAACTATAACTTTCGTCGGGTTGATATGTTATGTATAATTAGTATTAATTAATAAAAAACATATTTATGATTGATATCTTATATAATGATCTGTTTGAAAAAACAAATAGATGTACTGCGGATTTGACTAGGCATACATCCTTAATATAATAAAGTTTTGTGTTATAGTGATTTTCTTACTCTTATTTTTTTTTATTTATTATTTATTACTGCGTGACACACAAAGTGAATTTAAAAATAAGAGTAATAAAAAGCCGTATAAAGTGCTACGAACTCAAAGCAACAACAATGAACGAAATCGACAACGAAAGTATATAAACATAAAATTTTATTGCGTTATTGAAAGTTACAGTGATTTTTTTATTTTTTCAAGTAGACTGATCAATAAATAGATTTTAATAGTAAATTTGACAAACGAACAAATTGGGAACAACAAAACTTTAAATTTTTTAATTTAGCAAATGTACAAGTGAACAAAATTATATTTTTAATAAAAAGATTACAATAACATTTTTTGTGAAATTTTATTAGTAATTTTATTTTTTAGTGCGTACACAGAATGAGCTTATAAATAAAACCGAGTTTAATTTTTTCATCACGCAAACAAAGTGAATTTTAACAAAACTTTATAGCATTATAGAAAATTACATCATTTTTTTTAATGAGCGAACTTGTCGATATTTTATTAGTACAAATTTGAAAGAAAACAAGTTATTTGAGTGTAAATTTAACAAAAAACAAATTATTATTACTACGCACACAAACTGAATTAAAAAAGAAATACATAAACGTGCAGTTTGAAAAATTATAGATTACAATTTTTCAACTAATCGAACTTAGCAACAGTATTTCTTTTAAGTATGAATCCGACAAAAAAATGAATAAAGTTGGGAAAAACAAAACTTTAAATTTATACATTCAACAAACGTAGAATGGAGAAAATGTGTAAAAAAAAAAGAACTTTTTATGGAAGTACATATAAATCTGACAAATAACCACAATAAAATCGGGAAAAACAAAACTTTGGATTTATATATTCGACCAACGTTTACTGAAGAAAAGCTATATTTTATAAAAATGAACATTTATAATAAAAAAAATTGTTTTAAAAAACAAAAAACTCCCGCCTGCTATAATAGTATAACTTCATGAAAATATATTTTTTTTTAATGTTTCAAAAAAAGAATGAAAAAAAGGAAGTAAATATTAAAAAAATGAATTAACTTAACACCCACCACCAAAAATAGATACTGGTGAATTGTAAAAAGTGTGAAATAAAAATTGTTTTAAAAAACAAAAAACTCCCGACTGCTATAATATATATAACTTCATAAAAATATATTTTTATAAAATATTTATAAAAAAGAATGAAAGAAATTTCCAAAAAAAGATTTATTTTGAAACTCCTCCGCCAAAAGTAGATAGTAGTGAACTTGAAAATGTGTGAAATAAAAATTGATTAAAAATAATACATATAGATAAAAAAAAACATTCAATTGGTTAGTGTAACTCCCTCGACATTCAATTTTTATGGTTAATGTTAATTGACGGTAGGATAAGTTATTTACATGCGAAAAATAAAAATCAAAAAGTAATTATCAAAGTTAAATAATTGTACGAAAAATGTAGATGATGAAAAAACGTACAATTTACATAAAATTAACAAATGTTATAATTATAATCGAATTTAATTATAACATTTGTTAATTTTATGTAAATTGTACATTTTTCGTACAATTATTTAACTTTGATAATTACTTTTTGATTTTTATTTTTCGCATGTAAATAACTTATCCTACCGTCAATTAACATTAACCATAAAAATTGAATTTCGATGGAGTTACACTAACCAATTGAATGATTTTTTATCTATATGTATTATTTCTGATCAATTATTTCACACTTTTTCAAGTTCACTACTATCTACTTTCGGCGGGGGGGTTTCAAAATAAATCTTTTTTTGGAAATTTCTTTTATTCTTTTTTATAAATATTTTATAAAAATATATTTTTATGAAGTTATATATATTATAGCAGTCGGGAGTTTTTTGTTTTTTAAAACAATTTTTCAGATTTTCGATACATCGAAAACACAAATATTTGATTGATGTATAATTACGTCTATGAATGTAAAGAAAAAGCTCCATTATCTAATTTCCTACAATTTCCCAATTTGAAAATACCAAAAAAAATGTCACCCTAGAGGAATTCGTATTCACCTCGCAGCGGGCATGAACCGTGTGTCTCACGAAATCGATCACTCAAAGCATGAAGTAGCATCGCACTGAAGGGAGGTTATGTGTTAGCAGTATATTTTCAATAATGTCGAATCAGAGCATTGAAAAACTTGGGAAAACGGCAATAAGTTTTGTTTTATGGAGAGAATTAAAATGATGGATTATTGAATAATACACTCGAAGGGGGTAATAATTCTCCGGAAATCCCTTAATCGTGACACCGTTCCAACCATAGAGAAGCGATTTTATTCAAAGTGAAAAAAATGCATCGAATAATCGTTGGAACTCTCAAGTGGCTTTGTACCATTGGGTTTTCTTTAAATCGTGAATTCGATGTTTTTATACTTACATTTGGATGAACGAACGAATCTTTCCTCGCCGATGATAAAACGGATTATGGGCACCTCCGGGTTAAACGTATTCGTATATTGAAGCAAAACGTTTAGCTCTGACCGATTGTACGTTTACCACTGACGCACGCGCGGACGATAAAAATTTTTCGAAGCCGGCCCAACAAGAAGCACTGAGCTATATCTACACCGGAACGCGCACTCCTATAAGGTCCTAATCGGTAAGGACCGCGGCGAGAGAGAGTTAAAAGGAATCTCTATCTCTTTTTTTACGATCTGCGCATGCCTGTGCGCATACGAATTCTAAACTGTACAGTCTGAACAGAAAATCGTTTCCTGGCGTTCACACGTGTCTACTCCACGGTCTTACATACAGGTCTTGCAACGAATGTGGTGGGGGTGGTTTGCTTAATGTCGGCACCAAGTTTTGGCTTGCAGCCACAAGAGCGGCGCTACGAACTTGTCATAGCGACTAGAGCGCATGCGTCGAAATTATAACCAGTTTTATGATAGAAATGTACATATAGGAACGTTTCCGACGAAAAAAATATGAATATTGAATATTAAAAAAAATAATATTAATGAATATTAAAAAAAATTGAACTGCAGTTTTCTATACCCTAAAGCATTATTATCTCAAGCAGCCCTGATAAGCATGTATCATTTATTTTTGATGGCTGTAAGAAGCACGTTTAGCTGAAGCGGTTAACGCTGAGCCTCGGTGGTGAGGGTAACGGGTTGAAGACAAGACCCGCCTTCAGGACTTGATTTTTTTTGAGATTACTGGCACAAAAAATGTATATTTTTTTTCAGAATAAATATGTGGTTAATTAATAAATCAAATTAATTTTATAATTTTCATTAATTTCAATATTTTTAATATATTCACGGACATCAATAAATTTTTATTCCAACGTACGGGGAGACGTGGGGCATCAGTTTTGTTATATCAAATTGCATTCAGAATTTATATTTAAGGAATTTTTGCAAAGTAATGGCAGGTGTGGATAAAATTTTTTTCGGAAAATGAAATATTGTGTGAACAATTAATATCACCAGGATTTCAAATAGCGTCGCAAAATCACAAAATAACACGTGGTGTTCTTTGTAATCACATTTAATGTAAGACCGTGTTTATAGGTTATATCATATGGGTTTCCGCTCTGTTGCCGCTATGACTTGATCAAAGCGACGCGTAGCAGCGGCCGAGGCCACTAATGGGCCGACAGTAACGCAACCACCCCCACCACCAAAATTTGACTCGGTTGCAAGACCTGTATGTAAGACCGTGGTCTACTCTTACCTAGTCTCCCGGACTTACATTTTCGTGAACCAACTAACTTTTTTGATGGACTGTACGAAAAGAGATAGAGATACCTTTTGGAGACCTCTCTCTCGCCGCGATTAGTGGACCGAGAGTGCGCGTTCCAGTATTGTGCTATAGTTCAATGACAAGAAGCCACAAGAAGAGGAGCACTAGTTCGGTTCGGTGGTGCACAAGAGACACGGGAACAGTGCTGCCATTTTGGGGCAAGGGTGAAACATAATCCCTATCTTATTCGCGTTATCGACCGGATTGAGAATAATAATCTTTATTTTTTTTAATACACCCGAACGAAAATCATTTTTTAAGCAAATTCCTCATAGATATTGAAGTCATTTTTTAAATTTCGTGTCAATTTTTCACTCCTCCGCAATCGCTGATAGAAAATTGTTTAGTTCTATCTGGGGAAATAAAATTACGCGTCAAACGCGTAAATTTTAAACGTCAACAACTGTTTCCATTCTCTCTGACGTCACTAACGAATACGTCAGATCGTACGATCCCGATTGAGCAAGATAGTACGAGACTTACATCAAATTACTTCATTCATACATTGAATTATTATGGATAAGGCGAGATTAATCTATTCACCCTTAATCTGCTGATGAATTTCATTCCAATTACACAGAATCAATTCGATCAAGTTTTTTTTCGTACAGTTATAAATAAATAAATAAATATACGTTCGAGGTTGAATTCGATTTGGGATTTAGTCGATTTTTTGTTCTTCACATTTATTCTGCAAATATGTATTTCAATAAATCGTTAAAATTATGTACAACGTGAATAATTCGTAGAATGTTTCGAAGTGTAATTTCAAAATGTTCGTTGGTCCGTTCGTCTTGTTTTTTCACATTTTTTTACCTCGTACTTCCGACGAACGAAAGTACTTCTTTTTCTAATGGCATTGAAGTTTGCATCGTTAGAATGCAACAAAAATTGTTATTTTTTTAAATATCTTTTTCATCTCATTTGTGTTCGTTTAATTGTAATATTATTTTAGGTAGCTTTTTTCTATTTTTTTTCAATTGCCAACTATTTTTTTAATCATTTTTTCTGCCAATTCCTAAAAGAGTAAAAAAAACACACCATTTCTCGTCGTAAATTTGCATTGGTATTTGAGGCATTATTTTTTCTTTCAATTTGTTCCATTCCAAAAATGCAAATTTTTATCTCTTGTTAAAAAAAAAGATCTTTAAACTCGTATTATACATACGGCCTTTAGAATGATGGAAAAGAAAACTGCTCAAGCTCTCCCTTCGAGGGTCGCTATTGCGTCTTGCACCCCTTCAATTACACTATAAATATATGGACGTTCCATTGGATTGACTTTCAGCATTGACAATATGAGTTTTTCCATATCCTGAAAGAAATTTTAGTCTCGATTTATCGATGAGAAACATTGCTAAAATATACTCAGGTGTCTGGGTCCTTTTTCGTTTCATCCTCACCTCGTTGTACGGCGAATTTTCAGGAAACGTGATATTTGCACTTATAACTGCAAGAGCGACACTGTCGCCTCTTTCGTAAACCGCGTCAAACGGCGATTTGAAATAACACAAAGCGTATAATATACAACCCAAGGACTGAAAAAAATTATTCAAACATTTGCACAAATGAATAGTCATTTAAAATAAAAATTAGATTTTTTTTCTAATTATTTTAATTTCTGACAAAAAAACCTTTTGTCTTAGTTTTAATTTCTTCTTTTTAATTTTAATTTTAACTTCTTTTCTAAAGCCAAAGCACTCTTGTATTTATGGTGAATTCTGACTTATTAAAAAACTTCATAATCTCACCCAAATGTCGGTCCTTTCGTCAACCATGCAATAACTCTCGACATTGAATAATTCAGGTGCTCGATAAGGCATAGAGCATCTTTCGGCAGCTACGTCTTGGAGAGTCTGAGCGGCATGAGCTCCGCATACTTTAACTCTCGCAGGTGCAACTGAACCTGCAAAAAAATGTTTCCTATTCATTCTGTTTCATACGATTATTTGTTATATAAAAAAATCCATTGAGTTGTTTTTTTTTTTCAATTAAGATTCGTTTCTTTTTTTCAGTGAAGAATCGTTTGAAATTCTGAAAAACAAACTTGCCGAGATCCATGATAACCGGAGTGCAACCATCGCCCAATACAATATTTGCAGTTTTGAGGTCACGATGGGCAAGCGGCTCAGGTTTTGCTTCATGAAAGGCTTTGACACCTTCGCATATTTGTAGAAAAATATTGAGAACCTCCAGAGGAGAAAAATGATCCTCGTTTTTGGCTCTTTTCTCCAATTCGCATGCCAATGTTCCTTTCTGTAATCATCCGTCGTTTGTCATCAATATTCTTTACATTTATACAACAAAATTGAAGAAACCCAAAAAGAAATTGAATTATTTCACTTTTGTCTCTTCATTATAAAAAATCGTTTATCATTCAACGAGGAAAGTCATCACTTACATGGTAATATGGTAAAACTAGTAAAACTTCGCTTGTCGCATTGACAACAGGATCGGCTGTTCCTTTGTGTGTAGAATCGATGCATTCTATGATGTTTGGATGTTTGAGCATCGAATGATATTCTATCTCTTTGACAGCCAACCTCTGATCGTCCAAGCCATGACAGACTATTTTTTTGATGGCGTACCGCTCGTGTGTCAAAGAATCCTCTACCAAAGAGACGGTACTGAAACCTCTGATGAATAGAAAAATACCTTGCATCAAAATTTAATGTCAAAGGCTTAAGGAAATATTTATAATTAGGAAGAATAAAAACTCTCCTTTTACCCTTATTTTTTTGGGAAACTATTGCAGCCATTGAATGAATGTTATTTGTCGTTTAAACCATGTATCTCGAAATGTATTCCCAATTTTTTTATATTTAAAAAAGTGGTACACAACCTTAAACAGTTCTATGAAAAGATCATCTTTGGAGATCCTAATACCAGGAGAATTTTGTAAATCATAGGATAAGATTTGCTTCAAATTTTTTATGGTCACTATAAACACAATTATCTATCATGTATCAGAATTTTTTCTTTATGACTTTTGGTTTTCTGTTTTCAGAAGAAAACCGACAAAGTTTGCTTCAGAAATTGCTATTTTTTTGTTCAAAATTTTGCCACTTTGTCAGAAAAGATATTAGTTTGTATTTTGAGATCCCATTCCATATTTCTATGTCAGTTCATTCATGACGAAGATCCACCTGGAACCATTTTAGCAGTTTTTTCAACAAAGGAATATTTTGGCAGTACTGTATCACAGTCGTGTCACTTTTTTACAAAAACAAATTGTATACATTCCTTAAAGTGTGATTTTAACTACGAAAAACCTCCATCCACTCACGTCAAGAGTTAAAAAAAAATAATCATTTTGATTTACTCCTATTTAACCCTTCAAGGTGTATGTCTTCTTAAAGAGGTTATGTTTTTAAATTTTTTACTCGCTTAAATTTAAACGAAGGATTTTTTTGAGAATTAGAATTGATTTTTGGTTGATTATTTTTGTTTTTGTATGATTGTAAATATTATCAATTTGGCTAATGGAATAATACTCACCCATCTCCAAGATGTTCACGAACAGTGTATTTACGACCGTTTACGGTTATAGTCTCTTTGGCGCAAATGCAGCCCATTTTAAGTATCAAACTCAAGCCCAGGCTATTCATGATCCCACTGATATAAATAATATAAAGTAATTAAGGAAAAATAACACAATGATACAGAGATTATTTTTTTCGTTTACGTCACAAAAAGCATCATCTTTGATGCGACATTAAAATGTCAACATCATAACGAACGAGGTTAGGTTTGCCTAGCTGGGATACAGGGAGACTAGAGAGGAGGGGACACAGCATAGGAAAAAAATAAGTGGAGGGGGCGTCCTCAAAATCCCGTTCTGAATTAGTTCTCCGCTCTGCCACCAGTATCGTATGGGCCGGAAAGATCGCAACTATAGTAATAAAATTAGTCCACACGATGAAAGTGATCGTTCTTTCGCGCTTGCGCAGTCTGATCTCAATATATGTATAGCTATGATCTTTCCGATCACAAGGCCGCCCGTTCAGGCTGAGATTCTGTGTACTTTTCTAAAGCACCAGGGAGACTAGAGAGAAGGAGTGAACACAGCATAGGCCAATTTGTAGTTCCAGTGTGCCCAAAACACGTTGATGTTATAGTTTCTGGTTTTGCCACTGCAGCGTTCGTGACCGAAAGTACTAATACATATAGTAATAATAATCCTCAGCGACGTGAAACTGACCTTGTACTTTGCAATCGCAGCGCCTCTCATTTTCTACCAATTTTTGGGAACACTTCTTAAGTACGGTGTGTTCACTCCTTCTCTCTAGTCTCCTTGTAAAGCACGCTGTGTCCACCCCTTCTCTTGTCAATTTAGTTGAGGCATTGAAAACAACTAATTTTGAAGAGATCTAAACGCGATTAATATTTCCGTTTCCATACTTTTGCTTTTGACTTGAAAGATGGCGGCACAAAAATATTCCAGTAACCACGTTTAAGCTTTCGAATTCTACAAACTATTTTTTTACATTACTTTTGAAAATATCGTATTAAAGAAGTAAAAACAGTTGATAAAATAAATAGCAATATCTTTAAATAATAAATTAATGAAAAATAAAGAAATGCGCCATCGGTTTTAAATTTTGCGCCTTTTATTTCGGAAGGAGGGCGCTATAAGCTGAAAAAAACAATTACCGACATGAAATAGAAAAAAAATTTATGTTCGTCCTTCGATGATTCTTTTATCTTGTCAGTCTTGAAAACGAGCTATAAAAAAAATTACTGTTCAAAATTCGGAGTACCGGGATTCTAACTTTGCCATTTCCGGTTGATAAAATTTTATAATATTTCTAACCTCATCACAGATGATACCGCGGACGGTGAATCTTCTGAGATCGTAGATCCAGTGGTCGCCGGGAGGGAAGAAAACGCGATCGTGTAACGTGTAACGTTAGAGAAGAAAAAAAATAAAGCGAGTAATAAAAGATACCCAGCTCGTAGAGCTGTATTTTCTCGTGTCGTTCGGTTGACCCTGTATTGGAAGAAAGAAGAATAAAAGACTATTTTAACGAATAAATGTAAAAAAAGAAATAAAATTGTAAAAGTTAAAGAGGAATAAGTGGAACGTCAAAAGTCCTGAGGACTGCGTGGATAGACGTGCTATATTCGCGTTGTACGTATCAGCTGACGGACAGAATACTTCCCGAATATATACTTTCCTGATGATTTCGCTTCAGTCTCATAATCAGGCAAGTGATGCAAGCTTATTTCGTGATTTCGATACTCACCGCAATGTTTCCCAAGTTTTATTTATAAATACTCTTTCGACAGCCGCGAATTTAACATTCCCTCTTGATTATTTTGCAAAACGTCACATCAATTTGTACGGTTATGCGCGGAACTATATTCTTTTCACTTTTCAGTATTCACTATTCTCGAAACCTTCCTAATTTACATGGGTTTTTACGTCACGTTTTTTTTATAAATCGAAGTATTTCGATTCAACCTAAAATAATGTACGAATTATGTTTTTTAAGCTTATCATTCATTAAGATTAACAGTAATAATTAAATAATTAATCATTCATAATCTTGCCACTCTTTTTAGGTCTTATACCACCTGACGCAACTGACTTCGGCATTTACGCCAATAACATCCTCAATATCAACCAGAATAAAGAAACGTGAAAATGTCAATGTTCGTACATCATCCGACCTCCTTTGTCCCGAGAGTTTCAGCGAGGTATGTAAACAAATTCAATAAATAACTAATCAGAAAAACCTCATCAATTTACTTATTTTAGGGTTTTAGTCTATTGACCAAACATGAACTTTTTAATATTATTTCTACCATCAGTTCATTAGAATAGGATGCTGAAAAAATGTTTACCAAGTGTAAGGGTTAAATTTAAAAAGTCAATGGTTTGACGTTGGTTGGTTCACTACAAAAATGTACAATTCTCAAAAAAAAAAGTTTCGAAAAGATTTAAAGTTATCGTGACGAGTGTAAAATTTCCAATTGTTGCCCAATATCTCAAATCTGGAATAATGAATTAGAAATTTTGCAAATAATCACATATTAATATTTTCAATATATTCTCTCAATTATTAAAAATTTTATACAAAACTTTTTGCCAAGACGACCACCTGAAATCTTATATTTCATTATTCATCATTTTGGTTTAGACGATGAATTCATTTTGATTTAATAATGTGACAAACATTACAATGATGAGAAAAAAAATTGGATCGTTAATCGTAATAAAAATATTGAAAATCGAATTGAATGTAGAAAAATAAATAAGTAAATAAGATGACGTAGTTCTAATAGCAAATGATGAAGAAGGGCTGAGAGCAATGCTGGGCATGTTGGAAAAGTATGGAGAGAAAGCTAGCTTAAGGGTAAATATAAAGAAAACTAAGATTTTAATATTCCAAAAGGGGGGGAGAAGGAAAAAGGGGAAAAATGGATAAACAAAAATCAAGAACTGGAACTAATCAAAGAATACAAATATTTAGGGATATGGTTTTCGATAGGGAAATGAAATGAAAAACTGAAAATGAAAAACACATAAGGTTAGGTACAGGAAAAATTAAAAAAGCCATGAATGTGGTGTGGGGGATCGACAAAAGGGCAAGAATAAACAGCCTAAAAAAAGAGACTACATATGATGGAATCAATAGCGAATAGTGGCGTGTTATACGGGGTGGAAATTTGGGGATGGAAGCGATGGGAAAGAATTGAAGAACTACAGGCGAAGTATGTAAAAATGGTAATGGGTATAAAAAGGAATACACCGGCGTACATTTGGAGAAGAGAGGTAGGCTGCGATGGAATTGGGATAGATTTATGAAAAAGAGCAGCAAGTTACGTGGGAGAAATTTTAAAGATGGAAGACAGTAGGTGGCTAAAGATTTGCTTCAAGGAAGAGGTGAGAGGCGTCATAAACGGAAACCTGACAAAATGGGGAAAAGAGCTGAAGGAAGCAGTTGAAGAAGGAAGAGGTGAGAGGCGTCATAAACGGAAACCTGACAAAATGGGGAAAAGAGCTGAAGGAAGCAGTTGAAGAAGTAGGGGAAGGAGGGCTCTGGGAATCAATCAGAGAGGGGAATCTAAAAGAAATCGAGCAAAAGTTTGAACCGGGAATCAAAATCAGGATAGAGCAAGAAATACAAACGCATTGGACTAAAATTGACACGTTTAACTACTGTGGAGAATACAAAAATAGGAAACGAGACTTAGGGATGGAGGAATATTGAGAAAAGGAAGATATAGGAGGAGAAATTAAGGAAATGTGGGCAAGAATAAGTGAATGAATTAGGTGTAAGTAGATAAGTAAGAAAATGATGTAATTAGGTTGTAAGAAAAGAATGTGTAAGGGGAAGACCCGAAAGGGAATACATGGAATAAAAACACTACTACTACTACAAAATAAGTAAATAAATAAATAAATAAATTAATACTCAAAATAACCGTTGTTAAATAATTAAATTTTATTGCAGGCAGCAAAAAATTGCATGGAGCTAGAATTGGATGACCTTGTGATTGAATCGATAGGCAGTCCCCCGAAATTTCGTCGACTTTTCGACGAGATTTCGGTCGGGAGAGTTACGAGGCCATTGAAAAAATGTAGTATATGGAACGTCTCGTACGTATCGGGAAAATGTTTCGCTGAGAACAAACGAGATTTGCCGTGTTCGCCGTTCTCCGAGCCTATTCTACTTCCGGTTATAAGATGTTCTCTCGAACGGGCAAGAAACTCAAAGGGAAACAACAATTTTTACATCGGACCACATTCGCATCGAGGTATTTCGATACGTGGGTTCAAAACCAACAGAGACATCGCAGCAGAAATCGAGAGAAATCCTACCATCGTTGGACGACTCAGAAAATGGATGGGTTTATCAAAGTCCGCGTACGAGGTACAAAATTTCGAAAGACAAAGATGAAAGTGCTTCGTTCTCTTTCTTTTTAGTAAAATTCGTGTTAGTTTTTCATTCTTCAATTTTTTCCATGAATTCTTTCGCTGCTAATTTTTTTTGGTGTACCTACTTGAATAATCTCGTATGTACATCAAAATTCGGTGAGATGATAGATCGGAAAACGTATAAATGAGAGTAATTATTGAAAAAAAGACAACAAAAGTTTTCTGCTCCAATAATAACGCAAATGAAAAGCATTTTTCGTTGCTTCAAAAACGATAGAAACAATAGTAATATTTTTAAATCACGTTTGACAAAAGAATATATAATAAATTCGGAAAATTTCGTTTGGCAATGAAAATCGTTCAGGACGCGAAATCTGGAATGACGATTGATAAGACAAATCTCGAGAATCTTAAGATGCTACTAAACGATCGTGAAATGACGAAAGACGAGAAGCAAAGGATGAAAGTTGCATTCGCCGAGGGTTATCTAGCTGGGAATGGTCGAAAGGCGCCCGGTCGAACCTTCCGCTGGCTTAAAGTCCTCCAGCAGGTGGTACTGATCGGCATCACCTTCATCGTTCTCATATCTATCATGGGTGCGTATAAACGCAAGTAATTGTGACTAAAAGAAAAATGCATTAAAAGTTCAAAAATATTTACATTGACTTAAAAAATGGATGGCACTTCCGGTTTCATTCCTGGGGGCTCAAATTAATTTTTAAAAGCGTGCTGCAACGAAAGATGACTCCAAAATAGTTTGAGTCCTTCGCAAGAATGCCTTCGGGTTCCCAGGATTTCAAAAAATTCGTTTTTCCTACTCGGGGTTTCATTTTTTCATGATAATGGGGTAATTGATTTTTATTTTCGATCAGCGAGTACGAACGGAAGTATGTTTAGGATTCAGCTGGGCAAGCAAGGTATGGTCAATCCCGAGGAAATAAATGTGACTTTCGATGACGTCAAAGGGGTGAGTTTTAACGACTAAAAAAAGTCTGTATATTTTTAAATAATAAAAATATGGGGAGCACGCGATTTGTATTTTTTTTACGTTATATGTTCTATTTATTAAAGGTTGACGAAGCAAAACGCGAGCTCAAGGACGTCGTCGAATTCCTGAAGAATCCGGAGAAATTTTCGGTTCTCGGTGGCAAATTACCCAAAGGTGTTCTCCTCGTCGGGCCGCCAGGAACAGGAAAAACGCTTTTGGCACGCGCGGTCGCCGGTGAGGCTGGTGTACCTTTTTTTCATGCTGCTGGACCGGAATTTGACGAGATTCTCGTCGGCCAGGGAGCGCGAAGAGTTCGTGATTTGTTCAGTAAGTTCTTAAAAAATATAATTTTTCACTATGGTTTTTACCATGAATTTTAGAATCAGATTTACTCAATAATCATTATTTCAATATAGAGGCTGCAAAAGAACGTGCTCCTTGCGTAATATTCATCGACGAGATCGATTCTGTGGGTGGAAAACGCACAAATTCGGTACTTCATCCGTACGCGAATCAAACGATAAATCAGCTTCTCTCCGAAATGGATGGTTTTCATCAAAACGAGGGAGTCATTGTTCTCGGGGCGACAAACAGGCGTGACGATCTTGATAAAGCTCTCATGCGTCCGGGACGTTTCGACGTTGAGATTTTCGTCAGCACGCCCGATTTCATCGGTAGAAAGGAAATAATTAATTTGTATATGAAGAAAATACTCACCAAGCACGTGGACGTAGATTATTTGGCACGATGTACGACTGGTTTTACGGGTGCTGATATAGAAAATATGGTAAATTATTTGATACATAAGTTTTTTTCTGTTTTTTAGTTGACAATGAGTGAAATTGAGGCCAAAAGGTTTTTCTTGTAACTTTATTTTTCTAATTATCTTAAAATAGGTCAATCAAGCAGCTTTAAAAGCCGCAATCGAAGGGGCCGAGTACGTAACGATGCAGCACCTCGAACGAGCACGTGACAAAGTGATTCTCGGTCCTGAGGGAAAAGGAAGAATGCCCGATGACGAAGTTAATCGTATAACGGCCTATCACGAGGGTGGACATGCTCTCGTTGCTTTTTACACCAAAGAAGCAACTCCTTTGCATAAAGTCACCATTATACCTCGTGGACCTTCTCTCGGACACGTAAGTTTGAAAAAACTTCAAAATCCAAATTCATTTTTATGAAAAAAAGCCTTTTTTATCTTAATTCTCAAATGTTTTTCTTTTCTCATTTATTTCATATTTCTCGAATTGCTGTTTCGCGATTTATGAAGTTTCAAAACACTGTATTTCATTTTGTTTTTTTATTGCGCAATTTTCAGACGTCTTTTCTACCGACGAAAGACGTTTATCACGTGACAAAAGCACAGCTTATGGCAAAAATGGATACGATGATGGGAGGAAGAGCCGCTGAAGAACTGATATTTGGACCTGATCGCGTGACCACCGGAGCGTCGAAAGATCTCGAGGTGACTTGATAAAAAACTTATCTTCAAATTTATATATATAAATGTTCTGAATAGAAAATGTCCGGATTTTTTCGTTAATGGAGATGACAAATTGATAAAATGTTTAAAAATATAATTATAAAATTCAGGACGCCACCCGAATAGCCGAGGGTATGGTTAAGCGATTTGGAATGTCGGACAAAGTCGGTTTTCGATTTCACGTAGATCCAAATCAGTCGTACAGAAGTAATTCACCGGATTACAGTCCAAGTACGAACGAGCTCATCGATGGCGAAGTCAAGAGACTTTTGCAGGTAATTGTTTTTTTTTTTTTTTTCACTATCGTGCGAGCCACAGTACGAAAGTTCTCATTAAAAAACGACGAAATTTCGTTATTGTTAGGAATCTTACGAGAGAGCAAAGAATATACTGAAGACACACGCCAAGGAGCACAAGCTTTTGGCGGATGCACTTTTGAAGTACGAGACCCTGAACATCGATGACGTGCATGCGATAGTAAACGGGAAAAAATCGCAAGCTGAATTATTGAACGAGACTAGAACACCGATTATCGAAGTTCCCACGAATGTCCTGTAAAAATATAACGAAATTTTCACGGTTTTTCCTCCCTCCCCTATTAACTAAGCAAATAAAAATTCGACAGTGTTTCGCGTCTTTTTTTCGCAAAGTCCAAGACTGTAGTAATTACAATGCGAAAATCAAATGAAGAAACAAACCGTCACACTTAGAGAACTTCTGGCCGTATTCTTTATTCTTTTTTTTTCCGAAACTACAATCGTCGAATAGTCATTTTTCAGTCGCTTCGGTGATAAAAAAATAAACAATGACGAGAACAGCGCCAAATAATTGAGAAAAACAGAAGTAATAAACAAATTTATGATTCTCGGTCGAGTGAACGATCGACCGAACGTGAGAAAATTCGATATTTCCCGGTTTTCCGAATCGCGATTTAATTCTATTGAGAAATAAATTCAAAAAACGCGCATCGTCGCATAATAGAAAATTATTATTGCGAGACGGAGTTATGATGAATAAATAATGTGACTGCAATTGAACGGCTGGTGTATACACGAGATGAATAAATTTTGTACAGTAAGCAAATCTGTGTTCATTTTTTTCATATCCTTCATTATTCATGTACAATCGACCCCAAAACGGTCGTAGTTCTAAAAAAACAATTGCGAAAAAGAATGAGCGGTAAAAAAATGAATAAATCTCCGTTAGAAAAATAAAATCGACAATTAGGCCATACAATGTTAACATTTTATTTTATCGTCAAATGGTAATTATAAATTATACAAAATTATATATATATATATATATATATCTTATATTTCCTACCTATGAAATATAAGATATATATTTATATATATATATATCTTATATTTCCTACCTACATATATGTATATATATATTTTGTCACTACAATGTATATGAACGTTCAAACGATTTTCATTTTTCGAAAACTAAGTGTGTTCTGTGTGAATGTGTGTGTGTGTTGTGTGATGTGTGTACAAAAACCCATTACACTCGTTGTGCAAACTACTGCGAAGAAAAATCGGAGCGGGTTTCCCACGAGAAACCAAAAAAATCTTTTGGTCTAGGCCAAAGGAAAATTTATCATTTTTTTTTAATGCGTGAATGTGCAATTAAGTTATGGATGAAAATAAAATGATAAAAAACAAATGATTTCGTGGGAAAAACTCCGATTTTTTTGGGGTCCCTAAAAATAATCGTGGCTTCGACATAGAAATTTCTACGTATTCTATTTTGCTGCGGTTTATTTGGGATTTGTTTTTTTTTCTTCATTTCGTTTCTTGCTGTTATAAAAAAAGTGGGTTTTACACGAATTGGGCAAGGAGCGGGAAAAAACAATTCGTGAACGAGTGTGAGAGATATAATGTTTTGAGGAGACGAAAAAAATATAGAAAAAAAAAGATAATTAGGATAAACGCAAAATGATGGGATACATTATGTACATGCGCATACACACATACAAAATACGTAAGCACTCGCGCAAATATCACAGTTTACTAAATCATCGTAAATCGGTTAAATTTTATAATAATAACAATAATTGCGAATCTATGAGAAAAACTCGTACCAAAGGCTCGAATTTTTACAATTATTATTTGCTTTATAAAATATATTTATATGTATATTCATGTATAAAGTAAATAATAATAAAAAAAAAGTTAAGAGTCCAACGATTGAGACGAAGAAGGACACGAAGGATATTATAACGTGAAACTTAAACTTACAACTATTTTATTTATGATTAGACTGAAGCGTATTCACAAATCGCGCGTTTAGGACCCTTTTGCAATTCTTCAAGCCGAAAGGACGTACTTTTTCTTTTTCTTTAGATACATATGTTTTCTTGTTTCTCTCGTAACTCGTCTGAAAATTGTTCAGAACCGGGAAAAAAACGTAAAAAGAAGAAAAAAGTGGAAATTATTATGGCCAATTGATCCTTGGAAAATAATTTTTCCTTTTTTTGCTGTTTTTTTGAACGGAGTCTCGGTCGAATTAATACTGACAGATTTTTATTGTTTTTTTTGTATTTTTATTTTTTTACGGGAATAGTGATAAAGGAATCCGTTTAAAATTCCACGCGATGGGAAGACCGCTTTCCCAAAGCACAGAATTTTCAATAAAACACTGAAATGTGATTGGAAACGTTTTTTTTCTTGTAATGCAGACTCATGTGAATATTTAAAAAATTTTAATTAAAAACGATTTATAACGACGAATGAATGAATGACATTGCAAGCGCCATATAATTCAAGATTGAGTTTCAATCGCATTTATTTACATTCATATTAAAATGAATTTTTTTTTCAATTTACATATTAATCAATTTCTCGTTACTTTTTGAAGAATTTATTATTTTACTTTGTGCCAAATATTATTGCTTCTACGTCGTGATTGCCGAATAAAGATTTTTATTTTTCATGTGATTGCACTTTGAAAGAAGTATATTCACGAGAGTTCACGAAATTCATTAAGGGAAAACTGCGTTGCTGATAAAGTTCGATTATTAGCATGCAATCTTGCGAAATGAAAAGGCAAAAAAGATGTTAGTGTTTTGGGAAGGCAGGAGAGGAGTTCATTCGTACAAATAATCATCACGATAACGAAAGCAATTTTTCCAAAAATTGGGGCAATCATAGATCACGCATTCTGAATCATTAGATTATTCATTTTTTAAAATGTTACCTATTCAATTATTCGTTTTAATAATTCACGTGAAAAATCTATGTGGATTATTATTCCAAAGATAAAAATCGAACATCGTGATTCGAGGACTATTCGAATATTTTATTTTTTCATTTCATTCGTTACGATCAAATAATTTTTTTATCATTTAATATCTGACTGATTAAAACATTATATTAACGCATACAGGGATCAATTCGATACCCAGATGAAAATTCGCAAATCTCTCAAAAAGCGAATTTTTATCAATAGCTGAAAATTTCTATCGATTCATTATTGCTAATTGAAAATCGTCATCAAATAATCGGTCTATAATTGCCCAAAAAGATTTTTGGCCTCGTGATTATGCACAATTATTTTTTTCAGTTCGCTACATTGACCTCGTACAATTATGATTGCATATTCTACTAATCGATTATAGTATTTTAGTGAGTAACTGTGATTCTACAGGTTTCGTTTTTTGCTTGTTTTTTCTTTCATTAACTGATTTCTATTTCACATGCAACACGATTCGCTAAACAAGTGGTTAATTCGCGACTTCATTTTCTCGCATTTTTCCCACGGATACGTCTATTACATTGTCATATTATATTTATATCGATATTTTACACAAGCACGAAAGTACAGATATTGTGAAATAACAAAAAAATTTTTTTGATCTCTGTTCGCTTATTTTTTCCAATTTGTTTCTTTTTTCTTTTTTCATTAACGACTACAGTCAGGCAGTGATTAGTTTTTGCGTCGAAATTTGTTTTCGCTTTTGTACTAGACGGAGGGAAGCAGAGTCTCGTTTCATCTGGGAAATTTCGAAAAAATGAAGTCTCTCGCCGAAAATTGTTTTTGTTTCAAGTCCGTTTTAAAATGACAGATTATGGATTTTTTAATTTTCTCATTCGAGACCGTCGATCGGATCGCCCTGGACTATTATTATCACTGTGTGTCAAAAATCGATTTTTTTTCGATTTTCGGCCTCGAAAGCAATTTTTCTCTTTATTTTTATTTCGTGACTGATGTTCGGAGCGAATTTACGTAGAAAATGCTTCTGCACTTTTGACGTTTGTGAAAGTTATTTATTAGAAAAAAACGACATTCGACCACGTTCTAAATGATATGAGTAAGAAATTTCATTTTTCCTTTTTTAATAAGCTCGATTCATTAATTCGTCCATTATTCCTGTAGGCAGCTAACGATCAAACGATACTTCTTCGCACACGTGAATCAAAAAAGTCGTAGTGACAAAAAATAATGGTTCGATTTTTTTTGCGATTCGATCGTCGGTGCTGAATTATGACCTTTCAAACTACGAACACACTTTATTTATGTTTATGTTATGTTTGCTTTCTTTTTTTTACTTTTGACAACTATTCATTTCTTTCGATTGTTTTCGTTTGTTCTCTTATGTCTCGTTTTCCTCCTTCGTACACGTTGTGACTCGAAGTTTAACGTATTTTTGTGCGTGTGATAAACGATGAGATAAAAATTTAAACTACCATCTTTTTCTTTCACTCTTTTCTCTCGTTTTCTTGTTTCCTGCCCTTTTACACAAATTTTTCGTATTATCGTCTACGTTTTATTAATTAATTGTTTTCTCACATTCGTTCGATCATTTGGAGTGCAATTTTAAATCGACGAGCATCGTTCTCGAAACTAATACTTTTTTTGGTACATCGTCGTCGAAAATAACTTTCGTGTCGTATTGCGTTTACAAAAAAAAACCAAAATTTCTATCAACAAAGACTTTCGTAACGATTATGATAAAATTCATTTTTCAATCACACGAATTTTTTACATGCAAGACTTTTCAAAGTCTATACTTTGCTTTACAAGCTAAAATTTGTATCGACTGACGAATACGAAAGAATCAACCACTATTGGAACAACGAATCGGGACATGGTGAAGCTAAAAAACAATCATTTTTTCTTTTTCAATAAAATAAAAGCAGGAAAAGTAAAAAAAAAATAATTATTCGAACGACGGCTGGCCCCGATCGACCTGACAATTTTACGGTAATATTATCGAAAAGGCACGGAAATTGTATTTCTTTTTGTTTAACTTGCAAATACATTCGCTAAGTCGAATCGAATCGGGGAATTTCGTTTGTAACTTTTTTTTTGTCACTCGTCAAATTAAAAGAGCCGACACGTTCGTTTAAAATTTTCATTGATCATTTAAAAATATTCCTACAAATTAATTTGTACAAAGAAGAAAAACACCGAAATTTTCTCGGTGTACAAACGTGCCCACAACATTCGTTTCATTTTCAACTCTACTTTTCTTTCTCTCTCACTCACACACACTCTCTCGACAAAAATCTACCACATAGCAAATAAAAAAAGAAAAAAAAAATGCGAGTATAAGAAATGAAAAGAATTGTAAAAAAAAAGGCGAAGAAAATAACGAAGAGTCTACACAATCGGATCACGAGCCTCGTCAGGGAGACTCGGGTCATCACCATTATCACGAGGATGAAGCCCGCGAGTTCCCTTTTCGCAAAATACTTTTTTTTCTCTCTCTCATCTCTTTTAATTCCTTTATTCTTATATCTCGTTCGAATGTTAAAAAGTGTTTTTCATCGTAGCGACAATTTGAAAAACAAGTTCACGTGACTGTGGACGAATTTGTATATTTGTTTTTACTGTTCATTTTATTTGATCTCTAAAAACCACGTCGTGTTTTTTTTTTCGTTACGAATTTCGAGGTGCAGTGCGAATTTACATAATGTTAATTTTCTTTTAATCGATGATCGTCAGTCACGTGACGTGTTTTTACAATTTCGTTGGTAATGATTTCGAATCGCTCTCCTTTCTCAACATTTGAAAGTTTTCCTGGCAGTGAGTCATATTTGTTTTTCTTTCATTTTTGTTCATTTCATAATTGTTAATTTTGTTTAAAAAAAATGTGGAGTACCTCTTGACGTTTTTCACTATCGGCACAGCACTTTTTCTCCCTTTTCGTCCTGGGATCGTTTTTCTTTCGTTCGAACACTCGACGATTGTTTTTCTTTCAAACTGGAACAGTATGTCCAAAGAAAAAAGAATCAACGGTTCGTTTCGGCGACTTCGTTGAACAACGGCGTCAGAGAATCGACGTCTTGAAGACCGTCGAAATTTCCAAGTGGATCGAGATCGTCGTTGTCGGCCTCGTTGTCCCCGAGGAAATTAGTTTCCAAGAGATCGGTAACGTTGCGACAAACACTGTCGTTAACCGGATCGACGTTTTCGGCGCGAAGATTCAACGAATTTAAGGTGGGCGATGAGAGCATGGGTTCATTACTTTCACGATAAATTTCTTGGGATTGTAAAGTGTGCAATGGCGTGGATGGATAAGATCTCGAACCGTTACTGTTGTTGTCCTCGTTGTTGTAAGTCGCGGAGTTGTAAGCGCCAGGAACGACGGGCAATGGCGTGTTCGGATAAGAGCGTGATTCGATGATTTTACGAAGCTTCCCATCGACCGAAGGATCAAGAACAACCGCTGGATCAACGATGCTCTCGGTTTGTATAGACAAATCGGCATTGGCCAAAGGATCCAAAAGATCAATCGTAAGATTGGTATTCTCGAGAAGATTGTCGTCGTTTGTTGTTCTATCGGGTAAAATAGTCATGCTCTGACGTCCCTCTTCATCGAGAATATTCAAAATTTTCGTAATCGACTCTTTGTCCTCCATGAGAAATTGTTGATCGTCGGCGATGAAGCCGGTGTCGACGTCATCGAGAAGATAAGTATCGTGAGCACTAATTGATACGAAATCGTTGAATTCACTGGGCACCGGTGTCGGGGCGATCGAACTGTTGGACGAATTATTGAAACTGTGAAGATTGCCTAGAAATTGTGAATGAGTAGATGCTATTGGTGACATGAGAGTAGGATTGACCATGCGATGAAGAGGCACTGATTGCGATCTGTAATACAATTGTTCAGTCGTGAAAGATTGTTGTCTCGTTGCGCCATTGAGCAATTCGCTGATTTCCTGATCAGCCGGTTGGCAATTTCTGATCGTGAGATTATTCGTTCCGGTGTTTGAGGCTGTTGGGGTAGTATTGGTGGTTGTGCTCGTCGTGGAAGATCTTGTCGTCGACAGACACGAGTCGTAAACGTTTTTTATCTCCTGTAGATTCTCCTGACTCGGATAATTGATGAGCAATTGTTTTTGCTGGTCGATATCGCTGAGAAAAGATGCGGCGCCTGCGTCGCCCAGCACTTTCGGATCGTCGTTCCGTCGTTCAACGCTCATCAAACGTCCAGGCAGTAAATTCGAAGCTTGAACCTCGACGTTTGAGCGTGGTCCAGTGAGGGACGTCGGAGTCATGGCTAAACGAGAACTGTCCGAATTGCTGGTCGGCACGACGAACGTATCTTGCCTCGTATTCGTGTAAGGAACACTGCAGGATATCGACCTCGCGAGGCTTTTTTGACCTCGTGCTCGAGACCCACCAGCCGATTGTAAATTGCTTCGCGAGCGTGGAACCGGAGTATTTCGTGGAGAAACGAAAGGACTCGCGTTGGCAGAGCTTGGCTTCGAAGCGGAAGCTGCACGTCCGTTTATCGGTGAATGAGGCCCCGGTGATATTGGTGTGAAATTGAATATTCTACGACGGGTATTTGGACTTTGTGGCACTGTGTTTACTGGTGTATTCGCGGTCACGTGGCTCGTGGGTGTTTCATGAAGTTGTGAAGATTGTTGTTGCTGTTGTTGTTGTTGATGGAGTTGCTGCTGCTGTTGTTGTTGTTGTTGGTGATGCTGTTCGAGAACGCTAGTCTCAAAACTAACTCGTCGCCTGGTACCACTGGTCGCTGGATTCGAATGATGATTCAACAATATCGGCAACACGATCTCGTGTTGTTTACTCGCGATTTCTCGACTTTTAGTCTCGGTTACCGGTGTTGTACGTCTTATTCCGCTCGAACCGTCCAAACTGTTGACCGGTCTGATCGTTCCGTCTTTAAGATTTTGCTGCAATATTATACGAAGCTGCGATACTTTATCCGATCTCGAAGAACGCTCCGTTTCCGAATTACTCGCCAATTGATTGTTGCAACCAGCCTCAACGTCCGAACTCGAGGAATTACTTTGTTGAAAGTATTGCAACAGTTCTTCCTCTTGCTCCTGCGAATTGTTACCTCCGTTCAAATAGTCGTCCAACGCGTCAGGATCTATGGTACACAACTTGTCCTCCAGACGATTATTCACTGCAATACTTTCCCATACAGTCGCACGTCCGTTTGTCATTTTCTCCATTATAGAAGTCTCCACGTCCCTCGAACGTACCACCTGCGTCCTTGATTCAGGACACTCGGATTTCTCGAGTTTCAAGTTGCTCGGTACGACGAGAGTGACCTTTTCAACGACTCGCTGTATCGGCGGCAATTGAGCGAAATTCTTTATCGTCTCTTGATGCCTCGATGCATCTATTTCCTCTGTTAATTTAGCTTGCTTCTCCGGACTCGATTCACTCGTTTGACACGCCAAGTCCAGACTCGAACGCTTTCGCGAATTTTTTAATTTTACCTCACGAACTATCGTTCCGTCATTTGGCGTGCAAGATCTCGATGTCCTATTGTTGTTGCTGCTGCGACTTTCGTCCAAACGCTGGTGCGAAGACGACGCGGTTGTTCCTTGAGATTGATCGTTATCACAGTATAATTGAGGCGATACGGCGTTATTGCTGCTGCTGCTATTGTTGTTGTTGTTGTTCGTTCCCTGACTCCCCGATCTTGGCAGTTTTCGGCTTCTTGATGACGCCGGACTCGACGTCGCAGCTGGCTGCGACGTCGTCGTCTTCGGCGATGGTCCCGTTGTCCTCCCTGCATTCCCACTCGTCAATACTCCAACTATCTGCGGTGACTGACTCGTTTTACTCTTTTTACAACACTTCCCGCTCGACGACGACGATCTCGTCGTTAAAAACGTTGGCGTTGAGCTCTCCAATATTTTTTCTTTGCTCGAATTTTGTATCGTCACATCCTGCTGACGATTCTTCTGATCCCTCGAGTGTTCACGCTGCTGCAATTTTCTCTGCAACTGCAATTGCGCTTCTCTCATCTTTCCAGGCTTCCCGACCACCGGTGTCACCGACGAACTCGGCGATGTCTCTGAAACTGATTAAAACGAAAGTTTATTATTCTCAAGTCATTTTCTGTAATTTTTTTAAATTGTTCACCTTTCTTTTTCTTTTTAAGGAGGATTTTTAAAATTTCATCGAACCTTTATTGTTGCTCGAGGGCTGAGAATCACCGGATGCACTCAAAATGCAAACAGCGGAGAGCGATCGCGTGTCCACCCGAAGATTGTCCACGAGATGACGAGCGAGCGCGCTCAGAGAAGAAAATTTCATTTTCAATAAACTTTCCGCCCATTCTCTAATCAGGGTTGATGCAGCGCCTAGCATTTCTTCCGTTATTGGTTCCTCGAAATCCTCCGCCTGTAAGAATTTATATTAATCAATATAAGAACAAATAAATAAATAAATCAATATAAGAACAAATAAATAAATAAAAAACAGCTATTTTTGTTTTCGAGGCTTCTAATGGACTTTCCGTAGAAGAATAGAAATGGCCGTGACGCTATGTAATTTAAGAATAAATCATTAAGTACCGTCGTCGCGTCCGTGACTGCTGGTAATGTCGGCGTATCGAGTTTCACTCGTTTTCTCATACCGGCGTAACAATAACGCGAGTTTCCTCGCGTACCGAGTCTTCGCGGTCTGACACGTGGATAAACTTGCTTCATTACTTTGCCAAAATCCGCAGTTGACAATGGTTTCATCGCGTTTCTTATACAAAACACGCTGTAATAAAAAATCATAACAAGTTGAATTTTTCTTCTAATTTTTCGAACACAAAGAAATTCGTTAATCAATTTCATTTAATTTCTAGTTGTTTGAAAATGTAAGAAATAGTAAATTCTGTTTCAAAATCGTACTTGTACTCGTCGTAGACTTCTTGCTTCGGTAACGAAACGTCCGGATCCTCTTCTAAATGTGTTTTTATCCACATTATCGTTTGATGAATTTCGTAACGATTGCCAAGTGGATTCAAAGGCTGCCTCAATGGATCAACCGTTCCTCCAGTATTGGCGAGCGACGCCGGTAATCGTAGATAGAGTAACAATTTTTCCTCGATCTTCAGCTGCTCTACTTGTAGAAATATTTCTTGAACGCGATTCTTTGAATCCTCGCTAAAAAATAACATTCATTTTTTAAACTACATTTTTTATTTTTATTTATCGTTTCCGTCGTTGTGCTTTCTAGAATTTTATCTACATCCATATCACACGCTTATTTTGAGCTTAGTAATATCTTAAAGTCACTAAAAACCTATAAAATAATGGAATAAAATGTCTAATACTTAGTTTAGAGTTTCAGAAATAACTAACGCTCTTTACATCTAACTAATCCGCAAAATCCCAGTTTTTTTTATTGACAAATTTTGTCATATATTTTTCCATAATTGTGAATTAAAAAAAAAAAACTGTAGAAAAGTTTCGTAGTTTTCGTGAGAAGTGTGAAATTCTTCAAATACTTCCAATAAAAAACGCATGTGAAACTGCGGAATCTTTGATAAGCAATGTTTCGAATCTAAATCCCTTCAAAATTTTGGACGTAATCATATATTTTACTTACCTCAATGTGAACAAATTTCGTAATGTTTTTTTTTTTTCAATTTATTTTATTCTGTTTTTTTTTAACGTTACTTTTTGAATATTCATTAAAGCGCAGCAAAGCTATGCAAATAATAAATTCAAAAAATATTTGGTATTCTAGAAGTGGAACAAAAGAACCAGGAAACGCTCGCGAGATGGGCGCCATTTTTTTGGCCTCGTATTTCTCAAAATACAAGAAAATGATTGTTAAGGTATATACTGTACTGCATGCTAGTCAAATGAGTGCTAAATTTTCACAATTGTTTTATGCCAAGCTTAATACACAATTGAACGTAATGTTAGCGGCTTTATATCACAGCGTGTCTTATTAACGTAGAAAAATTTTAAAAACGATAGATTTGCGAAATCATCAACTGATAAATGCAAATTTCCATGATGGCACATTTTCATCGGAATTCATCAAAGAATAATCCGTAATTTTTAACCAATTGCAATGTACCACGTCTTATTTTGTTTCTCAAGAGATCCTTTACGAATTCACCACGTAGATTTCTTCTAAGCTTAATCGTTCTACTGTTGCAACCAATTGTTTATTTAGCGAAACAAATCTTTCATAAACAAATTGCTATAATTTCCAAACAAATAAACTTCGAAAAAGTCTACATGGTGAATTCGTAGAGAATCTCTTGAGGAACAAAATACGACGTGGTGCATTAAAATCGGTTCAAAAATACAGATTATTCTTTGAAAAGTCCCAATGAAAATGTGACATAATAGAAATTTGCCACTAATAGTTAATGGTTTCGCAAATGTATCGATATTAATATTTTTCTAGGTTAATTAGACATGTCATCTTACAAATTCACCTTCATTATATATAATTAGTGCATTAAATTTGGTATAAAAACATTGTGAAGTTTTAGCACTCATTTGACTAGCATGCAGTACAGTATTTACCTTAATACGTTTTTTTCTCTGTTGTGTAGTCAAAACTGAAAAAAAAAATTAGCTTAAAAAAAAACATCGTGCTCACCTGAGACTGTCTTCTATCATGAGGCGAATTTTGTCGTTTTTGTTCGAATTTCCGTGTCCGGAAGAAGATTGGCCAAATTTGGCGGCAATGATTTCCTGAAGTATATCACTCGAATGAAATCCGTTAGTCCTTGAGATATTGTTGATTCTTGAATGGTAATGTCCATTTTCGGAAGTACCGGCTGTCGTGTCGTTGTTACCGGTGAGATTGTTATTATTTCCGCCGTTCGTACCATTTTCGTTGGTAGCCTCGACGAAATTTCGTACTTTCTTTATTCTTCGTGTCTCGACGACGGGACGCGTTGGGCTTTTCTCGTTAATGGAATTTGTAATATTGGTTAAATTTGTTGATGTTCTTTGCTCGAGACCAGCACCCTTTTGGGGCTTTGCCTGGCCGATTCTCTGCCGTTCATGCTGTCCCTCCGCGTTCATCGTTTTTTCCTCAAAGATGTTTTCACCTCGCCCTTTATGTTGTTGTCTTAGTTTTTTATTTTTAATATATATTTATGTATACATTTATTCGTATTTTTTGTTTCGTGATAAAAATGTAATTTTCCATTGTATTCTTCGAAGTCCTTTCGTCCTTTTCGACCTGAGTCTTCCTTGGAATTTTTCGCTCCACGACGAGACGAGACACCGCACAAAACACAGAATAGTCGCGGACTATTCTGTCTCTTTTGGCAATCACTCCTCGTCGTGAATATCGCGCAGTATCATTATTTAAAAACAAGGATAAACGGCTCTACTCAAATACGAGAAAAAATTGCATCCCGAATCACATGCATTCCCGCGAATCTCAACATCAAAAGCAATTCCCGTTTAAATTGTCCGTAAATCTTTTTTCGTTTTTTTTTATTTATTCACACTCTAATTCTAACAGAGCCTGATAAAATTTGACAATCGTATACTTTGTAGCTTAAAATCAGCCGCGACGTAACAAAAACGACGTTTCAACAAGATCGGGTGGAGAAAAACTTCCGGTTTTAGTTTTTTTTAACGTTTTTTTTTATCTACACGAACAATCGATTGTGACATAGTTTTTTCGTTTCTTTTTTTGAAAGAGAAGAATCCTTGAATTTTCTCTTTTGCGTCCTCGCCCGTTGCACGAAGTTCCCGGCGCAATCACGATGAAGTTTCCCGACTATATCTTTCTCCCTCTCTCGATGAGCCACTTACGAATTTGTCTCGATCGGAAAATTCAAAATCATGCACACTTGAGATCTCAAATCCACGAATACCCTTCAATTTTAACGTAAAAACGTTTTTTTTTCTCGTTTGCATCGCGCCACCATGCACCCCCGACCACATAAAGCAAGCACACTTTTTTCTGTTTCTCTTCCTTCCAATCGCTTTTTCTCTCTACCGGCTTCAGGCACTCCCGTGTAGATTTTTCACTAGTGCAATCTCCTAATTTTTCAAATTCACTTTCTCCTCGTTGCAACCCCCTTTGTTTTTACACCGTCTCAAAATTCCGGCAATTTTTTCTTCTTTTTTTTACAGACGTTAATTTGCCGGCAAACGACGCGAGCCGACCATTTTGTCCGAATCAGCTGCTCCCTAATGTCCAACTTGTTAGAATTCCCGTCTTAACTTTTTCTCTCGCTCGTTTACACACTCGCGATCTTTGAGACAAAAGAAAAGGAAGCTGTTTATGCTTGTTTTGTCTTTTGGATTAACGAGATTGGAGGAAAAACGAAGAAAATTACGGATTCGTATCACTTTTATTTTTTTAAATTTGTTTTCTTGTCTTTATATTGTAAAAAATACGAATTGCACATTTGTTTCGTTATTTCAACTTGTTTATTGTCACCGTTTTATCCTCTTTCGGATACGTCGAGAGTTCCCGTGGCTGATGTCTCGGTGTCGTGCACGCGATGCCCTGCCGGCTAACGTGCCGCGGCCAGGCTTCGGACATTTTGTATCAATCAGCTGCTGCTGTTCCGGCTGCTGCTGGTGCTTCTTCCGATTCGAACGCCCCCGTCGTAAATGACGATAATCGCTCCGCTGTTCGAAAGATCCACGGCATCATAAAATCCTTCGATGATTATCGAACGAAGGCACCAAAATATCCTATTATTTTGAACAAATAAACGATATTTATCACTTGATTATAACTTTTTTTGTTTCTTTTTTCACTTTGCGAAGACAATGGGAGACGGGCTTGTTCACTCCGAAATTTTTCATTTAAGTTCCGGCCATTGGATTCATGAAAATTCACGGGACGCTCTTATTTTCGGAAGGGTTTTCACAAATTCGGCTATTCCGGTTTTTTCGTAACACCCACTTGAGCGTCCATTCTAACGAGTTAAATAATACACACGCGTTCTTTGTTTACTCGAGTTCGATAATCTTGGGACGAATTGAGATGAATTTTGAATCTCCGAAGAACGTCAAGAATATAAATTAATTTTTTTGTGTGATCGAGACATTTGAAGTTTACGGTGTGTCTATTCTTTTTTTTTTAATATTTTTCTTTTTTAGTAAAAATGTTAGATTTTCGTAAGAGAATAACGCTAGAGCACTTTGGCACTTGTCGTTGGAGATTTAGCGTCTCTCTCACTCCCACATTCCCACACTCCTTTACCATTACTCTTTTTCTCGCTTTCTCGCTCTCGCACGCGGGGAGATTCTATTGTGGCCGGTTCGGTGAGAATCCGCGGGGCGGCGGGAACGGTATTGACAAGAAGCATACACCGCGCGATTGTCCTTCCACTAGATCATTCCACTTTCACAAAAAGGCCGTTTTTCACCGAGTTATTAACAAAAAAATAAGACAATTGTGTCTAAAACTTGTGTGCGTTGATGAGACGCGAGACAAAAAAGAGACGCGATTATGAGCTAAATAACCGCGCGGGCTCATGAGAGTTCACTCTTTTCTTACACACACGCATACTTTGACGCCAACCGTCATTTTATCGTTCTCTCGATCGAACCAACGCAGATGGCGCCAAAAGCGTTTTTGAAAAATTCCAAAAAGTTCTTGGCACATTCGCAATGCCGGACTTGAGAACTCAGCTTTACGTAACCTTGTGTACCGACAGTAGGTAAAGAAGTTTATGCAGCATTCTAAAACTCAAAAATCAAAGAGCACATCTTGTATATTTTTTGATTGATGCAATTCGCAATTCTGAAATTTCTTTCAACTGTCGTGCGTCAATTTACACAGTACAACGAGTTTTCTTGCACATTGCGGCCCCGATTTAAGGAACCCCGATTGATGAAATTTCTGGCGCATTTACAAATCTACCATAAACATCTCTACCAAAATTCATCTCTACCCTAAAAAAATGTTCCGTAACAACTCTACCAAACGTAAAAAATCTACCTGAGGCATCTTTACAAGCCTACCAAAAAAAAGCCTACCCGTAAAGATTTCTACCGCCCGATCTTTAGCAAAGAAATGTCAATCAACAGAAAAACATTATATCACGCCTAAAACTACCAACATTTTTCAACAACCATAGTCATACTACTACCTGGTCATACTCTACCAACGAAGAATTACTATATAACGTAATATAACTATATATTACACCGTATATAGATATATATACGCTGGTAATTATTCGTTGGTAGAGTATGACCATGGTAGTGAACAAACTTGGTAGTTTTAGGCTTGGATAGTGTTTTTTTGGCACCCGTACAACTCACTCGAAAAAAAACTCCATCAGGAACATCGCTACCAGACCAATCCCAACCAAGGAAAATCTCCACCAATGTCAATCTCCACCGGGAACATCTCAACCAACCCAATCTCCATCATTCCCAACTCCACCAGACAAAACTCACCCAGGAAAATCTCTATCGTGGTTAAACTCCACCAGAGGAAAATCTCCATCAGGAACATCTCCACCAGTCATGAAGATCAATCTTTACTGTCGGTATGGAAAACTGCAAAAGTTATCTAGAAATCCCATAGATGGTGCACCAGTAAGTGTAAAACAGTGGACACATAACACATAACCAAATTTTGTTACACAACGAGAGAGAAAGGAGTTCTGTATAGTTAGCAGATGAATTTCATAATAATAATTTTTTATTGTTGCTATATCTTGGGAATTATTTATGCCATTTATTGACACTAATATCATAATTTTCGAAATAATAGATCATTGATAATAAATAAAAATGTATTGGCCGTATAGTTAGCAGAACGTAATGCAAAGTTCTTTCTTTTTTCGCAATCAACTAGAAATCATTTGGGAAACACATTAGCAATGCTAGAATAATTTGCGAAGTAATTATTTTATCACGATCACGAAACCTAAATCAATCAATTATTTGAAGAGAAATCCGCTATCCTAGGTATTTTCTGGTATACCCTGGCTCTCATCTCTCATTGGCTACCGCTGCTGAGTGCGAGTAGAAGTGTATAACCCGTCAATTAATTGTAGTTATATCAACCATATCAACAATAAACAATATCAATTTGGTGCGAAAACGTCAGTTGTTATGCAACCTCTTGAAAAATAAGTATGGATGAGTGGAAAACGTACAGTGGAAACGTATACGGGTAACGTAAAAGTCGATAACCAAATAGAACACGTAATATTTAATCTGATTGACGAAGCTGCTTTCCTTCAACCTTACCTAATCATTAATTATAGTTAATATATATATATATATATATATATATATATATATATATATATATATATATATATATATATATATATATATATATATATATATATATATATATTAGGGTGGTTCAAAAAAATCGATATTTTTTTTTTCGCGGGCCTCAACGGAAATTGTTAGTACATTATGAAAAACTATTTTTTGCAAAATTTAAGTGGTCTAAAAAATTTTTTAGATAGTGCTCAAGCGACTTTTCCATATTTTTTTCTATCTTTTGTTGAAAATCACGACATGAAATTTTTTTTACGCAAATTCGGGCAGGTCGATAATGCGTGCTGATTTTTAGTTTAGCGTTTCCTTGCGTGTTTCAAATAAAATAATTTCATTGTGATCTATTGTCGGGGTAGTTTTTCGTCGTGTGATATTTTGTACGTGTGATATTTTGTCTGAGTGATATTTTGTCCGTGTGATATTTTGTCCCTGATATTTTGTCAGTGTTATTTTGTCACTGACAAACTATCATGGACAAAACTATAACGGACAGTGTTTGTCACTGACAAATACTGACAAAATATCACGGACAAAATAACATGCGACAAAATATCACACGGACAAAATATCACAGGATAAAATATCACGCGGACAAAACATCACACGTACAAAATATCACACGACAAAAAACGACCCCGACAATATATCACAATGAAATTATTTTATTAGAAACACGCAAGCAAACGCTAAACTAAAAATCAGCACGCATTATCAACCTGCCCGAATTTGCGTAATGCATTGTGGAAATAGTAGGGTGCATGGGTGGGTCATGGTGGGTTGGTTGTTTGAATACTTGGACGTGTGAAAATAGAAGGGTGGGTTCGGGTTATCTTTGGGTTGTTGTTTGAATAGTTGGGCATGTGGAAATAGTAGGGTGGATTCGGGTAATCATTGGGTTGTTGTTTAAATAGTTGGACATGTGAAAATGTGTGGGTTCAGGTCAACTTAGGTTGTTGTTTGAATAGTTGGACATGTGGAAATAGTAGGGTGGGTTCGGGTCATCTTTGAGTTTTTGTTTGTATAGTTGGACATATGAAAATAGCAGGATGGGTTCGGGTCATCTTTGGGTTGTTGTTTGAATAGTTGGGAATGTGGAAATAGTAGGGTGGGTTCGGGTCATCTTTGGGTTGTTGTTTGAATAGTTGGACATGTGGAAATAGTAGGATGGGTTTGGGTCATCTTTAGGTTGTTGTTTGAATAGTTGGACATGTGAAAATAGTAGAGTGTGTTCGGGTCATCTTTGGGTTATTGTTTGAATAGTTGGACATATGGAAATAGTAGGGTGGGTTCGGGTCATATTTGGATTGTTGTTTGAATAGTTGGACATGTGGAAATAGTCGGGTGGGTTCGGGTCATCTTTGGGTTGTTGTTTGAATACTTGGACGTGTGGAAATAGTAGGGTGGGTTCGGGTCATCTTTGGGTTGTTGTTTGAATAGTTGGACATGTGGAAATGGGTGAGTTCAGGTCATCTTTGGGTTGTTGTTTGAATAGATCAACATGTGGAAATAGTAAGGTGGGTTTGGGTCATCTTTGGATTGTTGTTTGTATAGTTGGACATGTGGAAATAGTAGGGTGGGTTCGGGTCATCTTTGGGTTCTTGTTTGAATAGTTGGACATGTGGAAATAGTAGGGTGGGTTTGGGTCATCTTTGGGTTGTTGTTTGAATAGTTGGACATGTGGAAATAGTAGGGTGGGTTCGGGTCATCTTTGGGTTGTTGTTTGTATAGTTGGACATGTGAAAATAGTAGGGTGGGTTCGGGTCATCTTTGGGTTCTTGTTTGAATAGTTGGACATGTGGAAATAGTAGGGTGGGTTCGGGTCATCTTTGAGTTTTTGTTTGTATAGTTGGACATATGAAAATAGCAGGATGGGTTCGGGTCATCTTTGAGTTGTTGTTTGAATAGTTGGGAATGTGGAAATAGTAGAGTGGGTTCTGGTAATCTTTGGGTTGTTGTTTGAATAGTTGGACATGTGGAAATAATAGGGTGAGTTTGGGTCATCTTTAGGTTGTTGGTTGAATAGTTGGACATGTGGAAATAGTAGAGTGTGTTCGGGTCATCTTTGGGTTATTGTTTGAATAGTTGGACATATGGAAATAGTAGGGTGGGTTCAGGTCATATTTGGATTGTTGTTTGAATAGTTGGACATATGGAAATAGTAGGGTGGGTTCGGGTCATATTTGGATTGTTGTTTGAATAGTTGGACATGTGGAAATAGTAGGGTGGGTTCAGGTCATCTTTGGGTTGTTGTTTGAATACTTGGACGTGTGGAAATAGTAGGGTGGGTTCGGGTCATCTTTGGGTTGTTGTTTGTATAGTTGGACATGTGGAAATAGTAGGGTGGGTTCGGGTCATCTTTGGGTTCTTGTTTGAATAGTTGGACATGTGGAAATAGTAGGGTGGGTTCGGGTCATCTTTGGGTTGTTGTTTGAATAGTTGGACGTGTGGAAATAGTAGAGTGGGTTCGGGTCATCTTTGGGTTATTGTTTGAATAGTTGGGCATGTGGAAATAGTAGGGTGGGTTCGGGTCATCTTTGAATTGTTGTTTGAATAGTTGGACATGTGAAAATAGTAGGGTGGGTTCAGGTCATCTTTAGGTTGTTGTTTGAATACTTGGACGTGTGGAAATAGTAGGGTGGGTTCGGGTCATCTTTGGGTTGTTGTTTGAATAGTTGGACATGTGGAAATGGGTGAGTTCAGGTCATCTTTGGGTTGTTGTTTGAATAGATCAACATGTGGAAATAGTAAGGTGGGTTTGGGTCATCTTTGGATTGTTGTTTGTATAGTTGGACATGTGGAAATAGTAGGGTGGGTTCGGGTCATCTTTGGGTTCTTGTTTGAATAGTTGGACATGTGGAAATAGTAGGGTGGGTTTGGGTCATCTTTGGGTTGTTGTTTGAATAGTTGGACATGTGGAAATAGTAGGGTGGGTTCGGGTCATCTTTGGGTTGTTGTTTGTATAGTTGGACATGTGAAAATAGTAGGGTGGGTTCGGGTCATCTTTGGGTTCTTGTTTGAATAGTTGGACATGTGGAAATAGTAGGGTGGGTTCGGGTCATCTTTGAGTTTTTGTTTGTATAGTTGGACATATGAAAATAGCAGGATGGGTTCGGGTCATCTTTGAGTTGTTGTTTGAATAGTTGGGAATGTGGAAATAGTAGAGTGGGTTCTGGTAATCTTTGGGTTGTTGTTTGAATAGTTGGACATGTGGAAATAATAGGGTGAGTTTGGGTCATCTTTAGGTTGTTGGTTGAATAGTTGGACATGTGGAAATAGTAGAGTGTGTTCGGGTCATCTTTGGGTTATTGTTTGAATAGTTGGACATATGGAAATAGTAGGGTGGGTTCAGGTCATATTTGGATTGTTGTTTGAATAGTTGGACATATGGAAATAGTAGGGTGGGTTCGGGTCATATTTGGATTGTTGTTTGAATAGTTGGACATGTGGAAATAGTAGGGTGGGTTCAGGTCATCTTTGGGTTGTTGTTTGAATACTTGGACGTGTGGAAATAGTAGGGTGGGTTCGGGTCATCTTTGGGTTGTTGTTTGTATAGTTGGACATGTGGAAATAGTAGGGTGGGTTCGGGTCATCTTTGGGTTCTTGTTTGAATAGTTGGACATGTGGAAATAGTAGGGTGGGTTCGGGTCATCTTTGGGTTGTTGTTTGAATAGTTGGACGTGTGGAAATAGTAGAGTGGGTTCGGGTCATCTTTGGGTTATTGTTTGAATAGTTGGGCATGTGGAAATAGTAGGGTGGGTTCGGGTCATCTTTGAATTGTTGTTTGAATAGTTGGACATGTGAAAATAGTAGGGTGGGTTCAGGTCATCTTTAGGTTGTTGTTTGAATACTTGGACGTCTGGAAATAGTAGGATGGATTCGGGTCATCTTTGGGTTGTTGTTTGAATAGTTGGACATGTGGAAATAGTAGGGTGGGTTCGGGTCGTCTTTGGGTTGTGGTTTGAATAGTTGGACATGTGAAAATAGTAGGGTGGGTTTGAGTCAATGCATTACCGATATAATTTTCTTCAAAATACACAACTTATGTTAGTTCTTCAATACCTCGGCGTGTTTATTAAAATATTCGCTTTCAATCAACGTTTCATATCCGGCAACATCATCAATCTCAAATTCAATACAATTAATCAAGACTCAAGGCAAATTGATACTAAATTATCATTATGATTATCTACATACAATAGTCCGCGTACATCAGGAATCACCACCACTCTGGCGTAACTGCGAACCGTCATCCATTCTGCTATGTACAACACTTACAGCATACACACACAACATTGAGCATCAATAAATTCCTGCATGGCTGTGATATACTGTCGACGTGATATTTTGTCCGTGATATTTTGTCGTGTGAATTTTGACTGTGATATTTAGACGTGCTACCATGTAAGACAATCGAGTAGTTTAATGACTTTTCTAAGAGTTATTCGTGTACTTTGAAGACTTTTGGTCATTTTGATGCCGGTCATCAAAGTTATTAAGAGTTATTCGAGTAGTTTGATGGCTGTAAAAATAGTAGGGTGGGTTTGGGTCATCTTGCGGTTGTTTTTTGAATAGTTGGTCATGTAAAAATACTATTTCCACATGTCCAACTATTCAAAAAACAATCGCAAGATGACCCAAACCCACCCTACTATTTTTAGTTATCAAATTACTCGATTCCCTTACATATAATATATATATACATTTCTTACATATATATATTAACTATAATTGATTATAATTAATGATAAATAATGATTAGGTAAGGTTGAAGGAAAGCAGCTTCGTCGATCAGATTAAATATTACGTGTTCTATTTCGTTATCGACTTTTACGTTACCGGTATACGTTTCCACTGTACGTTTTCCACTCATCCATACTTATTTTTCAAGAGGTTGAATAACACATGATGACGTTTTCGCACCAAATTGATATTGTTCATTGTTGATATAGTTGATATAACTACAATTATTAATTGACGGGTTATAGCCACAGCACACTTCTACACGCACTCAGCAGCGATATCCAATGAGAGATGAGTGACGGGGTATACCAGAAAATCCCTAGGAAAGCGGCGGATTTCTCTTGGAATAATTGATTGACTTAGGTTTTGCGTTGTCGTGATAAAATAATTACTTCGCAAATTATTGTAGCATTACTAATATGTTTCCCAAATGATTTCTAGTTGATTGTTAAAAAAAAAGAACTTTGCATTACGTTCTGCTAACTATACGCCCAATACATTTTTATTTATTATCAATAAACTATTATTTCGAAAATTATGATATTAATGTCAATAAATGGCATAAATAATTCCCAAAATATAGCAATAATAAAAAAATAATATTGTGAAATTCGTCTGCTAACTATACTAGAACTAGAGAAAGGACCGTTTGGAGCTGAAGATTTTTGTCGCTCGCGGATCACAGTGTTTGATTGATCGATGAGTTTGACGACAAAACTCTTCAGCTCCAAACGGTCCTTTCTTTCTCGTTGTGTAACAAAATTTGGTTATGTGTTATGCGTCCACTGTTTTACACTTACTGGTGCACCATCTATGGGATTTTTAGATAACTTTTGCAGTTTTCCATACCGACAGTAAAGATTGATCTTTATGACTGGTGGAGATGTTCCTGATGGAGATTTTCCTCTGGTGGAGTTTAACCACGATAGAGATTTTGCTGGGTGAGTTTTGTCTGGTGGAGTTGGCAATGATGGAGATTGGGTTGGTTGAGATGTTCCCGGTGGAGATTGACATTGGTGGAGATTTTCCTTGGTTGGGATTGGTCTGGTAGAGATGTTCCTGATGGAGTTTTTTTTCGAGTGAGTTGTACGGGTGCCGTTTTTTTGTTGGTTGACTTTTCTTTGATAGAGTTTGAGCGGTAGAGATTCTTACGGGTAGGCTTTTTTTTTGGTAGGATTGTAAAGGTGTCAGTTTGGTCAGGTAGAGATTTGCCTGATAGAGTTAATTTTCGACAGAGTTGTCGCTGTGCCGTAATAATCTACATTACTGCAGTAAAGATGAATCTTCATTGCGTAGCTTAGAGATTGCCCTTGGTAGAGATGTCTTTCCGGCACCTTTACAAGCCTACCAAAAAAAAAGCCTACCCGTAAGAATCTCTACCGCTCGATCTCTATCAAAGAAATGTCAACCAACAAAAAAACACTATCAAAGCCTGAAACTACCAAGATTTGTTCACTACCATGGTCATACTCTACCAACGAAGAATTACTAATGTAATATAACTATATATTACACTGTATATAGATATATATGCTAGTAATTCTTCGTTGGTAGAGTATGACCATGGTAGTGAACAAATCTTGGTAGTTTTAGGCTTTGATAGTGTTTTTTTGTTGGTTGACATTTCTTTGATAGAGATCGAGCGGTAGAGATTCTTACGGGTAGGCTTTTTTTTGGTAGGCTTGTAAAGATGCCGTCTTTCCTGTAGGAGCTTGACCATGGCGAAGATTCCCTGGGAGAGTTTTTGTCGGTAGAGTAGGATGCGGTAGAGATGGGATGAGAGTAGGATGGTAGAGATGTCTGCGGTGGAGATTGTTTATTGGTAGAGAATGCCTATGGTAGAGAAAAATTTTAGGAGAATTGAAGAATGACGGAGTCTCTCTCTTGGTTGAAATTTCCTTGGTAGAGTTTGATCAGGTAGAGATTTGCCTGATAGAGTTAATTTTTGATAGAGTTGTTGATGTGCCGTTCTGATAGAATATGCTCCTGGTAGAGTTGTTATGTGGTAGTCATTTTATCTAATATTAATTTTTTCTTTCAGGTAGAGTTTTTACGTTTGATAGAGTTTTTACGAGACAGTATTATTTATGGTAGAGTTGTTACGAGACATTTTTTTAGGGTAGAGTTGAATATTGGTTGAGATGTTTCTGGAAGAGTTGTAAATGCGCCAAATTTTTCCCACAATGCACCAATATTGACCGGTCTGCGCTCGGTGGGGGAAGCACTCGGTCCAATCGGGACTTGCGTCAGGTGCGCCAAGACGGAAAGACGAACCGTGCGCAACCCCAATTTGTTGTAAGTGCGATGCAGAGCCGGTCCCACCGCCGTTCCTTAAATCGGGGTCCCGATATAATTCGACTTTTTTAACTTTTTTCCAACTATAATCATTTGACATTCGTTTGAAGGTGATTGTTTGATCAAATAAAAGGTTTGTTAGATAAGTCCGATGTTAAAAAATGAAAATTGAATAACTCCTTTAAATTAGACACCAATTTTTTTATTTTCATGATAGCAAGGTTTAATTGAGCTCCAATCGATGCGGAATCGTTTGTTGGTGATGACTATATCAATCGAAAAAAGTTCCATTTTAAAATTACTTTGGTTAGGAACCCCTTAGATCAACTGCGAATCTGTTACATCTCAGAAAAAAAATGGATAACTTTCTTAGCAAAACTAATTAAATTGCTCGTTCCATTTCTCTATCTCTTCGCGGTCACGTCGATGCTGGTCACGTAGATCTTGGTCACGTCGAATCTGGTCACGTCGATGCTGGTCACGTCGATCCTGGTCACGTCGATCCTGGTCACGTTGATCCTGGTCACGTCGATCCTGGTCACGTCGATCCTGGTTAACTGGAACTTGGTATTCAGAAACCTGGTTAACTGGATCCAGTAATTCCAGCAATGAATCGATTTCATTGGCAAATTCATTCTGTTGACTGTGAACTGGATCATCTCTGTTGTAACGTAGATCCTGTATTTCAAAAAAACGTACAATATTTTGTAGTATCGGATTCGAAATGGTAACGCGTGGTTTTTATTTTTCTTCTCCTTTTCAGATAATAATTCTTTGAGTCCCCTAGAACTTACCTGCTGTAAAACTTCATTTGAAGTGGAATATGAAGGTCCTGCTTGTGTTGTATGTTCCAAAAGTTCCTCAGCACTTATTTCGTTATAAGATTTACTGCTCTCAATCAACTCAGTGATTGGTATAATTTTCTTTACAATCTCTTCCAGAATATCCAATTCATATGGCGTGTCGTAAAATGATCCTGTATATTCTTTTCCCAACAAATATTTTGCTAGAACGGGTAACTTGAATCCTTCTAATTTCTCTCGTTTTGGGAATTTTTTTTTCAAAAACGATAACGAATCTGAAAACCTCCCAGTAACATCATAAAACTTCTTCCACGTGTGAGTTTTTTGAAAGGCACCAGCTAGGAGCTTGGATTCGAATTCTGAGTTATGGGCAACAAATAAGACGCGCTTTGGTGAAGACTTGAGAAATGCCAAAAACATCATCAAAGCAGTTTTTAGCGATACACTCGGTAGTTCCTTATCATGCAAAAACATCTTCGTATCTTGAAATGTTAATCCATGAGCGTCCAACTTCCTTTTGTATTGTATTATGTAGCGCAGTGACTTTGTAGGCTTGATCCAGCAAGAAAATACCTCATTTTTGAGTTTTGCTGCAAGTTTTACGATATTTTCAATCTTGTAACGGATAAATATTATCCGAAAGTACACTGCCTGGTAATTATCGTCAGACAAACTCATCTCGGATATCAGCTCCTACAGTTAATGATAGATTACAATTCGGATATTTATCAAGTTCATTTATATATCTGTAGGTTGATTATCATTTAATTAATATGGATAATGCAAAGTACCTAGCACAGCCTCCGTATTCGCATCTAAACGATGACGATTTGCACTATTTTTCTTCGTCGGAATGCGATTTTTCTTCTATTCTTTCCTCCCTTTTTTCCTTGATTCCTTCAATAGAATATCTTCAAAGTTAACGGGATTCAATTTTCTGTAATTTGTGTTACTGATATCTGAATTATGATCTGGATTTCAATGGAGATGTGATATTTCCTTTGAAGATGATCCGATCCTTTCGGTCCGTATGGGGTGGGAAGAGTGTTGATGTACTTCTGATCCGTCCGTTAGCTGACTAATTCTCTCGGTGGAATACATTTCCTTGACAAGTAAAACCCAAACACTTTAAAGTAAAGATTCTTTATCGAACAGTTCTTCGAACAATCCGAATCTTTTTTCATAACTAATTTCTTCCAGTGAAAAAATGTACTTCTTTGTATTTGAAAACAACTTTTGACAACAATACAGCCTTAAATAGTAACCTGTTTGATATTTTTAAATAATTAATTCAACAACACGAGCGACATATTTGTTTATCACAGTTACCATTCTTCCCTATATCTATAGCTGAGTCACTACCTATGTTTAACACATTTACACAGTCATTGAATGAATAATCAATTTTTCGGCCTTTTGTTATTTCGCTTGACACGTGCAAATAATAAAATAATTAAGTTTTCTTTGGCTATTGTAGTCAACATAATCATATAAGAACTCATCAGGGTTCGAAGAACAAATTTATTATTCCGACTATATCTAATTCGAAACGAAGTTTCCAAAAAAGTTAAATATAGTTATGCATATTTTTTTCCTGCCTAATAACATTTAGAATTCCATAGTTTCATCATACGTGAATAGTAGTAAATTATTGTAAATATTCATAATTAATTGTAGCATTCTACTAAAAATAACTTAGTTTTAGTTTCTGAAGATTATGCCGTGAGCCGAATTTAAAAAATTGTAAATTATTGATTCAATTTTTATAAAATTGTAGATTTTTATGAAATTTGACTGGGAGCTGATTTTTCATCTTAGAATCTTGTAACTAGTTGTACGACTTCGTACATATACGAATAAATAAAAGTTTTTACAAAATATGATAAAATATACTAGAAATTTGTATTTTCACAAAAATCAATTTTTCATTGGTAACTCTCGCAGGTAATATGACCGATTGGGAACAACTTACCCTAATTTTATTCTGGTTTTTTTCACATAAGCAAGCATCTGAGAAACGTTGTAATTGAAACATTTGTCACCTACAAACGATTTCGGATCTATTGACCTATAATTAAACTCATCAAGCATTCAAAATAACATCAGGGAAACTTAACGCTCATTTTTATATTTCATTTTCCAACGATAGACACATCTAGCAAAAGGTTGATTTGTTCTAACAATAACTCACTAAACACGACTGATAATTAGAAAAAATTTAAAGTCAAATTTTGGGGTGCCAAGTTCACACATGACCTTGACGCGAACTCCGCGTAGTGGTAGTCGTAAGAAGCTTGACTCAGACGAAACAAGGTTACCTTTCTCTGTAACCTGTAACACATTCCCGTTTCAACGTGCACGCCGGGTCGCGAGTTACGTTACGATTTCTTTCATGTGCACGTTTTATCCTCCAATATAATCACAAAAAAAAAAATTCATTGAATAAAAATATCGTGTCGGAAGTTTTAATAACAAAAGGCATTAAAAAATGGCGCAAAGCAAGTTAAACGATCTTGCAGGACAATTTGGAAAAGCACCGAAGGGCCTTAACGCAGGCTTGAAGTTTCTTGCAGTGGCCGGTGCGGCCGCCTATGGTGTCTCACAGTCTATGTACACAGGTTAATTTCCAGAACAAATCTTATTTTTTGTGTTTATTTCTACAATCGGTAAAAAAACGAGTTTGTCTCCAAAACCTCTTTAAAATGCGCATGGACACTTGCTAATTTCCCCAATGCCAAAATCTGAAATTTCCATTTCACCCAAGCAGACGAAAAAAGTAGTTTTGCGGTTCTTGAAAAAATATTCAGATTCGATTCTCTCCAGCAAACATCGAAACCATTCGTGTGCCTCCTGTTACGTAATTGCTAAATGATTTTCCATCATTACTCAGTATTTACCAAAATAATGCAATTTCGTTTTTCATTTCGTCATTGTTAAGGACAATTGCGTCGTGATCTCGGAAATAAAAAAAAAAGAATCGAATTTAATATTTTTTTATCCAATGCAATTTACATTTTTCAAGCTATGATGGCACAATATTTTTTCCCCAATTTTTGGAGCAACTTTTATTCTTCCTAACTTTCATTTTATGAAACTTCAAAATTTGGGGATTTCGTTTTTTTTTGTGTATTTAAGTTTAATTTGAGTACGATAACAAAACTTTATTTTTTCAAACATCCAGTTGATGGAGGCCACAGAGCAATTATTTTTTCACGACTCGGAGGAATCCAGAAAGACATAATGACGGAAGGTCTCCATTTCCGTTTGCCCTGGTTCCAATATCCCATCATTTACGACATTAGAAGCAGACCCAAAAAGATATCGTCACCGACTGGTTCCAAAGATCTTCAGATGGTCAACATATCTCTCAGAGTATTGTCGCGGCCCGATGCGAGTGCATTGCCAATTATGTATCGTCAATTGGGATTAGATTATGACGAAAAAGTGAGCAGCAAAAACATGATTTTAAAATTGAACGCTCGTAAAAGTTATGTCTGGAATTTTCTAGTTTTGAACGATTTCTTCATGATTTTTTCCTTCAGGTACTTCCAAGCATTTGTAACGAGGTGTTAAAATCCGTGGTTGCGAAATTCAACGCTTCGCAATTGATAACGATGCGTCAACAAGTCTCAAATATGGTGAGGAAAGAATTGACTGAACGAGCCAAAGATTTCAACATCGTACTTGATGACGTTTCCATTGTGGAATTGAGCTTTGGTAAGGAATACACAGCCGCCGTCGAAGCCAAACAAGTAGCACAACAGGAAGCACAGCGAGCTGCCTTTGTGGTAGAACGAGCGAAACAGGAAAAGCAACAGAAAATCGTACAAGCTGAGGGAGAAGCAGAAGCAGCACGGATGATATCCTTTTTATGAACCATAAACCTGAAAAAAAAGTTATTAATAATTGTTTCCTGTAATGGAATTACTGAGTAAACGATTGAAAGTTTCTTTTTATGCTTCACGAATATAGAAATATTTGTCCTTGACCACTAATGTACTTGGGTATAGCAGTTAGCCAAAATCCTGGTTACTTGAAGCTGAGAAAAATTCGTGCAGCTCAGAGCATTTCCCGCACGGTAATATTTAATATGAAGTTGAAGTTTGCATCTTTGGAGTTCGAAACATTTTTTTATTTCAGTATATCTAAAGAGTTTTGGATTTCTGTTATACTTCATGCCGCAAATTTGCATTTGAATGATGCAAACTTCAATACAATTGATAACAGCGATTAAAAAAAATTATTGCCAAGGAAAAACGTGTTAACTGCTATTTTGTTAATTTTTTTTCAACCGATTCGCAGATCGCCAATTCCCAGAACAGAGTTTATCTCAATGGCAACAGTCTGATGCTGAACATACAGGAGTTGGGCTTCGACGATTATGCTGAGAAGTTGAAAAGTAAGAAGTAAACGAGAAACGTTGGATTAAAAAGCAGAGAAAAAAAAACGAGAACAAAAAAAGGCATTTGAGTCGAAAGGAGAATGGCGGCTGTTCGAAAGCAGCAAAGCGCGCGTTTATTACTCTAGCTGTTATTGACTATGTAGATCGAAGAAGCGTCCAATAAGACCAACAATTGAGTTTATTCTTAGATAAGAGAAAGAAAGTGCAAAAAAACAAGACCTATTGAATCGCTCAAACAATCCATTCATCATTTTATCCTTCTCCAATTGTTTTTCTCCTGTTATCGATTACACGAGTCAACATGATTTTTGTGCCTGAGTAATGCATGCTTGTGACTCATTGCCGGCATTTTTAAGCGAAGAAAATCGTTATTTTTTTTTTCAAAAACTTCGCTTTTTCTCTCTGGAGAAGCAATATTTTAAAATTGAATGAAAAAAAAAATAGATTTTGCATGCAATCGTGCTAATACAAAATATCACTTGTAACGCAGGCACAAAAAAATAACGTTTTCAATCGTTGACTTGTGTTATTTAGTAAAAATAATAATTGTCGCGTGCGTAATTTTGTCCCGTTTGAAAATCTTCGACAGCCCGGTTTGTTTTCAGATCGCGATGAGCCAGGCTGGAAAACCTGGAGCGAAACGACGGAACAAGCGGTCAAATCCCTCAATGTTGATAATCCCGTGAATGCCCTGAGAAGCGACGATAATTCCTCGTCTTCTTACGTCTATGAAAATGGAACTAATCCCGAAGATCCCGCTCCCAGACTTCTCAATTCGGCAGCTGACGGTGCCAAACTAATTGTTCCCTAAAACGTGGATTTTTAACATTAAAGATTATCACACAAGAGAAAGAGTAAAGTACGAAAAAATGAAATCCTTCATTTCGCGCAATTATAAGGTTGAAAAATCCAATTATTATTTCGTAACGATTTTGAAGAATGTTTTACACAAACATTCGGATCTAACAATTTCATTCCATTAAAATTTTTTATTTACAAAAAAATTCGTAAAACTTTATCATTTATTACATAAAAATGAACGAAAATAGGTTTTTCGAAATTTTTGTCATACGCTGACGATAAAAAATATTTTTTGAATTATTGTCGTATATTTAACTGAACGTCAAGAATGAAAAAATGAATTATAAATTATGAAAATAATCGAAATTTTAAATTACGACAAACGAGATTGAGTACAGATAATTTGTGAAGGGTTCAAAGTTCAAGTTCACGAGGGTTTATCCCGTGTGAGGAAGTCGTTATCTCATTTGTAACGTAAAACTATCTTGAAGCATGGAGCTTATAGAGGGTCCCTGATAAGGGGATACACATTGTGTATTCAAAAGGCTTATTCCGCATGTTGACGAGCTCACTCAGTCTCCGACGAACTGTGCACGAGTTCGTTCTTCGAATATCACGTGAAAAAAATTTCTGGTTTTCCAAGAGCCCGCTGAACTTAAAAAGAAAAACAAAAACAAGTTCTTTCGTATTTATTTTATTCGAAAACGATTTTTTTGAATGGATGCTCTCAAGGAAGGTTGGTTCAGCGAGATAAACGATCTTTGGCCAGGTATCGCGGTCTCTTTGGAGGTCAAAAAAGTTCTTCACAGAGAAAAATCACAGTTTCAAGATATTTTGGTGCTCCAAACGTAAGTGTAGATATTTCGTTACGATTATCACGAAAATCTGAATTTATCTATTTTTTTTTTTAATATTCTCTTTACAATGGATTGATTTTGAATAAATTTACGAATACTCGGATCCATCGAAAAGGTAGGATGTCAAAATTCTTTATGGTAACTCGATTTATTTTGTAGAAAAGCTCACGGGAGAACTCTTGTACTTGATGGAATAATTCAGTGCACGGAAAACGATGAATTCTCGTATCAGGAGATGATAGCGTTTCTGCCTCTTTGCAGTCATCCGAATCCGAAGAATGTGAGTACGGATTTGCGATTGTGGCGCCCCTAGTGTTGATGTGCAAAATTAGTGCAGAAACCAAATTTTTAAGGTTAAATTCATTTGTTAAACGTTTTCTACTGGGATTTCAATTATTTCGGTAATAAAATAAACAACTTCTTCTGTAATTCTAATTTCGGAAACACTGCAGGGAATCGCAGGAAAAAATATAACTGAGATATATACGCGGAATTACAGTTTTCGTCTCAAATGTGCAATTTCAACCCTAACGGATCAGCGAGTCCCAAAAAGAGTCAAAAAAGTCCCATTTGGGACTCAGAGCTTGACAAAAGTGACCCCAAATGAAGTCCCAAATGGGACTTTTCCCCTCCCCCGGTGTGAACCGGACGCGAGTTCATGAGTCCCAAACTGGGACTCGGAGTCTCAAATAGGGACTTTTTTTAAGAGTGAAATCTCAAAAAAAAAGTCCCTATTTGGGACTCCGAGCCCTAATTTGGGATTTTTTCTTTGCTTCTTGCTCCGGCCACAGCGTGGCGCAGTCTAGCGTTTTCGCGAGTACGCATCATCCGCCGCGGGTGGGCATATATTGCCGGAGCCACAACGCTCTGCTCTGTTACCGTCTGAAAAGACGATCTCGTACAGGGTACGAATAGGTGTATTAGGGTATGCGAAAAAAAATCAGTACTTTTTTTTCGCTTGCATCCTGCAAAAAAAGAAAAATTAGGGTAAGATAAGAAGCATCCTAGAAAAAGAGCTTAAAATAAAATTATTTCGATCAGCACATAGCATTTGAATATTTTCCATAAAATGACACAGGAAAATAATCGGATCTCTAAATATTGTATTACAACTTTTGTGAAAATAATCAGACAGAAATCCCACTAATGTATTTTTATAGAGATTCGAATTCCCTACAAAATTCGTCCCTATGAGCAATTAACTCCGAACAACCATTCAAATGTTATTGCTAGTTGAATTAATGATAATTTTTTCATTTAAACGGCGATCACACTCAAATCGCTTATTTTACGGACAAACTTCCATAGAGTTTTTGATAGTCGATTTTTTGCTGTATCAGAAAAGTTCAACGTAATCACCGTGAAAGTATTCCTCTCATAATTACAAGCATTTCTAGTTTTATTTTGAAAATATATCCATGTTTCCTGCTTACAAACTGTCAAACATAAACTTCAATAAAATATTGACTTCTGTTTTTGGAAAAGCTTTATTCATTGTGACAAATTCAGTATAATCAGGTATGACAATAAATAATTTTTAAAAAACGAAAATTGTTTATTGCTTTTAACCTATTATTATTTAGGTTCTTTTGTTTTTGTTGGTAATTCGGAATTTTGACAAAAAAGCAAATTGAAAATCGTGTATTTTCTGGATATAACTCAGTATCTACCTCCAAAATATATGATGTCATAAATTGAATCACTGGAAGAGAAATATGGATTTTTTTGTGCCAAATGCGCTAGCATCTTTTTCCTGCAGCATTTTTCAATAATTTTTCAGAATAATTATTCGCTTCCAAATATTTTTTTTTTCTTGACACTCTACGAGTTATCTCATTTTTATGAAAAGAAGAAGAAAGAGAAGCAGAGGACGTACAAAGAAGAAAGAATAGCGAATACCGTGACAGAGGGGAGGAAACAAGAACGACGAAAGAAAAATGTAATAGAGATGTACCGATTTTTTCCGCACACCCTAAGGTATACACATAGTGAATCGCTTATTCCGGTTGCTTCGCTCGAAAAAGTCCCAAATTGGAGCTCGGAGTCTCAAATAGGGACTTTTATTTTGAGTTTTCACCCCTAAAAAAAGTCCCTATTCGGGACTCATGACGTCACGTCCGGTTCCCACCGAGCGAGGGGAAAAGTCCCATTTGGGACTCCATTTGGGGTCACTTTTGTCGACTTAAACCCGAGTCCCAAATAAGACTTTGGGACTTATTTTAGGGACTTGCTGATCCGTCAGGGAAGCAGCCATTTTGTTCCTTTGTTGATTTTATCCCGAGGTCGACCGATAATTCATATTTTTATTCGTTTTTTAAGGTTCTAATCGTAGGGGGTGGAGACGGTGGTGTAGCGCGCGAAGTTGCGAAACATCCGAGTGTCGAAAAAATCGTACAGGTTGAAATAGACGCGAGTGTATTGGAAGTATCACGCAATTATTTACCGTTTATGTCATCGGGACTTGATAATCCCAAGGTCACTCTCAAAGTTGGCGACGGTTTTGAATTCATGAAGCAACATAGTAGCGAATTCGAGGTTATCATCACTGACAGTAGCGATCCAGTTGGTAAGCGAGATAAGAATTTTTTTTGAATAATATAAATAATCAAAAAAAAATGTTTTGGTCATTTTTTTAGCGATTAGGGGTTACATATATTCAGCGTCCGAAAAATAAGGCTTTCTGGGGCATTTTTTTTTAAAGTCTATTGAAAAAAAAGAAAAACAGCGAATTACTGATTAGACATTAACAATTGATTGATTCTTTTGTAAAAAAGAAATGTGTTTCAGATTCTTTTAATAGGAAATGCAATGCGACATTCGATGTTTTTTACAACGTCAACAAAAAAATTACTAGGCTGTTGACTCAATTTTTTTCATTTCGAAAACATAAACAATTTCTTTCATTTTGAAAGAAAGTTTTTTACGAAAAATTCGACTTTTTAATTCTTGACAAAAAATATTCTAATAAACATAGGAAAAAATGGCTGGACGGATAATTAAATAATATTTCCACTTTCGCCCAAAAAATAGTTTCGACCTAAACAGATCGTTTGCACACCGGGCGAGTTCATGTGAAATTTGTGAATGAAATGCTTTTTCGCGTTCTTGAAATTTTTTCCGCGTTGAAGGTTCGAAGAACAAAAAGCGATCAACTTTTTGAAAATTTTGCTTATGTGTACCGCTTTAAAAACGCTGTATTTTTTTTTTCAATTTACGAGTCTCAAAAAGACTCAATCGATGGTATTCAAATTTGTTAATTTTTTTCTTTTTCGTTCAATTTTTAGGACCTGCTGAATGTTTATTCCAAGAGGAATATTTCAATTTAATGCGTACAGCGTTAAAACCGAATGGCATAATTTGCAGTCAGGCTGGCACAGCTTGGGGGAATCTTAATCATGTTGCACAGACAATGAAGCATTGTCGATCAGCTTTCAACGTTGCAGAATACGGTATAGCTTCAGTGCCCACGTATCCAACCGGACAAATAGGTTTTGTTCTTGGGAGCACGAATGACGTAAATAAATAGACGATAATTAATTCCCTTAATAAAAAAAAGAAAAATCGCAATAATTTCCATTTTTCCATGTTTTTTTTTTTCAGTCAACAAATTTCAAAGAGCCGATGAGAATATTCAGCGAGGAGGAGCTCGAAAAAATGGAAATGTGTTATTACAGCGATCGGGTTCACAGGGCGGCATTTGTATTGCCGAGGTTCGTCGAAAAAGCGTTGAAACCAGAAAATTGAGTTCCATTATTTCCAAAACTGGACTCTGCGAGAAAGCAATAATAAAAAAAGACAATTGTATATTAAAAAAAAATAAAGGCTGTTCTTTATCAATCAAAAGTTTAGAACGTGAAATTCTTTACCAGAAACATTTTCCTATGCCCAAAACTGTCATTTTTTTTTTTTCGTATAATTAATTTGGGTTTGTTTCGTTTAAAACTGATGAGAAAATCCATAATTAATATTGTTATATTGTTTATATATATATTTATATATATGTATAATAAAATCACGTACATAATACAATAAAAATAAACTAGTGTATAACATTCCACAATATATTTCTCGTTTATCTTGGTTAAGGCTTATTTGGCTGTCGAAGAATTTGACAATTGTCTACGTGCATATACTTCTTTTTTTTTTCTCACGCATGTCCAGGCTTGTCCAAAAACGACTTGGCGTTTCGTGATAAAAGAAGAAAAAAAACAAAACATTTTCTTTAATTTTTGTTACGCGTTAACGTGCAATATACCTATTTCTATATTGTATATATTTTTATATATATTTATGTATATCGTATATAGAATATTTGTTGTATATATGGTTTATATATATATATATTATGTATACATGTATTTTCTTAAATTATTTCATGCTGAAAATCCGTAAAATATTAAAACGTTGATTATTCCTCAAAAGTATTTGTTTCGACGCCATGGCACTCGCGCTTATCTTTTTTTCCTATTCGTGTAAATCAATAGATTGGTGATTTACAAAATTCTCGATCGTACGCTATATTATCAGAATGTGTGAATATTTTGTATTTGTATGTAATAATGATAATAATAATCATGATAATAATGCTCAGCGCGTTGTCGCACAGGGTTTTTTTCGAATGGGAAACATTAGCTTTGTTAATTCAATTGAACAAGCATTTGGATTGAATGTTTTGTGTGTTCGGCGAATATAAAGATACAAAAGTTAAAATTAACTCGAGATTACGGTTAATTATTATCGGGGTAGATTTAGGAAAATTTTGGAAGATATTGTATAAAAACATCATTGCACTTTTTGAAAATCAGCTTACCAAAAATAATTTTCTTTTTTAACGCTTCATCCGTTTTTTTATAATGCGAGAATTAAATAAATAAATTGATAAATATTGTCAAGTAAATGACAGCGCGATAAGGACGTATGAGATTCTATTCGGAAGAAGAAAATAATATTTACGATTAAGAATGGAAGGATGAGAGAAAAATGATTGGTTTATGATTGATTAATGAGATAAAAGCTGAAAGCTTTGGGAGAAATGAAAATTGTACCGCGGGGACGTCCACGTTTAAGGTCATTTTTCGTCCACGGTACTGGAAAATTAATAAAATTAAATGATATGTCGCTTCTCTTGTTAGTCGTTTTGATGCTTGTATTTTCTTTTATCGACTTAAATTTAAGAAATAAATGTTAATTTATAGGGCTAAATTAAAAGACAGCAAAAAAAAACTGAATAGTTAGAGGCAGCGTAAATAATGTTTGATAATCTCGAAGCAGTGTTTTAACGTCAATAATGTTATATCTTATGAGAACTACGATCGTAAATTAGACGAAAACGATTCGTGCCAAACTCTTGTTTCGGAGCGAAGCTTCGTTTCAATTGATTCATTATTTTTTATAGCATCGATCGATTTATCAATTAACCAACATTTTTTTTCGGTTTATTTTAATGTTTCGTTTTAAATAAGATTTTAAAAATTCATCGGCTCGACGACCAACAAGGCATGACGAATTATTGTATAGTTATATAAAATAATGGCCGCTGTAAATTTTTATCTACAATTTCAGCGCTCGAAAAGGCAATTCACGTATTACACGCTAAAAAGGCTAGAAAATTCGAAAGCACATTGTCGTTTTTCTATCTAAGGACACTTTTTTCATATTTCTCTTTTTTTTCTTCTATATAATTCGCTATAACGCTCTCGAAATAGCAAAAAAAATGATTTCTTCGTAATAAATGTTTACTGGAGACTCATATAAACGCAATTCTCTTGTGCGTTTATCGTAATAATAATTACGATTTTATTGCGATTAATTTCTTCGACTCATTTTTTTTCTTCAAACCTGAAAGATTTGGTGTTCGATTCGTGACGTTTCGAAGTAGTCATTGTGACAGTTTTCTTTTCTGTTACTTTTTGGAGCGTCGATTGTTTAATCGTGCGTTGTTCGAGACTCTCTTTGTTGCCGGAGTCAAGAGCTTTGAAAGTTGACATGTCGTTGCCGCTCGTGGAGAATTCGTTTTTTTCCATTTTTTCGAAATTCGTGCTGCTGCTCGATTTGCCAGGTGTAGAGGTATAAATTTTCGTCGTTATAGTCTCGAACCGTCCGCCGGGTGTTACTTTGCTGTCGACATTTTTGTACGTTTCATTTTGTGGTATACCCGCAGTCGCGATGTAAGAACGTGGTGGGGTTTGTTGATCGGATGATTTTTCACTGCGGAAAGTGCTCATGGGTGTGGAAGTGGTGAATCGTTCGTTGACGATCGTCGAGGTTGTTCCTGCCGGGGGAAAATAGCTCGGATCCAAATTTTCGTGGGTTCGTTTTTCGAAGCTCGTTTGTTTGTCCTCGTGATAATGTTGCTCCTGAGAAAATTTGCCGAAGGAAGATTGTTGTTCGTTGATATTTTTGCGTACAGGAGAACGCGGCATTTGTGGTAGTGGCGGAGGTGGCGGGCCTTGCGAACTTTCATGAATTTTTTTCACCGAAGAATCGAAACTTTTCTCTCGTCTCATGAATTCTTCCTGCTGTTGATTCTGCGAGCTTTTTTCACCGTAACTCTGTTCTCGTAAATCTTGATTTTTTCTCAATGGAATTTTACTCGTCATCGTGTCGTAAATGTCGTTCGTTCTGTCACTCGTGTCGTAAGATTCTTGATTTATTTTTCGTTCTATCGAGCTGTATTGAGCTGGCGAATTGTCAGTTGGAAAAGCTCGATCGGTTATCGTGTAAGAGTGCGAAGCGTCCGAACCCGGATAACGATTCCGCTCGCTCGAAGCCTCGTTTGAGCCGAATCTCGATCGCTGACTATCCAAAGGACTCGAATATTGAAAATCCGGACTATCGTTGAATTTTCGGGATTCCAATGTACCGTAATTACCGTCGCGATATTGATTCTCTTTCATACGTCTCTCCAAAGTACTTTGAGTAGAATGAACTTTCTCAGGACTCACGAGGTTCTCACGATCGTTCGCTATGTGGCCGATTTGGTTACTGGATGATTGTAAATTATCCAAGGCTTGATCAAACCCTTTTCCACTGGATTGACGTTCCTCAAAACTCTTGTTCTCCATTCTGTAGATAATAAAGAATGAAGAATTTTAATAAAACTAAAATAAAGTCAATTTGTAAGATTGACCTTTTTGGCCAAAGATTACAAAAAGGGACAAGAGGCCTTTGATGGTGTTATATACAGATACGTCGAAATCCTTCACACAATTATAGAAAAATATATAATTTTGACCTGTGCAAAGTTTTTTCTCAGCAATTACGCCACCGATCATGTTAATTTTGGGCTCAATCGAAAGCATTTTTGACAATTAGTCTCCAGTCCAATTTTCGTTATATCAAACGACTCCTGAGCTTCGTAATTAAACGAAAAGACATGCCAATTTTACCCCCACCACCGCGAATCGTTTTATTCAGAGAAAGTATAGACTCGGCGAGCCTCGGGCCAGCAGACGACAGAGCTGTCAATGTACTTATCCCGAGACTCTACCGAGTCTCTTGATACTGTAAGATTAAATTGTCAAAATTTCAATATATTTGAACTCACTGTTGTTGTTGAGTGTATTTAGCTTGTCTAATTGCGGTCAATCGTCCCCTGGCTTCTTCGAGTTCGCGTTCGATTCTTAAAACTTCGGATCTCGCGTCAATTTCCTGAGCCATTCCACCGACCATGCGACGATTGAGAACGAGAGATCTTTCCTCTTCCTGTTGAATGGCTTGTTGTGCAGCTCGGACTAAATTGTCAGTCGCTCGTTTGACAGCGTTTCCAGCAGCTTGGAGTCTTTTCGTGTTGTCACTGTCAGGATCGGCTTTGACTTTGCAAGCAACGAGAAGTTGAGCAGTGCTGCTAGCAACTTGTTTCGCGCTAGAGATTAATTTTTCCTCGGAGCTTACGCCCTGAACGAGAGCGTTTGCCGATTCGACGAGACTGTGCGTCGCCGCAGCGACCAATCTTGCCGCAGAAATTAAGCCTTCGGACCATTGCCCATCGTCGGATGACGTCAGAGGCGTTCTCGATACTTTTCCGGTTGCGATAAGCTCGCGCTGAGCCGCGCTCGCCGCTTTAATGAGAGCCGATGTCGCAGCTGCGATTGATTTCGCAGCCTCGAGGATCATCTCGTCGAAGTTCATGTCTTCGCTCGTTTCCTAAAAAGCAAAAACAAAACAGGGAATAAATATCATGTAATCGGTACAAAACAGTTTTCGAATTTTGCTTGGATCAATTTTATATTTCATCATACCAACACCTTCGAAAAACCGATGGTTATCCTCGCCACCGTAATAATATGTTTGATTCCTGGTCGATCGTGTAGAAAAACAACCAAGAATATCAAACATATCTCACGGTAGGAAAGATTCGCTTTTTACTCTCGAAATCCTTTGGAAGAACTTGTTGTAAATTATCTGAAAATATTTTTCGACACGAAAAATGATACAAAACATTTTCGATTGAAAAAAGATGCCGCTGTTGAAAAAAACCTAACAGAGAATTCCAATACCAAACGTTACATAATTATTGTTCCATATCTCACCTGAATACTTCTCCTTGGGCGTAGACTGGCGAGTTTTTTGGCAGCAGCATCGATACTGGCAGCAGCGCCGAGCAGTTCATTTTCGGCGATAACTGTAGGATCGTCAGGATCGACCCAGTCGTTGCCTTTGAGTAATTCAGCGACAGCGACCAGTTCCGTAACGCTCTGAGCGATTTTTCGTGAAATCGTTGGCAACGTGTGTTTCGCGTCGCTCGATCGAGACGATATTTGCAAAACCGATTGTAAAAGTTCACGATAATTCATGGCGACGTCGTGGCCCGCTTGTAAAGTACGATCTCGTAACTCTGTCGTTTCGGCGCAATTGTAAGCGGCGGATTTGCAAATTGCGAGCATATCGCTGATGGATTTTCGGCCTAAATTCGCCGCAGCGATGATGTCGTCCTGTTTGCAACTGTTTCCAGCTGCAACAGCCTTCGCAGTCGCTGTTGTTATGCCTTTTGTACAGCGAACAAGATCCTCCGGTGTAACGACAATTTTGTGACTGTCCGGTGTATTGAGTGCTCGAATTTCTTGGCCAATCGCCTCGATCGTCGATTCCAAAGCTCTCGTGCCTCGCGTGTGTTCGTCCTCAACCGCTTTTACGGTTTTCAATAACGAGGTCACGTTCGTCACCATTACCTGTAGAAAAAATCAAATATTTTTCATCAATACATTGAAAAATCGTACATTTCATCGAAAACAAAGATTATCAACCAAATCTGCGTTAAGAGGCTGAGAGGTTAAATGCTTCAACAACAAAAATCACTCAATTATGGTCAATTTTTCAGTTCACATTTTTCTTTTTAGTGCAATTTTCTCCGGGGGATTCTTGTCGGTTAGAGAGCGTTAATTTTCCTCTGATCTTTGGGAATGGTTGTCGATGATAAGAAGCCCTTCAAAATGGTTCGTGCCCGCTTATTTTATTTGTTAATGTGTCCGAATCGTATTTGAGTCCTTAGAATGTGTAAAAGTAAAATGTGAGTTGTTTTTTTTTTTTTTTTAATGTCGATAGTGGGTTTACATAAAATTAACAAACGCATTAATTAATCTACTTTTTTTTTAGTGAATAAAACGAGCTGTCAGTCATTATTTGTCTCCGTATTTTTCCTCTACGATTAGTTGTTACGATTAAAAAAAAAAAAAAAACTAGTGTTAATAGAGCACACTGCTAACGAATGAGTACGTACCTAACGAATCGATTTTTTAACTTCTATCGAATTGATAATTTATGGTTTTTTCTTGTTGTTTTTAATTTCATTTAATGTTGAATAATTCGGTGAGATAAAAAAATCACACGGTCACATTAAAATGTAGCGAAACTCTGTGGTAGTAATTATATTTATTAATGCTCCGTTATTTCGTCGCGTGACAATAGAATTCTTTAATTCTACTTCTCGTCGTTTCCGTGATGGATGGAAACTGAATATTTTGTTGTTGCAACGGGAAAGACACAGAATGGAGAGTCGATGGTGTAGTTTTGTGATTATTTGTATGGACGAATATAAAATATATCAGAACGAATCTTCGTAAAAAAAAATACACGTTACAGTAAAAAGACCAAACTACAAATTTGCTTCGCTGATGAAAAGCAAGCAGGGACACGATAAAAAATGGAATTAAAAAAACCAGCAAAATTGAGTACGAATTTGACTTCGTAAAAAATCAAATACACAGATATACGATAAAAAAGGGCAAAAAATTTGCTGATAACAAGTTCGTCGAAAAAAAGCTACATTTGAAACAAAAGAAGATCGGAGTTTCGTTGTGCGGTCATATTGTTCTCGTTGACGGAGAGAAGTCGTATGAGTTCCTCTTCCTGATCGGAGAAGAACCATTCCGATTCGGATCCACCGGTATCGCTCAGCGGCATAATCTGCTGTTGCACATGTTGCTCAACGACCTATGTTTGTTGTTTTCATTTTTGTGTCCCACCGTGGAAACAAAAAAAACAAACAAATTCCCAAAAAACGCAATGAACCAAAATCGTTAACGACAGATCCGTATCAAAGTCCACCAAAATTTTATTTTTCTTTCTACTATTATTATTACTATTATTATTCCGAATTTATGACTAACTACGAAAGAAAAAAGATTTTGTGCATTCAGTAAATAAGAAATAGACATTAAAGGTGTCAACACATTTATAAACAATCGTAGCCACTTGCAACACACAGTAGGACGAGAAAAATAAAACACCTTGATTTCTTGTTGGGATAAAAATTATATAAACATAGAGGTTGTAGCAAAAAAAGTAAATAACAGACGAAAATGATTAAGACAAGAATATCGAGGTGGACTTTAATATCCTGTCGACGAATTTTGTTTCGTCGCCTCAATGGGCTTCAAATTTGTCTAATTTGTTTCTTTTTTACACTTTCCTTTTTTTTCGTTTTTATCTTTGTTCTTTTTTAATTCTTTTTTTTTTAGTAGGGCCTAATTCGTTAGCGATGAATCCTCGTGTCAATTAAAGTCCACCCAAAGAAAAGAAAAAGTAAATTAAAACGCTCATTGGTTTAATCGTCAAGCAACACAGGACCGGGGAAATTAATTGAATATCGCGAGAGTGTTTGGCTCACGTTGAATTCTAGCGACTATCATTCGGTTAGAAAATTTGGGGTTAATTTCATTAGATCGATCTCGTGCTAAATTAACCAAATATTTTTTAGAGTAAAAAATTCCAAGTGCGTTAGAAAACGTGTGCCAAACATCCTGAATTAATCGAATCCCTCAAAATCCAAAACACTCGTTAACAACGGTAGTGAACGTATTAAAATCCATAATTAATATTTTAATAATTGTCTTTTGTTGCCTCTCAAGCCCGCGACGTATGATCATGATTAATCTTTGTTATTCGTGAGTGAATAGCGCCAGCGGATAACTCGTGACTGTAAAGCTTCGATACCAACAAAACGATAATTTAAATTCAGTAAAAATGTAGAAAATAAGAAAAATACTGACTTTGGCAGAGTCCTTGAGATGAGCCATACTAGGATCGTTGATGGGTTTGCCGCTGGCTGCTTTAGTGGCGTGGATGAGATCGCCGAGAGCGGAAGCGACGTCTTTAACGGCGTTGATGAGCATGACTTGCGCTTCGGAATTTTGGCTACCAAGGCTGGCGGCGCCGTATTTGACAACTTCGGCTAATTGTACGATCGTCGAGACGGCGTTTTGTGCGGCAACCGCGAGTTGTTCCTGGGACGATGCTGCACCGGCGACCAACGTTTTTGTATCTTCAACGAGAGCTTTCGCTGTTTTTAATATATTTTCACGATGATCCGCAAACGTGTCACCCTCGTTTTCTGCGTGAAGCGTTCCCGCCGTTGCAAACATAATCGTCGTATCGAGATCACCGATTATACCGGAAACCGTACTCGCCGCGTTTATACAAGCCTGAGTACCGCGTGAACCGGCTTGAAGAGCCGCCAATACTTGGGACACTTTTTCCGTTACGATTTTACCGTTTTCGGCAACTTCTCGTTGCGCGTAAACGTCACCCGGTGACAATTGACATACACCCGCCGCACGAACGATGTCCGCACACGCGCGTCCTAGTTCTTGGACACCCGAACGCAATCTCGATGAAACATCCGCGTTTGATGCCGCTGCTGATGCACCCGATGTGTCGCGAGCCAATTGCGTGTATTTGTGCGATATGTCAACCGCCAGCGGACCCAATCTTCCTACATCCGTGCTCGATTTTGTTGACTGTTGAATTTTACAAATTATTCCACTTAATTGTACATTTTTAAATAATGTTATTCGAAGCATTAGGAATGAATTACAAATGCTCATGAAAACCAACATTTTATTGTTTCAGAATTCCGAAACTTCGCAATTGGACAAAAATCTGAAAAAAAGGTTGCCATCTTCGAAATTTTACACATATCGATTTTCAGAAGTAATAATTCTAGAAAGTTATCAACATATTGTTTAAACAAACTATTTTTCGATAGATAATTAAACTTTTTTATCGTTACGATCAATGAGTTTGTTGATTTTTCTAAATGCATATGAAATTTTTCAAAATAGTCCCTCATTTTTAGATTTATGAAAAACTTTTGAAAAATTAATAAAAAATTGTGAGTTATTCACGATTCATCTGATTATTTGTTGAGCAATTTTTTTTTATCATTTTTTCGCAATTTGATTATTTCATATCAATGTTCGTAACGTCTTAAAGATTGCTGAATTTTATCAGATTTTTTGCGAACCCTAAAGCACTGAAATTTTTATGGAATAAACCGAATAAATGTGTAAATCATTCTTAACAAAAAGTGAATTGATTCATACTAACCATTTCCTGAGCAAGACGAGCTATTTCCTTGGCAGCCTCGACCATTCTGGTTTGATATTCGACGAAAGAGTCGACGGTATCGACGGTGGAGGAACGATGTTCCTCGAGTCTCATGGTAGCTCGGGAAATGGTCTCGATCAATCCAGTAACGATACCATTCGAGGTAGAAATACTTTCGAGTGTATTTTGCAATTCTCTGATGGTGTCTTTTGTCGATTCAACGGTTTCGTCGATTTCGGCGTGAAGAGCTGCTGCTTCGGGATTCCCGCCAGCTTCTTTCGTCACGTAAATAAGTTGAAGAGCCGATTCAGTGACAGTTTTGGTTTGGTCGAGGAGCACAGCTTGTTGTTTCGAGTGTACCATGTTCGAAGCTGCTCCGATTGCACCGGAAACGAGTGGCTCGCTACAGTGTGCAATATCATTTACAACTGAAGCGATACTGTCGGGCTCGTATTTCGCAGCGACACGTAACGGCTCCAATTTTTCTCTCAATTCGCTGACGCTGCGATCCATTTGATCGATGAAACCTTGAGAAGAATTTTCTTTCCTTGGCATCAGAGATTGCGAAACAGCGCTTAAGGTCGCCGAATCAAGCTCGCGAATTTTGGCGACCAATTTTTCGATCGCAGCGTCACATTCCTCTTGTCCAGGTGTCTTGTCCCTGATAGACGCTACAAGAGTCTTTATCGATTCGCTCACGTTCTTACTGTGATGCGCCAATAATTGCCAGGTCGGCTCATCTTTTGGACTCGCTGCTAAACTCTTAGCCGTTTCTACCATTGCACAAGCACCGTCGATTACAGCTTTGCCAGCTCCGCTCATCGGCTCTTCTCGAATTTCCTCGGTTTCGTGAGTCTCCTCTCGCACCTGAAATGATGATAAAAAAATACGATGGAAAACCAAATATATCAGTAATCGTAGATGAATAATTGAAAGATTTAGCTTTTGCTCACCTCGATAACTTCGGTCTTGGTCTCGAGTATAGAGAATTCCTTGGTGCTGCAGCCAGCGAATTCGCAAAGATTATCAACAGCTTCGAGCAAAGGTCTGGTAGCGGTAGAGCAGCGTTCCCTGTTATTTTCGGAATAATCGCGATCTAGACTCTTGATTTCTTTGACGAGATTAGCGGTGGAATTAGCGACGTCTTTAGCGGATTGTACGAAGTGTCGTTTGGAAACAGGATCGTTAGTTTTACTGGAAGCTGATCGACAAGCGTTGCAAAGGGCGCTCGTGTGTTTAGCGATCATAGTGGCAGCTTCGAGGACTTGTTGTTTGGTACTCGATGGATTTCTGAGATTGCCGCACCCTTCGTGAATGGCTTGTGCAGCGCGTACGAATTGGCTTTTGTCGATAACATAAGTTTCAGTTATATCAGTTACGACTTTGCGTCGCAGAGAAGGAGTTGAAGCGGCGTTGGTTGCGTTACGAAGATTGATCGCAGCGTCTCGAAGTTGATCTTGCATTCTCGGGTCTTGAGGGCTGCTGGCGCATTGACGCGCGGCTTCGACCATTTTGGCGGTTGCGTCAGCTAGTTTTTTCGCGGCTGCTAACAACTTTTTCAATTGTTCGGTATCGGTTTGTCGTTCGGCTTCTCCCTTGATACTTTGGATCAATTGCGCAGTTGCTTGACCGACTATTTTGGCTTGTCGTACCATTTCGCTGGCGTCGCCGCTGCTGGCGAACAAACGATCGGTCGCACTCATTATGGTCTCAACCGCGATTTCCTGAACGGTCGTCGTTGCTCGTTCACCGCTTCTCGTCGCTGTTCTTATGTGATTCAACAAATCGTTCAAAGTGCGACTAACTTCAGCAGCTGCGAGGCTTAATTCCTTCAACAAATTCTCATCCGAGCACGTCTCGTTACAAACGTCGACTAAACCTTCGACCGCTTTCGTAACTTCTCTCACCGCGTTCATCAACTGTGTCTGACAAGCTGGCGATTGGAGAGTCGGTGCAACGACCTTCGCACACGCCACCAATTGCGACGTTGCTAAAGCACACTGGGTCGCTGCTGATATCACCCGATTTTGCGTCTGCGAATCCTCGCAAGTTGCCGCTATATTTCGAGCTTTCAATACCAGAGCCGCCGTCGTATTCGCCACTGCTTTCGCCAATGCCAATAACATGTCTTGCAACTCTCGATTCGTCTCGTTCTCCTCACCGATTGTTGTCAATACCTGGTGCGACGCCTCACCAACCCTCGATGCTGCGTTCAACAGATTTTGACGCGGCTGCAAGTATTTCAAAATCGTATTATATAAATAATCGCGATCGTAAACATGAATCATCGTAAGAACTAATAATCTTTTAAATAAATTGAAAATCATAATTTTATTCAATCACTGAAAAGCCTTGTTTTTCAATTTATATCTTTTTGCCCTTCTTTCCCATTTGCTAAATCATCCAAAACAATATTTTCCTTCTAAACCCCTATTTTTCCATCTACTTTGTGTCTCGATTCAGTTTCTATAGAAAAGCGAGCTATCTATGGCTGCTATTAAGTGCTTACGTATTGTCCGTAGAGCGTTGAAGTTATATAGAACGGCTGCAGGTAACGAAAGAAAGTTTACGAGGAGTTGAATTATTTTTAAGGGAACATTATCATTCTTAAATATTCAAAAGGATTGAATTTTTTGTTTGTGGCAAGGAAAATGTGGAATGTAAAAAAAAAAAAAAAACTAGAAAAAAGTAGAGGAAAGTTTGAAAGACGTTGAATACAATGGAGCAAAGTCTCACCTCTTTGGTTTCGGGCTCAGTCGCTTTAAGTAAATCGGAGAAAGCGGTGCACAATTTTCTAGCGGCGTCGAGGAGTCTCAGACCGGAAGTGTCGTCTTCCATGAGAGCGGCAATCATTCTTACGCCTTTCGTCATCTCCGGCAAATTAGTAGCAATAGTTGTAATGGCAGCACCAACGGCGGTGTGATCAACATCATCGGCAGGACCGGAAGTTAGCGTAACGACTTGGGCCGTTGCCGCGTTCATCTCGGCTATTTGCGAACCAACATTTTGCTTGTGCGTGTCCATCGTCTGTTCTATCCATCTCAAAGACGCTGGATCACTTCCCAGTTCAGGAAGCGGCGCCTTCGTCGTCAATTCGACCTCGGACATGTGTATTATCTCGTGACCAGCCGTTATCCTCGAAAGTAAAGCTCTCTGTGGCTCCGTCAACACCGAAGTCACTCTCGTCTGCTGCACCTAATATTTTCATTCATTCGAATTTTATCTTATTTATTTATTCTTATGATCATTGAAATCCTACACGGAAAGAATTACACTGGAACGTAGGAAATGTAAACATTGTGTTTATTACTAATTATAATATTTTTCAACGCTCAGTGAATATTCGAATTCTGTGCCGTTTAGGAGAAACGTGTTAAATCCAAGAAAAATGTTTCAAGAAAAATTCGATCTTAAACCCAATAACCATAATAACATTAAACACAAAAGTATCTTCTAGTATTAATGAAACTGTTATTAATAGATCAAATTGATAAATGATCGAAATGAATCATAAAACTGGTTTTAACAGAAAAATACAATTTTTAGAGTTAAGATGTTTCTCCTAAACGCCACAGAATTTATCTTGACTCTTGGTTTGTATGATTTGCAAAATTCAAGTATAATTCTTTTAGTGCAAAACAATTCATCGAAGCAGAAATCGGCAAAATTGATCTCTTTCATAGTAACAATAAAAAAGTTAAGGGTTTTTTAAATTTTAATCCGTGCCGTATATTACTGATTTCTGCTTTTGGATGTGAAACAAATTGAATAAAGATGAATAATTAATGCGTGCCCATAGTTATTTTATGCACGGAGAGTTTTTGGGTCTTGAAAAAGTCGTGCACTATGATTTGAACTCCTCACCACAAAATTTCGTATCATCAAAATAGATAATAATTTTGAAAAATTCAGTAATAGAAAAAAATGAAAAAAAAAATAAGACGAGAGAAAATAAACAAGCACAATTTCGTTTGTTTTCTGGTCACTTGAAATTTTGTACCTACTCTGTGTCCGCAATAGAAGGCGCCTAGCATGAAAACAAAATTCGAATATTCGTCAATTATTTGGTAGATTTTTGTTTTTTCTTTGTATTTCAAAAATTTGTATTAAACTTTTTATTTTTTTTTTGGCAATTTTGTGCTTTAAGCCTAGACACACAGTGAGTACGACATACAACTGTGTGAGAGTGGAGGAGAGGAAAAAATATCACGTTTTGGTGAACTAGAAAAACAAATCGGTAGCAATTTTCAATAATTTCCTACCGATTTTTTCATTTCGGCTTTCTTTTCTTACCATTGGCGGCGCGTGGGCGATGTTGACTTGTCCGCTGACCGTCGTGTATTGAGCTCCTCCCATGTGGCCGGTCCCATACGGTCTCGCTCCTACAAATCGTCATGCAGTCTAGCCTAATTGCCATTTTTTTCACACGCGATTTACAGTTTATGTACAATTTCTTTTTGTTCTTTTGAGTTTCTTTTTTGTTTGTTCGCCAAAGACTGCCGAAGCATTAACAGCCAGTTCAGCTGGACGACATTCTCGTTCCGCTGGAAACTTTTTTTTTCGCACATCGAAAGCCAATTTGTTTTTCGTTTTTTGAATAAAATATACAAAATCATAAGGGAAAAGTAAAAACAAAATATTTTAATAATGCAATTCCTCGGTGTATGTATTTACATTCGAGCGAGTTTCGAGAAATTTATGATTCTAAAAGCGTTTTTTCAGCAATTTTTGTCTTATTTGTTTGTTCGTTTGTTTTTTTTTGTATAAGAAATAAATCGAAAAATTCTCACCGTCGCCACCGGCTCTCATTACAGCTGGAATCGCCACGGAAACAGCCTCGACGTTTCCTTTGCCCACGTTGCTCGTCTCATGTTGCATTATCGTGGCTCTGAAAAATAAATAAATTTTGCACGAGACCAGTGAATAAAATTTTGTAATTATTTCTCAGGGGAATTTCATGTTTTTCGATGGTAATCACTTGTAACGTTGCATTCGAAAAAACGCTTCCATGTTTGTACTGCGAAAGGTGAAACGAGACTGAGGTGCCTCACTATTGTCGTTTATATCGAAAGTCGAAGGCTCGTTTAATCGTTCTAATTATGGGCGTTAATTAGTCGCGAGATGAATATACACGAAGACGCGAATGAACGAGAGCTCGTCAATGTGAAGAATTTAATTTATCAAATGATTATTATTTTTTTTTTTTTCGATCACTAACTTGAATACGACATGAATGATGGTTTTCTATCGAATGAATATTCAAAAAGCGACCGAAATGAGTTTTTTCTTTTACCAAATCTTGGTTATAAATAAATTTGATTGGAATTTATAAAATTTCAATTATTAAGACTAAATAAAAAACATGAAACTCACTTTAAGGGCGAAACACTGTCCTCAACCATGGTGGAGCCTTCGTCGCCTTCGATGCCAAAGTGATCTTTAGCTTTTTGTTTTTTCAGAATAATGTCGATGTATCCGGCGATGAGTTGTAAAATTTGTTCAGCTTCGGTGGTTTGTACGCTGTAATATTGGTCGGAATAATCGCCAAAATCGAGGGTGAAAGTATTGGGCGACGCTCCCCATCTCCTCACGGTCGTCAAAGGCCAAGTTTTCAAGATTTCTTTCGTTCTCTCGTCCAGTCTCAAAACCGAATCTTTCGTAACGCCCAACAAACGTGGCACTAGCTTATTCTTTCCAATCATTTTCTCTTTGACGAGGAAAAATGTCACTCCGTACGTGCTCAACGAACGCGCCGTTTTCGTGTACAATACTTTTGCGTCCAACTCCGAAAGACCAACGTGCTTTTTGTGCTCGGCAAATACTTTTTTCTCGATACCTTTTACCTTCAGATAAGACTGAGGCAAAAATTCCTTCAAACTGAAATACAAATATAGAATTAATTCTCAATCTGCTTTAATGAATTAAAAAATCTTGTTTCTGTTTTATTTTCACAACTATTGCAGCCCTTCGAGGGTTTTAAACAATATAAAGAGTTGTGACGTGCTCATTAAGATTATCACGATGACACGAATGAAAAATGGGAAAAGACGAAATTTTGTATGATTCACTCAATGCAATTTTGCATTTCCTAGTATAAATAATCCCAAAATCATACTTTAAAAGCATTTACTTTTTCCAAACATCATTTTTTGACCGCATCGACACCAAAACAAACATTCTAATGATCCAAACACCCTAATAAAGCTTGTCTTTTATAAAAAATGCCTTTCTCTTTCGTTATACGGAGCCGTTTCTATGATTTCTAAAACTTATGTAATTTTATTAAACTTTTTGTACGGAAAGTAAGTGAAATTTCGAAGTACTTTATCATATGCTCGTAATTTTATTATTTTTTAACATTTCAGAATTCCCCTACATAAGGCGATAGTTAAATGTTGTTTAGAAAATTGTAAGTTCAAGTGTAATAAAACAGAAAATTGATATATTTTATATTGTTTATTCAAAGAAATTCTGGAAAATAGCTGTTTTCCGGTTTGTTATCCTGTTCAAAACCCTTAATTGATAATAATAAAGAATATTTTTTGGATTGTACGTACTCAAGAAATCCTGGTTTGTGTTTATCTTCCTTGTAATCGCCGAATTGTATTTGGCACTGTATACCAGCGAATGTGCACGCTTTCTCCTGGGTAACTGGATGCGTTCCGTCGAGAATTGCATCACGTGCTTGGACGTACAACAATGACAATTGTACGGGATCACGACTGTCGATGTTTTGATCGGAGAAGAAATATTTGCGACGAAGGAGAACCGTTTCAGACTCGTCGATGCCTTGTTCGCGCAGTGTTTTTGATGGATCGATCCAATTTACTGCAAATAAAGTAATTTTAATGAGTCTAATAAATAAATAAGATATAAATAGACATCTCAAAAAATCCCAGAGTAATAATAATAATGAAAAAAGTACAAAATTTGATAAATTCTCACCTTCGTCGTCAGTTTTCAATTTTTTCCTCAACTGATCCATTTTCGCGTCTCTCTCGCCTTTCTCCTCTTTGCGACGTTTAAGAGTAAGAGTACCGAAGTTTCCAGGCTTTTGATTCTCGGTTTCCTCGTCGAAGAAGTCACGCACGAGAGAATATTCGTCGTGATTCGTTATACCGATTTTCGTGCATATGACAACCATGAGATTTGCCACTGGTTGACTGTCGTCAACGAGAAGAGTTTTCAACGTACCGTCCAACATTCGGACTCGCAGTGTTCGTAATTTTCGACGATACTCAAGCAAATCACCGTTTCTCAGGATGTAATAATCGAGATTACGTCCTGGTTCGAGCCATACACCTTTTTTGATATCCTCGTCCGCCAAAAAGAGACCGTAATCTTTTGCTAAAATTAAAAAAAAAGTATATGTATATATTACTGGTAATAATCGTAATTATAAACGTAATAAAATGGAAATGTCATTTTTATAAATATTATGAAAAATCTTTCGATACTTTAATTATATTTTCGTGAATGTTTTTTCAATTAAAAATTAAATATTAACGATTAAAATGTTAATACGTGGCAAAATACTTACGTTGGCCCATATTGGTTGCTTCAGCAAGTTTTTCCCTGATGATCCGGCATGCATCGTACACCGAAGTGCTGGGGTCGAATTGCATCATCTTGGTCGCATTTTTCTCCGGTATGGAGATACGAAGCGACAAAGTAGCCATTGTGATTGCCGAGGGTGATCTTCTGCGTGAGCGAAAACCTCCAGAGTCACTCGACTGTAAAATACATAAGAAAAAAAAAACAAAAATTAGTTGAGCTTGATAAAAATAATAGTCTTCAGAGTTTTGTTATTATTATTTATTTGTAATTAAAAAAAAATAATAATAATTTCATTTTCATGGATTTTGAGGTGAAAATAATGCTAAATATGTTTTTTTCGGCGCGTTGACAAGTGGATGTGGGGAAAAGGTCGAGTTTGTAGGGCCGAAGCAACAGGTGGTTGAACACAAAATTTGAAATACGTGAAAATTCACTCCATCTTAGTTTTCGACATTTTTCTAATTATTTTGGTACTTCAGTCCGCACTTTTTTGTTTTATTTAATGGAGTTTTTTCGTCGTTTCAAGAGTGAATTTTTCTATCGATTAATTTTTCGTATTGAAATCCGTGGAAAACTGAATGCCTTGTAGGAGAAAAAAATGTAGTCTCGTGAATTTGTTGCCAGGTCGAAAGCGCGTGCGATGAAATGTAGGGAAGCCCTTTCGTGACTTTTGCGTCCAGACGATATATTGATCTATATTTTTGTCTCCACACAGAACGATATTCAGCGTGCTTTGATTTCATACGATTATTATCACTGTAGGAAAAGAAAAATAGACGGAAAAAAATCCATACGTGAAATTGCCAATTTTGTCAACTCACTTGGAAAGAAAATTACGACATATTAGAACTTTTAGCGCTCTAAAATAATAGCGAAACACATCGTTGGTTAAAATTAGCAGAAATGAGGGTTGAAATAATTGTTCAGCCACCAAAAAAAAACTCTAACAATTTTTCAATTATCCTCAACGATTTTTTCATTTGTTGATGTGCAAAAAAAGATTTTCACTCTTTCGTAATGTGTCTGGGAAAAAAATAAACAGAAAAAATACATGTTTTTCCCCTCTTTTCGTTCGTTTGCTCTTTTTTATCGTTTCGCTCGATTTCTCCTATTTCTATTCACTGTAGTGTCGAGTGTATAATATTGTGGAAGGATGGTTGGAGAATTTGCGGGAACAGAGGGAGAGTGGGGGTGAGATGCCCATAAGGGTATAAATTTGGTGCGAGTATCCACGCCAATGAGAGACGGGGGGTTTGGGGTTGGGGGCACGTTCACCCTTAGAGCAGGTTGCCTGGCAACCCCTGCCTCTGACTGTGTCAAACTGAACCACGAGTACCATTTCCCCCTTTTTACCTCTTCCTTTTTTATATCTATACATATAGTTATATAAATACGCGTGTATAGACGATATTTCTCTTTTATCCACCAGATTCCCACGCAATTTTCACCCGCGGAATATTATATATTAATACGAAAATATGAGCAATATTTTTATATTTAAAATGCTTCTGTAAACATCGAACGATGAAACTTTGTTCATCATATCCCAGCGTTTTCTACGAAGGGAGTATTTTTTTTTTTTTAAGACGATTTTTCAGCATTAATATGACTTACTTATAAACGAGAATTTTGATAAACTCAAAGGATGTTATTAGAAATCCCCTCGATTTATTATAACTTTTTAAAATTAATATTAATTCATTATTTTATATCTAATATTTATTAATAGACATTTTTCAACAACATTTTTCTAATTTTGTTTATAATATTCAATAAAATTTCATATTCCACAAATAAATATTTGTATATAGAGAGGAATTATATATCTCTGTATTTTTTTTTCCTTTGGGAACGATCATGTCGAAAAACGAAATAGGATGCTTAGATTTTGGTATAATGCTCTAATGACCGGTGTAAGTGACAAGAACAGAACGATGATCGTCGAAACCGCGACGGGAATGAAATTTATGAGCAGGAGAGAAGGGAACATTGGGCAAAAGTCCCGTGGGACAAACGCCAGTGTGAGTGGTCGTGGCCGTTTGACAAACGCCGGAGGGGATAGAAAAAAAAATAAAAAAAGAAGTGCTCTCGTTGAGATATCGTAGACACGAGAGACGAGACTGAGAGACAAAAGGAGGGGAAAAAGTGCCAAATGTAGTACGAGAGAAAAATGGACTAGGACAATGCAAGTTAATGTGTCGATTATTTTGGCGGGAAAATTGAATAACTTGGAACTCTATTATCTGAAATTTTGAGTATAAGAAAAAAAAATATTTATCGAAGAAAATGATTAATTACTAAAAATGATTCGATCATCGATAACAATTAACTGAAAAGTCGAATAAGTATAACGAATTCTTCAGTAATGCGTTAAATTCTCTCCAATCTGAAATTTCGATTTGGAGAAAAATGAGATGAGTCAAGAGGTTAGTGGATCGGAAAATTCATCGATTTTCAAGTGGAATGGGTTGAGGTGATATCAGACTCAAAAATGGGCTATCGAAATTTTTTTTTTCCCGATCAATGGACGATTCCACGTTCCCTTTAGACTCTCGATTAATCGAAGGCATTGATTGCTCTTACGCGCTCTTTCCTTTCTATCTTTTTCATTCTTTCGCTTTCTCTCTTTGGCACCCTCGTTCTCCCCAACCCTCTTCTCATCAAAGATACGATTATGCACGCCTGACAGAACATCAGACCGTCCAAGGGTTGATGCTCCGCCCGGTTCGGTCTCCTCGTCGATCGTTTAGTGTTTGGCCTCCTTATGTGGCGATTCACAGCCAAAATCAACCCTCCTCCTCGCCCTCCTCGCACACGTTACACTCATCGATCCACACGAAAAGTGTCGTCTTTAATCGAGGTAACACTTCTGGATTTTTATATATACAGGTATACAGAATATTTCTCATTCTTCAACCACTCTTCAATTTCCAGAAAATCCAACAAGTTCAAATGGGATTAAATCTCCAAAATCATTCAAATAATTTTCCCGTACTGTATAAATAAAAAGTTCTTCAATTATTTTCGTAACAATATTTATAAATATTATTAACGAATTATTAAAGTTTTCAAAAATGAAAAAAAAAAAAACATCGCAAAATTCAAATCGTTTGAAACTTACTTACGAAAAAAAAGTGGTTTTTGACAAATACGATGAAAAATCAGTGATTCATAAACCGTTCTCGATGTTGCATTAATGTATTTCATGAGATTTCATGTGTACATTAGTGAGCAACGTATTTGTATTTAGATAGTCTGGTGAAGGGCGAGTAGGGGTTAAAATTAAACCAACTGGAAGTCCTACGACAAACTTGAAGCTTGATTTCACCCTCATCTTCACCGAGGCGGAGCATTTACCCTTGTCTAATATACATATTCGATATAATAATGATAACAGAAAAAAACCATCATTTCCATAGATATATCATGCATAAAATCAGCATAATTTTGTAAATACTACAACCGATTTAAAAAACATTTAAAGCTTAATCATTCATGATGAAAAAAAAAACACTTTTCATGTGTATAAATTCATTTTTTTTTGTAATGTTACGTTGAAAACAATGTCGGATCATTTTTTGTTCTAAATTAAACCATTTTTTACAGCCTTTACTTCGTTCGTGCTTATAAAGGTACAGGATACTAGGATCAACCCCTTTCAAGATGCAAGATCGACCATAAGGATTTTTACTAACTCAACAGTCTTTGAATTTTTATTTCTACCCTTATCTCGTTACCAACTAAAAACTATATACGTATATATATGTAAATATACAAGCTCATGAAATATGCAAAAGTCGGTTACCCAAGATCTTGTTATACTGGCTCGCCCTTCGGTTTCTCGTCGTCTCTTACGATGAAGACTTCTCGTGTACAAGTAATTGACTATGCCGATGAAGCTGCAGCACGGATTGCCCTTCATGTTTTTTTTTTTTCAAAATTTATTCCTCTTAAGTTTTTAATATATTTTCATTTTTTTTTGAAAGTTTTCAAATAAATATGTATATCTAGATGTTTAATTAAAATCTCGGCTACTTCGTTGTACGAACACACGCGGCCATTTCAAGCGAAACATTTTCAGGAAAAATGTATTTATTATTGTTTAATTATTTATCATCACGAAAATACGATATTTTATTTATTTTGAATAATGAATAAATTTTCAACATAATTAATTCAACAAATTTATAGTTATATATTGTCTTCATAGTATTTTTATCATTATTATTGTTTGTTTGTTGTATAACATTCGAGCGATAATAACTGAACGAACGATATGACGATTACGAAACGTCAAATCGTCGGTTAAAAGTTCGAGTCAGGAGACTCGATAAAAATATTTCTCAATGTTGACCGACATTTGTCAAGTTTTATTATTCAATTCGTTGCAGTTAAACGAGCCCATTGATGTTGCTTAACGTTTAATTCACGAGTCACAGAATTTATAAACAATTTTATTGAATGAAGATGAAAATTATTTTCGAGTCCGGATCCTCTCGAGACGAGGACTAAAGTGTTACTGGATAAAAGTTGGCCGAAACCTCGGGGAACCACCCGAGGTTTTCGGGGGTTGCGCACGATCTTAAGGGAGGAGGGGGAGGGGTGCAAAGGCCGGAGGGGTGACAAACTCAGCAGTACCAAAAGGGGAGGAAGAGGGGAGGGGGGGATACGTGAAATCTCGTCGACTAGCTCCTGCGCATTAGTGCCCCAGTAACACACCCCCAGAATCTAGGGGTGGCTACGAACTATCCTCGAAATTGTGCAAGAAAAATAACGAAGCTAAAAAAAAATAATTACATTTTTTTTGGATTCCTGACCTATTATTTCCGAAAGTAGCCCAAATAAATATATTTAAATATACGAAAGTAGCCCAAATAAATATATTTAAATATACGATTCCAAAATTCTTGTCCGCAAGGTTTTTTTGCAATTAATAATAACATTCTAATATTTAAACGATAAAAAGATTAATAAGTCGAAAACAAAAATCCAGAAAAACATAGGAAACGTTATAATTGACTTTTTTTTCATCTTTTGGCGAAAAAATATTTTCCTTTAATTATAAAAGTATATAAATTTTGTATGTAATGGATGCCAATATTTGTTCTTATTCGCTCAATATTATTTTGGTCAAAAAATTTCGTTTCCGTTGATTTAAAAAAATTTCGAACTATAATTAAAAAATAAAAAAAAAATAAAAATACAAACAGAGGTTTTGATTGTTTCGAAAACGACAAGGACGTCTGTAGCCCTCGCTCGGAAGAATCATCCCTTATTCGGTAAGCCCCTCGGAAATTCGTTTTCGGTGCGGTACGTTCGCGGTTTTTCTCGATCGGATCCAGTCTCGATTGAAAACAAATGGACACATTTATACACACACACACACACACACACACACACACACACACACACACACACACACACACACACACACACACACACACACACACACACACACACACACATATATATATATACATATATAATGTATAAAAAAATTGTATGTCGAGGCACAGATTGATGGTCCTACTGAATAACACACTGTGTGTTTATAACGATGAGTTTCCATGTCTGGCTACATTATATTTCGTGGTTGATGTTCAAAAAATAAGAGGGGAATGAATTTTCGTCAGATAAAGATGAAGTGAGTGAACAGGGAGAACGAAGGGGTTGATATTGCAGGAAATTTATACCCTGATATTACGGATATCCTATTTCGAGATAAAAAAAAGAACAAAATGAAAACAACTGCCACGAAAATTACACGTACTCACCCGAGACTCGATTATTAGTCCTAAACCAACCCCTACGATAAATTTAATTGTCGTGTATCAGGATAAAATAAACGAGCGATAAATTTGACGAAATGTGACACAGCTATTAAGAAATTTAACACTCAACAATAAAACGTGCACTAATAAAAGAAAGAAAGAGAGAGAGGGGGGGAGAGAGAGAAAGAGATAAAAAAATGGTCGAAAATATTGAAAATTTAATTCGACCTACTATTAAAAATTAAATTAGTGAAAAGATTGTCTCTTCTTTTTCATCCCTTATTACTCACCGGTTTATTGTCATGATGTTCTCGTCTCGGCTGTCGCGAAGTTTTTCAATGTGTCAAAAGTTTCTTAACTGAACGTTATTTATAAATACTGAATAAGGACGGAATCGCGATCTTATCACAAAAAGCAAATCACAAGAGAATTTAAAAAAATGTTGTTTTTTTTTTATTTATTCGTTCGTAGAAGAAAAAGAAATCACAACTCTGGCGATTTTGGAGTACTTCAAAGGGAAGAAAGGGAAGGAAGGGAGGAAAGCGATTACTTGATTTTTGTCAAAGGCACAAGGTGACGGACGGTGGATCCTCGACTCATCGAGTCTACAAATACACGTACATGTATAAATATACTTATATATATATATATATATATATATATATATATATATATATATATATATATTGAAGGCTACAGCGTGATGTAATGAAAAGGCAACACGAGATAAAAGAAGTGAAAATCAAAGAAACTTTAAACAATGAAAACGATGTGAAAGAAAGAAATAAAATACAAATAGTGAAAAATTCAGCACAAAGGTGATTGTGGACGGCAGTTTTAAGGCACTTCAAAACTGGGTTTGCAGCGACAACCGAAATAAATATTTATCTATGTTTTTTTTTTTTTTTTTCGTAAGTTGCGATCGGGGATATTGGGAAATGAACGAGGTTAATATTGAATAAAGGGGTAGTTTTGTTTGGGATTTTGTTTTTCAGAGATAACGTGGCAAAAAATTCACTACGAAATGGTACAAAGTTGAGATCGGTTTAATGTTGGGATTTTGGGGTTTTGCGACGAAGGGGGATGATCGCGAGGAGGGTAGAGAGAACGAGGATGTTACCCCGACGGCTGTCGCCAAAGAAGTGATGCGTTTGTGGACTAGCGCGCGCCACCCAGACGATTCACAGTTCGTCAGGGGGTTGCGCACGCACTTCAACCCCCATTGGCCGCATACCAAATATCTCGAGAGCGAGAGAGAGAGAAAGAGAAAGGCCTCGTAAGAATAGTAATTGCAACCCCCTTACCTCCACATTTTCCACCCTTAACTCTCCTCCCGCCTCTCTTGTGATTTCATCCCTTCCACGACCTCACGTGTGTACTCAAATTCCCAAATTTATATATATACAGTATATGTCTATATAAATTCTCCTCCCTCCTCCACTTTCCTTCGTTTACGATAAACTTCGTGGAAAATCAACCCCTTGGAATGAGAGGATGCTGCATATCACCCGACAACGAGAATCTCAAGATTGGACCATTGCAAATTGTGCAAAAATGAATAAAAATTCGTTCGTTATTACGTTCGAGATAGGTGAATTTAAAATAATAATATTTCAAAGACTTTTTTGTTCAGAATATTAAATGAATTCGATAAATTCAACATTTTCGATTAATTCGATCGATTCTCGTAGTCCCTCCATAGAGGAAATGGAAGTTTGAAGGAAAGTCGGAAGAAAAATATCGATGTAGCGCGTTGAAAATTTTCATCTCGCAGAGGGGTTGTTACGGGGGTAACAATTCATCGTTGGCTTTTTCTTCCTTTCATTTTTTTTGTTCCCGAGAGTCGATGATGACTCGTGAAACGTTGACGAGGTGAAAGAGAGATTTCCAGGCAGGCGGAATAAAAAAAGGTTTCCCTTGCGAAGACACACGGGGCGAGATCGTGGACATGGGGGTGAAAAAAGAGAAGGGAGGGGGAGGGAATGATAATGCGAGGACGCAGCGAGGGGTTGCGATGACATGGGGCGTTATATACACATATATATATATATATATATAAATACGAGAGGCAGGACATGTAAGGGATGGTCACACCGTTGGGGGTGAATTGAGATGTACAGGCAATTTATGCAGCGGCACTTTCGGCCGGAAGTTAAGGGGGTTTTTTCGCGAGGGATCGAATACGTCTTCCTACGTATACGGTCAAGTCTTCCCGGTTATATTACGAAGGATGAAGGACGAATCGCTCTGACAACCCTCAGACTTCGACTCGGAACACGACGGGGATGAAAAAAACGTACCCTCTAAGTTTCTTCATTCGTTTCGACCCCCCTACTGCATCCAAATGACCAAATCTTATTCTACGACGATTTTTTATTCTTGTGAACGAAAAGAAAGCTCGCTTCGTAAGTTTACAAAAAATTTATCAGATTAGAATTATATTACTGTGGTAATTTTATAAGAAATTAATCTTTATTTCATCGTATCGAAAATTGCATTCCATGGAATCCAAAAAAAAAAAAAAAGATAATTTAGCGAATTAACAAATAGATCGATGGATCAAATATTTTTATGTTTTATAATCTTCAAATATGTAAAATATTGATACTTAAAGTTTGGAGAGAGACAATGATGACAAATTTTTAAAAATATATTTAGATTCATCGAGTGCCGGAGTTTATATTATTTATGCAATTATATGTTGGTATATTGGGTTTTTCTGGCACGATTTTCTCGCTCTACGTTTCGTTGATTCGTCCCGTCAACCCTTATCGTTTCAGGCGTCAATCAAACTTCTCCTCTCTGACTCTCTTTTTCACTCCTGGCACGCTCTCGTAACTTATCGGACGATTGATCGGTCTGACAATGCCTGTCGATTTTCGCGCTCAACTTCACCCGATCGTCATCCCAACGGACACACACAAATACTTTGATTTTAGGTTTCCTTTCGCCGACCACCAAAATTCCCATGTCCTTGTCTATGTAAACCTGACAGAATATCACGGAATTTCATACGCGAGCCTCTGAAACGAGGTCGTTGTCCATTTCTTCTAATTCTGATTATTTTTCTTCCATTTAAAGTGGAAATTAATTCTTTCTTTAATGTTTAATTGAACCCCGTTACAAAATCAGTTTTTATGGTTTTCATAGGTTAACACAAAAGTAAACAAATTGAGGAGACGAGTGCAAGTGGGAGGAACGCTGTAGAAGCGTTTTGTTTGTTATTCGTCGGGAGAGGGAAGACCGAAAGAGAGAGAGAGAGAGAGAGAGAGATCGAGAGAGAGAGAGAGAGAGGGAGAAAGAGGGAGTTAAATAGTTTCAGTAGCTAAAACTGGCGCCAAACTGTCTGAATCATTTTGATTAGCTAGATGAGCCCACTTGATCAAAGTTTTCAGTCCATTTAATGGTTCGGTTCATTCAAAGTCCCACGAATTCGTGATCGTTCATTTCGAGAATAATTCCGCTATTATTTTCATTTTGAAACACCGTAAACACAATTAGTATATTAAAAATAACAATAATAGATATAAAAATGAGTCAAAGAAATGATAAAATGAATGTAAATTAATGGGAGTAACACCGAGCTCTGAATTGGTGACTAATTAAATGAATTGTTCAATAAATGACTGAATAAATAAATAAATTAATTAAATAAACACGAATAATAAAAATGTAGGTTACGACAAAATTGAAAGATTGTTATTATTGACCACGTGGTTTCGGAAACGTTGAATGCTCGATTGGGCACGAAGGATCGATGGATGAGGGAAACGTCGTATTTATAAATGGGGTGTGATGGTCAAGGGGATGAAATCCGAAGGAGACGACAGATGCGAGTGTACGAGAAACGGCAATCGCGAGAGATGTGTTGGTCATTCAGATTAAAGATAATGCGTGCGAGTCCTCGTCAGGGAATAATTCTCCACCGCAGTAACAATTTTCGACAATATCCCAAGTTTGATACGATGCTAAGAGACGTAAATAACTCTGCGTTCGCCATTTGTTAAATTGCTATTGAACATATATATATATATATATTTATAGATAGATATACAGCGATAAAGATCTTATCGAATTTATCTCGAATTTTACGAGGGTCAATATCCCACCTGCTCATCAGACAAACTCTCATCTCGCGAAGATTCGAACAGTGACATAAACTCGGTGAGATAAAAATCTCACAAATTTTGGAAATAAAAAACAAAAAAAAAACGTAACGTTTCTCCAAAGTTGGCTATTCGAGCGAATTCTCATTGACGTAAGAGTAGCAATTTGAAAACAATTTGAAAATACTGAAGAAAACTACCCTTGCGAGGTGGAGAACGAACGAAAACCTGCACGAAAAAAAATTATCTGTGAAAATTAATGATCGATATTTAAGGAAGTTCTGCTCTTACTTTGAGGGACGCGCGGGGTACCGGGGGTCCCTATGCTTATACACAAGCTAGTCGCACTGCTGCCAACCTGATTTCTCTCTCTCTCTCTCTCTCACTCTCTCTTTCTTCTTTCTTTCTTTCTTTTCTGCTTTGTAAAGTTGCCGCTCCAAAGGCTTTTGCGGCCATATCCCAAGGAATTCGACAAATTTTCATAAGTTAATTCGTTATATCTCTTGACATGCGTCGTAAATCAGGTCCATTTTTTTTCTATATTACTGTTATATATAAGTCTGTACTCGATCCAATTTTTAATCAACCACCATCTTTTTAACTACATGATATGATTATATTAAATCATTTCTCTCGTCAAAACAGTACGTGCCATAAGGCTCTGTGCAATTTGGAGGTAACTTTACGATTTTTTATCTCAGAAAGTAGATGGTCAATCTTATTTGAATTTTGCAGGTACACGCGGTATATGTTTCCGAAAGTGCTATTAAAATTTTAAAGAGCTACCATCTTTTTGAGACTCGAGCAGAGCTCCCTTAAAAATTACTCAAACTAAAACAAAGTATACAGTTGAAAACTGTAAATTACTCGTTTTATAGTGTGTTTCATTATAAGATAATGGATTAAATGTATTTGCACTACCTGATCAGTTATTAACGCTGATCTAAGCGGTAAAAAATTCAATGTCCACAGTAAAAAAAACTGACACAGCAGAAATAACAAATAAAAACGAGGCATCCGACTGTGTATGAAATGTCAAATTCACAGTGCCCCCAGTAAAATATTCAGTACGTATAGGAAAATAAACTGCAAACCAACACTATTTACTGATATTGAAAATTGTAAAAAATGTTAAACAGCATTCATGAAAAATTTTAATTAGAAAATATAAAAATTGTGTATTTTCTATTGATAAAATTACACCGTCGACATAAATAAGAAATTGCAGTGTGCCCAATAAAAATTCGAAAACGTACTGCAAAATTTGCTTCGTTACTTTCAATTTTTACAGTGTACACTGTAATTTCTCCAAACAACGTGAGCCAGGAAATTTCAAGGTGAAACACATATTGAAGACTGTTGCTGTATTTGCTTATTATAGCTCAAACAATGGGGGGAGAGGGGGGGGGGGGCGAATTTTCAACTACACGGAAGCGTTACGGACATTGTAATATATGAAACTTCGATATTTTTTTTATATTTCAAGTTTTTCTTGCTTTCAAAAGATTCGTCTCATAAATTATTCATTGACGTTATCGATTCCGGATTGGATATATACGTATCACGTTTTTTTATCAATAATTACAAAGTAGATAGTGGTGTAATAGTGCGCGTTAGGTCGTCGATAGGTCAGATCGAATTCCAGTGTAGGTAAGAACATTTTTCGGTAGAAATTTATGTGGGAAGTGACGGATGTAAGAAAGTATGATTGAAAATGCATTTATAATTAAAGAATTTTTTTAAATTTTATTTGTTTTAAACAATTTTATGTTTATGTTTAGGTAATTTTTATTTTTATTTTTTCATTTTTATTGTTCCTGCGTATACCCTTGCGGGTTTTTACGAGCCCATCCATCCCTTTAACCCCACTATTTCCCCACTTCACTAATTTACAATTTCCTAATTCCCATGTTCCTGAGAAATCCCCCCAAGAGTGTTGCCCACAGCCACTCTTTCCTAATATACTACCGTATCGCATTTGCACCAGGGTCAAGGGAAACTGTGGAAAACCCGGCCGATACAGGCGACTGTATTTTTACTGAGTTTCAATTGATTAGCACCATCAGAAACTCAGAAAAACTGCCTACCGCTCAGCGATTGATGCGCGAGCCGATGTACGGCTAAGCGGTCATCCAACCAAGTATTGGCCTCACCCGAGGCTGCTTATCTTTGGAGATCGCCGGAGTCACACACCGACAGCGCACCTTTCGCTGTCGGTCTTAGGTAATTTTGATGAGGATAAGTTAAGTTTATTATTTCGTGTATTTTTTACGGTTTCACACTGTAAAAACGGGATTAACGTAGCGTGTAATTTTAACTGTTCGACACTGTAAAAATTCGTTTGATGGACATGCGATATGTCATATACGGTATTAGCCATTTTCCACGATAGGAACTTGCAGATTTTGTTTAAAGTTTCATGAAAAAAAATGATGTTTATGAGTCCGGAAGGCGCTAATAATGTGAAAAACTACAAAGTTTCATGGAAATCCCAGTATAAACTACGGTTTATTTTTTTTTTTCGTGTGTCACGTCAGCCATAATCGGAAATTACAAAGATTTTTGTCTTCCTCTTGAAAAAGAATGTTTTTCGCAAAATGGCTGGCACGTTAAAAGCTCAAAATGGCGCCTGAAATTTTTCTGAAGCAATAGAGAGTTTTTCAACTTTTTTTCCTCGCTAGTGGATTAAATTCTAGGGGATTAATGTCATAGAGAAGGACAGCGGTATATAGTTAAAGATGTTTCGAGACGCCCTTCCCTCGGAGTCGCTCATCATCGCGTGCCTATTCAAATTTTACGGACCATATTTGTCGCAATTAAGTATTATATATTTAAGGGTTGGAGGTCGGGGCGAGTAAATGGTTAGGTACGGAAGTATTTTCATATTGGGTCGTGAGGAATTGCGCTCGTTTATACGTTCTTGGGCATCAGGCAGTTCGTACAGGACACTCGAGAAGGACGAACGTGGATTTTATGACACGATGTTGTCTCTCCCCTTTATAATACATACGTACGTATATGAGGGTTGATCACCTCTTGTTAAAGTGACTCATCGAAGCGTCTGAAGACTTTTTCCAAAAATTTCCACCGACCTTTCAAAATTGTCCAAAAATTGGATTAATAATTTTTTTTTAACCTTCCTGTCAAAAAAATACAATCAAATATTGTGTCAGATTTTTTTAGTATAACTTCACTGTTAATTCATCGATCAATGACTCGAAACATAAATTTTTTTATTTCAAACAATTGTTTCATTCATTTGATTTAAATTAATTCGTAAAGTTGTGAACATTTCGAGACACGCCTATTTTTTGGTTGAAGTGGGGATAGAGACTACGTGAATGTGTATTGCCGGATAAAATGGAAGAGGGGATGATGCACGGAAGGGTGAGTTTGGCGTCGGTTTGTCGGACGCCTGGGGTGGCGCCGCGACGCTTTGGCGCCTCTTGCAGCATCCCACACATCTCCTCTTCTTCTCTTCTCTTCTCTCTCTCTCTCTCTCTCTCTCTCTCTCTCTCTCTCTCTCTCTCTCCTCTTTACATCTTATGTTTTTACTTTGTTATACACATATATTAAGTCTTACCTGAAAGATAATCAGGTCTAAGATCGCCTCGATTTTCGCCGACGATGAACTCCTTGCAATCGAAGTAAAACCGACGATAATCAAAGTTTTTGGATAATTAAAAAGAAGGGAATATGTCTGTGATTATAATAGCCCAATTTTTTGAGCTTATTATTAATGTGCTGTATTTCTTTTTCTCCATTTGCTATGACGAACGACCGTATAAAAAACCGAAAGTAATATTGTTGGACGACAAATAAATTTCTACGTAACGTATCATAATAGATAATCTTGTAATGATCTAGTTCGACACGTATCTCGCTTGGAATTCTTTTATATGAAATATTTAACGATCCCTCGTAAATCTCATTCAATCAATCCCGATCCCTGCCCACTTTCGTTTTTCCCTTCTCGAAAGAGTGATAAAAAACACTGTTTTAATGCCGAACGATTGAGACAAATATTTGTTATTAAAATATGAAAGGAGAATATCTCTTTTTTGGTAAAATTGAAATTTTGAATTGAGAAAATCTGTGAAAAGAAAAAGCATTTCTTTCTCAAAAGCATCCAACTTCTTCGGTTGAGAAAATAATCGAGTAAAAGTTGTGGGGACTTTTAGTTTCGCTAATAACTTGGATAAATATCGCGTATATCATTGTTATTTTTGTGTGTCGCGAGAGGAGTGTCGGTCCATTGACGATAGACAGCAGGAAAATGTGTATGAAGTATAAAAGGATGAAAAGAGGAAAGAAAGAGAGACAGAGAGAGAGAAAATATAAGGGGACTGTGGATTCAAGAGATGGAGAAAATAAGGATAATCCATTAGATGAATAGTAACCCAAAACTGGGCAAACAAGGGTGATCTTGGATTAAATATAGGGATGAAAACCTGGTGTTGGTTTTCCATGTATCAGAAACATCTCTAAAAGCTCTTGCTAATTTTTTTTTTTTTCAGCATTTAGAGAAAAAAAGTGTTCGAGGAGTTGTCAAAAAAATGTAGTTCAAAATTGAATCAACAAAATTATCGTTCTAACAAAATGATGCTTCGAAAAGGAGGAAGAAATGAAAACGAAGAAGGACATAAAAAATCTTGAAGGAAACGACGAGCCTTGACTGAGCGCGATCCTTAAAAGGATTTCTCTTACATTGTCCATCGTTGTAGGATTGTTTTTCATCAAATAACCAAGAATAAGAGAGAGAGAGTGAGAGAGAACTATGAAGGTTCAATTCGGAATTAAAAGAAGGGCTGACGCTTCGAGGGCTTCGATTCTTTATCGGTCTTGTGTTTATTCTCCTTTGCGACTCCGATTTCTAACTCGATATGTACATTCATGTATATACAGATAGATATATATTTAAGATTGATATTAATGCTTCTCTCTGTGGATAAAGTTACCATTTGCAATCTTATCTCTCTCGTTCGTTACGAGTCTGCGTGACAAGAGACTCGTCACGAGGCTGAATTTTGTCGTTAGACTGTAATTGATATTCCAACGGATTTATATTTTTTAAGATTCAAGCTTTTTCTGCATTCGTCGAAGAGCTCGCATAGTTCAATCGTCATTCATACTGCGTGGCCAAAAAATTTGCAAATCAGTTGTAAGAGCCTCCCCAGTTCGACCCAGCAATGAATCTTGATGAAAACACAGCAAATAAACCGTTTTTCGGTCACTTCTCCGATTCCTGACATCTCAATTAAAAAAAAAAAATGACAGAATCTTGAAATGAATACGTCGAAGATTTTTTTTCAAATATCTTTTGAGCTTCTTGTATTGATGTGATTCGATATAAATAAGAAACGACGAAAACCTAAATGACTGTTTTATAACATCATATTTCCACGAAGAAACTGAAAAAAAAAGCACTTTTTAGGCATTTTTTCGACATCGCTTCGATGTCGGTTAAATTTTTCGAAAAATTCTCTAGAAAGCTCATGAAAATACAAAAAAAAACGGTTTTTATTTTTTCCGATATTTCGATGTTTAAAAAAAGTACAACACTTGAAGTTCGGCTTTCCTCCGCAGGAGGACCCTTTCGGCTTCGATTTCGACCAACCCAAAAATACTCAACTCAGAAATTGCCATATCTCAGCGAAAAATGATAGGACAGGAATTTATCGAGGGGGACGAAGAGGGAGGTTTCCAAAACTTTTTGGTGACTCAAAAAATGTCGTTATATTTATCCTGATATTCCAATTGGTTCTACAAACAAAGCGGCTGTGAAAATCGGCAAGTAAATGCGAAGGGAAGAATTATTGTAACCATATTTGCAAAAAAATGTAAACAATTCAGCAGATTAATGAATATACTTTGGGCCGAAGACTCTTTTTTGCACTGGTTTCAATAAAGAAGAGCTAGAGGGTTCAGATTATAAGGGATAATTATCGTTTCGTATCACGGGGCGAGATCATTGCAGGCGCATAACGATCCGCGTTATCCTCTCACTATAACGAGGCCATTTGTCTGTTTAGAAACAAGACGGGATTCCCCATACGTTAGAATTGGATGATTGCACTAAATTGCTTTGATTTTTATTCCTTTCCCCTTTTGAGAAGTCGCCACGTGCCCTTGTGTAGAGCTCCCAGTTTTTGAGGGCTTATTTTGATTCGATCTACGTAGCCCACACACAATGAAAACTTCGTTTCATCGAATCATTTTTTATTTTCATTCAGAAAATCACGAAAATTCAAAATTTATTCGATATATTGATTTTCTAATGAAATATTCATCTTTTTATATTAAATATATATATATCGTAGATCAATCATGCAGTCAAGTTAATTTGTGCGAAATTTCGATTGTTTATTCATCTCAAAAGTAAGAAAAAAAGTAGCCAATAAAGAATAAGAAGTAAATAAATAAAGAATAAATAAAGATTGCATCTGAATAAAAATGCAATGTTATATTTGGTTTTATGGCACGACCTCATTTCGCCAGTTAAAGAAATAAACTGCGGACACAAAGTACGATAAATATTGTACATAAAAGGACGGTATATTTTTTTTGATTCAATGATGTAATCGTGAAAGAAGAGAAAAAAATTCATGTCATGGATGACCATGACAAATATCGAGTTCTGCATCACTCGTGATTTCAGCGTCTGTGTATGTATAAAAATGTGGAATTCGTAAGCGGCACGGATACGATTAATGTCGAGATAAATTTCATTGTTTTTGTAAATTAAGTAAAATGCATGATTCAATAATGCATCATTGCTATGCGTAACGAAAATATCGTCATCGTGACTCCTTTTTTATTTCCAAGAGTTGGCAATACTACGAAATACTATATGGTGTAGTGGGAGGTTGTTACACACGAGTTGGAGAGAAGAGAGATGGTGTCCCGGCTTGTCTCAAGTGCAAAGATAGTAAATCTCCGTGCGTGTGCTTACAATTATATGGGGTGTCCCAAAAGTCATATTTCAAATTATTCGCTGTCGATAGATCGTAAAATTCTGAAGAGAAAAGTCCTTTATCATTTTTCTCTCCGATGCACCTTTGCCGAGATATTAATTAATTAGCAAAGGGTTATATGGGGTGTCCCAAATGTCGTATCTTAAATTTTTCGCTGTCGATAGATCGTGAAATTCTGAAGAGAAAAGTCCTTTGCCATTTTTCTCTCCGATGCACCTTTTCCGAGATATTAATTAATTAGGGAAGGACAGTCCGACGCGTTCACAAGGAAAAGTGGGCGTGGCGGGCACTGCGCAATTACGCTCGGGCCAATCAACGAAGCGCGAATGGGCACGGCGCGATTCCCCCACTCTGACTCCGCTTTCCCGACACTTCTCGTTGGCTGACACTAATCCCTTAATATCTCATAAACAGTACATCGCAGAACAAAATGGCTAAGGACTTTTCTCTTTAAAATTACACGATTTATTCGCCCTGTAAATTTGAACTGCCACTTTTGGGACATCCTTTATATACGCGAGTCGGTATCTCTCTTCCTCTCTCTTGTGGCGCTTCCACTACTATTTCGGTGCTCACGCACATTACGCATGCGTTTATTTATAATTCTTCGCAGACCGGAACTTTACTTTCCGTTTCGACAGGAATACGTGTTTCATCAGTTGACGTACAATGTATACAAGGGATTAAGGAGGTAATCGTGACCATCCACTGACAATGTTAAATGAATCTCGTGAATTCTCACGATTATCTAGTTTGAAAACTTTATTAATGTTTAATCTACAAATTGAACACATTAATAATATATTGCTTATGGATTAATTTGTAAATTTAATTCATAACGTTAATTATTCAAAATAAAGATCTTGTTATATGTATAATTTATATTTATCGTAATATATGATGAATAAAATACACGATTATACAATCGATGTATTCTGAGAAGCAATTTAATGTTGCTCGGAGCAATAAACCACCCAAGGCGGAAAATTCCAGAGTTAAAACGATATTGTAGTATCTTTAACCCTGGGCACCGCACACTTCCTTATCCGATAACTTGACCGCACACTGGGTGCCTGAGAACTCGAAGTAACTTTAAGCAGAAATTCATATTTTTATCGCAAAATATTCAAAGGAAACAGAATAAAAAATGAAGCTCAGAAACACTGAAATGTTTAGCATACAATTCACTTCATATTTTTCTAACGGTAAATTGCAAAAAAAAGTTCGGAAATCGAAATACTAGTTTTTCCCACAAACATTGTTTTTGGTGCCTGCGGTCCAAAAATGGGTATTCGTACACAATATAAATAGGAATTTGTATATTCGAGAACGACCGAAGCAATTCATCGTCACATTTCTGGTGGGGAAAGAGGAAAAAGAAGGAAAATGATCTATCAATATTCATTTCGTGCAGAACACCCGTTAGACGACGTCACGAAGAGTTCGTGGGTGATTGTCGACACCCACTGAACCAGTGAAAAAATAATAAAAAAAAAGGGAACTAAAGGTAGAATATATTGAGGCCAAGAAAACAGAATGTTTAGACACGTTTTGATCGATACAGAAATGTCGATAAGATAGTACTTTCCGTTCATTGATGACGTTACATTGAATACGTTTTTAAAAAATTCAATAAAATCAACAGAAAAAATAATAATTTTTATACATTTTTTTCAAATTTTAACCAAGGTAATTGAAAACATGACAATAATTATCGCTGATTGCAATATCTCAGTTAGTATTTTATTAAAAAAAGGTATGTACAAATTCATATTTAAATGGAAATATGAAAATTATAATTAATTTAACATGATTAAAGTTCAATCAAATAATTAAATTTATTCGTATGTCTGGATATACATAAATATATAAATATATCATGGTCGTTTACAAGGGCGTTTGTTAAACATATGACTGCCTCCGAGCGCCCATGACTTTCCCCCATTCTCGATCTCGTCTTCAAGGACTCCGATCGCGTCTTCTGTCATTATGTCAGAGATTGCTGGTCTCTTTTTGTTTAATTTCGGAATAAAAACAACAAAAACGAAAGATGAATTGAGTTTTCGCTGTTTTTTCGTAAATAATTTTTTTTTATAATTGTGATAGTAATTAGAAAGAAACAATTATTGAATTAGAGAAATGAGTGTTCCCGGATAATAATTATTTTTGTTGTGATAATTGATCATTTCTGTTATTATTTTCATTAATATGGCTTTATAATTGTAATAATAATTGATGACAAAAAGAGAATTGCTTGGGTTTGGAAGGCAGCAGCCGTAGTTCACTATTTAACCTCTTACACCCTGGCCTATTGATTTTCCCCGGGTTCCCCTATTGTTTTGGCACGTACTCGCATGGTTTGGGGCCGCCTCTCTTTGCACAACGGGAAAATCCGAAAGCTAACGTCTAGTACGGGTACTTGTCGCCTCGACGCCTATTCAACCGCGCGGTTCCGAAAAAAGAGAGAGAGAAAGAGAGAAAAAATCTTTGAGCCATACGACAAAAAAACTACCCTGTCGCAAGAAGAAACGTTAGGACGTTCGGATATTCCAGTGTTTGCGCATGGCGAGGCTTGAAAAAATCAAATAAAAAAAAGAACGAACGAAAGAACGAAAAGAAAAGAAACCAAGTCAATTATTACGCTGGTTTATGAATCATTTCTATTTTCGTAAGCACCCGTTGCTTACGAACTCAACGCTTTAGGAACGAGAGAGAGAGAGAGAGAGAGAAAAGATACTCGACGATCGAAAAGTTGGAGGTTAAACATTATTACGACGTCCCGGCATATCAGGGACACGAAAAGATTATTCGCTGAATAGAGCGAAAATCAATGTTGTAACACTTTTTAGTCTAACGGGAAAATGCACGGGTTTAGTTTTTGAATTAAAAAAAATGTTTTTATTCACATTTATCGCTAGTTTAGCAAATGGAAGCAGGAATCGGAGTATACGCGTCTCGCTTTAGCTTAAAGCGCACGCCCATCTGTCGCTCATATCACCCACGAATCAATAGACGTACGATTTTTCGAAGCTAACTCAATTTTTCAGTCGGCTTTTGTTTTCCCTTTTTTCTTCTCTCTTCATTGAGATTCACTCTTATGTACTTAGTAATTCTAAAGAGACTCACCGTTATAAATATCCATATGTAGTAACGATCGTTCGTTCGTTGATTTTTCTCTTCTTTTTCCCTTCTTATGCCCAAATGAACTCTCTTTTATTTCGTCGTTACCTCGGTGTTTGTCTCCTTTTTATTTATTATCAATTTGTCACTTTTTTCAACGAGCTTTCAGTCTCTCTCTCTCTCACGTCCGAAACACACACAACACTTCTGACGACTACGACGGTTCTCTTTCCGAATTGTTCCGAGAGTTTACAACGAGAATCCTTTGCGTTCCCACTGTCCAAGATAATCCGCAACCTTCACGAAACCTGAACGAAAGGAACGCATCTCGTTTTACTATTGTTTTCTTTATTATTGTTTTTTCACCCTATCCCGATTTCATAATTCTTATTTGTTTTTATTTTTATTGGCCGTCGTCCAATTGTCGTTACGATAAAATGGGGAAAAAATAGAAATAAAAGAAACACAGTGAAGTGTCTGTTCTCGTAGTTCGCGCGATTGCCACGCGGATCGATCACTCAAGTCCCGTGACGCTCAATCGCGGCGCCACTTGCTTGCCTTATGCACGACCGTGCGGGCTTCTTCACTCGCCGCGCCTTTCCAGACTCAACAAATATAAACGATCCAAACAAATGGACTTTTTCATCTAAAAATATCATAACCTATATTTTCCCCCATGATGAAGTAATAACGACCAATTTTCTTTTTCTTCCAATTTATTTCGTCATATATCTATTAATATATCTGTATAGCATCAAAATCTTTGCAGTTCAAATATTTTTCATTCTCAATTTCTATTATTCGAAAAACTATTTCCAAATATCTCAAAAGTTCGCATATGCGTTGAAAGCAACTTTGTCCTTTTGTATCCAGAAAATTTTTCATGAAAAATGACGTATGGAAACCTGTTTCAGATGTTTTTGCTGAACAATTCATTTACGTGGAAAAGAATATTTGTTTTTTATTAAGATTGCTAACTGCTAGTTCTAGAAAATGTTTATTATCAAGATCCATTCGACAGATTGTACTTTAATCGATGCTTATTGTGAATTTATCAATCAACTGAAAAAAGAAATTGTAGTGTTTCTGCGAGCGTTTTTACATGGCGCGGGAACGCGCCAAATTTGGTCATGACCAGGCACGCATGAGGGAGACCATTCGGAAATGAACGTTCGCCGTAGCCGGCCGATGATGCAATGAGCCCACACTGGGCGGCGCTCGCGATACGTATTCTCTCTCTCTCTCTCTCTCTTCCCTTCGCGTTCTTCCTCACTCTATTTCTCCCATTCGTGCTTATTTTTCTCTCTCTCTCTTGTTTCGGAGCGCTCTACCGCGTTATATCTTATCTTCTGTCGCACGAAAAGAAAACAAACAGAAGGTAAAAGTTTACCAAACCCTGCATTTTATAAAATTTTATATTTTCTGTCCTCTCTGTTTTTAAAACGTTGTGATTCACAATTTTCGGAATTAATATCGCTGTTCAATAATTACGGGCTTTCCTGCGAATCTGTGAGATTCACATCTTTATCTCCGAAGCACGGAAGAAGAGAGAGAGAAGGAAGCAGTTCGAGTCACACGTTTCCTGCTCTTTGCCAAACAAGGCTCGTCGAAAGTCTCTCCTCATTTAGATTCGCAACGATAAAACCTTCATCCCGCGTTGCGAAAATCCCGAGATATATTTTCTCAATATTCGAACGACTAAGGATTAAATAAATATTGGAAAAAAAATAAATAAAAAAATATACGGTTCTTCGCGCTATATTTTGTGACCAATGTAGGGCAACGCTATTTCACAATATTTTATTTTCACAGACAACCGCACATTCCTTTCATTGCAACAAAACGTTTCTACATTATAAATGAAAATAAAGAAGTCAATATTTTTCATACTTGTCCGCTTGCAGATTTTCAGCTATTTTTTATTTAAATATTCCTAATTGAGATGGAATATTTAATAAAATGATTTTCAAACTACATTCTTTTTGCTGTCATTGAATTCGATCGTTATTCTTTATTTATTTTTGATCAATTAAAACGTCACTCGTGGTAAATTTTTAAGAATTAAGAATTTAAGAATTAAGAGTTAATAATTTTTGGGTAACGATTTCGGAAAAGTAGACGTTAGTCATTTTTTTCAATGTTCGGGGTTTCCTTTCTAAAATTTTAGTGATTGAGAACATTCAGAACGTTTATTCCAGATCTATAGACCGTTTGATACACATGTACTCGTAATCCCGTCAATATAAACATTCCAAACGACATTTTTTGTTGTGACGTTTTATACAGTGGGCGATTGTAGATGGCGGTGACGATCGCTGCACTTGTACCAGACCACGCACGAATGAGAGAATTTAAAAAACCTAAATTACGAAATATGAATTATTATTCAAACTTCATTCCTTCGATGTTGGTGTTACAATTCGTCGCATCGCGTTGCTTTTGCAGAGCGTGAAGTGGGCGAAAACGATCGAGTCCATTTTTTTGCCTACTCGTGTGAGTTGATGTGTGGGATTGTGTATAAAAGCGAGGGCGCCACTTGGCGGTCAATCAAATTAAAAACATCGAAATTCTAAAGAAATTTAGTTCGAGTTTAGTGTATTTTAGGTTAAGGGCATCGCGATTACTTCGAAATTTCGAAATTCAGTATCTCCGAAACGGAAAAAACAATTCAGGTGAAGAAAAGCTTAAATCAAGCAGGAAAATGACAAAAAATGGTTAAAATTTTCTTTGTCTCGACCAATGTTGCTATTTTGGAGAAAATAAATCCCGAAATTTGTAGTCATCTTTCTTCCACCCATGAAACAATATACATCAACCGTTGTTATAACAAAATTTATCATTTTTTTGAAATAGTACTTCGATGATAAAATTAAGGTGTTAATACGTTTAGAAATTTCAGAAAATGGATTATTTTATAGCTTTTCGTTCTTCAAGCCTTCAAGAACACAGATAATCACAAATTGTAGCCAGTGATACCGTTATAATGCGTTTTTTTTTATTGTTTTTTGTTCTAATTTCGAAATTGTTTTCTATACATTCCGTTGAGCCACTTTTTCGATATTTTGAATGATTTTGCTAAATATTTGAAAAGTCTTTTTTGTAGAAAACGCATACTTAATTCGAAAATGCCACAAATTGCTTATTTTCTAGAGATTACAAAATTTGGCTTGACAGACTATAACAACGACACCATATTACAGAAATCTTTTCGTTTTTTTTCGGATCCATTCATTCCTGAATGATTTATCATGTCGACCGCAAGAATATTTTTTTTCCTGGTGATGTAAACAACATCGAATTTTGTTGTATTTTTTTCCCCAATTGACCTTGAACAATAATTCCCAAGACCTTGATTTTTTTAGGTACTCGATGTACGTAACTTAATTGAAAGTAGCTCCGAACTTTATATTTAATCGTTTAAGTAAATACGCGTGGAAACATCGATCGATTTGTGTGCCCTCCACGTTTTTTTCATTCCCAATCTCAATTACGACATGAAATTGAAGTCCATTGAAGTATATACATACAGACGCGATATCGTCAGGAAATGAGAGTCGATTCAGTTTTACGATAGTAGGCGCCATGCACATAGCAAATATAGCGAATGGACAGTTCTCGTTGAGTGGGAAGAGGAACGATATGAAATCGGTTAGGGCGATAAAATTTGTCTCTTGAATTAATGGGCAAAGTTAACGTGAAACGTCGATGCGTCTGCGAGGCATAGAAATAGATTATAGTAGTTGGAACTTCACCGATATATAATTGGTGGTATAAAGAAAACAAACTGGCGAAGTAAAAGTGAACTGTCAATGTAGAAAAAATAGGAAAATGACGGAAAGGGCGATATTATCAAAGGAGAGGGGGAAAAAACCTCGTATTCTCTTTATTTATGGTTGTTCCTTCAAGATTGAGGGAAAGATGTCCGAAGCGTGTGTATCGCCTCGAAACATTTGCCCCCGAAATGAGTTGATCTTTATCCGGTAGCAATTCGGCTGACAAATGGCGAACTGTGCAGCCTCCTGAGAATAAGATTGAGTTTCTTCTTTTGTCTGTTATCCGTGATAAAAATTCTATGAAATAGCACGATTTTATTTCTGATGGAATACAATGCAAATAGGAAAGTTGACATATAAATAAAATAGCAATTTTCGAATTATTCACAGAAAACAGAGATTCTGATATATATATTTTTAGCATTTCAGGAGCTATTTTCCATATCGTAAAAAAAAAATTAAAAAATTGTAAAGAAGAAGGTGTATCGGTTCTTCTACCAATATGTAAATGAAAATGTAAATAAACGTAAATAAGTATAATAATAAACGAATGTACTTGTAAATAGCCGCAAAGCAGCGACTGGGGCAAAATGGACCACGTACCCAAGGAAATATAGTTTTATTGATTCGAATAAACGATGTCTATTTCTTTCCACTCGTAATTTAAAAATCTCCTGCGTTTTTCACATGATTCATGAAATTTTTGCCTCTTTCTCGTCGTTCAACCATTGTCATTAATCGATTTACAAGTTCTCCACTTCTATAAGCTGTGTAATCAAACCCAAGTCCAAATTTGATAAAACAGGCAAAGCCTGAAGGAGAGGTCGATCTTTTGCGAAGTTTATTAACGTAAGGGACGTTGAAGAGACTCGATGTTTGTTTTGCAATGAGCTGTATTCGAAAGCAATTGAATTTTAGATTCAGTGTCAATGCTGAACAGGATTTTTTACCTAATTTTCAACGGACTCCACGTTGCCCGGGGTTCCCCGCGTTCTTTGAAACATGAATGTACATATGTTTGTATTTGTGTGTGGATTTCTCGAATGAGAGCAAACGAAGAAAAATACGGAGGTGTAGGTGGGTAAAAAAAGAAAGGGAATGAAAATAAAACTGAAGCGTAGCCGTTACGCTATGCTCGTTCTGGTCTGCGCGTCGCCATTCCCGTTCCGTGACGCGATCTCCGGGTCTCGAATCCTGTGGATATGTTTTGCCAAAATGCTGGGCTGTGGCCCAGCCAGTTTCGCCAAGGGAAAAGCGACGAGACGGCGCCAGAGAGTCTGGAGCCATCCGACGACTATAACACCATTTTGCGATCGTATCGAAATGGTCCGGAGTGACAGTTACACAGAGAGAAGGAGAGAGAACGCGAGAGGGAAAGAGTGAGATAGGAAGAAACGAAATAAAGGGAGGAAGAAAAGCAGCGAGGGAGAGAAACGAAAATGATGGAGAGAGGGAAGAAAAAAGAAAAGAAGAAATAGAGAAAGAGAAAGGGAGGAAAAGACTAGAGTGAAAGAGAGAAAAATGAAGAAAAATAAAGGAGAAAGAGAGAAAGAGAGAGGGAGAGGGGGGGGGGAGAAGAAGGATAAGAAAAGAGATGGAAAGATAGAAAAATAAAAGAAGATATTAACGTTAAGTAAAAGAGACACAGACGCAAAGTGCAAGAAGGAAAAAAGATGGGAAAACAGAGAAAGAAATGAGCAAAGAGAAGGCATTATAAAAAAGAAAAAGAGGGCAATGAAGGAACAAAAGGAGAGAGAGAGAGAGAGAGAGAGGAGTGAAGATAGTTCAGAAAAAATGAATAGAATTTCTTGGAATTTTGCTCCTGTCAATTTAATCCTGTCTTCTCTGTATTCTGCGACATCTCAAGCCTTCCATGTCACCAAGAAACTTTTCTCATTTCATCCCTTTTTGTTCATCTTTCCTATATCTCGTCCTCGCTCTACAAGAATACGAGAAAACTACGCTTGCACGAACTCCTGAACAAAGAGACATTTTTCTGCTTAGGATCGGGTTTCTTTTCTTAATTGATTAGAGGGAGAAATAATTCGATCTCATGGAATTCCGATTGAAAAAAGCAAAACCTTTATTGTCATTTTTTAATATATTTGCATAACTTTTCCTTATTTTGAAATAAACTTTATAATTAATTAATGTTAAATTAACATTAAATATTTGTTTAACATTAAGTAACAGTTAATCAACTCTAAATTAAGTCATTTTTTAATCGTAAATGTAATCAAATAAAAATTTATATTTTTCGTATGTAATTGCGAACATTCGAATCAATCCGAACGAAATGGGCGTGATTCAGCACTTGCAAAATAAAAAAAATTCTCGAAAGGAACAATTCAAGCGCGATGTGTTTTTTCGTACAAAACTTGACTTGTTTTTTTTTTTCTACGGGGAGATTCGAATGCCAGAGCGGAAGAGAACGAAAAAAAAGAATTATTCGTCGAATCATCTCGTGGGGAACACTTGAAAAATCGTTTCTCATCGTTTCTTCAATTTTTTGTTTATTTTTTATTATTACTTATTCTTCTTTCATCCTTTCCATTGTCCCCGTTCTGTTTTACATGGCACAAACTCAACGAGAACACCCTCCGAGGGTTGCTACCGTATTCCTTCATCATTTTCTATATTCTCGTCTTAAAAAAAAGTCGTAGGAATACCCTCCATGAAATAATCGTAAATTATATGAGGTAGAAAGATCGGAGAATTCTATGAATAATGCGAACGATACGAATGCTAAAAGGGGCAACAAATTTTATTTCTGCTCCTGCATGAACTTTTCGCTCACACTCAAAAAATCCTTTGATTCATTTTCCTATTGAATACATTCTGAAAAAATCTATTTTTATTTTTGCACTTTCTTATTTCGATGTTTTTAACCATCCTAATTTTGGATCAAATATAAATTTATTAGTTTTTGCTTAAACTTAATTATATTTATCCTTACTTCACAAAAAAAAGTCTTCAAGCGAGTCAAGCAGCTTCGGGCGAAGCCAGTACTTCGATGGGCGATTGCTCAACCGCACAACTCAGTAAAAATATAGTCGACTGCATTGGCACAGGTTTTCTACAGTTTCCTTGCGTCCTGTTCGTAATTGCGATACTTTGCACCAATTTTGGGGGTTTTATAAGAACATGGAAGTTGGTAAAGTGAAGAAAAATTGAACAAAAAACATAAAATGATCGTCAAAGGATTATCTTGAAAAATAAAATATTAATTTTTGCAATTAAATACCAACATTTAATTGACCAGTTTCGTATAAAATTGGAGTCAATAATAAAAATGAGAAAATTAACGATAGAATGGTAAATTCATCATTTTGATTCTATAATCTATAGTAAATTTAATTAGAAAAAAATACATTTTCAAAAATTTATCCAACATCGGGAAAAGCACAAATTTCTTCAACCACCAAATTGCATGATATACATAAATCGATGTATATCAGAAAATAGAGTGTGAGGCAGAAAAGACGCGGGGGTTCGAAGAGACTGAGGAACATGCGGGAACGGAGCTTTCACAGAAATGAATTTATTCCAAGCTTTATTCAACGGAGAGAGAGAGAGAGAGAGAGAGAGATATGACATTAGCCTCGACGATAAATCATTTTTCCCATCTCAGATAGTCGCGCAAAGTTGGTGTAAATTTGGACCATTGTAACGGATAATTTTTCATTCGAATCAGCATCAAAAAAGAAAAAAAACAAAAAAAAAGCAAGTATCAATCTTAAAAAACACCAATATTACTTCATTTTGTATTTCAATCGGTCAAGAATTAAACAAAATGATTTTTGTTTTTTCATACAAGGACAGAATTAATTCAGCTCGTCGAAGATCGATCGAAAATTTTCAGCGTTTTGGTAGAAAAAATCTATAAATATAGACAACATCTTTTGCGATGAGGGAAAAATGGTATACACGTGACCGGACAAATGGTTATTCCGGTAAACTTGCGTCAGTCAAGTCATCCTATGGTACAATTAAACAGTGCACTTTTATAGTACATACGAAAAATTAGAGAAAATGTATGTAACATAAATGAAGAAAATAACGGTTGAGATCCCTCGAGCAAACTGACAAATGACTCTTCGGGATTTTCGGGTTTGCCGGAAGTGCGACGACATCCGAAGTGTGCGTTTTTCTCTTCGCGACCCTCGGAAAGTTTGGGAACGTTTGACGACGTCGAATTTAGCGAGCGTAGTCGAATCCTCCCTTTCTCAGACCGGGTACACACGGGGTTGCAGCCCTTCTTCTTGACGCATCACTGACTTTTCAGATTTCGTGGAATCATCCCGCTTCTAACATAAATTTTCGAAACTATATCTATATGTTTGTGTATATTGTGTATATCGCAGCATCCCCTTTCCGAGGCCCATAGAAGACAGGCATAAAAATCACTTCCGGAAGTGGATCACGCAGGAAGTCCCGAAACTCCGAAGGGCGAGCTCGCCCAGGAACGTTAGGGCGAAAAAACAATTTATCCCATCTACTCGATTTCCTTCAAAAGAATAAACGTTACTTTTCTTTCTATGTCTTTACGGTAAACAATTGCAGAATAATTACAATTGTTAAACAAAAAAGAAGAAGAAAAAATACGAAATTTGATCGTTGTAAGTAATAATAAAGGTTATAGATGACAATTCATAAATAAAAAACCAAAATTAATGAAACTTATAATAATAATAATTATATTTCTGTACTCAACGGCGTGGCTACGACATCATTTCATTTTTCTCGGGGGATTCATTAAATTCAGTGTCTTTCATGTCCCTTATGAAAGAACATAAAAATTATACTGCCAATTTGACGACACGCGTCTGTTCCACCTCATTTCAGAACTCTTTTTTGTACAGCCGCATTATTGTTATTGTTGCTGTTACGATTATCGTTATGATTATTGTTATTGTCGTCGTTGAAATATTTACATGACATATCTCATTGAACCCGAGAGGCAATTGTCGCTTGAATTCCGACGGAAAAATGAGATCGCGACGTAAGTGGCGAAGATTCGAATAATAGCGAGATATTTAAGTATTTTTTACATTTTTTCTCTCCTAAATCGGGAGAAAAAATGATAAAATTTTAGAGTGTTATTTATTCGGTACATAAAAATTGTTTTTCGAATAAATAAACATAAATATGGATTTCCACGGTTTTTACAATTGTTTAAATGCAAAAATCAAAAGAGTTTTCGTAATAATTAAATTTTTACAATATTTTTAAAATTTTCATTAATTTTTCATTTACATAAGTACTGAGTTTAATTATTCGTAAATTTAATGCTTACAGAACGATTTTTAGTCGGTTCTTCACAAGAAAAAAGAGATCTTCAAAATTCACTTAATTCCCCAAAGCCCCTTTAATTCACAAGTGTTGTTGAGGGGCCATTTAATTATCGTCCAGAGATTTTTAAGTACCATTCGTTTGGGTCGTGCCAAGTGTCGAAAAACATTATGCAACGTTATAAATAAAATATCGGATGAACGTTAGGAGCGGTGTCCTTTGTTACGTAAATAAATCCTGGGGTTGTAATTGTAGGAAAGGGAAGAGGGCACGACACGAGGGTGTTAAGTACCGTGTTTCGAAGCCAAAAGCTTTATGTCGACGTTTCACACTTTTGGTATGGGCTTCTCCCTAAACTGCCGCCTTTCATCAGAGTTCGTGAGAGAGAGACAGAGAGAGAGAGAGAGAGAGAAACAGCATTTAATTCGAGAGTCGAACATTTGGTCACGCGGTGCATTAGTCCTGGTAGGATGATCATCCCAAAATATATATGCATACAAGGATCATATAAATGAAAAAGTGCAATGAAATCTGGACCATTATGGGATTGCACATTGCATATATATATTAATATAAAAATTTTCCTTAACCCTAGCTACACACTATAACTTTTAGTACCTTAGGTACACATTATCGGTCTATTGGACCGACGACATTTATTGCTCTATAATATTGTAACAAATGCCTCTATTGAGGTTTAATTGTAGTGAAGTCGAAACGCCAGACTCCGACCAATCCGAAGGAGCAATTAGTAAAGCCAAAAATCATTTGATAAAAAGTTATAACGTTTATGAACAGGCGTGTGGTGAAAAAAAGGTGAAAATGTAGTGTTGCTATCGGTCCATTCGACCCCGTAGTGTGTAGCTAGGGTTAAGCTATGAAAAGTCCACTGTTGCAAAATGGGACGACCATTTCCTCACGTTTTCCCGCATTTAAAGCTGCATATTTTCGACAAAAACCGAAATAATTGAAAGCAAAGGTAACGTTTTAAAAACTGAAGTCACAGCTGTAATTTGGGAAAAAAGTTTGTTCCTACAGTAATTAGGAACATCACGATCGTCCTTACAATTTGCTTGGTACAGTGTGCTTGTCAAGGGTTAATATAAATTGAGATCTATGTTCGGAAATAATAAATTTCTGGAAAATGACGAACTGCAATAAAAAAATCAGGGTACTCGTGATCGCAGTGGAGAATTTCAAGAAATTTTTTAGAGTGTTCTAGAACTTTGTAAAAAAGAATAATATTTATTGGAGAATAATTTCTAGTTTTTTTTTTTGAGAAATTAATGATTTTTATGGAAAGTTGAGTAACTTTCGAGATTGGTTAATTTTTGAAATTTCTAGCAAAGTGAAAAATACGTAGCGAAAGTCCAGTTCGTTTTTGCGAATTTTTTTGCGAAGATAAAAATATTATAAAAGTTTTTGATTATTTTCGATTGAAAAGTGCACAATAAAAGTTTAACAATATTTTGAATAAATAATTATTAAAGAAAATAAATTAAATTAAATGATTGCTTAATTAAATAAAATAAAAATATAGTTAATAAATTATTACATTTTTAATCGAGCAAGAATCCTCGAAATTTCAAAGGTCATATTAAAATGCCACAATTTTTATTTTACGTACCTGAAGAAGTGCCAAAATATTTTCACAGTAAGGAAAAATGATGAAATTCGTTGAAAGCTCTTCGAATACATAATTACTTGAGTAAAACAATCGACGAAAGTATGTTAAAACTTTAAGGACATTCCTAGCATAAATTTGAGGCATTGAAATCTCCAAAGGGCGAGAATTCCTTCCGTCCAAAATAAACCGCAAGTCCATCCGTTCTAAATATGCCTTTATATATATACATCGATATAAAATTGCAGTCAGTGAGTATCGGGGAAAAGTATTGCGGTAACTCAATGACGTGCCATTAAAACCGAATTTTGGTAAAGTCAACGTCCAATTTAAAAGACTTATATACGTGTTTGCAGAGGGTTCTTCCGTTTGTGAATGTGCTTTTCGAGGAAAAGCCATAAATATTTGTACGCTGAACAAGTAAATGGTCTTCATGGATCGGGTCTTTTCACTCGCCACGATAGTTATTTATTTCTCGTGAATGAATGGGATTACGCGTGCGTTACGCCCACGAGAAAATGTGTCCTCTCTTCCGGCATTATTTTTCGGATCATCGAAATATTTCACTCTTGTATATATCTATATTTATACATATATGGACATCGAAGAGTGCCCGAGTGCTCCCAAAGTGCTGCTCTGCCCCCTTAATGGCCTCAAATAATTAATCGAAATCCTGTTCATCGACATGAAAAAAAAACAATTACCAGATAAAAAATTAATGATCCCGATGCATTTGTATCTCTGAATAAATAAAAATCAAATACTCTTTGAAGTTTGTAAGATTTTCTTTTTTTTTTTGAATGAAAAAATAAAACTTTATATTGAAAAAAGTTGGAAGAATTTTTATTTCTTCAATTCTTGAGTTCTCGATTCACAGGCTCCTATTTATTGATTTTAAGTCTCATTACTTCGGGGCAATTCGACCTAAACAGCATCACAAAATCGACAAAGTATTTTTTTTTTATTAATATTTAATTAATAAATGAATGAAATGAAGAAAATCATGAATGAATGACGAGTGAATGAAAAATTATTGAATTCTACAATGAGACCAAAGAAGTGGTTTCATTAAAAAAATGTTAATGCTAATGTTGCTCAGAAGCAAATTTTAAATTTATTGCTAGTTTTAAATATATTGAAGCAATTGATTGAAAAATTGATAAACACGTTTTATTTGTTTTATTAGATCAGAAGATAACCGTAAACAGTAAACAATTTATCGGCAATGCAAACCCCATTTCGGCTTCTAAATATTAATATTTGAAAATACCCTGAATTCACCTTTTCCAGTTGGTACAAAAATCTTTCGAATTATGTTGCTATATTTATTTTTCTAAAGTTTGTTACCTCAACTTTATGGACTAATCGAATGGGTGATGCAAAAAACCTACAAAACATAAAAAATTTCAATTATAAGCAATTTGTGTATTTTTATCAAAATTTAGGCAGACTTTTTAAAACTACGAGCATGTTCAGATAAATCATTTGATGACTTTGAGCTCTGGACCATTCGCTTAGTCAGAAATTGTAGTTTTGTTAATGAAAAAAATGTCTCAAAAAATAGCAATTCTACCAAGAGTTATAAGCTTGCAAAATTGACTGAGTCATGAAGGCCTGAAGTAGTAAAGAGGTACAAAAAAAAAATAACGTAATCCCTAGAGTTAATCAAGCTTTTATTTGATCAAAAATTGATAAATTTCAAATTCTTAATCTCTAGAATGAGGAAACGAAAAATCCTCTTAATCTAGATAAATGAAATAATTCGTAGAATGAATTAATTAAGAATACAGTCGTAAAATTCGGATCCGATAGCGAGGAAGAGTTTCGGGCTATTAATAACAATTAAACAGTCGTTGTCTTACGCCAAGTGAAACATATGAATATATAGATATATACAAAATGAATATTACGAAGAAAATGTCTGCACCCTTGTCGTTGGAGCAAAAACATCGGTGATCTATGCCCAAGCATTGCCCGAGAGATTATGACCTGTCACTCGCGACTTTTTCAACCCTCAGTGCTCTCGAAAATTATCGTAGGAACATCGAGTCACACATATATATTTATATAGTTTTCTTCTTCGCAAGCGGACCTTGACGTGACGACATTATTTTCCTCGAAGGGATAAAGTGCACCAAGTTTTTTTTTTCCACGTCCACGACTAATTCATGAAACGATCAGAAAAATCGCCAGCTCATCCTGGGGATTATGAAAAAAAATTTTTCTACATATTTCTACGTTAACACAAAAAACTTTCATTAAATTTTATATCAATTAATTAATATCTTTTTTAATGATATACAACAATTATGCAACTTTAACAATTTACAGGTTTTATTATGATGCTCAGAAATAATAAAGTTCAATGTAAAGAATGTTATGACGAAATATTTCATTTCATATTTTCTATATATTTATACAAATGTATGAAAAAATGAAAAATCCTCGAGGTTTTTAATCAATCAGATCGAAGGGCATCGAAAGGGCCACTAACTCGAAGTTATATATCGAGCAAATCGTTCGTGCTATTACGTCCCCAGGATACAGTCCTAAATCAAAATCTATTGCGATGTATCTCATCGTCGTTCCCTCAATATGGATGGGTTGCTGGTTTTCCCTTTTGCTCATTTCTCTATTTTTCTTTCTTCCTTTTTCTATAGATCGAAAGATGCAACATTAGGCATTTATACGTATATATATCGTGTTAGGAATTTCGTGTAGATATCGTAACCAAAGCTCTGTGTAATAAAATCATAAACCCCAGTGCGTTACGCCCTATTGGTTCGTGGAACGTGAACCAGAATTCTTTACGCGGTGAGTATTAGTCCTGTTCAAGTTTTCTCGTCCCAGTACCAGTTACAAGGGTGTTGATATATATATATATATATATATATATATATATATAGGATTTTTGCTCATCGACCAAAAGGGCTTTATGTTTTATAGATATATATATATATATATCGATGTAATATTATTTTCATTCGTCATGCTTGCAAAAGGGCCCGGGAAAATATATATTTATGTGCGTTTCGCTCTATCGACGATATTCGACACGCCCAAGGATCCCCTCAATGACACACGAATATACGTAACTAATGCACGTTCGACAGAATTGAATAATGAATTTTGGTTACATTATTTTATATCTCATATAAATTTATACTTTATTACGTGCAATTTTTATTATTTATAAAAATTTCAGATTTTTCATTTTTATGAAACAAAACAAATTGTAATATTTGGCTGGTTATCATGAGATTATTATTTATTTCGGAAAAAATAGCAAGAATTCATATGAACTTGGTTTTTAAATTACAAAATATTTATTGCAGTGTAAATATCTATCTATCTATCTATCTATATATGGGGCATTCCACGCCAAATCGACCACTTTTGAGATTCGCATTTTTTATTGTTTTGATTTTTTTCTCTAATAGAGCTCATTGAAAAGAACACGTCTGATTTTTTTTTCAAATTTTTATTGTAATGCGCTAATCAAAAACGAATTTTTGAAAAATTTTTTTCTTCAAATATATATAACTCTATCAAAAATGCAATAAACCGAATGGATGAAGGGTCAAAATTTTAGTTTTGAAACGTACTTTCGTTTAAAAATATGCAGAAAATTATCAAAACATTACACGAATCAATTTTTTCAATTCTAAGCATGAAATGTTTTTTCCCACATAGTTAGTCCCCTTCGATTTTGCTATTAATTTTTTATAAAAAGCTTCTATTTTTTGAGGAATTTAAAGCCTAGTGTGATCGTGGGGAAATCGTTTGTTGTATATTTTTATAATGAAAATATAAATTTTTTTTTACAATCAATCATCTATAACTCCTTGAAAAATTGAACAAAGCGAATCGTCTAGGGGTTAAAATTTTTGTTCTGAAATGCACTTTTGTTTAAAAATATGTGAAAAATTATTCGAAGTTTACGTCACCTAGTTGTTCCAATTCTAAGATAAAATAACCTTTTTTCATAGCGCTTGTACTAATTAATTTGATTCTTCAATGTTTGTACGGAAGCATGATTCGTTTAATGAATTTTAAGCTAAGTACTAATGTGAGAATATAGCTAGTTCTAGTTTTCAAATTGTTAATTTTATTAAAAATTTTTGTTGTTGATTAGACCAATATTTTCTCACGATCATACTTGTCTTAAAATGCATTAAATGAATAATAGTTTTCTATAAAAATTGAACAGCGAAATGAAAAGGGACTAGCACTGCGGGAAAAAAAACATTTCTTGTTTATAATGAAAAAATTGATTTATGTAATCTTTAAATAATTTTTGACATAATTTTAAACGAAAGCACCTGTCAAAACGAAAAATTTGACACCCTTATCCATTCGCTTTGTATGATTTTTTAGGGATTTGTGCATGATTAATAGTAAAAAAATCCACAATTTAATTATAAAAAATACAACGAATGATTTTCCCATCATCAAACTAGGCTCAAAAGTCATTAAAAAAATGATAGTTTTATATGCATATTCAAGAGCAAAATCGAAGGGGGCTAACACTGTAAAAAATAACATTTTTCGCTTAGAATTTGAAAAATTGTTGTAGATAATATTTTGATGCGAAAGTACGTTTTAAATCTAAAATTTTGACCCCTCATCCATTCGGTTTACTGCATTTTTGAGAGAGTTATTGATATTTGAAGAAAAATATCGGAAAATTTTTCGAAAATTCTTTTTCGATGAACGTGTTAAGATATAAATTTGAAAAAAACCAGACAAGTTCCTTTCAGTGAGCTCTATTAGAGAAAAAAAAATCAACACAATAAAAAATGCGAATTTCAGAAGTGGCTGATTTAACGTGAAATGCCCCATATATAGAAATCTGTTGACGAAAAAAAGTTTGGCCGATCAATTATCAATCGAGAATCTCTGAACCGATTTCGATGAATCTTTCACAGGAAGAAAGCTCATGATTCCCAGTAGGTTGGTGGCTGTATAATATTCCGATAAATTGTATTTTACGGAAATGTGAAAAAAAGTTCAAATTTTTTATTCAATGTTCAACTTTAAAAATTCATCAGTAATTAAAAAAATGTAGATACACAAAAAAACGAATTACCAATTCAACTATAATTCAAAAGCAAAGAGAATGAGCGATGGTTGAGGCTCCAATTTTGGACAGAAAAAAGTTACAGCCATTTTAGTGAAGTAATAAAAAATTTGAAAATGTTATTATTTTTAATATTTTATTGAGCAGCTTTTGTTGGAGGATTTTAGTAGAAAAAAAAACCCAAAAATTTGGTTGAAAATAGGAAGAGAAAGGCAAATAACCATTTAGGTTACATACACGGAGAGAATTAAAAGTGAAAAATTACCGTTACAACAATTGAAACTGGGGATTTTGTTTCAATTTGGCATTCTAGTTTTTTCTTGCATGGGATATCTTGCATCTGTATAACCAGGAAAAATCACTTCACCCTACGACAGCTGTATTTTCGTTTCTACCGCATTGTCAATCTCCATTTTTTTGTGGTCGAGTATAAAAAGAAAGCACTCCAAAGATTGACACTGATTTAAATGCCAATAGAACGATGCTGCAACAAAAAAAAGCTTTTTGCAACGATATGTTTTCACAGCCAAGTGTTGAAGCCTAATTTTCTGATAAATTGTTTTCACAAGAGTTGATCGAACCCCACAGATATGCGAGAACTAAAAAGCAACTCTTCCTTTTTGGTGAATATAAACAAAACACTGGGATGATGGCGAATCTTACATTTCCGTATGAAAACAATAATATTTTATGAATCAACCCTAAAAATAGGGGTGCTCATGCGTCTAAGTACAAATTCTTGTTAGAAAATAATTTCTATATAGAATGGGGAATTCAAAAAACTTTCGTTCTCGGACTCGAAGCTTTGGAGTGCCACAAAATGTATTTTTTCTGAGAAAACATGAACATGTTGAAGGCGTGAAAAAGACATTAAAAAAATTATATTTTTTTAGGCAAATTGCTCTCGAATGAAGGTTTTTCGTGGTTAAAAACATACATTTTGGGAATTAAGACCAATTTTTTAAATTGAAACACTGTTTTCTTTTAAATTTATATTCCTTGAAATCTATACTGACCACCATAAAAAATCTGAAATAATTTGACGATAATCGTTGAACCCTTAGAAGAACCACGACAAATATTAAAATTGTTCCGTAGACCGAGTGACGTAAAATTTTATTTCGAATCTTGATGATTTTTTGAAATACCTTTTTTTCCAAAATGAGTTTTCAAAAAAAAATCCTGGTTCAACTGTGTGGTTAAAAAATCTGAAATAATTTTCGGATGATGCTTCAACTTTTATGACTCCAATAAAAAAAATTCAGCATGATCCGTGGCTCTATCAATCCGAAGTTTTATTTCAAAACCAGACGATCTTTTTCAAGAGTTTTTTATTTTCAACAGGAGTTTTCAAATTTTTTTTCCAACTCGAGTATTCGGTTGAAAAATCTGAAATAATTCATAAATGTTCATAAAGCTCTGAGAAAGTGTACAAAAAAAAATATTCGGATAAGTATGAAATTGGTGGCGAATATGGCGCATAATCTGGAAAGTAACGTCGCTTTTCGTTTGCCATGATCCAAAGAGCTGGCGACAACAATTCTCGTAACTCAAACTCTATAACAAGAATGAGTAACGCGTACAGAGAAGACACAAATAATGGGTGTTACGCTTGTAGGTCGTAAAGCACTTTACAACTTGAATGATAAAAAAAAAGTTTCAACAATTTGGTCGGAAGGGAAGGAAGAGGAAAAGAGGAAATGGCTGAGAGGGTGGATGACGTATTTGGTGAAAATCCGGGGGTAAAATCGATGCGATGAAACACGAGGATTGGCCAGTAGAAATGGCCAATGAAATGGCACCTGTTTCGCGAAGGGGTGGAAAGGAATTTTTCCTCGATACCGCGCTAAATGCCTGCAAACTCCCGATTGGTCGAGAACTGATCCGAGAGGGTTGTTCCTTCGTACGTTTAAGCGAAGGGACACCCTGCCTCCAAAACAACAATATGGCCGCCTCAATTTCTCTGATAAAGAACTACGCAAAAAATAAAAGAAAAGGGCGATCGACGAAAAGGAAGAAAAACGATAAAAGGGATGAAAACGGTTTTCGTTTATTTTATTTTTATCATGAATCGGAGATTGGCTAGAAAAAATAAATCTACGAAGATCGTCGGTTTTAATTGTCACTTTCAAAAATTCGTCCGTCTAATTTTTATTTTTAGACCCCTGGGTTTCTCGAAAATGTATACATTTCTTTTAAGGCGGTTTCCTCGCTACAGTCGTGTTGAAAAATTAATTTTTCGGTCACTGTATGAAAGCTCAGATAACTTGCGGAATATTCTGATAATTTTTGTTGTTCTATTTTATAAAAAAGTAAAAACTTATGAACATTTTTCTACTAATACTCACTGTTACTTTCTGTCGCTATATATTTGAATAAAAAAGCTAGAAATCTATTTTTTTTTTAAACAATCTTCGTCGGATGTTCCTGTAATTGAGAATTTTCTATAAAAAAATATCTAGCACCTAGTAGCGTCCTAAATAATTTCTCCGAAGTTGCAGGAATGTTCCAACCTCAAATCCCGAGACATTTTAATTAACCCTTCGATTGCACACCCATTTCCTGACGCTTTCATCTGCACACTGGTGCGAATTTGCACCAGTTTTACAAAAGCTTGTATCTCCGGCTTCAATCGTCCAATTTCAATTAATCACCAGTGATTTTCAAATCTCGCAGTGCTTCCAAATGATTGTTAATTATCAAAATTAGAACAATGAAATATAGTCCAATTTTAAATGGGAAAATATAACTTGGGTTTTGCACAGAATGCAGAAAAAATATGCACAATTTGCGATGCAAATTCGCAGCAGTGTGCAGCTGAAGAGTGGAGAGTCCGAAATCGCTGCGAGACCAGATTTTAATTTTGAATAATTGGAACTCGCTGTTATTTTTGTTACAACCGAAAAAATTCAGCCATTGCTAAGACGTTACGAATAAAATTATCAAAAAAATTTCGACAAATGAATAAAAAAACAAAATGTTCAATTGATGAGATGATTTTTTTGTGATAAATGAATTTGTTGATTTTCTAAAATATTTTTGATTCTTTTTTTTTTTTATTTTGAGAAACCATTTGTTTAATGCCTTATGTAATCTCGTACGAGTAAATACGATGTTGATCCTTTCCACAAAAACATGAGCAAAATTCGTAATTTTTACGATTTGAAAAAAAAAAATTTGGGAAAATCTAAAAAAGAACGGAATATTCTAAAAAAATTGATTGCATTTGGAAAAATCACCAAACTCATTTCATGTGACGAAACAAAAAAATGGTCTGATTATTTTCGAAGTTATTGTTTGAGGAATCAATTGAATAACTTTTTAGAATTATTATTATTGAAAATCCATATTTATAAAGTTTCAAGCTGAATTTTTTGAGATTTTTTTTCCAATCGCCAAATTTCGGAATTTTGATGCAATAAAAATGTTTAGCTGAGAAAAGTGTGTCGTTCATACTTCAAAAAATAATAATAATTTGTCATAATAATCATTAAAAATGATTCGAGCAAAAAACGTTTTGCACGCAATCTCGTCCACAACAACAAAGTCACTGTTAAGGCGACTAGGCAGCGAAAATAGACCGAAAATGGGATAAAATTCAAATGGCATTTGTGAAGAACCGAAATAACATACATACATTTTCTTTTTTGCAACGTTCTTATTGGAGTTTTGGCTATTAAATTCAGTGGTTAAGGTTTCAAAAATATAAATATTTAAGGGAGATATGGGGGGATAAAGAAGATCACGCGTCTCATGCACTGCTCCCTCATTGCCACGATTCCGAGTGGCCGGTTGAAGTTTTCGGCAATTCCCAAACGCCATTCTCTTCAGGGGATATTCCTCCACAGACTGAAGCGAAATTTTTTGAAAAAACATAAAAATTACAAAAATGGCGGCTAAAATTTGAAAAACATCGAGAAACGAATGACATTTGTTGTAATAACAATAATAATAAATTGATTTTTTTACATAGACGTTGGTTCATTTTGTAGAGAAAATTGATATCTTCATTGGAAAAAAAAAATCAAGGCGATATCTTAAATCGTTCTTGAGTTATCGCGGCAAAACTAGTACAAAATGCTGTTTCGAGAAAAACGCGTTTAAGTTCTCGCGCGGTACTACGGCAGTAGCGGAGTATTGGAGTTTTATTGCTCTCCTGAACTCAATTTTACGAATTTTACAGTTTTCTTTGCGTCAAAATCTTTGGAAGAGATTGTAGTAACAGAATACAAAAAAAAATGAAAAAATTCGAGATTTTTCGATGCCTAGTCCTCTTAATTAATTTTGTTTTTTTTTTTTTCAATAGGCAAACATTATTTCTAAAATAATCTCGAAAATTTCTCATCTAAAAATATCAATAATTATTAACTCTAATATCATATTATGAACAATTGAAAAATATACAAAAAGTGTTTTTTGTCGAGCGACCATGAAAAGCCGTTGAAAAATGGTGCAACAATAATAAAGTCCTTGGAAAGTAAAAAAAGAATAATTTTTTAACAGGAAAACATTGTCTGGGAAAATAAAAAGATCTCAAAAACTTTCCATCTCAAAAACGTAAAAATAAAATTTACCCCAAGATTAAAATTGTAATAAACACAAAGTTATTCGCTTAAGAAATGACTTTCGAGCATCGACCAAATACAAACTGTTAAAAAATAGTGCATCAATAAAAAAGTCATTGAAAATTAATGAAATAAATCTTTTTTCAAGAGGAACGTATTACAGCAAGCCAGAGAGAGACAGAAAGAGAGCGAGGAAAGTTTGGGAATTTATGGTACACGTGATAGCTGTAACAAAATGGATTAGGGGTGAATTCCAGCCAAGTTGGCCAACGCTATTTCTCTCTGTTTTATTCCCTCTCCTTTTATCTGTTGACTCACGTTAAGTGCTCGATGCAGTAATGGGGACTGTCGTGGTTTTGTCTGTATTTCGTCGTTCCCCCTTGTGTTCTAATACACTCTGAGAGGGATGCTCAAATTCCACAGGATATCGAGTTAAGGGATGATCAGGAAGAGCCCAACCAACTACCGAATTAGACGAATTACTCGAGATTTTGGGGTCCCTGAGGAGTCAATTTCATTTAGAATTTATTTGTTTTGTATATACGTCCAATTAAAAAAAAAATCATCAATTTAGTATTATTTCAACATTGTTTTTAAATAAAAACATTATTTGTTCTATTTAGCATTTTTTTAATCAATGTTTCTAACCCCAAGAATTCTGGTGTGACCCTGTGTGCAGTCGAAGGGTTAAAATGCCCTTAAAGTTTTCAAAATCTTCAAAATTAACCCTAGACCCTATAACAGGCTCGAAAACGACGTCAATTTCTTTAATAAAAAGCTTTTTTTTTTGCATTTCTCCAAAACTTCCTTTCGTTTTACAGAATTTTTATCATTAAATGTTCACAAAATGTGACTTTATCATACACTATTATCTTCGTTATTAAAAAACAAAGAGAATTGTGTATAATTAAACCTTATTATCACATACGAGGAACATTTTATGCTAAAGAGAAGATTGGGGTTTACCCCAATGGGGTTGCAGGGTTTACATTCGGAAAAAAGATTGTAGGGGTCTGGGGTTAATTTATTTACGATTTATTATTATTTCTATTATTATCGTTATTATTATCATTTGTTTTATTATAAAAGAAAAACTAAACCCTCAAAATGTACATTTTCCAAGGGACATCAAAATAAATAATAATATCATTTTGGGTGTTTGGAATAAAAGTGAAAGGAACTTTTGTGCGACACGTTGTTTTATCTTTGTTTTTTTTATCAATTATACACATTTATTTAGACCGAGAAATAATGAATCAATTTACGATTTTACTTCTTGAAAACATTGGTAAAAACGATTTTTACAAATTTCATACTTTTCGGACATGTTTTAACGGCCTAATACATCCTTAATCTAATTTACAACTATATATATGGGTGATTCTACAAACGAGGAAATTTTTGGCGGCACAACATATTTTGCGTACTAGTTTTTAACAAATCGGTTTAATTTAAAGCCAAAACAGTTAATCACAGCTGTTTCAACCTGAGCACTCAAAATGACCCGGATTTGAAATGTTTTTCTTGTAGAAAATACTCTTTAAAGTGTCAAATTCTCAGTCCCCTGGCGTATTTTTTTTTTTAAATCCAAGTAAAAAATTCAAGTCATAACTTCATAATAGTATTGAAGGCAAATTTTTCACCAAAATAGTTGTCTGTAATAATTTTACTTCGTTAAATGATAAATAATAATTGCATCAATTTAAATTTAATTCAAAAATTACTTCACTGAATTTTGTCCCTTGATTTATCTATCAGTCCCCTGCTAAATCGAAATATGTTAAAAATATTGAGGTTTACTATGCAGGCGATAGTGCTGCTTTAACAACGTAAAGTATAGAGTAAAGTTAACGTAATAGTACGTGTATTCCTTTCGGCCCTCGATTTTTTCATTCGGTACAGAGACCTTTGTGAGCGAGGCTGCATCACGGTCAGTCAGCCTAACAGTCCCCTGGCCAGTATTTACGTAAAAAAATATTCTATAACTAGATTATTTTTTAGTGCTATTATTCCCGAATTCTTTGCATTAAGACGTAAAATTCATTAATTTCTCAAAAAAATGTTATATTATTATGTTTTTCGAAGAAAAACTAAAAAAATCTCAGTCCTGTCTCCTGACAACTTGAGGAACAGGGGGCTGAAAAACGTTAACTTTAACGCTGTAAAAAATATTTATTTTTCGTTTGTCGTTGCAAAAGCTGTAACGGTTCTTTAGAAAATACGTACCTAATTGAAATATAGTTTTGTTTTTAACAGTTTTCGTTACTTTGTTCTATGAGAAAGAAAATGGTAAACCTGGAAGAAAAAATTTGGTAGAATATATATATTCATATAAAAATTTGAACCCTGAGCTTTTCAGAGTCGCTGACTTCGAATATGGCATCGGATTTTCAAAGTTCAAAATGACTGATCCAATATGGCCGAGCGAGGTTCTGAAAAATTCTTGGATTCATATAAGCGTTAGCATCCTGGGGTTTTTGGGGTCGCCAAATCCGAATACGACATTGAATTTCCAAATTTCAATATGGCGGTTCCAATATGACCAATCAAAATTTTAAAAAAATCTTGAATTCATATAAAAAGTAGTACTTTGGGGTTTTTAAGGTCACTAAATGCGAATGTGGCATCAGATTTTTTAAATTAAAAATCCGTTTAAAAGATTTTAAACGGATGCAATATCTCCGGTCAAAATTTAGAAAGATTCATGGATTCATATAAATTTAGGACCCTGGGGTCTTTCAGGTAGCTGCATCCAAATATGCCATCAGATTTTCGAAATTTAAAATGGCGGAATGAAATTCGGAAAATAATTCAATTTCAATAAAAATAAGTACCTATATATAATATTAAATATAATATTACCAAATATAATATTAAACTTTTTAAATTAGAAATAATAGCCAACACATTAACAAAATATGTATTGTAAAAATAATTTTCTATTTACACAGTTTGAAAAATTACTTTTGTTACTTTTTTGCTATTGGTTGCCTTCTCACGTTTATTAAAAATAGCACTGCTCATACGCAATCAACAAATTAAGCATTTCGCTCCACTACATTAACAGTTTCGGGATACACATTTCGATGAAAACTCAACAATTTTTCTAAATTTATATGCATCATTTTGAATTCTTAAAACCTGATGCCATATTCGGATTCAGTGGCCTCAATATCACCAGGATCCTAATTTTGATATTAATCTAAAGATTTTTTTTGAATTTTGATCAGCCATATCGGATCCGCAATTTTGAATTTTCAAAATCTAATACCTCTGAAAATTTAATAAATCTGATATTTAGATTTAACAACCTGAGGAGGCTTAAAACTAAATTCGGCAAGTCTTTAGCATGAAATTTTTTGTTCACACACTGACAGCACGAAAGGCTGACTTGGGCCACACACCGAAGGGATTAAGGCAACATTAACTAAAAATTTGCTCTTGTATTGGTTTTGTATAGACAAAATGATGACGTCTATTTTAATATTTAATTTGTGACACATACTTTAGATTCTAATAAACAACGATTTATCTGATTTTTCTGCTTTTATATCAGTCCCCTGGATATGGTCTCACGTTAGTCCCTTGTCCACTAAATTCTTAAAAACGGCCATAAAATTATTATTTTTTATTTCATTGACTGACCCGCTTGACATAGGCAAAAAAACGTTCTATACTTGATCTTAAGCTAGTTTTCAAACCTAATATGTGCAAAAAATATCGTGCCGAAATTTACCCCATTTTCTTCCCTCGTTTGTAGAATCACCCATATGTGTGTGTGTGTGTGTAAACATATATGTATATCTGTAATTGAAATAAAGAAGACAGAATGGGATTTTTCAGGTATTCATGGAATTTAATTATAAGTATATATATATATATATATATGTTATTGTTACAATTTCATCGATTTATAATTTTTGTCATCCCCTCCCATTTATAAATAAAAAATCAATAGTTTCACTTCATCAAACACGAATTGATAATCGCAGGAATGAGCAAGTATACACAGTGGAAAAAACATCGTGAGAATAAACGAACACAACTTTAGCGTTGTCAGACGAAGTACGATAAAAAGAAAAGTTTGGAAGAAAAAACACTAAATGACTGAAGAAAATATTGCGTGATTGTGTACAAAAATATACGTTACGGAAATTCGTAGAGATGAATTTCGAGACGGAATAAAACGAAAGAATTGTTATAGCGTGTGGTTTTCGAACGAAAAACGCTAAAAAAATTATCGTTTTTGCACAGTCGAGTCACAATCACGAAAAACATACAAACGGTTGAGATCGAACGCGCAGTTCGGGAAATCGGTGAGAGATCGCGCCACGACCCAAGTCCGCGCGACGTAACCTCGAAATATTTAAATCACGACAAATTCCTAGTTTCCCTGTTCGCTTGAAAATGCTGAATCATTCGAAACGTAATAATGTCCGTAACATGATATTTTATTATTACGTTGTACTATATCGTATAATAATATTGTATATAAAAAAAGAAGATAAACATGGATCTTTCTTTGAACCCGTTGTATTTTTTAATCGCCTCCGTGCCGCTATCTACAACGGCCTTAGTAAAACAGCGATTACCGTGCCCCCCTCGCTGATTTTGTTCTTTTAACTTTTTCTATATCTTTTTTGTTCCTTTGAATCTCTCAAGTTAATCCACTCGTATTACAGTTTTAGTAGAATTTCTTCGCCTGCGCTTCTCTATTGTCCTTGTAAATATTGTAACCGAGCAATACCACCATTTGCATCGCCAGGAATACGAGGAACATTGTTGTCGTTAGACAATTGCCGCTTGGACAATCACCCACTTGTCCTCCGAGTTTGGCATTCGTTTGTGCCACGTCCCGTTTCAACGTGTTCAGACCGTCTCTCATTTCGGATATGAGCGATTGGTAATCGTAACCGATCGGTTGTACCTGTCAACATTCGTGTATATAAATTTGCTTTTTTTTTCGAAACATTTTCTACGCCACAATTGATATTAACAAATAAAACGCAGATATTAATTTTGGTTTAAATAAGTAGAAAGTTTTGAATACTGATGATAATAATAATAACGAATAATTTTACCAGTTTAATAATTATCTAATTAATAAATAATATAAATACTCGAACAATTAATTATTTAATCAAATAATTAATTAAATTATTTAATAGATAAGTTAAATTAATAATAAACGTATCCAAGGAAATTAATAATGAAAACGGAAAAGGAGATAAAAAACATGAGTTCGCGATTGAAACAAAAACATTGGAGACTGGCGCCATCTTTGGTCGCTCCCGCACATTCAGAGCGCCATTATTATTTTCGTAAAAGTGGCGCCACATAATAGTGTAAACATGTAAACAAGTCGGTTAATTAACATGTTGCGAAGTGTACATGCGTAACAAAGTTTTTTCGTAACGAATACGTTTCTTTTCTGTACGTGGAGAAAAACCGGCAAAAATTCGTTATTTTGTCGACATGTTCGAGCAAACAGTGTCACGCCCGATCCCCAATTTCCGGTCCAATTTTCGAGTGTACGAAGTGTTATAAATCTATGTGATAAAAGTTTACCTGTGCTGTGGGTGCTCGAAGTTGATGATTTATTATTGTGTCAGCCTTCGAGTTTACTTCACCAACGAAAGATTTGATCTCCCGTGCGGTGTTGAGTATGACGTTTTGGTTCGTTAATACAGCTTCTACTTCTTGACGACGAATCGTGTCGATCAACACCGGTTGTCCCGTTTGACCGACTGTTTGGACACCTGCAATCACATTTTTCGTTTTTTTTTAAGTCACGTTCATTTTTTAAATAGTATTGACAAGTTTCTTCCGATCGAAAATTAAAGAAAAAAATCAATTCAATGTTTTACGAGTGATTTGTAGAATCGTCTTCATTTTTTTCGTTATTTTCTTTTCACGCGTTGCATTAAAATTTCTCCGACTTTGTTTCGTAGTGGGACGAAATTTGGAGCTCACCAATAAATTTCGAGTGTTTTTTTTGTCATTTCGTAATTAAAAAATCGTGAGTGCTATTTCGAAACGAAAAATATGTCAATAGTACCAATCGCTATCTTTCGGATTCGGAATTTACCGGCGGTAAGTGTTGAAGAAACCATTTCTTTTTCTTACCTCCAACTTGCAATTGCGAAATAAGACTAAGAGATCTCTCTTGTCTGCCAACAACTTCGTCCAATTTACGATTCATTTCTTTGAGAACCTCAGACATGTGCGAATGTGCAACATATATTTGACGCAATTCTCGTTGATTGTCGCTCTCAAACCATTCGTCGAATTCGTCCTTTTCTGGCTTCGCATCAGGATGCGTTCTGTAATTTGAATGAAGAATTTGAAATATAGAAAAAAAGAAAGATTTTGATATTTATAGATTGTTTTTTTTGTATCATTTGAACTGGGTTTTATTTTCAATTAAAAAAATGGGAAACTCACTTCATGTAATCTTCCTTTTGCTGCTCGAGCTTCTTCGCATAATCTTGGTACTCCTTGGTTATCTTGTTCTCGTCTTCCTGGGACACTTGTCTTCCGTCCAGGGTCATTTGACCAGGAACGTGAAGAGAATCGGTTAAAAAGTGTAGGACGTCGTGATCGTCCGCAAGACCACCTAGAATTACAAAAAATATATATTCCCAGGTCTTAGAGAGGGGGATACAGAGGGGATAGAAAGAATAATAGATAGAGTGACCAAGGTGAAGGCGGACCAGGAAATCCAGTTGAACTGGAACAAAATCGAAGACTCGAGGTACTGCAGCGAGTACAAAACCAGAAAAGAGAGAGCGGGAAGAGAAGAATATTGGGACAGGACTGACGTGAAAATAGAAACGAAAGAAACGTGGGCAAGGATGAGATGCGGAAATGTAGGGAGAGAAAAAGAGAAAGGTTTTAAGGAAAGCGAATGCAGAATGTATGGCGGAGAAGAAGAAAATCTGATTCATATATGTAAGTGCGAGGAGATAAAGAGTAATTTACCCCAGGAAGTGGTAGGTGGTCTGGAAAAGTGGATAGAATCGAATGAGAGAGAAGAACTAGGAATCAAAATCAATAGAATACTAAGAGGAGAAAGCCCAATAAAAGAGTTGTGTGATTATGTAAGAGCGTATGAGTACATGATGAAAAAATTGTAACAGAGAGTGAGAAAGAATGTGATCCATCCGTAATGGAAAAAAGGGAGTACTGTAAATAGGGGGGGAACTATGTAAAAAGCCGCAAGGGCATACCTGAAATAAACTATACTACTACTACTACTACTACTATATTCCCAGGTCTTAAATAATAAGTAACAATAATTTTTGACACGTTCAATTAGAAAAATTATTTCATACACCGAGTAAATCATAATAAATATAAATATCCATCAACCCTAGGACCCCGCAATCTATTCTTTCCAACGTAAACTCCACACTGGGGTAAATAATTATCCCAATTTTCTCTTCGGTATAAAATGTTCCTCGTATGCGATCATAAAGTTTAACTATATACCATTCACTTCGTTTTTTGATTACGAAGTGAATGGTGCATGATAAAGTCGCATTCGGTAAATATTTAATGGTGAAAACTTTATAAAAGAGAAGGAATGGTTTAAAAAAATTGGTTCAGGAAGGAAATTTGATATTTTTGTGGGGTAACTAATTACCCCGTTGTGTTCTAGGGTTAATACCTGTTGCTGCGGAGACTCCAAAATATCCACCCTTAGGAAGAACAACATTTTCAACCCGGAAACACATTTCATAGTCTTGAAGACTATTTGTCATTCCATTGTGAAAAAGTACCTGTAAAAAAATGTATTTTTATAAATACTCTCACAATTTTGTATTTTTACTTTTGATTCATTATTTTTTACGTACCGTCAGAGTGTTTTGGTAGTATTCTATTTTGGCACGAGTGGGGAAGGGTTTGTTACGGAAGTCCCTCAAACAACCAGCCAACAATTGGGTCGTTCCATCACTGCAATCAAATCATTTTATAAGCTCTAATACTCCAAAACTTTCCATACTTATTCTAATTCGAACTATTTTGAAAGGAGAATATTAAGAATTGTAGCGTGTTCAATCGATAATTATAAATTCGCTAACAATTCCGAGATACTGGCAATTTATAATTTTAGATAAATATCGAAAAATACTCGATCGGTAACAAATTTTTATCCATTTATTTAAACTATATGTTGAGCAACGTAAAAATTGGAAATAGATTTTTCGAAGAAATACGTCAACGAGATTTTCAAAAAATCAAGTGGTACGCAAGAAATTTCTAAAATCGGAAAATGTAGTTCAGTCGGTAAACGATTCCAATTTTACTCGGTCGGTAATGGAAATGAATTTTGTTGAAAAATATCTATTTTTGTTACTAAAAACTAATGAAACTAATTGAAACAATCATTTTAGTAGTTTAATAAAATAGTTTACTTGGCGTGGTCGAATATTTGTGTTCCATCATTCACGACGGCCATAATGTAAGGATTATTGTGTTTATTATCATTATCGAAGGAATCGAAAAATATTCCGAGACCATTCCACTTGTCGGAGCTTCCGAAGACTGTGCCATTATAAGCGCCTTTCGCAGCGGTGTACCAAAATGCAAGACCATCAGCACCGATTCTACCCCTTCCAGTAACACGAAACACGAGATCGACGCTCCACCAATCGAAATTTACTGGTTGTTTCGTCCATATCGCACCTTTTTGGCTCCTCAACGAGGATGCGACTCTCACGTTTTCAGCGCTCGCGATCGCATCTAAATTCATTCATATTTATTGTGCTTGTTTTTCCCAATCAAAGAAACAAAAATAAGAATTTCTATCCCTACTCGGTTGATGAAGCGGAGCAAAAGAAAAAACATTCAGATAAATGAATAATTTCTAAACATGCGAGTGTTTTTTAAATTTTTTAACTCTAGGAGCAAGTAAACACATTTTTTGCTGCGTACTTGTACACACTAGAGCTGCAAGATCCAGCTAATTTGCAAATCCTCCAAAATCTTTGTATGACCGATATTTTCCCCAAAAAAATATTCGAGCAATGAAAATTTGTTTTTAAGAAAAAAATCGTGGGTTTTGCACTTTTTTTTCGGGTCTTTTGGACCCAAGAGTGCACTCTTAGAGTTAAATAACCACGAGATAAACTAATTAAATAATAAAACCCACTAGTTAATATCCACGTAAAAGAGAAATCGTAAAGAATTAATCCAAGTTCTAAATTTGCAGAAAATTGACCACCACCGAGACATGCAGTAAAAAATTCTCAATAATATAAACATTCATTTATTTCGAAAACAAAAAAACATATATACGTCAATATTTGCACAAAGAATAACCTATTTGTAGGTTATTGTCCGATCGATTGATAAATTGCGTAAAAATAAAAGAAATAAAAAGCTGTCAAACGCCGGAGATTCGGCGACAACAGGTGACGTGTACATAAAATAGGGAACGCGTGTTAAATCACGACGGAAAGATTACGAGGAAACGTAAGCGGGTTGATTGAAAACCAAAGCAAACCATATGTTCAGGATGGAAAACGTCATAGTTTTATTATTTACATACATTTACAAGACACAAAAAAACACCCCTTGTCTGTACTAATTGACTAACATACGGTAGGAAAGTATTAGGGTTAGGATTTTGTCGCGTTTATTATGGAGAATTTGTTTTTTTTATTGCCTCTCTTTTCTGTTCTATTTTCTTTTACTCACTTCCACCGTATTCCCAGAATGGTACAGAACCGTCCCTTTGAGCGAGATAGGGCGGCTTGAATGAGTACTTGTACTCGAATTTACGATGGAACAAAGTTCCGTTTGTAAAGTGTATTACGAGAAAAATGATAAATAGCGCGAGCCACCTCACCTCGGCAGCCATCTTCATTTTGCACGACCGTGTGCGAAAAGAACTTACGAGAACCGGACTTTATATCACTGGAGATTTTCAATATCAAACCCGTGTGTGTACTTCACGAGAAGACTCTCCGAGAGCCTCCCGTTCCGTATAGAACACGTTCCCCGGTAATACCGAATGAAACTGATTGGACGAGACTCGTGTTTGATACTTTTCGATTCGTCGTCGCCTCTGACGTGTCCGGCTTCCCGAGGCGCCATCTTTGTTTTTTTTTCTATCTTTCTCGCCGCTACGTCACGACGGTACCTCTGTGAATTTGGCCGACTGATTTTGGATTTCTGAGTTTTTGTTTATGTCAATCGTTTGTCGGGTTATTGTCGGTGATTGTCGGATCAAAATCGACGTTTGTCGGAAATTAGTTCAATAGAAAAATTAAAAACAAAAATCCATGTGAAGCTAGCCGATTTTTTTCAATTTTGAGATATCATAAATTTTCAAACGCCTAATCAAAGCGCAATCGTTTGTCGGATACGAGTTTCATAATTAAAAAGTTTGTCGGATGTTTGTTCATTAGAAAAATATAAAAAAAACATTTTATGTGAAGTCAGCCGATTTTTCTCAAATTGTAAGATATTACACATTTTCTAAAGCCTAATCGAAGCGTGATCGTTTATCGGATACTAATTTTATAATTAAAAAGTTTGTCGGATGTTTGTTCATTATAAAAATATTAAAAAAACATTTTATGTGAAGTCAGCCGATTTTTTTCAAATTATTTTTTGCTTACCTTAAATTTTAGTTTCACGGAGGCTTTGGCATAGATATATTTATAGATATATCTATATATTTGCATATATAAATATTTTATATATATTATATAATAAACCGGATATATTATATATATTATATAATAAACCGGATTTTGGTTTAGAGTGAAAAACTATTTTTTTTTTGAAAATACAAGATTAAAGAAGATAAATGCCGCTCCATTCGAGTCTTTAAGCTTCGCAGAGCTTCAGATAAAAAATCACTTTTTGAAAATTTCTACAGCTATCAAATTTCTTTATATTGAGTTCAAATTTGTAGGTTCGTCTTTTTTATATTTTTATATTTTTTTCAGATAAAAAATCACTTTTTAAAAATTTCAAATATTTCTACAGCCATCAAATTTTTTTATATTGAGTTCAAATTTGGAGGATCGTCTTTTTTTAGAACCTACTTTCTTGAAAAAAATCGGCAGCCAAATCGCTGACCCAAGCGCGCAGGCTGCGGTCGAAATGTAATAGATCTGTCCATATATATAAGCTCTACGAAGCTTAAAGACTCGAATGGAGCGGCATTTCTCTTCTTTAATCTTGTATTTTCAAGAAAAAAATAGTTTTTCACTCTAAACCAAAATCCGGTTTATTATATAATATATATAATATATATCCGGTTTGTTATATAATATATATAATATATCCGGTTTATTATATAATATATATAATATATATATTGTAACGACTTTTTCCCGGAAAGTCGAACAAAATACCTCATTCTCGATAACTCTGGGCGCCAGTTTAAGATATTTCTTAAACAAATTTTATTCGAATTTATCGAGAACAAGATTTTTAGATTCTCCCGGTCGTAGCTGTAAGTTTGAATCTAGGTGGTAGAGGAGCGAGGTCAGACACTTGCACAAAATAAGTTCACATTACTAAGTCGATATCCGGAATTACAATAGAAATTTTATTTTAAAACAATCCATGAAAAATGAGATTATAAATGGAGTTTTTGTATTATTTTCCGGAAAAATATTTAGTATAAAGTTAATTCTCTCTACATAAATTATACCATAATCCATCTATTCTTGTCGGTAATTAAATTATATAATATTTTTCATTTCTTTCCATTTTCATTTATTAACCATCAATAAAATAAAAAATCGCAACGAATAAATAATATTATCAAGAATTAATCGACAAATTATACAATAGAAATTCGGAGAGCCACGCTCTACGAATTTCTTTTCCTTCAAAAAGATTAACTCTTGATAAATTTAATACCTAATTTTCTTATAATTAAGGACTCTCGTTGAACGAATAAATATCAAGTTTGAATTCCTCTCGGCAATTCTAAAATTCTACAACGGAACGTACGGCAGATTTTATACCGCGATTAAACGTATCATACAACAAATTCATATCAAGCGCGAACGTACCCCGAAACAATATCGCTCTTTTTAACTTCAATAATTCGTCACAATATTCACGTCAATTTTAGAGCTCTTTCAATACAACAAAATTACACAAAACGATATTAAAAGCGAGAAGACGGCTCACCGCTACAGTTTCAGTAGTAAGAAATCCGGAAAAAGACCGCGGATATTTCTTCTCGATAATTCCGGCTACGTCGGTTTCTTGTACAGGGTTGGCGACGGCTCGATAGAAAACGTCAGGCTCCGTTGAAGTTCAATACGAAAAAGTCCCCGATAAATTACGGAAACGCGATTTTATAGTTTTGGGTCCTAGCCCCCCACCCTTCGCCTACTCGCGGAAATCTAGAATCTTCTCGATTTTTCGCCTCTTTTCCAACTCGCAAATTCGAATTTCGATTTAGCGCTACGCTGGCGAACGTTGACCCTTGCCAGCCGAGATTTTCCGAAGACTTCCGATGCTGTTAGACGCACCTCTTGAGATTAGACAGCTCCGGGTGATGGCTTCGAGCTAGCGACCACTCTCGATATGGTTCTCGCGTTCCATCGATGACAACTTCGACTGACCTTGACGACCTATGCTTTCCCTCACAGACGATACGACGATACCGACGACCAGAATATTCTCGATGTTTTTCCTCGCTCTTTCTTTCGATGTCTCGTGACTGTCGCTCGCTCGTATAAAATAAAATAATCAAAAATAAAATTAATATCAGGAAATATGCTCGCATTTGACTCTTTTATTATTTTCTCGAGAGGAATTCGTCTTCGAAACCTCACGTTTCCTCCCGTGCCGAGCCAATTATTATCTTTTCGTGACGTGAACAAAATTACCACGTCACAATATATACCAACATATAGATATATCTATAGATATATCTATGCCAAAGCCGTTGTGAAACCAAAATTTAAGGTAAGCAAACAATAATTTGAGAAAAATCGGCTGGCTTCACATAATGAACAAACATCTGACAAACTTTTAAATTATAAAATTAGTATCCGACAAGCGATCACGCTTCGATTAGGCTTTGGAAAATGTGTAATATCTTACAATTTGAAAAAAATGCGCTGACTTCACATAAAATGTTTTTTTAAATATTTCTCTAATGAACAAACATCCGACAAACTTTTTAATTATAAAATTAGTAACCGACAAACGATCGCGCTTCGATTAGGCTTTGGAAAATGTGTAATATCTTACAATTTGAAAAAAATCGGCTGACTTCACATAAAATGTTTTTTTAATATTTTTCTAATGAACAAACATCCGACAAACTTTTTAATTATGAAACTCATATCCGACAAACGATTGCGCTTTGATTAGGCGTTTGAAAATTTATGATATCTCAAAACTGAAAAAAATCGGCTAACTTCACACGGATTTTTGTTTTTAATTTTTCTATTTAACTAATTTCCGACAAACGTCGATTTTGATCCGACAATCACCGACAAGAACTCGACAAACGATTGTCATAAACAAAAATTCAGAAATCCAAAATCAGTCGGCCAAATTCACAGAGGTCACGACGGTTCTCATTGAAAATCTACTCTTGAGATTCTCATTTTTATCAATTAAAATCGTAATACTTATCATCTCTGTTTCTCCTAAATGTAAATAGAAACTTGGTACTTTATTTTTGAACTATCGCTTCTGTTCTTTTTTTGTTTCAAATTTCAATTCTCGTGCTTTTCGACTTCATAAGAATTTCACTAGTCCAGACCTCCGAGGATTGCGGCCACGTGTCAGTCGATCTTGGCGACCTCTGGCTTTACCGATAAATTAGAAATTTACACATAGTTCTTTTTTTACAACTTTGACTCGTACACGTTTTTTGTTGAAAATAATAAATTACACTGTATATTCGTGCCAATCATTTTATTATTTTCATTCCATAAAATCGTCAGCACTTGGCGGTTCACAGAAAAACTAAAAAAAATCAATCATTTTTAAAACATTATGAACATTTAAGTGCAATAATAAAATTATAAAAAAATTATTAAAAAGTAGTTTTCAAAAAATTGTCCGACAGATAATCAGACTTTTTTTTCGTCGCATGAAATAAATTTGTTGATTTTCTAGAATAATTTGTTTCGAATTTCGTAATATAATGTTGAATTTTTTCACAAAAACGTGTGAAGATTTCTGATTTTTTATCAATGTTTAAATTTTTTTTTGGAAAAATCTAAAAAAGAAATAAGCTTAAAAAATTCATATGCATTCAGAAAAATCAACTCATTAGATGTAACGAACAAAAAAATTGTCTGCTTATCTATCCAGGAATATTCTGTTCAAACAATATGTACATATTAAATTAAAAATCAATGTTTGTAAAGTTTCAAAGGCGGCTGAATTTTTTCAAATTTTTGTTCAATTGCCAAGTTTCATAATTCTGATCTAATCAAATTTTCGGCTGAGAAACATGTTTAATTCATCTTTGAATTGAGCTTGATGTGAAAAATAATTAATTTTTTTCCACCTGCTGTACAATAACTTTGGACTTATTAACATTTTTCAAAGTGGCTCAGTTGGTAAAGCGAACTTTTTCCGAATTTTTTAATTGCGAGATAATTAATTAATACAACAAAAATTTCGTAAGGACACCTCTTCAAAGTGTAAACTTGAAAATTTTTCGGTCAGTTCTTTTGTTTTTAATCATTTTTGTAAAACAAAAAAATAGTGATATCGATTCATAAAGTGCATTTCATCATCATCGTCCTTTGGCGTTTCGCGAGTCACGTGGCGCCTCCTGAATCATGAATCTCGAAATGCAGTGAGCCAGTGTCAAGATGGCGACCCTTATAGACAACTACGAACAACAATACGCTGTTTTGACAGCTGACATAACCGCCAAAATTGGCAGAATAGTTTCTCTGTTAGGAGGTAAGTCGAACTATTTATTTTATCGATGTACCACGATTTTCAAACAATAAATAATCCTTAACTGTCACTGATGAATTTTTTTGTACTTATTGCACTCGAAGTCGTGACATTTGCGGAATGTCCGTGTCGTGCTGCCCTCTTACGACGGAAATTATTATTTAATCGATATTTTTGACGTTTAACGTGTTTTCCTTTTTATTTTGTTAGCCGAAAAGCGGGAATTCGTTCAGGATGTTGATCGACAACTCGAGGAAGCCCAAGAGTTGGTATGTTTAATTTCCAATTATGAAAATAAAAATCCTAAAGAAATCGATGAAAAAATTCTAAAAACACTTTTTTGAATATGTCAAAAATTTTAATTGAACGTTCAAATGTCAAACATTAACCCTTTGAGGCACACATTTTTCCTTACGTACGATTTACTTGAAAGTTTGCTTACATAGGTTTTTGGGGTCGCTGATTACGAATTTGAACTAAAAAATCGAAAATAAGCGAATGTTTTCAGTCAATACTATTTTTAGTTTGGATCTGGTACAGAAATGATTGCATCTTTATTTTTTTTTACAAAAACCACAGAACGGAAAATTTTAAAAAAATTCTGAACAATTCTTTGGAGTGTATTAAGGTTGTGAAAAAATTGTCATCGCGATTTCCGCAGTAGATTAGTAGAAAATGCATTTTTTCATGAAAAAGTACGAATTTCCACTATACAAACGGAACATTTGGTATTTATATATTGCGGCAAAAGTCGTTAAATAATCAAAAAAACTGCAAAAAGAAGGTGGGACAACGTATATCCCACAATGACTCAAAGGATTAAGGGTGTAAGTTATCCTCGAATGGCTCAGAAATAGGATTTTTTTAAGAATCTATTCGCAAAGCAATAAATGAAGGTAGAGCGATGATTATTTTTAAATTTCATCAGTTTCATTTCGAAAAATTAATGAAAAAAACGATGGAAACTGAAAAAAATGATTTCTCTATCTTCATTTATTGCTTCGTAAAATAATTTTGAAAGAAGCGTGTTTTTTTAGCCTTACAAAAGTAGGCTACTCCCTTAATGAAAAAAAATATATATATCGGCTTGAATTCAATGAAAAGTGTGCAAAGAAAATTCAAAAAAAATTAGAAACTTAAAAATATATTAAAATATTTAAAAAAACGTTAACCAAATATTAAAAAATATTCAGCTGGAACAAATGGAGCTGGAGGTACGAGGAACATCCGGTACCCAGCGTCGTCGTCTGGGTGGTCGAGTGGAAAGTCATCGAGCCGAGTTGAAGAGATTAACGCGTGAATTTCAAGCGGCAAAAAAACCAAAGGACGACATAGTTGATATGAGCGGTGAAGAATCGTGGGAAAATGGTGGAATCACGGAGGATCAGAAGAAGCAATTGCTCGAATCTTCGGAAAGGATTGAAAGAACGGGAAGGACTCTTCAGAATGGATATCGAATGGTTCTCGAGACGGAAGAAATTGGTTCTCAAGTTTTGAAGGATCTTCACGATCAGAGGGAAACAATACAACGTGGAAGATCGAGGGTAAATTTACTTCAATTTTTTATTTTTATTAATATTATTAATTAATTTAATTAATAGAACCAGAAAAACAAATTCCATATTTTTATGCGAATTATCGAGGGTCGATAAAATGGTACTCTCATTCAGAATCCAAACGAAAGATTCGCAATTGTACATTTTCTAATTAAAAATTCTGCAAATCGGTTTGTTTCGCAACGATAAAAAAAAAAAAATAAATTTTTTTTTCAGCTACGAGAAACGGATGCCGAGCTCGGACGAGGCTCGCGGCTTCTGTCCGGGATGATTTTCCGCGCCCTTCAACAAAGGCTCATCCTCGCGGTAGTTGCATTAATTTTAATGATCGTCGGTTGTTTCGTTCTATATTATAGTTTTAGATCCAAAGATTAGATAAACAAATATAACTCTTTATAAACAAAAAAAACGTATGTCTATACATGCATCCATTTGTTTATGCAGGTATAAACATATGAATTTTATTAGACGAAAAAATGTAAAATCGTTCGTTGTTGGACGACCGTGAAAAGCTGTTAAAAATAATTGAAACTCGTCTCATTGTTCCAGCGATTGTTTGATCCTTTAATTTTCGGTTCGCCGATTTTTTTCTTTTCACACGAATCGAAAATATCGATTGACGCGTTAATAAAAAATGAAAAACAACGAATTCGACCCTTCGTCGGCACATTTATTTTCGCGTACTGATTCTTCTTTCGGTCGAAAAAGTTCACAAAAATTTCTCTTTTCCTCTTCAAGGACTCCAAACTATTTTGGGATCGTTTCAGTCCATTTTTCCCTGATACTTTTTTCTGTAAAAATAGAAATCTCGAAGAGAATTCCCCCGATAAATTAAAAAAAAAAAACAAATTAATCAAAATTTCTGGTTACTTCAATTATTTAAATTCCGTTTGAAAAAAAAGACTGGCTATTTCGAAAAAAGGCCCGAATTTTAAACTGATTGCTGGAATAATGAAATTTCGGAGTTTTATCGATCCACGATGAAAAATGTGGTTTATTCGAGCCCGAAGGAACGGGATTTCGGTGAAAAAGATGGCAATTATAGGTAAATTGGGATGTACTGCAAATATTGATCTCACCCTCACATTCCGCAAGGCCAGGTGCCAGTTTGTCGATGAATTATGTTTTTTTTTCTTTTTTTCTTTTTTTGGAAGGTTGCAAATAGTAGAATAAAGGCCAGCCTAACAATAACTCGGCTTTATTTTATGTATAATATTCATATATATATTTCGTAATTTATATCTATGGGGCATTCCAGGCCAAATCGGTCAATTTTGAAATTCGCATTTTTTAATGGTTTTTATTTTTTTTCTCTAATAGAGCTTATTGAAAGGAACTCGTCTGATTTTTTTCAAATTTTTATCTCAACACGTTCATCGGAAACGAATTTTTCAAAAATTTTCCAATTTTCTTCTTCAAATATCAATAGCTCTCTCAAAAATGCAGTAAACCGAGTGGATAAGGGGTCAAAATTTTAGTTTTAAAACGTACTTTCGTTTAAAAATATGCAGAAAATTATCAAAACATTACACGAATCAATTTTTTCAATTCTAAGCATGAAATGTTTTTTCCCACATAGTCCCCTTCGATTTTGCTATTAATTTTTTATAAAAAGCTTCTATTTTTTGAGGAATTTAAAGCCTAGTGTGATCGTGGGGAAATCGTTTGTTGTATATTTTTATAATGAAAATATAAATTTTTTTTTACAATCAATCATCTATAACTCCTTGAAAAATCGAACAAAGCGAATCGTCTAGGGGTTAAAATTTTTGTTCTGAAATGTACTTTTGTTTAAAAATATGTGAAAAATTATTCGAAGTTTACGTCACCTAGTTGTTCCAATTCTAAGATAAAATAACCTTTTTTCATAGCGCTTGTACTAATTAATTTGATTCTTTAATGTTTGTACGGAAGCATGGTTCGTTTAATGAATTTTAAGCTAAGTACTAATGTGAGAATATAGCTAGTTCTATTTTTCAAATTGTTAATTTTATTAAAAATTTTTGTTGTTGATTAGACCAATATTTTTTCACGATCATACTTGTCTTAAAATGCATTAAATGAATAATAGTTTTCTATAAAAATTGAACAGCGAGATGAAAAGGGACTAGCACTGCGGGAAAAAAAACATTTCTTGCTTATAATTAAAAAATTGATTTATGTAATCTTTAAATAATTGTTGACATATTTTTAAACGAAAGCACCTGTCAAAACGAAAAATTTCACCCCCTTATCCATTCGGTTTGTATGATTTTTCAGGGATTTGTGCATGATTAATAGTAAAAAAAATCCACAATTTAATTATAAAAAATACAACGAACGATTTCCCCTTTATCAATCTAGGCTCAAAAGTTATAAAAAAATGATAGTTTTTAATAAAAATTCAAGAGCAAAATCGAAGGGGGCTAACACTGTGGAAAATAACATTTCTCGCTTAGAATTTGAAAAATTGTTTTTCAATTTTTCATTGTATGCATGATTAATAGTAAAAAAAATCCACAAATTAATTATAAAAAATACAACGAACGATTTCCCCATCATCAATCTAGGCTTAAAAGGCATAAAAAAAATGATAGTTTTAGATGAAAATTCAAGAGCAAAATCGAAGGGGGCTAACACTGTGGGAAATAACATTTCTCGCTTAGAATTTGAAAAATTGTTGTATGTAATATCTTGATGAATTCTTACATATTCTCATACGAAAGTACGTTTTAAAACTAAAATTTTGACACCTCATCCATTTGATTTACTGCATTTTTCAGAGAGTTATTGATATTTGAAGAAAAAAATCGGAACATTTTTCAAAAATTCGTTTTCGATGACCGTGTTGAGATAAAAATTTGAAAAAAAAATCAGACGAGTTCCTTTCAGTGAGCTCTATTAAAGAAAAAAATCAACACAATAAAAAATGCGAATTTCAGAAATGGCCGATTTGGCGTGGAATGCCCCATATATATATATATATATGTTTGTTGTGTACCAATTACCTTATTTATTATGACGTAGTTTCATTCAGTGTTTCATTTTTTTGCTCTGCGCGACTATTGTGTACGAGTGAAAATGATATATAATTATTAATTAATTAATCCATCAATAATAATAATAATAATAATAATAATAATAATAATAATAATAATAATAATAATAATAATAATAATAATAATAAAATTATCGTTATAAGGAGAGAGATTAAGGACAGCGTGTCTCGTGTTCGTGTAAACGGCGCTTAAGTCGATCGTTACATAATTCGTGAATAATAATATCGTTTAACGAATTTATCGAGGAATATTTACTAATTCGATTTATTTCGGCGCTCTCGCTTATTATTTTCGTCTTATTCGACAATTCGAACGATCCTTTCTCGATGAATTTCCGTCAGTCGAGGTGCTGATAGAGATCCTCGATCTGCGGCTTGAAATACGCCTTCAGCTGAGGCCGCTTCGTCTTCAACGTTGGCGTTAACAAACCATTTTGTACGGAAAACGGATCAGGATGCAGATAAATGTCTTTAACCTAAGGATTTAAAGACATTTTCGATTTTTTAATTTGTGATCTGAATTAAAAAAATTAATAATACTGGGTCGTTATTTAAAAAAATAATTTTGTAGGTTTTATTCGATTGAATATTATTTTAATACTATTTTGTGTTTTTTTATATAATTGTTTTTAAAATTTTCATAGACTTTGATGAATTTTTGGTTTTTGGAGTACAATATTTTAAGGAATTATCTGAAAAGTAATTTTGTATCGCAATATTTCGAATATTACGTTCTATTATTATCAAAATTTGGAAATATTTCTATCAAATTTTGAATAATTATATTTTTTTTTGGAGTTGTAAAAAAAAAATGGCGCGACTGATAAAAAGAAAGGTAAATATACCTGCTCGAAAGATTTGAGACCGGCTTCCTTGCCCCAGGAGAGCATGTCGTCGTGTATGAGCCTCTTGACTTCCGGATTCGCGCACAATACGCTCAAAGTGCCGGGAATTTTGTTCTCGAGTGCCCAACATTTGACGACGTCGACGTCGGGCACGACGATCGCGACGACGCACGATTTCAGCGATTCACCGTGCACGAATACTTGATGAACGTATTGACTCCTTATGTAGATATTTTCAATTTTTTCCGGTACTATATACTCGCCCTGAGAGAGCTTGAAGATATGTTTTTTTCGATCGATTATTTTGAGGCAACCGTTCTGCAAAATAGTACAAAATTATGTCATTATTGGTAGAATTTTCAAGTAAAATAATTGATTTTCATTAATTTTACTATAAACGTGTTTTGTTCATCGAAATTCTATTATTTTTTTTTTTTTTTATACCGGAAGCCACATTCCGATGTCGCCGGTATGATGCCATCCCAGTTCGTCAACGACCTCGGCAGTTTTTTCCGGATTTTTGAAATATCCGACAAACACGTTCGTTCCTTTGACGCAAACCTCGCCTTGATTGCTTCGCGCAAAATATTCCATTTCGGGTACATCTACCAGTTTAACACAGCAACAAGCCACTGGTGGTCCCACGTGCTCCGGAACGTGGTCTCCCTGGCGAAATGATGAGAAAATAAAAAAATGACCGACTATTTTTTAATTTGTACTACGAAAAAACAATTTTCCAATCATTTTACCTGAATGGTAAGAGTAATGGGTGCACAGCACTCGGTTTGTCCATAACCCTCGACGATGAGACATCCTAAAGCGCATCTGGCGAAGGTGAGAACATTACCGGCCAAAGGCGCAGACCCAACGACCATTAATCTTAACCTTCCGCCCATTGATTCTTGAATTTTTTTAAACGCAATTTTGTCCCATATGCTGTTCGTTCGAACGATGCTTTTTTTGATCTCAGCCTCTTTTGATCTCATGCCCATATTGAAGAGCATCCTCTTCAGGAAGGAGCTTTGAAGTTCCGCGTGGACCTGGAACGGTTAAATAAATAAACAGGGTAATGGCGAATGCTCGTGAGGGATCTTATGTCATCGACCTTCATCGTTGCGAAATTATTAAAAATGATAAACATGTCTGTATGATAATGATGTACGATATAAACATATAAATAAATATGTGTAGTAAAGTGCAAAGTCTTCCACGTGATGAGAAGCTCAACGGGATGCACGAAAATCTCTCGCGGCTGTTTAGAATTTATATTTAGAGTACTTTCCGAGTGAATCTCTTTATAATCTTCTACCGCTCAGCTGACGTCCTCGGTTGATGGCATTGGGCGACTAAAAGTATCTCTAACATACTCCTCAATGTGTGCGTTTCTGTTTGCTTGTGTATTCTCTAGCTTCGCCCACTCAATACCCGCGACAAACGATCTTTTGCGAATAATCGTTGGTAATAACAAGAGTGTTTTATGATTTCAATGCTCTTGTTCCTTCTCTTAAATATAATTGGCAATCCAGTAATTTATTTAATAATTTATGATTTGTAGAGCATTGCTTATTTTGTGTAAAAACGTCTGGAACGGCCAGAAATGTCAGTAGTACATTTCGTCGCTGCGTGGTGGCGATCTAATCGCGCTCCAGCGCCACCGCGTGGCGCCGAATTGTACTAAAAGCGTTCAAATCGAAATAACAAACGTATTTACTTTAATTCTCACAGTAATTTCAAAAACGACCCCATTTTTTTAGTAATAAACTTGTTTTTTCACTTTTTCGAAACTTTTTTTCATTTTATAAAATTTTCATCATTAAATGTTCACCAATTGGGACTTTGTCGTACACCGTTTTCTTCGTTATCAAAAAACGAAGAGAATAGTATATAATTGAATCTCATTATCTCATAGGAGGAACATTTTATGCTAAAAAAAAGATTGAGATTGTTTTCGACCCTGTTGTAGGGTTTACGTTTCTAAAAATAAATTCTAGGGGTTTAAGGTTGAGAAATTATTATTGTAACTATTGATAACGGGATTTTACGCTGGCTTACTACCATTTTTGAAACCCCAGTCATTACTACCATGAGTCTTTATGATCCAGGCAACTTTGCTTGCCCAAAACTCTTGAAAGAATTGGTATTTTCCGATATATATTTTTAAATTTAAACACCTGCTGACCAAGCCAACGTCGTGCAGGGCTCAACGTCGTGAAACGATTGGTTGAAGTGAAGTTGAAGTTTAAAAATAAAGTACATTTCAATTCAGATAATGATTACAGCTTTAGCTTGGGTCAAAATGACCCAATGGTAGTAACTTAAAGTTAATGGCTGCAAAATTCGATTGTCACGGGAAAAAAATGGCGATACACTTACTTTGTCGTAAATACGATTGAGAAGCCTCGGAACAGCTGGCATAACAGTTGGTTTAAGGGCTTTCATGTCGTCCGCAAGAGTTTTTATGTCACCGCTATAAAATCCAACCGATCCGCCCACAATGTATATGCCGTTTTCGCAGCATCTCTCGAGCATGTGCGCCAGCGGTAAAAAGCTTATCATTACGTCACGTGCGCATGGTTTGTGATCTCCCAGCTGTAATATGACTGCTGAAACACCAGCCATCACGTTCTGATGGGTGAGCATTACACCCTTTGGATTTCCCGTCGTTCCTGACGTATAACAAACTGTGCATAAGTCCGATGGCCTCGGTGGCACTTCGGGATGATTTCTTTGCGATCCGAGACGCTCCACGTCCTCGAACCTCAATAATTCTACCCCTCGATTCTTCGCACGTTGATTCGTTGCTGGCCTCGTCTCTTTTACCACTATCAACTTTCTCAGGCATCTGTATCAATCGTAATCAATTCCAAATTATATTTTTTTGTATTTTTTCTTTAATTTTAAATTTTTTAATGATTTTTAAGATTGTCTTCAGATTCTTCGCCAATTTGAGGACTCGTAAAAGTTCGTAATATTTTGATTTGAAAATAATAGTTTTTAGTACTGTGGAAGTTGGGCTAAATAATTTTGCGAACTTTGAATGGATAAATGGGGATTTTCAGCTCATTTTTTTTTACCTCGGTGCCTTGTCGAGCAAAAGATTGCACTTTTTGTCATCTTCGCATATAACGAGGCTGATTTCAGCCTGGTTTATGATGTAGGCACATGCGTCTGGTCCAAGGGTGTCGTAAAGTGGTACGACGACCAGCGAATAACAGTAGCAAGCTTGCTCCGTTAATATCCATTCCGGACAATTTTGACTATATAAACCGACGAGGGTTTGTGGTCCGGGGCTGAGACCGCAAGATATCAGACCAGATCCGAGATTCTTCGCCCTCAATAAGGCCTCGTTGTAGTGGAGCCACTGGTAGGGCTTGGTCGGCCCTTCTCTCCAGCCAAGGCATTGTCCATTATCTATTTTTTCAAAAACGCAGTGAACAATAGAAAATGAAAAATCCTAGAAGCAAAAAGAATGAAAGAATTTTGTTGCCATGGCATTATCCACTATTCATTAATTTTTTTTATAAAATAAAGAATAAAAATGGAGTAAAAAGCCCGAAAAAATCAAGAAAAATTCTGTTCAAAAACAGACTCAGTCTAATTTCTATCCACCTAAAAAAAATCTTGACATAAAAATGCAAAAAAAAGAACCAATGTTTCAAGTTTCACTTTTGTATGGTTCGAGAGAACAACGAACTGCCAATTTTTTCTGTGATAGTCTTAAACCTTTCTTGTGTATGAAGTCACGAGGGGAGGGTATAGAATGAGTTGTGTAATATTAGCCAGCAGCAGGGAATGAGGGAGCAGCAGCGTCGTTGGCCTCGTGCAAGAGCACGAGTCAAACTTTCGAGGCTCGTATACGAGGATTAAATCTCGTGACAACCGCGCCACTCATGACGCCTCATATATGTATATTTATTTATTTTTTTCCCTGCTATGACTCGTGGCTCTTGTTACTAAATCTTGACTCAGAGAATTCACGAGGATTTACTCTCGAAGAATGAGTAAGAATCAGAGACCCGGAAGAAGGCGTATAACGAGAAATAACGAAATTTAAATTCCTTCGACCATTCGTCGCAAGAGAATCTCTTTCAATGACAAATTTCGTTAGCACCTGTCGACTAATAAATCGTTACTTATACCACGAGGTCGTATTCCCTCGCCAGAATGATAAAACAACGTATTAAAAATCATAACGATAGATATAACAATAATAACGACAATAATAATAATGAAAATCATAATTATTATTATTATTGCAGTAGTAATAATAATAATAATTTCCTGCCGGTAGTTGGCCAATTTTCCAACTCGCCTGAGAAACTTAATGGTAGAGCCAAGTGTGAACTTTTGATGGTCACACGAAACCGAGCATAAGATCGTCTCAGCTCGTTCCATTTCGTGGCTAATTTAATTGTCCCACCACGGTGTCGTTAAAAAATGACCATGAATTTCATCAATGAATAAACGCAATTAAAGGTAGTTGAAAAGACTGAAGTAGAATTTGACCGTCGAATAATTCAAAAGAATTGTTTCATTACAAAAAAAACTTTAGCTCATTAATTTGTCTCAAATGTCAACTTGACAGCTGAAAAGTCATTCAAATTTGCAATCAACTAAATGTCAAATAAAAATACTTTAAATTGACAGTGAAATGTTGACAAAAATATTTTTCAACATGGAAATAATCAATAAATAATTTTGAAAAAAACCTTGAAAAAATAGTGTTAATAATAATGCTTCGAAATTGATGGAAAATCGAGTGTTCAAAAAAAAAAAATAGTAATTTTGAACATCCAGTTGAAGTATTTTTTCTTCGATAAAATATGACGGTACATTTAAAGAATAATTCACGTGGTTAAAACTCACTAGACTCTTTGGCACCTCTGCGAAAAGCGTCGTAGAGGGTCCTCACGTCCTCGTGTATATAACTAATGAATCTTCCCTCTTTGCTGTCCTTGTAGAATTTCGAAACTCTAATGAGCTCCGCACCCTGTAAAATCGTAGGTATCGATGAATGAAACACTCGAAGAATTTGTTCATTTCTATTAAAATTTCCACTCGATCGCCGCGGTTCGTGGTTAAGAATTGAGATAATTCGAGGTTGATTTCCGAATAAATCTCGTTACGATTATTCGGAATACAAAAAAAAGAACAACTTTATTCTTCAATCTGCCAATTTATAATTAACGAGCTGTCAAAAACGTTTCCGGCGATAAATTCGTTGCCAAATATTTCGTAACGCATCAAAAACGTCAAGGGACTTTTCCTCAGAGGAAAAAAAAGAAAAAAAATAGCGCGTAACACACGGAGATGCACCCCCACGTAAGTTTCGAACGAGTGTAGAGAGGAGAGAGACCTCGGTGCCGGCTGGCCAGCACTTTTATTTTTGGCTGCCACTACTTGGTTATTCTCTTTCTCTCTCTCTCTCTCTCTCTCTCTCTCTCTCTCTCTCTCTCTCTCTCTCTCTCTCTCTCTCTCTTTCTCGCTCTCTTACTCACTCACTCTCTTTCGCTACTCCATTTTTATACCACGCTATTCATCTTCTCTATATTTATTTTCACGTCACGAGACTGATCTACGCACATCCCGAGATCGTGAAACAATAAATCGTCAGTATTACACTTTGATAATGAAAAAGAATCTTCTATCCCACGTCTCCATCTTTTCTTTTTTCAATCTCTTATATTTTTGTTGTAATTCCAATTACTTTTATTATTTTTTTAAATTGATTTCGAACGAAAGTAAAAAAAAAATCAACCGGAGAAGAAAAGGTCGAAGAGAAAAAAGGGCACCTTTATGCTTTCTGACTGATCGTTGAGATCGATTGGCGGTCGAATAGTCTCGTGAAAGACGCAGCCCGGCATCTCGGTACTCGGACTGGCCTTATCGCACCAGTTTGCGAAATATTTTCGCGCGAAAATACGAAAATTTCGAAATAAAAAAAGAAATGAAGAAAAAAAAACAAATTTATCAGAAGCAAAAAGTCATGAAATAAATTCGTTGCTGGAATATCGCGAAGGGATGAAATTTCGACGATTCTAACGACGGGACACTCTGCAACTGGGCCCAGGAAATATGGGCTGCCCGCCCTCGCGGACACCACCACCGCACCAACTATTTTTTAAAGCTCTTTTAAAACCACCAATTTCACTCTCAAAAATTCACTGAAAAATGTTAATTTTTTGCTTTGTTTTTATTCGCCGTCAACGTTTTTGCTTTCAATTATCTTATTTTTTCCTCTAAATTATACAATTAGTGTTTTTCGTACGTGAAAAATTGGTTTCTCATCCGCGCGATAACCGAACGCGCACTGAACTAAAATGCTTTTCTAGGCTCTGCTTTGAGGGATTTTTGGCAAGCTCAACGAGCACGTCTCGTAGTGGTGTGGTTATCTTCGTCGTTCTTCTCGATGCCTGCATGATCAACGTTGCGACGTTTTATTCCGTCACGAGAAAGTTAATGCCTGATGGTCAGTGTGTTTCGTTTCAGAACACATGTGAAAAATACCGATCCGCGTTATAGGGGAGACCGAAGCGAAGCTGAGTACCTAAAGAAACGTTGGATTTTTCTTGATTTTAATCAGCTCTCCCTACTTTTTTCATTCCTAATTCAATAAACTACTTTGTTGACATTTTTTATCTCTGTTATCTATTCATTGTCATTAATCGAAGAGAACCTTCGATAGAAGAATCTTAATCCTCACAAGATTATCAAATCGTGACGAGCTAATTAAAGGCAAGAACAAATTTGATAAAACAGGCAAATCTAAAGCCAAAAGCAACGTTTGACCTTTTTCAAAGTAAATCAACGTTGATGATGGCGAAGAGACTTGATGTTTGGTTCGCAATTAGTTGTATTCAAAATCAAACGAATTTTTTTATTTAGTGTCAAAGCTGAAAAGAGTGGCCCGATGATTCGTGCGCTGAAATTAAGGAAACGAATTATAGAAAAAGAAAATTTTACTCAATTTTTGAGATACCCCACTTTGCCCTGGTCTCCCCTGTAGGCATTATTCTCTTCCCACGTCCAGGTACAAACTCGTAATTTTTTTTCAGTCGAGACTCGGCGTGTGCACATGAAAATTCGTAGGGTCGTTGTTTAAATAGTTTTATCGATATATTTACGACATAATAATATATAAACCACTTTAAAAGCATTCCTGAATTCAGTAAATTATTTTTTTAATACCATGTTGGTAAATGTGTAGAAAGTGGTCCCATACTCCAAGGGAGGTGGGGGTGGGGGGAAAGGGTGGGGGAAGTACCCCCAACACAGTCCCGATGATAAATGGTGGCGTTCGCCCCCCCGCCCTCTTTATTTTTAATTAAAAAAATGTTTACTCACAGTAAGGAAATTTATGATTCCGTCTCAAGAAAATCGTCGTCTGCGATTGGAAGTATTTTGTGCATAACATGCAATAGTAACGAAACGAATATGAAATATTACGAAACGAATATGAACAGAAACAATAATACGAAACGAATTTTGAATAATTGATGGCTTATATTTTTTGAGGAAGGTGCGGGTGACCGACCATGCGAGTTATGTTTCTCAATTTTTTCAATTTTCTTGAGATGGAATCTTAATCAAGGGGCTTCCTTACTTTTTTTTTTTATTTTTTGAGTTTTTATTATTATTATTTTTTTTTAATAAGGGATGGAGAGGGTGGCTGCCGCCATTTGTCTCCGGGATTATGTTGGGGGGACTTCCCCCCACCCTTTCCCCCTACCCCCACCCTCCTAAAAGGGTGGGGTCACTTTCTACATATTTACCAAAATGTTTTTTTAGTGTTATTTTTGCATTTTTGTTTATATTTTTGCATAAAATAAACGTATAAATTAATATAAGTGAACATTAGTCTGTACTATTTTACGAATTTATAAAAGTCACGATAATGAATGAATAAACAATGAAATTTATATTGCTGTTCATCCAAAGAAGAAATATATTGAATTTTTCAAAATTCGCTCCAGGGCAGAGATTTGTGAAGACTTTTATTTTAAAAACCACGTAATTGGATATGCCAATAAACGACTCTATAAATTTGAGCTGTGGATTAATAAGAGGCGTCGGAGGAGTTTAGAAAAAGTTGCCTCACCAAGTTCAATAAATGGCTAATTTTATCTCGGATGAATTTTCTTAGAATAGCTCTTATCGAAGTCATAAGTTAGCGTCGAGGAAAAACAAAAACAAAAATACATTAAAAGAAAAACAAACAAACAAAAAAACATCGGTGATATACTTGTCCACCTCAATCACCATTCGCTCTCGCGAATGATTCTCGATAATTTAAATATAGTCCCATTCCTGTGAACCGCAAGCTCGAGTGGTGATTTGTCCGCCGTGGCAATTTCACGATGCATACAATTTAGCTTCTTCCTCTCTTCGTGTCTTGTTGTTTCTGTCGATGTTGTTGTCTGGCTGTCGGTTGGATTATCGCCAATTTTGAAAGATCCACGAGAAAAGACGACGCTCGCAGTAAGATCCGCTCAATCGCGAATAGCGCGAGTTAAACCACTCGCGCGAGCAAAGCAAAATTCGAGAGAATGCAGTTTTACACCTCCCCCGCGCGCGCAACGTGTACAAAGTCATTCGACAGTTTTTATTTTCGATTGGAATCCTCGCGTTGGCGACTCGAGGGTGTAAACGACGATTTTTCGAAACAATTCTATTTTTTATTGAATAAAAACCTAAATTTCATAAAACCCTGGTTCTATAAATTGATTTTCACGAAAAAGTGCCTCAGCAATTCCGCGGATCGGTAATGATGACAAAACCTCCTAAAAACACTCACTGGAGACGTCAAGGGGTGTTGAAAAAGAAAAAAAAAACAAAGAAGAACTTTACGGTTAAAGGGGTGCATAAAACATTCAAAGTATAAATGTCACTATGATGAATTACCATGGAATTCTATAAGAGATTTTCCGACAAAATGAGCATGCGCGATCGAATCTTGATCGGCTCGTACCGCGCATGCGCGATTTAGATGGCGCCTCAAAAAGATCGCTATCATCACGAGGGGGTGCTACACTCTCGCTCACCGGAAGTAACCTCGATTGACAGTCGAGTGGCATCAGCGGAGTTTCCGGGGTTGGCTTCGTCGCGAAGTAAGCCGCTACCCCGGTCAGTACCAATGCGCCAGCCGCTCCCCCCAAATACGGCCATCCAAGATAATCCTCGAGATGTGTCTGCAACACTTTTTTCATTTCCCATTTTTAAATGAGTTATTCAAGACTTAATCGTCGTCGTGTCATAACAAATCTCAGTTAGTCTCTATTTTTTTAATTAATCCAAAATATCTAGTTGTAATTGAATAATTTTGTCCGTGGATTTCTAACAAATCCGAGAAATACCAAAAATTGTTTTGTTGTCAATAAAATCTGAATTGGTGTACATTGTGTAAAAAAAATACAGCTTAAATTTTTACTTCTGTCAACGTAATTTGTTTGAGTTCTTTATGTAAGAATTTTTTTGTCTGATTGTTAATTTTCTTTTTTTTTTTTAATTCGAATTTATTCTCTTGGATCGAAATATCACGAGGAGCTCGTAAGTTAAAAAAAAGAAATGCATTTCGAGACAGTTTTTATTTTTATGCTTCTTGTATTTTGGATTACATTTGTGTGGGCGTCTGGCGCTAATATGTAACGTTAAAATGCATACAGTGCAACCCAAGCTAAGCTTGTTATACGTCTGTACGTAGGTTTACAAATCAAATCCATAACACCCCTTCTCAAACAGTCGAAAAGGTTGAAAATGAAAATCTCCTCAAAACAATACTCATAAACAGCGAATAAAAAAACATCGGTCAAATATTGATTACGTTTTTCTATTTCCACGTTCTGGATGAAGTAAAAAAAATGTTTATATGCAGCGTGGCAAATAAAAATTTTCCACAATTATAGACGTACTTTCTATATCGATTTGTTTTATCGAAAAACAGATCGAAAGTTGGGCAGTACTTCAAAGATCAAGAGTACAGTGTGATTGAAGAGTATTTACCGGCTACATCAACTGCATTACCCATTTAAAAATAAACATATTTTGCGGATATGGAGAAAAATAGGAAGAGGCCAATTTTCGTGAGGGATAACAAACTTTAATCACAATAATAATTAATCATTTTAAACACGTCTCCTAATTGTTCGAAAAACACGTCATTTCAATGGCAAACAATTTTTTTTTGCGTTTTGCTTTACTGTAGTCTTCTTACATATATTTTTTATGGTCAATGCGAAGATGGAAAAACGCTATGTTTTAAAATGATTATATTTTCTTGAATATGCATATTTTATTTTGTCTCTTAGTCAACGAATCTTGACATTCGTCGCATCGTATTCCATAGGGAGTACATTCTCCCTCGCGACATTTGGTATAGCGGGAAAAAATCGATTTTAAGCTAAACCAGTTACACATCAGCTATTTTATCAGGTAATCTTTCCACGTTATGAAAACTAGCCCAAATGTTATATGTGAGGATGATAAAGATTTTCGAAATAGTGTTACGCCGTGAGAAATGTTTTATTTTTAGGTGAAGCGTAATTAGAAACGAAATAATAATTGTGAAGTTTGTACTCACTGTTTGTCCGTGCGAAGTCAAGACACTTGTATAAAATGCACTAATTGTAAAACCCCCCGGAGTGATTGTCCCTTCACAACGTCAGTTATCCAACGAGATTTTTATCAAATGCAAATATTTCTCGATTTGTTGTGATTGAATTCACTATTTGCGAAGTGTTTCGTTTAAACAAACGAAATAGTCGATGAGTGTCGGACGGAGTTTTCGATAAAAATGACCACGACGTTGTTTAAGACGCGATTTATATAAATAGGCGATTAAACGTTGTTATATAGTTGAGGGTTGATTTGAATGTCTGGGCAATATTTAAATGTTTTGTTGTTTGGCTGGTTGGAGCCGGTAAGAAAATCACACTCAGGGCCACCGCATGTTAAATACTTCTTTCTGTCCTCGTTGATATCCCCGGACAATGCGGATTCTCACTGGCTTATATCACGCTGTTGGCTCCCCCCATGATGACGTCACTGCGGCTGAATCGATGCTGCATGCTTTTGGCCCGCACGCTCGCTACCCGCTTTATCGTCATCGTTCCTACCCTTAAAACCTCGTATACACACGTTCTACGACTCCAACATTCTTCCCCTCTACCCTTGTTTCTATTGGCTTCACTCGCCAAGCTGTCTCTACTCTTGCTCGACAATCATGTGGCGACACCTTTCCGACAACTGTTTGCACAAAACTTGCCCAAAAATCAATTGTCGACCTATTAATATTGTCCAATTTACCGACTTGATGATAAAGTCCTGAGGCAGAAATCTGCACAGGGTCGATTTTCTGCAGTCGGCAAACCGAGACGTAATTTTCTTTGTTCTCTTCCATGGAAAGAAATATTTTCTGCGAAAATACCCAACTCAACGGATTCCCAAATTGATGTTTTCAGTTAAATCGAGTTGTGAATTAGTCATAAAGACGTTGATGCCATGACCAGCTCTTTGGCTCGTGCCGAAGTTCGTAGCCGGAGTTCCTCTCAAGAGGAATACCTTGGAAGATAAGCTCTTTTTAGGGAGCTGAGTGGTCTCTGGGATGTTGAATTGGCGCCGGCTATTTAGGGGTACGATAGCTTTTTCATATCCATCTGTACAGAACAGTCTTCTGTCAGCTACAGAAACGAGTATATTAAAATTTAGTAAAAGTCACGAGTTTGGGGACTGTTAATATCATTAGGAATTAAAAAACAAAAGATAAACAATGGTGCCACCTTCCCAATACTGGTACGTTTTGTTAATCGGATCCCTGGGTATCTGTTGTCTTTGCTGGCGAACATCTATAACTTTGACAAGTCCAACTGTCGTAGCAAAAGCTTCGATAGAGGTTGATCTCTCGTTACCTTCTCCATCGATGATAAGCCAGCGCCTGTTCAACAGTACGTCAAAAAGGCTATTATCGGCTCGTGGCAATCATCATTCGAAAAAACGGCATCACGGTCCAGTATCAAGATTCATGATCCATCTATACAACCGTCGACCTAACGCGGACATAGTACGTGCTTTGAAGCCTCTCCACGTGTCATCAGCAAACACTGGTTTCCGTAATGCCGGTGGAACGATCCTGGAGTTCCAGATTCCACCGATCAGGTTCCAGGAGGATCTTCAAAGTGCCGAATTGTTTGGAGCTTTAGGAACGATCGTTCGGGTTCGTACAATGGACCAGCGCGTCTTGGTGGACGTTAGAAGATCGCGAAAAGATGATAATTGGCGAGCTTTCGATGTGACATCGGTGATTAATGAGAGAACAAGTGATGTTGTCAAACTTTTGGTAAATGGGCGTTTGGAACTGATCAGAAGTCGAGAAGATGGTCCGATTTTGGTGCTTAGTTATGCCAAACCTAAAGTGCGACATAGTCGAGCAGTCCAAGAAGATGATCACGAGGATGGTGCGGCTGCTGCACCTTGGATCGAAGAGGGTGGCAGGCGAGTGAGACGCCGAAATTTGTGCCGCAGACGACCTCTCTACGTTGATTTTGCCTCGATCGCTTATGACGAATGGGTCGTTGCCCCACCGGGCTACGAGGCTTATCAGTGCGTCGGCAAGTGCTTTTATCCATTCGGTGATCATTTGAGTCCGACGAAACACGCTATTGTCCAGACACTGGTACACGGAGCGCTTCAAGGTACCGACGGAGTCAACGGGAAACAAGTTGGTCGAGCTTGCTGCGTACCGACCAGACTCGCACCCACAAGCCTTTTATACATCGATGCTAGTGGAACTCTGACTTACCAGTATGGTTATGAGGATATGGTCGTTGCCGAGTGCGGTTGTAGATGATTGTAGACTAATCGTTCGGTAAATAAATGATGAAGGGGGTAGTTTACCCTCAAAATTTCAAAAAACCCGGTTTCTTAAAGAATTAATTTCCGAAGTAATAAATAAAAGTAAAGAAATATTTTTTCTACGTTTCAATCGTTTGTTTATCAGCTTTATTTTTAAAAAAGTTAATAAAAGAAGTTACTAATTAGTATGCAAAACGAGATTTCACCCTTTTTCTGCATACTAAATAGATAATAACTTTTGTTTGCTAATTGATATCGAAAAATCAGCTGGACCGTGTAGTAGATAATAATTTATTTCATCTTTCCCAAAATTTGCATCCTAATCTGTCGAACAGTTTTTGAGATTTCATGTACACGGTTCCGCGAACTGTAGCTCCATATTTCATGCAATAGCTTCGTTTCTAATGGAGTTATGCGCTGTTTTTTAAGATGAAAGCTGATTAGAGCGATCTAAAAAAATCATCCTTCTACCTTAATTTATTGCTTTGCAAATTAATTCTATGAAAAAACCTGTTTTTTAGCGTTTTAAAGATAGACTATCCCTTAAAGATGTTTTACACATACATTTCTAGCCAATGGATTTCTACCTAATCGCCAAGGGTCGACATCTTTTGATGGAACCAATTTTTTTACTAGGTTTGTATGTGTGAAACATTTTGAAGCTTTGTTGTGTAACCAGGTGTCGATAAAAGACGTACTACAATTTTGTTTGCCATTCGTAGAATCTTCACATTATATTATTATCACCAACATTACAAAACAAAATTGATATATAACAATAAAAAGGCGTATCTACAGAGCAGATTCATCATAATTCTCGTGTTAACAATAAGTTCTACAACAGAAATATAATATTTGACTTTATTTCGTTTTTTTTTCTACGAACTAGATTAGATGTAGATGAGCACGATGCATGTAAACGAGTTCGAATGATTCACCGAGATTCGAGGAACGAGTAAAATCACTCGGTCGTTTATATAAAAAAAGATATTTATACATTATAAATATATTGACAAGTCTTTGTATATTTGATGTTGCCTTTTTCTCCATCAAGTCCGGGGGCCAGTGGGAGTTCCAATGGCAAATTGGGAAGGAATCGAAAAAACGACGTGACAGGAATGTATCGTGATTTGTTGTTTAATCCGACGATATTCACGTCCCAGAATGTTCAATCGAGTATGTAATTATAGAAAGCAGGAGAAAAAAAAACACTTTCAACGAATTATCTCAAGGTAACCTCCAGGAGACTTCGTCGGATTGTAGATTTAACAATTCTAACTATAAACTTTCGAGCACATCTCGTTGTTCTTCCGATTGAGAAGATAGGATTTGGCGGGCGATAGTAAAACTGAACGTTTGGTTTTCCTCAATCGATGCCTGCTTCCAGGTATCCTTTCAATTTTATAGACATTGTGTCGTACATTAGTTTCCGGTTGTCCCAATCTCATACAAAGAGAGATAGGCCCGGAAAAATCAAGATCCGTAGTTAATTCGAGTTTGGGCTCGATCGTGAGAGCGAATTCGGCTGAACTCTGTACGAATTCGGTACGAACTCGAGATTCCCCGCGCACAGCAATACCAGCTGTCATTTCGACAGAGGATTGAGCTGTTCTGGACCAAAGGCTGAGTTGTATATGTCCACCAAGATTGAAGCTCAGGGCGCCTTCTACTTCGAGTTCAGCGAGGAATCCACTTGCCAGTGGTACGTATTGACTGTGTCGATGAAGATTCGCGATGGCTTGATAAGCTGGTGTCTTTTCGGAGGCTGTGCCGGACCAAACGTGGCCCATTAATTCGCCTTGTCCCGAGAAAAAGACAAACGGTCGCACACCAACTCCAAGCAGTGAAATTTCCATTCCTGCTGTGGCAATTTCGTCTTCTTCGTTGTTTTCCATTTGGTCTTCTTCGGTCGTTGATGACGAGACAAAGCTACCGAGTCCTCCGGCGAACAAACCTAGAGAGAACAGTGCTTGCTCGTGTTGTGGAATTTTCATGACAACATCAACGACCCCTCGTTTCAATAGGCCTGAGTTAACTTCTTGGATTGTCACCAGGCTTCCGTTACTGCTTGACGAACTCAAAAACGATCTTGTAAAAGCTGTACTCAGACCGCGATAAGCCAGTACGTTCCAATTGCGGAATTTCCCGACTCCGAAAATGTCAGCTTCTTGCAAATTCCTACGGAAGTTTGGATCTTGCAGTGCCAATTGTTCCACGCGTTGACTTACGTATCGCCGCACTTCGAACATTGAGTCCCGGCTGCTAAGATATTCCAGGATTCCTCGTAAGTCATTTACCGATGGCTGGTTATCAAGGATTATATCGATAGCCAATGTACGCGCACTACTGTCACGACGGGGTGCACCGTATTGGTAAAAAGTTCTTAAAGCCGCACTTCGTATTCTATCATTCAAGTGTTTTCTACTGATTATCGATAAAGCGCGCCAAGCTGCTACACTCGTTGATCTTGTGTTGGCCATCGCGTAATCCAATAAAACTGGTATCGAACCTTTTGCACCGAGGTTTCTCAACGCCCGTAAAAACTTTAAACGACACTCGTCACCGCTACAACTTTCCAGACCAATCTCTAAGCTGGAACGCACTTTTTCCATAACACTTGGCACACCGTTTTGACGTGCCATCGCCGCTGCCGTTAACGCCAACGTTTCCGATACTTTCTCGTTTTGCAGCGTCTCCTCCGAACGTTTTATCACGTCCTTAATTATGTCTGGGTTCGGCAATGGCGACATTGACAATCCCCAAAGGTACCTCTCCGTATCGTCTCCAGTCTCATCCTGGCGAAGTATCTTCATCGCCGCCTGATGAGCAACCGGCGTTGATGCCGAACCCAAAACATCCAAAAATTGAGTTTTTATCGCATTGTTCCTTGGACTTTTTAACAATTTTGTCAATTCGTCCACTGTTGCCTCACGAACTGCGGGTATTAGTTTCAGAAACGCCGAGGCTGATTTCGCCGTTCCTAATGCTGCTTCGTCCAGAGCCTCACGATTCTCCTCGATCAACTCTTTCAGCTGGAAAAAACATAAAAACATGACACATTGAATATCAATTTTTTATTTTTTCCAATTATTCAATGCTTCTTTTTTATTCGTTTAATTGTTCAATCAATTTCTTATTGAAGCAGGGAACTTGAAGTCCAGCAGTCGGTAAAGAAGAACTTTATTCATTTGATCGAATTTGTGGGAACAATGAGAAGTACTTGAATACTAAGAAATAATAAATGCAATTCAATTCTGGACGGATTATTTCACGAAATAAAGTTTTCCTTTTAGTTTCACTAAATTAGAATCGACGTATTACCGTTCGACATCCAGAATCGGGACATGCGATCGGTTCAATTTGTAGATCCATAGAGACTTCTTTGTAGCCCGGTTGAAAATGAGCTACAGCTTGTTGAGCTGTTTGTGCTTGTAGATTTTTTAAGTCCGTAGTGGACGACGAAATTACGATGAGTGTTCTTCGCGAAGTAACGGTAGTACCGATTTTCTTATTGGCTTTGAGTGTAACTTCGTGTTGCTCATATTCATCGACACGAGCTGGTATCAACTGAGGATTTAATAGGTACGTTGTTCGTCTTATGCTGACAAGATCAACGGCCAAAATTGGATTCGGATGTTCGTCTTTCGTTTTCAGGCCCGTATCGTCACAATGATTTTTCCATTTTTCCAATACATTCGATCCGGCCGAGATGTAAGTTACGTTACACCAACCGGAAGTGTCGTATTCACGATATTTACCGTCGAGTGTACGATATTGAAAAAGCGCCACGAGACCACGCTTCAAGTTTTTCGATGACACACTCTCGTCTGGATCCAAAAATATTTTTGTCACCTCGCCGTTCTTCCAAACTCCGAAAATTGGCTTTAACGATAAATCGTCTAGCCGGGAATTGTGCTCGACAAAACCTTCGGGCTCTGGGGCACGTCTCGATTTTATCCATAATTGTGGCTTTCCCGGCTAACAGAAAAAAAAATCATATTTTAGTACTCAAGCTGTTGATGAATTGTATACAAATTATAAACTACTATACAAAACTCTGAATAAAAAAATTATAATTTTACTTATAAATTATTATTTGAGAAACAATTTAACTTCGTTGTACAGGAAACAATTTACTCTCATTTATAAACATAATATTCCTATATTTATCAAAATTTACTCCAAGCATTGTGCAGCTACGATACGAAAGAAGAAGGTTATCGAATTTCTTTTATCATTAACCGATGACCCGGCCAATCGTAAAACTAACATAGCCAACTGCAAGTTTATACTATATAATCTTTTGAGAGATACGGATAGCGATAAGTTGCATAAGAATTGTGACGAGAAAAAGATTACTCATAAAACAAATTCGGTAAACCGTAAATATGTTCGTAAAATCTCATGATTGATAATTATAATTAAATTTTAATTGAATAATAATACGATTTTCACAATAATTTTTACTAAGAACTTCTACAAAAATATGAACCTTCATTTTTAACTAACTCAAAATAATTTCTACGTTGTTTTCCTTGTACACACCTGGATTTGAAGGAGCGTAATAGTAGGATCTTTAGGATCATGCCAGACAGCGGCTACGTTTAGATCGCTCGTCAATTGAAAACCCACGTCACCGCCAGCTCTTGGGTTTCCTGCTTCTCTGGACAGTATCGTGCTAACGAGTTGATACTTTAAGGCCACTCCTACGTTCCATCCTCTTGTAGCACCGACCACGGCTGAAAACACCAAAAGACCAAAGATTCGACTAATATTTATCATTATTTTTTTCGTTCAATGCGAACTATCGATCACTGATTATAAATCTTGATCCCTGTGTTAACAATATTTAAATTTATTATTTATCATTCTTCAACGTTGTTATTATTTCTAGTACTTAAAATCTGTTTATCCCCTTCGATTGTGTTTTTCTTCGTTATTTTTATTTGATTTTATTAATTAGGATAAACACATGAGAATTAAATATCACATCGACGAATTGTGAACAAGCCGGGAGTCACGGGTCGACTACCAAACGTGGACACTTGGTCGGGGCTTCTCTCTCTCTCTCTCTCTCTCTCTCTCTGTCTGTCTCTTTCTTTCTTTCTCTCTCAAAAATGCCGGAGAAGACAGCTGCGTGCATTGACTGTACCAATTCAAATGTGTATAAAGATATGTATAGAAATGTATACACATAAAGTTATGCGTATACAGTTGTGAGCCTATGTATACAATCAAAGACCCCTATCGGTAAACTTATCCGTGATATTAAGCGTCTGTTTAAGTCGTGGCGATTCTTCACGCGACGCTACTGCCCGCACCGTTAATCGGCAGAACGCTTCAAGGCACATGTTACACGACGTTGGTGTTTACTTTTTAGGATACGAAATATTCCAATCCTTGCGATGATTTATATTTTTTTAAATTTCGTTTTCATTTTAGTGAATGAACAAAAGTTTGGAAATTATATATGGAAAAGTATTTTATTGTCCAAAAAAAATCCATTGGGGTGAATAAACAATAGTTTGGGAAATATGAATAGTCGTAAGGAGAAGCAAAGATTTTTTCATCCGAAAAATGAATTTTTTTTTTTGGAAAATATAAATAATCGTAGGGGAGAAATGTTCTGTATTGCAAAATGTAAATAGTGACGTCGTATAACATGTGCTTTGAGGCACATATTACTTATTGAAATGAATTTTTCGGGGGAACATTTTTTTTAATTTTTTTGACGTTTAAATTGTTTTTTTCAAATACCCGCAATGAGTAGTTTTACTTATGACTCTTTTTAGTTGTCCCAGCTAGCGTTTTATGTATCCGGAAGTTAAGATATGATTTTGGTGCACGCTTTATATTGGAAGCTCGTTGCTTTTCAAACTCAACGTTCAAAATTACCGACCATTATTGCTCACGGAGTATTTATTAAGTGAAGTGAAAAATGGAATAATTTAACTGATGAGCTTCGAGCTCGTTGAGGAGTCGAACGTAAATTGAACGAACGTGTTATCTTCAAGAATTATCAGTCATTTTTTTTAAATTAACTGTTCAGTTGATTGACTTATTCGACTCGTGTAATGTACAATGCTGTTGAATTATTTGTTTGTCAGTTGATTTTTATCATTTTACAATCGATTTATTGTTCCGAAAAAAAATTTAAGTTTCGGACGAGAAAATAAAAATAATTTATGAAAAATGGAATTTAACGAAACGAGGATTATTTATTGCAATCGTAAGATTTTTTAATAATTACCTGGTGCCATCTGACAACACGAACCTGCAACAATAATAACAATAACTCTGATCATTAAAAAACAAACAAACAAAACATAATATAATATAAACAATTATGATTTCGAACAAATACGAAGTGCAAAGAGAAGTTAACACAGGATAAAATATTTTCTCACTCCCACTCTCTCTTTCTTTCGCTATTATTCAACGGTATATTTTTTGCGACATTGCCACCGATGACATTGCGGTTTTAATCTCAATTTCACGTTAATCCCGCGAATCTTTCGAGCCGGTAAAACGAAACCGGTTAAGGGGGAAGGTCGTGACAAAACAAATTAAACTGTCTTTTTTTTAATCAATCGACAACTGAGATGACATTTGATATTGTTTTTTCAGAGACGACTCTGATGAAGCAATATTCCACAAAAAATGGAAATCGTTAGGTAAAAGAAGAAACGGTCGTGTCTCTTTTTTCAATGTCATTATTGAAATTAAATGAAATTTATTTGAAACTCGCCAATAAAACTCCAAAAATCTTAACGTCACCATTTTTCCCGCCATTGAATTCAAAGTACGAGACACGTGGCGTAACATTATCGATCGAGGAATCGGTTTGAAGACTCAGCTGGTAACAATACTGAGCTTTGAGGATAAGAAAAGAGAGAGAGAGAAAGGAGTGAATGTAAGGAGAAGATGAGGAGAAGGGATAATAAAGAATGGCACCAAGTTGAGGAGGATCGGTAAGCGAATGATTGACAAACGAGAAAGAAAGAAGAGCACAAGAAAGAACGCTGGTGGTGGATACACGAGTGTGAAGTTTCATGTAGCACGGATGGCGTAGCGCAAGAGAGTGACTAACGGTCGGTAACTCACCGAAGAGGGCGACAAGGCAGAAGAGTGAGAAAGCCAGTCCGTAAGGTCTCGTTTGTCTTGGAGCGGCCATTCCACGTGCCAAATTAATCCCAAAGGCGAGTTTTTACACACAAAAAAGAAATAAAAATAAAAAGAATATCCTCTTGTTTATATTCTCTGCCGAAAATCCGCGGTCGTTCAAGCTCAGTTATCGAACTGACGAAGATGAGGATTTTACACGACGCCGATGAAACTTCGCTGTCTTTCCACCTCTTTTCGAAGCCCTCCTGTACAATTTTCCTTCGCTTGTGCTTCGTGTATGATGCTTCTGCTAGTACGAATAAACACGGAATAATTAGAGAAAGAGAGAAAGATAGATAAAACACAAGTTGCGTGTACAGGAATAAGAGATAGGGATAAAGGAGAATGAGCGAGACAGAGACAAGCTCGCCGCAGCCTGTTATCGTTTGCCCCACGCCAGGCTGCCTCTCTTTCTCCGCTATATCTAGGCTGTCCGTCCTCACCGTCCTCACCGTCCTCACTGCGTCCTCACTGCGTCCTCACGCTTCATCCAACCCGAAGAATCCTCCTCGGAGGGGAGCCTTCCTTTTTCTCTCTTTCTTTCACTCTGTCTCTTTCTTTTTTTTTCTCTCTCTCTCTCTCTCTCTCTTTCTTTAATACGAGAAAAGAGGGAGGCTATTGGATACTTTACTAGATCATTATGCACTTCACTAGTAATTTGTGTATTATTCTACACCGCGTTAAAAACTATTATATAAATGTGTTTAAAAATATATATGTGTGTCTGTTTTTGGAGAAAAAAAAATGCCAAAGACTATCAACCGACTAATTTGGGATAATTTAATTTTAAGAATAAGCGGATAAACAATCTTACAGAGTATTTTAATTGTTTAATTCTTCGTGTGTAGACCTGGCTCTTCCAGATACATGTGACAGCTTCATTTTTTTGACACTTCCAGTTGTTTCCTTTACAAACCCTTTTCACATAATAAACCCTTCAAAAAAATTTAAAATACATTCTTTCCGATGAATAATTTCATTAATCCGAAATTCAGTGGCATCGAGAAATTTGAAGAAGAAAATAGGAACATGCACGATGGAAAATAAAATAAATAGAAAGAATGTTATAATAAATACGAGAAGAGGAAGAAAGCGGTAAGAACAAGGAGTACGAAGTAGGGAACGAAAATAAAGTTGGTGAAGATTCAAAAAAAAAGGCAAAGAGGGGAATACCAGTTCCTGATTGTAACGACAAGTACTTCATGAGCCTCTCACAAGTCCTCATATTCTTGTTACGTGAACGAGGAAGTTTATTTTTCTCTCTCCCTTTTTCCATTGCTCCTTCATAAATTTTGATTCTCAATCAATTTTTCAACCCTTTGCGATTCACTTTATTTGCAGCTATTTTCATTGTTCCTAGACGCTGCGTGTTTATTTCGCAATTGTCTTTATTCAAATGATACTCTACCGATTTATCTATACGACTTTGCGAAGTTTGAAAATGACCATTTGAAGTTAAGCGCTTTCGTGGAAAAAATGCTAAAATCCTACTTCCCTGAATTAAGTCAGTGAAACTTTGCAATAAAATCAATTTGCCAAGTCGACCGCAATGGATTCGTGTTGTCTAACAGCTGATTTGAATGAACATGCAAACTAACCTAACTAAAAAATTCATTAGTATTGAAGCGTAATTAATTATTATGATATTGAATTCCCACTTAATAAACATTATTTATTTCCAAATAATTACCATATAATTTGAAAAAAATAAGTCGCGATTCATTTTTTTGCAGCTATTTTCATAGTTCCTTGACGCTACATGTTCATTTCGCAATTGGCTTTATTCAAATGATACTGTACCGATTTATCTATACGACTTTGCAAAATTTGAAAATGACCATTTGAAGTTAAGCGCTTACGTGGAAAAAATACTAAAATCCGACTTCCCTCAATTAAGTCAGCGAAACTTTGCGATAAAATCAATTTGCAAGTCTACCACGATGGATTCGTGTTGTCTAGCAGCTGATTTGAATGAACATGCAAACTAACCTAACGAAAAAACTCATTAATATTGAAGCGTAATTAATTATTATGATATTGAATCCCCACTTAATAAACATTATTTATTTCCAAAAAATTACAACATCATTTGAAATAATAAGTCGTGATTCAACAACTTCCGAACACAAAGTTTTGTGTGCAATTTAAAAATTCGATATCGAATACAATCAGAATCGAAAAATTTCTTACCAATGTTTAATTTTTTTCTATTTAAATGTTACTTTATGTTGCACCAATTATTGTCTTCTTTTTTTAAAATCCATTCGTCCATTTTTCACACTTGTGGGCATGGACAATGGAGCACAAAGATTTTACTGCACCGTGTTTATTTTTTTTTTGGCATTGAAAAAAAAATCACCAACGTATTTTCGTTCAATAATGACAAGATTTATGCGTGATACTAGGCGAGATTTCTACGTAATCGACTGTTGAATTTCGAAGCTCTCGTTCACACACTCGGTTCGTACTAGAACGAACTCCCATTCGAAAGACCGAGTCTCTCTTATCGTTCGAATAACCAATTCGGAACTTTGACCTCTTTCTATGTATGTACAGCCTTTTCGGGTGTGTATTGAAATCGTTAGTATGAGCCATTTGCTCATGAATTTTCCCCCCAGTAATCATTTTTCTGCTTCTTTTTTTCTCTCACTATTTACACATTGTTATTTCATAGGTTTCGACGTTATTTTCCTTTTTTATTTCTACCATTGAAAAGCAACGCATTTCTCGGTTCATTTATGTTTGCCTCAAGGCCAATATTTCGCACATTATATGGTTCTGGTTATTACACACCGAAGACTTCCGGCTTGTTTTAGTTTTATCAAACGTACGAAGCAAGGAAACTTTTTGAAATCGTCAACTTATTTTTTTTATATTTTTTTCCCACAGTAACTTCGCTCAATCAATTCAGCGATATGCTCAAAAGCATTAACAGAGACTGAACAAGAAAAATCATGTTTTTATATCCTCTATTATTATTATTTTAATGAATTTATTGGGTGATAGAAAAATGAATTCATTCGGTAACTTCGTAGATTCAAAAAATCTTTTTTCTCATTACTTCGAAATCATTGATGTCTGCTCAATTTTTGGCAACGTTCGTATTCCTTGGAGGGGTACAATATAATTTGAAAAAAATTGATAATCAAGTTGACCGGATGAATTGCACGATATAATAGCGATCCCAAATTCAATCGAGGGATCTTCTTGTCATACGGGCGGACGGATGCAATTGCTCGCTGAGTGACACACGCTATGACATATATCTACTGTAGTGCGTTACGAGCAGACGAAAAAAAATCACGACCCTCCTTACGACTTTATACACTCAGAGATGTATGTACTCTTTAAATAAATTATATAGGATGTCTGAAAAGTTACTGGAAAATTCTGAGGTTCGATAGATTACAAAATTCCGAAGAGATAAATCCTAAGACATTTTTCTCTCCGATGGACTGTTCAGAAACTATTCATTGATTAGTAACGACTAATCCGGCGAAGCGATAAGAAAGGGGCGTGGCTTCCCAAAGCGATGGATTGGCTGCAACTAAATAATCAATTCGTCACGAACAGTGCGTCGGACCTGAAAAATTTCAAATCCTTTTTTTTCAGAATTCAGGGGTTTGTTTACGGTATGAATCTCAAGGGCTATTTAAGGGACACTCCATATATTTTCTTTGATTTGTCAAATTAAAATATTTATATTTTCTGTGAGAGTAGCAATGGAAAATGCTCTTTAGCAATTGGTACACATATATTTGTAATATACCGGCGTATAACAAAGTTCCCTCGGGGTTATCACAACGCTCTTGTGCGTTTTGAATACATGCGCGACAACGAGAGATTATTTTTCCCTCTCGGAATGTTCTTCATGTACGCTAATTATAATATCAAACTACACTATACAATAGCGCAGAAAAATAACGAACGAAGGAAAGTAGAAAGATTTAAAACAGTCGGCTTATGCATGTTTACGAGGAGAAAAAAAATTGAAAACAAAAAAATTGTTACAGAGCGTTAAAAAGTCACTTTGGTTATTAGTCTTGATTGCTCTTTCTCGAAAGGGTATAGTTATTGGCGATTATGAGAAGACTTCACCAGATATGAATATTTCACAAAAATAAATAAATGAATCAGTTCATTAATTCCTGATATTTCGAATTAATCATTAATTGCGTAGAAATTGAATGATATATTATTTAAAATATTTCCAATCATTCAACAAGAAGTCTATATAGCTAATTTATAGCTAATATTTATTATATTTAGCTAATAATTAATTACTTGACCATTCAAGTATTAAAAAAATCCATTATAAAAAGTTCAAAAGTATTTGTAACTCGTTCCACGAATTATTTTCCGTACATCGTTATTTTTTTAATAAAAGGGCAATTTATTTCCGATTGCCTCAATATCCGATGGTTATATCGATGAGCCATATTTTTTCGCCAATTTTCCAGGTTCTCCATCTTCGTTTGAGGGTTATTGCATTTGGTTATCGATGTATTTGGATCGATCCAATTGTCCTTTAACTTTTAACTCTCCTTTAGATTGCCAACAGCTGAATCGTCGGACGCCATGGCAGTCGTGACTTATGTATATACATATGTATGATTGTAGTAAATAATCATAACTCGTATGGGTTAGAATGGGCGGAAAGGAGAACGAGAAAAACCATTCGTAAGCGTTGGGCAAAATCCTCTTTTCCTCTCTCTCTCTCTCTCTCTCCCTCTCTCTCTTTCGTTCTGTGGATGTTCGTGTATTTATTGCTGTTGTTGGAGGCTGTTTGTTGCAGCAATAACGGTAATGGGTCTGACCGCCCACTTGGAGAGCCCAGGACAGAGCACGAGCAGCCACTCCATGCTTTATTTCCCTTACCCCTCGTCCCTTTGCAACCCGCTGACTCGTGTGTTCACGACTCAGCTACAAGAGCCCCCCCAACACCCCAGCAAATTTTCCTCATCCAACGTCGCACGAACCCCTGTTTCTTCCACCCCCATTCCCCTCCCCCCTCTCTTTTGCTCGAGCGATTTATCCTCGGGTAATTAGCGCGGCTAATAATTAATGTCCGGCTCTCTCGCGCATTGTCCTAATTATCAAGCGCGAGTATATACCCAGCCAGTGCAAACCTTTTAAGAAATGAAAGAACATTCGAAATAAAACAATGGACGTTCCTGGAGACGTCGCCCATGGTGTGGCTTACCCCCCTGACAACCCCCTTACAACCCCTTGCTACAATGTTTTCCCTCTGTATAACCAGCCTTTCTTTCCTCGACGACACTCGTCGATTCGCCGGAGTGAAAAAGCTTTTCTTTTACAATTGATGCAATCGGATTTCCTCAAACATCCATTTTATATCATTTTTTTTTTCAACACAGCTTTCTAGCATAATACAGATTTTAAGATTTTAAGTAAAATATGTTCTTTCTTATGACAAGTTACGAAATACTTTTATTTCGAATATTAATTGACATTTTTTCAAACTCGTTATTCAGGGTGAAGCTCCCTTAAAGAGGCTCCGACACGAACGTCTCACCAACGGAAAAAAAAATAATTTTTAAGTATATCATAGATAAAGTACCCATATTCACGTATGCAAAGTTTCAGGTAAGGTCAACGACTAAATAAGAGAGATAAAAATTATTAAAGTTAGGATTTTTAACAAAGGGCTTATGGAAAAGTCACCCTCAAAAGACTTGTATCAAGTAATATCTTCGCATTCACGGAATAGATACTGAACAAAAACTACAGTAACGTTGATTGGGTTATAAGGGTACCAAATACAATAAAAAAATATTCGATCAACGACTTATGTAAAAAGATATTTAATGTTAAAATGTCGAAATACTAGAAGTTCCGACAGGTTTCGCGACCGTATGAAGATTCGGCAGCGTCGCAGAAATCAGGTGTTCTGTATAACGCAGAAGCGCATGCGCGAGAATTAAATCATCAGGTACGTAACCTTAAATTCGCTTGTGATTGACGTATAGGTAGAAAAGTTGGTTTCATCGTAACAAAATAAATAATTTAATGGATTAATGAAACCTGTCATCTATTTCTCAACAATAATGAAAAATAAATTTTTATTATAAAGTAAACAGACATCTTAGAAATTTCATATCGCATAGCGTTTATTAAAAATGATAAATATCTTAATAAATTACTAAAGCAAAATATATGTATCAAATCAAGTCTTTCTGAGTTATTGAACTGTTTGATCAATGCATTTTTTTAATAAATAATACGCTGTAAGCTCTTTTAAAAAATGAAAATTTTGTACACAATAACACGCGACGACCAACTGGGTGTCATGAGTACAACAAAGAAATTAGAGGAGAGGGTGAGATGGAGAATTGCGATGTTGCCGTACTTCTCTATACAGTATCGTAAAATAAAATTGTACTAATTTTACGGTATTTATTTATCGATATACAACTAATAATGTTTGTATAAAAATACCAATAATTTATAACCAACTGTATCATGACAAATATGCGAATTACAAAATAATAAAAAAGGGCCCTGCTTATGCGCCCACGTAACCCGTCCCTACGTGACGGAGTTTCCTTAAGTTTTTATAAGTTTTAGCCTCTATAGCGGGTTGAGAAAAGGAGTTTTTAATATGACATGGGGAATAAGGTCTAGGAGGAAGGATGAATGATACAGATAAGAAAAAAAATGATGAGGTCCCGAATGACGTTGGCGCTAGTCTGTGATTTTATATGTGTGTGTTTGTCTGTGCCTCTGTGTGTATGTGCGAATGAGTTACGTTCGGACAAGTTATTAGAGTTAAAGCGCAGACGGGAGCAGTCGCGCGAGCGAGGGCCCAAGCAGCTATCCATCAGGGTGCTTTTGTCGCCCTAATGAGAGCTTGAATTATTCAACTTGAAGTACTGCTGGTCGTCTCTCGCCTTCTACATTCCAGCATCCCTTATTTGCAGCCGTACATTCTGCACACGTTAACCTGGACACTCTCCCAAACACGGATGAAAATTTGAAGAAAAAAAAACACAATCTTGGCTGTTTTCTCATTTATAGTTGTGCAATCTAAAAAAAAAAAAAAAATCTCGACGTTTTCCTTTCATACGCGAACTCCATGCACAAGACGTTGGATCACCGAAGAAAATCTGTTTTCATGCATAATTTTGACATTATATTCCTGTCAGAATTGTAGCTGCTCCTAGCATATATATAGACTGGCATAATATGATATTAATGCGCGTATGATGATGATGATAATGGTGATGACTATAATTCTTTTATATAAAAGCAGCATTGCATATTACACTTTATCGTGTAATGAATTCTCTCGTCCGGTAATGGATTTTCAAACAAATTGATTCTAGTCATTGAATCGTTTTCCTGGATGTATATACAAGCTTTCAAATAATAATCCATAGGGAGATGCGTTGCCTCGTGCATCACAGTCAATAAATCACGAGAACGCTCACGGACAAATGGTTTCCCCGACGATTGCGTCTGCATTATCAATCGTCAAACTATAAATTATCAAACATATCATCATCTCTCGGGTTTGTTAAAGCATCCATCTATACATTTGTTACTAACGTGTTCTCTCCGTCATCATAGTGATAACAAATGTCGAGGTTTGCGTTGTCAAAAAACCTGATGAAAAAGCCACTCAGCCGTTTCTAATTATTTTTCTTTTTTGCCACGAGAGGAAAAAGGCGCGTGTGGTCCTCGTGAATGAAGAAGGTTAAGATTCCGTCGTTTGTCGGAAGCAGGGGGCGGAGAACGAGAGTTGAAAAGAAGCAAGCAAGAAAAAAAAACGCAAAGAGAAAAAAGGAAGAAAAGAAAGGGCAAAAGGTACAGAGGAAAAAAAGAAAAGAGGTAAAAGTTGAGGCGTATGATGAGGAAACGTAGGCGTAAAAGATACGAGTAGGCGATTCGGAAGAAGAGCCCTGAAACAGCCTTCTCCGTTGTATATAGAATTTATATAATAGAGGATGGACGAAGGGGGTAGGTTTGAGGGGGAGGTTGAGAAGGAGACATCTGATGGCAACGTTGGCTTTGGTGGAAAAAGAGGAGAAGGACAGAAGCACGAGCTACATTGGCAAAGCTATTATAACCGCTCGAGCGAATCTCTATTAAAACGTGTTTACACTGGCTTAGGGGTTGACTCAAGCCACCCCTTACCAGTAGGTCGGGGTATATATATCCGAGGGAGATAGCGAACCGAGCGTCCGCACGTCCGCGCATTACCCACCACCACCACCACCACCACCACCACCATCCTCACAACCACCACCACCATCATCATCCACCGAAACCTGTATCTTCGTAACCTTCCCCTATGACGCTTCTTCGGTTTACCCATCATTGTATGAAACTGTAACCCTCCAACGGCATCAGAGCATAATGCGTGTACCAAGTATGTGTACATACGCTAGGGCTCTATAGAGTAGCAGGTTCAAGTGGTGTGTACACCATATTTCGTGTTCGCCAACCTACCACCCTCCCGCTCCTTCTGTTACCCAAACTCATCCAACCCAAGCAGCGGAGTAATGCCTATCTAATTGTCGCGTGTATGAATAGTGAATCCCGAAGCACTCCAGGCTATGAGCCAGATCCGAGCTAACACAAGGGGAGCATATGAGCTAATCTATATTACGATAGACCAAAGACGAGAGGGTGGTAGGAATCGTACGAGCCAAGCAAGCCTTAAAAGAAAGACTAAAAACACCGAGATACATGGCTATGTAAGCGTTGGAGATCCGGAGATATGTGGATATAGGGATGATGGGTCGATAGAATTTTCAGCAAATTGCCACTCTATCCTTAAGAATCTTTAGTCTTATTACACGAGTCTCATGAATTTATCATTGAACACATTGGGCGATTTTTCATTAATATTTCATGGTTCATATCACTTCAATTTTAATAATATTGCCCATTTTTGATAGTCAAGTTTTGAAGAGCTGCAGTTCTCCTAAATTCTTTTGTTCCTTCGTGAGATGGCGTCGTGATCAAAATCATTTAAGAGAAAATCTCTGACGTAGAAAAGCCTATGAGAATTCTTATGACTTCCGTGTTAATTCGTTACGGCTAGTAAGATCGAGGATCGTCTCACGATGATCGAGGTTGGCTATTGAAAATGGCTATAATGGTCCACGAACAATGGTCAGGCGACTGTAAACGTCCATCCACTTTCCCGAAAAGCTTCCGGTTGACGCGTATATATTTTCACTAGGCCTTCAAACGTTTCTTGCTGTTTTTTGTATGGGCACGTGCCGTTACAGTCGAGTATATCGAACGGTACTCGTAATCGCCGGGGCGTGTAACCCATCAGAGTGACCCCAGTAGTGAAATTTCACCATTTTCCATCTCACCCCAATCCTTAATTCCCCTTACTCTCTTACTCTTGTGGCTATATAATCTTCGGGTTACAAAATGTGAATCAAAAGCTATCACGACCGGATCTTGTCAGGGTTGGAACATAAGGGATGACGACCAAGCGCATAAAAAATCTAATGATCGTAGCGCAGAACGAAGAGTAAAGAGGGTTCGAAGAAGAACAAGACAGGGAGCGGTTGAAGGCAGGAAGAAATGCTACTTTAATAACCCATAATAATATTCATGGCTATTAACATTATAAAAGAGCCAAGAGAGCATGAGACCAGCAGTTTGTACACGACTCCTTTTTGCATAATGTAAGATCCCGGAATATAAGACGCCAGACTTTTGGTGTATCATCGAAACGAATGTTGCATATGAAAGCGAAAGACATTACGTGCAGTCGTATCAATCTCGTATTTTTCTTGCCGTAAAGCCAATAAATAATCGTTTGGCTGAGGCTTGAAACACGATGCAAAAGAAGGTTCATTTTGCGGAAAAAAATGGTTTCTGTCGAATAATCCGCTTTAGTGCGTTTAAAATTACATGTTTACAAAAATCAACAGTGAAATTTAACGTTATTTTGAGTTTTTGATCGGTATTCATAATGCGTTTATAAATTGCACGTTAGGATGAAAAGAAGAAAATAATGGGGGCGATTATTCGGTTTACTGTGGGTGTTCATGAGTCGGGCACGTGTAGATCTCTACGTCGGGGGATAGAAAAGGGGGAAAATGTAATGTTAGGGTGGATCCGGAAGTTGAAGCTCAGCCTACTATATTTGACTTCGAGAATAGGTTTCCCTTCCGTTTCCGTTTGCACTTCGATAAATCTGTTAATCGTTCGATTAAGCTACAAGACAATCATTGATAGTAATCTGCAATGTCAGATTTCTCCCAAAGACAAAATCTAGCAACGGCGAATTCGTATAGAGTGTTTTTTTTTTTGTAGACCAGATTCAATGGTGGGTGGCCACGACGATGACAAGTTTGTAAACGTACAGTACAAAGAATACGATTCTCTATTATTTCTGAACACATTGGGCTTTTTGTTATTGTGCATCGAGGATTAATGGCCTCATGTGGGGCTTAAAACCGTAGGAGTGTGTGCAAAACTCGAGGATGTAAAGTCGCCTCTTTCTCTCGTCGTGTCGCGGATATTCATTGTTACGCGTGTGTTCCCTCCGACGCGTGCCGTTCTCCTCTACTTTCGCATAAAACAATATGGCAGAGCAGACGACTCGTGTCCCCTTGAATGACAGGATATATATACGATATATACACATAGTAGAAGTCAGCCTGTGCATGGGAAGACACATCGCACGTACATTATGAACTTAATGAAATTAAAAATTCATCGGGGAACTCGTTGAATCCACCTGAGCCTGAACGAGGATAATAAGTGGATTAAAACTCCGGACTGATGGAGATCGCTAATGAATAGATGCAAAAAATAATTAGCTGTGGTTCATAATGACAAAAGAATAGTTAAACTTCTATAATTTCACTCGATGGCTCTTAAATATATTTTTATTCATAGCGAAAGAGTAATTAATCTTCTTAGTCTATTTATTGTTGATATCTCGAAGATTCCCGAATGCAAAATAGGGGTTGGTGTATTTGAATTACAAGCGGTTCGATCCAAAGGGTTAGTTCGGTATTATCGAGATTGGTCGCGCGGGTTTGCTTTCTGGCACCTGAACCTTCATCCCCCTTCCCTTCTCCTCTGCTTCTCGGTCTAGTTGGTTCATGGCGTCCACCACGTAACATCCCCAACTCAAAGCCCTTGTACATTACTAGTTCTCTGTCCCAACAAGCTCGCTGCTCTACTGGATGCTCTCACGGGGCCCCAATCACACCGGTAGCCGCTAAGTGCGATCCATTACCCGTAATGGAATGCGCCAATTATAACATTTGCTGAATAATTGGCCGGTCGGATGCAGGAGACTGAAGCTATTCAGGCTTCACGAGGCATACGATGTTAGTAATGAATCAGGCAAGGTTAAAAGAGACGAGCACTGGTTAAAGGATAGTTTTTAAATTACCTTGCAATAATTCGATGTTAGCGATTTCATAGGAATATTTATATCTATATGTTGGATATAATATGGTATACTATGATATTTATACCGCGTATATCGCCCGATGGAGTTCAAAAACGCTCGAGAGAGAATATATTCCGAGCAAACATCAAATAAATCACTTAATGAATACAGCGAGAGTGGCCGCGAAGCTAAAAGGCCATTTGATCCAGGGCGCGTACTATGTGGTCTCGCGTAATTGTTTTTCTACCAACAAAAAATCGGATACTTCATGGAAATTGCTCAAAACAAGCCCCTCGATATATAACCCACAAATTGGTAACTATTCAATTATTCAAGAGTGCCAGCTTCGTACCACATCGATTTGTACTTACGCCGGTAATATTATCGATACCAGGCCGTTTGAATAATCACACCGCTGTATTTAATACCATACAAGCTAATTCGATGGTGAAACTACCCTATATGCTAGATTTCATTTCCAGAAATCCTCTCCAGCGAACGTAATATCCTTTGTTGTGTATTTATTAGATCGAAAAATATTTAATTTTGAAAACAGTTAGAAAAGTGGTGCTTCGGGTATATAGTCTTAGAGCGAACTCTCTTTTTAAATGTACTTGTCTCGAGTCGCAACCGTGACTCTAGATTTATTCGTTATTCCGGTCTTTCAATTATGCAAAAAGGTTCGCTGTCAGAAAGATTGCAAAACTCATCACAGAAAATGTTTAGTTTTTTTCAAATAGCATTCAAGTTTCTCTTTCGTTATAATTGCACGTAGATGCCATTTTATTTTTGCCTTGACTCAATTTACATTTTGTGCTACGGGGTTCATCGTGTACTCTCCGATCATCAAAGTGCCAATTTCAAAGGGCATCAATGGATACACATGACACATATACGAAAGCACAGCGAGGCGAGTGTTTTCGCGCGTGCCAACTGATCGAGGCACGATTAACGAACCGTGCAAAATCTACTTATTGACAGAGTAAGCTATGAACGCTTCTGCGGGGGAAACACCCCTTGGGTATTTCAGCGGTGTCGGGTTTGTTCTTGCGTTTATTGTCGAAGTGTTGGCCTTGACGCTCCGCACAATATACGCAAGAATAAATGCTATTTAAATGGTGTGTTGTTAGGCTAAAAATGCTTGGCAGGTTATCTTTAAATCGCGACACCAGAAATTTTGTTGTTGAGAGTTCATTCTGTAGCTGATTGAATTCAGGTACGTTACTGAACTTGAAGTTTGAAGTATTTTCCAACGAAGAATCGATCGAGCTTTTTCGGCTATGAATTTAATTATTCCTTGAAACATTAGTTTACATAATTACCTTACGTGAAAGTCATCAATTTGGTCATCGAGCTGCATGAGTTATCGAATTGGCTGCAGAGTTACGTAGCATTTTTAATTACAATGTGGCACGCGAAGTAACGTCTTTGACATGCAAATTGGCCGACAATGAATTTTGTAAAACCTTTTACCACGGCGCGCGGACGCGAAACGAGCGCGTCGCGAGGTTATCTTCTAGAGAAGGAGAAGGACGGAGCGAGGGAAAGATTGAGTAGGGAATGTCAAGAGGGATGAGTTTCGGTGGGACTGGGAGAGAAAGAGCTCGAGAGAAAGGGAGAAAGATGAAGTGCTGGAATGGGAAGAAGCAAGAAGCGGAAGACACGGGACGACGTCCCGGTATTAATCACTGTCTGTGCTCCGCTACCACCGCCTCTCCGTTTTCACGTCACGAATTTCTTCTCGCCATATTGTGGTGTGAGTGCTCTCGTTCTCCTTGCCTCTCCTACTCGCTCTTCTTGACTAGCGGAGCGGTACCGGGGCTAGTTCGATTCCCGGGATTGTATCGGAAATTTATTACGTACTGTTATATATCGAGAAATCCGTGGACTATATATTTCTTGCTCCGTGAACTTCACAAATTATTTATCGGAGAAAAAAACTTTTCCGATTTGAACTCAAATACGTTTTATGACGATTGAAAAGTGTGAAAAAACGACAGTAGCTTTTTAATAACAATCACTTATATGATTAATATCGTCCAATTGTTCGATTGATCCGATTGACCTTAATCCTCAAATTACCTGCTGTTTCATTCCGTTTTATCACTATTTCCTATAATAATATTTGTTGAATGATAATTTTCATCTACTCTCATTAAATCTATTGGATCAAACACAAAGGATCCTCTCAATTGGCACTTACATCCGGAATTTCAGATTCCAGAGCCTAGCTTGGTAGACAGGGATGTGAAACACAGTTTCTACCACTGTTGGCTCGACCATTAACCCAATGTTCAATTACCAAGAAATTCCTCGTAGGTACTACTCTCACGTACTATCGTGGATAGAATCACGAAGGAATCTTCCAAGTAGCGTAAGTAGGTATATCCTCGAGACGTAGTTAAGGGTCGATCGTGTCTCTCAAAGTGGCCTGGCGCCTCTTCTAGCTATGTTCTGCACCAGTTTTCATCCCTCTCTCCTTCTTTCCTTCATTTACGATATAGAGATAGACGTCTATACTCGGGTTAGTGGCGGTAGGATGAAATGGTTGGGTGTTCACACGGAGCTGTGTACTCGTGTTGGAGCAAAGCGAGCTAGGTCGAAAGTGAGAGAAGCAGAGGATGAGAGAATGATAGAGAGGAAGAAAAGGGGATATAGAGGAAAGCGCGCGCGGCACGCTGTGGAACTCTCGTGGAGGGTTGCGAAAGGCAACACTCATCCCACGAGCATACACACCGGGGGATAAACCATGATGTCGTTGATTAATACGGTTTACCAGTAAGTGTAACGGAGTGTGCAGATAGTACGCGCCCGGCAACCCTCCTATTTCAGCCCCACGCCGCGTTTCATATCTCTTCGCGTATTTCTCCCACCGGTTTCAAAGCCGCGTTCAGACCTCGCGGAAGCACGGACCACTTTCATCGTTCCACCCCCGCCGCTCTCCCGCCATCGAGGCAACGAAGCTTTTAGGATGGAGAACTCCCACCAGATGCCACCAGGATTTCCCACCACTGGTAAAACTTGCAACCTCCTCCTCTCATTCGGCGTGAGGCTGACATCGAGAAACTAGGGAAAACCGGGGTTGCCACGTGCCGATCAATGGCGTCTTGTTCCCGATTGGTCGAGTTTGCCGGGCCAAGCCCCACGCGCCGTCGCTCCCTTCAAGACGGCGCGAAGGAGAAAACGGGGGGTTGCAATGATTATATACAAGGAGGCCGCGTGGGGGAAAGACTCCAAAGGCGAAACACCGCTCTTTCCTCCCTGCGTCTTAACGGAGCTTCAAAAGGAAACGGGGAAAGACGGAGATGGAGCGAGTGCAAGACAGTTCAAGAGTGGGAACATTGATTGCCAACGAGCTTCGTCCGGTTTTCCTTCCGGAATGTTTTTTCGTCTACTTCTACTGCCACTTTTTCTCCTTCTACCTTCACTTCTCTCTTTCCACTTCGTCCCTAGGGGTTTTCAAACGTGGTCGGAACCACCTCTCTTCTCCCTACATTTCTCCGCCATACCGTCTTCTTCCCGCCATCATCTCGGCATCTTGCCGGAAAACTCGTGTGTCTTATGGAGTAAGAGGAAACGGAGCTCAGAAGCGAAGATTTTCTTTCTCGTTCCCTCTCAGTGGGTCGTGCGTGATCTGAATCTAGACACGAGGGATCGTTGCGAGCAAGTAAAAAATGGACATTTTCGATTTTGAAATAGTGGTGAATTAATGCCCGAAACGACTTGTGGCGATTGAAAAGGTGGCACGCGATCGAGACTCTCTGTAAACATCGGGATAATGATATTAGGAATAAAATAAATTTAGAGATTAATAACAATTATGAATTCGTCACGAGAACAAATTTATTCTATACAACTATTTTATTTTTTTGTTTATTTTTATAATAATCGAATCTACTGTTTTTATGCTAGGTATTACTTTATTATTTATAATAATATATTGTATTTCGTTTTTATTTTGGCTTATTAAATTGGCTTGAAGTATAGAGCCCCTGATAATAATCCTGGCTCCGGGTCCGTGACAATAATCGAATTTTTTATAATACACAAGTTTCTACAGGTTGATCATTCTAATATCCTCGTCTTGAAACGGCCATGTTGACAATACAAATTGTCAGCATTTCGATTGCTTCGACGTTTCTTAATTCGGAGTTCCTCAGTGGTCTTGGGAACTCAGAATTAAGAAGATCATATTGGATTGCACATTTTCGTTTCTTTATCCAGCGAAATTCTCGTTGATGTTAAACAGAGTTTGATTATCAATGTCGCTTTGAATCGTCCATGATTTCCGGATCTTCTTTCGTGCTCGGTTGAATCTGATGGACAACACTCGGCAGATGATGATGGTGATGATGATGATGCTCGGGTCTTCTAGACAAACCGAGTAACGGCGGTAACAATGGCAATGGTAAAGGTAAGGGCAAACCACCGGGAAATCCTGCTAAACCGCCTAACAACGCTGTGGCGGTTGAGTGTTCTTGCGCCTTCCGTCTTAACTCGGCGAGGCTACTGTTTCTGTGAAGATCACCAGTACCGGGTTTGCAGCAACTGCACAACGATCCAGGCCACCCTGCAGGTGCCCAGGACAGCATTTCCTGGAGGCTACTAGCCCGATGATCGCTTGTTGTCCACAGCGAGGAGGTACTGGAGGTCAACGAAGTTGGCGCATTACCAACAACTTTGTTGCCGAACAACGGTGGTGAGAATTGTGCCGCCAGATGTGGAAAGAATAACGAAGTGGGTGGCTCCACGGGCCTGAAACCAGCTCCGCTGCTTGCGCTGCTGAAACAACCGAGACAAAAAGTTTTACATTAAACGAAATAAAATGCTTGGTACAACATTAGGTATAATTAATAATCTTGGGGTTGCAAGTGAATTAGCAATTAAGGGCAACGTTTGAAGTTTCCTATGCACTGGCTTTCCATTAAGTCGATCTTACGAATCAATGATGAAACGAGAGACTGAAATGAACGTTCAACTAACACATTCGATACGGAATATTAGTTTCGTGGAGCAGCTGTTGCGTGGAATTATATCAAGTTTTCGTGGCTGGTTAACACTGCAGCATCGAGTTCGCAGAAATTACGATAACCCAATTACCCCTTCTGCACTGAGTAGAGCTCCTTATGCTGAGGGTTTTCCTGGTGTGCAATTGGGTGAGCGAAAGGGTTGGAGAGTTTGCAAGCCCAAACCTAGAGAGAACGTGGCGGATTTTCGTTGGTACCTTTGAGGTGGCGTTGATCACTTCAAATATTAATCGCAAATATTGCTTAATTAATGTATCGCGGAGAGTAGGTGGTCAGGGGTAGAAATTGAGTAGAAGCTGTAAGGGTGTGGAGATTATTTTGGGAGCTTTGACGGTAGGACATGCTCGGTTCTACATGGAACTTGGGGGAGCAAAATGGAGTAACTGGGCTTCTGGCAACCAGAGGATTCTGCGAGGTAGTCGTTGTCATATACATATATATTTCGAATGTGCTCTTTTGCACGAGATAGGATCGCAGGGATGCGCGTCAGCGGAGTTAGCAAGGAGGGGGGGGGGGGGGGGGGTTGTAGCGCACTTTCGAAGTAACCGAGGCCCGCGGTAAGTGCGATAATTAAGGGCAATTACCCGTTCAGAATATACCCAAGTATTCATTGCCAACATGCCTCATCAACCTTCGTGTATGCAAGCCCAACTGTCGCTATCCACACTCGTATACCCTGATACTTCTATCGCATTAACCACTAATGCAAAAGAGTTGAAAAATGTATCAGCGTATTTATCATCATACCGATTGCTATCAATAAGAACAAAAATAAGAATAGGCAGCTCACCAGATTGGTAAATAATAATTTGTCCATGTTTCACGAGTTCATAATGCTTTGTTCCGAAGCCGTTTGAAGCACTTCAACAAAACCAATTCGAGAAGCTCGAACGACGATAGTATTGCGGGCCGCGTTAATTAGGGCCAATTAAAAAAGACTTATTCTCACGAAGTGTGTATCTGGCATCAAAACGATACAATTTATCTTACAAGTTGCATTGTCACGACGCTCAGAATATGTCAGTTATAAAAAATAATCACGCTACTTTACGATCAGGGTTGATCCATTTTTTATCGCAATTTTTGTTCCCTTACTCGGAGAGTATGTTGTCTTGAATTAACTTTGGATTAAAGGGGCTTTAAATCGGCTTAAAAAATACGTCCATTAGAAAGCTTCCCTCGAGAGAAATTATTGAAAATTCAATGACATTGTTAAAGTGTCTGCTGGTGAAGATGTATGTACGCTTTTGCGCATGGAGGTGAAACGATGGCGGAACTTAGGGGAGGAAGTGGGGAAAACTGGTTTTTTTAAGAGTGTGAGGATATATCGGTCTGGGGAAGGGAGGGGGCACCTTGAGGTAGCTTTTGGGTCTCGTGTGGTTCAGCAAGATGAAGAGCTGAACTCGCTGAGGCACAGCTTACTCCTTCGCATCTTTCGAGCCGGCGGAGCAGTATAGAAACGGTAATAGGCAGTGTAGAGTAAGGGTAGTAGCTTGTATAGCTTGTGGAGCACAGGCGAGATCGGAGGCTCCGGGCAAGGTTGAATAAATGATGAGGATATATTTACGGCGAGCGGTTTTAAATAAATTACAACTGCAGAGAAGACTGTGGGAGAGATAGAGAGAGGAAAAGAGAAGATCTAGCGGCCGTTGGACCCCACGAATCGTAAGAAAACGTGTATATCTATATATATTTGTTACACAAATAAATATAAATATATATAGGTGAGCTCTTACAGCCATCTTTCTCGAACAATCCTCTTTGAATTTTCCATAAACGTATAGAAACTATCTCAAGACATTGCTTTCTTTGTATGTTGATTCAGGGATCAAATGTCGCTTGAATATTCCATAAACCGTTGCCTGCGCTGGGCTCTTAAATTCGGAAAATTTTCGTGAAATTTCTAACAGTCTTGTCTTGTGTATCGTCATTGAAACTCGTATAATTAGAGTTTTTAGTAAATTGCTTAAATGAGGGATGACCTCGATTACTTCGATCCGAGAGTTTTCATCTCGTCCCATTTTTATACTCGAAGCATTTGATCCAACTTTGATAATATAAAATTTGTCCACTTTAAGTGACGTGTTACGTGCAATAAAAACGCTTTTTTACGCTTCTAGGTTACATTGCCTTTGTACTAGATTTTTATTAAACATGGGTACAGCCATTAATCGAGTGAGGGAACGGTGTGAAGATTATATCAAAGCTGAAGTACTGGAGAAAACTGAGAGAACCGGTACAGCGTGAATTTTGCGATAGAGCGTCCGCGTCGTGTTTAATGGCGCGTGGAAAACTTCCGGTCTGTGAACGCCAGCGTATATATAAAGGAGATCGGACAGGCAAAGCAAACCAAGCGGAGGTTTATAAAGCTCAGTGATATTTCCTAAAGGCGTAAATACGGAGGGGTCTAAGAGCTCACCTCGCGACGGGGTGCCCCGGGCACCTCGGGAACTTCCCATGGCGCGTGATAGCACCAGTATGCCAAAACCAAGGGTGAACAGACACGAGTCGTGAAAATTCTTTGCCGCGTTTACGAGGATTCCCAACGATTTAAGGAGGTTCAAATGTCATCGTGGCAACAGTGAATTTCACCTTGAACGAAAACAACTCCTAACGATTAACGCGATATTTACAATTCTTGAGAAAAACAATCGCGATTTTGAACCCGGTTGACCCAAGTTTAATGAAGAAACTGAAGAAACAATTTCCCTCGATTATCACGAAATTTGGAATCTGAATTTGTTAATTCTTCTATTGAGTTCTGAAAAAAATACTCATTCCATTTTCTAAAATGGAAATGACCTTAAAATCTTGAGAATGCCTCCATCTCGGCGAACCTCGCAGTCACCATACGGAGGACTTTTCAAACTGTGTAACTTTTGTGGGAAAAGTTCCTTTCTAAGTCTGATAGACTCAGGAATATTTGGCGCTATAACTATTGCCTCATTTTGTATTTATAGCGAAATATTTCTAACAACTTTTCTCTTTGGAATTCTGCGACCCCTTTATCCGTTAATTATTCGATTCATTTTTTTGATAATTACACATTTAGTGGTTGTCTCACCTGCTTTCAGTGCTCAATATTGGTAAAAGTGTCCCGAGGCTGGCAGCATTGACGCCGCTCGTAGTCGAAGAGGTTGAGGTTGTTTGATGAGGTTGAGAAGAGGGTGCTCTGCTGCCAGTGCTGCCACTACTGCTGCTACATAGGCCAGGAGTTGGGGGTGGAGTTGCAGCTCCGCCCAATAACGAGGAAGCTTGACTACTTTGTGACTGTTGAGGTCGAGGACTAACCGAGGCGGAAGTTGTGCTTGGACTGCGAGAACCGCCGCCATTTCCGCCGGCCGATCCAACACCTCCGACGTCCTGACCAACGTCCTCACCTTCGCCGCTTCCTCCTGTCATTTCGCCGTCGCCGTGATGACTTGCGGGACTTGGTCCGCTCGAGGAAGATGGCGCCGCTTGTCCACCGGCGACCTCGCCGAGGACAACGCTCTTTTCCCTTTCCCTTTGCTCCTTCATAAGTCTCGCGCTCTTGCGGAATTTTGCACGACGATTTTGAAACCATACCTGCCATCGTAATATTTTCTGATTTAATCACATGTTTATACAAAGATTAAATAGGAAAAAAAAGATGAAAAAAAAAAAACAGATGCACGTGATTTCAGACAAATACTCAACGCGATACAAATTAATTTTTATGAAATTTCAGACGATTCAAATACACATTGAGTTAGAAGACCCACGAACATGATTTTTTTTCACTCCTGAGGGTACTCGTCCGTTGTCACGGGTGTAGGTGAACCCCCAGAGGGAACTCGAGAACTCTGTGCATGTTCAACGAGCTGCCAGCGCCACTGTTGGTCTTCGTTGTATTTCTTTTTATTTTTGTTTTCTCTTGTTCTTCTTTCTCTCCCTTTTAATACTGTTTTTTTGACGTTTCTCTTGCTTCATTTTTATGTTCTACTTTCTGAAACTCGAGTTGCCACTAACGAGTCTAACTTGACATAATGCCGACTGAAATAGACTTTAAGATGCCCCGTGGCTGGGTTTCCGACACTTGGGTGTCATATTTTGTGCTTCCGCTTTTTTTCACTCTTATTCGTACGACACGATGAATTTTTAGCGTACGAATGCGATTTTTTTGTTATAGATATTCATTATAAAAAATTGAAAGTCACAATATTCCATGATAAATCATATGATTTTATGTGATTCAAAAATCGTATTTAATCGAAAGGGGTTGAAACTCAATATTTTTCTCTTCGATTTTCTCGATTTTTCCAACGATCTCGGAAGCTTTTCTCCACAAGCTCGTCGGTAGAATAGATTTAATAAAATAAATAGCGGTTGAGGCGAATGTTGCCGGGGTGTTGGCGGCGGGAGAGGACGAAGGATGGTTTTACGTTAAGGGAGGACGAGAAGGGGGTTCGTTTCGTGGCAGACGGGAGATATAATAATATCCTAAGGGTTGCGGGGGCGAGTAATAGCCGAGAACAAAGCCGCGTTTTCCCCCGGGGGTTGCGTTGCCAAACGAGAGCGAGAGAGAAAGCGAAAAAGTAAATTCTAACCTCCTTCTTCTTTCCCAAGTTGAAAAACCACCCTCGACCACCGGATAATTTTTTTTTTTCAACCCCCCCATCCGCCCTCTATTCTCACTATGATGTGAATTTAATCCTAAATGTATGTCGATAACTGCCACGATCCCAAGTAAACCACGGATGAAAATATAAAGTAATATCTGTGAGCTGTTCATACAAAAAATATACAATTAAAATTTTACACGAAAAATAATGTATTGCAATCCTAATTGCATGAATTCGATCGATGTCAATTAAATTTGGCTATCATGTCGCATTCAGTGCTGCAGAATAAGTGGTCTTTTAGAATCGTGATGGATTAGTCGAGGAAACCGCGAAATTATTACATTTTTATCAGTTAATTTATTCATCTGTTAAGGTAATATGGCTGCTACACACTAGTCAAATGAGTACTAAATTTTCAAAATACATTTATACAAAGTTCAATGCACTAATTAAATTAATTAAAATTTGATGTGTATTACAGCATGTCGTATTAACCTTAAAAAAAATGTAATAACGATGGATTTGCGAAACCATCAACTGATAACTGCGAAATTCCATGATGTCATATTTTCATCGAGATTTTTCAAAGAATAATTCTTACTTTTCAACGGCTGTTAATGCACCAAGTCTTATTTTGTTCCTCAAGAGATCCTCTACGAATTCACCACGTTAGATTTTTTCTGAACCCAGTAATATGAAAATTACAACAATTGGTTTATCAACATTTTTTTAGCTAATTAAATAATTGGCTGCAACAGTAAAATGATGAAATTCAGAAAAAAATCCACGCGGTGAATTCGTAGAGGAGCCCTTGAGGAACAAAATAAGACGTGGTGCATTAAAATCAGTTGAAGAATACGGATTATTCTTTGAAAAATCTCGAAGAAAATATGCCATCGTGGAATTTTGCATTTATCAGTTGAAGATTTTGCTAATCTATTGGTATTAATATTTTTTTAGGTTAAAAAGACATGCTGTAATATAAATCAACTGTCAATTCATTTAATTAGTGCATTAAACTTTGCATAAACGTATTTTGAAAATTTAGCACTCGTTTCACTAGTCTGCATCAGCTATTTTACCTTAAATGAATACAGTTATTTCGAATACACAAACAGTCATGTTCGACATAGATGAAAAAAGTCCTTGTTTGAAAGCCCCCTTATTTTACTCGAATTTTTGGCCCCTTTTTTCTAAAACTGAATCTTGTCAATAATAAAATATAATGGTGACGAAAAATCCTGTTTCGTTACACGTGACGTCTTGTTGTAGAGAAAACGTGCCTCACTCGGAAGATTCTAATTGGAGCAGGGGAGAGCCTGGTCCGAAGAGCTAACGCGAGAATAATACGTGAGTATATAAATATATGTGTGTATACGTTTGTATGTGTGTATGTGTGTATATATATAGCATCCACAGGAAGGTGCTGCATAAACGCGCCTATTTGTCCATTATTCCAGATTCCCTTTGTTCCTCGCTAATGAAACAATGAGTCTGTGCCATAATTGCGTCATGCCTGACGCGATCTCCCCTTTCATTAAGCCAACCTCTCTTTCTCTCTCGCTCTTTTATCAAATCTCGTATCACGAGAAGCTTTCATTTTGGTCCTTTTGCTCAATTTACCTAACCCCTGAGATATATGATTTTATGTGAATTTGGATGATTGAAATATTGATATTAATCTCGATTAAAAAATTATTTCGAGACAAATAAGAAACGAAATAGTATATAATTAGGCCAAATTGAATTTATTCAGTCGATTTCACGCGCCCAGAGTATACAGTCGTGCAAATATGATCGGATTTATTCCAAGGTAATAGAAGAAAAGGCAACACATTCGTATAAACACTGGCTCGAGAAGTAATCCACAAGATTACCGTGGCTTACGCACCACGTCGAAAGATTACATCAGGTTCGAGGGTGTTTAGGGTCGGAAACGCAGAAACAACCGTTAGGATTCGTGCCAGAAAGTCCCTCGAATCGTAGCGCGATGATGAACACATTCCCTCGCTCCTTATTCATGACAAAATAAAGTAAATAAATGTTTATCTCACCTGTACTCTCGCCTCGGTGAGATTAATCTTCATTGCGAGATCCTCACGAGTGAACACATCGGGGTACTGTGTCTGAACGAAAGCTCTTTCGAGTTCCTCCAACTGTTGCAGCGTAAAAGTCGTACGATTCCTACGTTGTTTTCGACGGACAAAAGAATCTTCGCCGACACCGTGGAGCGCTGGATGATACGCCGAGTAACTCGTGTCTGAAATTTTACCAAAAAAAAGAAAACATCCATTGTAAACGTACTTCAAAAAGATACATTCCGTTTAGACTGCTCAGTTTTGTTTAACTTCAAATTTAAAATAATCTGCATTTATCGATAAAAAAAAAGAATTGAGGTACTAAACGCCCGAGAAAAAAAAACAATATAATGAAACAATGAAGGAATAAGCAAAAGTAGTATAAATCTAGAACGAAGATATGGACAGAGGTTCGAAAAACGGACGTAGTGTTTATTACTATAAAGACGAGTAACACGGTAAAGGGAGTTGGAAATTGCAATTTCGTAATCACATTCCGGGATGAATCGCGCGCTCAAGTTTTACCCATATAATATAGATGTACGTGTGTTGTGTATGAGTGCGAAACGGAAATCGGAAGGTCTAGTTTGGTCTGGGCTGTTGGTCGAGTGGGCAAAGCCAAACGGTGTCTGGGATACACAGCGCTTTGAATCTCTATCCTCCTCTTTCTATCTTCGTTGCTCTGACCAGTGCAAAAACCCAGTGTAGAAGCCCGAAAGAGAGATGGCAAATGTGAATTATAACGGAGACACAGCACAGCCGGGATTCGAGAATAGAGAGCAAAAGAGATCGCTGCAGATTGTACCTGTGCGCATAGCTCGGTACAACCGCTCATCAATAATGTAGAGCAATCAGAGCAATTAATTATTGCTTTGCTAAGCCAGCTCCATCCTCCAACTCACTTGCTTTCCTCTGGCTTAGCGAGACAAAAAAAGCAGAGGTGCACGATTTAATTTCCTGAATTCATGAAAATTCACGAACAGCCAAAACTGGATGAGGAAAATAAAGGATTAAAATGATCTTACGTAGTAGAACAAAAAAAATTATCTGCAATTGCGTTAGTGTTTAGTAAAAGTTAGACAAGGTAGACAATTTATAAATCGTGTTAGGTTGGCTGCGATAACTCTGAGTTTATTCTGGGTTAAACGTAAATAAGCTTAAGCCTGTGATCATAGGATGTATGGGTACACAGGGACCAGAGTAGAATGTACATGCGTAAGTCGTCTGGGCCCACGAGAAAAAGAGAGATGCTTATGTATCTCGTAAATAAATTTGGCGCTGCTCTCACTTCTGGTATTTCTAGTATTCTCCCCTTTTGCGAGCCACCATTGCGATCTGCGCCGGGGCCGAAACTAAAATCCACTCAAGATCTTAGATTAGAGTTTGGGAAAGTAAAGCCCGGGATCTGGATAACTCGCACAACTCATCGGTCTGACTCTCGGTTTCTCGTGGAGAGAAAAAGAGAGAGGCAACGAGAGCAGTGTCAGAGAGCAGCTAGATGGAGGGGAAGGGCTGAAGCTGAGGGCTTGATCCAATTTATTAGCGTCGGCGGAAGGGAGAACACGGTATGAGTTTGGTGAACGCGGAGAATGAGGCAAGAGAGGCTTTAATATAGATAGGGATGGCACGGGCCCTGCTGCCACAACGATCGAGAGTCGTGTCCTCCTTCTTTCCCGATATTATTCGATTTTCACCACTCTCGTTCCTCCAGTCCCGCTTTCCTACCCGATACACATCGGTCAGGATTTTATCATTCGATCCTGTTACGGGTCTGATGAAAACACGAGAAAATCTATCGACCGACTGGTAACGAGAACGAGGGACAAATAAAGGCAAAAAAAGGAACGTGTCAGCTCGAAGAAAGGATTTACAAGGAGTTTTTTGACGTACGTGCTTGGACGAGAGATCCTTGACGCTTGAAGTGACGGTGAGTCTCGTGCAGCCCGACAGGGAACCGCACACGAAGCGTTGTTTGATCTAGTGGCAGAATAGAAGGATAGCTTCCAATTAGTTTAGTATGGAAGCTCGCAAGTGGATCACCACGTGCCTAGAGATTTCGTTTGGAAATAAGATTTTTGATGATTCGTCGATGATGCCTTATTCTTTGATTGACGTGAAAATGCAGTAAAAAAAGAGGTTGATTAGCAATGGCCATCGCGTGAGTAGTTTCACTTTTATTGAATACGCTTATCGTAAGCTTTTTGTCTTCGAAGGAATTGTTGCAAAGTCCGTTTTCATCATGTGGCCTTGAACTGCTCATTTAATTAGAGGCTAGATGAATAAAGGCATTTCGGAGCACGTGGACAAAAAAAGACAGTACCTACAAGACACTGGGCATCATATAGACAGCAATAATGGTAGACCCAAAGGAGAGAACTGGCAAACCGGAGGTGGAAAAACTGCACGTACCAAGAGCCAAATCTAATGACACCCCGACCGTCACTAATGACACTAACGAGGTAGTTAGATGTTATAGCGAACGAAAGCTCATTCCTTGTCCGTTCTATTTGTCTATCGTCCGTCCTCACTTGTCTTGTTCGGCGTATGAGTGTGTGCGTGTGTGTGTGTGTGTGTTGTTTAGGGCGACTGTTGGACGGGATGTTGGTCTGTTAGAATGACTGCGAGATCCAGGAGAGAAAGAGGAAGAGAGAACGAGTGGAGGATTTGTGCTTGAACCAGCAGCAGCTCTGGACTGTGCTGGGCCGGAGAGAACCCACTTACCGACTTATCACGTAGTTACCTAATCTGTTTATCCCAACGGGTGGTCAGAGAACAAGAGGGAGAGAGAGAGAGAGAAAGAGAGAGAGAGATAGAGAGAGAGAGAAATACAGCAGGTTGAGCTGGAATTGTAAGAGACGAGGAAGGCCGACACACTGCTTCGTGTGGTAAAGGGAGAGAACAGGGAAGCTAGACCTTGCGTCGTAGCCAACAACTGGAAGGGTGCCGCCGGATGTCCCTGAGGAACATTCGTCGTCTGTCTCTCTCTATGCCCCCTTCCCAGTTGTAGCGACGCTTCTATTCCAAATCCCATGTGCACACGTACTCTGATATTCGATACAGATCAAATGTTCCATAGCATTTTTACATTCTCATCTCATACGAACTCTATAAAGCGTAAGGAAGTTGAAATCCAGCGGAGATAAAATTGGAGATCCAAAGGTACAAGGATCAACGAGGAGCTTTTGAACCTTTTGCTTAAACTTCTACCTAATTATGATCAGACGTAGTAAATTCTCCATGTAGTTAATCTTTGTACTCCTGAACTATTTGTCATTACGCGATAACCTCATTCCGTCACTAGCGCTAAAGATACAACCACATTGATTCCCAGTGGGTTAACAGGTAGATGGAAAAGTTTTGCTTTATCCGCAATGTCGATATTCAAGCCGTAAATGTTGTAAACACGATACACCCTGTTGAGCACGTGCGGTCGACTGCTTCAACTCTATACAGAAGTTGAATAGTTTCGGACATTGGCACCAAAGCGCCGCATCGGCACCGACCGGAAGTTTCGATCCAACTGGAGTGATAAACTAAGTTTAGTGGGTAAGAGGTCGACGGTCGTGTGGTGTCAGTTTTGCAGTAGTCTGGCCATTCGACGTTGGTCTGCTCAGGAGGCTACCGCACTAGTCGTCCCGGATCCAACACTTTGCGTAACTCGGTCCGATGTTAGCTGTGGCTCCGGTAATGTAACTTCATCGATGTGTTCCGCCTGTAGGGGGCGACCAAAGTGCCGGCACAATCAATCTACCACCTATTTCTATCTCTGTCTTGCTTTCTCTCTCCCTCTCTCTCTCTCTCTCTCTCTCTCTCTCTCTCTCTCTCTCTCTCTTCTTCTCTTTTACTCGACTACATTGACTTGCTCTCTGGGAGGCATAATTTAACTATACCAACCCACGGAACACCGAGAGACCTGCTACGCTCTCGATGATTCCGAAGCAGCATGATCACCATATGTCGTGAATCTCCGGGGCAGGATCTCGTCGATCTTCGTTTCATTCATTTTTCTACGAGTGCATGTTCTACATTTTGTCTCTCGCGTTCTACAACCCCTCATATGATGTAATTTCTTCGCAGTAACGGTTCGTACGTTCGTAAAAATGTAAAACTTGAATAAAACATGTATTCATCGTTTGCAATATATATTCACAAATGGAACGACTGGTGGGTTCAGTAAATGTGCATTTTTCCGAGGATACGAATGGAGTATACGTGCGCATGCGTATGTGTGTGTGTGTGTGTGTTCGTGTGTAGCCGCGGGAACCGATGATCCATCGGGATAGGGGTTCGAGGAAAGCGTTCGCGAGAGAAATTGAAAAACGTAAAGCGAGTTATAAATTTGATGGGAGGCTTCAAGGGTGAGCTAGGCGCGTGGGACTTTGGCTTGGCCAGGATACATATGTACCAGGATACAAGGGAGTGTACGAAGAGAGAATAATTCTGCTAGTGGGACGAGTACGGGGTTGACGAACACCGAATCAACCCTCCAACACCCGTATGTGAGAAAGGGTCGTCTCGGGGAACAATACTACTTGATGCTGTGGCACCGTTATTCGTGTGGACAAATTTAATCGTGGACCGGCTCATTTGGCATTTGGTAGACTGTACATTGGATGTTGATTAAAATTGAATTAGCATCACTTACACGGGTGAGTCGGTGCGAACGAGTACTCGAGGGTTGGTGGAAGAAGTGGCGTCGGGAGATCCGGAGGGCAGTGGTAGCAAAACATGCCTCCAGGCCTGGATGTGACACCAGGTGTGCTCCCGGTTCCTCCAGCAGGAGTACCGCCACCGGTACTTCCTCCGCCCCCGCCACCACTTCCCGCTTGGGTTTGCCCTTGCGGTGACGTTTGTTGCTGTTGACCTGCTTGATGATGTTGATGATGCTGGCTGTGAGGCTGGTGCGCGTGAACAGATCCAATCTTTAACAGAATAATTGAATTTTTTATTAATTCCTGGATTAAATAACCAACAAGATTTTACATCCCTTATTCTTTTTTTTCACTAGAATTTAAAAAAGCTAATAAATTTTTAAGACTTTCATTAGTGAGCAGGAAGTTATTCACCAGGATTAGCTGCAAAAGTAAAGTAGTCGATTACATCGAGCACATGTTAGTGGAGCATAACCATCGATAATCCTGGAGGGATTGTAAACTCGCTTGAATAAGTTACGAATATATTGCTATAGTGTAGGGGAGGGCTTAGTGCGCCTCTTTGCCTAAGCAGCCGTCGCGCTCGTCAAACTTAATAAACGGACGCTGATCTATCAATTTTTAATGGCCTACAGAGGGAAATGTCACTTGGGCGTAAATATACACGCATGTTGTTAGATTATGACGATATAGTACTATTTGTTTTTAAACCATCTTTGTTGTTAAACCATCACGACAGCTACATCGTAATCATGGACATTCAAAAAAAAATCTAGATCCGGTTTTATGAATTTTTATTTTTATACATGAGACAGAAAAATGTGTCGTTCGACGAACTAATGCTATGAGTATTCAGAATGTAGTTAGAATATGTATTTTCATAAAGCAAACTATATGTGAAAGGTTTGAAAGTTTTGGAACCAAGGCAAAACATCATGTTGTGTTTCCACTTGCTCGATTCACACAAACACATTTCTGTGTACGTGTATCTTCCGTTTCGCTCCTTTCTCTCTCGTACTTGTCCGCGTTACACGAAGGGACAAATTGAATTTTAGATCATGGCGTGCTGCTACGGGCGTTCGGGGAGTACCCCGAGAGCGCACCAGCCGCTGAGATGATACTAATTGAAATTTGAAATTGATATTAGCGGATTATTATCCCCGCTCCATTCCGTTTCCCCTTGCAACTTCTCTCTCTGTCTCTCTGTCTTTCTCTCCTATACCTATCCTTTCTCTTCCTCTCTCTTTCAATGCTATTTCAAAGCTACAAGCCCGTAGGACTCTCGCCTCGTCGACGCAATTACTCCCGCGTGTCGGATATCAAAAGTAATTGCTGACGAAACTTAACCAAATTCTCGAGTAATTTTGTTGCAAAGCCCGCTGGTGCCCAAGTTGGAGCTATCTCTTCATTTCTCGTTATACAACTTGGCATTATTTATCTCAAGAAGTAGTCATGAACCCGGTATTCTATTATCCTTAAACAATGACACATTGTTCAACGTTTTCAATTCTTTTAGTGTACAAATGTTATTTTCTGATTTCTGACCCACTTATCAATTCTTTGGCAAGTTCTGCAATGAATACACTATCAGACGAAGTTTACGAATAACTATTGTATTTCGCCCCAGGCAAGTGTGTTGATGTGGTTGGTCTTGGTCCATCAATCGGCTTCGTAAACCACTAATACATTCAAAAATCCCCATGAATATTTGTGGAACTACTAAGCCATGCCCCAATGTACTTCATGTTAAACATACCACATACATGTCTAGTGTACTAGTGTTTACAAGCGCCACATTAAATCAGCCAAACTCCTTACCACTACTATGTATTTTTCTGTGTCTATATGAACTTTGATCATGGTTACTTTTCGATTCGGAGGGAGGCGAAGGTCAAACAACACCCTTTCGATGGCTTCTGTGCAGGGGGTTGAAAGTGCCAGCTAGACATACGCATCGACATAAGGGAAGAAATGTAGCGAGGCTAATCTATCCGTGGGGTACCGAGCCGCGGGGTGCCCCCTCTTCGAAACATTCCCCTACCCATCGATAAACTCTTCCCCGATCGGCACTCTATGTATACTCGTGCGGTTGGCTAACCAGCATAGACCATTAACTAAACGCGATCGAGAGAACATCATTTCGCGCGTATACACTCGTTAATCCCCCTCCCCCCTTTACCAGGGTAAAAGACTCGAAGGGTTTGGTTTTGGTGAACGCGTGGCATGTGGTCTACGTCCCGATATATTTGATCAAGCTTGCGGCTACTGTCAAGCTTTATTGTCCGATCATCCGATTGTGTTCAACCACTTCTAGAGCATCTTTATATGGTTTCAGGTAAATCAGGTTTGGTAATCTGTTACTTTTGCCAATTGTCATACTGATTTTGTTTGAATAATTACCGCCAATGTCAGAATATCAAGATGGTTATAATCGAAATCTTAATTAAGATTGAAACTTTCATTGTCGTTATATACGTGGATATTTTGAAAGCTGTTTGTTCCAAAAAAATCGAGGTATTTTTATAGTTGATCGCAGGATTACGAAGGAAAAGTATAAGCGAAGATTCGCGTCACAATTTCACTGCTCATTTACGCCACCCTGCGGTTAATTGTATAATTGGCTAAGAACGAATGGGACTGGACAGCGGCAATCGGCAAAGCAACGCCCCGACAACCGAATTACGTCAGCATTCAATAATTCGGCACGCGACGACAATCTCGAGTGGAGCATTCGTTCCCAGCTCGGCATCAATTTACACTGCGTTTGTCAAACGTTACCGGTAATTGACAGTTCCACAAATGGTCAATAATTCATCATTGCGAGGATCTTATATTTTTCCTTTCATAACATTATTTCAATACCGAAATATTGGCCATTCAATGTCTGAAAAAAAACTTGTGCCGCTCGTTCAACCGACTGTTCGGCTTTACCCAGGAGAATCGTGCAATTAAAAGGGATAATTACGTAATTGGCTCTTTGTTTGCGCCTCTGTAGTACCGCGGCAACTTATCCAAGACGGACGTGACACTTGTCTCAAGCAAGAACGATTATCGTTGTTAGAAATGTACCGGGATAATGAACAGTGTTTAAACGGATAAATAGTATAATGAGATTTGAGTCAATAGGAGGTTTGCTTTGGGTTTTACCCTTTTTGGCTTAAAACGATAGAGCTTCGAATAAAAACCATTTTCTCGAAATTTCTGGAAAAAATATGTCCAAATTTGTCATGTTTTTCCTAGCGCTAAACTTTCACTTAATTTTTTATATCGAAATAAAGTTTCTAATGATTTTGTGTCTGGAATGTGACTAGGCGTTTTCGATAGGTTTTTTCGTGCTGAATACGAATCTAATCGCTAAAATTATCCATTACGTTAGGTTTTTGCAAAAATTGAAATTTTTGAAGAGATTAAAAATTCACATGATTTTTCAGCCCTGTTAGAAGATTCCATCACACCGGATTCATGCGCTATAAATTCCCGAATATAACCAGAAGAAACCGGATTCGTGTGCAGCTCAAAAAAATCTATCGAAAATACCTAGTTACATCTTAATCACGAAAAAAAGTGTAAAAATGTTCCCTAATGTTTTTGTCCACCCACTAAAAACCTATCAATTCCCACTATCTTCGAGTGCTAAGAAAAAAACAGTTTATACGCATTATTTAGGAGATACGACAGCGAGAATGATATTTGTGTCAGTAACTGCAATAACGTACAGTTTTAAATCAATTCCCGGCGTCGGGAGCGATTAAAGAAGATTTCATTAGGGCCAATGTGTGGTGCGGAGAGTAGCTTTCCTAGTTTGTTGCCGGTCTGGCTTGTGACCGACCACCACGCACGCATGATTGGTCAACTGGCGATTGCCCGCTTGCAACGACAACACAAAATTGCTGGGAATTAATTAACCAGCACAAATTGGATGCAACGCGTTAAAGGGTCTTTCTTTTTCTCCCCCTTCCTAACTTCTGATCTTCTTTTTTACTCTCTCAATGGGACACAATTTAATAATCTTATGACCCTATAATTTTTTGTTCTCTTTCTGTTGCTCTCCTCCTCAAGCGATGAACCATTTTCTTGTATCCGTTAAATGGCCCAATTTGAAATTCTATGCGGGATTAAATGGTTTAGTAAATACGAGAAGAAAAATTTATTTGAATGTTTTCATAAGAGAAAATCAACGTGTTTTAGCATCAACCCGGATAGTGACCGAAAATATTGTGGCGAGCACGTTTTACGAGCTTTATTAATATGAATTTGTTGCCTCTGCCTATTATATAGTTATTAAATTGAGTCTGATTGAAGACCAGCACAAAGTGTTTCTGTATGCGTGTGTGTCTGAGTGTATGTGTGTGTGTGTGTGTCCGTAGTTCTTAGTTGTGTTGGCCTTCGCGATCCCAGATCGGGGCACATACAGACTCTGTTTAGCGTAATGTATTTTGGTTAAGCTCATCTAACTGAGAACAGTTTGTGTAGTGTTCGTCGCCGAGTTAACGCATTTAATCGGGGTTAACTTTCCATATGCTTCGGGGTTGCTGTGAGATGTTTCGTTCATAAGCTCGTCTTTTCTTTCTTTAAAATAATAAAATTGCAGCATTTCAAATTCAAAAAAAAAGTCGATCAAAAATTCTCCACTGCTAACGAAATAAGAATAAATGATTTTCATTTAAAAAAACATGAATGAATATCAATGATTCTATGGTGCCGACGATTCTTATCCAGCTCGAATCTGCACTCCATTTTGTATCATACACACAGAACTTCTTTTACTTGACTCTCGTAGATTAGGTTACAGGTCGTTGCGTCTATCTTGGGCCAATATCAGTAAAACTATAATACAAGAGACAGACGAGTATATATTCTTGAAATGCTGAATACGAAGACAGATATAGAGGACAGAGGAGACAGTATTTCGTATACATTACGGATGGTTTGAGACACAAGAGTGTCTCAAACCAAGAGGTTTGAGAAGCTTCACTCAGGGAGTCAACCAACTGTACAGATATCTTCCCAAAGGGTCTTGCTTTCGGTAGAAACGGAGACCATTGAGATTCCGATTCGTTTCCGGAATATACCCCTGTTTTACTTCCCTACTATATATATATAAAGTCACTCTTATGGGCTGACTTCAGAAGTGGAGACCCCCGAGGGGGAAGCCACTCGACTACCCTCTTTTACTTTATATCTCGTTCGTTCTCTGTCTCCTCGTGCCAACTTCGTGTTCTCTTCGATACAAAACCCCGACATTCTCTGCGCCCCCGGCACTCGATTCCGCCGCATTACGTTTTGCACTCTCCTTTTCTCCCTTCCTCTCTCTCCGTCTGTCTTTCCTTTTCTCTCTTTCCCCTCCTTTACTCCTCCTGTGTATTTATTTCGCGCTCTCTCTCTCTCTCTCTTTCTTTTCTTTACTCGTCCAGTCACACGTTCGCGAACTAACAACCCTTCGAAGCTCGTCTAATGTGCACGCGGTCCATCGATCGCATTCTCTTTTTCTAACGTTGTTTATATCGCAGGAACAACCAGAGGGGCCCACGATCAAGGATAACACTTTCAGAGTGAATCAAACGGAAAATCACTTCGCGGTGGGGGCTTGTTTATTTTTTTACTTATTTTCTTTTCCCTTTCTCTTTCCACTCGCACTGATTTCGTTTATTTGCGGCTCTTTCGTCGCCTTTATTTACATTTTATTTCTCCCCCCCCCCCTTTTTGCACCTCTCCATTATCGCACTCGATTCCCAACTCCCTCAATTTGTGTCAACCTTCGATTATTTTGAAACAAAATTAACGTTGTGGCTTTTCGGCTATGATTTTTCAATTTTCAGTTCTTTTCGTGTTACTTTAAGTTATTCATTTTTAGCCGAGGTATCGAGCAAATAGTTTACTATTTTTTGTTTCTGCCTGTGTCCGTTTTTTTCCTAAATACGGAAGTGAACGCGAAAATTGTTGTTACGGCTCAGAAAATAAAATATATTTTTTTTTTTGAACGAGGAATCGAGGACATGGATGAATGAAAATTGAGGGTGTGAAATACCACTTTGCATATTTTACATGTATATAAATCGTATGGGTTTGCACAACTCTCATTGGAAGCCTCGAAAATAATATCATCGCTCTCTCGAATTACAGATTTAATACCACAAGTGAACACGCATATATATTTGGCAATTGAGTTTTATGATTTCGCCCAACAAATCAGGGAGAGTGGGCTTTTGCTTCCTCTCGGACGTGATTCATTTTCGTAAAAACAAAAAATATGCACATTTTCGTCGAAAACAAGAAATGTTTTATTCATCGTTTGGATTAATCCAACGGTTCGAGTCTTCAAAAATTTAACGTTATTCTTTAGCCTAAAATAATCTGTTTTGGACATTTACTATTCTTGTTCCATATCAAATGAAAAATTTACGGTAAAAAGAATTATCTGTGAACAAAAATAGGCAAATGTCTGCCTAAAAAATCCATGACTGCGTGTATCACATTTTCATCTTCGATTTTGAAATCTAATAGTTACAATTTATCAATTTAGATACTCAATTACTCCATTGGAATGGCTCGTGATATGAAAAAAAAAATCATCTACGATGATTTCCCGTTGGCTATTGAGAAGAAATAAAGTGATTATCGAAACTGATGACGTGCTGTTTTGCCACTGGCACTCGTTGCGGAGAAGCAAAGAGCCATATTGGCTTCATGATCACATTGATTGAATTAATCTGCCAATTTGCCAATTACACGGATGAGTTTGTTTGGTTTGCTTTCTTGCATCTCTACACCCTCGAATGTGTGCTCGCACACTCTGTCACATGTTATCTCACTCTCTTGCTCTCTCTTTATATACAGATATATATAGTGCATTAACGTGGCGTTCATCGATCACGAGTGGATCAGACTCAAAGCTCGATAGAGCTCATCTGTACCAGTTGCTCTCTCTTTCTCTCTTTGATCTTCTTCTTTCGCCTTCTCTCTCGCGTGTTTGCTGGATCGAAGGCATACGTAACCGCGTGGCTCGGGGCACAGATTCAACGAGCTCAATTGGTGCACCGCGTGCTACTCTCACATGTATGTATAGTTATATTAGTGCATGGATATTAATTTGAATTTGGCTAAAAATGGCATGTATATAATTTTTAGGTCCAAAGACATCGAAATCACTGTTTATTTTTATCACTTGAATTTTTGGGCAAAGAAAAACTATTTTTTTAAGCACTTTTCGATGTTATCGTCATAATCGGTTGAGAAATCGAATTTTCAGATTTTTTTGTCTTTTTGAAAGCTCAGCGAAAAATGAAGAAATTTCAAATCGTCATATCATGTCGAAAAATGGTCTTACAGAAATTTAATATGCTCGTTTTCCACAGCTTTTTAAGAGTCTCCAAAAATTGCGTTGAATTTATCCCGGAAGCTTAATTGGTTCTAGGTAAAAAACGCCCACGGAAATCGGCAAAACAAACTCAAATGTATATGCAAGAATTGGCGAAAATCAATCAAAAACTTAAAAAATTTTCCAAATCTTGAACAATGAAAATAATCCAAAAAACCAACCGCCATTTTAAAGACAATTTAAATACGAGTCAATTGTATCATTTAGAGTTTCAATCGTAAAGTGAAATATTAACGCTACGGCAATTTTTGTGAAGTTTCACAAAACGCCGAAATTTTATCGATTTTTCATATTTTTTTGAGTACCTAATTCGAATGTATTTTAATCCAAAAACATCAATCGTTTTTAAAATCCAAAATGTCGTGGAAAAAAACCCAAAAAGCCACTATTCCTGACACATTTTCGAAACGATTAACATGATCAATTGGAAAATCAAATTTTTTGGAAAATTCTCAGAAGGACTCATTAAAATACGAAAGAATTATTTTTTGTTTATTCCGATATGAAAGTTTTTGAGAAAATGGCGCCATTTTTAAAGTCGAAAGCTTCAAAAAACGACTTTTTTGATAAACCTCTTCAACTTTCTCTTAGACTTGAACTCGTGCAGTCGAATCTTTCAAAAGTCTCGACTGCAGAAGTGTGAATTTTGCCAAATGTTAAACAAGGAATAAAGAAGTACAGTTTTTATCGTGGTTGAAGAGAATTTTCCGGTCGGGAGAGTCTCTTTGGCTTCCTGGTGGTGGTAAGAGGGGATGATTGAGGGATGAGACTGAGGAAGCTGGAGCTGGTTAGATGTGTACCTCACGCATACACGTTGGAGGAGAAGGATGGAGGGTTTTGAAACACGGTTTAGCCCCGAGGGCACCATTTTCAATGGTGGAACACCAGAAACCGGCCCAACCAACCCCTGACTACGTTCGCCAATCCCTCTTTGCTTCCTGCCAGGGCTATGCGTATGTTTCACATACCTATACACATTTATGTATATAGATTTAGACACGTAGAATGTATACATGTATTTACTAAGGCATATCAGAACGGGATCCCCGGAGCTTGCTATATTCCAATTGCCATCCTGTTTGATATGCACCAATTTCGTCCAATATGTCGCGCCCCCCGCGCTCTCTAGACAACGATGCGGCTTGTTACATAACCCTCAAACACAAACCATCCCTACATTCCAGAAAACTATATTCTCTCGTTTAAGGTATTACAATTGATAAATTAAAATATCTTTTTTCTCCTTAATATTTATCGTTGCATATTGAACTTTTATAAATTCAATTTATAATATATTATCGTATTTTCTATTTCATAGAAAAAAAGGATAAAAATGAGGTGTGATACATAAAAAAACAATGATGCAGAACGCTTATAAATATATCGAAAGGTACATAGTGCTTTTCAATCTCTCCTCTTAGTTTTTTCTATTTTGAGCGAATAAGAGAGAGAGAGAGAAAGAGAAGGAGAGAGAGAGAGAGGGAGAGAGCAGAGGAGCTCATCCTTTCTCGTGTTTTACGCCTTTCGACCTTTTCAAGATTTATTCCCGACGCTTCGCTCCTTGCTAAATCGCTTTCCGGGCAAAATTTACGGCCGTGCAATAATACAGTAGCGTGCAAGGGCCGCTGAGGGCAAGGGACTTGAGCACGTGTATGTATATTTATATTTGAAGCAAACACGCATGCATTCCAGGTCCTAAAACTTGCTCGCATGAGCGCCAATGCTTTTTTTATATCCTTTTTTCAATTTCCTTCTTTCGTTTTCTTTACTTTTCCTCTTTCTTACCTTTTTCTTTGCCTCCGTTTTTCTCTTCTCTTTCATCCTTTTCTTATGTTTTTGTTTTTCTCTCCTGCTTCTTCTCTATTTCTTTGCATTTCATTTTCAGCTCTCTATCCTCTTTTCACTATTCTTTCTGATTTTATACCTTCTCCACTTCTTTTTTCTTCTTTTCTCTTCTCTATCTCTCGCTTTGAACACACTTGTCCAATCAACTCTGTCCAACCGGTTAACCGTTGATTCTAACACATTCATTCTCGGCACGTTCCTCAGCTTCTTCTCTACTCGACTGACTTCGAGTGCCTCTTTCGTTTCTTCACACATACATGTACGACGTTTCACTCTCAACCAGGAGTTATCTTCTACACCAAATTCGCCTGCAAACGGAACTTCCTGCTCTTTCCATTTCCCTTTCACAGAAAATCTCTCTACCCACTTCAAAAAACACACCTTTTCAACATTACACTCCTTCCCAGAGGTGCAAATTAATTCATCAATGATTGATCATTGATGAATTATTTGATTAATCATTCATCATTTATTAATGTTTGATTAGTTGTCCGTTAATAATCTGTACAAAAATAAATAAAAATAAAAAAAAATATATTCATAATAGTGTCAAAACTTTTAACACTTCTGTAAAATGGAAATCAGACCGGTACAAAATGGCTGAAGCAATATTTTTTCTATCGAAAAAAGTGTCAAATTTAATGATTTGAATAATTGTTAAATCAGCGGACCATGATTGTAAAGAATATATATTTTTTTTGTTTCGTTCGATCAACGATTCTCGTTTTGGACTCGGTTGGGAGAAACGCGTGCAACGAGATTAGGTAAGGGAGAAGGGGAGGTTAAGGTGGTTTGCAAATCCATGGATTCACCGCGCTCTTGCTGCAACGCTGTGGGCTTTGAATAAATGAAAGGTAAAGCGTGAGCCCTTCGTTTTCCTGCAGCCTAGCAATGTCACCCAATCGTTTTTGCCTCCCCCCCCCCCATTCATCCCCAAACCACCCTCTTTTACCAATCGGACTAGCCGTTTTCCGCTGATCGTCAAATTCATTTGTGACGCGGCCAATTATTCATGGAACGAGCTTTACTCTCTCTCTCTCTCTCTCTCTCTCTCTCTCTCTCTCTCTGTGTGTGTGTGTGTGTGTGTGTGTGTGTGTGTGTGTGTGCGGCTTCCATATTTTCTGCGACAAACGATACAGTAATTGGCACTTTCGCAAAATACCAATTTATTTTTTGACCATCTCTATTCCCATTGATTCCTTTTCATTCAATTTAATTTCTCCATAGTCGTAATTTTAGCGCTTTATCTTTAGACTGACGTTTTGTTAAAAAATTACAACACTTTTTCTATTGTTTTAAATCATTCGTAATCGTTACCAATAATTATAGCACACCGCAAATTAACGAAATATTTGCTCCCCTTTTTTACACGACGTTTCATAATGCATTTTTAATGACAAAAAATAATATTAAAACGCAATACTAAACATAAAAATAAAAACAAAAAATACTATAAATGTTAAAAATGAATGATAAAAATAATAAATTCGCACGTGGGCTATTTATCGAATCAAATTATAAATCCATTTGGTACTTCCGGCCTTGCTACGGAAATCATTTTGTTTCCCCATTGCAAATGTTGATATTTCTTTTTTTTTTTATTCCCTTTTTGACAATGATTTTGAGTTATCGTCTGAAATAGATGAGACTATGGACCATAAGAATGTATATAGGTGGAGAGGAAGTAGTGGACACACGCGGACGCGAACGTTCGCAGTAGCGCGGCGCAGAATAAACGGTCAGTGACGCGCGGTAATGGCCGACATCCTAATCCTGGCCCCCTACAGACTTTAATGCTTATGCCTGTGTGTATGCCACACGCATTTCGTCGGAACGCGATAATGCCGCTTCGCGTATGCTTTTCGTCTCTCATTATCGTCCTTCTCGTTCCTCCCAATCCGCGATGTACTTCGTTCTGTATCTATTACTCCACGAATCCGGTTCTAACGTTAATGATGAATCAAAATTATTGCCATAACGAGATTTCCGTTTTTTACTCATCAATTCTTGTCACTTTGTTTTTTATGAAAAAATTAATGAAGCAATCTTTTCAAATATGATTTGAAATATTTTTTAAACAATAGTTTTTTTACTTATATTTTAGTAGTAATATTTTGAGATCTCTAAAAGCAACAAATTGAAAAAAAAAAAATTTATAATTAAAAAAACATTTCAACAATGATTCCTATTTCATATTTTTTTAAATGTCTGCAATAAAATAAAAATATTTATTGGAATAATAGAATTTTGATTGAAATTATTTTAATTTTCGAAATTTTAATATTGATACGAACGTGTTTCATTTTTATTTTAATTCGAAAATATCTAAATGCTTTTTTTATATTTCTTATCGTAATAATGTTTTGCAAAAATGTAGAAAGGAATAGAATTTTTTAAAGAAGAAAAAATAACTTTCAATTCCGTCAGCATTGGAGTCGAAACGCGTGAAAATGATTGCTCGCTTACTCGATCACGCACGAGTTATACAGAGATCTTTCGGTTGATTAAATTTTATAAGAGTTGGAGACGGAGATGAGGACGGATCGAGCGTTATTATATATGATGGTGGATACAAAGGCGGGTACGGGTGAGGAGACAGAGTTTGTAACGGTGACGTCACACATCGGGGCAAACCGCGGGTCTCGACCCCTTTTTAAACGCGAATGCTCATATGTGCATGTCTGTATATTTCTGATCTGCGGGTTTGCGCAGCATCCTTCTTCTTCATCTTCAGCTTCTTTTACTTTTGACATATTTTTTCTTTCATTTCATCTTATCTGGAGGACAAAACGTTCGAGAGAGAGAGAGAGAGAGAGAGAGAGAGAGAGAGAGAGAGAGAAAGAAACAGATTCCATAGCTTGGCAACCCGCAGCTGCCGCCCTGCCAACACAATAATATCTAATTAATTTATTAATGAGGTTAACTTGGCAGGATTGGACGGCAGACAGAACGCGCGAGCAACTGAGTTGTGAGAAGCTTCTCTTTTCTTTTCCACTTTCTTCCCCCTTTTCTCTTCTTCTTCTTCTTTCTCTCTTCGGGTTCTTCTTTTCTTTCACTTCTTCCTCTATTTTCTATCTCTTTTCCACTTTACATTTACCACTTCCAGCCCTCGGTTACGTCTGTGAAGTTTGTTCTTAATACGAATTAAGCCTGATCGCATAAGCGACCGGCAAAAATGTTGTTTGTGCATTCGTCTCTTGTTCGTCAAAGTTTTAATGCCAACATAAATCTGACGTGGTTCATATAGAAATCATTATCTGGGCCATATTCATTTTTTGTTTTCTTCAATCTTCCAAGCGCCATTTAAAGATGCTCTCGTCTATTAACCCTCAATTTTTTTCTCCTCCCATTCACTCTCGGCTTCGATGTCTATTGGGGAACCCCCATTCGATCGCTCAACCTTCAGGGTGGCCAATTGACTAATTTTTATTCGAGTATCTACTCATATTTAATTCGTAATATTTCATTTCGTTTCATTTATTTTCGACATTAGAATACCTTTTATAGGCTTTGATTTCGTTAAATTTAAACTGAATTTTTTTAAAAAAATGCATAATTCTGACGATTGAACAAAAGGAAAAGATTGAAATCGAAATTTTAATCTTGGTTAAAATAGATTGTGTATTAATTATGCACAAAAATCAAGTGATATTGAATTTGACCCGCTCACAATGTTTTTATTTGTAGAAATTTATGTTTTTTTTTTGTTTTTTTTTTTTCGGAGAATACGAATTTTTTAAGCCCGAGAATACAAATATGTATGCGAGTGTGTGTATATAAGTGGGAAAAGAGTGAAGGAAAAGTTTTGACGAGCTTTTTGCTGTCGTAGGAAAGCTTAGCTCGCAGACAGCTGTGCTTTTGGCCCAGAGAGTTTCCCGTAGGGACCGAAAAGACTTTTGCCTATGGTTTTGGACCGCTGGTGGTTCGCGGATCTCGGTGCTTGACGAAAACCATTCTTGACAGTCACCCTTATACCCATCATCGTCGAATCTACTTTCTACATCATGAATTCCCCACCAGAAACTTTGGAGCACACCATCACTTCCAACCTTTACTCTCTCTCTCTCTCTCTCTCTCTCTCTCTCTCTCTCTCTCTCTCTCTCTCTCTCTCTCTCTCTCTCTCTCTCTCTCTCTCTCTCTCTCTCTCCCCCCCCCCCCCCCCCCCTCTCTCTTTCCCTCTCTCTTTCCCCTACAGTTTCATCCTTCGACGAGATGAAAAAATCCCACTAACCTACGAACCGATTCGTCTGGTCTCTTATTTATTTTATTTCGTTTTCGTAAATCCAGCTCTGATTTAATTTGTCAACTTGAATAACCCCGACTCTACTGATACTTTCGATACAAGATTATTGACCGAGAATTCCATTAAAAAATACGAGAGATTTGTCAAAAAATGATCGAAACAAAGTTTTTTTCAATAGTGAAACGATACAGTAACTTTTACTTCAATAAATTAATACGACAATAAAAGCAAATATTTGAAGAATATTTTTTGCTCTAAGAAATAACGTTTTTATATTACACGCTAGTTTCTTTTATAATAAGAAAATATGGTGCTAAAAAATGTTTCTTTGACAGAAAACTTTGGGCTTTGCTCACCCGTTTTATTAAAATAAATTACCGGGTAAATATGATTCTTTTTGTCGCCCGGGCACTTAAATTCGTTGCCATTGAATTAATGTGAAAAATAGTTCGTAAATGATCTGAGGGTCAATTATTTTTTTCAGGGTACAGATTTATGATAAAATCATAGCAAACTTACCTTGACAAGGGTTGGACTGTGATTAGGTGGATTGTAGTGCAAGGTGGGTGGACTCGCGGGAGGCCCGTCGCCCCCAGGCGAGACTCTATCGGCACCGGGGGTGAGAATCCTGGACTCGTGAGTGAACAACACTTTACCGATATCCTCCGCGAGTCCGCGGACCTCCCAAGATCTCCAGACTTCGTCAGGACGTCGTTGCACCACCTGTGTTTCGTCGAGGATATTTTGATAAACGGCGTGTTGGCTGCTCGGGGCGTTAAGCCGCCGAGGAGCCGCCGCCGCTCCGCGGTTTCCAAACTTCGTTGCCTCGATAAACAATTCTTCCAATTTTCGTGTTCTCCTCCACCAATCTTTGAGGCTTTGCTCGATAATTTTCTCAATTTTTCTTCTCCAACCCAAAACCTCAAAATAACGTATGAACGTGCGTAATCAAACAAACAAAAAAGCAAAAATATTGCACATGAAGAATCTCTCGAAACATTGACGAGGATCGTGAAGAAAACCGGTAAGTTCGTTGGGCGATTCACGTCACACAAAATATGTTCAACTTTGTTAAATTTGAATAATTATTATCTCTCTCGCTAACGAAGCACTACACTGTCGATCTAAGTCCGTCACTAAATCGAGTGGAAGCTCGCAAAGAACGAAACAAAACAAAAACAATACCGATCAAAATACTCCTGATAGAATATCTCGTCGCGAAACCGTGTGATTTCCTAATGAAAACAGTTTCATTAGTGTTTTTGAGAGATTCGAGTTGAGATCGTGATTAATTAGAGAGGATCACGATGCGGTGAAGATCCACCTATAACCGTGATTATCGTGATAATAAAGAAAGCAGCAAAGTCGAGCGAGAGTTTTAATCGTAGTCGTCGTGTCGGGGTCGTCGTTGTCCGGCGATATCAGGACCGCGGATGTGTGAAGCTGCAAAGACGAGACAACCATATGAAAAAGCAGCGTGGCTCTCGTGATCTCGTTTTGTAGGCGGGACGAGCATGCGCGTATTCCCCCCCCCCCCCCTTAATGGCGTGGGAGTGGCTTCCTATCATCTGATATGTCTCTTTTACTCTTCTATCTTTATGAACATACACACACGCACAAATGCACACAAATTCCAACATATATGGATAGAAATTTACTCTCATCTATGTCGCGTTCTCCTCGCAAAAGCTTCGCCACGTTGAAGCCAAGTGCGGGACGGGGGTGGATCCACGTGGTGGTTTTATTGGACAAATACACCCTTAGCTTTCTTACCCCTCCCTTCCTACGAACCATCATCAACCCCTCTTCGAAATCGTCCTACGACAAACACATACCCTCTTGTATTCACGTTGTGTGCATTCCCTCTCCTTTTCCTCCCCCTCGCCGTCCCCTCTCGCATGTCTCAACGATCGTCTCTTCCTTCTTCACAGTCGTCGCGGAAAAACAGTCATACCCGGCTTTGCCTGATTCCTCCTGCTCGAAGCAACCTTACACAACCCGCTTACACTACCCTCGTTTTGGTGTAAATCGTGTTTACCCTCCTCCTCCTCCTCCTCCTCCTTCTCCTCCTCCTCCTCCTCCTCCTCCTCCAGTCTCTCTCCACCCGGACCCAACATCCGCAGAGTGATTTCACGTTGTATCAACCCACAAGAGCAAGGACCCACGTATCCTTTCGCTGTGACAATATATTTTTATATATTTATACTTATGTATGTGTGTGGATTTACCAAGGGTTGGATTCCATCGATGGTCCTCCATTTTTTATATTTTTTTCAAGTCCCGATTGTCTTCTCCTGATTGAGGTAGACGTTTCTATCAATTTTTTTAATAAATACGACAATTTCACATGTCAATTGTATTTTTTAAGATGAACGAACAATCTGAAATATTGAATTATTGATATCTTCATTGATTCAGAGATGTGGATAGAAAAAAGTCAAATTACACTGGAATTCGAATAGTTAAGGAGACTCCGTCGCGAAAGTTTTACCAACAAAAAAAAATAATTTTTAAATATATTGTAGATAAAGTACCCAAATTCACGTATGCAAAGTTTCAGGTAAGGTCAACGACTAAATAAGAGAAATAAAAATTGTTAAGGAGGTTGTATCGTTTCTCATGTAAAAATTATTTTCCAACTTTACACAATAAAATTTTGTAAATAGAAAGCTTAAGACAGTATTAAACTTCTGGCGGAATATGCCGATGATTCATTGTCTCAAAATTGAGATATTTATTGTTAAAATTCGCAATTTTTTGAAAGCTTCCATAAGAGCCCATGTTAAACTTGTCATTTTCAACAATGAATATCTCGATTACCAGGCGGTGAAACCTCTCCAAATTTTTCACACATAATTAAATGCTGTTCAAGAAGATTCATGCCAAATTTCAATACATTAACTTGGAATAATCAAATATAATGTATTTTTCGTATGATGTCATATAAATATCGATACAACTTCCTTAAAGTTGGGATTTTTAACACAGGGTTTATGGAAAAGTCACCGTCAAAAGACTTGTATGAAAGTGATATCTTCGTATTCACGCGACAGATATTGAACAAAAACTACAGTAACGTTGATCAGGTTATAAGGATTCCAAATACAATAAAACATTTTTGGGTCAACGACTTATGTAAAAAGATATTTAATGTTAAAATGTCGAAATACTTGAAGTTCTGATAGGTTTCGTAACCGTATAAAGATTCGGCAGCGTTGCAGCAGAAATCAGGTGTTCTGTACAACGCAGAAGAGTATGTGCGAGATATAAATCATCAGCTATCTAATCTTACATTCGTTTGTGATTGGCGAATAGGTAGAAAAGTTGGTTTCATCGCAATAAAATAAATAATTTTATCGATTAATGAAATCAGTTATATATTTCTCAACAATAATGAAAAATTAATTTATATTACAAAGTAAACAGACATCTTAGAAATTTCATATCACATAGCGTTTACTAAAAATTATAAATATCTTAATAAATTACTAAAGCAAAATATACGTATCTAATCAAGTCTTTCCGAGCTGTTGAACTGTTTGATCAATGCATTTTTTCAATAAATAATATACCGTAAGCTCTTTTAAAAATGGAAAATTTTATACACAATAACACGCAACGATCCGCGGTCAGCTGGGTGTCATGAGTACGACAAAGAAATCGGAGGAGAGAGTGAGATGGAGAATTGCGACGTTGCCGTACTTCTCTATGCAGTAGCATAACATAAAATTGTACTAATTTTAGGGTATTTATTTATCGATGTATAACTAATAATTTTTGTTTAAAATTACCAATAATATGTTTATAACCAACTGTATCATGACAATCATGCGAATTACTAAAAAACAAAAGGGCCCTGCTTATGCGCCCACGCAAACCGGCCCTATGTAACGGAGCTTCCTTAACATTATTTTTGACAATCGAAACAGATAAATGAATTGTTGTGTCTGTAAGATTTGGATGATTGGGTACTTAATTGTCAGAATCGAGGCTCAGAGCTATTAACGCGATTGAGATCTCGATGTATGAGAATATATTCGATTGCCTAGCCAACAGCAACGTGCTTCACACTTCTACCCTCAAGTTCTCTTCATTTTCTCCCTCCCCCGCCCCTCTTGTGCTCTCTGCCCCTCTCCCTCTCTTTCTCTCTTTGGTCCATCTCTTGGGATACTCGGGTTACCAACTCTCGCGCCAGAACGAGATATAGAGCTCCGGCAGGATAATCGCGTTACGTGGTGACTGGATTACATCGCTCGCCACACGCTTCCAACCTCTCCGGGCTACAACACATTTGAAAAGACCACATACTTGAATACACCCACGCACATTTACACCCTCTCGTATCTACTTAAAACTAAAACCGTTAACGTTATTCTAGAATTTTCCCTTGTACCTTATTATCCGATTTTTCTGATAGGTTTTTCCATTTCTCGAAAAACCTCGACAGAAGCTCCACTTGTAATCCACAATTCTCCATTTAATTTTAACACTACATTGTATTATTTATTATTTATTATTATGTTGAAACATGACATTTTTTAAGCCGGAACAACAGAATTATTTTGATCCCAAATTTTGGGATTCATTCGATAAAAATTTATCGCTGATTACTTTTATTAGAATATTTGTGTCGGGAATACGAACATTTCTGTGCGAGCAGAAAAAAATGTTCTCTCAAGTTACAATACCCCTGCAACACACACACACACACACATATATATATATATATATATATATATATATATATATATATATATATACAGTGGCGTGCAAAAGTTTCGGGCCGCCCTATTTTTTCCATTTAATTGATAAAATATTTTATTTCTCCACTCGTTCGTCGTTCAAAATATTCAAGAGAGTTAGAATGAAGGAAACAACGTCGTATATTGTATTTAATTATGGCGTATTTTTCGTGTACTACGTGGAATGACTTTGATTGGTGTGCAAAAGTATCGGGCCACTATATCGCCGCGACTTCGTACGTACGGTTTGTTTACATTTTTTTTCCTCATTAGTTTCAAAACATGTCCTACAATGGAAAATCAGTCTCCTTTCTGCTACAATGCCGAAACACACGAATATTCAGCTTCGTGAAATCGTGTTAAAACTTTCGTTAGAAGGAAAAAGTTCTCGTGATGTTACGGAGACTTTATCTATTGGCAAAACTACCGTTAATCGTATTATTACTAAATATAAATTAACAAACTCATTGTATGACAAAAATCGGAGCGGTAGACCGCGAAAAACTTTGAATCGCGTCGACAAAATTATAAAAAGGAAGTGCATTGTAGATCCACGAAAAAGTGCTGCAGATGTTTCCCGGGAACTGCGAAGTGAAAATCTAGCTGATGTTAGTCGGAGTACGGTATCTCGACGTCTCAAAACTGCGGGGTTGATTGAACGTGTTGGTGTAAAAAAACCATTGATTAGCAAAAAGAATAAGAAGGCTAGATTAGACTTTGCGAAAAAATATCAGCGCTGGACGGTATCAGATTGGCGGAAAGTACTTTTTTCCGATGAATCGAAATTTCAATTATTCGGAAATGATAGTCGGAAGTACGTAAGACGTCCAGCAGGTATCAGATATAATGTAAGGTACCAAATTCCTACCGTAAAACACGGTGGCGGAAACATTAAAGTTTGGGGAGCATTTTCTGATGATGGTGTTGGTCCGCTGGTGGAAATTCATGGCAATATGGACGCTGCAATGTACAGGGACAAACTACAAGATCGTATGCTCCCATTTGCAACGAAAAATTTGCCGCGTGGTTGAGTTTTTCAACACGATAATGATTCGAAACACGCTTCGCGTCTTGTTAAACATTTTCTTCAAAGCCGGAAAGTCCGGCTTCTAGACTGGCCATCGCAGTCACCGGATTTAAATCCTATTGAACACCTGTGGCAAGACCTCAAGCATCGTGTTGGAACGAAAAATTATTCCAACAAAACGGAATTGTGGAACCATTTGCGAAGTGAATGGGAAAAATTGCCACAAGAACGAATCAAACAACTAATTGGGTCTATGCCTCGTCGGTGCGCTGCAGTCATCGCTGCTAAGGGCATGGCAACAAAGTATTGAGTCGAGTGAAGAAGACCAAGGCATGCTTCCTTATTTTTCAAGTTTTTTGTTATTTTTTTCATACCCAAAAGTACGCGGCCCAATACTTTTGCCAGTCATAAAAAATTATTGAACAATTAATGATTTAAGATCGATATCAATGTATACAACCTATTGTTTCTAAATATAAGTGATTACGTGTTATCATTACTCGTTTGTTTTTCTCCCATCACCATATTTCTGTTCAATGTGCATAAAAAATAGGGTGGCCCGAAACTTTTACACGCCACTGTATATATATATATATATACACACACACACACATACACACTTATTATAGGCATATGCATATATATGTGTATAACATATAAAGTACGAAAGGAGATGTAGTGTATAAAATACGAGGGGTTGAGTATACTAATACATAAAGTAGCTTAAAGTAGAAAATTGTGGAAGCGTCGTGATGCCTGGTGATTGCGTTACCTCCGGGCTTTGATTTAAAATGCAACGAGGGGCATTAAGGGGGATGAAGGGGGGTAGGAGAGGGCGGAAAAAAGCAGACGCGACGACGGTGGAGGAGGGGAGAAGGGGGAGCTGGAGTAGCGGGGAAAAGGACGAAGGATGAGAGTTTGAACGTGGAGGAAGAGGTAAAGGGGGATGCTAAAAAAAGCTGAACTCCAATGCCGTCGCTCGCATGAAGATGGCGCGGCGAGAACCGGCGACATTCTCCAAAGCAGTGCGCTTTTCCTTTACGAACGAACCACCATCGATATTGAAAAGCTTTTCCTTTGCTTTTCTATTTCCATCTTCGACGATTCCTCTCAATTTCAATCTTTGTTCATCCGTTTGTGAATCAAACGAGTTAGAAAAAAACATTGCGGTATTTTGCGTTTAAGGTGGTTTTGAGCAAAGGGGATTTTTTCAAATGATCTTCTTCAGTTTGTTGTAGATGGTTTTAAGTCCTTCAGAAATTGAAGGGAAAATGAAGTTTTATTTGAAATTGTTGGATCGATCAATCATAAAAATCAACGATTTTTATCAAAACCCTCGATTATCATACAATCACGATCCGTTTTCTAGTTTTTTTTTCAAGACTCTCTAACAGATTGAGCCCTTAAAATACGATTAGAGGTATAAACACAGTATTAAGGGTGACGTTTGACGTAATGCGACACAACGAATGACAGCAAACAGACAGGGTTCGTCCGGGGTCACCGAAGGTTCAACTCTCGATCGTAAAACCTCCATCCTTCCGACAGGTTACTTAATGTATTTCGATTCGACACGAGTCTACCTGTCAATAAACAAAGTCGTGAATCATTTTAACCTAAAGAAGAAGAATTGAAATATTTATTGACTTCTTGTATATTTTTCGGAATGGGAAATTTGTTTTATTTTATTTCAGAATTTACAGAGTTTCCATAATAATTCATAGGAATTTATTCGGAATAGAATATTAACATAAAGGTACCTATGACGAAATAACGAAACAAAATTGAATTTTATCTCTCTGTGATTCGTAATTATATTTCACAATTAATATCATTTCTGTACTTACTCTGATTCTCGCAACATTGTTACAAATTTATAACTATTTTTTTATGAAAATTGAATTTCTTCTTTACGAGAAAGAAATGCGTTTGGATTGAAAGTATATAACGAAGGCTGTCGCGCTTGACAGGGCATTACGAGGGACAAACGACCGGTCAAAGTGAAATATCCTTTGCGAGGGTTCCTCTCCCGACTCCATCTCAGTTCATCTCACTTGTGATATCCCTGGTGTGTCAATCTGCGATCTTTAGCCTCCCTACCATCCCTCTTGGGACGCTGGCTCAATGTCTGGTCTTGAGAATAATAGTTGGTGTACTCCAGTGCCCTGAATCTACGTATATAAATATATATATATATATATATTCTCAGTATACAGGACGTGCCAAAAGTGGCTTCGAAATTGTTAATAATAGATAGATTACAAAATTCTGAGGAAAAAAGTATTTGGCCATTTTCTTTTCCGATGCATCGTTCATCAGTTATTAAATAATTAGTGAGAGTTAATCCGCTCAGTTAGAAGAGGCGTAGCGCGCTCTTCCCACTTTGCGCGTCTCCTACTCATGCAGCGGATTGGCGTACCACTAATTTCTCGATACCTGATTAACGGGGCATCGAAGAGAAAAGTGCCACAAGAGCTTTTCTCTCTAAAATTCCATATTCCATTCACTCCATAAAATTAAGACATTTAAAGAAAGTTTGTTGTTAAATTTACTCTTTAAAAGTGATTATATTTATTGGAAATTACAAGGAAAAACAATATTTCTCAAGAATCGATTGACAGAGTGGATTTAAACGATGAGAAACGAAGTTTCAGCCCCAATGCCGCTTACTTTCACGTAGATGCTCGGGGGTACGGTGAAATCTAATGAAAATCGTTGGAGAAATCCTCTTTTTGAAATCCCGAAGGATATATGCAGCAGCGTTAGTTGAGAAAGAGAGAGAGAGAGAGAAGAGAGAAGAGAGAGAGAGAGAAGAGAGAAGAGAGAGAGAAGAGAGTAGAGAGAGAGAGAAGAGAGAGAGAGAGAGAGAGAGAGAGAGAGAGAGAGAGAGAGAGAGAGAGAGAGAGAGAGAGAGAGAGAGAGAGAGAGAGAGAGAGAGGGAGGGAGGGAGGGAGGGAGAGAGAGGGAGGGAGGGAGGGAGAGGGAGAGGGAGAGAGAGAGCGAGAGAGAGAGAGAGAGAGAGAGAGAGAGAGAGAGAGAGAGAGAGAGAGAGAGAGAGAGAGCGATGACCGGGTTTGCTCATGTAATAGAGTCTGAGATGTTGAAAGAAATATATTTGGGTTAGATGGGAAATCTCGAAGTTGAGCCTTCGGGGTTTCGTTAATCCTTGATCTTGTAATGGTATGTGTGCGTTTTTCCAACTTCGTAGAAGCTTGGAAGTCTGACTATGATATAGAGTATAAATGTAATTGATATCGTGGATTTCTTGATGTGCCTTAGTTGCTTGACGATACCCTGGTGTTGTAATTTCGTTCGGATGATCAAGTACCATTTTTCTCAATATCAATCCATCCCTTTGATATTTCATTATTTTCAATCGGCCTTCGCTAAATAATTTAACAATAGATCGTAGCGATTCAATGGGTCAGTCGAGCGAATCGATAAACCGATTCTAATGAGCTCCAAACGATCCTGGCCATCCGATAATCGAGTTACTAGTACGTGTTTCCCCACATCTCCGCGATCGACCAACGCTGATTGTTCGGTGATACGTAAAACTCCGAATCAGCTGTGAAAAAAACTACGACAATCCGGAGGTATTTTCGTGAGTGTATACATAGGCTGTCCCTAAACTTGCACTCAAGCGGTTGAAGTTAACTAGACTACGCAATTTTGTACCAAAAAGTATTTAGCCAATTTCCTCTGCAATGCACGGTCTTCGAGATATTCATTAAAATTCGTAACTGTCAATCAGGTGCGCGGCAGAGGAGAACTGGGTGTGGTGAGCGTACGGTGTGATAACCGTCGAGCCTATCCACGGAGCGCGAATGGGCGAGGCACGCTTCCCCCACTCCGCGCTTTTCCTACACAGCATCAGATTGGCGCTGGTAATAATCTATTGATATCTCATCAACGGTGCATCGCAGAGAAAAATGAATCAAGACATTTATTTTTAAAATTTCACAATTTGTTAGTCCCATCCACTTTGAAAACGATTTTCGGCACACTCTGTACAAGGAACTTTTAAATACAGTCGGACTATTCAGTGAATCGACTACTGCGTTAGAGAAGCATTCAGAGATAGGAGGATGGAGGGGGTGGAATAGAACGGTGAGCCATCACAGCTGGAATGGGACAGATGGAGGCGTAACGAGTACACAATTCGATGCAAATTGGTCGAGTCTCGCTCGGGCCAGTCAATCGACAGTGTAGCAAGCTCTACTCTGCTGTATAGTATCGCCTAGATGTAACATCGTATAGAAGTTCTTCGTGTGTAGAGCTGATGCCCGCGATGGTATTACTAACATCGCTATTCTATTATGACATTATGGTGTGCGGCACTCGAGAGAGGGCTGCTGGTTAGAGCTACCAGCCTGAAGCATCGAATGAACAGAAAAAGAGGGGGAGAGAAAGAGAGAGGGCACGGTATAGAAGCGACGGCGTGCCCATTACGCACCCCTTCGCCTCCCTCCAGGCGGCCAATCAGCTAACTCGGTAACTACCTGCCACCCAGACGCGCCACTCTCTCTCTCTCTCTCTCCCCTCTACTTTTCTCTCTATCGCTCTTATTCTTCCCGTATAACTGTACTGCAATCTCGCACAAGTTGCCCAAGGCCGTACTCTGCTATTTCCTATCCCAATTGTACAGTCGAATTTCCAGCAACTTCCAAGTTCCGGACCTTCGCTATTTTTCAATTTCACTTCTTTTCACTTACTTTCACTTTGGATTTTTCCATTTCATGGAAATTCATGCGAAACGAGTACAAATTTTGTAAGAAAGTAGCTCATCTTGCAAGTAATTCAGTGGGAGTGAACTTAATATCCGGAAAATCTGAGGTTTGTGGATCAATTTTTGGATACTTGATAACATGCAAAAAGTTGAATTAAAAAAGGGATTCCCGGTATCTACTGCTGGGATTATACTGAAACATTTCGCAACGCCATCTGAGACATCCGAAAAGATATTTTTTTTGGCTCGTTTCGGTTATCCCATGCGAGCTTCCTTATCGACTGTGCAATTGCCGTTTTCTTTTCTATTAACGGTCGAGTTACGAAACTTGATTTTCCATTTCTCAGATGGCGCGCGAAAAACATCCACCTGTTCCTCCGCTTCGAGCAGACGGTTGCAATCACACGAGCCGCATTTTATTACGCATACGTTGCGCAAGCGAGACCCAATGAAAAATCTAAACAAACGGTATCTTATCGGAAAATGTATATTTAGATCAAAATCATCTGTCGAAAATATCTCAACAAAGAATTTAACACCGATAAAATCTACCATTTGATAAAACAATTTTTCGCAATAAGCGGAAATATTTGAAAAAATATTTTAATTAAGAATAACGATACAGTGGAAAATCAGCTATGAACATTTTGCCATTTTTAATTCATACCGATTTACTTTACTTTCCCGGTCCATTTTACGTCGCATTAAAATCTCGAGTAACGTACTACTTTTTTTTCTTCCTAATTCTTAGGGCATTTGTCGTCAACGCCCAATAAAACGCATGCGCTCTCTCGTGACGAGAGTAAAAAAACGAAGTTCCTCGATATCATCCAACAACACAACTCTCTCTCTCTCCTCTCAGCGTGTTTTTCTCTCCCACCCTATCTTCTTCTCCGACCGTTTTAACGCGTCTGGTGACAGCGTTAGACAAAAACAAGGACAAAACTACGTGACCCCCTCTTCTTGTCAACGACCGGTAGACTCGGTGGACGAGAAAGAAAGGGGGGGGGGGGAGGGTAACTCGACGACCTCATGCAAGCATCGCGAATGCTCTTCGAGGGGATGGAGAAGAAAGGACAAAAAAAGCATAAAGATCGGTTACCCCACTTCGTCGTACAGTGGACGTTTAGGACGTTGAAGAGGGGCGAGAGGGGGCTACTTGTCGGAGAGGCCAGAGGAGGCGGTGGCGGCGGCAAGAGACCGACTGCTATGGGCTCTTTGGAAACTTGGTAGTACACTGGCGCCGGTGGCCGCTAGGAACGCGTGTGCTTTATCGCTGCGTGCTGTACTGTAACTTAACGCGTGTTTTTCCTTTCCGTAAACGGAAACTCCGTAAAAACAAATAAACAATAAACAATAAATACACAATAAATAATCTAAACCAGTAGAATAACGAAAAAATCTACTAGAGAAATCCAAACAAATAGAAAAACGTCACAACAAGGGTGTAGACGAAGAAAAACATCTGACCGTGGAATTCCGTTCGAACGACGGAATTTTTTTGGTTAAGAACAGCAGTCATTTCACGAATCGGTTGTATTTAGAGGAATCGATGAAAGAGGTGGGCGGATAACGGAGGGGATGGGCGGAGGTTACAAGACAACCGTTGATACGTATCGTGACGTTTCATTCTCGATTTACTTTCAATACTAAATCTTGTACCACGTGTTTATTTTTTGCCTCACGTGACTAAAATATGCGCCCTGGTATTTTGTCTTCTCATCGGCTGTTGGATGAGATTTTCGCCATGTTTTTCGATCCTCGTTACAAAAACACCAACCTGTGGATTGTTTGACAAAGACAGAGAGAGAGCGTGAGAGGGGGGGGGGGGGGGAAATACAGCTTTGCTGCCCTGAAACGATAAACAAAATCGTAAAATTATAAAAAAAAAAACTTTTATTTTTTATTTATTTATAAAGATAGAGACAAAGCCATAAAAAAACGTAGATTTATAAAAAATCTGGGTGAATGGACGGGGCCGAGTGCGGTATAATAAACGACGCGTGCGTTTCTATGCGCGTGTGTTTCGACAGTTTGTGCTTCTCGTCGACGCAGCACAGGCTCGCCGACGAGGAGGATGGTAATCAGTTGGGAAACAACAACTCGTCGAGTCTTACTAGTAACGTGACAACGACAATGACGACAAATACAACACCGACGATGATCGAGGCAGGAACAATAATAACGAGCGCAGCGGCAACCACAACCGGAAGTGCGATTGGGACGCTACCGGCAGTGGCGCCACTGTCGATCCACACAAACCCCATCAATAACAACAACAACAACAACAACAATAACCACAACAATAATAATGGGAATGCCATATTGACTGGGAACAATCCGAGTTACTCTGGACCTACCAATGTCCATCAACCATCAGCATCGAATCACACCGTTGATGGTTTAAGGGACTTTCACGAGTTGTTACGTATCAAGAACGAAAGAATCGCCGAACTTGAAAATATCGTGGCTCGTCGTGACGCACAAATACAAGACTTGCGAAGTCATCTTGACAAATTTTTAAGTGTGTTGCCCTTCAAATCACCTCTCACACCAACCAAACCAAGACCCCGAAAACAAAGGGCGCAAGGTATCTCCGCTGAACCGCCTCTTCAACAACTCGCACCGCTTGTATTCTACGACAAGAATGACAGGTTCGTTTACTCTCTTGACTTTCATGCTTTTATTTCAGCCTGCTTTACTGGCCCCAACTGGTACAGAACTAGTATCCAACAGTTTTGACTGGTTTTCTTTGTGCAAAGCAACAAAAATGACTAACAATCACGCTTGTACGGTCAAGGACATTTCATTAGAGTTCAATTGTTTTGCGGATAATTATTTGCTTTTTAAGGTAAAATAGCTGATGCAGGCTAGTCAAATCGGCGCTAAATTTTCAAAATACGTTTATGCAAAGTTTAATGCATTAATTAAATGAATTGACGGTTGTTTTGTATTACAGCATGTCTTATTGATCTAAAAAAATATTAATAACAACAGATTTGCAAAACCTTCAATCGATAAATGCAAAATTCCACGATGTCATATTTTCATCGAGATTTTTCAAAGAATAATCTGTATTTTTCAATCAATTTTAATGCACCACGTCTTATTTTGTTCCTCAAGAGATCGTCTACGAATTCATAGTGTGGATTGTTTTTTGAGTTTCATCATTTTACCGTTGCAGCCAATTGTTTAATTGGCTAAAAAAAAATATTTATAAATCAATTGCTGTAATTTTCATATTAACAGGTTTAGAAAAAAAGCTACGCGGTGAATTCGTAGAGGATCTCTTGAGGAACAAAATCAGACTTGGTGCATTTAAATCGGTTGAAAAATACGGATTATTCTTTGAAAAATCTCGATGAAAATATGACATCATGGAATTTTGCAGTTATCAGTTGATGATTTCGCAAATCCATCGTTATTAAATTTTTTTTAGGTTAATAAGACATGCTGTAATGCGCATCAACCTTCAAGAAATTTAATTAGTGCATTGAACTTTGCATAAATATATTTTGAAAATTTTGCGCTTATTTGACTAGTGTGAAGCAGCCATATTACCTTAAGTTCAGATACTTGAAAAAAGTTTCAAAATATCCGTCACTATGTTTGAATTTATAACCAGTTACGGTTAAAAAAATCGTTTGATTGCCGGTAATAATTGAAAATAGAAGATTTTGAAACTCGAAAAATCTTCGGAACTTGAGCTATCTTATCGCTCTGGATTACAATTCTTTCGCCATAATTTTTACAACTATAATAAAGCGGGATTCACCGCTTAAAGCTAGTTCATGAAATGATTCCCTAGTTCACGTGTACTTCCTATCATGGAAAATCGAAATAGAGTGTCACAATGAGACAAAAAAAGGAAACTAGTACGACACATTAATTTTATTATCTCTGATAAATCTCCAATTCCGTTAAGCACTTACACCTGTCACAGATAACGAGGTTGCAGCGTTATACAGGCTTGCGATTCCATTTCAATCGTAACGTGCATGAAAGAATAATGCACTATGGATATATTTTTCATTCGAGGAAATTTCGACGTAGAAACGTTTTTCACAGACTTACAACTGATTCGCGACTATTTTTATAAGAAAAAAAATAAACACTTTTGTCAAAACAAGTTTCAGGGCTAAGTGTGGAATTTTTTACCACTTTTCATTCAGCACAAAAATTACACAATTATTTTTACACGCTTCAGTAATTTTACGACTTTCAGATAATACGTTAGGAATCACGTCATGTTCTTTTTTTAATTTAAACATTCTATTCTCTTATTAGATGATCGATCTATTTCCGTCCGGATGAGTCGTTCGATTATTCCACATTTCCGTGCAATCGAACATATTTTTTCTTTTATATATATATATATATATATATATATATATATATATATATATATATATATCATATGCATTACGATGAGAAACGAATACCAAGTAACTTGTGCAAAATGTGTGCACGAGCCCGACAGGATTTACATTCCGTTGGCTCTCGGTCTACGTTCGCTTCACTCCACAAACATATACAACTATATATATTTACTCTTATTGCCCACGGAGAAATGAATAACACGCGATTCAACTTCGATAGTACGTATCTCCAAGAGTGTCTCGCTCTTCTCAGCGGGCACAATGCTCAGTCGACTCGATACTCAAATGTGTCGACTTAAAACGCATATTATGTGCATAAATTTATATATGTATTATTAGTAAAGAGAGAAACCGAGTTGAGATGTATATAAAAATATTAGCTGGGCCAAAGTATGCGGTGCCAATTCAACCACAATACATCTTACGCAGTTCGGTATCGACTATTTGACCTTGTTATATGGCGTAACCGAAGAGGCTTCATTTTTCATTTCTCATACTATGATTATAAGTGATATTATTTTTATTAACTTTATTACAAACGTAGCCTTCGTAAACAAGAAGTTATCCTGAAAAAAAATAAACATTCACAGATAGGCTCGAAACCGCGGGGCTGTTGCGGTCTTCCTGGTTCGACGGACCGCCAGCAGAAGGCCACGAACGAAAAATTTCTCGTGAGCGTTCCGTGGTACCGTCGCCTATAAAGAGAGCTTCAACGCCCTCTTAGTAGCGGTGACTTTTTTGTTGAAGACTTATTTAACACTAGATATACCAACTATTTAAATCATTTTGACTGGTACTGGTATAAGTGTCAATAACAAAAAATATATTTGTTACGAATATATATAAAGTAACATTAAGTTCACAAAATGTATTCTCTACTTATAGCTACAAAAGTCATAACATCATTTCGGAAAACAAATGTTACATGCAGTAGGAATTTTGAATTGAAATTGCACGACCAGTCAAAATGACTGGTCTGGTAAATCTAGTGTTAAAAAATTGAAAGGCTCTCATGTAAAATGGTGTTTTTTGAGGTTTTTATATTTTTGTGACTGTTTTTGAGGGTATAGATATTTTTACTAGGGTCTATGAGTACTTTGAGTTACTGGGAGCGTCTTTGAGTAGCTGCCACTGTCTGCAACCGACTGTATAAGTTCTGTGAATGTCTTTATACATATTCAACAATATCCAGCACATATATGCAAGCTGGATTGACGTCATCGTCGCGCGACATCGTCGTCGGACAAAAGTACAGCAAACATGGACCACACTCACTTACTCGATACTCCTTATTTTCTTTTTTCTTTCCAACTTTTCTTTCTCTTTTCCTCTCTTTCTCTCGCTCTGTGATCCATTCTGGCACTCGCATTGCTTGCCATTCGCAAAACTTGTTTCTCGGGCAATATATCGAAGTGGACACAGCGAGAAGGGAAAGAGGAAGAGACACCGCGCGAGCCACACGGATATTTAATGGCCTCGTTACCTCGCACCTCATCTTCTCGTTTCTCAACCCTCCCTTACTCTCTGCCACCGTTTTCCCCGTCACAGAGACGATCTTTTTCTCTCTCCCACATCGATATATCGGTATCGGTTTTCCAGTATCCTCAAAGATTAAATCTCGATCAATCCTGGTGCAATCATAGCTGGAAAAAGTTCATGAAAAGTGCTAAATATCTCCAGATATGTCGGTTTGATCGTTCACGCTTACGAGCTACTTTTATAGTAGCACAAATATGAATGTAAGGGGAATAAACCATATGACGAAGAGGATCGCTGTCATCCAAGCAATATGATTGATCACGAGCTGCAGCAGCCAATAACCGGTCCATCAATCGCGTTAATTTGATTTAACTACGGAATAATACTCGAAAGGGACGACACACAGAAAGTAAAAGCGACTAAATAAAATTATCTGAGTTCATTTGAAAAAGAAAAAGATTATTGAAGTATTATTAAACATTTAAAGATTCAGAGCCATTTTTTTCGTCCATCTATCGTTTGCAACATTCTGAAATCGTGAAAAAATCGACAGAAACTTTATTGGATTGGACGAGAAAAGAAAAAATTATAATATGAAAAGAAGGAAGAAGAAAGAGAAACAAAAATATAAGAAAAAGGATGACGAGAGTACTGGCGCCTCGTGTGTCAGCTTTTATCGCAAGAATTCTCGTCGAACCTGCTTCTCGTACTGAGGAGGAGCACGAGAGGACGAGCTCGAGGAGGTCTCCTCGGTCGAGGCACTCCTCAAATTCCATCAGCCCGAGAATAGTAGTCGTATATTTAATACCTCCACAACTCCAAGTGGCGCTGCACGACTGTCTTGTAAACTTTCTAAAAAGATAATAAAACATGGATACATAGGCGGAAAAATAGCGAATGAGATGAAAAAAATGATACAGCTTCTTTTTTCGTACTCATCGCGAATCCTCCAAAGAGCCTGATAAGAAAATTAGTCAAGGAAAAAGTACTTGTTTCCGAAACACATTATTTTTGTAGCTTTGCACTGGAAGATTGTGTCATTATTTCAACCATTAATCAATTGGTTAATCCAATTTTTTGTCTTTGTTTTTAACCCTAGAACCCCACAACGGGGTAATTAGTTGCCCCACGAAAACGTCAAATTTCCTTCCCGAACTAATTTTTTTAAATCATTCCTTCCGTTTTATAGAGTTTTCACCATTAAATATTTACCGAATACGATTTTATCATGCACCATTCTCTTCGTAATAAAAAAACGAAGAAAATGGTATATAATTAAACCTTATTATCGCATACGAGGAACATTTTATACTGAAGAGAAGATTGGAGTAATTATTTACCCCAGTGTGGGGTTTACGATGGAAAAAGTAGATTGTGGGGTTCTAGGGTTAAAAATGGTTCATGGATAAAATATTTGGTGAATATTGAACGTTCATTTTTTGGGAATTGTTCCATTTGATGACCATAATATGACACAATTAATTAAAGAAATAAAAATGATATTCATTCAATTGAATTAATTTAAAATTCAAACGAATTCAATCTTCAGTTAATTCTTCTTCTATTTTTTTCTTTTCATTCTTCCACCACGTGTCTATATTTTGCGATAACACGTTCCACTTCCTAAATGCTAATTCATTCTAATTTTGGAGGTCTGTATTAAAGACAAAGATTTCGTGAGCAGGGTTCACACAAACGGACTGGATAAGTTTACTTTAGTTGTTTAACGAGTGATAAATATGCCTGGAGGCCACGAGGGGACCGTTTTCGTGGCACTTTCGCCCGAAAATGTTGTCGAGCGAACGTTCACTCTTTCGTATAACGCCGAAAGTGAGGGAGAATGTTTCAAGCCCGTCAAACGAATCGAGTAAACGCACTTTTTCAGCTGCTGTGCATCCTAAATATCTCTTGAGATTCTTGGTCCTTTCCCTTTCACGAGCTGGCGATTCGTACAGGCACTTACTTCCCTTTTCCCACCTCTAATCTACTCGGAGCTCGTGGACCACTTGCCGCGTGATCGACATTCCCTTGCTCCACGCCCCTTGATCTTTGTCGTTCACTTAACGCCGATTTAAAGACAATTTATTAACAGAATAAATCAAAATAGTTTTTGCTCACTATTTTGAAATTATGTGCCCATTAAATCGTTCATTTAATTTTCTTCGAATCTAGATCAAGAAGATTTCTTAAAAAAAGTACTTAAAATCTTTCAAAACAAACGTCCCCCATATTTACACCAACGAGAAAAACAATCTCGACTCCAAATTTTGTTTTCCATAATCCATAATAGTTTAATGTTGTTTTCAGTCGAGTTTCGTCGATATTCCTAACACGCGCGCCGTATCTTTAACCTTTTCGTGTGTTGTCTGACCGTAGAATCGTTTTTATATTGAGAAAAAAGGAAAGAGAGAGAGAGAGAGAAAGAAAGAAAGAAAGAAAGAAAGAGAAAAAAGTAAAACTGTCGTACAATCATATGTCCGTTTAACTCCGTCGCTGTCCTTAATTCGAGACGACTCGACGACTCTCATGATATATACTTTATAATCTCGCTTTCTCTCTCTCTCTCTCTCTCTCGCTCTGCTCGATATGAACGAGCACTGTGACGTCACGGATAATTAGTTCTTTGATTCGATCCCACTCTCTTTTTTCTCTCTCTTTCTCTCGTTGATCTTGCCACTTCCTCGGGTTTGTGCTCGCCTCCGTACAGCCATCAAATGCAGTTCTTTCTCCCACTCTTCAATCTCCTTTTCTCCCCTCATTCCATGATTTTTTTGTCTCTCTTTTTATTCCTCTCTCTTCTTCGTCATTTCCCCTCTCAGCAGCAAAACGCTTATCTCACCGAAGCTAAAAATAACTGCTGTCACGGCCACCGGCGACATGTTAAAACGAGCTCACCGGGAATATAAACCGCCACGGTTAACCTGGCACAAGCCTGAATCTCGACCAACGTCTCAGGCGGCGCTACCATCGCCTTTTTCACTCCTCCTCTTCCTCCTTTTTCCTCCTTAACCCACTCCACTTTATCCACCACTCACTTTTTTCCCTCGTGCTTCTCGCCTTTCCGGACTTGGTTTCCTCAACCCGAGCTTAACGCCATCTCGTGGATTCTTACACTCAACTTTGAACCATTGTGATTATTCTTCATCACGATATTTTAGTTTTATTATTATGAATCACGAAGATCGATTGATCGGCCGGTAAAACAGGATGCACTTTCACGCGATCCTTTTTTTCTTCCTTTTCAACCGCTACTCTTTGTCTTTAGAGTCGTTATCGTTATAAAAATAGAGAATGTCTCATTGTTTTGGAATTGAGTTATTAATTTGATCGAAATAATTGCTCGAAATTTAGGGCGATCGACATGTGGCATCAACTTTTCTGAATAAAGTAAAACTCTTATTTTTAACGAGTTTCGACTCTCCCTGTTATTCATTCCTCGTACGTTTTTGTCGTTTCTATTAGAGTGGCCCTGAGATATGATTATAATGATAATACGACCATCAATATGTGTGCTTGTTATTAGCCGCTGTTTTGTTTCTATTACTGCTTCCGAGCACGTATAGAATATCGTGATTGGTACGTAATCGCTCGAACTCGTTATCTTACTTGTCCTTTGAGATTATTTTCACAAATCTCCTCTTACAAATCTAATCTCGAAAAGTAACGAGATTTGTAACAGTAACCCAGTGTACGCATACCTCTGGCTAATCGTGCTGATAACTTACTACCAAGAATTCTTTGGAATTTAAGTATTTACGTAAAGAATGTCCCAAAAGTGACTTTTAGCCAGTTAACTGGTAAGCCGGTCATTTAGAAGATCGACACAATCATTTTTCACGGCGCAAACAGCATTTCCTGGTGTCATAATAACTGAACGATGACAAATTTATAGTCTCTGAGGTCAGATTCGGACTTAGCGAGCCAAAAACCTTTGGGATACCAACTTTTATCTAGATCCATGAAAATTTATGGCAGTTTTTCGATTTACGCATAAATGCGTCATTACCAATTTTGGCAAGAAGATTTTAGACGTATCCATACATCATTATCACAGCTGGTTAAGCTGAGGAGAATAATTAGATAATAAAATTCTGGGAAGAAAAGTCTTCAGCCATTTTTCTCTCCGATGCACCGTTGATCGAGTATTAATTAATCAATGTCAGCCAATTCGCCGAGCTGTTGTGGGCGGGGCTCGCTTCCCCCACGCCGCTCACTTTCTCCCGGCTCACCGGATTGGCGGATCATAATTAAGCGTAATATCTCATGAACGATGCACCGGAGCGAAAAAGAATAAAGGACTTTTGTCTTCAGAATTTTACAATCTATATAACCTCCCAGACAAAAATAAAAGAAAATCATCAGAAGGAAGTCTTTCAGACACTTTTCTGATGACTTTCGTCTGCAGAAAATCAAAAATACGTTTTACAGACATCTTTCTGATTTTTAGGCTCTTTCGGCAGTCAATTTTCGACGCGATTTTGACGACACCCTATACATAAAAATTCCATCCATAAATATAGGTCGATTGATATCGCGTGAAATCGAATTGACGAAAATTTCATAAAAATGAATTAGTCGCCAGCGGGTCTCGTCGCGGCTAGGTGAGGCGCGTAACAAAACGTTCTTAGCCTCCTTCGTCTGATCTCGCGAGAATATATTTATATATAGTAAAAAATAATAAAAAAACGATGAAAAAAATGAAAATATTTCCTCGACAAAAGTGTGATTCGCGATCGTTTCGTTTCTCTCTCTTAAATCGCGAGAAATCGCATTTTGTAAGAGTGTCACGAGTTTTTACTCGTTGGTTTATATTGACGAAACACGCCTCCTCGTTCAGCGATCATTGAAGAGTTCGTCGGGGCGAGAATTCGTCGATCCACAAACCGTACATAAATAGTCTTAATTCCTCCTGTGTAAATATACATATATATTTTGTAATATGCTCCAAGTGTCTTGACTATTTTATTTTTTTTCTTATACGTTCCAAAAGAGGAGAATAAAAAAAAAATAAAATAGATCTTAAATTGTGGATGATGCAATTCGAGTCTCACTGTCACTTTCACGAACGTGCTTCACAAATCAAAATCATTTCTACGTGTTGTTCAAACACTTATAGAAAGAGTACAAGTTTACGCACGATTTTTTTCCTGCCTGTCATGAAAGTGATTAAAAACAAAAAAAATGGTTTTCGTGGATTATAAAAATATAATAATGTTGTAAAAATCGTAACCCGCGCTAATTTTTCGATAAATATAAATATATAAACCAGTTTTAAAAATCAACATTCTGCGAATTTGGCGTTGACAAATTAAGATTTTATTTGTGTTCAAGTGCTAAATATTCACCGGTGGATTCGTTAAAACTCACCGAATGACGTAAATGGACAAATACGAATTATGGTGAAATCGTTACGAGAAGAAAAAAATTAAAATCAGTGTTTAAACGCGTCGTTTAAATAATTCATAGTGCGGGCGATACTTCAAAAGATTCATACATGTATAAATGTTTGTGTGTGTGTAAAGTATAATAACAAAAATCAGAGCCGATCATCGAGGAGACTATTTTTCAACTTTTTTAAAAATATGATTTGTCATTGGGTAAAAAAAAATATATTTATGAAGTTTTTATTTGTGGGAATCGACTGAATTGAGTGAATAATCGACCAATTTAATGGCGTAAAATATTATATTTATAACATGTTTTATATAAAAGAAGCGTTTATTAAAAAAAAAAACTAGTACTTTAATTAAGATTTTTTGAATTGAAGGCAAATACGAATTTTCCAATAGTTTTGCAAATGAATTTTTACAAATGTTAAACAGACAATTAAAAAATGTGATCTTCATTCAAAAAAAAATTGATCGTCACGTATCTTATATTTTACGATGACTCATAAGACCTTTTTTGATAAGATATTAAATTCATACGTATATAATTATATTGGAGAAACTAAATATGTATTAGAAACAAGAAAGAGTAACAATTTTTCAAACCCATACCAGAGTCCATGACGTGAAACCATTTGGGTATTAGGCCACGTGCCTTCTTTGGCAAGGAACGAAAGTGAGGCAAGGCCAAACGTCCGAGCGATTCTTTTTTACAAGTTTCTCGTTTTCGTCTCGTTACTCTCTGCGCTCAATCTTTTTTTTTTTGCTCTGATGCTGTTTATTTCTGAACACTTTCATTGCAATGTTCAATCACTTATTCTGCAATAAATAAAAATGAATGATCCTCAATAGTGGCAAATGCTCACTTCGATAATAAACAACTATTATTAATTGACTGGACATAATTAAATTTTGAATTCTAGTGTTTAATTAACGGGAGAAACCAGTTTAGGAGGTCGAAATTTTGGTGTTTTTCGTGAATTTTTTTAACAGGGAAGGAATAATCAGAATTTGTTTAAACTTGGAGGATATTTTACTCATGTTTTGAGGTACACTTTGTAACTTTTTCAAGTTACTTCCGCCGGAAATAGTGGAGTTAGAAGCTGCTGTCCATGGACGATCGCCATCTGAGTTTTTTGCTGGTGGGCATTCCTGAAGTCACAATTTTTATCTGTAATCATTACAATTTTCTTTTTTCGTTAACAACATATTGCCTAAGAATATGAACCTAATTGTGATCAAAAAACTTGAAAATTGCATGTTTTTGAGGTGTTTGAACACAATGTCATGTTTTTATACCATGTTTTTTTACCTTCTTTGCATTAAAAAAAATATTTTTAATAATAATATCATCCCAGAGTTAGGATCATATAGATTGTAATTGAACAAAGAATATTCACACAAATTTTCAGAATGATTGGTCAATAACCTTTTGCGCTAGAATGACCACCAGTTGAAAAAAAGTCGTCCATGGACAGCAGCTTCTAACTCCACTATTTCCGGCGGAAATGACTTGAAAAAATTACAAAGTGTACTTCAAAACATGAATAAAATATCCTCCAAGTTTAAACAAATTCCGATTATTCCTTCCCTGCTAAAAAAAATTCACGAAAAACCACCAAAATTTCGGCCTCCTAAACTGGTTTCTCCCGTTAAATGCTAATTAATTTGCGACAAATTTGAATGAAATTTTATCCTCATTTTTAGACTACTGCTAAAAATAACGGAATGCGATATTTATAAACCTTTTGGTAAATATTTAAATTAAGTTTCAATACTTGAACTAATACAGAGGCAATAATTAAAAGCAATAAATTAATTATTAAAAATTAGCAGTAATTGATTATTAATTACGAATTCATGTTGGCATCGCAAACCCTAGGGTATCTCGAACGGGGACCACGTATGAATCTCCAAGGACTCGAACTAGTAGGCCAGTATGTACCCACATACGTATACGAATAAATAAATACGTGTATATTCTCTTCACTCTCCATCGAGGATCATGATCATTGATCGACGTTAAGAATCGGAGTGAGGGAATGAAATTCAAGCGTCGTCAATGAGAGTGATCGGGTATGACAGTGATCTACGAGCATCTAAGCTACGAAGACGAGAGATCTCTTGAATTGAAGCCGTCATCCGAAGTAACCAATTTTAGATTAAAAAAAAAAAAATCGGTAAAATGTGACTCTTAAATCGGAAAAAACGTCGTCTCGATGTGTAAATTAGATATTAAAAAATTCGTTCCAATGTAACTTTAAATTATTTCGAAAAATCTTCATAACTCGAAGCATCTTTGGTCCATGAACTTAGTCATGATTATTGATGAGATTTATCGAGAATATTCGTCGCAATTTTGATCCTCGTAAATAGCGATATTGATCCAAGAAAAACACACGTTTTCCTGATGCAAACGAACGATATTGTATCCGCGCAATTCGAACTCTCGAAGAGTTACGTAACTTTCGCACCGGATTCACTCTCGCAGCTTCGTCGTTCGTCTGCTGTCCACAAATCCGCCAATTTTCCACTCGCATATCCGCGAAAATAAATATTCATTCGGACTGGATAGTTCCCATCTTACCACCGACATCGTCTCTCACATCGTCCAACACTTTTGAGCTCGTAACGCTTTTCAACCTCCTCCATTTTGACGCGGTTCACCCGAGCGAACTCGTTTTCTCGCTAAGTTGTGAACCGGTACAATCGCCCTTAACGATTGAATTATGTTGAAGTACTTGCAATCATTTTGTGATCTGAGTGACATATTTGAATTAAAGAAAAGTTTGAGGGCCTAGTTCAGTTTTTGGTGGTTTTTTTTGTTAGTTACTATCAATTTTTCGAGGCTTATAGGGATTTTTGTAATTTTGATGGAATCCGATATGTTTCTAACGTAATTTAAATGTCGTTACAATTTTTCGTGACATTTTGGAACCCCATGGGATTCTGGGTGAAATTTATTGGGAATTTTGGTAAATTTCTGTGAATAATTTGTTTTTATCTGTTTTTTTTTTTCGCAAAAAAGAGAATTTGTTTTATTAAAAAACATAAGCATCCTAATTCCGGTGAACAAATTGAGCGAGTGCGCGATTCCGGGACCATGGATTCGATAGCGGATTTGAAAAGACTATTGTACGAAAGAACAGAAGCTCTTCGACAAAGGGACGAGGCTGTCGAAGAGCTCGAAAAGATTCTCGACGATCGCGATGCTACGATACGCTATTTGCAAAATGAGATCGACAAATTTCGTCAAATCGTGGATCTTAGCATGTCCGATGGTCCACTCAGCCCTGGACAGAGATCGAAAAGACAGGCTATATCGGCTGAACCATCGAGGAACGATTCAAAGCCTATCATCAAATTCAACAAGCCTCAAAGGTAGACAAACAGTGGAAAAATTGAACAAAAACATATTTTTCACTTCCGAAGTATTTTTTTTAAGCGATTTTAATTTTTAATCGTATTTTATATTCGGAGAATAAATTTTTCATACATATTATTAATTTTTCATATTAATTTTTCCTTTATAATTAATCGTCTTTGCCCACCTTCAAAAATTCAATTTTTCGAACATTTATCCCCAAGATTCGATCATTTGAAATAATGCCCTTATTCGTCCTTCACGCATAACGCTCTTTGGGTCAAGGTTACATCGAAAGGGCGTTCTCGTCTGATCGAACGAGTTCGAGAGAGTACAAACATGAAACATTCTCGATCTTGTGTACACAAGGTAAAGTGGAGAGAAGAAGGAGATGACCTTATAAGGGCGAAGAGAAAAATTATGGCGCTCCCCCGCGATGGTTGCCTCGAGCAATGTGACTACTTCGCGTATACGTGACTCGCCGCTTTGATCCACGGCCTCGTACCTCGTGATACGAGATTCTTTCATCTTTCATATTTTTTTTTCTTATTTCCCGTACCCCTTTTTAGCTATGGGCAATAATAGGATTTATCAGATTGATTTAAATGTCAAAGCAAAAAAAAATGCTGAAAATGATCATTTTCTATGAATATTCTTATTTACTTATTAAAAAATGCCATTTTTCAATCTGTACAATTGTTGATTTTGACAATTCGTTGATTTATCATACAAAAAACTCGTTTACGAGAGACAAATAAATAATTTCGTAAAAATAGACGAGTTCTGAATATATCACTGATTTTTTTTTTTTTTCCAACCCCAAGATCTCGGGAGCTCATCAAGGCTGCGATACTGGACAATGACTTCATGAAGAATCTCGAACTGACGCAGATATGTGAGATCGTCGACTGCATGTATCCAGTTACCTTCCCAGCTGGTTCGATCATTATCAGGGAGGGAGATGTCGGCTCTATCGTATTTGTTATGGAAGGTAAAAACATTTTTTCACCATTTAAATTAAATTCATAATTTTTATTATTTAAATTTAAATACGATTTTCATCGTTCGACGTAATTGAAATGATTATCCGATGTCTCATTATATTTTTTCGGGTAAGAGGAAAAGCGAAAAAAAGTAATCTACTCGCAAAGGTCTCTGGCATTTATTTCAAGGTAATCTTCGTGATGACATACTCGAGTGATCGACTATTTTAAGAAACTCATATCGCGAACCCATCCATTAGATAAGTTGAAGATTTATTTCTGTTCTATAAATATCACAGATAAAAGGATGTTTATTGAAAATGAAATCTCCTTGATTTTTTGTACTCGAAACCATTCGATTTATTTAGAAATAATTATTCTTTGCATTAGTGATTGCAAAAAATTGTTTAAAATCGTGAATCTTTTTATTTTTTTTTTATTTTGGGCTTTCCAATTATATGTTGAGGGTCAAAGGAAAATGGTTCCAGTTCAAAATAAAACAAAAGGGACCCGTATGGCCCTCTAGGAAGAACTTTCGGAGTTACGGGTTCCGGAATAGTGCCATAAATTGGATGGTCTCATAAAAGCCAGCTGGTTGAAATGATTCATCGAAGGGGATGAGAAAATGGTCCCCCAACGCGTTCAATAGCTTGTATCGTTTTGGAGAATTTGTCCTTGTTCCTTCAACGCCTTTTGGCTGAAAGGAACGTCCTGTTTGAGATGTGTTATAATAATGGAAGGATTTGAGAACCGCTGTCCTTTCTCTCACGTCGAAGAGAGCGGGCCTGTTAGGGAGGGCAGTGGGGATTTGCGTGGCTTGTGTGCAGCAGCAACAGCAGCAGCAGCAGCAGCAGCAGCAAACCACGGTTGTCTGGTGCTTCGGCTTTTGCTGTTCTCCTCCTTATGCTGCATAGGATTGCCCACTCGCTCGCTTTATGCCGTATGCCTCCGCTGTTCTCTCTCGTAAGGTCATGTTAATGTGGGCCTGTGTGCGTCTTGTGTTTGAGAATGTGTGCCGTCAGAAGAGGGGAAAAGAACGGAGTTTCTTCTTGGCTGTGTATTAGCAGCTCGTGGTTCCTCGAGCTCGACGCCTCGTACTAGCTATTTTACCAGCCAGTACACTCCAGGGAGCTGTCAGTGAGAAGACGCGTGGTTCTCTAGTTCACGAACCAATGCCTGAGAAAACAAGTCTCAATACAGAGTTCCTAGTGTGCGTGGCATAGTTTTAAGTAAAATCTTTTTTCCCGGCAGATCCAGACAGGGAAGATGATCGAAGAGTGATCTATTTGTACTTAAGTTGTCTGTGGTACAACGAGGACCATTGTGATTCACTGCAAAACTAGTCCAATTTATACTTTATCATTAACGATTAAGTCAGGACCTTTTTAGCTAATCGTATGCAAAGCAAATCTTCATGTTAGCCTGTGATACGTATTTTTGTGACTGAAAACAAAGTGCCACGAGTTTCTATTGTGTTGCTGAGCCAACGACTCGCGTTTCCACTTCGAAATCCTCGTGGGACCAAGGCAAAATTCAAATTGGATGAACGAGAGACATGCGGGCTGGAAGTTTGCCAATTTCGTTTCGTCACTTTTTCATTCGGACAGGTTAAAGTGTGTTAGGATTAAGATTATATCGTTTATGGATCGAGTGACTAATAGACACCGACCTCACGATATATTGACGCTGGGCGAATATGTCTGACATTTACGATCACCGCACATCCTGGAATATCGCAAACATCCTTCTCGTCTGACTATTTCGGAAGTTGACTCTTTCGTGGTAACGTCAGTACGTCCTTAAGACATTAAATAAAAATGAAAGTGAGAAGTTATCCAGGTCGTGCAGTCCTTGACGACCCGGAACTCCTGTTAGACCCGGATGCTACCAGAGGTCGCGCCATGGAGCTCCTTTATGAAGCTAGCTGGCGCGAATGTGGAGTCAATTGGACTAGTTCATCAAGAACCAATAAAATCGATACGTCCTCAACCAGCAATCCATCCAAAGACGAAACAGCCTGTAGGAACAAACCCTACGCTGATGTGATAACCCAACTCGAGGGAGTTCTCGAAGGTGGCTCATCCATCAGTCCTTCCGAGGATCGATCGCCCAGATCTAGCAATGAAACAACTAGCACAGATAGCGACGAAGGTTCTCTTCACACCATTTTGGATGGACGCCGGAAGAATCAACAGATCGAACACCAACAATCTAACCAAAGCGGATTTCTCATACCGCGACCTCGGCTCATTGTTCCTGTTCACACTTATGCGAGAAGAAGAAGAACTGGAGCTCCTCAACCTACGAGAAGACGACAAAGGGAAGGTAGACAATCGGTCAATGAAGTCATTCCCATTATTCTTGTGCAGCTTCAAAAACCTGCAGAAAACTTTTCAAAAATTAGCGCGTATATCATAGAAATTGAGGGACAACACAAAGTTAGGCTTATTATTGAACCCATTTTTAGTTTTTATGGAAATTACATAATTTCTAATATTCTATAAGAAATGTTGGTTTATTGGAATTTATATCAGCTTTGGATTGGTGACACTATAAGACAAAATGGACGCTGATCAACAGCATTAATGACTTTCTAGTCTATTGTCTTCTCGCCATCAGCCAATCGTCGAATCGTTTTCGCATACACACGCGACTTGTTTCCATCGATACGATGATCTAATCATTCCACCAAAGAGTAGTCAACCGCTCGTAGTGTCTCGTCTCGCTATTGCCACGAGATTGTAGGTATTTTGTTAGACATCTTAAGGGGAAGAGGGGCTGCCAGAGGGGAAACGAAGCGAGAACGGGACCGCGGAGAAAGTACAGAAGGAGAACGGATCAAGGATAATGGGAAGCAATGCTTGGGCGATGGATGAAGCTCCGATTGTCGTTATTCTCTTGGCACAATAGTACCTCAATAAAATAGCCAACGTAATAAACTCCATATTCTTTTATTAATCATGAGGCATAAATTCCTTGGATATAATTTTCCGATTTATTCGACTTTGTAACGTTAAATCTTTCCATGACTTTCTGGTCAATTCCTACCAATGAAGATTTTGACTTGCTCAGTATCGAACAATCTGACTCACGGGGGCGTCTGGAGACTCCGATCTAATTTGGTCACAACGCTCGACTCGCGCCCATCGTAGGGCGATGACTCGGTCACTGTGACGGCCAATTCAACGACCTGCAATTGTCGATTCTTCCCCCCCCCCCCTTTTTTACGGTTACCTTCATTACTATTTTTTCCACTCCAGAAATTATGGAGAATATGAATAAGATTATATGTTTGAAATAATATCCCTTATTTGACTATTCTCGAATTTAATAACTGGGAAAATTTTTTTGTTTCATTATTTACGAAGCAATTTAGTAGCAAAAAAATTGTTCTCTTGTGCAACAATATTTGGCATCGTACGTGACTAAGGTTTAAATAAACACGAAGAAATTTTTTATTTTTAATTAATTAAATTTATTGCCTCAATTTTTTTTTTGCCCCGAATATGGAAATTCATTTCGTAAAATTAAACAATGTTATTCGCTCGGAATTCCCCGGTTTGGATCGTAACGATTGCAAACAAAAATGGCGTTCGACCCCACTTCTTTTTCCGCTTTCACACGACTCACTTGAGGATTTTCTACCAAACCATGTTCAGATTCTCGTTATACTCTCTCGTAATAAAAAATTTTTATGGATTTTCTATATACTTGACAAAAAAGCATCATAATCTGTGCAACTCGGAAAAGCCACTCATATAAAATCCTCTCGCGATACATTTTTCGATCATCCGCGGAGAATTTCCTCAATTCTAGACATTTTCCTTGGCGGAAAGCCAATTTGCAATTTTCGTTGGCTCAATGCCGGATCGAGCGATATTTCATGACGAAATATAAAATTGTTGCTGAATTCTTGGTCTCTGAATCTCTGAAAAAAAAATGATATTGAGTAAATTCCTAATGGATCTTCGAGATGTTTCGATATTTCTTCTCCTGCCCACGTGTTTCAATTTAATTGAAAATTCAAATGACATTTTTGATCCACAAATTGCCAAAATATAATAGAGATCAAATTCCTAGGGAATTATGAGCCCTATTTTTTCCTCTCATCCAGTATTTTAGTTTTGTTTATAATTATTATTCTCATGAATTAACATTCTAACTTTCTTCGTTGACAGCAACACAAGCTCATTTTTCAGTAAGTTCTCCACGGTTACTGGATATGGAAGTAAAGAATATCGTATGCGAGGCATGAACTCTTTGTCCTGTTACATGCGTCGTCATTCTAGCCAGTGTATATAGTTACTTTACTCACGCACACACATCTTCGATATTTCTTGGACGGGTGTGTCGTAAGTACTGTATATTCCCCGGACAACCACAAAGCATTCCATCAGACTCCATAGCCTTCCAGACACTGTGTATTCCTTCGCCTTGTTTCTCGATCTCTCGAAGGAAATAAAGTCAGCCGTCTCCTTTGCAAACTTTCCCTTTTGGGTGACAAAATTTGTTGGCCCTTAGGGATCAACGATCATCAATTTTTACCTGAACCTAGGATCAACCCTCTCGAACTATATTTCTTATATCTGAAACAAAATCACAACTCGTTCATAAATATTATTTGTAAGATTGGGGAAGTTAACGAGTGTCGTCATTTTTCTTTGTTTTTTTATTGCATTCATGTGATTTTCGTTTTTTTATTACTTCGAAATGTAAAACAATTTGGGATAAAAATCAATTTTATTCACTGAAGAATTAATTGATTAATTAATCAAATTATTTTTCTGAGAAATAATATTATTCATATACAGAAAAATATTATTACACGTTTGAATATTTTAAATATTCTTCGTCGTATCACTTTGTACAAAAAAAAAACATTGGAATCAATCGACAACTTTTCCTAATTTATTATTCGCGATTCGCAACATGGATTTGTAAATTTAAATGCCAACCGGTGCGACGACGACTATCACACATATGTCGCCTTTCTCGTCTTTCGACAAACTCCCCGATGAAATGTTTTTTTGCAAACAGGAAATTATGAATGTCGTAGAAAGGAGAGAAAAATATACATATTGTACAGAAGGAAGTGGCTCGAAACTTTCTGGTTTCTTCTCTTTACTATATTGTTTTTCTTTTCGCTCCTTTAAACATCAGTCGAGCCGGATGTTCGTTGCAAAACATCGGGAGGACACGAGGAATAAATGTCGACTTTTTAATGTCACGTATACGTGAACATGTAGGAAGAACTCATTTTTTTACACAATGGATTGTTTCAGTTACGTTTGCATCCAAATTTAAAAAAAATATACATAATTCTTTATGTCTTAGTCTTTATGTCTTAGTCTTTTTGTCATTAATTAAAAAGGAAAATTAATTTTTCTAAGGTCTTTTTGATGCCTATTTAAAAAAAATATTATTTCCTTATTGTATTAAACAATTAATGATGAATAATTAAAATGAACGATTTAAAAATTATCAAATTTGATTAAAACCTCTTTGAATTGGTCTGACATTCGCTTGAAATTTGTCATCGTGGTTATGAAGAATCAGGAAACTCGTGACGTGTTAGAAATTGAAATGGGAACCTCTGAGTACTTGAACGAGTCATTCGATGCTCTATTTAGCTCTCGAGATTGCAGAAGACATGAGAAACGATGAAAAATGTGTATACAACGTGCGTACATGGGAATAATTCAAGACGCGAGAAAATACGTATATTTAATCGGGTCGAAAAAGTTATGAAACGCGATGATAACGTGCGACAACTGAGAACGAGGGCGGAGAGACAAATAGGCCAGCATCCGGGCGAGAGAATAATCTTAAATCAGGCGCATTAATTCATGGGGTCTTGTTAGTCACGAGCAAGTGCTACTCTAATGACGATCATTCTTCTTCTTCTTCTTCTTCTTCTTCTTCTTCTTCTTCTTCTTCTTCATCTTCTCCTTTTCACAAGACGTGGGACGTTGTTGCGGGGGCAAAATCTAACATATAAAACACTATTGACACTCGGAATCCTTTCTCTAAGGTTCCTTTCAGTCTTCATTTTAATATAACGAGAAAAAAAAAATATTATCGATATTGCTTCTGGATTCAGGATGAATTACACTATTTTTATGCCGATGATTTTATTCCATAAAAAATTCAGTACTTAGCAGTTGAAATCTAAAAAATTTCAGCCATCTTCAAGATGTTATGAATATTGATATGTAATAATAAAATTATTAGAAAGTGATTATCAAATTGTTTGGGAAAAAAATTGTTCAAATAATAAAATCCGACGATTTTTTTCGGCGTGTGAAATAAATTTGTTGATTTTCTAGAATACTTTTGAATTTCGTCCGAATATTTTGTTCTTTCTTGAAATTCCTCTGTTCGACTTTTTGTCGATGCGATAATTAAAAAATTGTTAGTTCAAAGCTTTAAAAATTTTATATATATGGTGTTGAATATTTTTACGAAAACGTGTGCAAAATTCGTCACATTTTTTCAATTTTTTAAAGATCTTGAAAAAATCTGAAAAAAGGGAACATTCTAAAAAAAATGACGTGCATTTTAAAAAAGCACCAAATTCATTTCACGGAAGAAAAAAAAATCTAATTAGCTTTCGAAGAAAATTATGTTTAAACAATGTTTTTATAACTTTTTAAAATTATCGTTACTGAATATCAATGTTTATGAAGTTTTAAAGATGGTTCAATTTTTCCAGATTTTTGGCCAATTGCGAAGTTTTGGAATTCTGATCCAACATGATTTTTGGCTGAGAAATATGTGTAATTCATCCTTAAATTAATTTTGACAACTTTATCAATGGCTGAAATAAAAATCAAGGAATTTTTCCACAATCATTTTTAACTTATAATTTTTCTTCCCTCGTTAATCGGTTACTATGAGTTATTTGTTATTGCTAAATCACTCAACGTACAACTACAGATTCAATAAATGAAAAAAATCATTAATCTATTCAACTTAATATTCATTTTCATCAATAAAAAAATGTACTCAACATAAATTTAACTTTGCAATAAAATGCTGTACATACAATGTTCTGTTTTTTTTGTTAGAGCATTCGTAGATTACTGAATAGTTACGGTTGTATTTCAAGCAGACAATATAGTTACTTTATACGAGTATTATTGCACTATGAAGTACCCGAGGGAAGTGAAAGCAACGAACTGGACAATAAATGACCGTGGACCGTTCTCCGTCTATTTCAGGTTTCATAAATCCTCCGATCGTTCAAATAGAAAAAGCAAAGCAGTGCTCATTTTTGCGTAATAATAGGCTCGCGTCTGTGTAACGCGGCTGATTTTACTACACGGAAAGAGCAAGCGTGAATAATCGCGAGACCGGTAATGAAATCTTTTTTTTAAACCGCACGATATAAGTACGCGGAATCGTGAATTTCATGAGCCTTGCCAGAAGATCTCGTGATTTAGATTACGTTGTTTTCGCAGAATTTTATTTTTGCGTCTATAATTAAAATGTTTGTATTTTTTAAATATTTATTTACAGGATTTTTTATATCGTAAGAAACTGAAATTTGGCAGTACATAGTCGTAATTTTTTTTTTTATTTCACTTGTTTTGAAATTACGAATTGTACTAGGTTTAATTTTGTTTTGAGTTTTTTTTTTTTTTTAATTTACGATCAAAATCGATTTTATTGAACCTTTAATCAACATTTACTTTTTTTATATCGACAGAGGGCAAAGTGGAAGTTTCGAGAGATGGAAAATACCTGAGTACATTGGCACCGGGTAAAGTACTCGGTGAGCTTGCCATTTTGTATAATTGCAAAAGAACGGCGACCATAACAGCAGCGACCGATTGTCAATTGTGGGCGATCGATCGACAATGTTTCCAAACGATTATGATGAGGACTGGTCTATCGAGACAAGCTGAGTACACCGATTTTCTCAAGAGGTAAAATGGACAAAAAATGTCGATTCTTTTTCTAAATTGGTATGATTTTTATTCCCATACGGATAATTGTTTAAACATTTATTTCAGTGTTCCTATTTTCAAAAATCTTCCGGACGAAACGCTCATCAAAATTTCTGACGTTCTTGAAGAGGTAAACAAGTCAATCACTTATTTTGAACTTCTAGTAATTGAAATAAAAATTTGGACAATCAAAATTTATTTATTTTTTTTTTCATTTTTGACAGACTTTCTACAATAATGGCGATTACATAGTAAGGCAGGGCGCTCGCGGCGACACTTTCTTCATAATTAGCCGGGGTCAGGTTCGTGTTACAATAAAAGAGCCCGACAGTACCGACGAAAAGTTCATAAGGGCACTCGGGAAGGGTGACTTTTTTGGAGAAAAAGCCCTTCAAGGGTTAGTACCGAAAAATAATATTTTTTAACATTAATCAAAAAGCAAATATTCCTTGAGTATCTTTATTCATTTATTTTTTTATATTTTATATGTTTTTCTTCACTTTAATTTGACAGTGACGATCTGAGAACGGCAAATATCGTAGCTGATGATTCCGAAGGAGTGAGTTGTCTCGTTATCGATCGCGAAACCTTCAACCAACTGATCTCTTCTCTGGACGAGATTCGCATGAGATACAAGGACGAACTTGTCGAACGTAGAAGGTAAGAGGATCAAAAAAATTGAGTACCAATAATTACTATGATTAATTAGCTATAACTTAAAAGGAAGTTCTACTTTCTCGGATAATCTGTCTCCGATATTCAGAAACTTTTTTTATAGCAAAATAATAACGCCGTCATTTTAAATTTGGACCTCAAATCAAAAACTTGTCGGAACAATTATTTTAATTGGTATTTGCTGCGTATCTGTTTCAATGTTTATTTTATGCTTGCGGACGTGATTGCGGTCGTTAGAATGATGTATGAAAAATATCCGAATGGAATCTTAATCGGCACACATACCGCTGTCGCGTGAATCACGGAAAAAGAGTTTGTATGAAAAATTTTTAAATGGCCTACTTTTAAAAAGTTGGAATCAAAAAAATGACATTTGCTGCAGCTTTTTATACTAAAAGAAATAGAAAAATATTGATTCATTTACACGCTCGTGGTTCACGCGATCGCCACAGATACATAGAATAACATGTTCAAATTTTAGACCCGTTGGTCTAATAGTTTTTTGTAATCGTTCGAAAAAATGATTTTGAAAAGCAAAAAAACGTGTTAAGAATTGGGAATAATCGAGCTGAACTATTGTACCTGCGTTGGCTCTCAGGTCTTGAATTTTGAAAACATTAAGAATTCCTGGTTAAAAGATTAAAAACGTTTTTTCGAAATTATGTACTTTCCAATAAAAAAATGAAAAAAATCGAATTTTTCAACCTGAGAAAGTACAATGCCGTTTTAATGGACCACGAATAAGTAGGAAATATTTAGGATAATTGAATATATATCTGTATCCTTGTGTTTCACGCATCATCCAAGGATCGGTCGATGAAGACGTAAGTTCAAAAGGTGTCCCAAATAAAAAAAGAATTATTTGGCAATCTTGTAAACCAGAAATATTTATCAAACAGTGCTATTGAAAGACTTCATTTCGTAGTATAAAACATGAAATAAAATATGACTTTCTAGAATTTGCATTAGACCGAAAAATAAATCGATGAAAGTTGAATGAAAAAAATATCGGATGATTCGTCGAGTGAAACTCCCGGCACGCGACCGGTTATAGTGCAGATTTATCTATGCTTATTACCAGTGTAATAATTTCGTATTAATGTATGGGGCTTTTCCATGCAGCGAACCAGCATTAATTAATTTTTTATTGCAAACAATATTGAAGTTTATATTTTCAACAATTTTTTCCAACGTAATCAACGTTATTATGAAAAATTGAATTATTTGCAATATAATTACGTAAGTGAAAATAAAATAAGGTTATAAATTGTCAGGGTCTTGATTAATTATTCTCGCATAGCCCCTGTTTGAGGAGGAGTCAAATGGTTTAGCACAGGTTTGCAACTTTCCGCTGCGTACACGTATAACCAACAATTATCTTACCTACATTTTATTCGACTCATGAACTTTCTACTTTCCCTGACACACGTCCGGTGAATCGATATTTTTTTTATCCTCAAATCCTATCGTGATTAAAAACGATTGAATAAAAAAGTTGCGCGAGAAAAGCAATCAGCACTAGCAAATATATTCATAATTTTATTCAAAATATAACGTTTATGTTAATTCAAATAGACTCGTTATCTTTATATAGAAATTAACATTTTTTATCTGATAATTGATATCTGCAAAAAATGTACAATTATGCTGAAGATTTATAGATAAAATATGAATTATTCCACGAAAAAAAAAGTTTTTACACAGCTGTAGTAACGCAATAAAACTTAAAAAAAAAAATAATAATCCAATTAATTATTCAGACTCAACGAGGAATTTCGAGACCTCAGGCTGCAGGATCTTCGACCTTTGGCGACTTTGGGTGTCGGTGGTTTCGGTCGGGTCGAGCTCGTTCAAATAAACGGCGACGGTAGTCGTTCGTTCGCCCTTAAACAAATGAAAAAGGCCCAGATCGTCGAGACGAGACAACAACAACACATTATGTCCGAAAAGAGAATAATGGGGGAGGCAGATTGTGATTTCGTAGTAAAGTTATTCAAGACATTCAAAGATCGTAAATATCTTTATATGCTCATGGAGGCTTGCCTCGGTGGTGAGCTGTGGACGGTCTTACGTGACAAAGGCCATTTCGACGATGGTACCACGAGATTTTACACCGCCTGCGTTGTCGAGGCTTTCGATTATTTACACTCCAGGAATATCATATACAGAGATCTTAAACCGGAAAATCTTTTGCTTGATGGTCAAGGGTAAGAATTAATCATTTTTGCATTCCTTCAAAACAAATGAAATACTTAGCCCTTTGAGGCATACTTTTTTCCTTACGTATGATTTACTTGAAAGTTTGCTTACATAAGTTTTTGGGGTCGCTGATTACGAATCTGAATTAAAAATTCGAAAATAAACGACTGTTTAAAGTCAATACTATTTTTAGTTTGGATCTGATACAGAAATTATTGCATCTTTATTTTTTTAAATAAAAACCACAGAACGAAAAATTTTGAAAAAATTCTGAACAATTCTTTGGAGTGCATTAAGGTTGTGAAAAAATTGCCATCACAATTTTCATAATAGATTAGTAGAAAATGGATTTTTTCATGAAAAAGTACGAATTTCGACTATTGTTTATACATGATATTTATGCAATTAACAAATAATGAATGTACATATTTGTTGTACATTCAGAAGTGTCTCAGGGGCCATGTACAAACAGAACATTCGGTATTTGTTGCGGCCAAAGTTGTTAAATAATCAAAATACTGCAAAAAAAGGTGAGACAACGTATGTCCCACCATGACTCAAAGGGTTAATAGAATTTAAACTCAGCTTCGTTCTTAAAATTCTATAAATATTGCAGTTTTTAATATTTTTTAAAATATCTACAAGCAAAACGAACAAATATTCAATAACATTAACAATACTGTTAATGGTAAGAAAAATAATGATTTTTTTGAAAGAATTAAACATTTTTATTATTTTTTTACGTAGATACGTAAAACTTGTGGACTTTGGATTTGCGAAACGTCTCGACCACGGAAGAAAGACGTGGACATTCTGCGGTACGCCGGAATACGTAGCGCCGGAAGTTATTCTTAATCGCGGTCACGACATCAGTGCAGATTATTGGTCACTCGGTGTTCTCATGTTCGAATTGTTGACCGGTACGCCACCGTTCACCGGTTCCGATCCTATGAAAACTTACAATATTATTCTCAAGGGCATCGATGCCATCGAATTTCCACGATCGATAACTAGAAACGCCACTGCACTAATTAAGAAACTTTGCAGGTAAATAATTGATCGTTATAGATATTATTATTACTTAATATTGACATTTTAAGAATTTATTGATAAAATTCATCATAAATTTATGATCATCTTTTGACGTGTTCATTTTATTCTCAGGGATAATCCGGCAGAGCGTCTTGGGTATCAGAAAGGTGGAATTAGTGAAATACAAAAACACAAGTGAGTGACATAACTACAGAATTTTTTATAAATTCACTTTTCCATGCTTTTTCTCCTTTTTTCAAATTATTTTGGGTCCTTCGTAAACGAAAATATAGAAGAATCTACAAATTTTAAGGATGGCAAATGTAGTTTTTTTATTTGAGATTTTCAATTGGTTTTTCTTGGTGTGAGACACAAATTTAATAAGAATTTTATAACTCTTGACATATTTTCAGATGGTTCGACGGTTTCAATTGGGAAGGTCTTCGAGCCAGAACCCTGGAGCCACCGATAATGCCGCGAGTTCAGAGTGCTACAGACACGGCGAACTTTGACGAATATCCACCAGATTCCGATCCGCCGCCACCGGACGACATTTCCGGTTGGGACAACGACTTTTAGAATTTTACCTGAATGAAAACGAAATTAAAGAGGAAAATCGAGTATCGTATGAAAACAAATGTCTTCCGTAAATTCTGCAATCGCTACAACGAAACGCAAAAAAAAATCCGAATATAAATAAAAATATATATAAATATATAAAAATACAATCGAATCGGCGAGTCTCGTGCAGGATATCGAGAAAAATGCGCCAATCGACGAGATTTTTCAAGAAGATCAATTTCGTTTTTACCACAAGAGAAAACAAAGCAGCGAAACTGAAGAATTTTACAAATCGAATGAATAATTATCAATTCGCCTCGAGGAGAAAGAAAAAGAAGAATAATTTTTATACACAGGCGTACAAAAAAGTGGAGGAATTTTTATAAAATTTCGGGACTGTGATGGAATAATTAGTGTTTGAATGAATCATTGCGAGGAGTGTTTAATAGAGGCGGTATTATTGTTGTAGTATATATTTTAATGACGAATGAGAAGAAAAGGAAGAAGAAGAAGAAGAAGAAGATGATGATGATGATGATGATGATGATGATGATGAAAAAAGTATCAAATGTCAACGCAATTTTTCCGTACAATGCAATAGAGCGAAAAAGTAAGTGTGCCAGTGCGCCAAGTGCCATTATTTACGACGTTTTCTCCATCACTTCGAATTTTTAACACGCTTTGATTTATCAAAAAAGCGTCGATAAATCTTCAGCGTTTGCCATAAAAATAAATCATAAAAAAAAGTAGAACAGAAACAAAAAAAACAAGCTCTGATATTTGATAAAATGACGTATTTTTTCTTGCCATTGGCGATGTGCTCTCATTAATGAAAAAAAGGAAACATGCAGAGTTACACGAGCTCTGGAGAAAATGAAACGAAGAAAACCATTATTCGATAAAGAGAGACGACGTATCTCAATTTATTTGTTGTTTTATTCATTTATTATAGTTTATTACGAATTATTCAACGTGTAATCTATGTAGAACGAAAAACAAAACGAACGTGTAAATATATACATATATATATATATATATATATATAAATAAATAATCAGAGGACAATAAAGTTCGATGAATATTAAAAATCGTCGTTTTGTTGACAATTTTTTCCCCCATAATCCTATCCCTTATTTCCTTTGATCAATCCCTAAAAAAATATTAACTCACATTATTTTAACATCGATTGAAGCGAAATAATATTTGAAATAAAAATGATTTTAAAAGGGATTTTTACCCACAGTCGGTAAGGTAGAAAAATCTTATTTTTAAATTCGACTATTTTAAACGTTGTTATCGACCGTGAGTATCGTTATTGCTGTTTTAACAACGGAAAGTAAGCTCGATCGTCATAATGATTTGACCATCCGACGATAATGTCCTGGATCGTAGCGAAATGAATAAAATATAAAAATGAATTAATTTCCACATCGTTCATAACGCATGTACAAACAAACTTCAATTTACCTTAATGCTTTGAGAGTCGAATAAAAAGCTTGCTCCGGGCAAACAAATATTTTTCAATAAAAAACAACAACGTTGTAATAAGAGGGTCATAAAAAATGCATAAACAAAAAATGATCGAACCGTGAATCGACACTAATTGCAGGGATCTCGTTGTCTCAGCTGCAATCAATGATCGAGATAACAATGAAGAATCAACAACAATAATGAAATCTTATGAAACTGAAAAAATACTTGATTTCAAATAAAAATAAATTTTTGAATATTGCTTTATTTTTCAACAATCCCGAGCCTCTTTTTGTGGGCGTAGATCGACCTAAATTTGTGAACTCATTGAAAATTCAGCATAAATTAATAATTATGGGGGCTCAACCAAAAAACGACGCAATAAAATGTATAAAAATAAACAAAAGAAAGAAAGAAATTAAGGAACTTCGAAACAGACGACGTGCAGCGAAGATCGTTTCTCTTGGACCACCTGCTGTTCGTCTTCTTTCCACAAACGACCTAATAAATTATAAGAAGCAATGTATTTTGTCATACATATACATATATACATACAGTTTGAGGGATTCGACGATTGGGTCCTCCAGATGATGGATTATCATCGCGATGCATGGGGCCTCGGACGTTTATATGCGCGAGATGAGAATGAGCGAAGAACATATGTGCGAGTATTGGGATTTTTGCTCCGTTGGTTCGTCCTTTAGTCGTCGATGCGCGCATATGCCACATGCTGCGCTTGACCATAGGATACCAGTCATCATCGATACATGTAGACATAAATTTAAATATCCATCGGACCTTCCATTCAAAATGCATAAAAATACAATTTTTATTTTGTTTCCTAATCAAATTAGATCAGACTAAGTTATTTATTTTTTTGATTATCATTTCAGAAAAAAACGAAGCAATTAAGGGGCAGATATCTATTTGTCGAACGAAAAATTGGCAATTGGAAAGCAGAAAATTAGCAAATTTCACAAATGGCAGTAAAAACAGGAGACTTTTTTGTTTTATATTTAAAAATCATTTTTTTGTGAAGAAAAAATTCGAATGGGATTGTTTTTTGCTTTTGAAAATTTTGATTTGGAAGGTCCTGTATTTAAATGATTCTTAGTCAACTCGGCCACTTTTTTAGCCCGAATCTCTCACATGTTTCTCATAATTTGCCAGATTGTGGGTGGGCAAAGTGGGCCGAATTGCGACACTTTTTGCCACGTCCCAGTCTCTTCGTACGAGCAGGGATAATTAACCGGGAGAAAATGATTTATCGACGAGCTGTTGTCCTCTGGCTTCAAAATGGCGGATATTCTACAGCCCCGCAGTCACAAATGCTCGAGACCATGAGTCGAGTGTCTTAAAATGTGCTGAAAACGCATACGAAAGCGGTTTTCGAAGGATTTTTCGAAGGAAAAAAATATTTAGAATATTCTAAATATTTTTTTAATTACGATTTTATTTATACGGAGATGAGCATAAATAAATAACGAAATCTTTGGAAATTACAATTCTTAAGATGTTTAATTTTGAAAAAATGCCTCTCAGCCATCGAACGCCCCATATATTTCGCAGTAATACTATATAGAACGTATTATCTATAGTGCATAGAATTCTTAATATACGATTTATCCTTATTCTTCTAGCCTCGATTAATTTATTGAGAAACAAAGTATTAACCCCAGTTATAGATCCGAACAATTCTTCACTGTTCGTTTAATTTGTCGACAAATGGAGTTTTCATTTAACGGGTGACCGAAATGAAATTTCGATACTCCAACTTGTCAATGAATGCAAATGCAAATTTCGAAGAACTCGCTGACGAAATAATGTAAGAGAATAATTTATTTATATAAAAAATCGAGGGCATTAAATTTATTCGAAATAGTGAATTACACAAAAAAATGTTTGAAGTGAATTTAATTCATTGATTTATTCAGAATCGTAAAAAATATTTCAAATCAGCGTGCACCAAAATGGCGGTCACCGAACCCAGGTAATAAAAAATGATCTATTCGGTACTCGAGAGAAACGGAAACGACGCGAATCGATCTGGGAAGCCAGACGATCGTCAAAATTCCAAATTATACACCGGCTAATACTTCGTCACCCCTCGCGTGTGCTATAAAATTTTTCGTCGGGACCAGCGACGGAGTTCAGGGTCAGAGCAAGAGCTCGCCGCCGGTCTCGATCGGACCGAGATGCGACCGAGCGCAGCTGAAAGAATTTTTGGGTGGCTTCCAATGTCTGTTTTTTTCTTTTTTTCCCTGTTTCTCTCTTTTTTTTCGGGCGGTTCTTTTCGGAGCGAATAAATCAACGGGCAGAAGTTTCCAACCCTTGATGATTCTTCATACGAATTTGTTTCGTCGCTTAAAAAAATTTACAAAAATTATTTAATCATAATTCAAATTTCATTTGGAACTGGACCGAATGATATTTTTATTATTTTTATAAAATAATTGTTCAAAACGTTTGTACCATGCCCAAAAAAGAATTCAAGCTACAAATATCGATTTTTTTCGATACCGTGGAAAATTTTTTTCTTTGGGATCTTCGAATAAAAATTTATACGTCACAATGAATTTCAATCCTTACGCAAGACCACGTGATTTCATATATATAAAATGATGGCGTGGTACGACAATAGACGCAGTGCACACTTAAGTAGTGAAAAGAAAAAAATATACGAAAAAGGAAAAAAACAGATCATTGAATAAAGAATGCAGAACGAAGAAGTTTAGCGAGAGAGATGGTAGCAGACAGATCGACGAATTTTTATTGGATCTTCCGTCGTTCGATCTGGACAAATATTTCGGTTATCTCGTTCGATTATCGTAGCGATTAGTAGCAAGAGTAAAAAAAATAAGAATCGAGGAAGATTGTTTAGTCAAATTTTCGATCAGTTCGATGCGACATACGATGACCCTGAGAACATTTCGCTCAAGCATCGTACCAATTGACGATTCGATCGATGGCAACACTGAAAAACGATCGTTCAGTTGAATCGTGTGAAAATTATTCTTTCGGAAATTGTTGTCGTTTTTATTTTTTGATAATAATTTGACGCGAATTAGAATATAAATCTAAAAAGGCACTTTAATAAAAAAATCAAAAATATTGATAGAAAGCTCGGATTCGCTCGGAATTGGTCGGTAAATGAATTTTGGCTCCATATTTCGTGTGCCAAGTTCCAAAATATTTGCAGAAGGTTTAATCTTTCATTCAAATAAACAAAAAAGATTTATTTCATTTAACGAAACGTTTATATGACAATGAAAACTAGTATTTGTATGTTTTGAACAGAGTTTAGTAGTGGAAAAAAAAATCGTTAACTCGTGAAACGATGTTTGGCTTCGTACGCGGTAAAAGGTGAACGAGACTTCATTTGGAAAATATGTGTTTTCCGGGTAAAGTAAGGAAAAAGTTCGATATGCGGGAAAAAGAAGAAAGAGGAGAGGAAGGGTTAAATTAAATGTGGTGGTAGCGGAAAGATCGGTATATAAATGGAGGCTTTTATAGAGACGGTAGAAAACGGAGGACAGCGAATGGTGGATGCAGTTTCTTGCTGTCCGTACATGCGAATGCGTGAGATAAAGAGGAGTGGAAGAGGAAAGAGATTGTGCAAAAGTTACAAGAGAGACATATGAGACAAGAGAAGAGAGAGAGAGAGAGAGGGAGGGGGAGAGAGAGAGAGAGAGAGAGAGAGAGAGAGAGAAGGGAATAAAAGAGGACACGGTTATGAGAAAGGGAAAAGAGAGAAAGAGAGAGAGAGAGAGGCGAGCTCCGAGGCTCCCACCTCAACATATATGCAGTGAGGACGGGCGCCTCCAGACTCAGTGCTTGACAGGCCAGCAAGCTCTTAGCATCATACACAAATTTCTCTTTCCCTCTTTCTCTCTCTCTTTCTCTCGCTCTCTCTCTTTCTCTGTCTCTCCTCTCTATCCTCTATCGTTTTTCTCTCTATATTACTCTCTCATTCTCTCCCTCTCACTGTCTCTCATCCCCTTTCTCTCTCTCTCTCTCTCTATCTTTCTTCCTCTCTCTCTCTCTCTCTCTCTCTCTCTCTCTGTGGATATCGCGAAATTCGCGATAATATGGAATCAGTCGAGTCAGTAGAGCCGGCCGGATCGTAACGAGAAGACTCGTCGAAGAAGCGAGATTCCCGTTTCATCGGGCCCGTTCACCACCGGCTATACTTTAAACCGCGATCGCGTGTCACAAAAGCACAACGCAACAACAACAAAAACAAAATGGGATTTTTCAACACGCGGAGAAACAAATTAATGATATAATCACGAGAAAACGCAACATTACCGATTTGCCCATTTTTTTTTTTTACCTTCGATTCCTTTTTTCTTTTCAATCCTTTTTCTCTCAAACCGATCTCATCGCAGATATCCTGAGATCGAGATATTGTCGCTCTCCGATTAATCCCAACGAGCTTTTCATCGCGATCATCATAATTGCCGATTTTTTTTTACACCTGTGTATCTTATTTTGTGCGCGAGCGAAAACGAAAGAGCCATACAAAAGAAAAATAATTATATTTGAGGGTAAAAAAGATAAACAAGAGAAACATGGTTTTCCACAAGATCGGGAGAAATCTCACGAATTTTTCACATCGTCGGATAAATCGGTGCGTGACAGTGCCACGATAATGATAACAAAATCGTTTACGATTTAAACGCAACTTCGAAAAGAAGCAAATAAGTGCGAGTGAGTGTGTGGATCTTCTACCTTTTTTTATTGCATTCTCCTGCCACTGCTGCGAGAGTCGATTTTATCGGGGAAAAAAGTCTTGATCGTTTACGAGCTATTAAGCAGCGAGTAGTGGCATGTGTTAACATCGAGTGAACGAACATTTGACAAGAATTGGTGATAGCAGGTGGAGCGAGAGAAAGAGAGAGAGAGAGAGAGAGAGCGAGAGAGAGAGAGAGAGAGAGAGCGAGAGAGAGAGAGAGAGAGAGAGAGAGAGAGAGAGGAAAAGAGGATCGAGACTGTGATTTTTTGTTTTTACGGAATCGACTTCGCCGTGAAAAATCGTGAGAAATCGTAACCGTTCGTAATCATTTGAGTGTCTCGAAATTAATTTGGCGATCGACTTAGCGAACTTGATGGATCTTCCCGAGTGAAAAATCTTCTCCGGTGCATTATTATCGATTGAGAATTCTCGAAGCCTGCGATCGAAACGAGCAGTATAAAAATTGAAAGATAATCAAGGATACAAAAGAAAAGCACAGAGATCGAGAAGGAAGTGATTTTTGACATCGACGCGTTGTCCTTGTGAACCAGGACAGAGGTATTTGTGAGTGAGAGAGAGAGAGAGAGAGAGAGAGAGAGAGAGAAAAAGAGAGAAAGAGAGAGAGGAGCGAGAAAAGGATTCGGTAGGGAGTCGTTGAAGGTGGGCGGGAGGGAGGTAGGAGGTTGGGTGTGAGAAACGAAGTTAGGGGAAGAAGAAGCTGGCAGTGAGTGGCGCGGAGCTCAAAGACGTCAGAAGATCCCTCGGAAGCGGAGGAGGACAACGACACCGAGGGGGTTGTAAAGCTACCAAGCCGGCGAGACGCTCGTGACTAATACAAATCGTACAAAGTCTCAAAAGTTGCTCGAAGATTAAGGGTTATTTAGAGGAGGAGAAGAAGAAGACGAAGAAAGAGGAGGAGAAGGAGGAGGAGGTGGAGGAGGAGGAGAGAGAGAGAGAGAGAGCGAGTAGATAAAGAAGAGATAGAAGAGGAGAAACGAGACGAAGAAAAAGAGGAAGAAGAGGAAGAAGACGAAGAGGAGGAGGAGGAGGATAAAGGAGGAAGAATATTATAGATGAAGAAATCAACGAAATTCGCTGTCCAATGGTTACGTATGACCCATTATTGATAACAGTGATTTAAAATAAATAATCATTCATTATCAAATAATTAATTAAAAATTTAGACAAATTTGATATATTAGCCTCGAATAAAAGGGATCGAATAATTCATTGACGAAATGATAACGAGGGCTATCGTTTGCTTGTCGTTGGTACTCGTAGGTGCTTTCGACGCACCTTACGGTACCGATGGCAAATCTTCGACTTCGAAAAGTCGTATGCTCGCTCTCGCCAGTCACGGATGCAACGCGTGTCGGATGCACGAAGAAATCCGTGCCATGAGCCTCGAAGCCATTAAAGAACAAATTTTGAATAAGCTTGGCTTGAAACAAGCACCAAATATGACCGGACGTGCTTTGCCACGAATTCCACCCATTTCCAAACTCATGGACATGTACGGCATGCAAGCCGACCAGCCGCAACCCGTTGAACCCGGGATAACTCATCACGAAGAAATTGACGAATTTTCTGCTAAAACTGAGAGCGTTTTTGCCCTTGCTCAACCACGTGAGTATTTGTTTATTTACTAAATCATTTTTTTTTACTTAGAATCTTTAATCTTGTAATTTTCAAATTTATCATATTGATTGTGTATCTTGTACAATAACATTTTTTAAATTATTTTATAAAAAAGAAATAGTCGCTTGTCAGGTAATCCACGATTAGTGAATTATATAATTACTATTTCTTTTAAAAATGAGATCTGTAACTCATGCAAACTGTAATTTAAATTTGTAACTTTTGATTGGAATATTACTTCCGAAAGATAGAGGATAATACAAAACCAAAAAAAATCTACTGTTAGATCCACGTCTCCCTGAACACGAGGTATTATTTAACATTGCTGGCTCGATAAATCAACGTTAAATATTATATGTGATTGAGTTACATAACATTTTTTTTAAATTACCAACGATAATCGTGATTTATTCGTTCTAATAAATCGCCAGTGCAAGCGATATAATCAAAACGTCAAATTAACATGAGAAGTGTACATGGATCGAAAGACAAACCATTGCTGATAAAATTTAATCAGAACAAAAAAAAGCAAGCAACAAGCTCAATTAAATCGCGATAAATTTTCGATTGAATTTGCTGATTCAATTTATTGCTATAAAAGAATTATTTTTTTAATGAAAAGAAAAATAATAATCCAGCATGCGTGTACCACGTGACCTAGAAAATTTGTTACACGCGGATAAGAGTCTCGAATTCGGCATTATTTCCAAGGAATAATCAAAAACCAAATTCTGCTGAATTATGCATTACTTTTCATTAAAAAAAAAAAAATAAATAAAAATATCTTTATTCGCGAACCTCATCCGATGAAATCCGTGATATTTAGCAATTTCGCCATTCGGGTAAACTCTCGAAATGAAGGGAGGCCCAAATCTCTCTCACATCAGGAAATTAAAAAAAGTACAGTTTAACGAAGGAGAAATAAAAATATTAAATTGTTCTTTTTTTCATTTTTAATACTTTCTCTCTGTGGCAATTGGTGACGTCACTCGGACGGTGAAAAAATGTCGTAGGCTCTTCTCGTTGCTTTGCCAAAGCAAGTAAGAAAGAGTATGCTATGATATTCGTGAAAAAAAATATAAAAATAGATTTCTTATCGCGCATTTTGCGATTTTACGAGCTGTCGTCACGATCGTGCGTTTGTGTCAGTTTATATATATTATATATATACACTCGAAAATATACATCAATGAATTACGCGTATATATTATATACATTATGCATAGATATTTATATGTTAATATTTTATATTTTTTTATGAAAAAAACATAAAAATAGCATTGATTGTGATTAAAGCGGTAAATCGCGCGAGAAACGCGAACTAAGGTCTGAAGTTTGCACAATTATAATAACGCAACTTTTCGCGACTTTATAAGTTTATACATAGTAAATTAGCAGGCTATTCTGGTCGACATACGAGCCGGGTTCGCGAGCGCCTCCACTAGAGTAAAAATTCTATGGCTTGTGGTCGTGCAGTTCACGTGCACTTGACGATATATTTACAAAAAAGAAGAAAAAAAAAACGTCAACGAAAATAAGAAAACTAAAAAAAAAAATAAATAAAATAATGTAAAAATTGACTCAACGATTTTTTTTGCCTGCCACAATAATTTCTCGGCTTTTAATTAATTCGCGAACAAAATAATCCGACAAATATTTGCCAAATTAAATATTTACCAAAGGAAATGAAATATTTACGAAATCTTCTTATCAACTCGAAATTTGTTATGTATTTTTCACAAAAAAAAAGACTGCAGTCAAAGACGAGAAAAAAAAATAAACATCACGCCCCACACGGAGGCACTAAATCTTCGAATTTCCTCAGTCTTTTTTTCTTCCGTCGAACGATACAAAAAAAAAAAGAAAAGAAGAATGAAATCTTTCCACGCATTCAGGATATTGTGCATTGTTCGCGGTGCTGCGGATCAAAATTTGTTCGCTTTATACGTTCCCACAAGAGGTTATCACTGTATCTCCAGCCGAAACCAACAGCTGCGAGAGTCGAATTCGAGTTCCCGAGAATATTTACACATCGGCAAGTGCAATATCAACGAAATAACGACATATCAATTTTTTCTTTTTACTTCGCTGTCCTGTTTCCCTCGGTCTCGACGCACCAATTTCGCGGACGGTTTGAAGACGGAGTCGTTGATTGTTATTTCAGGAGTATCTTCACGATTTTTATTCTCATGTATATATTTATACTTTCAAACATATACATGAATTTCTATGTATATTTATGGGTATATATGTATATACGGCGGTTAAAATTCTTTGGCCTGGTTGCGAGGAAACGGGGGAGGAGGCGCAGCCAGCCCGACGAAGGTCACGGCCGGTGCAAAGCCTAGGTCAGGCCCATCGTCTCGTGCGTCTCGTCGACGTGGTATTAGTTATCGGCGACGTACCGCGCGAGATTCGCGACGACGTTCGTGGGCGACGATCGCCTCTGACACATCTTCATTATATAAATATATCCGTATATACGTACGGACACGTATACACATTCTGGGCTCCATATATTTATGTTTAAACAGAATTATATACACGGGTATTCGATGAAAAATGTTGTACAAATTGAATAATTATTATTTAATTATAATCTAATGAATAAAGTACACGAAATAATCGTCCAGACAAATTTGGCTTTTATTTCTTATCGTATTACGATATAGACTTGATTAAAAGAGTACATCGATTTTATTTCGTTGAACGAGCATAGTAACGATCATGTAGGGCTTTTTTTATGATAGAGTGCGTGCAAAAGTTTGTTCTTCCCTACCGGGAACGCGTGTCTGCGCTTCCCTTTCCTCCCTTCGAAACATTTCTGCTTTTTAGGGCCGCCGGCACTGCTTGGTGATGGCCCTTTCCTCCATGAACCTGTTCCCTCCTACTGTATATATGTATATAAAAGAACTTTCGGGTTTGCGTGTAAAGCTCCAGAAAAAGAAACATTAAAAAAGTGTTCGAGGGTCGCGAGGAGCCCCGGGAACCTCGCTATTTTACGTGGAAATATATATAAGTTAATTTGACGATCGTTAGACTATGAACGAGACGCAAAATGCGGGAAGGGCAGACAGCGGTTTTTAACAATGTATGACGAAGTTGCAGGTTGCAGTTTTTCTCAGTCGAATGACAGAAATTCCCACTCTATTCCAGTTACGATTGACTCTGATTCATTTAGGGATTCATTCGGTCACTTAGTTTTACTAGCGTAATAAAATTTTCGATTTGCTCGAGAAAACTTCGAAAGAACAAGTTTACGAGTACCAAAATGGCGGCAAGATCGAAGAGTACAAAACTCGAGGTCACTAATCATTTTCAGAGTCTTTTGGTGCAGCTCTACACTTGTCATTAATCCTGAAAATACACGGGAACATCCATTCAATTAACTCTCAGATTCATTAATCAAGTTTCTTAGTCGAAAAATTTACTTTGAGGGTTAATTATGAATTTTCCCACGTATAGAATATCGTACCCGGGGCTTATTATCGAACTTTAGTCTCTTAAGATGTCTCGGTTTGAGAAATAAATCACGTTTTCTCACGAGTTAACGACACCGAGTGCGTTATGGAATTGCAGTGAGATAGGAGATATAAACAGAGGGTTGCAGTCCTCGAATGAGCGGCGCAGGGCGAGAGGGGATCACGATTACATGTGGTCAGAGAATATACTTGCAGACAGGCGCCATGGTTTGTATCAATGTTCACGTCACCGCAGGGGCTCTCATTATTTTAATTCTCTTTACGTTCGAGTTTCTTCACTTTTTTCTTTCTCGTTTCTTTTTTCTTTTGATTTTCTCCGGTATGTTAGATTGTCAATCAGGGCGCTCCAAGAAACGAGGACCTACGGCGGCGATTGCCCTTGCCTGTCGGCTAATTGACGATATCGCGTCACGGAACATCGCGGAAAACTCGTTCCGCCCGTTTATTCGACTCCACGTCACGTTTCCCGCACATCGTTGTATATATACACTCGCGATCGATCGAAGAATCCTTTATTATATACCTTACCAAATCGGTTTCACAGTGTCCTAGGCAACCGTCAATAATCAACGTTGTATTTTACCTCTGCGATTCTCAAGAATCTCCGCAGAGCTATAAACGATCTCACAAGACTTTCTAAAGCGCATAAACGCTCATCCATTTTCATATCCTAGCTGGGTGCCCCTTATGATATTCCTCCAAATGAGCAAAAAAAGAGCAAAGTATCGATGGTGAAATTCAATTTAATAAAAATTTCTTATGAATGGGATTTCCGGATTTGAGTCTATTAAATTTAGGTCAAAATTGGATTTTTCGAAAAGGCACCGATTCTTTCAAAAGTCCAGTCGGATTTCCCAAAAAAGTTCCCTCCGACGTGGAAATTTTTCAGAAAAATTCTCATGGACCAACGATTTTCCAATCAAATTATTGCCCAGATGGAAAATTGTCTCCCACGTAAAATACGAAGCCGAGCAATATTTTGTTTGTCTCGCTCAATTCTTCGTCATTATTTCAAAAAGTTCGTCCTTGCACGTGAGTGCGTTGCCCACGAAATCGTTCGTTTAATATGTGCGGAGTTGGTTGGCGATGGTTTCTCGCGAGACGCCATCAAATTCTAATAACGTTCGGTAGACTCACGCGAGGGGTTTCCAGAAAGAGGAAAGGCTACGTAGATTTCTTCGTTGGTCGTTTTTTTTTGCCCCTCTTTCTTTTCTTTTTGTTCTTTTCGTTTTCGTTGCCTCCTTCCGTTCGTTTGCATGAGGGAAAAGAGGATGAGGAGAGCACTTTCATTGCTCGTACGAGCGAGTCTGACCCTTTCTACCCTTTTTTTCGCTCTCATACCTCTTCACTCCTCCCTTTTGACTCCTAACTCCTGACTATTACTTTGCAACCCTCAATTTTGCTAATCCGAGGAACGAGCTCGATCCCCGACGTACATACACGCCTTCACCGATCATATATACCTTTCTCGTTCAATTATATATATATATAAACATAGTATAACGTAGAGAGTTAGTTTGGTCACTTGCCCTACCCAGGACAATCCATCGTGTCTACGATATTGTATCAGCCAAAAAAAAACTCACGTCTCCTTCGGAGTTTTATGTCCTCAAACATATCGCGTTCTCCATTTTTTCTTCTCTATTCTTGTAATTCCTTACAGCAAGGTGAAGAAAAAACAATATAAAGCAACGTTCATCTAAAACTTGATTTTGTTTTTATACTAAGTGTTCTTCGATTTACAGGGATTATTTATTAACCGTGACGTCATTTTTTAAATTTTCGTACAATTAATTTGATCCCTTGGTTCACGATTTTCTCCCGATCGCCAACGATCGAATTTACTGTTTCACGAATGTTTAATGCAAAAGGGAATCTCCAGAGAGCTTTGCATACGTACGAGAGGTCGTTACGTGTCGATTACTCTTCGCTTATTAATAGTAAGGTCCGTGCGATATCCCAGACGATATCGCTATTGTTTTCCCAACCAAGACAATTCTCATCTGGGAATTCTTCGTCTCGATCTCATGTTCGAAAATTACTCATTGTTTTAAATTTTGTTTATTAATTACGATCAAATTATTACATCTAAAAATCTATACACGGAGAAACGTTTATACGAAAAATTACTATGTTTACATTGCGACGTGGTACCATGTCGACCATTGTGAAGAAATTTAGTATGTTTTTCCATTCAAAACATAGTAAATTTTGCTCAAAACCGACGACATGGTTCCACGATGCAATGTGAACATACTAATATTTCACATAAAATTCTCTCCGTGTACAGTAAAAAATTGAAATCGCGCTTCGTCGATAAATCAACTGTTTTTGTCTGCAAGTTTTAATGGCTCCTCATGGAATGTTTGTTACTGAAACGTTGGGTTTTTCCAGACGTTATTACAATGGAAAACCAAAATCTTGCTTTTCATTAAAAAATCGTTTATTTTTGTCTGGAAGTTTTTAATGGTCCATAATGGAAAATTTGTCGTTGAGACGTTGGGTTTTCACAGCGGCGTTGTTGAAATAGGGGGACACAAGAGGGGGCCTTCTCTCTGAGTATAGAATCAAAAGTCTCCGACATATGTGCATCACCACGCACGAGGCGCAACGTCCTTTCATTCTTATTATTCCCGTTGCACACGAGAGTACGAAAACGTATGTTACGGATATAACGCCAGACGAGACTCTCGAACGATCTCCAAGAGACAGAAATAATTCGCGAACCATAGCTGTTTGTGTGCTCTTTCGTCCTCGAATTTCGCCATTTTTTTATTTTTATTTTTCTCATTTTTAAACTATGCATATACATTTTTCACATATTATTCAACAATAATATCATTTTGCAGTTTATTTTGATATTTGTGCGAGTGGAGGAAAAAAAATGACAAAAATTTATAAATAAGATTGAAAATTTCAAACGTACTATTTTTCTTAATGCGAATTAGTTTTTTGTTGCTATTATTTTTCTATTCTTATTTTTGGTTTTCATCTATTTATTTTTCCATCTTCTATCTACTCGAATTAAAAAAAAAATGGAAACACACCGAGAGATCGAATTTAAGCGACGTCTGTTATTTCCACAAAATCAATTTAAGGGCGTACGCGGAGAGACGTAATTTTCGCAGTGAATTTGTAACTGTACATATTCGTAAATGTGTATAGATATATAAAAAGAGGCTAGGATATCGCTTATAATCGATTTATAAGGAGACGGCAAACGCGACGGTGATGCCGACGAGCTGACTACGTGGCGTGTTCGAATCGATTAACGATTCATCGAAATTACGCGCGTTTTGGCCAGCGGATATAGCGCTTTCTCGTAAATCGTTTTAAGGGACCTCTTTCGGGGGTTGGGGATATATTAAAGTTTCGGGATATATAGGCACGTCAGACGTCGAGCTAAATCTCTCGAAGACCCGCCGCATTGTCGGCTTGAATTATTCATTTCAACCCTTCCCTATATATCATACACGCGCGCGCGCGCGCGCGCGCACACACACACACACACACACACACACACACACACACACACACACACACACACACACACACACACACACACACACACAAATGTATATGATATAATATATATTGTCTTGATCCGCCAACGCGATTCCCAAACATTTCGAAAAATCAACCAAGAGGAAGAAGCTGTGTCATTAGTGACATTGTCCTCATTATTCCAATTAGACTAATTGTCAAGGGTTGGAAAATCAAAAGTTAAATATGAATTGACGGATTTCTTCATGTAACAATATGAAGCTGACATTTTTTTGTGTATCTTTTAGAAATGAAAATTCGTTTCACGCGACATTTGATTAATTTTATAGATCGAAATTTGTTCAGATTTTTCAGTTTCGAATGAACGTTTGATTGAGCGGCGGTTTTTAGTTGCAAATTAATTTTTTTATTTAAAATTTAGTTATCATATTTGTTCGCAAAAACTGATCATGAACGGAATCGAACCGGAATATTGAAAGTCACAAATTCAGACTGGGTTTCCCCTGAATTGTTACTCGTATGGTAACGCGATTTTTATATACCTTAATCGCGAATTTTCGTGAATCGCATTGAGACCCCTTCTCATCCATGGTCCATCGTAGTTATTTCGCACGCTTCTCGTTTACCTCTCTTTCGTGTATATATATATGCGAGAGAAAATTTTCCGGTGCCAAGTATTTGCAACAAAGAGAACAGATGATAAATAGTGCACGTCTTGACCGAGCATCTCTACGATCTTGCTAAGAGCTCGGGAAATTTTGTGCACTTCTCGAGACGAGAACCAGACGAAACGAAATATTTGATGTTTTCGAAAGAAAAAATTATAAACATTGAATACATTCATTGTTTAAAAACGACAATAAACTACTATTTTCAAAAACAAGAATGCGGCAATCAATTTAACATTTTGTCATTTTAATCGCGTAAATAATGACTCGTATATTTTTAATTGAAAAAGTTGCAAGATTATCAAATTAGTAATAAATGGACAGAGAGTTCGAGTGTGTCACCGACTGTAAGATTCCTCTCATTTCTCTCTCTCTCTCTCTCTCTCTCTCTCTCTCTCTCTCTCTCTCTCTCTCTCTCTCCCTCTCTGTTGATTAAAAGAGTTCTTTCGATCGGCAACAGTTTTTTCTCTTTAGCACTCTCTTTTTCTTTTTCGATCGGTAGAGATCTCTCGTCTCGCAGCCATAAATCGTCTCGAAGGATCTCGCGTACGTCTCTCCTGATTGACCGTAGCAAAAAAACTCTTCCCTCGTTCCTCTGATCGAGTGTGCGTAACGGTAAGACCACGGACTTACCCTGGATGGTAATCGTGGGGCTGGTGCATGCTCTCTGCGACCTCACAAACGGCCTGAATAGAAGCCAGCCGGTCGGTTAACGCGACATAGAGAATCCGACATACTCTCATACAGCAGCATGCACGCTCCTCTCGTACAAACGTACTTAATCTTACCCCGCGAGAAAATACGTCGATACAACTTCGATCTTTCTCTCCTGCTTTTTTCCTCTTCTCTCTCTCTCTCTCTCTCTCTCTCTCTTCTCCAACTTCCCACGGTAAATCGGGATTCTTTGCCTGCCTCTTCTCCTCCTCAGCCTCCTCCTCGATCGGTCCATCTCGAACGTCTCACCGTTTACGGGTTCATTCGCGATATATCGCAGAACCCATGGGAAAAACTGTAATTGAAACAGCGACAGACAACCTATTAATCATTGTCCGATTAAACATTTTCGAAACAAGTATTAAAAAAAACAAAAAATAGTATAAAAAGCAAACATCCGATCGTTGATTCCAAATTAAATGCATCGTTTTTTTGAATATTTAACGAATGAAAAAAATGTTCTCTAAAAAATTTGCCATGCATCATCGTAATATCTTGAAAATAGCCACAAATACAAACTTTATTTACAACTTGTAAACCACCAGGCGTTGAAATGTTTATACATCTTACAAATCGTTTGCACTTGACATCGCCATTTTGTTGTGATCTTTCGTCTCACATACACGTGCCAAATTTCATTCTCTTGCCAAATCATAGAATTTGGCAGTTGAGAAGAGGATCTGTCGTGTGAAGAATTACGAGTGTAAGAGCCAAGTTGATGGGAGGATGTCAAGCATGTTGTACCAATGGGAGAAGAATATGGACATTGTTGCAAAATGTACAATCGTATTGAAAGGGAACGTGTCGAGTAGATATTTTTCAATTAATGAATAGAGGAGACAATTTGTAGTTCAAACTTCTGTAACAAAGAATTGGATCAATTAATTATGGAATGATGCCAATAAAAATTGTTGCGTTCATGAACGAATAGATAATAACAATAAAATTAATATTTCGTGAAAAAAATTCTACTCGATCCAAAAATCTGAATTGTAGAATTTATTTGTGGGTCACTGCTTCTCTTTTTCAGATCAACGACTGAGGCATTCGAAGGGTAGTTTGGACGTGCTATATTTCAAATTTTCGGACAAGATTGTACAGCATCGTGTTACAAGAGCCGAATTGTCGTTATGGGTATGGGGAACAGGAGACGAGGAAGCGAGCTCCGAGGAAGAAGAACATGGCGACGAGGAAGACGCCGAAGAGGAGCGTCCCGAAAGTTCCGGTAATTCGGGTCCCGTTACAATAACGTTGCAACGAATTTTACGGGGCACCACAGAATCCGGTGGTCCAGCTTTGGGACCACCTTTAACAACGAAACATCCACGACCAATCGGGCGACGTGGCGCTTGGATCACGATTGAATTGCGACGAATGGTCGCCGAGTGGTTCAAACATCCTCGTGACAATCTCGGTGTCGCTCTTAAAATCGTCGACGATCAAGGTACCCTTAACGGTAACGTTAACAATCATCGAAGGAACTCTTGGCTCGTCGAGACTAATCCGGGCGCTGAATACGCCCCGTATCTGGAAGTCCAGACTCAAGAACTCGATTCCCGAAGAGGATCGAGAATAAAACGCAACGTTGGACTTAACTGCGACATCGCCAGCCAGGAAAAAAGATGCTGTCGATATAAACTTACCGTTGACTTTGAAAAATTTGGATGGGATTGGATCATCGCACCGAAAAAGTAAGTATTCAAAAGAAACAAAGCAATAAAACATTTTTCACTCCTATATACTGCGAGAAAATGTGAAGAAATTCAATAATTCGCTAAACAAAGAAGTTCACGATCGAAACAAATATGAAGAAAATTTAAAAAAAAAACAAAAAAAAAACCCCAAACAACCGTTCCTTATCATTGATTGTTGCTAATGTTCCAATTGTCCCGGGACGATTTCGATTGTTTCAGATACGACGCGAATTATTGCACGGGGGATTGTCCAATGGCTTTTTTGCCAGCTTATCCGAACACGCACATAGTGAGTCTGGCAGAGCCACCGAACAATACAGGTCCATGCTGCGCACCGAGAAAGCTCAGCGAGATAACGATGCTTTATTTTGATAATGAGTACCAAATTGTATTTTCACGGCTTCCGGGTATGGTGGTCGAACGATGCGGTTGCTCATAGTCGTTAGCTCGTTGTAAAAAGAAAAAGGAACAGAAAAGAAAAAACAAAAGAATATATATCCAAAATTATCTTTTGCCCGTCCAATTCAAATTTATCATCGTGTCCACGCTTGTACATGGAAATTTCTCATCATTTTATATTCCCATACTTCTATTATAACATTTTCATTCTTGTCTCATTGTTATTATTATTACTTTTTTCATGTTTTTCTCATTTGATCATCAAGCCAATTCGTCATCCACTGACGCCGTATTTTATACGTCGTTTTTTTTCGTCGTTCAATTAAAACACTACGTGATACTAAAATTAGGCCATAATACGAAATAAATTTCGCACGCGCAAGAGAGAGAGAGAGAGAGAGAGAGAGAGAGAGAGAAAGTGGACAATCGAAGGGGGTGAGTTTTTTTTGTTCTTGCACTTCTGGGAGTACGACGTTGCTTCTATAGTGATCAAAAATTCTTTTATTCTTTTATTCAAACTTATTCAATTTTTGAAAACAGTTTCCGTAGATATTCGTGATTTTTGGGCTTCCATTAATTTTCCCTCGTCTCTGCTTATTACAAATACTTCTTTTTCTTTTCAGTCGTTCCCTTATTGATTCACGAAAATGTGAACGATGAAAATTCTCGCTTTTTCGAGAATTACCATCTCCGTTTGTTTCAGCTGTGATAAACATACTTAATCCTCGAATTGAATCGTTTTATTTGCATAAATCGCATGCTTCTCTTTCTTTATCTCTGTCTCTCTCCTCATTTTCTTTCATTTCTCCTCTGCCATTTCGTATTTGTTAAAAAAGTTTGTCATTGATATTTCATTCATAAATTTTCGCAAAAGGCACGTGACATATGCGGTTGGAAATTCGTAGATATGTTGTATGATTATTTATTGAATTTTTGATCGGTCGTTGCGTGATAAGGAAAAGTCATCGTATTTTTTTTTGTAACAAGAACATCGCGTATTCCTTGACAAGAGATTTATATGCGTTCGAGTGGCTTTTTGGGCTTGGGTCGATTCGTAATAAGCGGGATAGTTCCTAGCGTCACGGTATTATTTTTAAGGCGCCATCGCGTTTCTTTTTCGTCACGAAGAAGCATCGAGGGCAAAAATGAATTGACGAAGTGATCGTTTCGATAACTCTTGAGAAAAACTTAAGGAGACAAACGTGCGAACAATTACCACCATTCGATTGAACGAGAGAAATAGTAAAAAAAAAAAATACACGAGCAAACAAAAAATTCATTTGTATTATAATTATGCGCAATTAAAAAATAATTATGAATCATTATTTCGTCGTGAATGTCTGAATATTTTACAAATCGTTGCTCGTTGCTTATCGTCATTTACCCATTTTATTATTCATTATTACGACCTATTTTGTATTGTAATTTTTGGTCATCTCTCGATTTTTCATTCGTCGTCACTTTTTTTTTAAGGTTTTTTGTAGATTTTATTTTATTTTATTTTTTTTTCATTTTATATTAGTTCAACGTAAGTCTGTCATATTGAGGTGTGTACGAGACGGGTGTCTGTGTATATATACATACAATTTAAAAAACGTATGATAAGAATATACTAACGATAATTTTAATATGAACAACATAATTAATATTAATAACAACAAAATTCTTAAATAATAATGCGTAGAAACTGCGCACGTGGCAATATTATTGCGAAAAAACGAGAGAACGAACTTTTGCAAGAGTCTTGACCGTGACACGTGTGGCGGCTTCATTTGCTTCTCGTTGCGCAACGGGCAAGAAAAAAGGAAAAAGACAAAAAAATGCAAAAAAAAAAACATAGAGATACACCTGATAGCGAAAACAATGAGTGGCTATGTTGCGATAATTATATTCGATTTTGTTCTATTTTTTTTTTTTTTTCGAACTTGTAGATAAACAAAATTATTACAGGACAACGGTAATATAGCAAAGATTAATAATTGGTCAATCGTCATTTGCTATATTTATATTTATGATATGTAGTTTAAAAACACAATATATAATACATATTACATCAGTAGGAATATGGAACATTCAACGTTAGAAAAAAAAAACAAAATTCGCACTATTGTGAAATAATTTGAATGAATTAAATCGGTAAATTCTTTTGTACACGTTCAAAATGCCAATTGAAATATTTTCACGACGAGTGTTTTCGACTGAGAATGCCGATAGAGTATTTTTTTCATGAATTTTGCTAAAAGAAAAACAAATAAAGTGAATAAAAAGTGAATAAAAATCATGCGCAGAGAGAGAAAAATGCGTTTTTCAAAATTTTAGTTATCGGCAATCGCTCGAAATGAAAATTGAAGATAAAAAATACAAAATGTTGCTTCAATGCTGCATAATTAAAAAATAAATAAACAGCGGATTGGGAAACATTGAGTGTTTCGAAAATTGGCCAATTTGGGACGATATGCCTCATATATACGATGTAAAATGTACTATATATATGTGTGTGTAATATATAATACATATTTGTACTATATATACAATATTAGTCGCGGAAAATTCGCGCGACCTTCGTGTGTGATCATTTGTATAATTTATATTAAAAGAGGATTAAAAAAAAAAGAAGAAAAAAAAGCGAACAAACGCATATACGCATCATTAGAGGATTTTTAATTTCCTACAATTTAGCAATTAAATTTGTATCCATACAATTAACATACGTTTGTCCCTGATTACGTATTTTCTCGAACGACTTTCCAATTATAACGAGAGCTTCGATTTTCCGGCCTCTCCAATTTTAAACCAGCGAAAATTGCGTTGGTAACATGTAATATTAATTAAAACATAAAGTAAAAAATGAGGAAGAAAAAAAGAAGAAAAAATTTCACTACGACGTGGACGATATCCGCCGAGATTCTTCCATTTTTTTTTATTTTTGTTTTCTTCTTTTTTCATCACCTGCGTTTCTCGGTGTATAAAAAAATTGATAAAATGTGTGTACTCCAAGTATCACTTTGGATTTCAAAAAACAAAAAAAAAACACTAAAAAATCTGCGACGAATATAATTGTACGTATAATGTGTACTTTCTTAGGTAGATTCTCTCGTAGATAGATAGAAGAATATTTATTCGATGAAATAAATGGTTTTTCGAGAAAAAAAAAACAAACGAATTGTTCATTAATCACTCAATAATCGTATTTTGCAGCATATTTTATTTTTCTTCGCTAATAATGGCATGAAAATTCGGAAATGAACTATAAATAAAACTATAATACTATAATATACTATAAATAAATAAGCCGCTATAAATCGCCTCTTTTTAACCCGATACCTTTTTTCTTCCGATTAGATACAATATCGCTGTACTCAAGTTCAAATTATAAAAAAAAAAATCATTCTATTGTGCAATTTTTTGATATAAACGAAAAAGCCCCGAAAATCGGTCATGATAACAACAATGGTCCGTGAATTATTAATAATGATTAGTCGGATAATCGAAATTTGGAGGTAAGTAGAAAGATACACTCCAGGGAAAATCGTTCCAACTGATTAAGTTTTTGTTTATATATGTTTTTTTTATTTACATAATATCTGTCCTGTTATATAAAAAATGACTTTTACTGACATTCCTCATTAATTAGCTTTCCGGGTTCAATTGGTTCACCAGTTGCAAGAAAACAGAATATTTTTGGAATATCGTTTGCTCACCCAAGGCTGTAAGCACGTCATTTTTTTTAACGATTTCGTGTTCGTTGCATTGAAAAAATTTACAAATTTTTTCATTAAACTTGACATAAATTCGTAACATTCGAGCTAAAACAATTTTTTATATGTTCTCAGAACAATTCAAATATATTTGACATATTATTTAATATCGTACATATGTAAATAAAAAGGTATATAAATTTATTTTGAACTTATGTTAAAAGACGAGGAGAGTCGATCGGCTCGAATGAAAAATGGTCAGGGTCGTAAGATAAAAAAAAAGAGTGGGAATCCCCCCTATGCATGAGTTGTATCTCGCTGTCTTTTCTCGTTGCAATCTTCGTTGACCTCAGCCGCTATAAATGCCTGCATTTAATTTTCTCCCCACCCTGTCCTCTTGTCATTTATGTACCGCGTAAAAAATTATAAAAAAAAAGATGAAAAAACAAATCCACAAATTTGATACGAACGATATCAGAAGGCGGGAGTGTCTCACGGAGCAATTATTCAAAAATATATATATTTCCTTGCAACAATCGAAGTGGAATTTTGATGATTAAATCTTTAATTATGTCGAAGCGTATCGCAATTTGCGGGGCAATCAATAATTCTGTTAACCTTCTGTATAAATATACGAGAATACTTAGCATTTTTATGATAATTTTTATTTTTTATATCGTTGAAAATCTTTAACGAAACGGCGTTTTTTATTATCCAATAAATTAAAAAAATATTTTAATTCATATTGAGAAAAAAATGTTGTACAAAAATACGTTTTTTTTTTATATTTCACTTTGAAAAGAGCATCAAATTTGAATTTTCGCACGCGACATATTTATGTCACCTGGTATATGAAATGCACGAGTGTTTCTAGTGAGCTTTTTTCTCCTCTTCAATCCAAGCCGAGACGTTTGACCAAGAACTATTGGCCCCTAACATGCGCTTAGCACTTCTATCAATTTACGTATTTACAATGTAAGGCTTCGGTATACAGCAAGAGTGTAAGAGAGGGCCCCTGGGGGCAAATTGCAAATGCATATGTGCTGTTGTCATCTTCGTCTTCGTCGTCGTTGTCATCGTCGATATCACCGTCGAAACAGTTATCAATAAAACCATTTACTATATATAGACAATTACGAACTGTCAGGAGTCAAGATGAGATGAAAAAATACGTAAGTATATAAATAATAATAACGCCAAAAACAATATTCAAATGAGCAATTGACATATTTCAAAAGAACACAATATGAGACTTGTAAAAAACAATAAATAACATCAACAATAGCCTGATTATAGGTTCGTGTTTTTAAAGTACAGCGAGTGGATTTAAGACACAATCGAGTTGATACGATTTTTAGAATATTGTGAAATTGAAAAAGATTTAATGAATACAGAATAAAAATAAAATAAAATTTCCATTTTTTAGAATATAAATGACTAATCGATAGTTTTTAATCACGTGGAACGCACTATATATAAATTGTATGTATACATTCATGTAGATCAATTATACACTTGATTCGAATGACACAGATTTATTAATTGAAACCAGGACTCATTCTGATCTTATGAACGGATTTATTAAGTATGTTAATTAATTGGTCGAGTATAAACATTGTAGCAATTTGCCTCGTTAATTTTGCTCTTTGATCTTGACTAATCTAGGGTTAAGTTTGTTTTTCTCCATTTGTCTGACTGTATATCGAAATAAATGTTCAATACGGTATTTTTTATGCTTGTAAATATTTGGAAAATTAATGTGTTTTTGAAAATTCGATTTTTCGAATATAAAAAATTAAAAATGTAACAAAATTAAATATTCGGCAGGGCTTATTAAAGGCTGAGATTTTTTTTTCGTGCATCGAATTATTTGACAATTTTTTTTTCCTCTGGGTCCACGGCCGATAAATTTTTCGGGTCAATCTCAATGATCGTTTCTCGTGCGACCAAATATGAACGAAATTCAAGGTGCATGCGAATGCAATTTGAGGGTATACGCTCTTGGTGCATTGTACTTTTAAACGATCATATTTGCATGCTCGACAGATCGAATGATCGACGCGCCAGAGTAGAATGATCGATGTTGATCATGACGGATATATATTAATCGTTTGATTTGCAGGGAGGAGAGCAAAAAAGGGTTCAATGATCGTACAAATAAAAGGGACAATCAGAGTGGGCGAAAGAAAAACAAAGAGATAGAAAAAAATGGCACGTTGCATTTGAGATCTGCAAGAGAGATGTTTGTTTCATGCACTCGTGATTAAACTACGTCGATATGTGGCAATGAACTTACTCGTTAATAGTTCATTTACCTGATTGATACTGAGACATGTACGAGCTAACAAAACCGCAAATAATAATTATAAATAAATTAAATGTCAACAAATAACTTGGAAAATACGAGGAAAACTATATTCGGAGCGAATAATGACGAATTTGGAGGAAAACAAAAACAATAGTGGAGTTTTGTGAGCTTTATGAGAAAAGGATCAACAAAGCTTTTGGAGCTTTGACACGATCGTGGCATTTAACGGGCTGGCGAATAAACGTCAGGGGGGGCTGTTCGTTTTGCTCCGTCTTTTTTCCTCTCTTTCTCTCTTTTGCCGCAAAACGCTTTACGACCCATTCAAAGCGCCACCCTGAGCAAGCATCATCGTCTCATCGCATAAGCACCTCAGGGCAAACATGAAGGAATGAGAGGAAGAGAGAGAAAGAGAAAAAGAAAGAAAAAAAGAGTTAAAGAGAGAGATGAGATAAAAAAAGGCACAAACTCAAAGTCGTTTCCTTGAATTTGCATTTTACGACTGTGCAGCTCAACCTGGCACGCCCTTTATACATATATATACATAAATATTAAATATATATATATATTTGTGTATATATAAACATATATAAACCGGTTAGTGTCAAAAGAGCGTATCTTTCGAAAATGGTAAGTAAAACTGCGCCATTTCCTGCCCTTTCAATCTTTGCTTCCCGTCAATTATGAATTCTACTTTCAAAATGTCGTTTCACTACACATATAAATATATATGTATATAAAAATATAGGAGAACCGAAATTTTGCGCCAAAATCGTTCGAAAGAATCACGATAGCTTTTCGCCTGTGCCCACCGCCCAGTTTTCATTCCCATATGAGATAAATACTGCTATTAATGATTCTTACTTTTTTGTTTTGTTTTTTTTTTTTTTACTTTTCGTATTTTATTTTTTTCCTCAACGAAGCAAAAGCCAATTTCTGATACGATCGACCAGGTTCGCTTCATCCTTTAGATAGAGAACTATGGGCACCATCACCTCTCGCTTAATACGTATTATTATGAGTCATAAAAACTTAAGGGGGAGGGAGATCAAAAGTGTTTATTGCCACTAGCGCATCGTAATATTTTGTTATCCTTTTTTTTCGTGCATTGTTTTATGCAGTTAATATTGTGCATAAGTATATGTGGCCTCGTCATTTTCGGCAGATTCATTTCATTCGATCATACCGCTCTTCTCCAATTATCTTCAAAGATGATTAATTATTTTCTGTAAAAAAATCGGAAGAATTAACTCTTTTTGGGTCAAAATTTTCTGGTTTCTTTTTTAATCTCATCAATTTGGATATTTTATTTATTCCGATTTTACTATTAAAAAATTGACGTTTTTGAAGCTTTAATCTATCGATTTATCATTTTGTTATTGTTGTTTTTTTTTATATACATGTTAAAATAACACACATATACGTAAATTGTAAAATTATTCTCTCAATCTTTGCGTGAGTCTGTTGAGAAAAAAGTGCGGGTAGGAAATTTGATCGAACGAAGGAGAAAATCGATTAGAAAAAAGTTTGAAAGAGGAGTGAAGTTCCATCCCTTTTTCTTGTGACGCGAAAAGGGTCGAGTAGGGAGTTGTATCGTTTTATAACCCTCAACTTTGCGTACTTGCGGAAGACCCTTGATTTTAAAATACTTCACAAAAATAAATGAGGCATAGCGTGCGTTGAAAAAGTGCAATACCCTTTTTCTTTCTTTTAATGAATTATTTTCTTAATTCAATGAGTGAAATAATCGATCGTTGACGAAAAATTTGTCGCTCGTTTCGCCCAACGGAGGGACAACGGAGCTACGAGACGGAGACCCGTTGTGTATTTGAATCAACTTAGGGTGATGTATTTCTAGAACGCTCTACGATTAGATCCGCGGACAAGACTCGCGGTGTGTTCTGTCTCGAACTCGAAACTCGAACGAATCAAAAGATCGACCATTTTATTTTCATTGTAAAAAAATCACCCTATGAATAAAAAGGCCTACAATTAAAAAATAAAAAGCACTAGAACCATATTTTTATTAAACACTACAAAAAAAATATAATAATAATAATGAAGAAGCAAGCAACTTTTTGGTCATACTGAAAATTCTGTCCCTCTACAAAAAATATCATACGTCGATTCATTTTATTTTGATTGAAAAACCAATTGCAAATTTAATTAACTTTAGCGCACAAATTAAATTTTTACAGGTACTTTTACCTCTATAGATAATTGTGTGTGTGTGTATATATATATATATATATATATATATATATATATATATATATATATATATATATACATGGAACCACGTTTGTTCTATGGAAAGGGGGGATCGAGAATGGGGAGACTCTGCGATGTTTCGTAATATATATAGTGGGATTGGTGATCGGTGGTCGAGGTGTATAACACGCTGGCTGCCTGCCCGTGTTACCCGATGCCCCCTTCACCTTCACTGCATAGGGCTGCACCGCACGCATTGGCGAAAAAAAGAAGAAAAAGAAAAAAAAATAACACATTGAACAACGTGAAAGAGAAAAAAAGTGCATACGCACGATAAGGAGGGTGCGTGCCTGAGGGCTATCCTTATGGGGCTTGGGGAGGCCATACAACGACTTTGGTAACCCCGTAAAATGTCTTTTCCCCTTGTACTCCCAACGCAATATATATATATATATATATATATATATATATATATATATATATATATACGTACAACACTCGTACGCATTTATACACACATATATATACATATGCAAACCGATACGACATTGCGAACTATCTTACAACCGCACAACCTACCTACCTACCTACCTACGAGCTAGGCTACGAGTGCACCGTCAGAACCAGCAGAAAAAGCACGCGATACTCACGAGAGATGAGCACAAAGATTAAGGGGACTATTGTCCATGCATTTATATATATATATATATATATATATATATATATATATATATAATTGTTATAAGTTATATCTGGTTATTTGTTAGTTTTATTATACTGTTAATAAATTATTTACTTTTTGTAATTATCCATTATGATTGCTTTTAATCCGTCAGCAGTTGCGCTACGTACACTTTAAACAATGGTCGCGCGATTAGAAATTTTCTCACTTGTATAGTTTCAAGTACTTTATTTGATAAATAGGAACTTGACCAGAATTTCGCTACAGTGATTGTGGCTAATAAACATTTTTTTTTTTTTTAAATCATAAATACGATAATTGACACTAAAAAGCATAATATAATGATAAAAAAAATTCAAAAAATTTGTTTAACTCTTCTATCATATAGAAGAATAAATTTGGTGAAGATAAGAAAAAATTTCAAATGCTTATGACATTTAAGATTTTTGAGTAATCATCGTTTTAATATAAGTGAGAGAAAAAGTGTCGTATACCGCGACCGTTGACGGGTTAATTATTATTATATTATTTTTGTAATTTTTATACTTCGAAAGAACATAAAAAAAGAATACTCGACAATTTTGGGCCATTAAAAAATGAAAAATCGTGTGCACGTTTGTGGTGATGCATGATTTTTTTCTTTAATGAAGGGAGAGGATTCATATGGATATTAATCTCTTACTGAAGGCTCCAAGGCAAAAATTTCGTGAATGCGAGTTTTACATACGATCGATAATTAGGATGCTCTGTTGTAATACCGTACATATAAGCAAGAATTATGTGAATTTTCGTTCTGTTTTCTTGTGTTTTTGTTTTTATTTTTTCTTTGTTTTGTCATCAATCTCGTGTGAACATGAATGGTAATTCAGCATCGCTGCGCGTGTACTTTCCCCCCAAATTGTAGAAACATTCACATTCTCATAAAAAATGTAAATATATTTATTTTACGTATAAACATAAATAAGCCACCCATTTTTCCATGATCTCATTTGATTATTAATTATTTTTCATATTGATAACCCTGGAAACAAAAAAAATCATTATTTAAAAATATTTTGCTCAAAATTGAAATTACTAAATAAATAAAGACGAATGAGAAATTTCAAGAAATGAAATCCTTGTTTTTTTATCCATAATTCATCTATTTCGAAATGGAATTGCCCATATGTATGCAATATATCGAAGGGAGAGTGAGAGAAAAAAAGAGAAAGAGAGAGAGAGAGAGAGAGAGAGAGAGAGAGAGAGAGAGAGAGAGTTGGGTTGGGTCTTGGCTCAAACCCGGGCCTCCCTTAATGCGATTTCGCAAGATATAATTACGCGATCGTAGGGAAACAAAAGGCGAGGGAGGGACGAGACAAGTGTACGAGGTTTTAACCAGGAGGTGTGTGCACAAACTGATGGAAGTTACACGGTATATAAAAGTCGGAGCGAGACAGCGCGAGAGTATTTTTGCATCAACGTGCATCAGCTGAGACCTTAAAAACACGCGCATACACACTCTGTTGCTTATCTGACTCGGAGACCCAGGACTAATCCCCAAATTTTAATATTTATTCGATTCCTTATCCAGCAGAATCTTGCCCAGACGTTCCAGAGCCTTTCGTGTCAAATTTACCGACGTCTCGTGCAAGAGTTTTTGTTTTACATATTTTTTACAGACCAAAAATTCGCCGCTAAAAAGCTTCGCGGGAAATTAATCAAGTTATTCATCAAACTGGATTATTTTATAAACGAATATGAGCGAGTGATTTCTAAAATTATTTGCAGTTTTTTCGGTCATTCATTTGAAAGTCAGTTGATTTTACCCACCAGGGTTTTCGCCAGTTTCCCCATGCCACATGCATTAAACTATCCCCACGAGTCTTAGGACTTTTGTTAATAAATACAATTCATTAAAAACATTTTTTTCATCATTAACGAATGAAAAGAAATTCATTCTCGAATTAGCTTCGGGTCAAATATATTTCTGACATTCGAGCTTAATTTTAAACGTTCATAAAACAAAGTTCGGTACGATTTGACGTAACGATCGAAAAGGTGTGTGTCGAATTTGCAGTCTTTCGAATAATAACCCATAGTCTGGTGCGTCTAGGCGAGGGTGGCATTGTTGTTTTTTACCGATTTTTTTCCCATTCCATGTGAGACGGCGGTAGGATGGGAAAGAGGTAAAAAAAATGAGGTACCAATATACACGAATATATATATATAGGGGAAAGGCTTAGCGTTCGGTAAAACGAGGGAGACGAGAAATAACATTTGAGTACCGTGTCCTAATCGCGAAACGGTTGAATTTCGCGGAAACCCCGGTCGTTCGCCGATAAGAATCGTGGGAGGGCATTAGCGGTCTCTTCCCTCTCGCCCCCATATATACGTACGTACATATACGCAGAACCTATATAGCAGAAGCGAAATTAAAGGGCTTCTGTAATTTTGCAACCGATTTCCATCTTCGAAACTCCGCGTAGCTTTCTAACACGCACATCCGCATTCAATCAAGCAAACTCGAGCGAGTTACACACGCACCCGCTACACGAAGCAACAGCTACCAAAAAAAAATAAAATATAATAAAATAAAATTATTCCCACCTTTAGAAAAAACTGCAAGCGTCAAATCCAGCGACAAACTTGTTTCGAATACAAATTTCGAAACTGTTAATCCTCGTCCTGGTGCTTTATTCACTTTATTTCTGTCCATCTTGGATGCAAAATTGCAATTTTTAAGGAGGTTGCATCGTTTCTCATGTAAAAATTATTTTCCAACTTTACACAATAAAATTTTGTAAATAGAAAGCTTACGACTGTATTAAACTTCTGGCGGAATATGCCGATGATTCATCGTCTCAAAATTGAGATATTTATTGTTGAAATTCGCAATCTTTTGAAAGCTTCCATAAGAGCCCATGTTAAACTTGTCATTTTCAACAATTAATATCTCGATTACCAGGCGGTGAAACCTCTCCAAATTTTTCACATATAAATACATGCTGTTCAAGAAGATTCACGCCAAATTTCAACACACTAACTTGGAATAATCAAATATAATGTATTTTTCGTATGATGTCATATAAATATCGATACAACTTCCTTAATGGAATCCACCCCTGATGAATCAAACAAAAATATAAACATGTATTAAAAAAATTATTTTAAAAAGCATCTACACGTTTGTATATTTGGGAAATAATGAAAAATGTCAATTACGAGCAAGTATCGAGTTTGTACGCGAGCACGGGCATATATATGCGTAACAATAATTCATAAATTATGGGCGCTTGACCCGCAGCTACGAGAAGTCAATGGAACGCGAAGCGTAGCCACGCCATTAACGGCTTTTGTACTCCGCGAAAAAAAACGAATGAAAATTGAGAAAATGAGAGGGAGAGAGAAAAAAGGAAACAATAGGCAGGGATACTCCAGTATGTGGGATAATATAACGATAACTTCTCCGGACTCGGTCAAGTTATTTATAACGCGAACGAGATTATTAATTTTTACGATTTATACAACCGTGAGAGAAAATTAATACGAAGGCGAAAAAAAATCAACTCACAAAAAGCTAAAGCAATAAATTTAAGCGAAGCCGATGCCGGGCGTTATTTAATCAAAATAAAAGAAAAATGTTCAGTCTAATAACAATAATAATAACTAAAAAAAATGACAAAACTGATGACAATATGGACTATCATTTTGCTCATCATTTTGCCTTTGATTGAATACGGTGCCGTATTTTTTTAGCATTGATAACTTTCCTGTGACATCGTATAAGTGTTCATCAAAAATTCCGGCAATAACTTTTTGACAAAACGTCAGCGAAAGTTTTTTTTTTTGGTAAATAGCATTGAATGTCATGAATGCAGAAAAAAGATTTTCTTAAGGTTTCTAATGTCATATATTTATGTCACCGGTATAAACCGATATCACCGGTAGCTTCTAAGAAAAATATAATATTTGCCCGCTGCCAATGAACGGTCGAGACGACGGCCAGACGATCGAATGATAGAGATCAATCTAATTCGCATACTCAGACGCGTCTGACTACGGTGTACAGCATCATCGAATATTGCGCGTGTAAAAAATATTCTCTGGGCAGTCACGAAATCGAAGCTCCGGTGAGATTTGACCGTGACCACCGAATAAATTGTCGTAATCGCAAAATTATTGAAAATTACTGTGAACGACAAATTTTTATTTTGAGAATAATTTTGACAACAGAATATTAATCTAGTGTCTGAATTTTTGGATCTCTTGAAATTTTTGATTAAACGTCATTGCGTTTGTTTTTTTACATTTTGTTGCTATAATTTAATTTCACCGCCCTTCGAATTAGACTTTTTTCAAATTATTTAATTATTAGCAATTCATAGAAAGTTAGAAATTTCAAAAGTTTAAAACCTGATCTGTTATCGCATATTTAAACTTTGTATCAGCGCCATCTAGCGACGGGGATATTAAAAAAAAATAGTGAGGCAATATTTTTTGGAATCTGCCTTATCTTATGTTGTTAAAAAAGATTTTTGTATATCGTCGTAAGTTATCGGTCATCGATAAAAAATTAGCAATCGGCAAAGACGTAAAATGTTTGTTATTAATTTAGAGGTATTCGATTAATTTTAGAAATATAACGCGGTCTCGAGTCTCGAATTTCCAGAAATGAAAGTTCAATTTTTGGATATTCCGGACCTTCAATGGTTCATTCTTTCTTCTATTTTATTCTATATTTTTTATTTCTTTTTCTTGTTCCTGCATTTTGAGTTTTTACAGGCCCATTCCATCATTTAAACTCGACTTTTTTCCTATTTCACTAACTCTCATGGAACTCCTCAAAATTATTGCCCAGATACTCCCTTTTCTAATGAACCAAAATATTTATCAAAAAATAAGCAGTTGCACGAGGGCCTAAGGAAACTGTGGAAATCTCGATCGATACGGACGATTATATTTTGACCGAATTTCAGTTGGCTGGCATCGTTAGTAGCTCAGAAAAATGGCCTTGTGCTCAACGATCAATGAGCTAGTCGGTGCATGGCCAAACGGTCACCCATCCAAGTACTGGTTTCAGCCAAGAAGCTTAACTTTGAAGATCGCCAAAGTCACACACCGATCGCTTGCGCATCGCTGTCGTTTCCTTTTTTTATTTATATTCATCAGTTATTCGAATTTGTACAGCAGAATATATAAAATATTTATAAATCGGATGTGATTTTCCTCAGTCAATAATCATCGACACACTTTTTTCGTCCCACACAGAAAGTAAATAATTCATAAAATCGTGATTTCAATGAATTGTAACGCTCTAATTGACGTTCTGGATTAGTAAAAATCGATGTTCGACGCTTCGTTATTACGAATCTTCCAATTACTACGTTCATTAAAATGAAACCTTGAAATCGAGCAATTGACACGGGCATGAATGATTTATTCGTGATTTTTTGTACTTAAGGAAGGTGACAAAAAAATTCGTAGCACTTTTACGAATATGAGACGCATATTGATACTGGTGAGCTTTTTTGGATGTATAGATTTTTTATTTGCTATCAAAAATATAGAATAAAATTTAAAAAATCATAAAATTTATTTTTTATAATTAAAAAAAATACTATTGACGATATTGAGAAAAATGATAAAAATTCGCAAGTAAATTACTTAAATAAAACAAAACATAATTGATAAACATAAAAAAATGTTTGAAACCGTAAAAAATCGTGAGTGTTTGAAAAAATTGTAATTTTTTGAAGTATTATTTCTTTAATGTTGAAATAAAATTTTCAAGTGGATTTTCGTCACGGGTTGTGCAGCAACTTGTATAACTATAATAAATAATCAAGAACGCGACCTGGCACGCCATTTTCCGGGAAGGGTTGTCAAATGGAACCGACACTTGAGCGATTTCGAATTAATTGAAGCATTCAATCAAAACTATTCTTCCATATGCAGTGTCGATTACATCGATGATCTCACTAATAAAACAATCGTAATTATGGGTGAAGTTGTAAGTACAGAAAACTATTAAATGCTATTTTTATTCAGTAAAAAATTTCCTCTCACTCCTTGTTTCATTGTTCGTAATAAATGAAATTCAATTGGATGAAAATAAGAAAAAATTGAATGAATCGAACTTCGATGTAATCATTATAATTAATCAAAATATTGAAAAAGCTGCTTCCTTACTTGGCACTAAAACCGGATAAAACTTTGACTGGTTATTTGGGTGACATCTGGACAACTTTGGAAACCGCATTGAAATTCAAGTAACGAAATAATTATTTAAAACAATTAGTGATTATTATTACTGACCCGAAATAAAATGCATCAAAAGAATGTTTTTAAAAATCAGATTAGACGAAAAATAAAAAACAAATGAAGAAATATAAAAAAAATAGTGACTTAATTATGAAAAATTGTTTCAAAAAAACGATTAACTGATTAATTATCAATAATTTTAGGACAGACTTTCGAAAGGCTCGATATTCGAGTGGTGAAACTTTGAAAAGAGGCGAGGCTGACGAATGGTTGGCCCCGATAGGATTGTATTGGCGGAATAATGGTCACATGGTTTACAGTCATGAAGTTGCGTCGAATTAGTGAGATCGAAAAACATATGTCTATCAGAATTTCTTAATGAATATCTGCATGTGCTAAAATAAGATTTTTTTTCATGAATTTTAGCTATGGCTTGTATGCCATGTCCGAAGGTCAAGGGGTTTCAAAATGGTGGTACGTGAGCATATTTTCTCGTGAATTATGGGCCATGTCATTCGGTTTTGTCGTCGGTATAACAGGGTTGCTTCTCTTCATGTACAGACTCAAAAGAGTTGTTTGTCGAGAGTACGAAGAATGCAACAATCAATTAGCAATTCCTTCGTTCAATCTTCTCAGCGTTCTTGGCGTTATGACTGGGCAAGGTAATTACAAAAATTCATTTTTGTGTGCGAAAAATCTGCTGATTTATAATTGTTTATGTGAAAATAGAACAATTTTTTTCAAATAATCAACAGATTTTTGCTTTTTTTATTGATGAATTATTTTTTCAGGATTTCAGGAAATACCGACCGCTTGGTCACTCAGATTCACCATATTATCAGCAGTCATAATGGGAATGTTGATATCATGTGGTTTTAGTAGCACTCTTACCTCATATTTGGCAATACGCGGTAACACTTTATATTTCAACAATTTGAAAGACATTATACAAGCAAAAACTCATAATCTATGTGTACGGAACGATAGCAGTGCACATCTCGAGGTAAATATATTTAGACTGCTACTATTACGATAATAGCGAAAGTTTTGTCGAATTATTTATAAGCAAAATGAATTTATTTTGGTAAAAGTCGCCTGAAACATTCACAGATCGATAGATCGTAGAATTCCATAGAAAAAAGTCATTACTCATTTTCTTTTCCGTTGTATTGTGGCTGAGATATTTATATTAATTGGTGATAGCCAATCCGGCGCAGGGGTACAGAGTGGGGGTAGCGCGTCCCGCCCACTTCAGCCACTTCCGATTGGTAAAGGGGTGGGGCGCGCTCCCGCGTTTCGTATTGGTTGTTAATAACCAACGAATATCTCAACAACGGTGCAACTGAGAAAAAATCCAATTGAAACTTTTTTCTTCAGATTTTTGCGACCTATTCATCCTCCAAAGCTCCAATTCAAAATCCTAAATTAAAATTCTGATGTCTCAATAATTTATATTAAAATGTAAATAATTTAAAAAGTTGCAAGCCATGGCGAAAAATGATTCGAACAATTGGAACAATATAATCAACAAGAATTGTCAAAATATGGGTGACAATTCTGAGTATCAACAAAACTTGTGCAGACCGGGTGTTGTTTACGTAGAAGCTCCAGATGTATTTCTCTCGGTCTATTATCCGATTCATCACAAATGCCATATTGCACAAATTCCCGGGGAACATTGGACTTCGAAATATGCTTTTCTCCACGCAAGGGCAGCGCGTCACCGTCATCTTATCGACAGATAGTACGACATGTTTTTTTTTTTTTATTATTACATTAATTAATTGATATCTGCAACACAATAAATTGAATATTCACAACAAAAACTAATTAAAATTTTTTAGAACAAACGTGAAAATGATATTTACTAATATAAACTGTGTGGCTGCTTTTGCAATGTTTCCAGTCTTTTGAGACTCCGTTCTGCTGGAATATTAGACTATCTCGAGCGCAAATGGATATCGAAGGAATGGCCAACTTCGCAGGAGCGTCACTTGACGTTTAAAACGGTCGAGTATGCACACATCGATTTAATATCGCTGGCCCTCGTTGGTATGATATTCGTCAGTGGTTTTATTTGTGTTCTCGAGAATATTTGGTTTCATGTTGAGTCGAGCAGACCAAAAAACAATCTGGTGCATCCGCGCCTCGATCGTTTGAATTATTTATTATTAAAAATGTCGAATTTCCCGGCTGCCCAGCTGGATCCAACGTCGAGAAGACTCTGGACGACGAACGTCAGAAATTGACACGGTTTTAGCATTTTTTATTTTCTCTTTATAAATTAAAAAAAAAAAAAATCGAAAAAATTAATCGACGATCGAAAAATTATAAATAAATCGTCATTTGGAAAAAAGAAATCGTTTTTTTGGTCTTTCATAAGTATTATATTTTCAAACAATTTCAACTACGACGTTTGCCTCACAGTCGGTACACTTTATTAATATTAAATACACGTTTCACGTCTGTCCACTCTCGTTAATTTTTTATCTAATTTTTTTTTAACTCTGCTAGTCATTTACGTATTCTAGATTTGTGTATTTATTAACATAGTAGGTGATAGTGACGTAGCGTCACAGAGACACGATCACTCGTTTTTTCCCTTCCCAGATCTTTTTTTTGCAGTTCTCGAGACCGGATATTCTATAGGATTATTGTTTTCATTTGTTAAAAAATAAATGGTGTCGTGAAATCGACGAACTCAAACGAGTATGCACGGACGATGAATTAAACAGAGTGATATGTTAATGCGGATTGATATGTCGTTTTTTATCGATTGTTTTTTAATTCTCGTATCCATTGTGGCTTTCGTATCATTGGTAAGCACGTACAAATGATTAACGATGATTGTAACTTCAATTTACATCCACGCGATTATATTTTTCTTGAATAAAAACCCAGAAAAAAAGATTCTACGTTGAAAAATCTCGCAATGATTATTTAATCGTTAGAGGAATTTTCTTTTCATAGTGGTTTTCTGTATTTTCGTTTTCAAACTGAAATTTCGTGCTTCGGGGGTTCGAAAAGTCCTTCTGAAAAGTGTGGAAAATCAGTAATAAAATAGACGCGTTTTAAGAAGAGTAAAAACGCAAGAAAATTAAATTTTATATCATTTCGAATAATTTTGATCAAATTTGAGAAAAAAAAATAATAATTAAATTAAAAATTAGCATTTTTCCGTGATTTTGTTTCTCTTACATTTTATTCTCGGGGTTTTGAGGCTTAGGTCGCATTTGTTACACCCGTCATATACATAAACCTATGAAAAGAAAAGAAAAAACTGACAGATGCAGAAAAAAAACATCGATAAATTCACGTCAACTCGTTATTAATGACATTTCGTTTTTTTTTTTTTTTCATTATTCCACAAAACATACACGAGTATCACAGGTAATCGTGCAATTTCGTCTCTCGGCGTAAACAATTATATAATCATACAGAAGCATTTCCGTATGCGGATCAAACAAAACGGTGAATAATCGAGAGTCTCGATAATGGCAATTTTATTTTATTATCTATTTAACCAGATGAGAAAAATTTACAATCGCATTATTACTATTATTTTGTTATGTGTTTTAATTGCCCGTCTATGGAAGAAAGAAGAAATTCTTAATACTGTTTCAAATAAAAACTTCAACTGGAAACCCTATTTTTCCACAATTAAACTTAACTTTAGTGCACGTACAATGTTCCATAATTTTTGCAACCTAATTTGCAATTTTCTTGAAGAAACATTTGTTTTTATTAATTATTTTAATTACATTGCTAAAAAAACAGCAGTTTCGCCATCAGAATAACTGAAGCATTAACTAACGTAACTTGAATCCTCGCAGCGCGAAAATAAAATAACGCTGAACGATCATAAATTATTTTTAATTGAATAAAATCATTGGTGCGATCGGATGGAAAAATAGGTTGAATGAAAATACTTTCATTTGATATTTAAAGAAAAAAAAAACTGAATGGCACTTATGTGGATAATTTACATTTAAATAACAAAAGTATCATTAATATTATCGCGATTTTGGAGCTACGTAACATAATAATAATGATAATAGTAATAAAACATTAACTACGTATATATATATCTGGTCTCGAGGGCTCATTTTTCAAACCGCTCTCGTGTTAGAAAATAATTTATCCTCAAAGCTTAAATACTATTTATTTTTTCTCATCCTGCCTGCAGAAATATGAATTGACGCGAAAATTTCATATCTTCGCGGTGTTTTAAATACCGTGAATACAAAATTTTCCTCGTTAACTATAAATAATACATAACATTATTCTGTACACACGCAGACACTCATTTTTAATTTGATTGATACTATTACAGTTGTGGATTTTTCTTCTTTCGTCATCCTTCAATTTTTCCTCTATTTTTTTGTTTCGATTATTTTTTTTATTATTATTTTTTGATTAATTCGAGATATATCGATATATCTCATGTGTTTCCCTATTTTCTGTCCTGCAATTTTTTCGTTTTTTGTACTGCCGTATGAGCAGGAAATTTAATTTCTCTATGTTGCTTCTCGCAATAGGAAAAATCATGGACAGTACTGTTTGTCGTATAAAATGAAGAGCTTGCTTGTTTATTTGTGTTAACGCTGGATATACGATTAGAAAATGAAGAAATTTATGCCCGTTGATTATTATCGGTAAAAATTTGCGAGGGATCTTTCCTGTAACTCCTTATTTTTACATCCCCAAGTGTTACCACTAATTCCGACCTATACGGAGTGAAATTTTCTTTCTTTTCTTTATTTTTTAAATATTGTATTTTTTTTCTCTTATTTCTTTATCTCGGAATTTATTACCAGACTTCGCACTTGTGGACAGGATTCATTTTTGAACCCTTCGGACAATTGAATTCGGTCGCAAATTCTGGCAAATTCGAGAGTGGTCCAATTACTCTGTACTTGGGAGGACAGTGAGAATCTTTCTCGATCTGTAGGCCTATCGCCTCGGACGTTACAGCAGAGCACCAAACCTAAAGACCACATTTTTTTTCTTGTAATTATTTTTAAATCAATCGACGAGCTATAAAATCAGCAGATATCAGCAGCAAATATCAGCAGATATTTATTTTACCTGTGCAAAACTGAGGAAAAATAATTGCCGATGCGTGAGATTTAATCCTGGCAATGGCATTTGATCCTTGTAGCTTTTTGGTGTCGACAAATAGGCGTGATAAGCCGCCTTAAGGCCTCCATTATCGGCTATATTTTCACCTGGCATTCAACCAAAAATCGTACGAATGTTAACAAAAATATAATCAAAATTTAAGAATTATTCGACTAATTTCAGTCAATTACATTATTAATTTTTTTCTATTTCTTTTTATGAGTGTTTTTTTCACACCGATTAACAATTTCTCAATTTACCTAACGTTTGCCTTCCGTTAACGTGACGACCTTGAATCTCAAAATCGCTGTACTGTTCGACAATACACTCGGTTCGATTTTTAAACCTGTCGATCGTCGCGTTGTTCCACCACTGATGCAAATTTCCATGCAAATCGTATTCTCTTCCTAAAAAACCGAATTTACAGTATTTTATAATTGGTGCACTTGCTTCGATTAATAATTATGGAAGTCTGAATTTATAATAATTTTAACTCATTGATTATGTTAAGAAACATCGAATTTTTGTCTGGAAAGAAACTAGAATTGATTTTTTCACGTTGACAATGAATTCGGTGACTAAAATTGTCTATCGCGTCAGATTTTTGCAGAAAATGATGTCAAAGTGTTGAAGAAAACGTGTTTTAAGACATTTTTGAAACCTTATTATAGCGCATGAACCCGATGGGCTGGGGCGTTTCAAAAAATCTCAAAACAAAGATTGAATCTCAAAAGAAAGATTTCGAAGGCAATTACTATAAATTCCGCCATACGTTTCGTTGAAGCACTGCCAATGATTTATACATTAAGTTTTGAGAATTCCATCGACATCCAAATGACCTAAGATACTTTTTTTGCACTTTGACCTTGATTTTTGCGAAAAATATGATGGGATGGACAGTTTTAGCGATCGAATTAGTGTTCAGCGTGAAAAGTCTATCGAAAACACTTCGTTACTTCCCAGGCTCAGAAAAAAATATTTAAAAAATGTTTTTGTTCAATATCAATTTGATTTTTATTGTAATTTTTTTGAATAAAATTTGAACAAACCTTGATCATCAAAGGCATGAGTCAATTCGTGTCCCATGACGACCCCGATGCCTCCGAAATTTAAACTACTTGGATTTTCTATATCGTAAAATGGACTCTGAAGTATTCCCGCCGGAAATACAATTTGGTTTTTCGTAGGCGTGTAATAAGCATTGACCGTTGGGGGGGACATAATCCACGTCGTTTTGTTGACCGGTTGATCCAACTTTTCCAAATTTTTCTTCAACGTGTACTTATTGACGCGAATATTATTGAGAAAATATTCGTTCTGTCTTATCGACAATTCTCGATAACGGTCGTCGAGCTCGTTAGGATTGAGGATGAAATACGGAAAACCGATCATATCGGTTATCGCGTTCGCTTTTTCATTCGCCGATGTTCTCGTTTCTCCGTCCATCCAATCCAAATTTTTCAGATTCTTTGTAAATGCTTCACGCACTTCGTTTATCATCTCCTCAGCCTTTGGGATTCAAAGTAATTGTGTCAGTTTATTTTTCTTTGAGGCGATTTTCGTGCCTGACGAAAACCGAAATAACATCGCAGTCGAATGAACGAGTGCCAGAAGTGTTTTGATTTTTTTAGTAGCTTATTTTTATATGTTTTCATAAAAAAACACAGAAAATGTATATGATTTTTTTAGCATCAAATTTTGAGGGAGGAAACTCCAAAAAGCACTTTTTTAGGTACTTTTCCGATATCGTTTTAGCGATCGGTTCAGAAATCAAACTTGTTGTAAATTATTCCGAAAATTTGATCAAGGAACGAACAAAAATGTTCCTTATCTATCGCGCTATTTGGATTTTTGAAGAAACAGCATTTAATTTTGAAAAAATTGGTACCTTGGTTTTGCTTTTTCCATGGAAAACTTCACGAACGAACATCGCACCGATGGCAAATCCCATAACATTGTTAGCATCGCTGACGCAGTAACGCCATTGCTCTTCTCGCCCTTCTGATCCAATAAGGGCTTTTCTCAAGCCTTTGTAGGCCTCTCTGAATGGTTTCGAGAGAAAAGCTGTGAGGGACCGGACCGTCTGCCACACGAGGTAATTGTTCAGAACCCTAACAAAATAAACCAGTCAAATATTACATGAACTATTCTTTGTTTACGCTATAAATAAATTGTTTCAATCGGTAGTAAAAAAAGATCGTACGTCTTTCCAGTATCCGTTTTATTATATTCCTGAACGACTCTCGCCAATTTTTCAAAATATTCTGGTGCAAAATTGACGATCATGGCTTTGCTGTTGACTTTTTTGTTCACGAGACGTGTCGCATTCTGAAAATATTCTACCCAAGACATCTGCGAGAAAAAAAGTTGAATATTTTGTTATTCAACACGAGTATATTTTATTAATCATTTTTAATTCAACATATTTATGCAGAAATGTTGAAATAGCCTTTTTTATAATATTCAAATATCAGAAATTTCATCATAATCAAATTTGTTGGTTTCCCAGAAAAGTAAAAACACTATTTTGAATGTTATTTATTTATTTGCTTAAAACGTTGAATAAATAATGTCACCCCGTGAATCATCAACTCGTTACCACCTCGAAAGCAAAGATTTAACGCAATCGAATCAAAACTTTACAAGCTAAGAGTTGAAGAAAGATTCGAAGTAATTCATTACTTTTTTGCCAACCCAATACAGTATTTTTTGAACATTTTTTATTTAGATAATAGTAAAAAAGAAGAAACTTACGAAAGGTGCTAAACGTTGAAGATCGTTAATCGACATTCGATTGTAAAGTTTTTCTTCGTCTCTTCTCTCCTCTTGAGGCGTCGTTATTTCAGCGAGTCTCGTCTCAAAATCGATAACTGCTTGCATTTGTCTTCTCGTATCATTTTCCTCGCCTCCTAACAGCACGCCAATCTGTACACAGGTACATCGTCGAGTTTTTCTTATACTCGACACTACATATTTGTATTTCTCGTTTTCTTTTTACTTCTCACTCTCTCTTTTCATATTTTCGTTACTCAAGCCATTTTTTTTGTTCAATGTACTACACAATTCGTTGAATTTTTCGTTATCGATTGAGAGTCGATAATATTTACTGTTATAATTCCTATTTTTTTTTTTTTTCATTACCTTGGTCATGTAATCCAAGTAGGCGACGAGAATTTTTCCATGCTCGGTTTTGTTCAAATAATTGTCCGTCGTTGGCAACGTCAGTCCTCCTTGATCAATCTTTGAGTAATCGAGACAATATTTTTGTAAAATTTCTTCAATTAACCAAGCGATCCATTAATTTACTCATTCTTTTATGAAACGTACCAATTCATGCAATTATTAAATTTTCAATTTGAATAATAAATCAAATTTAATTCAAATAAAAATTGATGTTTTGATACTCTTTTCGAAATAACGTTATCAGCAAATTACAACGAAATATATTTCCTGATTAATAATATTTTTTAACCCTTTAGCTGCCATTGTAGCAAATTTGCTACATTCACTTTGACCTCATCGGTGAACCTGTAAAGACAATATAGTGGACAGGCTAGTTTACAGTGCCATCAATCTATGCTAGATAGACCTCCAAGTGCCGGGATAACTTGAAATTCAAACGTAAACATATAAATTATATTAATATGGTGACAATGTTGTCGTGAAAATTTACGCCACTTGCATTTGCTGTCGTTTTCGTCCAAAAAAGTCAGTAAATGGACATTTTTAAAATATTTTTTGATAGAAACGTGTAAAAGAAGCTTGACTGGACGAACTAGGCTTTGAAAATACTTGATTGAATTAGAATAATACTTCGAAATGAGAATGTGAAACCGTCAATGTAGCAAATTTGCTCTAGTCCGAAAATACTACTTCCCGGGCCCTTATCGACAAAATTATGGTTGGGCATTCATATTCAGCCCTTTTTCAGCCATACTACCGGAGGGAATAATTTTGAGCCATCCAGAAATAGTCGTGGCCGTTAAAGGGTTAAGCAATCACGAAGTGAACAGCTGCTACTTTTGTTTCGGAAACTATACAATTTGAATTATTATATCGTATCATATAATAATCACATGAATGAGTATATTTGCATCGAAATAGAAAACAAGGTTGCGATAAGAAAAACGGGGCAAGGGATAAAGCGAACATCATGTAAGGAGAAATGAATAGAGGCCAGGGAATAAAAAAAGAATGGAAGGGGATAAGAATAAATCTATGGAAAATAGAACTCTGTGGAACTCTGAAGGGAACAATGAAGCCATTCTTCGATATCAATTAGTATGTTTTTGTTAAAGATCTTTACCTGTATAATGTGAATGCTACTATTTCTGTCGTCCTCATTAACCGCCCAAGAAAACAAACCACCCATGTTGTAAACATTTTGCAAAACATGCATACTCGTCTGAAGATTCCACCTCGAAACGTTGAATTTACCCGTAATATTCCAACCTCCAACATTGTCGAGAAGATCGAGCAACGGTTGTCCACCCAATGCCTCGATCGTTTCGTTCGCATCCATGCACGACAAATAATACAACTTTGCTTTTCTCTCCGCCTTTGATTTCATCTCTTCGAAGGGTTTTTCTAATAAAAATATCATCCCCAATCATTTTAATGATAATCTTATGAATTATAGCATTGATTTACTATAAAAAATGATCAACAGGGATGGGCTCGAGCGAAGCCAGTACTTGGATAGATGACCGTTTTGCCGTACACTGGCTCGTGCAATATTCGCTGAGCAGGAGACAGTTTTTCCAGGTTTCTCATGGTGTTAACTAACTAAAAACTCAATAAAAATACAACTGACTGTATCGGCACAGTTTTTTCACAGTTTCCCTGAACCCTCGTGCAAATGCGATCTAGCAGCGCATCAAGGACGCGCGGTTATGAGCAATTTCTTTGGGGGTCTCGCAGAAAAATGAAAATTAGTAAAGCATAATGAAAGTAAAGGAACGAGATCATAAAAATCCGAAAAGCTTGTACGCAGAAATATACAAAAAAATAATTATTATAGTTATAGAAAAATTCGTAAAAAAATACGTAACAATATTAACAATATTTATTCTTATTTTGTTTATTTGCCACTTTTTTAAATGTTCCTGCGTATACCGTTTTGCGTTTTTGCGAGCCAATCTTAAACCTCACTTTTCCTCTACTTCACTAATTTCTATGTTCTTGTGAAAACACCCAAGAATTTGCCTACTGTCACTTTTTTTGAATGCCCTACTGTACCGCATTTTCGCGAGGGCCTAGGGAAACTGCAGGAAAACCCAGGGGATACGGGCGACCATATTTTTACTAAGTTTTAATTGATTAGCAATATCAGAAACTATGAAAAACTGCCTCCCACTCAGCGATCGATACCGATGCTTGAGCAAACGGTTACTCATGCAAGCAGCTTAATTTGAGAAATCGTCAAAGCCATACTCAGACCGCGTACACATTGCAGTCGGTAATACTTAATAATTAACAGTGACAATAAAAAAATTAAAGAACAAATGAATCAATTTGTCGTAACTAAGAATTCGTTGAAAGCATAATTAATGTCATTTATCTCAAATTTTGTTATCCGATTTTTTGAGTCTGCAATAACATTAAAGATTTGAACCAGAATATTTTTAATTCGAGCTAAAATGAACCATTCATGTTTGTACTACAAATATTTCTCGATAAAAAATGAGGGCTATCAAATCGCAATGAATAATTGACACTCACCCAATACATTTTTGACGACGAGCTGATTTTCCTGCTCGAGCTTCGTAAACGTGCCCCATGTGCTTTTGCCATCGGGAATTGGATTTTTCTTTATCCAACCGCCGCAGGCGTATTCATAAAAATCGTCACACGGGTCTATCGTACGATCGATACCATTTATTATCGAGGCTGCCACGGTTACGCAGTGCTCCGTCAAACAATGCGAGCCATCTACATCAGATAATAAATAACATTCAATTGATTTAAAAAAATATCATGGATAAATCAATGGAGTGGGAGTAAGATTTTCGAATGATTAAAACTTCGAACGGCTAAAACTGCGAATTTTTAAATTGAAGAATAGTAGTATATAGACAGATTAATTCTACTATAGCCTTTATGCTGTAAATAAAAAAATGAGAAATTAAAGAGTTCGAAGTACATTTACGTCAAAAACGAAATATAACAGTAGCCCAAATGACGAAGGCTGGAATAGTGATTTTATAAAAGTTCGACTATTACGCATTCGAGTCGTCAAATACTGAAATCGGCAATATTATGAATATTCACAATTTCAAATATATTTTAACGAAAGACAAAATATTAATGTAGTCAAAATAGCAAAATACCAGAAAGTCAAATGATCGAAACAGCGAGAGCCTCTGGGCTGTAAAGTATTGCTTGTCATTCTTCGTGCTTCACAACGTTCGCTATTCTGTACTTCTAATTTTTAGTCATTCGAAAAATTCACTTTCGAATTATTCATACTATATATTTTGGTCTTTCAATAAAATAATTGCTCTCCATTTCGAATTTAGAGAATATAAACTTCTTACATTAGAATAATCTATATTATCTGTATTTGAAGTCTAGACAGTCTGAATATATATTTTCGAATAAATGAGCGATCAAAGAAAAAATATTACATTAAATACGCATTTAACTTAATATATTATCGAAAATATAAACTTCGAATTTCTTATTTTTCGTTAATCGAATGTTATGAATAATAAAATTTCGAAATATTAACCGTTCTACAATTTGGTTATTCTACATATTAACCCCCACCCAAATCAATGAAAAAGGCGATCACTTAATAAATATTTGACATCATTTTTCGAAATGATTTTCATATTATAAAAAAGTCATAGTAAATTTATTTCTCATTCAAAAATTTACGAATAAATGTGTTTATATTGATTTTGTGTCATTTCGATCTAATTAATTTAATTATATCGTTTACCTTCACCGTGCGAAGTCACGTGGAGTATTTGGGCATCCTCCCAGTGATGTTTGCTGTTAAGAACGACCGTAAGGACGAGAACCAAAAGCAGTAAACCTATGCAAGTGACCAACAGACATCTTTCCAGTGTACTTCTTGCTCTCCACAAAGTTGTGCCCTGGACAAATGATCAAATGAAAATTAGCTCCTGTTTCGTTGCATTTATTCAACAATAAAAAGTATTTAATGAAATAACGTATTATAGGAATAAATCAAATTTTAATATCAATTCGAACATTGCTAGAAATTATTATTAGTTATTGAATTACATTTATATACTAAAAAGTGGTTAAATTGTTGTTTAAATTCGAATCAAGTCAAGTATTTAACATTTCAATTGAATTTTAATTGAATTTTGTCGATTAAAGAACTATAACTATTTCATTTATATTTAATCCACTGTTTTATGCATTCAAAATTACCGAATGATATCGTATGTGAGTTCCAGATGTGGTTATTCCCTCGCTGTTTAACACAATCGAGCCGATGCTACTGCTGTCCTCGTCCTCAAACTCTGCCTGTTTGTACCTCGTCATCTACGAGACAAAAAATTTGCCCACTAAATTAATTAAAAATACTTAGCAAATAAAACTGTAAATTACTTGGAAACGCGAATGTGAATATGAAAAATGTTGATAAAATATACAATTAAAAAAAGTTTTAAAGTACATTTTTGATGCTGACTTTCTGTTAATTGATTGGTTTCCTTCGAATTAATTAATAAAAATAAATGACAAGCACAATTTCAAGGTAGAACGATGTCAAACAAAGTATTATTGTGTTAGATGTTTACTCTTTAATTTGTCAAATTGATATTTTTGCCCGTACGTGCGAAACCGAGCTCGTTTCAATTATGACTGCGAGACCTTTTCCTTTTATCTGTTGTTCCACCCACCGTTATATTTACATTAGGTCAACAGCCTGCGCTTCCCACTATGTTAATTAATATGAGGAAATTCAATAGAATTTCCGACGTAAACAACAAATATATTATTTATTAATAAATTTTTCTATGAATTATAATTAATCAATTCCAAATACTTAGTCGCGATTGTGAAGTGTTACAGAATCGTTTTTGGAACATGCCTTTAATATTTCTCAGTATTGAAATAGGAGTCAAAATTTATGAAACGTTGGAAAAAAAGCACTAAAAATTTATTCAATAACAAATCATCCGGTTTTAATAAAAAAAAATTATAAAAAAAATGAAACGTTTCGTTAAATTAAAGCACTAGTCACTTTTTGTAGAAAGAAATGTAGACAAAATGTACATTATTTAAGCAAAAAATTTGACAGGTTAATTATTCATGAGGTTTAAGTACAAAAAACGATGAAATTCGTCGAATTCATACACTTGTCACTTTTCATCGGTGTGAAAAAGTAGTTCGGGCATCTGGAGTTCACTGAGATTTTTCAATGAATGAATTACGATGGATAGTTGAAAATAATTAATCAAAGGAAGAAATAAATTGATTGAATAATTATTCTCATGGTTTTAAATAAATGTATGAGCTAATAGATATTAAGGTACCTTCACTGCATCATAAAAACCGCACGTGCGTAAGTCCCGCATTACTAATTAAGAGCGTGGTGCATAAACGATTTGATTGCCCTCGAGAGAGAGAGAGAGAGAGAATGATTGTAATACGGTTGTGTTGCTCGTGCGGATTTGCACGTCATACTTTAATATATATATATATGTGTATATATGTATATTCGATATACCACACGTATGTGTATATATTTACTTGACACGGAAAGCGACAATAATCTGTGTATACACAACGAGACGTTTCGTGACCCGAACAGGGATCAAATGTCTCAAACTCCAAACACTTTAATTAAAAGCAACCGGAAGAAATTGAATGAGCATTACAACAAGCAACGATTCGTGATTTTTTTGTTTTTCAACATGTTTCATTAAGTTTTTTAGTTATTTGATAATTTAAAAATTTGAAAAGTGAATTATTTTTATTTTAACAACGACTCGAGAATTTTTATTTGTTAACACGTTTATACGAACTCGAAATTCCGTAAATAATATTTAGCCCGTTTGCTTATATCGAATTCTCTTTAATTAACATTCGACAAAGAGAGTAAACAGAAACGAAGTTTAATTTCGACTCGCGAAAAATGTACTGCGATAAATCAATGGATATTTTTTACGCAACATTAATTAAGAAGTTTCAGCATGAATTTTCATATTTTATCTTTCAATGAAACAAAGAAAAATACTTTTTTCGTATTTACCTTGAATCAAAATTTGAGGTGAACAAAATAATGACGAGAACAATTAAATCGCATGATCAGGCGATAATCGCTCGTTCACTGATCGATATTATGTCATGATTACACCAATAAGTCTTTCAGGAAACGTAAATGTCGATTTATACTATTTCGCTTGGAGATAAACAAAAAGAAAAATGGTGAAAAATGTTTTTGCATAAATTAAACACGAAGTATCGAATTCGGAGCTGTCAGTGTGACAGGCAACGATAACGACTGAATCGCATAGTTTTTGCACTCGTGTTTGCTTTCCTCCTTCCAACTGAACCTCGAGGAAATTACACCGTTTAATTTTAGTTGAATCTAAAAATAAATTCCGAGTGTGTTTACAAGTCCATCAAAATGATCTTTCCTCATGTATGGCACGTAACTTCACTAAAAACTCGATTTCCATCTCAAAAGTCACGTACTTCGACGTTTCACAACCGGAATCAATTATCCATTTGATAAACAGAATTATTTATTTTATTTCGAGTTAAAAATACACCGCGAGAAATTACGTTATTGCTCTTTGTGTATATCAAATTTAATTTTTGGAATTCTTTGTTTCGTTTCAACCATCAAGTATTTAATTTTCGTTTTTTAAATGTTTAATTTCGCTTTAAGTACAAACTAATCAACAATTTAATAAACCGTACCTATTTTATTTGGCTTTATTTAAGAAAACAGCGAGTGTTATTCGTCGTTTTACGTTTTTGTCTTTTACACCGAATATTTCGTTGCTTTTAAACTTTTGCTTCACTCAGATCATAACCGAATGAATAATTTAACTTTACGATGTTATTTATTTAATTTAGTTTAAGAAAACAGCCAACGATTTATAGTATTTCTGTTTTTTTTCTGTGTGTATGTGTGTGTGTGTGTTTCGATTGAATTTTTCGTTGCACCGCGTTGGTTCGGAGATAAAAGGCGACCTCGTGGATCGCTCGGATGATTCAAAGTGTGCCATCTGCGCTCTGTGTCGTCGCACAAACACACAGACCAGTTTAGTGGCAAAATAACACGATCGCAACGTCTGAACGTCGTTTAACTCACTCGCGGGTGGAAGTTCTTGTACGAAACGTTTACATGTTCATGTACACGGACGAACACATACAAATAATGGATATCACATGTAGCTCGAAAATTCCTCTAGGCCACAGTCAGCAAAAGTGAAAGACAGAGACAGGAAGAGAGAAAGAGATAGAAACTAAGAGGAAAGAGAGAGAGAGACAAACGCGGAGATATACAGACGATAAGAGCCTCAAGATAGTGACGTTGATAGAAAAAGCTCTTTCTTTATATATACATTTATGTACATACATATATGTATGTATTAATGTACAGAATGATTCAAAAATGTGTGCCAACCAAAATTAGTTTCGATTTACGCACGAAAAGTGTAATCTCCTTCTTTTCAATATTTTTCACCTTTCGCGTAAAGCGTGAGCGTAAATCGCCTTCCTTTTTTATATTTTTTTCTTGTAAAAGAAAAGATATTATTCTGATTTTTAATTGTGTTACTTATCGAATACGATTAGTGTAATTCATTAATATTTTGATAACATGGACGTCGAGATCGTTCGTGCTTTAATTTTCGTTGAAACTTAATTTATAAATTATATAATTTGATAATTCTTTCATAATGTGCAATTGTGAAATGTACAGGAATTATTTTTTTTTAAATAGTTGTTATTTTGCTGTCATTTTATAAAATTATCTTTTTGTAATAATTTTTTTTGTTTCCTTTGAATTATCCTCTATTTATGCATATGTACTTCAACGATGATCTCGAACGCGCAACAGGAAACGAGTACTTATTTCGTCTTCGAGGCGCGGCTGCAGAGGCTCTTTTGGTTAGTCTTTGAGATTACAAACGAAAAATTACTAATTTTTTATTTATTTTTTGTGGTCTTATACTTTTAGCATCTGAGCGGATTCGCCGAAAATCCTAAAGCTCTCTGATTTCTGCTCAACTTTTCCATGGGATGCATTTCTTAGTTCTAAATCAAGGTTTATTTATTTATCGATGATATCGATGATTATATTTTTGGAGCTCCTCAGTTTTTAAATATAACTTTTGATAATCAAATATTTGCGAAAAACGAGCTTTACAATTCCACGTGTTTTTATCATTCGAAAGTACGATACAAAAATCACTTTTGTAATGAAAGATTTTTTAAGGCTTTTATTTATCGTGCATCAACAAAAGTTTCGCTGTCATAAACATTTTTCTAAAGCACATCCACAGAATATTTTTCGCGCTAATGAATGATATTTCTAATGATTGATTTTTTCTCCGATAACGAATCGCAGCGAAATAACATGAGGAATTAAATGTGAAAAAAGATTGTGTAAAATGAAAATACACGAAAAGGACGAGATAAGAATATTTATAAATTATAATTGTCTTTGTTTGTTTGTTTTTTTTTTTCTTTTTTTTCGTAATTATCTCACCTTCACTGACATTTTGCTTGGCCACTTTCATGCAGTGCGGCTACGCAGTGTTCTGGCTCACTTTATTTGTTCACCATCTGAGGGGGCCGAAGGGTTAAAGAAGAAAGAGATCGAAATTCACTAAACACAAACTTGAGTAGGCCACGAAATTGGCTCGTCGAAAATTGGAGCAAAAACAAATACGATATTAAAAAAAAAAGAAAAAGAAAAAATCGAACATTCAAATTATGAGAAAAATACGAACGACGCTCCCTCGTCGTTAACTTGACATTTTTTTGTGCCCATTCACGCAATTACGTACGTTTTTTTCTCGTCCCTTTCGTTGTAAACGAAAAAAGTAAATAAATAAATTAATTGGAGTAGCGATAGTGCGTGCTGGCACGACAAAACCGTCTTTTCGTCTTCCCTCGAACGTGGGGTGAATTTCATCCATCTCTCCTTTCCCTTAACCCCCACTTCATTTTATCCCCCTTCTCTACCCGTTCTCTTTATTGATTTTCAGTCTAAGTGTTACGTTGCACCTGCCATCTTTCCTATCATTCTACAAATGAGCTCAAAGCGGGCCATCCAAACCGCCCAATTTATATTCCCCTGTTAATTAATTTCATAACTCGTTCTCATTCGAAACTGAATAATTTACAGTTCGAATAGAAAAATTATGAATTTTTAACTCCATTATTGATTTACGATTAGCACGAAATTTCGTATCAATAAATATTTTTAGCACTAAATTGGTACTAGAATACAAAAAAAAATAATTATGATGCTCAATAAGTGATGAAGGGTTGAGAGAAAAATCGAATCTCCTTTCCTATTTTAATCGATTAGATCTGTATTATTATTATTTTCATCCCCTGTTAAAAAACATCGAAATCTTTTCTTTTTTCTTTTCGTACACAATTCTCAAAGTTCTCAGACTCGTTTAAATTCATTTTGAATGAAATTTAATTTAAATTTCATTGGCGAATTAAATCTTCAGTCATAAATCCGATTACTAGAATTTAATAAATGATTTTTTATCGATTTAATAACTATTAATTGAACTAATCAAATAAACATTTCGCCTCGTTGTGAATAAATATTTCATGCCGCTTTATTTCTCAGCAAGACATATTTTATACATTAGATATACAATATTTTACAGTGGATTTTCTTTTTTTGTTAATAATTTCACCTTTCTGGGATTCTTGTTTTATTTCAATTTTTTGTTCTTTTTAAACACGAATGATTGCACGTTAGAGTAAAGAGCTGACTTTCCTTTCGACGAGTAATGCATGTGTTGGTAATATATTTTTTTTTAGCGTATTATCATAGTTGTGTATTTTTTTTTAATGCTTAATCAAATTTTCGAATTCTAAGATTGATTTACAAAAAATAATTGTATTATTGTAGTTCGTATAATAATTATTTATTTATCGGTTTCTCATCTCGTTTACTCTTTTCCGTTTTTAAGCCTCCCTCTTTCGCTCTCTTTTTTTTTGCCTTTCGCCATTTTTTAGTACAGTAAGAGTTTTCTATTGGCACATTCACATTTTTTTTTTGGACCACTTTTTTCGTCGTCGACTTATTCGAGTATTAACGAAAAACAGAATCTCTCTCTTTCTCTCCCATTCTCTGTGGCTCTGGAAATATAATTTACACATATTTTTCCTATTCTTCGCCCTGATTATTCATTTTTTTTTGTTTCTATTATCCACATCGAGTTCGATGGAATGAAAATTTAAAGAGTCAATGAGATCTACAAAATTTTGCAATTCGGTACGTGATTTAAGCTCCTAAACTTGCTGTCGTCACGTCAAGAACAAAAACGAATGTTAGAAATGTAAAAAGTATGTTTTCTCACTAGGAATCTTGAGATCTTGAAAAAAATCAACATTCTATTGACCCATTTAATGGCATAACAGTATTTTTTTGTTTTTCATTGGAAAATATTAATTGTAAGATGAACATTTTTGTTTTTTTCATTGTGCGATCCAGACGAACACACACCCATTTACACTCACATTGAAATCGAGTTTAAAAAGAATTATGGACGAGATTGGCCCAACTCCAATGTAAAAAAAACATTGCACTTGTCGTTAATTGAAAAATTATCATAAATTGGACGAATCGAATACACATTTTAGACTCGTAACCGTTTCATCAATTAATTACAAGTGACGATTGTTTTTTTCTTTTCATTTGAATTATGCCCATATCTGATTACAGATATCTAGGACGATTAGTGTCAATGGAAACATCCAATTAGTACGATAACGGAGACATTCGAAACGGGGGAAAAAAATTCCCCGAGGAAACAATCACAGATACTAATACGAATAATTTAATACGCGATCTACGGGGAGATTTTATCGCGATGAAAAATTATTTCGTAGCAACAATTTATAATTATAATTAATCGAAATTAATTATTCGCAGAGGCAGAAATATATTTCCAATTATTATCAAAGATAAAAACTAAAAAGTATTGACAATTTTTTTTTTTTTGCAAATTCCATCAGAATTACGAATTTTTATTTTTTGTTAAAACATTTTTCATTTTATCGCGAAAAAATCTCCCGAATGAAGAATATGCCTAGAAGGCTTTTGCGGCCTTTCCACAATCTCAATGAGGAAATTAGTTTCGAATAATAAAAATACGCTAATCGCGCACTTATAGTACCATATTATCGCGTAATATTCGTTCGAGGTTCGAAAAAGACTGAGAAAATTTGCTTTTTTTTATTTTTTCCAAAATTATCAAGAGAAACTATGTAAAAAAATAAAATACAAATTTTTGACCGAATGCAAAATGATTATCTCTCGTTTGGCTACAAATTAATTAAATCTTAATTCATTAATTAAATGATTTTTTTAATTAATTCAATTAAACGATTGGTCAAATTTTCGCAGACTCTCCGAACCCTGTTTCGGTTGTTGCATTTGTTTTTTCTTCTATTATAAAAGACGTGATTAATTTTGTGCAATGGCGGATTTATCATAGTGACGCCCGAGCACATGATCGATCTTTTCTACCGATCAGATCTTTTTTTACCGTGAGGTCAATCGCGAAGTGACGAATAATAATAATTACAATAATAATTGTGATTCGAGTTGGATGGAAGATCCGATATCGGTGTGCAACTTCTCGGTGAATCTTTAATACATCAATGTTACGTCTTTTTTCTTGTTATTAATTAATAATTATTTATTAATTAATCATCATGTCTTGTTTGATCATGATAAAATTCCCCTATGTTTTTCTCATCATTATTAAGTGGACAGTGACGTGCGCGTTTGTTTTTTTGTTTTTTTTTTTTTTCATTTCTTTTAGTTTACAATTACGAGAGGCTTTTTGAGCGTTATTCAGCATCCCAATTATGCTGCAGCTTGATAAATAACACACGAATATTTTTCTTCTTATTTTTTTTTTTTTTTTTTTCATACTCGGTACGGAAACTTCATTTATCCCTCGTAAATTCTAACAATCTATTTTTAAATCCAATTGACGTAAATTACAAATAAATAAATAAATAAATGAATAAATAAATAAAGCTTAATTTTATTAATAGACTAATTTGCGATATTTATTACGAATTTCGTTCGAAAGAATAATTAATAAATAAGTAATTATTCGAACTAATTCTCTCGCCACTTTGTCAAATTACCATGTTCGCCATATAGAATTGTTTAAATCTTTGAATAAAACAAAAACGTCGAAATACGAAGCGGAATGTTTGTGTTATTATTTTTCAAGTGCGATCACTTATTTGTTTTCAAAAAGTCTTGATTTTTGTGTCCGTATGACATGTCCCTCAAAAGGTCAAATGTACAATAATATAGTGAATGACGCGATATTGAAATTCACATAAATTTTCAGTCTAGAGACTTTGATCTGTCTAATTTATTGTGTTTACTTTCATGATTGTTGATTGGAGTTTGAACGACATTTTGATCGTCGTTGTTGGTGAGCCTCGCACCGGGCGAGGGCACTCGTCTACGTCGTTTTTCGTCGTCATCCTGACGACGTGTTCTCCAACAAGCGGAGGAAGAAGAAGAAGAAGAAGAAGAAGCGGGAGCGGCAGCAGCGATAGAAGCGGCGGCAGCGGCGTCTTCGTCATTAATGGCAGAGCCAACATTGGGGCGTTTGGGGTCATTTATATTTACGGAAGTAAGTGGCTCTAATATCACATTATCGGATGGATTTGTTTGATGATCGGCGTCGTAACAACGCGTTATCACCGTTTTACGAGCTTTATCACTCGCCGCGAGGAGTCCGTTTCTCGTTGACCTTGAGAATGAACCGGTTTCCTCAAAGTCAACATCGCCACTGTTGCTTTCACTATCGACCGTAATTCCAGCTTTGTTCTGTCCCATTCTATCTTTCGCCCAGGTGGATGTACCGATGTCAAGAAAATTTCTACCACGTCGAAAACTCGCATGTATAGTACTCGTCTCGTTTCGTGACCTTGAAAATTTCAAAGACCCACCGTGATTCCGAGAATAACGTTCCTGTGGTTCCTCCTGCTGAGACGTTTTGGCTCTGCGACTGTGAACCTCGCCGAGCTCGATATTCAAATCGGGCACCGACGAATGTGATTCACCCATCAACACCTGCGACGAACGTCTCTGATGATCATGCGTCACCGCACTTCCGGATGATATCCCGTTGATCCTTCTCGTTCGAGGATCAACCCCGTTTCTATCACCGTGATAACTCGGCAATCTTTCCAAGTTATCTTCACCGTGATATATTCTGTATGTGTCGGGTACTATGGCGCTATGATCTTCTTGATAATCAAGAGGTGGAATTGGTCCTCCTGGAAGCACCCAATTAACCATGGCAATTGCAGCATTTGGGGGCAATAACGTATGTACGGGGCGTCCCGCTACAAATTACCAATACCATATTTCACTCAGGAACGAATTCCGCGTTGAAAAGTCTGGTAACGTTTTTTGATCAAGTTTTCTCCTGGTGAGTTATGGATTATCAAAGTTGGAGAGTATGCGTTCTTTCATCGCGCATACTGTCAAAATGGTTGAAGATAGAACAAAAGTTTATAGGACTAATCTTGTAGAGCATGAAATTTTCTACAAAAAAGCTCGCGATGGCACGTTTCTATCTCCAATAGTTTAATCCTGACAGCAGATCTAAACGATTCCAGAAACATCGTTCTAGTCACGACTCTGGAAAACCAAGCATTTTTTCGGTCCGCTCTCAGGTTTAAACTAGTGAAGATAGAAAAGCACTGTTAGAAGCTTTTTTGTAGGAAATTTAATGCTCTACAAGATTGATCTCAAGGACTTTTGCTCTATCTTCAGCCGTTTCGCCAGTATGTGAGATAAAAGGCCGCGTTGATAAAAAAACATTACAAGACTTTTCGACTGGTAATTAGGTTCTGAACGCAAACTTTTAGGGATGACCATTTTTATGTAAAAATACTACAATAAATATGGAAAATCTCATAACTCTGTAAAAAATTTACCATGATAATGTAGTGGTAGACGCGGTTCTTGACGTCCGGTTGTATGAACAGGAGTCGTGTCATCGCCATTGGTGACATAAGATGGCGCGTATCGTGGAAAGCCGGAAGTAGTTTCGAGGGTGTCCAATCGATGAATCGTATCAGTCACATTCGTATTTTGTTCGTAACACGGTATAGTAGTATCGACGTTGCCGATATTACTACCAATTTGGGACGGATGACTGTTGTTGTAGGGCGAATGATTGTAACAACGTGAAGCAATATCCTGATTCGGTAAAGTCGAGCTACTCGTCGCTGACGACAAATCAACGTTTCTCGAACGTTCCGGGGACAATGGACTCGACAATTTGCCGCGTGTTTGCGCTATAACGGTCTCGTAACTCGGCGGTGGACCGTAAAGTTGATAATAAGGACAATTAACATCGTTCAGGACAACGCTCGTGTTTTGAAAGTGCGCTGAGCTCGCGGCCGCTGCTACAGGTGGACCTGTATAAGCGGGTGACGAACCAGGACCGCGATGAGGACCTATTTAAAAAAAATAAAAAACGGCGTCTTATCGTAAAAATCCGAAAAAAGCTATGCCTTGAAGAATTTTAATGAACTAGTGAATTGCTAACATAATTTGCCTATTTTTTCTACCGTTTTTCTCTGCTTAAATAATTCTACGCTTTTTGTTTTCGCCCAAAACTCACCCCCCTTCCACATACGATGTAGCAAAACTGTATTTCGTGCTGAATTATACGTTATGCTCGCCTGCTGGGCCGGACAAGTACGTCCTGGAAGCGAATTCTGGCCTCGTGAATTCGTCGTCCCTCGGCTCGGTATGGCAGATGCGGCGGCTCTGTATCTGCCTTGTAACCAATAACGATACCACCAGCCACCACCCGAGCAAACGAGGAACATTATTATGACGAGAAGCCTGCAAAATTTATCATACATGCGATTCAGCAAAGGTACTTCAACGAATCATTATTAGTTGTGTCAATCAATCGGTTGCCTGAGCGTTCTCAAACAACATTAAATTTCGATGACGACTGTTGATTAAGATTCTTCTTAATTTTTATGAATATAAAAGATTTACTTAAGACGAATAAAACATAACTGTACATTGAATAAACGAGATTAAACTGATCGGAACAATTGAAAATGATTAAGTATGCATGCGTTGGCGCCATCTGTAAGATTTTAACGGCGAGCTTTTGTACTACATTAAGGCGCCAAATTCAAACAGATCAATAAGCATGAAACTTATTTCTAGTTTTTCGTATGCTAGTAAAATGTTTCCAGGCTCGATTAAATATTGATTGGGAAACACGAGACCGAAATAAATATGAAAAACCCACCAGTAGTACCAAAGATGATAAATCTGAAATCCTGGTGATACGCAGCAACCGAAATTGCAGCAGTACTCGGTTCTCGGACATCTGAATAAACGAAATATATTAATTGACGTGAATAAGCAAAGCTACCTTCGATCAATTTCAATATTTAAAACTCACTTCCTTCCCTTAAAAAAATACGACCTTATTAACCTCAAAAGCATAACTTACACGTAGTATTTCGGTTCCCCGTGAATTTCGAAGGCACAGTATTTCGCTTCAGCCTGAAAATATTCAACATCTCACAACACTATCGTTTGGAAAAGTGAAAGAAAATTCCTTATCAAAATATGACACTGCCGCCATCTTGGACAGTTATATTTTGTTTATTCAATGGAAAGGGTTAAATAAAACAATTCGGTGCATTTGTTTTTCGTGCAAAACGTTTATATACAAAGAGTGTAACAACAAAAAAAAACAATCAATATGAAACAATAAGAATGATGTCAAGGTCGCAGCAGGGTGAAGGACGAAGGGAAAGTAGAGCACATTGCATTAAATGGTGTATAAGCATTGTGAAACGTAAACAGATTCGTATATATTATCCACATATCTCTGAGTATTGAGAGAGTTCCACAGTTGGAGGTCACAAAAAGCGCTCGTGCTGGTAAACATATTTGGGGGAAGATTTTTTTTTGTTTTTTTTTTGCCTTGTTTTGCGTGCAGCAGGATCGAGGCCTCACTGAGTAGGGTGACCTTCAAGGGCAACCTCAGGTCGTGCATGGAGCAAAATATAAAATTAAAAAAATGCAATCTGCGGTATAAAAAATTCGAAAAACAAGAGGCGCAGGGAAAAATATATTTCGTGTCACCTACGTAGACTAAACACTCGGATATTCCGGCGACGATCGCAAGTTTTCTCTTCGAGTCCCACGACATTTTGTTTCTTACACCGTTTCACGTAATCCCTTCCTATCTTTTCTCTTATTTATTATTCTTTTAATGTTATGCTGCTTTTATTGTTGTTTATTTTAATATTAATTTTGCTTCTACACCCTCTTCCCTCTACCCTCGCGGATCACAGAATCTCCTCACTTTGATGCTATGTTTTGACGTGTTTGACGGCCATATTCGTGGCGGCCGTCTCTCTACCCCTGTCGACGAAAAACCTCAACACCCCCGGACGCTCTGCTACCCCGTTATGTTGTCACATCGATCACAGCGCCCCCGTACATGGCGACATTACGCACTACGACATCTTCAAATCCCTACGTCATACCTGCTCATACCCAATCCCACTTCACAACCCCCTGCCATTCCTTTTATTGATTTTCAGCAATTAACCACGCTCCAATCACCCACGATGACGCTTACCACTTCTTTCAAAATGGCCGTCCCACCAATTTTTGCGCGATTTCTTATAACTCGTTTCCTTTTTTTTTGTAATTTCTGTTTTTTCAAAATGGTTAGGTTTGGATGATTCAGAAAAGTTACACTGAAAGGGCTTAAAAAAGATTTTTTTTATAGGATCGCGCATATTTTGTCTTTTCTCCAACTGAAACTCAATTTGCAGGTAAAGAATGTTGAAATTTGGCTTTTGAAAATGCCGCTTGTAGATAGCGCCAGCTGTCGACTTCCCGCGCCAAACTTGAAACAATTTCCCGCGCTAATTTAACGCAGTTATCTCGCCAAAGCGTTTTTCGAACTTTTGTCTTTTTTATTCTTTAATTTTTGTTTATAATATACTTAATTACAGGGGAAAATTGTCTATAAAAAGTTAGATTTTTGACCCTTTAATTTCGAAGCTATAGCGATGGAAAGTAAAAGTGTGTATTAGGATATGTAGAAAATGTTATTTCTGAAACTCTAACCTGTAATTTTGACATTTTTTCCATTTCTTCATAATTTTTGATATTTCTATAAAATATAAAAACTGACATTTTTAGATTATTCCGCCAGTTATGGCCAATTTTTCATACATTGACTGGAAAGTTAACTTTTGAACGTGACTGTGGCGAGAGAACAACGTTAAAAAAAAAGTATTATCCTCTTACTTTTTTTGTTCACTCATAGTTACTATCATGGGTCAACATGACCCAAGTAACGTTGCCTGCTCACAATGATTGGAGAAATTACTGTATTTCGAAATATTCCGTGTTCAAACAATAGCAAAAATCTGAAGAGTACAATTTCAATTAATCGAACATGAATATTGTGACCTGGGTCAAAATGACTCAATAATTTTCTTGTGTTTTACACAAATATTAATATTTCATGTATAATGGGTTTATTTTTTAACAGTACAGATTCACTTATATTTACATATGATTAATCACAGTCGAAAATTCGAATATTCGTGATGTATAGCAAGAACGATTACGAAGAAAAAATGATTAATTGCGTTTTTGTATCATTCATCAAAATGATCTTACATTCCTATAAAACAACAAAAAAAACAGCTACAGGAATTATTTGTCCCACATTGCGACATAAATTGCAAAAGAGCAATTTCGGTGAATGTTCATGCGAAAATTACAAGATTATTCAAGAATTTTTAAATAATGAATTTTTTTTTTTCTTATCACTTTTGCATAAAGTTCGGAACAGGAAAAGAAAATTCGATACATCCGAAACTTCGTTAACAAATGTAGTCGCACGGTTTACCGAAATTTGGTGCAGCAAAGTAATCAACTTTGCCAATTACTCGTTACAATAGAAAAAATTATTATAATTGATAGTCGTTGTAACTCTTTATTGAATAATACTTCAGGCTTTGGTCTGCGGTAAGAGAGGCTCTCTTGGAGAAAATGGCCATTGCATACGCAATCTATACGTATCATAATATCGGAACAGACAGCCGCAACAAATGGATATCGCAACCAGCGCCGACAGCAATCCGCAACTGTAACAAATTATTGGTTTTGTATTTTTTATAAATTGTTTTTTTTTTCATTTACTCGATTTTTTTTGCTTTATCCTTTGCTGTTTAAATCTGAATGGATTGTTTTTTATTCTTCTGTGTATTTCTTTATTTCAACACTTATTTATGTGAAATTAAAAAAAATATTTATCTTTGGTTACAAAAACGAAAAACTGCTTTATTTTTTGTTAGACATTTTCTTGCCACAGTTGAATTTTCGAGAAAAATAAAAATGGCACGTTGTTCTTCTTTCATCAGAGAACATGGTGCGACTTTCATTTTCTCAAAATTCTGAGAAGAAACTGGGATATGGAATTGAGATGGGGGAGAGGGAATTTTCAGCTGTCTCCCTTGCACCCATACATACCATGAGCAGCTGCTAGATCGCCTTAAATATGGGTAACAAAAAAAGAAAATTTCTGTCAAAGTATTGGAGTAATTGAATCAAGGTTTTTCATGGCAAAAAACATACATTTTTGGAAAGATTTACAACATTTTTCATTTAATGAAAGCGGTACACGACTGTGATACGATGCGATAGACTCATTTTTTTCTTAATTCCATAATGGTATCAGATTTACATTTGTCAAAAATCAACCGATAAAAAAAAGGAGACGGATTTCAAATTACGCACTAACATCTTTCGTGTATCACAGTGGATATCAAGAGGTTCAATTTCTAACGAAATGAAGAATTTTTAAACAAGAAAATAGCTATCAGAATAAACATTGGTCGGTTTTTCACCGAAAACCCAAAAACTGACTAACGATCTAACAACTAAACTAAGTATCTAATTCTTCTGGTACTAGTTTTGGAAACGGCAGTTTCTTCTCAAAGCCGTTTCACTCTTATGTACCACTTTGTCTAATTGAGAAAAACTGGAAATCCTTCGCAAAAAGTATATTTTCAATCACATTTTTTATGTAATTGGTCCAATAGGTTCCAAAGGAAGATTTTTTTAAATGATTTTTTTACCTCTCCTAGGTGTGTATGGCCCGTTAATTTTTCTATACAAGTAATGACTAAAATTGTTTTGTTTTGTATAATAAATAAAATCATTTTATTTACATGAGAATCCACGTAGTTCCGTTGTCAGGACAACACATATTATCTCCGCAGCAATATTCCGACAAATAGCAATACCCCCACTCGCAGTAATCATCAGAGGCGGTGGCCTAGAAAAAAGAATAAAAGTGCGACGAAAATTAGTCGGTGTTCTTACGTTTTTTCCGTACCTGTCAAAGTCGCGAGGTTAAGTTTGCAAACAGCTTTTTGTTACAGAGCAATCGCTTCATAGAGAACGAGACAAAGGAAAGGAAAAAAAGTGTTTCGAAATGATTTGGGTATCATTATTTACCATCGCGATCATTAATATCCAGACTAGAATGTTGAAAAACATGTTTTTTGACAGAAAACACTATAATTATGGAATTTAAACGGAAGCTGTGTATTTTATGATTAAAGATTATACGTGTGACGCATACGACATTGTGCCTAACTTTATTATTGTTATTATCATCGTTTTTGGAGCAGCGCAGTGATGCCATCAGTTGTCAGTATCGATAGATCGTTCCGAATATATCGATCGTACTCAGTAGATGGTCCCTAGATTATTGTTTTTTTTATCCCTAGAGACAAAGCGACTAGGGATTTTTTTCTGTTGCTATTCCGTCAGAATTCGTAGAGTGCTCGATTTTCGTAATTAATTACAATCGCGTGCAAATAAAGCGTGAATTTACGATAAATTAAAAATAAACAGTTGTTTCTTCATAATTACAATGGGTCTGAGCCGAGGCACCAAGCAAAAGATCGAGATCGTATTGGACGTGACGAAAACGGTTTTCCACTGGGGTTTCCTTCCAACTGTCCTCTTTTTAGGCTAGTTTTTCGGTTTCGATTTTTCAGTCTGCGGACAAACAATACGTGTAATTTCTAAACATCTTTTTTAACTTATGTTTGTTTTTTTATATTGAAGGGTTCAGGAAAGGAGCAGAGCCTGGCATGCCACCGCTTGCATTAATAAAGTAAGTTGGCTCGTATTTACAATTTGCCTAACTTATTACTCTAAAATTTTGTATTTTTATGAATATTTTTCTGTCTTTTTAGTTTACTCTGGTAAAAAAAATTCCTTGATCACTTTCCTAAGTGAATGAGGATGTTCCCCTGTTCGAAGATCACAATTATAAGTAGGTTATGAAATACCAAATACACGTCTTGTTGAGCAACTCGACCCATGGACTTATCCGCTAAGGTCTTCGACCTTAGATTCAACAGTGATGGAGAAAAAATGAAAAGCCAATTTTGTTTTTTTTTAAATTTTTAACAAATCATACGTATATTGATGTAAAAGATATTATTTTGTGGAATAAAACAGAGTAATGATTAAGAACTAGTTTGGTCAATTGTTTTGCTAATATAAAAAACATTTTTTAATTTTAGTTACAGTTTTTAAATTAAAAATGCATATTTCTAATGAGATGCAATTTTTTATTTAAAAATGGATTTTATTACATTTTGATTGGAACTTTCGAATAAAAAACGCATTATATTAAAGATATAGCGAAAGGTCAAGTATTAGATACGATATCAGATTTGAAACATGTTGTCGATTGAACTATTTTCTTCAGAAAAAAATTGGGAACACTACCGATAATTCAAGTGAGAAATTAAATTCCAAAATTTGTAACTTTAACCCAGTGTCTTATGACGGAACTCTTCGGATTTTATTCCAATCGTATATTACATATATTTAATTATTACATAGCCATAAAGTTGTCATTCTCAGTTATAAATCAATCATCAAAGATTGATATCGTAACATAAAAAAAACGAGTTACCGAATTAGTTCTTGCAAAATTTTGAGTTAAAGTTGGAAAAACCTCAATAAATTCGATTAGTCATTAGATCGGTTCGCGCTGAAAAATTCTGACATCAGTGAGCTGACAACGTTACACATTCGTGACAGCGGTAATATAACCTATATTAGGCTACGCTGAAACAGAAATATTATCGAAGGCACCAAATGTGCGGTCCTGGGCGTGCAAGTGAATTTTTTTAAACTTATTGATAAACGAGAACTGTTCCGCTATCAAAAGAGGTTAAGAAGGTTTATGTGCGAGTGTGCAGCGCTGCCAGAATTCGCTTGAAATTAACAGCTGACGACGAGTAGCTCGATTGAGTGATTAAAAATATGTAATTTCTTAAAATATTATCTCATTGATCAGGATTGCTGTTGTTTTATTACGAATGTATAAAAAAAAATATATTTTATACACTATATTAGTATCAATTTGTAGTTTTTCAAGGAAAAATTTTTATATACGGTCAATTAACTATACGGAACCGCTACGATATCTTTAAAATAATCATTTTTTTGAGCTCAAAATGCATTAAAAAATGAATTTTTTTAATGAGAAATGCATTTTCCCTGAATTTCGTAATACAATATAGTACAATATACTAAATACATCCAAAAAATGGATTTAAATTGCATAACTAGATGAAGAACCGATTTTTTTATATTTACCAAATCGATAAAAACCAATTTATATTAATAATTTTGTGACAAAAAAAATGTTAAAAAACCGTTTTGTATGGACAACTTCAGAGGATTGTGAAACCGGAAGCGGCTAACTTGAGAAGAGAGCAACAGCAGCAGCAGCGTTGGACAGTAGCGCCACGAGGAGGTTTTCGATAAGTTTCTAAATGCTTTGTGAACGAGGCGTAAAGTTGGCAGTCCCGTGTGGAAATTTAACCTGTCAAGAAGAAGAGAGAAAGAAGAAGCGAGAGGTTGGTTGGGAAGAGGTGAAGGAGAGAGTAGCCAGCAGTGTAAAAATCGCGAATACAAGGGAGGTATTCGCGGAGTGTGTATCACGGGATTCCAGAAGTGAAAAAAAGGAAAAGAACAAAAAAAAGTCTTTTGTACGCGTAGCGATTAAGAGCTATCGCGGTCGTCGTCGTAGTCGTTGTCACCTCTCTCTCTCTCTCTCTCTGTCTCTCTCTTTCTCTCTCTCGCTTAGTCTCGCGACGATTTTAACAAATCGTTTCGCTTTAAACTTTGGCTCGTGAACAATTTTTTATTTTAAGTTTCCTTTTTTTCTCAGAGTGTGCGTGCTCGGGGTAAAAGTTTCTTCGCGCCTGTGTATCCCTGTATGTGTGATTGTATGCATTTCTCGCATTGTGTTTGTGCGCCCCGTACAGATTAACGGAGAAGAAGAGAAAGAGAGAGGGAGAGAGAGTAAAGAAAAGAAAGAAAGAAGAAAGAAGAAAAAAAACAGTGCGATCGAGTTTCGTGAAGGCGATCGAGACCTACTGTCCCGTTGGTCCGGGCTCTGACTCTCTCTCATTCTCTCCGTCTCGCGAGAGAATCTCGTGTCCCGAATTGTCTGAATTGCCACTACGTGTACGACGCCGAGGCGCTTGTTATGTCGCGGTAAACATCGCGAAGTAAGTTTATCATCTTTAATTTCACGAATTTCACACACACCCCCTTCTTACTCCTTTTTCGAATTGCCATTATGACCATTTTTTTTACCCCAAGAATAATAGTATCCTGTGATTTCACTTTTTTTTTTTACACTTCGGTCATTTTATACCTCCATCCCCTCCTCCTCCCTCTTTATACCTCCATCCCCTCTTCGCCCCCCTCCCTCTTTTTTTTACTCTTCTCGCACTATTTGTCACGCTTAACAAAAAAATACTCGTAATTTTTTCGACTAACCTCTGTCCTTTTCATCGCATTTTTACCAACATGTACTTAGTCATCCTTTTTTTTTTGTCTTCACGACGTGAGTCGACAGTGTTCCGTGTTACTCGCGATGTTTTATCGTTCTGATCGTTATTTTATTGCTCCAGTTTTTCGTCCATGAAAAAGTTCATAAAATCCAATTTTTTTTTCTTACTCCGCGTGATTTTGCAACAAAAAGTCAGTATTCGAAAGATTGCATCATTTTCGGGACAAAAGATTTTGAGAACTCCTTTTTTGCAATGAAAATGTGAAATAATTTGCAAAATCACAGATTCAAACGTTTGGGGTTACTTTTCTTTGCTCCGCGACAGAGATATCGTAGCGCCAAGTAGTTGGAAGAACGAAACGCTGATTGGACGGTCGAAGAGACACAGGATGTCGGGTCACAGAGGAGGCGGAGGATCCGGCAGTCATCAAGGCGGCCCGCCAGGCCTCAAACAAATCGACCTTGACCAAATCTGGGGTGACCTCAAAGAGGGCATCGAACAAGTTTACAACAGACAATGCATGTCCAGACCCAGATACATTGAACTGTACACGTATCCTTTTTGTTCTTGTACTTCTACGCTCTTTTCAAATACAAGAAACTTCATTCGAATGGCGTTGAAGTATGAGACTTTGAAGTGCAACGAAATTGCTTTTTTTTTTAATAAAGCCCAAAATTGATACGCGGTGTTTGATTACGATATCAAAAATGAAAAAAATGATGAATAAAAAGATATTTTGGTTGCGAACCAACAGTGCAAATTTCAATGCTGTTTTCAATCGTCCTCTCATTAGATTTGTCAAATTGCAATCACTTTTTGTTCCTGGAAACAAAATTGATTAATTGGAAAATAAGTTTCTCTCAAATATTGAAAAAATGCACAAAAACTTGACCAAAAGAAGTTAAAATACGAGCAGAGCAAAAATTAAAAATAAATGTTTTTAAGTAAACACTAAAAAGTTGAGGCTTATGCAAAAAAAACGTGCATTATCGAAGTTTAAAAAAGAATTAAATTATGAAAATATAAAACGAAGAGGTTTTCCTTAATGAAAATGCCTGTGGAATCAGACACGTTTACAATTATTGCACGAGCGTACATCAGCAGATAACAAGGACATCGACAAAGAGCAAAAAGGGTGGTCAAGTGTCGGGCGGTGCTCAGCTCGTTGGTCTTGAGCTCTACAGACGCCTTCGCGATTTTCTCAGGAATTATCTCATAAGTTTACTCAAGGTATTGTTTGAACCTGAAAAAAAATTTTATGAGAGTTTAAGGGTTCGAATGAATGGTCAAAAAAAATAAAAATGTTTAAATTAGCACGGAAATGATTTGATGGACGAGGACGTGCTGCAGTTTTACACGAGACAATGGGAGGAATATCAGTTCAGTAGTAAAGTACTGAACGGGGTTTGCGCATATTTGAACCGTCATTGGGTGCGTCGAGAGTGCGAAGAAGGCCACAAAGGAATATACGAAATTTATCAGCTGGCGCTCGTCACGTGGCGCGACAATTTGTTCAAACATTTAAATCGACAGGTATGAAAAAAAAACAATTGTTTTTTACGACAATTGCTGCATCATTTTTGTTACATGATTTTTATACGTTTATCTAAACCTCTCTCTCTCTTTCTAGGTCACCAATGCCGTTTTGAAGTTAATCGAGCGTGAGAGAAACGGCGAAACGATAAACACTCGTCTCGTAAGTGGCGTTATTAATTGTTATGTTGAGCTTGGCCTCAACGAGGAAGATCCAACCGTGAAAGGCCCCAATTTGACCGTCTACAAGGAATCTTTCGAAAATGTTTTTCTCGAAGATACCGAAAGATTTTATACGCGCGAGAGCTCCGAATTTTTGCGACAAAATCCCGTTACCGAGTACATGAAAAAAGTGAGCAATTTTTCGACATTGACTTTTATTTTTTTATCAATATTTATTTAGCCAAACTTATTTGTTTAATTTATTTTTTGAAGAATTAAAACGTTTTTTTTTCGTTCTATTGATATAATTTAAGTACATAAATTGTAAATATTTGTATATTATCGATTGATTAAATAAGAAAAAATTTTATTTTTCACTTTTTATGAATGATAACGATTGATTTTTTTTTTTTATATTTGACCCAGACGGAGCAAAGGCTGCTGGAAGAGCAGAAACGCGTTCAAGTTTATCTTCATCAAACGACCAACGAGCGTCTTGCCAAAACGTGCGAGCGTGTACTTATCGAGAAGCATCTCGACACATTTCATTCGGAATTTCAGAATCTTCTCGATTCTGACAAAAACACCGATCTCGGAAGGATGTACCTTTTGGTCGCGAGGATATTGAACGGTCTTGGCGAACTGAGAAATCTTCTTGAGAGTCATATAGCGAATCAGGGACTTACGGCGATCGACAAATGCGGCGATTCGGCTGCTAACGTAAGTCAAAACTTTTTTGTAAGTCGCCAAAAAATTTATAACGAATCTTGCTCAATATTTTTTATTCTGCATATACAATTTTTCATTTTTTTCTGTTTTCTATCTCGATTTCAGGATCCCAAAGTCTACGTAAACACGATCCTGGAAGTTCACAAGAAATACAACGCTCTGGTGCTCGTCGCTTTCAACAACGACAGCGGCTTCGTTGCTGCGCTTGACAAAGCTTGCGGACGATTTATAAACAGCAATTCTGTCACAAGAGCCGCAAACAGCAGCAGCAAATCCCCCGAATTGTTGGCCAAGTATTGCGACTTGCTGCTCAAAAAGAGCAGCAAAAATCCTGAGGAAGCTGAACTCGAGGACACCCTGAATCAAGTCGTGAGTTTCTCATGAGAACACTTTTTTAACTATTTATCAAATATTTTTCAAAATTTTACTAGATGAAATATATTTCATTGAATTTTTTTTATAGATGGTCGTTTTCAAGTATATCGAGGACAAGGACGTTTTTCAAAAATTCTACAGCAAAATGTTGGCGAAACGTTTGGTTCAGCACATGTCAGCGAGCGACGACGCAGAAGCTTCGATGATCTCGAAATTGAAACAAGCCTGCGGCTTCGAATACACGTCCAAACTTCAGCGCATGTTCCAGGTAAAAAAAAATAATATTTGCTAACATTTTGGGCATTTTTTAAAAATTATTTCAATTTTTTGTAAAAATCGTTACTTTTTTCAGTCTCGCTATCAATTTTTCAAAATATTCCTGCGTACACCCTTTCGGTACCAATCGCAGACTCATAGTGATTTAATTATTTGATCGTTTTTTAATATTATCAATGATTAAATTACGTTGATTTGAATGTGGTATTGCTGGATATGTTAAAGTCGTTTTAAACGTGATTTTCGTTTGATTTCAGGATATTGGCGTTTCAAAAGATCTTAACGAGCAATTCCGAAGACATCTCACAAATTCTGCGGAACCTCTGGATATAGACTTCACGATACAAGTTCTTTCTTCAGGCTCGTGGCCGTTTCAACAGTCCTTCACATTTTCATTGCCAACGGAGGTAACAAGAAAAATTTGTTCGGATAGCAACGAAAAAAACAAATTTTTTGTACTTGATTTAATGAAGAAATGGAAAAAGAAAAGCAAACACTGAGATTCAATATTAAAATATAATAATTTGTTTCTGTTAAAGGATCTTAGTAATTTTGTTGTTGTTTTTTACAGTTGGAAAGATCCGTACACAGATTCACAACGTTCTACAGTTCGCAGCACAGCGGTAGAAAATTGAATTGGTTGTACAACATGTCGAAGGGCGAATTACTGACGAATTGTTTCAAAAATCGTTATACGCTTCAGGCCTCGACTTTTCAAATGGCTGTTTTGCTGCAATATAACGTGGCGACGTCGTGGACGATACAACAATTGCACGAATCGACCCAGATTAAAATGGACTTTTTGCTTCAAGTTAGTCCGAACATATTTCGTATTTATCACTGATTTTTTCCTGGAAAAGTTGATTTCCCGATATTTTAAACAAATTTCACGATCTATCGTTTCTTTTCGAATATTTTCTGCTTTTATTCAAAATCTTATTCATTCATTATTTTTTTTTCAGGTTATTCAAATTCTTTTGAAAGCTAAACTATTGACTGCGGCGATCGACGACGAAGCTGAGCTTACGTCGCTTTCTACGGTCGAGCTTTTCACCGGTTACAAAAAGTACGTTTTCACTATCCAATTACAAAATTCATTTGTAAATTTATATAAATTCGAATTTAGTCTCATTTTCTTCTTCCTTTTTAACAGCAAAAAATTGAGAGTTAATATAAACGTACCAGTAAAAACGGAGCTGAAAATCGAGCAGGAAACAACTCACAAGCACATAGAAGAGGATCGTAAGCTTTTGATACAAGCTGCGATCGTGAGGATCATGAAAATGCGAAAGGTCCTTAAGCATCAGCAGCTCGTTGCCGAGGTCTTGAATCAATTGAGTTCTAGGTTTAAGCCACGGGTCCACGTTATTAAGGTTCGTAAGCAAAAAAAACTAAATTTATATTGTTAATTCAATCAAAAAATTGGTAATAAATATTTGCTTTTTTTTTCCTCTGATTGCAGAAATGTATAGATATTTTAATTGAAAAAGAGTATCTGGAACGCACGGAGGGACAGAAGGACACTTACAGTTATCTGGCGTGATCTGCCGATACGGAAAGTCAGCAAGTAATAAAAAACGAAGATCGATTAAGCGGCAGCGAAGTTTCGCTAGTGCAACGTGAAAATCAAATCGTGGAATTGCTTAAAATTTGCTGCGAAATGTGAGATCGTTGCAGTTCCAATTGGCGAATAAATTGCAAGAGATAAAGATAAAGCTTAGAAATAAATGGAGAATGAGGGAAATCGAGCGACTTGTGAGGGGGAGAGAGAAATAACAGCACGAGGCGAGCAAGTGAAACGAAATGAATTGAAAAACGAAAAAAAAATGTTTGCTAAACACGTCACAATATATTTATTTATGTCTCGAACGATTACTATTTTGTGCGTGAAATATCGCCCATTTCACGTATCATATACCGATGAATTTAGTACGTGAAAAGTATTGCAAACGACAACAAAAACAACAACAACAAAAACACAAAATTAAAAAAAAGACGGTTTTTTTATAATATGTTAATAAAAACGAAACAAAAAAACACAAAAATAATTGACACGTTTTGTGAATCGATTAGAACGCGTTTGCGAAATTTCTAGTTGATCATTCGACGAGAAACGAGAAGAAATTTCGTATTTTTTTTCTTTTTTTTAATCTCCGAACGTTTTGATTCAGAAAATGTCAATTTTTTCATTTTTTTTATCCGTTTAATTTCATTCCCCATTTTTATTTTCGTGATGGAATCGATCGGGAAACATCGAACAACGCCAACCACGAAATACGTTTTCTTTTTTCTTCATTAATCTGTGAAGAGAAACGAAAAACATAGTTATCGATAATTTATTGATTAATCCTGAACGCGGTTATTGTTTCTTTGCCCAAACGAATATTGTTTTGGTTCGAGGAATTACGGTTTCTTTTTTACTTGTTTTTATGTTAGTCGCTATTTTCGAAATCGCAGAGTGCAATAAATATAAATGAGATGATAAAAGTGCAGTTAGAATGAGCAGTGTATCTAAAAAAAAGAAAAATAAAATCATTGATTTTTCGTCCGTTCGGATTTAGAGGAAACAAAAAACACAAATTTACGATTTACAATACAAAAAATGCGGTTTTTAATCGGAAACAGAAAATCAGACTGACTGACAACGGATTGTCGTAGCGGTTCAGACTGTAATTTTAACCTGAGACATTTTCCAGGATCCGTGTAAATAAATTGAAAAAGCAAATACTCGTTTTAAAAGTGTTAAATCGATAAAAAATCGTTTTATCCATTTTTTATATATATGGCTTTTTTTTAACCCAAATTTTTCACGTTTCCTCCGGATTCCGATCCAAAATCTTGGAAAATTCTTCTTTCGTCAATTCAATCTGCCTGCTCGCTTCGAGAAATATCTAAAAACAATTATTTTCTTTTTTCCCTGTTTTCTTTTCTTTTTTAACCAATTTGAAATAAATTTTTTATAAAATTTCTATTATAAATTCGTTGCTTGTGACAAGTTTTCTTTACCTTCTGTTTCTTCAAATTGTCGACTAACGCTGTCTGTTTTTTGAACGCTTGCAATATTTCGGATCTCTGTTTTTCCAGACTTTTCACTGTGAGCCTTTCACTCTCCTGTAATCTTCTTATCTGGTCTCTCAGTTCCTAAAGTTTCATTCATTTGTTTTTTCTTCATTTGCACCAAGTTACGATATTTATTTTAAAATGAATAACTTTTTTCGCTTACTTTTTCTTCGATTTTGTTGAGTCTTACGATATTACGTAATCTCTCGTTATCTTCCAAAGATCTGTTGAGTCTCGTGTCAAAAGTACTCGATTGCTGATTCACACTTTTCAATTCTTTTTTCAGGCCATCGATTTCCTTTAAACAAATCCATGTTTTTCTAGGTATTTGTATTTGCTAATAATTGCTCAACTGACGACTTAATTAGTTGCTTGATAAAATCAGTTCAAATTAACCAATTCATTTATTTATCATCCTTTTTGTCGTTAAATTACTTAGAAATTTATTAACAGTTTCAATTGGTTGTCACCAACTTTTTTCAAAGATGAATTTTCCATGCCTCGGGCTTGAATCTCAGACTGTGAATTCGAATTGTTGGTTTCCAATTTCGCGATCGTGTCTTTCAACGAAATTGTCTGATTGCGAAGCTTTTGCCTCGAATCCTCCAATTTTTTATTTTCGATCTCAATTTCTTTGCAATAGTTGCACTAGTACAAAATATTATTTAAAAAACGTTGTGAATTGTTATAAATATTTTATAATCGTAAATTCATTTTATATTTATAATTTGGCTCGTTTGTTTAAAAGATTAATCCAATACCGTTTCACCTTTTTCTTGTATTCAGTTCGAATAGTTTCGAGCTCATCGTGCAATAATTTTATTTTGACTTTGAGAAAACGAACGAAAGCTTCACTTCTGCAGTTCTCAGGATTGCTCGACACGATTTCTTCGATCGTCAGATTTTCCAACTCCCTTTCGATCAAATTAATTCATTATAATTTTCCTCGTGAAATATTTTGTAATTTTTGTAATTTTGTATTATTTACCTTTCGTTGCATTTTCGAACAAGATTTTCTTCGCTGTTCCCATTCGTTTGCTTCGAATTTTTTTTTCTCTCTCCGATGTTTGGCTCGTTTATAAAATAATGCGAATTTCCAGTTGAATCGTTGACTCGTGAGCCAAACACACTGGTCGAGTGAGAAATCAACACGGAATCGACTTCTCTCATAAGATCTTTCGTTTTTTCGCCAAGCTCGCGGTTCAAGCGACGAAATTCTCTCTCTTTGGCGACCAAATCTTCCGACATCATGCAAATGTTTGTTTTTTAAGAGATTTTTTTTTTTAATTTTGTATTTTCCTTCCCTGGTGGGATGATTTTAACGTTCGAGAGAAATCGAGCGCGGTAAACAAAAAAACTCGTAGTCATAGCGACGTTTGGACTTCACGAGCTTCCCCTTTTACCCATTCATTTTCCTCGGGTTAAAAAAAAAATTACCGGAAATTAATTATTCTCGAAGATTTATCGATTCAAAAAAACGAACACGGTATTTATTTATATCTCTGAAAAAAATATTTTTCATATTATTTTTAATCCTACTAAAATTTGGAGTTATTTTCATCTTTAAGGAAGATGACAGCGCGCATAGTCTCGCAAGGTAATTTCAACTCGTAATGTCAATTATTAAGAAAATTGGCAATTTATTATTTATGAATTTTTAGATTTTTTTCCGAATTTTGTCGTATGCTCAAATAATTATTTCGAAAGGATTTTTTTATTTCTATTAAAATCAGCTCCATTTGTTATTTATCATAACATTTTTTTTTTAAATTCATTTCGATGTAGATTTAAAAAATAAAAATCAAAATTAAAGATGAAAAATTAATTTTTCGAACGATTCAATAAAAATTAAATTTAATAATTGAAAAAAAAAAATTAAATAAAAATGATAAAATTGTTTGTCAGTATTCAGTCAGTATCAGCAAGCTCGCACAACTTTCGTTCAGACAATAGCGGATCTTGCGTCACGTCCACACAATGTTGAGTGTCTGGAAACAGCTGGTGTCCTCGATCTTCTTCGTCCTTTGCTCTCTGACGTGGTACCCTCAATTCAACAAATGTCGGCAATAGCGTTGGGTCGTTTGGCCAATCACGATGACAAAATTGCCCAGGCAGTTGTACGAAGAGACGTCATACCCCAATTGTTGAAAAACATTGACAAACAAAACGTATGCGTTTTTCCAATGTAAGCGAGTTGACTAAATTTCTCATTACCATTCGACATAAAAAAATATTTACAATTTTTTTTTTTCACTATTATTATTCCCGTAGAAATTTTACAAAAAAGCGGCACTTTTCGTTTTACGAGCTGTCGCTAAACACTCGCCGGAAATGGCCACCGTTATTGTTCACAGCGGAGGCTTAGAGGCCATGGTTTTTTGCCTCGAGGATTTTGAATATGGTGTCAAAGAAGCTGCTACCTGGGCAATCGGTTATGTCGCAAGACATAATGCCAGTTTAGCACAAGCCGTCATCGACGCAGGTCCTTTTTTTCATTTACTTTTTCATTCCTTTGTATTCACTTTTTTTTAATAATTTTTCCATGGCCCTTTAAGTATTTTGTTTATCTTTGTTTTTCCTGGGCAATTAATCGTTTTTTTTTTGTAACGGAGTAAAAAAACAAAGGAGTATGTTCAAACATTATTTTTTATTTTCATTCCTTTTTTGTTTGTTTCCTAATTCCACAATTTAATTTTTTTGATTAATTATTTTCTTACTCCCCAAATTTCATGGCTCAATAATCTTTTTTTTCACTTTCCTATTTTCTGGTCTTTTTGCTCAATTTTTTTTATACGAAGCACAAAAAGATTGGATATAAAAATTGAAGTATTTTCCACCATACATTATTTTTTATTTTCATACCTTTTTTATTTGTTTCCTAATTCTCCATTATTTGAATTTTTTTATTAATTATTTTGCCAATCCACAAATTTTGTGGCCCAATAATCATTTTATCCTATAATTAGTTTTTCCTGGTTCTTTTAATCTTTTTTTTTTGTAACAAAGTAAAAAACGATTGTATAAAAAAAATTGGAGTATTTTCCACCATACATTATTTTTTTTATTTGTTTCCAAATTCCCCATTATTTCGTGGCCCAATATTCATTTTGTTTATTTTCGTGTTTCTCGGTTCTTTTACTTCTTTTTTTGTAACAAAGAAAAAACGATTGGATAAAAAAATTGGAGTATTTTTCATCATACATTATTTTTTATTTTCATTCCTTTTTTTATTTGTTTCCTAATTCCCCATTATTTGAATTTTTTTATTAATTATTTTGTCAATCCACAAATTTCGTAGCCCAATAATCATTTTGTCCTATAATCAGTTTTTCCTGGTTCTTTTAATCTTTTTTTTGTAACAAAGTAAAAAACGATTGGACAAAAAAAATTGGAGTATTTTCCACCATACATTATTTTTTTATTTTCATTCCTTTTTTATTTGTTTCCTAATTCTCCATTATTTGAATTTTTTATTAATTATTTTGTCAATCCACAAATTTCGTGGCCCAATAATCATTTTGTTTATCTTCGTGTTTCTCGGTTCTTTTACTTCTTTTTTTGTAACAAAGTAAAAAACGATTGGATAAAAAAATTGGAGTATTTTCCATCATACATTATTTTTTATTTTCATTCCTTTTTTATTTGTTTCCTAATTCCCCATTATTTGAATTTTTTTATTAATTATTTTGTCAATTCACAAATTTCGTGGCCCAATAATCATTTTGTTTATTTTCGTGTTTCCTGGTTTTTTTAATCCTTTTTTTGTAACAAAGTAAAAAAGGATGGGATAAAAAAAATTGGAGTATTTTCCAACTCGTATATCATTTATTAGGAGCAGTACCTCTGCTGGTTCTGTGTCTTCAGGAGCCTGAATTGTGTCTCAAACAGATAAGTGCTTCCGCTCTTTGCGACATAAGCAAGCACAGTATGGAATTGGCTCAAACGGTCGTGGACGCCGGTGCCGTGCCATTTCTCGTTAAGGCAATTTCAAATCCGGATGTCAAGCTCAAGGTCGGTTCAAATTCAATGATCTATGATCCACATTCATCGGCAACTATATAAAAATCAATTATCTTGACTTTTCGCCTAAAGATAATTTTTCATTTACTAATTACTTACGATCCAACAATTAAATTCTCCTAAAGAATATTAAAAATTGAAATCAACATTTTAATTAATTTTTCATTCAACAATTGACTTTGTTGTATAAAAAAAATACATTTTTTGGAGCTTGGATCATAGGAACTTTTTAATAATAAAAAAAAGAAATCCCAATTCATAAATAATCACGAAAAAATGTCGGCGGTGGGAGTGGAATTTATGTTATTTGCGGTTTTGCCAAAACTGGGATTCAGAATTAGCTCACGGATGCTTCAAGCTTAGGTCATTGACCTGCCAAGATATTTCATTTTTCCACAATTTCGTGAAGGCTTATTATAAAATCGTAAAAATTGGATTTTTGCCACTATTTTCGTTTTGATAATTTTCAACAAATGTTCTCGTTTATTTGATTATCGAGCAGTACTATTTGTCAAAAATTTTAAACTATCGAATCACTCAAGGCTTTTTTATTCTTCAATTATTGCTTTTTAATTTATTTTTATCACTCATTAATTGATGATTCATTCGAAGCGTCAAGTATTTTCGGCTTTGGCAAGTTTTGCAAAGCATTCGGTCGAGCTTGCCGAGACGATTGTCGAGGCTGAAATATTTCCGGAGGTTTTGGTGCACATGGGCCATCCCGATCCAAATGTTAGTAGAACTGCAGCGATAGTGACCCGAGAAGTTTGCAAACACACCTTGGAAGTGAGACGATTTTAACGATTTCTTCTTTTCGACCTTTTTCAACTAGAAAAAATATATTTTTCCTATCGATCTTTGTTTTAATTTTCATTTTATTCATAACTAAAACTTATTTTCTTTTTTAAACGTTACTTTTTTCTCGAATTTCTTTTAGAATTTTAATTAAACGATAATTAAGAAAACTCATTTATTCGTCAATTTGTTTTTTTTACCCATTTTCAAAGATCGTTTAAAAAAATCGTTTTCCCTGTCCCAGCTCGCACAATTGGTAGTAAACACCGGTGGCATCGGTGCTCTCATAGAAATGATCGATAATTCAAAATCAGCGACAAGATTGCCAGCCATAATGGCGATCGGTTACATTGCCGGTCATTCGGATCAATTGGCGATCGCTGTTATCGGCTCAAAAGCAGTTGCTCATTTAGCGATAGTACTTCAAGAGGAAAACGAGGATCATATACTTGCCATAACTGCTTGGGCGCTTGGACAAATCGGTAAACATTCGGCCGAACATGCCAAGGCGATTTCCGCTGCGAATTTACTGCCAAAATTGTTGGAGGTATTTTCTCACACGATTCTTCATAAAAATAATTTTCCACTCAAGAAAAATAATTCAAAAAATAACAAAATTCCAACGAAAACACATTTTCATACTTTATTCAAAAAAATATGCACACAGCAATCTTATTGAAAAAAAATAAATATAAATAAAAATAAAAAATAAAAATAAGCCTAAATTTTATTTGTATAAAAAAATACACCGAGAAAAAAATTAAATGGCTCTCGAAAGAAGGAAACAATGAATTATTATTTCTCGTTTTTTTTATAAAAAAAAAATGACTTTTTCCCAGATGTACAAAAACGAGAAAAATTCGGAAGATTTGAGATTAAAGAGTAAATCGGCGCTGAAGCAAATATTACAAAAGTGTTTATACATTGAATCGATCGAGCCACTTTTGCACGACGCGCCACCAAACATATTGAAATACGTATTGGGTCAATTCAGCAAGGTCAGAAACAATTCTTATTTTCTTTCATATTATAAATCAATGGGGGAATGTGTTTGTTTTTTTTTTTATTTGCAATTATTTTTTTCTGTTTTTCTTCTTTGTTGTTTTTCATCGCATTTACAATAATGACACGTCGTTGGTGAAACACACGCAGTGACTAACGATACGTTTATACAAAGTGATATTTGGTATATGTATATAAACTATTTGTTTTTGTTTTTTTTATTTTTTTTTTTCATATTGATAACGATGTAACGATTTTCTCGTACGGCGAAGCCGAGACAATATTTTCTCTTCGATCTTTTTCACACGAAATTTCTTTTTTTTTCTACAAATTCATTCTATCCGCCACACTCGTCTACATTTTCCTATTCCTTCAGTAATTTCTCGGGTTTTTTGGTATTTTTTTCGATCATTCATTTAGCATAGTAATATACGGTTTCGTGTATTCGGTTCTTTCGTGCGCGACTTCATTTTATATTTTTTTTCTTCTTTTTTGATGGCTCCTTCGAGCTCGAACTCGTAGACCCGATTTTTTTTCTCCTCACTATTTTCTCCACATTTTTTTTCAATCCTTTTCCATTTTTTCTTCTTTCACCGTTCGTACGTAAAAAAAACTCAGCTCTACGTAAAAATTGGTCAAGCTTTACATATCATTTTTTTGCTACTGGCATCTTCGTTTTTTTATCGCTACTTTGTTTGTTACGAATTAAAATACCAATGGCTAAATTTGGCGAGGATGAAAATGACTATTAAGATTTTATTTCACGTGTCAATAGTGACACGATTTCATGTTTTTTTTTCTATTTTTTATTTATTATAGCGAGTGAAATTAATTGGTATCTGATTCATGATATTTAATCAATGAGATTCACAGTCTTTTTTTTTAACCCAAAGACGAATTTACTTTTTTTTGCTTTTGCGTTATAAAACGGAGATTTACCGAAGACACTTGTAAATATTACGCTGCATCTAGACGCTTAAATTGCAAAAATGTCAAAAATCGTAAAAAGCTTGTTTTTGTTATTTTTTTTATCGTTTATTGTTTGTTTTTTTTTTCAATCTTGTCAACTCGTGTTCTTAGGATCGTTAGCAAAAAACATACGCTATTGTTTCTCCACCAATCCTGCGGTCCTCAGTCTTTAACGACGAAATTTTTGAATCTCGACATTCCTCGCTTAATTGATCGTTTCATGTTCTTTCTTGTTTCTTTCGTTTTACAATTATAACTTATATAAATATTCATTACATAAATTCACATATTTAATTCATCAATTTATCATATATATATATATTTATATTTATATAAATTATAACTCGTATAAATAACAACTAAAAGCTTACTACTTGTTTTATTAACCTATATATTGTTTTTTTTCTTTATGCACTTAGTACATATATACACATAATAAATTAACCCTAGAACCCCATGATCAATTTTTTTCCAACGTAAACCCCACACTGGGGTAAATAATTACGCCAAAATTCTCTTTAGCATAAAATGTTCCTCGTATGCGATAATAAGATTCAATTGTATACCGATCTCTTAGTTTTTTGATAACGAAGATAATGGTGTATGATAAAGTCGCATTTTGTAAATATTTAACGGTGAAAACTCTGTAAAGCGGAAGGAATGTTTAAAAAAAATTGTTTCGGGAAGGAAATTTGACATTTTCGTGGGGTGACTAATTATCCCATTATGGGGTTCTAGGGTTAAGGAAATTTCGTGCCAACGTAAATATCCAATAATTCGAATTTTTTCAAAGCTCCCAAAAATTGAACGAGTCTTCAATATTTTAAAGGGGATTTTAATTAATTTATATTACGTTTTAAATTTCGAGAATATTACCAATACGAAAATCACAGATTTCCTTTTTTTTCTCCATCAAATTTTACTCCAAAAGTGTACAATGTTTTTGTCTCGTTCCAAAAAAGGCATTAAAAAAATGTAAATTAATTTGAAAATATTTTTCAAATCATGAGGAGCTAAACAAAAAATTCATATCATTGTTCGATATCGTTGGGGTGAAATGGCCCATATGCGCATATACTTGAATATAACGAGGATCGTTTCAGTGTTCAAAATTCTTGTTTTTTTTGTTTGTTTGTTTATTTGTGTTTCATTATTTTTTCGATCCCAAACAGCCACACGCACACACAGTCTTCGAGTTACGTTTAGTTCGATTCGAAGTTGATTGTACATCGTCTATATTTTTTTTCTCTGTTTCGTCATAATAATAATCATTATTATTTTTTTCGCTTTTATTTTCTTAATAACGAGCTTCAATTTTATACTTTCGCTTTCTACGAGTACGTATTACATGAGCGATTTTTTTTCAATAGATAGGCTCTAACGCTATTGTACGATTAATTAACCCTAGCTATACACTACGGGGTCCAATGGACTGACAGCGATACTACATTTTCACCTTTTTTTCACCACACGCCTTTTCATAAACGTTATAACTTTTTATCAAACGATTTTTTGGCTTTACTGATTGCTTCTCCGGATTGGTCGGAGTCTGGCGTTTCGATTTCACTACAATCAAACCTCAATAGACGCGTTTGTTACAATGTTATAGAGCAATAAAAGTCGTCGGTCCAATAGACCGATAGTGTGTAAGTAAGGTATTAAAAGTTATAATGTGTAGCTAGGGTTAATTCTCGAAGTGGTAGCAAATTCTGTTTAATTTATTTTCATTTTTTTTTATTCATCGTTTCTTCCTTTTGTTTATTTTTTGTTTCTCTCTATTGGCAGTTGTCGTTACAAACGGATTCACAATATACGAGAATATAAATGGAGGAAAATATCCTGATTATAAACGTTAATTGAGTCGAGTAAACGAAAATCTTCTTTATTTCTTTTTCACACGTGTTTTTCATTCGAGTTTCCATTTTTTTTTTCACTCCGAAATAAGATACAGAGTGTATTGACGGATAAGGCATTGCATTTGATATTTGCATTTTTTAAACTCGTATTTTATAATACAACTTACATACTTAGATGTAACTTTTCTTTTATACTCGAATTGTTTTTTTCTTTCTTTTTTTCTTTCAATAATTAGCCTGAATTTTTTACACTCCTGATACGTTACTGCATATTTTTATGCACTTTTAAGTTTTCCAGATGGTACAAATAACTCATGAAACGATTTTTCACACATGTAACATTCTTTTTCGTTATGTTTATTTATCTTTTTGTCTGATTAAGCTCGGTAAATCGTTCGTTTTCTTCAATCTAGCTCGCGAATTTGCTCCGCTGCCGGTGATTTCTTATTTTTTCTTATATATACTTTCCGCACGTCTTGGCTAAAAAAAAAAATGACACCGAGTGCATAAACGTGATTTTTTTCTTTTCGTTCATATCGTGTTTTTTTTTTCGTTTTCTGTTTATTCTTCTTTTTTTTGTTTGCTTTTTTATTTTCGCATGCGTGCAATGTTCGACGAGATAGAGGTCGTGACGGGTTCTCCTAATAATATTTTGGTCCAGCGACATTTTCGAATCTCAAAGCCATCAATGCGACAATACGGCTCAGTGCATGCAATTTGTTCAAGTATTTCTGAAATTGAGAAAAGTACAAGAGAAAAGAATAATTAAGTGCGTGACAAAAAAAAAGAAACGTAATTTGGATTTTTTTTGTCTTTATTTCATTGTATGAATTTTTTGTTTGCGTTTCTATTGTTTTTTCGTCGTTGAATCATTTTGTACGATGTTAAGATTTTTTCTAAAGTTCGAACCTCTTCAATTTTTCGACATATTTCTAGTGTCGAGTAACTCGCTGCATTTTCGTATTTTTCATGGCCGGAATTTGATTGTGCAAAGCTTTTTATTTTGTAATCATTTTCGTTTCGTTTCGTTTTTTTTTCTTTTTTTTTTAGAGTTACGTATTTTTGTAGACGAGAATTTTTATCGTAAATTTTTGAATTTAAAAAATCGGAGAGCGAGAGCATTGAGAAACGAAATAAAATGATTCGTTAATTTTTAATTGAAGTTTCATCGAAAAACATGTATTTAGATTAATTTAAAATGAATAAATTTATTCAATTGATCAACCACGCTAAAGTTTTATTCAAATTTCATGAAAAAATAGCAATTTTAATACTACGTTAGTTCATTTTTAACTCACACTCAAATATTTTTTTATGCTTCATAACGTTACGAAATATTTGACAAACAAAACAAATATAAATAACAGCGAGAGGAGGAAAAACAAATTGTTCACGGAAATCCAAACATTCTTTTCTCTCGTTTACCATAAAATTGTCATCGCTCTCGTTATCACTCATTTATCGTATGTTATAAATTCATTAAGTTTTGTTGAAACAGCAAAAAAAAATCATTTCACAAGAGAATTTCGTGCGTAATCGTTATTTTCTCGTTAAGCAAAACATCAATGACACACGATGACTGATGAAAATCTCGTGTTCGATGGCAAACAAGTATCAAAATATGAAACGTTGAGGGAGACCAAAAAATGTTGTGATTGTGAAAAATCGTTAAATTGATGTGAAATAATTGAAAGCAAAAAAAAATGGTAAATTCATAAACAGAATTGAAATTTGTGATAAAAAGTAGAAAAGCTGCGTGATTTCAAATTAATCCTACGAAAACAAAGCAATAAATATTTAAAAAATAAATTCTCAAATAAAAATAAAAAATAGAAAAATTTCACTCGTCTATCTCGTCGTTGGCCTTAATGCTAGCGTAGTTGTTAACGTTTCTATTCACCCTGAGCATTTTGAGAAAGCTCCCAAGTACGAGTATAGTTTTTCTGTGGCGTCGAAATATTCCGGAATAAAGTGCTTCGCGTACGTCACGACGATCGCTAACGTCCGAGTCGATACTCGATACCGAAACGACCGATGGTTTTGCGGAAACGGGTTGATGGTGTCCGTGATTTTCTCCAGTCGGTAAAATCACTCGTTGTTGATTGTTAATCATTTTTAATCAAATGTATTTCAAATAAAACTCACAAATCTTTCCTTTTGGAAAGAAAAAAAAGTATTTCAATGATTTTCGTATACAACAAAACGGAGTGTTACTAAATTGAGGATAAATGAAAGTCGATTATTTTCAGCAGTATTATGAAAAAACCGAAAGAATTCACTAGACAATTGAAAAATTGGCAATTTTTTTGCTCCCCGCGGCAAATTTTTGCTTTTTAGTTTATTTTTCGTTATTTTACGATTTTCGTTTTTTTTTCTCGATCTCGTTGCTTCCTCAGCGAGCTACGACGTCAGATTGATTGGTGAATCTCTCTCGTTTATCCTCGCGGCTAGAGACGCGTGGAGATTTTCTCACTCACTCAAACTCAACTCAACTCACTCGCTCACTCTTCGCACACCTCGCTCACCAACGTCGCGATAAAATTGTCAGGCTTTTGTATATCTTGATTATTGTGTTTTCTTTTTTTTTCTCTCCTCTTCTTTCCTTCAACTCACAATCCTTTTCTATCTTTCTATCTCTTCCTTTCTTTCTTTCGTCATACGCGATTTCGCGCTGTCGTGGGGCTTTTAATTTAGGAGACTTTATAGACTGTTTACTCGTCGTGATCTATATTTTCTATCTTCCTTTTCCTCTCTCAGGCTCTTTTGGCGCCGATTGAGACACTCTCGACGCCACCAAACACGACAAATTTCCGCATTTACCCTCGCACCAGACTCTTCGATTTTCGAGGACAACAAAAAATCAACTTCGATCTAATTTTCCTTATTTTTCACTCGTTCATACAGTTTTCTTCAATTTCAAATTATCTTCTCCTTTCATTCCTCTCGTCGGAACACTTTTTCACGAATTGCGATATTCTCAAACTTTTTTTCGCCTCCTCGACACAGTTTTTTAAAAATATTTTTATTCCTCTCATCGATTCAGGTTTATCGATCGTCAATTTTCTTCATCACCTTTTCTTCTTCTTTTTGCCGATACACTTTTTTCGATTTTCAATTGTCTCGTTGTTGTTTTTCGTCTGGTCGATAGTGTTTTTTCGAAAAATGAAAATATTCGATCGAATGTTTGATTTTGAAGACCGCCAACTCGTCATCGATGGAAGAAACCAACAATTTCAAATGACTCGGAATACTTTTCGTGACAGGGACGAAGATTTTTTCGAAAATGAAAAATTTTCGATCGGACGATTAATGTTTGGAATTTCCGACTCGTCATCCTCGACCTCTTCGCTGTTCAGCGTCGACTCGAGTCCCCAATTCTTCGTCTCGATTATTCCGAACCATATTTCGATATCCACAACTTTTTTCTTCGTTCTTAAAAACAAAAAGTATTCTCGAAATGGGATGAAATTGAAAATAAAATCGATCGATCGTTGATTATTGAGGCGAAGTATCGAGAAAAAATCACGTCCTCGAGATTCGAATTACAAATGACGAATAAACCGCGGATTGGTTCGTCGCGCGCGTAACGAAAAGAAAAATTTCGACAGTCCCACACTTTCTCGTGATGTCGAATGATCGGTTTATTTGGCGGGGAAGGAGAATCGATCGTGTTTGTTTTCGAACGCTTCGCAGTTTCGAAACGGATATATTTACTTCTGTGGCAATGAACTTTTCTTCGTCTTCTTTTCCCTTCTTTCCCCTTCCCTTCTTATTCTTCTTTGCGTTCTGCTTCGACGTTTGTTGACTTTTTCAAACCCGTTGAATTTCACCTTTAAGAGGATTGTTGTGACCAAGCGCGCTGAGGGTAGCTCAAAAAAAACTCCCCCCACCCGAGAGACACGCAACCCTTAAATAAGAAGAATACAAATTTCAATTGATAAATAATCAATTAAAAAAAAAATGTAAAAAAAAACGTTTACCAAACAATCTATTATTTTTGACCATTTTTTCATGAGTAATATCGTTTTTTGCTCTTTTTTTATTATCGTGATTATTACTGAATATTACAATTAGGTAAATCGTTTATAAACGTCGCGGTAAATATTTTTTGTTTCTTCTTCGAGTGTTACGACAACGATTGATAACACTCCTATATAAATTGTCCGGGATTGTGTGTCGGTAATGTCTCGTATAGTCGAACGTCATTACTTTATTTAGTGGTTACGTAATTTTTTTTTTTTATACAACATATCTGCAGGCTAAATGGATAATTCAATTCCATTAACGTTAACGAGAAATTTCACAGCATTTAAGCCACACCCGGTCTCTTTCGAGGTAATATTAAAATTCCATAAATAACTCGCATTAATTATAAATTAATACGAGTTTTTTCGGATTTTCCTAGTTTTCGAGGATAAATTGCAACATGTTTCTTAACCAAAATTTTTATTGGATCAGAACTTCGAAATTGGACAAAAATACAAAAAAATTTAGCCGTTTTTGAAACTTTACAAACATTTATTTTCGGTAATAATAATTCTAAAAAGTTTTTACACACATTGTATAAACGAAATATTTTTTAATAGATATTCAGACAATTTCAAATAAACAAAAAAGGAACAAATTCAAAAGTACGCTATAAATTCAACAAATTTATTTCATACCACGAAAATAAACCGTCCGATTATTAGTTGTGTAATTATTTTTTTGAACAATTTGTTGCTAATTTTTCGATAATTCTATTATCACATATTGATGTAACGTTTTAAAGATTAAAGATGGCTGAATTTTGAAAAGATTTTTTTCAAACTCCTTAAAATATTGCGAAAAATAGGAGATTTCTTGTATTTTTGAAATATGTTATTACGCTTTGTCAAATATTCACCAGCCTCGCAATCTTTTTTTCCTACCGCAGCATCCAGTTGTCGTCGATTTTTCTTTTTACGATTTAAGAATTTGGAAAAGTACGTTAAAAAATTCGAGAATCTGGGAGTTAAAAATATAATTAAAAAAAGTAAAAAAAAATTCTAAGTTTTGTAAAGTTTTTAACACATTTGTGTTAACAAATTCAACCTTTCGGCCTGACATTGCATTACACGATAAATTGTTCGATACAATAAGCCATGAAGCAATTTCGTTGCCCTCGTTGTATTATTTCGAGGACATGCGAGAAGAGATGTGTAGAGGTCACCGCCAATCGTTTCACCATAATAAAATCTCATCACGAGTGATGATACACGTGGGTGCAAGCCGCTCACTAGCAACGTATCAAGATTCGTTAAAAGCTCGATCTTTCAATCCCTCTCTCTTCTCCCATTATTTTATACTCGTGGGGATAATTTATCTCTGATAAAACGTAATGTGTAAACTATGACGATGCTATAAAATCGTCGAGAGCAATACTAAATTGATCCGAGTTACAATTCTTTATAATTAAACTGTTTTGTTTCGATGACTAAAAAAATATCAAATCAGCTCAAAAAACAATATCATTATCAATTAGATTTGCGAAAAAAATGCCATTTATTATGAACCCTCCGCACACGTGCTAAAATTCTAAACGTTTCTAAACACGTCGTGGGGAATCGCCGCAATGCTTTTGAGCCTTACAGTGTTGCGATATCGTTCTTACGCGCATGCGCGCGCCGTTGGTGCTCAAGTGCTCAGTAGGAGATATAGCAACGTCGAACGTAAAATCATATGTACGACTGTACACGCGCTAGCGGGGAAACGCCGCATTTCTTGCACTTAGTCATATTAAATATTATTTATAAAATATAAATTGAAAATTATCGTATAATTTTCTGTTTTATTGCGTTCTACCAATAATAATACAGAAATAGCTAAATTATCACAAGTGTATCATTCACCAATTTTTGTTGATTAATGATAAAGCAAAAAATGCGTCGTTTCGCTCATAGCGCGTGTGACGGAGGGTTAAGAACGTTTATGAATATTTAGAAAATTACTAAAGTATTCGGTAATTTATAATAAAAGTTCTAAAGTTTCAATTATTATTTAAATTCTTTGGAATTATTTATTAAATTGACAAAATTTGTATTATTTTCGTCGTTGATTATTTCAGTCTCAATACCCTTTCGATGTAATGAACGGGCACGAAGTGTAGTTTTATGTTTTTCTTTTTTTCTAGTGTTTATTGTTGTGCCAATCGTAAATTTAGTCTCGAGTGTGAAATTTGTGGAAATCATACTTTGAACGAAAATCACGGAAATTTATGCGCATGCTTATATTTTCGTGTATGTTTTTCGATCTCTCACCGCAAATATTCAAATCTATTTTCAATGCGTCGTGGAACTTGCATCTTCGTGTTTTCCTGGCTAATATTAGATACCGTGCGATATTATTTCTATCCGGTGTGTATACGTTTACGAACATATTAGTCGTGAGAGGACGAAAAATTTTCTATTTTTGATTCGATTTTTTTTATTTTTATTTTTTTTATACGATCAATTTCATTGTTTTTCTAAATCAATTATCACATAAATCGCAACAAATGCGACTTTTTTTACCTATAATATTTCCTGTCTCATAAATGAAAACAAATTTGTTGCATAAAATGTATTTCTCGTCGAATACGCTTGTCACTCTCAACCGGATCAGCTGAGCAATCCAATTCTCGTCAATCTTTTTCTTCCTTTTTATTTTTTTAAGGTTTCCTTCATATGTCAATTTTTTAATGCTACAATTTATTTTTATCTCGCTCTTTTTTCAATATTTTTATAACGTAAAATAATATTAACGAGCTTGTAATGTAAAATAACGAGTTTTTAAGAAAATCGTTCCACCCTCGTTATTACGATATTCAATTAGGTTTTTTGAAATAATGACTTTTGAGAGGTTCAAAAAAATATGAGACATTTTGCAGCCACAATTATTTGGAATATTTTTTGGCCAAGGCCAATGCGATCGGTTAATAAGGCTTTTCATATCTAGTAATTCTAGTCTCATGTATAGGTCGTCGGGTTTCGGAAGCCTTATTATATCAATGAACAAGTGTGTCTACCGCAATTTTTTCTCTTAAACAGCGACTCAAAAATTGATAAGTTAAAAAAATTGATTCAATCATTTAATGTGCAATAAAATCATTTTTGAACATTTGGAATATTTTTTTTAGATTATTTGCAGATTTTACATAGCGTATATTTTTGTTCTCAGATCCTTCCGAACGATCCAAGGTCACGTCGTCTATTCGTAACCAGCGGTGGACTCAAAAAAGTACAGGAAATTCAGGCGGAGCCAGATTCGAAGCTCGCCGAATACATCAAAATTATAAACTGTTGTTTCCCCGAAGAAATAGTCAGGTGCGTAATTCGCATTGATCAATTATTATTGTTATTATTTTTATTCGAGGATTTTTTTATTTTTGAACTATTTCGAAGTTTTCGCCATTTTTATTAAATTTTTGATTAAATATTTATTTACACGATATAAGTTTTCAATAATACAAGAAATTCACGATTTATATTTACAATTTAATGTGTTCAAATTTTGTTTAGCTAGAAGTCGTAAACATTTTTTGCAACTCTTTAAAATAATAATTCTCTGTCCTAATATTCCGATGGAATTTCTCCTTTTTTTGACTGCTCAATTAAGAATTAAAATAAACCAATTAATAGACGACATAATCTTGGCGACGTTGTAATTTACCAGTATTTAAGCAGAAAACAAAGTAAATAAAAAGAAACGTGATTCGAAGTTGCGTGCACCTGTTGAGTCTTTCCCTTATCGCGCTATTTCACGCGACAGAGCGTCACACTTCACTATATATAGCACAGTGCGTGAGTTTTATTGCCTCTCGTTTTTTCGCTGCTAAGTTTCGCGCTTAATTCGTCAAAAAAAGAAAAAAACAGGAGCGATGGGACGCTATCGTAGAAACGAGAATTTTGGGTAAAAATTAAAAAAAAAAGATCGACTCTAACCTCACTGGACGAAGGAGGGAAAAAAAAGAAATTTTGACGTTTCTCGAACATGACAATTTAACGATTGACGTGCACGAAAACACTAGTTGCTCTCCTTTTTGGCTGATACAAATCTATATACTCACTTTCTTTTTGGACGCAAAACAGCCGATTATCACGAAGAAAAACCGTATCCTCGGGTATAAAAATGACTGGCACACTTGCGTGACTGATTTAAACTAGATTTTGTATAATTAATCAAATTTCGTATAATTTATCAGTCACAAGGATCGTTCAGATTAAGCTTTTTTCGTAGTATCGATGTAAACGCCATTTTGACACAGCTGACTTTTCATCCCCCGATGAATACGACCCCGCTATTTGTCCATCTTTTCCACTCTTTAGTTCTATTCCCCTTTCCCCCTCCCGCCATTCCACCAATTCTCTTTCGCGCCACCCACTCTCCGAGCCCTCCATTTCACCCCCAACTTGTTCGATCAATATTCCAATTTCTAACACACTCGAGCTCTTTTCTTTTACACTTTTTGTATATGATTTCCTTTAACTCCAAGTCTGTGGTTTAAAATATAATAGTTCAAACTTTTTGTTCCCTGTGCAATTTTTTTGACCATTTTTTTGTTAAAATTGTTACTCTTTGTCCTTTCGTGCGTTTTTTTTTTCAAAAATTTCAGGTTCGAAATATCGCAAGGTCGATTAGTTGCAATCGATTAGTTGCACGATTCAAGCTGTCGACTGTCGATCGGCACTTCTTTTTAGCAATGAATAAAGCTCTACTTTTCTACTTAAATTTTTATTTTTGGCCCCATAATGCGATATGCAACACTAATTTTAATTGATCGACAATAGATACTATTCTCCCGGGTATCCGAACAGTCTACTCGAAAGGGTGGAACAATATCAACCCCGATATCCAACCGACATAGGAATTGATAATCCCTCGTCAGAACAATCAGATTCGAGTGTTTCACTCCTTCAAGATGACGATGATTGAAATATTATCAAAAATGGACATAATTGGAAAAAAACTATATTTCTCCAATCGGAAATGCGATCTATTTTTTGTATCTCAATAAACTTTGCTGAATCATTAAAAATTCGAATATTTTCATTTTTCCGCGCAAAATTGACGTATAAACCCTTCAACTTCCGGTCCAGCTGAGCATGCGCTCTCTTCACATCCGTGTCGCAAAAATATTGAAGCCGAATGCCCGAAAGCCAAACTGCCAGTCATCCATCGCGGAACAGCGACTCTCGTGAAATATCATCGTAATTTCTGCATTTTTTAAAATAATTACTGTGTCATATTAAATAAAAGTTTAAATATGGGTTTGGTAAGAGTTGTTCACGATGACGGTCAATTCCACGGTGAACTAGCTAGCGCCGGGACGAAACTCGTCGTCGTTGATTTTACTGCAACATGGTAAGTCAAAAATGCTCTAGTGAGGTTATATTGTCATGACATTAAAATTTGTTTTGCTTTCATTAAAAACAATTTACTTTCACTCAAATTATCCTTGAATTAACCAAATATTAAAATTATCATCAAAATGACAATTAGATTAACATACCAATTCGTATGAACCTAAAAATGTCCGTAATTCATTGTTTCGAATACAAAATCAAAAGCTCCGAACAAAAAAAAACAAAAAAATGTTTAAATCGATTTTCAATAAATTCATCCGTGTATAACGATAATTGAGTGACTTGAAAGGAAATTACAAAAAAAAATAATTCGATAATTGTCTATTTCGAAAATCTTGAACTTGAGAGGAGGCTTTATTTGTGAAATATAATATAAAATAAAATAATAATAAAATTTAGGTGCGGACCTTGTCAGAGAATAGCTCCAATATATGAGCAACTGTCGACAAAATATCGTAACGCCGTGTTCCTGAAAGTAGACGTGGACAAATGCGCAGAAACGGCAGCTGCCCAAGGAGTGAGCGCAATGCCGACGTTCATATTTTATCGAAACAGAACGAAGCTGGGCTCTTGTCAAGGCGCCGATTCTACTGGGCTCGAAAACAAGATTGTCCAATTTTATGGTTCAGGGGATGGAGACGATGGAGAAGCACCGGTTGCCGGACATGTACGAGAGAACAAAGATAACGTTTATTATCACGTTTTCGGCATGATCTTTCTTGCCGTGTTGCTTTACTACTGGAGCAAGAACAACAATCAGTGAAAAAAATCTATCTTGTTATCCATATTTACAATGTCAGAAAGAGAGAGAGAGAGAAATGGAAGAAAAAAGAAAGAAAAAAAATAGAACCATGATATTTGCAATTCTTCAGAAAATAGTTATTTGTCAAATATTCATTTGTCTTCATTGAAAATGTGCAAATACGAGCTTTTTTCTTTTTTTTTTTTTAATCAGAGCTTTCTGTACTCCAAGAATTTCTAATGAGTTAATTTTATCGTATATTCCATTTAAGGGGATGTATACACTTAGAAGCAATAAAAAAGTCATCAAAATTTTTTTTTTGGGAACTTCTGAAGCGATTGGATAAAGGTTTTGTGTCGGTTATAAAAGTAGTCCAAATCAATTTCGAAAACCATTCAACCGATTTGCTTAAAACTTGTTTGGTTTTATCTGCGAAGTTTTTTTCGTTTCTGGCAGAAAATCAACAATTTTGATTTAGAAATCATTATTTATTTGTTTAAAAGTTTGCTCTCATTTTGTCAAAAATCGATCTTTTTAAAATCGCTATGATACACAAAAGTTGTGAGGATGGAGTTTAATATCATACTTCACTTTTTGTGAGTTGATTTTTTACGAAAGTACCGTTCGGGCATTTTTTTTAAAGAAAACTTTTTTATTAAGGAGATTCTAAACCTTTTTTAAAATATATGTTTTTAGTCCCAGAAAATTTTAATCCGATTACTCCAATAGTTTTCCAAAAAAAGAATTTTCTTTAACTCTCTTAGCTGTGTATGGGCCTTTAAATAGATTTAAAAAATGAATCGAATTATAGTAAATGAAAAAAATGTATGGAACATGATTGAAAAATTTGAAAAATCAATTAACAACAGTTTTGTATGCAGAAGAAGTTTATTTTTTAAATAAAATGAAAAGATATATTTTCTTGACCAATAAAATTGTTGGTAATTTAATTTTTCATGTATATAATCAATCTTAATAAATTTTCAAAATGTGTTTAATTGAAAAAGCTTATTGTGGGCCTAAATGCTGTGTTAACAAATTTAATAGCATACGAAGCAAGGTCATTGATGTTTGTAATAATTTAAAATTTGTTTGAAAGGATTTACTTCGAGTATGAAAGAGAAAGAAAATGGTGTACGGAAAATTGGTGCAAATTTTAACAGTTTGTTGAAAAACAAATAACAAAAATCTCGTATTTGAACGTTGCGACGGTCGTCCTGAGACAATCCCTCGAATCCGTCCTTTCCACAGATGGATCTTTCAACTTTCATCGTGAAAGGGGAATGCGAATGTCTTAACGAGGCTGATGATCATTGTTTTGAGCATTGTCTTACATCGGAGGGTGGATATTTGCAGAGCGATTGCGACGAGCAGCTCATTATTTCTTTGGCTTTTCGACAACCGGTCAAAATACACTCCCTCAAATTCAAAGCCCCTGCTGACAAGGGACCAAAGAATATCAAATTGTTTATCAATCAACCGAGAACAATCGATTTCGACATGGCCGTTTCTAACACGAGCGTTCAAGATCTAACGTACGTATATTCTTATCGAGATCAGAATTAATAACAAAAATATTTTAAAATATGAACTTTCTCGATATTCCAAGTTGAAAAAAATGTTTTCAATGATAATGAATTCGCCAATACTTAATAGAATTTCGACTTGAGTGCTTGTTCTTCAATGTTTCTATAAAATTTTCATGGAAAAATTAATGAACAAAAATTCTTGATAAAAATAAAAATAAAAAAGTTTTTGTAATACGAAACGTTGAAAAACTATTTTTGATAATAAACTGACAATTCAATTGACAATATTTGATAGAATTTGAATTTTAATCGTCGTTAAATTTTTTTTATCAATTTAAAAAGTAAATTACTATTTAAAAAATTAATTTTAACAACAAAACGATATATTATTGTTTATAAATATTTTCAGTAACACTTTGGTGATTTTTCGTTTTATAAATTATAGATTATCATCAAAGGACTTAGAGGAAGGAAATCCGGTGGCTCTGCGTTACGTGAAGTTCCAAAATGTGCTGAATCTCCAGATCTTCGTGAAGGACAATCAGTGCGACGGTGAAACGACCCAGATCGATCATTTGGTTGTAATAGGTTCGCCGATATCGACAACTAACATGGACGATTTTAAGAGGGTCGCAGGCAAAAGGGGCGAAAGTCACTGAGCTCGGAAGACTCGTCGCAAACAGAAATTAAATAAATGCCCAAAGGTGGTGTTCTTTTTTCGCTCGAGAAAAGAAAACAACACGTATGGAGAACGGAAAACTGTAAATTTGACGAAACATTTCAAGGGCACTTTGTTTTCCAGTTTTTTCTACTATTACATTTTTTCTTAGGGTGCCTTTAAAATCGTTCGATCCCCTCTCTTGGTTCTTTAATAGAATTGCGAAATATGAGAAAGTGAATGCCAAAAGCAAAAAAGAAAACCAACCAATGTAATTAACGCTTTTCCATCTGTATGCCGAAAAAAATGAAAATATATTATAAAAATACACGAATTGTTGTATTTCTCAAGACTAAGCTACCGAAGATAGAAAAACACCATCAGGAGCTTTTTTGTGGGAAGTATGCTCTATAAGATTGGTCATATGTACTTTTGCTCTATCCCTAATCGTTTCAGCATTATACATGATAAAAGAATGTGTATCTTCCAATAAAAGTAATCTCATCAAAATTTCAATTCCTCTGGATTCAGAATTCTGTTCTGAACTCAAGTTTACATTTATGATCATTAGTCGTGGAACACGTGGTATACATTATAATTTTTAATTCAAATTTATAAAATTAGCTAATCAAATCCAATATTTATTTCATTTTTAAGTCACTAGAGTTTCGTAGACATTCAAGAGCTTTTAAATTATTAGTGTATCAAAAACTTACCCTTTTTTCTTTAGTTTTTTAGTTCAGACGTATAAAATTCTTTTGATAAGTTTTAACAAAAAATAGGCTACATTGGAACAGTTTTTTGCGAAATAAACGAAGAATTATCTGAGGATAAAAAAGGACAAGCGGGACACTTATTTTTTAGTTTTTTTTGTTGTTTTTTTCTTTTATTCAATAAACGCATGAATCAGCAACTGCGATGTTATTTACTTCTTGGCGGCCTTTTTGGTTTCCTTCGTCGCAGCAACCTTGGTAAGATCATCAGGATTTTCGGCGGCGTCCTTGACTCTCTTGGCTCTAATACCAACAAGTCTTGCATCAGCGCGAGCCTTTCTCAGGGTAATGTACGCAAAGAATTTCTTCTCATCTTCGGTGATAACGCGGGCCTTTGCCTTGGCCGGAGCCTGGTGACGAACAGGCATTACTTCACCCTTCAGTTGCGTCGCGACCTTGCGCTCTTCCTCTGTCGCATCACCCTTCTTCGGCTGCAAATAATTTAATAATTTCAATAACAATAACAATGTTTATTATTCATCATAATTGTTTTTAATAATTTTTCAGCTCAATTTTTTTTCAGTTCAATTAATTAATATTAATTTTACCCTCTCTTCTAAAGAAAAAATTCTAAAGAAATGTGTTATTAATTAATATTAACAACACATTTCTTCCCCTTTATATGACGAAAGTGAATAATGTAAACTCAAACCAGCGCGAACAATGATTAATTCCAATATTTACCAAATTTAGATGCATAGTTTTTTTTTTCATCTTTCTTGAGTATTTGAATTGAATACATAAAAAAAATTAAGAAAATATTTAGAAAACGCGATCCTATTTTTTTTGTTAATTTCCAACTTCTCCACTGTCTTTTTTTCAAATCCAGGATTTTTAGTAGTTATTCATGATAGAAAAATTCGAGAAATATATTAAGATTTTGTGTATTCAGGTTAATTCAATAAAATAATGAAAGAAAAAAGAAAGAACCTTCTTTTCGTTGACCGGGAAGAGGATGAGCTTGGCTCTGTACTCCTTGAGTCTCTGAGCATTTGCTTGCAGAGATTCTACGGACTTGTTACGCCTTCTTGGGTCAACGGCAATTCCGATGGTCTTGGCGAATCTTTTGTTGAGACCACTGGCTTTGAGTTCCTCAAGGGTAAATCCTCTACCGGCACGCACCTTGGTGTGATAACGGAATGTCGGGCAGTGGACTATGGGCCTCAGAAGGTTTACAGGCCTGATAAATAAACGAATCAATATTATTTACTTTATCAGATTTTTATGAAAATCTAATACGAATTCTAGTTCAAGATTTTCAATTGCATAAAAGTACCTTGAATTAACAAAAAAAAGAGGAAAAGAATCGATCAGCAAAACAATTAATTTTTTCTACCTCTTTTTCCAATAATCGAAATAGGGAATTTTATTAATACGGAATTCAAAAATCGAACAAATGTTCTCATATTCCAAGAAATATTGTGTTTTCAATGTTTAAGCCAAGATCTAGAAGAATTGAATATGAATTAAAAATATATATTGTGAGGAATATTTAAAATTATTTTCAATCAAAAAAAGTGGTATCTATGGTGTCAAGAAACTCTGTTTATTTATTTAATTGCTGAAACAATAATAGGTGTTGCATTCACCAGCAATCAGCTCACAAAAGAATGGAGCAGAATAAAAATACATTTTAAGATTTTGTGACTTTCCAGTATAATAAATAAAAGTAGTTCACACCAAAAAAACTTAAGATACACAATAGACAACTGCGTGCAGAATTCCTATGAAAAAATTTCAGCAGATCAGTCCGATGACTTTCAAAATTCTGTACCATGTTTTTAAATAGTAGTTTCTTCACGAGCCGTCACGGCAGTGTTCCATATTTAAAAAATTTTAAAATAATTGCAAACATTTCTTGAAATGTATGTTTTTAACCACAAAAAACCGTCATCGGACAGCTCTAAGTTTCCCAATTTCTTTTTCTTGCTCATTTTTATCCCTCCAAAGTGTTTTGCTCACTGAAATTGCAAATCAAATTTATTAATGTTTTTTTTTACCTTGGAGCAACAGCACGGGCTTTCTTGACGCGATTCGTCCTGCGGCGAAATTTGCGAGCAGGCTGATTGAACCAAGTCTTGACAAAGCGTTGCCAATCTTTGTGGAAGTGCCCATTAGGGATCATGTTATTACGCTTACCCATTTCGGAGCTAAAAGAAGAGAATCAAAAAATATATCGTAAAACTTGATTATTAAAAAGATCACTCAAACACCGGCCTGAAAAGCAATAATAGCCGCGTGATTTTGACATAGAACGTTAGACGTTGAGATTAGAAAAACAATGGTTTTTGTCAATTGACAATGATGTTTATAACTGTGATTATTTAAAATTCGGAGATTTCTTATTTATTTGTTTTTCATAACGTTTTTACGAAAGTTAGGTTATAAAGTTTTTGGAACAAACCCTTACGGGTCTTTCAAACAACGGAGTCCCTAACCTCTCTTACGCATTACAAACTTTTAACACTAAAAAAATTTCCGGGATATAAATATATTGTCTCAGAAATATGACCAATTGTTTAAACGTTTCAATTCTCTTTTTATTTAACTCGGATCGACGGTGATTTCGTAGATTAACGACGATTAATATTCGAGATAAATCCCTTACCAGCTTGTTTATTCGATGCACACCGGAAAAAGAGCGCAACGGGAAGAATGGAAGTCGAACATTTGAGTATTTGAGTTCATCATGATGACAACTCTAAGGACATTTTTCACGTAAACAATTTATTGCGAACAACAATAATCATAAATTTAAAAAATAATCTTAAATTTTTCACTATTATTCCATTGATAGCAACTATTTAATTGTTGAAATAATCAATAAAAAATATACAGAATTTGAATCAAGTATTGATCCAATATGGCGGCCCCCGGAGTCGCGGGATGTTGTACCAAAAAATAATTATTCTACATTGAAGTTTAAAAATCGAATTATTTTCATTCAAAATGAAATACAACAGTTTTCGATCAATAAAATTATCCAAAGGATTTATAAATCAACAGTGTTCAAAATGTGTCATTGTCAGACACGCTTCAACGGGTTTGGGATTGTGGGTGAGAATTCTTTATAGGTTATGAATGTATTCCCTCTGTTTTGTTGTTTATCAATTGTTGTTCATTCGTCATCTGATAATTGTTATTAATGTAAAAACTTCAGGAAGACGAAGTAAGTAACGACATAAGACACAAAATAGAGAATTATTGGAAAGAAAAAGTCTGCGTTCCCAAAGAGAGTGATAATCATGGAAAAGAGAAATTTTATGTTTTATCCATGTTTCCGTATCCATCGGGTTCCTTGCACATGGGACACGTCAGGGTTTATGCGATTAGTGATTCGGTTGCTCGATTTTACAGAATGAAGGGTAAGTTGTTTTGAATAATGTTTTTTTTTTTTTTTTTTTTATATATTTATTTTTCCCCTGCCTAGAGGCTTTCACCTATTACAGGGTCAGCCCGGGTCAGTAGCAAGTCCCCCCTGGGGGTCTGGTCCGGATCAGTAACCAGGCCCCCATGCGGCCGCATCCGACTTCCCCCTCTATAGCGCATTCACCATAGCACTCGATTCAATGGGCTCAGGAAAACTGCGGAAAACCTGTGCCACTACAGTCGGTCCTGGGTTCGCCTCACGGTGCCAGAGCTACATCACGCCTTGTCACGAGAATGTAAACATGAACTACAGCTGTATACATGTGACATACACATACACAGATAATTGTGTATGCCTCATATATACATCTGGAGCTGGTCACGCTCATATTTAATTCTCATGAAAAGGCTACGGGACCGGGATTCGAACCAAGGACCTCCCGACACTCTTGCTTAGAGGCAAGCACGCTAGCCACTAGACCAGATCGCCGGTCTATTTCGAATAATGTTATAAATATTGTTAAAAATATAAATGAAGTGGAAACAAAAATTGAAAAAAAAAAAAAAAAACCAGTTTTGCAAAAACCATAACATTTGCAAATTTGGCAGGTCTTGCAGACCCAGTGCATTCAAATAGGCAGCAAAAAACATGTTTGTACTTTTAGGATTAAATTGCAAATTATAGGCAAAAAAGTGATTCACCCAATGGGCTGGGACGCTTTCGGTTTGCCCGCGGAAAACGCTGCTTTGGAGCGAAAAATTGATCCTTCGAAATGGACAAGCAAAAACATAAGTAACATGCGAGAACAATTGAATCGAATGGGTTGTCTTTTCGATTGGGATCGAGAGGTGGCTACTTGCGATCCTGAATATTATAGATGGACGCAGGAATTATTTTTGAAGTTGTACGAACGAGGCCTGGCTTATCAAAGAGAATCTTTTGTAAATTGGGATCCTGTAGATTGCACTGTGTTGGCCGATGAGCAGGTTGATCACGACAACAAATCATGGCGTTCCGGCGCAAAGGTTGAGAAAAAATTGTTGAATCAGTGGTTTGTTAAAACAACAGCATTCGCAGAGTAAGGAATTTTCTGATTGATTTAGAAAAAAAGGAAACTAAAATAACTGAAATTGAAAAATGTTAATATCACGAAAAATGTTTTTTTTTTGTCCTTTTGCAGATCTTTGCTCGAAGGGCTCAGTGATCCAAGCCTGAAAGAATGGCACGACATAATAAAGTTGCAGCGACACTGGATCGGTGAGTGCACCGGAACGTCGATAGAATTTGAGCTTGTAACAGAAATGCCCAAAACTCCGAAGACTCTGAATTTGTGGACGGACAAGCCAGAATCCATAGAATCTGCGAAATTTGTCGCCATCTCGAAAGACAATTTTTTGGCAAAAACTCAACGGGAATGGACAAAAAAATCGACTTCCAGATTGATCGACGCGAAAGCAAAAAATCCTTTCACCGGTGAAGATTTACCAATTTATCTTACGAACGATGTGGAATTCACGCGGTTTCGTGACAATCATCTGGGGATTCCTGGACGTTGTGGCGAAGACGGGAATTTTTGTGATTCTATTGGAATCACGTACGAGATTCTTAAAGAGCTCACGGATGAGGAAAAAATGACGAAACGTTCGGAAATTATGGAGAAAGCGAGAAAACTAAATATCGGTGGTTTTCCTGTTAGTTTGAAGCTTCGGGATTGGCTCATTTCCAGACAAAGATATTGGGGAACTCCGATTCCCATAATACACTGTGAAACTTGCGGACCTTGTCCCGTACCCAGGGATCAACTTCCTGTCGTTTTACCAAAGATTTCTCGGGATTTGGACAACCGGATAAAAACTTTAGGCGATACAGTCTCGTGGCTGAAAACTACTTGCCCCAAATGTGATCGACCTGCAACCAGAGAACCTGACACTATGGACACTTTCGTCGATAGTTCTTGGTACTTTATGCGATACATTGATCCGAAAAATAGACAGGAAATGTTTTCGAAGGAAAAAGCCCATGAATGTTTGCCTGTTGACGTTTACATCGGTGGGAAAGAGCACGGTAATTAAATATAACAAGTGAACAAATTAATTCACAAGTAAATATTTTAATCTTAATATATAATTTGAGATGTATGTTCGAAAATTAAAAACTTCTAGAAAACGACAGAATGCAGTGGGACATACAAATATAAATTCGAGATCAGATTGCAAAATTTTAAGAAATTTTGTTAATTGTTCCAGACTTTTAAAATAAACCAATTTTGATAAGAATATTCTAGATTACTCGAGGATACATTCTGTAAATTTGAAGGATTTCCTTAGATTCTTTCCAGAAATAAATTTTTTGCAAAATTGCTTTTGGTCGATTGATTCTATAAATTCCTAGGAAAGTCAAGACTACATAGCAAAATTGCAGTTATCCGAGAATATGTAATTATCTCAAGGGACTTTCTTAGATTTTTTTCGAACTTAAAACAATTTTTCGGAATACTAGGAAATTATAAAAAAATTTGATTTTTTTAGTTTGAAAAAATAGGCAAATATTTTTCATTACAGATGTTTTTTTTTTTTTAAATCATTAAGTAAATCGTTTGTAGTAAGAAGTTTAAACTACCAGTACTTTGTTCTTTTTCAAGTCAAATTTTATTTCAGCGGTTTTACATCTGTACTACGCACGTTTCGTGAGTCATTTTCTCCATTCCCTGGGCCTCGTGCCAACGAGAGAGCCTTTCAAGCAGCTTCTCGTTCAAGGTATGGTAATGGGAAAAACGTACAAAGTTAAAGAAACTGGAAAATTCTTGCCAGAGTCTGAAGTTGAGAAGATCGATGGAAAATACGTGGTGAAGCAGACTGGCGACGAAGTCGTTACTTATTGGGATAAAATGTCCAAGTCCAAATTCAACGGTGTCGACCCTTTGGAAATGTTTGGAGAATATGGAGCCGACACAACAAGACTCATCATTTTGGCTGATATTGCTCCGACCTCAAATAGACAGTGGTCGTCTGACAGTAAGTATTTTTATAAATTAATTTGAATTTGCTCGAATTTCAATACAGAAATCATTCTAATAACATCAAAATTCATGGCAAAATAAAATTGCAGATAAAAGGAGTCCCCATCGCGATTATAAAATGTACCAACCCCATTTTAAACCCATTTCGGACCAAAATTCACCGAAAAAAATATTAATGAATTTTTTTTACAGCATTTCCAGGCATACTCAAATGGCAGAAAAGACTGTGGTTGACTATACGCACGTTAATAAATATGCGTACGAACACAAGTCCCGAGGAACGTTCAAAGAAGATCGAAACCGAGAAATTCATTCAGGACGACGATTATATGTTTGACAGCAGAAATTATTACATCAAAGGAGTAACGTTCAATCTTGTCAAGTCGCAGCAACTCAGTGTTGCTATTTCAAAAATGCAAGGACTCACAAACAGGTGAATAGATTTTGAAAAAAATAAGAAAAATTAATATAAGGAAAGAAATCATTAAGAGTCACAAAATTCTACATTTTGTCGATGGAATTTTTGTTTTTAATTGAATTCTCATAATGCAAATGCGTTACCCTATTTATTTTTAGCATAAGAAAAGTGTCGAAGAAATGTTTGACGCACAGTCGAGAATACGAGAGAGCATTGGCAACGCAAATAATAATGCTCGCTCCTCTGGCCCCGCAATTTGCGTCAGAATTATGGTCTGGATTTTGCTCAGCCCCTTATCATTTGGCGGACGACGACACGAGTATACGCAGAGATCTGGACGTTCTCGATCAAAAATGGCCGGACGTAGATATGAAATACAACTTGGATTTGGACGTATTTGTGAGTTTTCACTAATTTATTTATTTAACATTATCAATTATAAAATAATTCATTAAGAATATATAATCCCTGAACTTTTTACCTTTTCCAGGTCAACGGTGAGGAAATATTTTCTCTGAAGGTACCTCGTTACATCCTTGATGAAATGAAAATCGAAGAAGCTTCGAGACTGGTCACCCAGTCGCCCAAATTTCTCAGCTATATCGCTGATCGTCCGATTAACGACTTCAAATTTCATTCAGAGGCAGGCTGTGACGCGAGCATCAAATATCGCATTTCCAAAATCCCCAGAAGCAAAAAAACCAAAATTGCCAATTAAGTTGAGTATCGCATAAACGAATTTTCGAAAAAATAAAATAAAAAACAAAAATAACCTCACCCAATATCAACTTCGCCGTTGTAACCGTTGTGTTTGATGGTTTTGAGAAATTCTATATAGTACGAGGGAAATTCGTTCTCCACGGCTCCTTTTATTATCGTGTCTCTACATAATGTTGAAAATATTTTTTAAATATAATATTTCACAGAAAATTAATCGATTGAAAATTAAGGGGGGTTCGTGCTTTCGAAAGTGAGGATTTCAGGTATTTTTTAGGAATTTATTTCAAATAAGATAAAATATTTATTTGTTTGGGATTTTTGTGATAAATTAAGGCGCGTTTGAATTACATGTGAGAATTTTATGACAATTATTGAACTTGGTGGCAAAGTTATTAATTGGTATTACTGGCAAATACCGGCTGTAATTATTTGACACGGATTACAATTTTTTTTTTTCATAAGTCAATGATATATCGTCACGGGTAAATCTGAAACAGCACGAAAAATTGGAAAATTGTGAAAAGGACACAGCTTCAAAACCAAATGTTCATTTTTTTGCATTCTTTTCACTAAAATCTGGTTGAATTGAAGAAATTGAAGGAAATTTAAGGTTTACTAACGACGATAGATGATTAAAATAAAATTTGTAATCTGTCAGATAATTTCATCAAGTATTGAAAAAATGCTCACACATAGTTCAAATTTGCCTCAAAAAATTATAAAACTTTCAATCAAATAGGTGTTATATTTTCTTTGAAATGAATTTCTAAATATTACCAAAAATTTTCATGTTGTGAACCCCCCTTGAAGGAAATTTATCACTGAAATCCTACAAATAAACTTGGGAAGGCCTTCGTTCTTCAGGTAACGAGGACAGCACACAAAATTCTTCAGGATTTGTGCACTGTTGATAAACCCGACAGTCCCTCATGCTGTAGTTTGAATCTTCCACTTTGACCTTCATAGGAAAATATATTTTTTCGTCCACTCCCTCCTGTTTGTCCAGTTTTGGCATATCTTCGTCATCTATTATCCACATGACGCCCCATACGTGAGAATCTTCCATTGGCACTATCGTAGCTGACGCACCGTGCCATCTTTTGGATTGAGTATTGAAATCTAGTCGAAAACCCTAATAACATTTACTTATGATTTTCTTATCACTTTCATTTATTAGTCAATGTAATCGTCTAGCTGCAGTCACATTTTTAAAGTTAAAGGTATAACTTGCGAAATGTCCTACTAATGTTGATTGTTGTATTTCATAGAAATATCAGAACTTATAAAGTAATACTAAAAATGCAAAATATAAAGTTTAAAGTTTCAGAAATAACAAAATTTCAGTTTCTCTTAATGTTCACTTTTACTTTTTTTAGCTAAATCTTCTCAGCAGTCAAATTCTTAGTTTTTCTTGACAATCTTTGTTGCATGGTCTTTTGTAATTACGAACTTTTGCAACAAAAATCTGTAGAAAAGTTTTAAAATTATCATGAGAAATATTACATTTTGAAGTGCCTCGATTAGACTCGTGTTAAACAACAGAATCTTCATTAGAAATATGTCAAATCTGGAATGATGAATTCTTATTAAATTTTTACGTAATTAAATAGCAAAGTCCTGAAAAACTTTATAGAAAAAATACTTCGGCAAGAAAACTACCGTAAAAAATTGCTTTTTTATAAATTTTTATTGTTTATTTATCCTCGTTATAAATTTTATTTCCTCAGAGAAAATATATATTCTTTGAAACTTTCAACGATAAATTGATTTTTTTTTTTTTTTTTAATTAACGTGTAGGAATTTTTTAAAGTTTGTATACCTTCAATTTTCCAATTCCAAATTTCCTTGCACTCGGGTTGTTAATTCGTATACGCTTTTCCGACATATTACTGCCGTAAGCAAAATACGAAAATTTAGTAGACGTCCAGGGCTTTCTCAAAGTAACTAACGTTTTTGCATCCATTTCAATAATTCTTCACTGTATTTTATAATATTTCATTGATCTTTCGAGTCAAAATATGAACACTGCTTTTTTTTTTTTTCGTCGTTTCGTTGTAACAGAGAACATAGATTTACAAATTTACATGGAAGCACAGGGCCCATGTTAACTTTTGGCATGGAAAAAGTAATTCCACTTTTGAGCTGTAGAGCGCGCGGCGATGTATCGGTGTGCCCCACACATTCGAAGCATCAGCTGACCCCCACTCTCATGTTATCTCGATTGCGCTTATGCGCAAGTAGCCATAACTCTGTCTCGCTCGCTCTTATATCAGCGGTATGCTTGAAAGCGAAGAGGAAATAGCACGCTGGCGGTCCGTGGATCAAGTCCTAGTGTTGGACAGTTTTTTTTATGATTAATTATTGTTCGATTAAAGTGAATCATTTTTATTTATAATAGTGAGTTGTTATTGTTAAAACTGATTATTTGTTATAATTGACAGAAAAATAAGTATTGGGGCGAACAAATGTTTTGACCATTTACTTTTTCATTTAAGCTAATGATTTAAATTACGCAGTGTCTAGTCGTCCGGATACCGAGAAAATGTTCCGTTACATTTGAAAAAACTTTGAATATTCCCCACTATAGTTGAAGGAAACTAAGTATTCCCCGCTGTAGTTATAAATTTTCATTCATTTCTCATCCATCAAAATCCATTGAGAATCATTTTCCCGGACGAATTATATGCGATTATTCGTCCAGATATAAATGAAAACTATCATAAATTGTATATCCGAATGGATTACGTACAAATTACGTACGAGGGAGTTTCAATATACCATTATACTGTAGAAAAGTTAATTAGAAAAGTTAAATAAAACAATTATAATCGCATTCACGACAAATATCTGGACGAATACCAGTCTTGTATTCGTCCGGTATCCGGACGGCTAGACACAGCCTTTAAATTATGCTGATAAAAACAACGTGGATGATTGAAAATATGGAAGAAAAAAAAAATTTACCATCGGGTTTCGAGCCACGGAACATCACCAAGATTTGCATCTTACACTAACATGCAACAAATGAATTTACTGAGTTTCCTAAGTGCACATATATAAATTTGTCTGGAATGTTTTTTTTAATTTTTTTCACAAACTTCTTGGAAATTCATTGGACCAATAAATCGTTCTGTCGAAGTAAGATGTCCAAATATTTCATTAATATGAGAAATATGTCCAATAATAATAGTAAAATATTTTTTGCATTCAGTAAGCGTCGCTTTATTAAGTAGATATGCTCACCTACCTTATATTTTTCAACTGGACTCGCTCTTAGCTAATATCAATCAGCATGTAAGCATGTAAAGCGTTTGTAGTGGGTTATTAGTAGTAACATAAACCATAAAATGAGAAACCAAAGCAGGTGATTGATATTACTCGACGAAAACCACGTGAAGGTGGCGAGTATTTTCCCTCAGAATGGGAAGGAATAATGGCCGGTTTTTCTTCTACTTCCAACGAACTGATCAACAAGTTTTTCGATGGTGAAAAGACCGACCATAAGGAATAAGGTAGGGTAGGGAAAGGGAGATCAATGAATTTAATTGGAAGAAACGAACAAAACGTAGAGTTTAAAGTGATTCGCGAATTGATAAAAAAGGAAAAATATTCCATTCGGAAGATAACGAACTATACGCATTTCAAAAAACTGTATTTAAGAATTCGAACATTTTCCAAAAAATGCGCTTCAACTGTGAGAAACTTTTAAAATTGTGCGGTTTGGTTTCGCGAGAACGTTGCTGTTTGTCCGTTTTCTATTTGTTTGCTACATCCCTCATGTCACGGGATATCCACTTGAGATAGTTAAAAAGGTGTGTGCGAACGAACAAATCTACGATAAAAAAATCGCGGTGGTCTTGACAGTCATCGTTTGTCAGCCAGAAGTCACGGTTGGTCGCTGTCAATGTTTCCTGCACGCATTGTCTGAAATATTTACCAATGCCGACTTCATGTGCGTGCAAAGAAAATTCTTTTTGGAACCGTCTGTAAGCAGCAACTATCAAAGTGTGAAACTTGTCGACAGGAGCTGTCAAATATCCAAGTTCGTGTCCGTCAGCAGTTTTGTACGCTTTGAAAAAAAAACTAAAAGTTGAACGTTTTTTTCGAAATTCTGGTTACTTTTAACAGAAAGTTCTTTGCATTTCGCACATTGAAACTTTTCCAGACATTGATGGAGCAGGTAACCAGAAATATAATTCATCGTGCATTTTTCAAGGGTCACTTGGGCAGTTTCCTGTCCTGTCTCTGTCGGTGTCGGAATAGTTTGATCTGTTTCGTCGTCCTCAGTCGTGTCGATTTCACTAATCAAATCATCTGTGATCACATCCTTATTACTATCAACAATTTTTTCCATCGCGTCGTTTCCAGGAACTAGCAAACCCGATTTTTCGCTAGCCATCTCGTGCGAGCGTTATTGCAGAGTGAATTATTTACAATTACCTTAGAGCGGCTATCAAAGTAGCATATTGTTCGATTGATACTTCGTCCATCGAAATAGAAACTGCAAGTTATCGAAATACATCCAGCGTGTTGTGATGGATCTATCTCCGCAATATTTATTATACAAAATTCGCTTATCTTTATGACTTAAGGAGGTTGTATCGATATTTATATGACATGATACGAAAAATACATTATATTTGATTATTCCAAGTTAATGTATTGAAATTTGGTGTGAATCTTCTTGAACAGCATTTAATTATGTGTGAAAAATTTGGAGAGGTTTCACTGCCTGGTAATCGAGATATTCATTGTTGAAAATGACAAGTTTAACATGGGCTCTTATGGAAGCTTTCAAAAAATTGCGAACTTCAACAATAAATATCTCAGTTTTGAGACGGTGAATCATCGGCATATTCCGCCAAAATTTTAATACTGTCTTAACGCCTTACATACGTCCAGCAGCGCCTAAAACACGCTAAAAGAAAAACTGTTTTTAGAAGAGATAATAATAGAAATTAATAAAAATAATTTTTACACATTGTTTATTAGTATTTAAACTTTATAAAAAAAATTATTTCATTTTTTTTTTCAAAAATTACAACATAAAAAATCACGTTTCCCGAAGCACTATGAAAAAAAAGTTGCTCCACGGTCTGCATCATTTCTTCTTGAAATGCTAATGGATCTGCAAAACGTAAAAAAATTCTTGTAAAATAAAGTTGTAGTTATAGTCTGTCGAGCCGGATTTTTGAAATTCGAAAAATTTTGGCAATTTACGGCAGTTTAAAAAAAAGTGTGCATTTTGTGTCATAAATGTCACACTTTAATTATGTTTATAAAATTTTTTAATCACAACATCAAAAATCCGACTTGACAGACTATAGAGAAAACAATTTCGAATATTTAAAAAAAAAAAGCATCAAAAAATATTAAAAACTGTATGAGTTATCATGCAGACCGTGCCAGAAAAAGTAGTTTTGAGAAAAATGCATTTAAAGTTTCAAGTGCGTTTCACTCGAGACATCTACCTGCGCGCATCAGACTCTCGTTGGGCATTCACGTTTTCTACAATAACTTTCAATCTATGGGGAATTTGTACAATCGACTTACACAGAAATACGCCTAAAACTATAGAGAATAATAATCTGTAAAAAAAAAAAATCGATTTTTTGAAAATTCTGGACGTATGTAAGGCTTTAAGCTTTCTATTTACAAAATTTTATTGTGTAAAGTTGGAAAATAATTTTTTCATAAGAAACGATAGAACCTCCTTAACTACATACCGTTCGATATCGTCACGAGGAAATCGGTGGAAGCTCAGATCAGGCCTTTTCAGTGAAGAATTACCGCATCCGTTGTAGGCACAATGGTTATGTCTAGGCATTGTTAAATAGTAACACTCACAAAATTTAATAAGAAGCAGAAATATCGTAGAAAGTAACAAAAATTTGCGATCAGTGCACAAAAGAAAGAATTTATTCGTCAAAGTCAAGCACATGCTATGCGGTCGGAAGAGACGCTTCGCAAATATTCACGATAGATTGTTGCTCTTTCGTGGAAGTGTGGAGGTAGTAAAGAACAGGCAGCAAGTGGGGGTTGACACGGGTGCGAGAAGGATAGAGCGAAAACAAATCGATTTTTGAGGAAAAGCAAAACATGAACATTTAGGTGAATTTAAAAGTCCGTTACCCTTTAATTTTTTGTATCAATTCAATAATGCATGGAATTCACTTTATAATATTCGTTCACAACCACATTTTTTATTGTGTATAATATTTTTTTGTACGAATATTTTCGCATTTTATCATTACATAAATAAATGATGCAATCAACATATCTTTTTAAAAAATATTTACATTGAAATACTTCAATCAATGCTAATTTCATTAATAATTTTAAAACAATTTTTTTTATCTGCCATCCTTGACATTTTGCAAATATTGATTTTTTTGTGATAAAGATGCCGATCGCCTACAAGTAAATCGGTTGAACGAGCATTTAATAAAAACAGTCCAGCTTTTCTTTGCTCTTCATATGATTAATTTTTTCCATTTTCCTCCGAGTTTTAACATTTTGTTTATTGAAAATGAATTTGAACATTATTTGAACGGATAAGCTTCAGCTATTGTTAGATTTTTTACAAGTTTGGCTTTTTATAGTTGTAGCAGTTTCATCTTTCATCAGATATTAATAATTATTTATTTGGCAGAACGATAAGTCGCAGCGTCAAACTTTTGTTCAATTTTTATTTTTAATCACAAATTTCATCATTTTAAGGGTATGGGTCAGTCGGTATCTCGCCATCGTGAGTGCGAGAGAGATAGTTGCAAATGGGTGGGAGTAAGATTTTCGAATGATTAAAACATGGAACGGCTAAAACTGCGAATTTTTAAATTGAAGAATAGTAGTATGCAGACAGATTAATTCTACTATAGCCTTTATGCTGGACATAAAAAAATGAGAAATTAAAGAGTTGGAAGTACATTTACGTCAAAAACAAAATATAACAGTAGACCAAATGACGAAGGCTGGAATAGCGATTTTACAAAAGTTCGACTATTACGCATTCGAGTCGTCAAATACTGAAATCGGCAATATTATGAATATTCACAATTTCAAATATATTTTAACATAAGACAAAATATTAATGTGGTCTAAATAGCGAAACATCAGAAAATCGAATGGTCGAAATAGCGAGAGCCTCTGGGCTGTAAAGTATTGCTTGTCATTCTTCGTGCTTCACAACGTTCGCTATTCTGTGCTTCTAATTTTTAGTCATTCGAAAAATTCATTTTCGAATTATTCATACTATATATTTTAGTCTCTCAATAAAAGAATTGCTCTCCATTTCGAATTTAGAAAATATAAACTTCTTACATTAGGATAATCTACATTATCTGCATTTGAAGTATAGACAGTCTGAATATATATTTTCGAATAAATGCGAGATCAAAGAAAAAATATTACATCAAATACGCATTCAACTTAATATACTATCGAAAAAATAAACTTCGAATTTCTTATTTTTCGTTAATCGAATGTTATGAATACTATAATATCGAAATATTAACCGTTCTACAATTTGGTTATCCTACATATTAACCCCCACCCGTTGCAAATTTCGAAAGTGAAATTCTTCGACACGGTTTGACCGATTACAAAAAGGCCCTGTCAGCCCATTTTTGCCATCGTCCTGCGTGGGCTGACAGAGCTATTTTGTAATCGGTCAAACCGTATCGCAGAATTTCAACTTCGAAAATTCGAGGTGAGGTTAGGTAACTGATCCATCCTCTTAACGAGTACTAAATCAGTCTGGTCTTTTGAGTTGATGACAAAAAAAAGAAATAGAACGGAAATTGTGATGTAAAAGTGATTGCGAAAAAAACATTCGCCTAAAATTTTTTTTTATGCGAGGAGCCAATATACTACGATATATTGTTTCCATCAATAATTGTGGTTATATCGTGAACGACACATTTCTCGGTCTCAAAAAATAATCTTTCAATTCGGAAAAAAAAACGAAAAAAACCGACACGCCGGAGGTTTGATCAGTGAACCTTTGCATTAGTACATTTCGACGTTCTGAACGTGACTTTCTTTTCTTTTTTTTTAAGTTATTTTTATTAAGTATAAAATGCCATACATGTTTTTGGTTATTTTACGCACTTGTAAACTTTACAAACAAAGCGTATATTATTATTTGGTGAGTATCATAAACTTTAGGCCATTTAATGGGCATCTCTAAATTTTAATAATCTCTGGTAAGTATAAGAAAAATATATCTATGTTCTTTGTTGGATTATACAAAATATCACAGATTTATTTGGCGTGGAAAAAGAAGGAGAAGATGAATTGATGGCTAAGTAAGCAAAAAAACCACGGTTTTGTTGCTTCTAGTAAAATTATGCATGTTGCAGATAAATAACATACCGGGTATGTTGTATTATCTTATTTTGTTTTTATTTGTTTCTTTTTTTTTATTTTTTTTTTATATTTATTATGTCGCTTGGCGGCATTATTGTTATAATGACGAGATAGAGTCGTGAGGTGATAAAGCCTTTTAATTATCTTTTCCTTTTTCTTCTCTTTTTTTTCCTATGAGGTCGGATATTCGCCACACTCAGTCTCAATAAGTTGATATGTACCGCTGTATTGTCTAGCCAGAAGTTTTTTTCGTCTAACCTATGGTCGTCGAATTTGACTACTCCTGGAATGGTCATATCATATAGAGTGTTATGTCTGTTGATGTTCATATGATTGTATGTAGCAGGTAGACTATTATTAGCTGCATGTCTTTTCCAATGCATAAGTATATAGGAATATTATCATGATCTTGAATAATACCAGCACGATCGTGTAAGATGAAAGATTGTGGTTGAACATATCCCTTATTTATGGCCGTGTTAGTTAGTATTGGATCTGGAGTGCTGAATTCTTTTATTGTGTTATTGTCAGAGAGTATTGTGCTGGCATAGTAGTCTCTGGTGATTCTGATGATAAAATTATCGATGCGTGGGATGTTAGCGATATTATAAACTATATATTTTTTTACTCTGTGTTGGTATTCCGAGGTTCGTGATCTATGTAAGAACAATGCAGCTCGTAGACAATTTCTTTCGAATTTCCGGAGGTTTTCGGCCTGAACTGCACCCAGATTCCACATTACTGGGGCAGCGAAGGTAATTATTGGTCTTATTAAGGTTTGATATATAATTAATTTCGCTGTTGGAGTTATGAATTTATTGAACATTAGACTTGATAGAGAGTGTAACCTCCTTTTCGCTTTTTCTAATTGTGTCAGCCAGTGTTTATTACCTCTGACAAGGTTATCAAGGTTGATACCAAGGTATTTGATCAAGTTTTTTGTTGGGATAGTTACTGGCTCTCTGGTATCCGGGTTATGGGTAACAATAGTGAATTCATTTTTGAGAATACGGTCTGCAGGACGCAAATAACAATTTATGCGCCGAAATAGAATTGTTTCACATTTTGTTCGATTAATTCTCAAATTCCAAGTTGAGTAGCAGTTATTAATTTCATTTACTAAGGTCTGTAAAGTGTCTTGGATATTTGATATGTTTTCGCGGCCACATAAATTATTAAATCGCTGCGTAGGCTATTGAGTGTGTGTTGTTATTGCTCTCCAGGTTAAATGCATTTAGAATATCACAGGTGAATATATTAAACAGTATGGGCGAAGTGACCGTTCCTTGTTGAAGTCCTTCTTCTATAATAAAGTTTTTTGTGGACTGATTGTTTCCATCCCATACTATAAATTTACGTTCACGTATCATATCCCATAAGATTCTACATAAATGTAGCGGGAACTGTTTTTTCAGCAGTTTGTACATGAGACCATTAAGCCAGACGGAGTCAAATGCTTTTTCACGATCTATTAATGTGGCGCCTATCATATGACCAGAGGCGAGATACCCGTTCACGTCTGAGAGGAGCTTGTTTATTGCGTGTGTCGTGGAGTGTTTGAATCTGAATCCGTATTGTGTGTTAGGTATGATATTTCTGGGGATACAGTGGTTTAGGATGACTTTTTGAAGAACAATTTCGAAAACTTTACTGATTGCGACCGTTAGACTTATTGGTCTATAACTTGCTGGATCCGATGGATCTTTGTTTTTTTTCAATATTGGAAAAATTTTTGATAATTTCCAGGATTTAGGAAAATATTGAATATTTAAAGCGTGGTTAAATAGTGTTGTGTAATCTTAGACGATGCGTGCAGGGAGATGCTTGAGAACTATGGGAGGTATATTATCTGGACTACTGGATGATTTGTTAGGCAGTTTGTTCAATATGTTTTGTATTTATGGGATAGATGTGAAAAATATTCTGTATTCGTTTGTGGTAGGTGGAATATGGGCTTTGTTGTTATCGTTAAAAATAGTAAGTGTAGAGTTGTTTTGTTTGTAAGTTATGATTTCATTATTAAAGGAATTGATTTTATTGTTGACGATTTGACATAGTCTGGTGTCCTGATTGTTAACTTGTTCATAGTGTGCTCCGATGATGTTCAATATGTCTGTTGGGGCTGTAATGATATACTTATTTGTGTCTATGTTCAGCTTGTTGTTATCGATATTTGCTTTCTGTATTAGGTTATTGTTGGTATTAATGTGTATGGATTGAAGTTGAGTTGGAGTTTTTGGCCTGAAAATGGATTGATTTTCGGGAAAAATTTATCTGAATTGCGATGATCAATTTTTGAATAAATTTTTTTCCAGTATTTTTCAATGTTTGTACGAAATGTTCTTTGATAAGCTTTTTAATATTGTTGAGGAGCGATTTAATCGTTCTCGAGAGTAGTGATAAGCATTACGGGTCATCTCTTTGTCTCTTGTTGAGAGCTGTCAAGAGTTTTGTCTTATGCTTTTGTAATTTAATAATAGTTCTGTTGAAATAAATTGATGTGTTATTTTTCGGGTTGTATCGCGGGACACATTTGTTGATTGTGTGGTTAATGTGTTCTGTGATGTTGAGTAGGTATTTATCTATTTCACCAGAGGTGAGATTGATATTATCCGGTGGGCTTGTGTTATAGCTATCATTAAGTTCGTTTGCGAATTTAGTCCAATCGGTTGCTTTAAATACGAGTTTGTGCGTTTCGCTCTCGTTTCGGTTTCCAATATGTAGATTTAAAGTATCGATCGTGAAAAATAATGCATTATGATCGCTGTCAAATGGTATTGTTTGTAATTTGTGTGCGAATAAGTTCGTAAAATTGATTGAATAATCCGCAATGCAAATATCTATGCTGGTTTGTGAGGGTGTGTAAGTAGGAGTACTAGGAGAGTAGATTCTGTTTCTGTAAATAAGAGAGTTGTTATTATCCCAATCGTATAGGTATCTGCCTCTAAGATTCGCAATGCGATCGCCATATGCGGTGTGTCGTGCATTGAGATCTCCCGCAATTAAATATTTGTTGTTTGGATTGTGGAGATTCAGTTGTGCAAACAGAAAACTCAGTTCCCTCACAAATATTTCTTTAATGTTTGTACTGTTTGTTGCGTAAATGCTTATAATATAGAAATTCTTTTTGTTTCTATTAGAATTGTTGCTGAGGTTGAGTTTTACGATTGTGTATTCAAAAATGCGGTTGTTTTCAGAGCAAGGGTGTTTGCTAATGGAGTATGGTATGGGTTTTTTGCAAAAGATGGCTGTGCCGCCGCCTTTTTTAGGTGGTGGCCTATCGGAGCGAATGATATTAAGGTATTCCTTTCACGAACTCGAATATTTGACAATTCACGGATTTTTTTGTACACAAAAGTAAAAGCACATCCCAGTCCACTGTAAAAATATCGAGCCAGGTTACCGAACCTTTAGAAAAGAATTATAACTTTGAAAATCGTCTAATTTACACGACACTTTATAAAGATGACCTGTTGCTCACATTTCTATTTAATAATTCATATATTAAATAATGATAGATGTTTGATATAAAGTGTCTTGTGGTAAATTAAATTTTAAAGATACCGTAGCAACGATAAAAACAGAGAGTCACCGGACGTTTGAAGAAAATATTCACGATAGAACTTGAAAGAATGTGATCAGCAGACGATTTTTCGTAGCCATGACGTTCAAGAGGTTATGTTATCTTCGACAGTTTTTACAATATTTTTAACGCTATTCTTGTTTTTGCCCGTTACACATTGGCTCACATTTTTACCAATGTCACTGCGTACTTTATACGTATTTTCACTCATATTTCACTATTTTTTTAACCAAATACAATAAGTCCAGCTTCTCTCTTTGACAGTGCAGTTGTTGACGTTTGTAGCTCTCCAAAAAATATCAAAAAGTTTCATAATTTACACAATTAAGCTGAAATTTTCGATTTATGTTTACAGTTCGGACTAATAATTGGTTATAACTTTTTTAAACAAAATGCAGCCTAATTTATGAAGAAATGTGGAGGGCCCTGCTTATGCGCCCAAAAAATACGTCCCTCCGCGAAAGGAATACCTTAAACTCCGGAACAGTGATTTTGTGTGTTGCATTTAAATAAGTTTCGGAAATTAGAGCGATGTCTACATTGTTATCTATTAAGAATTTATGAAGATTATACCTTCGATGATGTGTGCGAATTGAATGGACATTGATCGCGGCGATATTGAGTTTACCAAGAGTTAGGATGTCGGTGGTTGTTGGAGCTGTCCTTGGTAATGTCGGTGTAACTTCGCCAGGTTTTTTTTTTTTTTTATGCGGAGTGAATTTGGAGTCCCATTTGTTCGAATAATATGTCAATACGGTTTTTATTGACGTTTATCTGCGTGGCCAGTTGTGCGATGCTGTCTGTGATGGTGGAGATGATGTCTCTTCTCAGTTCGTTGATCCAGATAGGTAGTGAGTTTGGATGATTCATGTTTTGAGTGCGTTGGTTATAGTGTTGTTGTGGTTGGTTAACTACTCCATTGTTTGAAGTAATATGTGCGAATGTGAGATTCGGTGAAATTTTTCTGTCTGTATGGACGGCGCTACTTATGACGTTTTGGATTTTGTTATTTTTCAGTTCTCTTGTTCGTTTCCTAATGTATTTGTAGTAAGGACAGCCGCGGAAGCTGGCTGGGTGTCCAAACTGTTCGCAGTTGACGCATTGTAGGAGTTCCTTGTTCGACTCGCTCTGAACGTGACCAACACGAGATCTGGGATCGATTCAGTATTTATTGATCTTATTGATTAGAATGGCTTGATATCTTGGACGAATTGTTTAAAACAACATTATTTAACGTTACGTGGAAATTTGTTTTTTTTTCTGTGAAGTAAAATTGTTAATTTTTTTGCGATCATTTTCAGAATGATGCAATGTCTTTAGTAATCTGGGGAATAATTAAAAAATGATTTATTAGTTATTTCAATAAATATTTATTCAACAAATAAACGAACAATAAACTGAAATTCAGGATCCATGCATTTTTTATGTTGCAAAAGGTTTTTATATTGCAAAATTGGTTGGGGTCCGGCATCAGGTTTTGCATTTGCATCGAGACCCCAAGCGAAAACACTCGTAGGTGCAAGCGAGGACGCACTAGTACCCCAAGCATGGCTAAACACTTGGGTGCGAGCAGAGAGTGCGCGCTATGACCTCAGCGTCAGTGTTTCGTTCACACAGATATCAAACAGCGCTACGGTGGCTGGGGTCAGCACTAAGCAGACCCCAGGAAAACCGGGCCAAGTGCGCCCATAAGCCCTGTGCTTCCATGTAAATCTATGTTCTCTGGTTGTAAATTATCTTAATTAATAATCGTGTTACTGGCTCAACTGACACGAGTTTGTTTTGTGTTTTGTCGAGTTGAATTCCCGTTTGTAGTTTGTGCATTAAATTAATACATGAAGCAAGGTTTCCGAAAGAGTTAAGAAAAATTGCGAAATTGTTCTGCACGAAAACTGCGCAACGAAGTTCATTATTTCGCCACAAGCGTCGCTTACGCGGTGACATTCAGATTTTGCGCGATAAATCTTGTAGAATTTTCTTCGTATTTTTTAAAGGTTCTTTTCGTCGTTATATAATTAAAGATATGGAGTTTAAAAAAATCAGTGTCAGGTAAAAGAAATTGTACTGTTGAAACAAGATTTTTTTGGTCATTTTGAATTTTTTTTTTAAGTATTGGAATATATATTTATACATTCACTGAGATCGTTTTCGGAAACCTCGTTCGATCTCCTCTTTTGTTTTTCCCAGTGTTTCTGGCAAAACTAATGCAACGAACAGTGTTGCTAATAGAGAAAGTGCGCAATATGTATAAATCATAACCACCGGACCAAATTCCGCGAGACTCGGATAAATTTGAACAGTCGCAAAATTGTAAAGCCCGGTGAGGCACGTTGTCGTAGGTCCTAAAATGTTGACGTATCTCGTCGGAAATAGTTCACCGATCATTGCCCATGGTAGAGCTAGAAATCCGAAAGAACCGGAAGCCTGAAACAAATAAATAACAATTCATTTAAATAATTACAGAAAATAATATTCATAACAATCATTTTATAATAAAAATGTAATGATGATTAATTTTTTTTTTATATCTATATAAAAAATTAAATATAGTTTATTATTATTTACTATTTATCAATATTAAAGACTTAAAAAATAATAAATTTTTATTTATTATTATTTATTATTTATCGATATTTAAAACTAACCACGAATACGAAAATACAGATAAGTGGAATTTGTGAATATTGTGTATTTTCGAAAAATTGATTGTACATTCCAAGCCCAGCGAGAGAAATCGTCATTCCACATCCGGAAATCAAAGCTACAGGTCTCCTGCCCAGTCTGTCGTGAACAAAAAAAATAACGGCTCGTTTGTGGTTATAAATAAAATAAAAAAAATTTGTAACGATTATTTTCATACCTGAAACTCGTTAGAACGAGGCAAAAAGCTCCACCGATTTGTACGAGTCCAATAACAGCTGTAATTAAATAAGGATCACTCGCAGAACCGGTTTTTTCAAGAAGATCAACCGTATAAGCCATGAGAACGTAAATCCCGCAAAATTGTTGAAAAAAAAAGAAAACATTGAGAATAACAAGTGGTTTCCAGATTTCGGGTAAACCAAGAGTTTTAACAAATTTTTTAATCCTTCCGGAAACTCCCAAGTCGTTTCGTAATTCGTTTCTGAATTTGTACGATTTCACCGACTCTTTTTTCCCGCTCTTTTCATTATCGACAGTCGGTAATCCTGTGCTATCGTGGCTCGACATTTCGATCTCGTATTTTGGTTCGTTGTATCGCAACAAAGCGTCAAATTCGTCTCGAAAATTTGTAGTCTCGTGCTCAAGACTTCGTAGACGTAGGAGCGATTTTCGAGCATCGGCTTCTCGTCCCTTTGTCAATAACCATCTTGGGCTTTCAGGCATCACTGCCAAAGCCAGAACAGCCGATAACGCCGGAACAATTACCGACGACACTGCTACCATTCGCCAATCATTCTAAAAAATGCGATTACAAATTCATTTCTCAAATATTCGAATCAATATTATTTAGGAAACTATTTTCAGATGAATAATTCACTCAAATCATTTGAATACAGTTATCGGACAATTATTAAGTAAAAAAATGATTTCGAATAACTCACTTTTATGATGAAACCTAATAAATAAATGAGCATTATTCCAATTGATATAAAAAGACTGGAGCACGTTGTCAGCATCGCGGTGTATCGTGGAATTGAAATTTCAGCAAGATAGACACACGCTGGTGTTGATGCCAGTCCAGTAGCAAAACCTGACAAAAATTTTCTCTATTATTAAGGGCGAAGCCTCTCGACGTACTTTTGAAAACTCGATCATTTTTTTTTCTCACATAATATTACTATTATATTCCTCTACTATTTTCCATCTTAATAAATGCTAACTAAACTTTTGGTTTGATGCATTTTTTTTTCAAATTTTAATGCATTTTTCTCACAATTCTGTTGAAAAAAAAATGTTTTAAAAATTTTTTAATTCGTTCTAGCGATTTCAAAAAAATTATCCAACCGCATTGACCCTTCTTTCTGCTCTAAAAAGTAAAAAAAATGTTCTTTCTGCTGTTTTTTGAGTTTTTTTCAAACTCCTGACACTTTAAAAAATTTTTTTCAATCCTAAGTAAACGAAGGGCTAGTTTCTGCTTCTGTAATTTTTTTTTGACGTCCCAAAGTGAAGCTATCCCTGGAATCGAAATCCCAAGACATTTTGGCACATCATCTTTAACGCCCCATACAAAAAGATAAAAAAAAATATTGAAAACAAAGATTTGTTCGTGTAGTCGAAGCCTGTAATTGTCACAAGCAAAAAGTTGCATACTAAAAGCAGACAAAATAGTTGAGAAAAAAATAAATTCATCAAAATGTGCCAATTTTTTGTCATTGTAATAGAAATTCTCCCTGAAAGTAAGAAAAAAAAACAAACAAACAAAAAATAGTAACAAATGTTTTCCATTATTTCTGTGAATCATCTAAAATGCTTTTCTTATTATTCTTTTTATTTGAAATATATTATGACTAAAAAGTTATTCATTTATTGAAATTGTTCAAATAAAATCGATTATTGTATTTATTCATGGACAGTAAATCGCTATTATTTATGTTATAAATCAATATCATAATTACCAGTTACGAATCTGCCAAAGAGCAGTTGTGTAACGGTGTAACTGGTTGCAATTATAATCCATCCCACCGAACAAACTATTCCAGAGCAACTAATGGCCGCACGTCGTCCAGCCTTCATGGTGAAAAGACTTACTATGCATCCAACTGGGGTTGATATCATAGCGATCGAGGCTGTAAATAAAATACCATTATTTGAAATCCGATCTACAATATTATTCGGCGAATGAAACTTTTTTTTTATCTAAAATGGTTCAATTTACAAATTTCATTAACAAAATAATCGTTTATGAAATTTCTAGAGTATTATCCAAGATTTAAAATATTTTTACATTTAAAATTTATATATAAAACACAGATTTTTAATTGTATTTAACCCTAAAACCCCACAACGGGGTATAATTCGATACCCCATGAAAATGCCAAATTTCCTTCCCGAACAATTTTTTTTAAATCATTCCTTTCGTTTTATAGAGTTTTCACCATTAAATATTTATCGAATGCGACTTTATCATGTACCATTCTCTTCGCAATGAAAAAACGAAGAGAATGGTATATAATTAATCTTATTATCGTATACGAGGAACATTTTATACTGAAGAGAAGATTGAGGTAATTATTTAGCCCAATGTGGGGTTTACTTTGGAAAAAATAGATCGTGGGCTTCTAGGGTTAAAATTATCATCATCAATTTATAAATTTTATACACAAAATAATAGTTTATTTAATTTCTAGAATATTATCGAACGTGTAAAACATTTTGACATCGAAAATACATTATTTATATTGAAAATATAAATTTTTAATTTTTTAAATATACGCAAAATCGTAATTTTATAAATCGAATAAATAAAATCGTTGCTCGTTAAATGTTTACAGTATTATCGAAATTAAAATACATTTATTTGACCGTAAAATCCACTGTTACAATTTTTCAATTATACATAAAATTTTCAATTTACAAATTCAATATTAAAATTGGAGTATATCGAATGCGAAGTACATTTTTTCATTGAATTTTTTCATTACATAATAATGTGCTGTACGCCACTGAATCGTAAATTTTTAAAATATTTTTGATATATTTCTATTGTTATAAACGTTCGAATACTTTTATTTATTTATTAAAAGAGTTTTTTTTTTAAATAACGTTGTTTTAGAAATGTTAATATCATTTCGATTGAAATAATATGACTTGCAAAATGTTATTTAGGGATTTTAATTCAATAACAAATGAATGATTTATTTTTTCAATAACGAATTTAGACTTACCAAACCACGTGGCCTCATTTTCACTCAAAACTGGTTGGGCAGTAGAGTTTTTGAGCAACGGGAGAGCGATGGCGGAATATCCCATGCTCATGCCGGGTCCCAGTAGAGAAGAGACCGCCAAAACTCCATAGAGGAACTGAAAAATGAGAGAGTCCATTGACGATCGTAAACGAACGATATTAGACAGTAGGCAATTCAAGATTGTGCCATTACGAAAGATTTTTGCATCGGCTATGCGTTCAATCTCCCTCTTTTATTCATTCTGTTACGTGCATCTTATCGAACTATACGCAAAGACACTAGACGTAACGCGGTTCGTCCTTCGTGTGTATAAAATAAATAAAAAAAAAAAACAACGGAAAAAAAATCCACATAGTTCCACCACCTTCGTAACAATAATAATAATAATAATGCAGCTCGAAGATCATGGCGGTTTGATCACCATTAAAAACCTACCTGAAAAACGATCTGTCGCTCTGGACGGCATCCATTCGAGGACAGCATCTCTCCGGAATCACTGGAGAATATCGAATTTTTCAAAATTTGTCTTATTTCTACTATATTTTATTTATTTATTTAATTAGTTTTCTGTGAATATTTATATCGTGGCGCGATAAGCCTGGGGCAGACGGAAATTTCGTATCCTATTTCCCTTCGAACGATCAGAGCTCTGATTTATAAAGTCGGTAATCGATACAGGTGTTGGAAAAAAAGTGTTTAAACCACAAATTGGTGAATGAAAATTTCTATTTTATTGATCCACGAAGAAACAACGAAATGCAATTACTTTTCTCGAGATATTCGTGTTTGTTTTTTATTAAATTATACACTTTTATACCGTAGGGCTGATTTGTTTAAATTATTACTTTAAGTCGAAGTGTCAGAAGAGTCTCTCAGGCAACATGTTTGTCATGCTCGCGCGATGCAATTCAACCGCAAACTGCACAACGAGCACCTGCTTCGAGAAGAAATTGAAAAATATTTCCGAATACAGGTTTTCCATCAGCAAAATATCTGTTGTGTTTGTAGTATTTATTTACATTAACACATTCTACATATTTCTTATTAAAACTTCACTCATAAGATATACAAAAACTCGTTATTTTCAATAGAAATATTCATTCAGTTTTCTCATGATCGACCTGAAGAATTCATTCGTACAGAAAACTCGTCTCGTCTGTCTCGTGAGTTTGTTCAATCTTTTTTACACGTTTCCCTCGTGATAGCTGTAGATTAACGACGTGCACTCTTCGAGGGCTTCGCTCGGTACATGAAGAATCGCGAATTTACAATCAAATTTCTGCTTCCGAAATTATTTATTGTCCAGGCTCGTGGATATTCAATGATTGCAATTTGTTTTTGATTTTTTTAAATTATTTACATTGTTACATCATTTTAATCACAATTTTTTACGCAAGTATCTAATTACCCGTATTGACATATCCGAGATATCTTCATGATTATTTAACTTTCTATTTTACCGGCGTCCTTTTCGAAACAATGCTCAACGATTGAAATGAAACATCGAGAGTGATAACAACTATGAAAAATTATTATAAGAAAGACAAGGCGTTTAAAATTTAATTCGCCATCAAGGATAACTGCTGTCACATCGTGGCTGACAGCTCGGAGCCTTTTATGATACCGACAAGCCAGAATGATCGCTTCAGGTAACTTTACGCGTCAAATCTTCCAGACATAAAAAAAAGTGAACGAACATTAATCTCGTTTCTTCTTATGTCGCAATTTTTTGGCAAAGAAATGATATTTAAATTCAATTACTTCGATCAATTGTTTCAAAACATTCATTTTGCAACGAACGAATTTTTTCACATAAACAAATGAATGAATCAATAAATGGATAAAAAAATAAGTAAATAAGTAAATAAATCGTTGATTAAACTGAATCGTACGGAAAATTCAAACCTTCGTAATTTATTGTTTGTGAATGTAATTTAGTGGATCCACATTAATTAATTCGATACTCAAATTTTTCAAGGGGTCAATAAGGTTGAAAATACATTGTTTTTTAAACAAATTCATCAATTATTTCGTTCTTACCTACTAAGAGAATTGTTACGTTAATTAATCGTTATTTTTGGAGTAACCATAAATATTCGTGTTGATGTGTGTAGGCGTGCGAAAAAAGTACACGCAGGGAATACAATAAATCGCATACTCTATAATTATGTATATTTTCTCGTTTGTTGCGTAACAATTAAGCGAATAGAAAATCACGTTTATTGCGCGCGATTCTTCGTGGCTTTTAGTTCAGGAGACAATAAAAACTTGGTGAGACGAAACAAATGCCGGATGCAGGATTAATACGAGCCGAGAAAGATGGTACGTACATCGAGATCGCTGCTGTATCAGTTACTTAACACTTATACCTGGTGTACGAACGGATTATAATGCTTCTTAGCAAAGATAAATATTTTACTTTAATTCTTTTTTCACCTATCGATATCACGCATTTTATCGTATTTTTGTATTTAATTTACTTCGGAAAATTTATAATTTTTTAATCAATATAAAGAATAATTTGAGGTAAAATAAAAATTCTCCCGATAATTCATTAAACATTATCAAAAAATTCCAAAAACTTTATTAATCAGTAGTAGTTTATATTTTTTTAATCAATATAAAGAACAGTTTGAGGTAAAATAAGAATTCTCCTAATAATTGATTAAACATTATCAAAAATTTCCAAAAAGTTTATTAATCAGTAGTAGTGGTCCAAATTAATTCATAAAAAGAATAATAATTAACAATAAAAATAACAATAATTATTTATTTTTGAATTTAATTGTAAATAAAATCAATTGAGTCAAAAAATGGGTCTCTTAAATCCCAATCCGATCTGTAATGATATCTTGCAACACCTTAAGCTATCTGTCCCGACCTACATATATAAATATATAGAAGAATTATAGTGGAGTATTCATAGCCTCTTCAAACACTCACATTCATTTTGAAATTCACAGAAACAAATGTATATGTGGCAGATAATAAGTCCCACAATCGGTTAGCGTTACGAGAGAGAGAGGGGACTCTTGTGGGGGATCTTTTGATTACTATTCGTTGATTTCTATGCTTCTATCATTGATATACATGTGTAGAAATAAAACGAATGAGAGAGAGCGAGAGAGAGAGAGAGAGAGAGAGAGAGAGAGAGAGAAACTGGACAAACTTACTCGTTTTTTTCATCGACTCTTTTAACGTTTAATGTTTGTTTGTCAGTCAGTAAGTCTGAGATATCACGAGAGTTTACATGTGACTCTCGGGTTTATGGGACAAGAAAAAACATCAAATTTATTATCTAATTTAAATTTATAATAAAATAATCAATTACATTTTTATAAATGAAAGATCACACGAGTAATTAAGAACTGAAATAAATATTGATTACTATTTCGTCATCGTGATAATAAAATTCGTAAATTCACTCGCATTTTCCAATATGATGATTATTGTCAATCTCTCGTCGACCTTTCTCTCTCGTATCGTTTTTCAATGGTTCATAATCCCTCGAGTGGACTAAACCTTATGGACTTTCAGTTTTTTTTCCTTCTCTTTCATCTCAGAACGACGTGAACTCGCATATCGACTCTCACCGCGTTTGAGGAAAGTATTCAACGAACTTTCATGCAGTCAAGATCTTGCGCTCGTCGACAAAATACACGCATGCGCATGATTTCAAAAGATTCGTGCGGTTTTTCCACGCGGGCTTTTGCTCCCGTACGATAGGCGACGACAATTAATCATCAGAGTTAATTGCATAGTGCACGTGGATTTTCATTAAAAAGAGCCGAATCAAAAACAAATATCAACCAAATTGTTACTTCCACGAACGACAGTTTTTGGGTTTTTACAAAATACTTTCATTTGAATCGAGTCATTTGTAGTTGAAAACAAATTAATTATCTTTTTTAATTAACCAGTACAAATAAAAGTAATCACTGATTAATCATGATGAATGAACACAATGAAGCCGCGGAAATCAAGGTGAGTTTGAAGTTACTTAATATTGTCTTCGAGAATTAATTGTTGCTGGTTTCGTTGATGTTTAATTCATCAATTCTAGACATGGTACTTGATAAAAGCTTTTTTTTTCTTATCATCAACGCGAAAAGATAGATGAAGATATATGTGATAAAAACTAACGATTTATTTCGTCGCTTTACAATCCAAATTTCGTAAACGTTTCATCGTTGCGATTTCGAGTGTTGCCATATTCGTTGGTGGTTGAGTACCCGATTGCAAAATCATTGTAACGAGGAGGCAAATATGTTATCATATTGGGCGAACGAGATAAACAGTTCAGGGATAAATACATATATATATAAATTAATTGAAACTGAGTTTAAGGAAAGAAAAGTTCTTGAACCATGACTCTGAGGTATTATTTTGACACACAGTTTGACAGTTTCATTGTTTATTACGTTATTTTATCCTCGAATGAATATTTTCTTAAAAATTGAAGAAAAAAGTCAAAAAATTTCCACACAATTCGATTACAATTATGCATTTATTTTTGCAGCTCGACTCGAGTCTCGAGGAAAAAAAACGACAGCGGAGAAAGGGAATGATTTATCAAGTACGTTGTATATATGTCTCTTTGTCATCTCTCGTCTCGAAAAATTTCTCTATCATAGCGATACGAGGAAATTTATTTAGTGACAATGGAAGGAGAATTTGCTGAATAATTATAAATATGCCTGATTTATTATTCACTCAGGTGGTCAAGGATTGGATGAGTTATTAATACGTACCTTTCAATTTTAAATATTATTTTTTATTTGCCCATATAGACGATAATAATTTATGTTAATACTAATACTCGGACACAAATATCGTTGATTATTAGCTTAAAATATAATTATATTAAAATAACAACAGTCTCATTATAAATCAGTCTATTCTAGTGCATTTTGCAAGTGCATTAGAATAGACTGATTTATTAAAATAGTGTCTCTCCATTTCTCATTGGCTCCAGAAACTGAGACAAATTTTTATCCGCCTTTATCAAGCATAGTGCGAAGCAATTGACAAAAAAATATAATTTGCGATAACGAACGCGAGAGGGACGTTCGAGATTGACGTCTGAGGGCTACATTCTCCGCGTTTCTCTTTTCAATATTTTATTCGTTTGTTCTATTCTCTTAGCAAAAAGATCACGAAGAGAGATGCTCCACTTAAAGAACCTCGTACAAAATACGTCAATGGCACCTTGATTAATTAATACCGGACAGATGTCTCGTTTTAATTAACGTAAGGCGAAAATAGATTAACCCTGTTACAGACGCCATGCGCCGTAAATTATGACGTTTAAACTTTTTAACATTCAAGTCGATTAATTCTATTTTCGAACGACAAAAAATTCAATCAATCGTAACAACAGTATTACATTACAATCAAAATTTCACTTATCGATTTTTTCAACAAGTTTTTCCAACAGAGAATGTTGGATTAAATACACAAAAACAAATTGTTTAAAAATTTCTATCGCTGTTTTTTTAGAGTCTAAAACGCGATATGGATTCAATGTCAAACAGAGGGTGCTTTGTTCGTAGAATAAAAAATAGATAAAAAGCAACGCTTTCAGTAAAAGTTTTCTAATAATTAAATGAGACTTTCGAGCGATGCGATGACTCATCGGCTTACGATTTAATTTGAAGAAATGGTCCAGTGACACGATGGATACAATTTTATTGTTTTATAGTCTTCAATCGTAGCCTGATGATTCAAAGCGTCAACATTACGTACTCTATTAGGCAGTTCCTTTTTTTCGATCTTTTTCTCCTTCATCTGCTCCGCTTATGCATATTCGCATTGAGTTGTTAGTGAACAGGTAAATTTATATAACGTTTGGGTTCGTTATGAAGATTTCTCGTGTAAAATATTGCTAGCAACACGAAAGACAGAGAGGAAAAAGAGAGAGAGAAAGATTACTGAGTATTCGATTTTGTATTAAGTGCGTAATGTGTACTAAAGATCAAATTTAATTCAATTTTCGGCAGATGTTGATGAGCATTTTGGCGAATATTTCGGTTCTGGGTCCAGCCATGGGTTTCGGCTACAGCGCGGTCGTACTTCCAACACTTCAGTCGCCAGACAGTGAATTAAAGATCGACGTCCACCAGGCATCGTGGATAGGTACAAAATTAATGACCCCGATTTGATAAAACTGGATTTACAACTTTCGATGATCCTGACGTTTGGGAAATGATTATTATTATTTAAAATACTTTCGTAATCCAATCGTTTTACTAATGTTTTTCGACGAAAATGTTGATGTAATTTTGGGATTTCGTTAAAGCCAGTGCAGCTGCGATCGGGACACCTTTGGGATGTTTGTTGTGCAGTTTTATAATGAGACGAGGACGAAAAATAAGTCTCTTGGTGACGTCGAGCTTCTCTTTGGCCGGTTGGCTCATAATTTACATGTCTTCGAGTTACACGCAAATAGTAGTGGGGCGTTTTATTGGCGGAATAGCAACGGGCTTAGCAGCGGTTCCAGCGACTGTTTACTCGGCCGAGGTCGCGTCACCAAAATGGCGAGGGACGATGGTAACGTGGAGCAGCATCGCAATTGCAACTGGAATTCTCATAGTCTACATTTTCGGCTATTTGCTTCAGGTGAACAACCATTTTTCTTTCATTATCTTCCGGAGAATATCAATGCAGATGTATTTAGTGACAGAAAGCGTGGGCGTATTGAAAATCGATCAAAAATCAGATGAAATGAATGAAAATTGATGTGCAGGAAAACTGGAGGCTCATAGCACTCCTGTGCTCTCTCTTTCCAACCGCCGCGATCGGAGTGACCCTCCTCGTAATACCGGAATCTCCAATATGGTTGAAAGAGACCGGTCGAACGGACGAGGCACGTGCGATAATGAAGAAATTCCGAGGTATACCGGTAGCCGTAGCAGCTCCGCTGGAACTCGAAGCGGAGCTTCACAAGAAACAGCATCCAAAAAAAAAACCTATGTTCAAGCATTTGTTCAGACGATCATCGACGATGCCATTCGCGATTATTCTAACTTATTTTTTCTTTCAACAGTTTTCCGGCATTTTCGTTATAATTTATTACGCGGTTGACATTAGTAAAGAAGCCGGTGTAAAAATGGACGCTTATTTAGGCGCGATTTTGATCGGCACCACCAGACTTTTTGGTTCCCTTCTCGCGGCCTCAGTTTCACGTAGATTTGGACGAAGATGGCCGTCCATATTTTCCGGCATTGGAATGACTCTTTTCATGGGTTCTTTGTCAATTTATCTTTTCGCCATCGATCGTGGCTACGAGATCGGCGACAATGGTGTTATTCCTGTTATCTGCGTTCTCATGTTCATTTTCATGAGCACCATCGGCTTTCTTGTGCTTCCGTTCGCCATGGTCGGTGAAATGTTTCCCGCCAAAGTTAAAGACATACTTTCTGGCGCTACAACATGCTTGGCCTATGTCTTCAGCTTCATCACCGTCAAAACTTATCCTGACATGCTTGCTCTCATGGGCAAACATGGAGTTTTTTGTTTTTACTCCACTGTCTCTCTCGTTGGAACTCTCTACGTTGCATTTTTCCTCCCGGAAACTAAGGGCAAAACACTCCACGAAATCGACGAAATGTTCAGCCGGAATAAGACTCAGTCGGAAGAAAACCAACCGGAAAGGGTGCCATGTGCTATGAAGGACCTCGCCGCTGTTGAAGCTTGAATCCTTCTTTTTTGCCTCAATCGGTTAATGGAAATTCGGTACAAATGAATGCAAAAGAAAGCCAATCTTTGTTATTTCGATAAAAACAAATATTTACCAAAAAACAAAAAATAACTGACACTGTACCAAAAATTGAATTTGTATAAATCAATCAAACGAGATAAACTGATGCTAAATTAATTTATCATTTAACATTATATATTTAAATTGACGATAATTAAAAGTACTTTCAAACGTTGGCCGGTCCAACTTATTTTTATCCGATTAACCGTCATATTTTTTCAACTCGCTCGTTTCAGCAAATCGACCAAAAATTAGATTTAGTGTTCAGTTTCCTAAATAATTGTTAAAAATTGTCTTATTTTTTAACGATCGTTGTTTAAAAAATAAATTTGTTGAAAAAAATCATGTACTGTTTTTTACTTTTTTTTTAATTCGACCAAAAATTAGATTTAATATCCAGCTTCCTAAATAATCGTTAAAAATTGCCTTGTTTTTTAACGATCGTTGTTCGAATAATAAATTTGTTGAAATAAAAAACAAATCGTGTTCTCTTATTTTTCAAAATTCAGGTTCAAAATAAAAGAGGGATTTATTGGTCAGAGAATAAAAATAAAAAAGTCTCAATATATTTTTGCTTGCCTCCTTTAATCCGCAATATATAATTCTTACATCAGCTTAAATAATAAATTAACAAATGAAGCAACAATCACTTTCAATTAAATAACAAACATTTATCCTTTTTTACGAATGTACAACAAGTATTTTTGAGTAGTGAGGAAGGGAAGAGAGAGAGAGAGAGAGAGAGAGAGAGAGAGAGAGAGGAAAGGGAAATAATTATACAGTTATTTGATGCTGTATAATTGTAATGAAAACTGGCATAAGGGACAAGTGAAATTGTATGTACCTACTTAGCGTTAATAATAATCATTTGGATAGCAATAAATTACGAGGTGATAGATAAAGATGCAAAAATGAAAGTCAATTAGTTATTTAAACATTCGCCACCAGGTGTTCCACTTTGGAACTGCTAAATTGCTAAAAAAATCTTATTTAAAAAATTTGAAAACAAATTAATAAAAAAAAACTTGTTTTTTTTTTTTTTAATTTAGCGTTACTTTGGCTGATACGCAATTTAGGTACTTTAGTCCGTCAGCACCGCGAGGCTTTCTTTTTTACGAACTGTTGCCCGAAAAAAGAATAATGAATAATAATCGATGAGCTGACGTTAAGGGGAGACCTCGGTAAAATTTCCAAATCGTCGAGGTCTTTCCCAATTATGCTAAATCTTTGAGCGAGTGTTTCTACTATCCAAAAACCAAGAAATAACCATAAGAATCATCTCGCCGAACTGCATTTCCGGTCCAGAAGGAGAAAATATGAAAAAATGATTGAAGTGCCCAGGTTTTTATCGTTTACCGTCGCAATTTTTTTAACACATTTTGGTAAGTATTATGAACAAAAATAAGTATCCATTTTATCATCCAATCAGGTTTCGCAGATTATAATTTTTTTTTTTCGTATATTTGAACATTTTTTGTTTCAAATCTAATACTCTACAGTTTATGAATTACTTTTATAGTCAATTGAATGATTTCGAGTTTGATTAATTATTATCATTGTTCTCAAATATTTATTTACAAATTTGAACGACTTCAAAACTAATATCGTTTTTCACTATTCTCACTCTACAGATCTCGTTCTTAAAATCAATAATATTTAATTAATATAGTTATATACTGCGAATTCGTAATGTTAACCCGTCAGAAGGCGCGCTATGAGACTTTTTCTCACACTTATTTTAAGGTGGTCTATCAGTTGCATGAGTGGGGGGTCGATAACTGAAAAATAGATACATGGTTTTCTCGGACACGCTTGATATTTCGAGAAAACGGAGAGTTACACGTGGTTCTCTTTCCATCAGAGAACAACGTATAACTCTCCGTTTTCTCGAAATATCAAGCGTGCCCGAGAAAACCGTGTATCTACTTTTCAGTTATCGACCCCCCACTCATGCAACTGATAGATCACCTTAAAATGATGATTACTCGAAAATTTCAAATGGTATAAGCATTTGAAATTTTTTCTAAATTCACCAAATTTATTCTTCTGTATGATAGAAGAGTTAAAAAAATTTTTTGAATTTTTGTAATTATTTTTTTTAGTTTTTAGTTTCAATTATCGTTGTATTTGTGGTTTTTTTAAATAAAAATGTTTAATAGCCACAAACACTGTAGCGAGATTGTTTTCAAGTTCTTATTTATCAAATTAAGCACTTGAAGCTATACATGTGAGAAAATTTCTCATCGCGCGCCCAATGTTTAAAATATACGTAGCGCGCCTGCTGTCGGGTTAATATTCAATTGGATATTTTCGATTTACAGATATATAAATTTATTTTTCGGAAGTTGGTACTGACTTTTTTCGGTATTACATTTAAAAACAAAATAAATAAAGAAACCGACGAAAAAAAATTGTAATTCTACGTAAAATGATTGGATGATAAAAGGGATACTTATTTTTGTTCATAATACTTATAGAAATGTGTGAAAAAATCTGCTATTGTCAACGACAAAAACCTAGTAAAATAAAAATTAATCATTTTAAAATAAAAATAAAATTTTTAATAAAATTTAAAAATAAAAATTAATCTAAATAAAAATCATTTTTTCGTGTTTTTTCATTCTGGACCGTGAGCACGGTGTGACGGAGCGGTTCTTGCTGTTATTTCTTAGTTTTAAGATAGTAGAAATATTCACCTAAAGTTTTAGAATAATCGAAAAAGACCTCAACGACTTGAAAATTGCACCGAGGTCCCCCTTTAAAAAATCACATTTTTCAATCAGCGAATTGACCCTCTGAACGTTGATAACAAATCAGGAAAAATAATATCGAAAACATTGTTTTTTCTTTCTTCAGCATTTGAGCCAATATAAAAACAAATACTAAATGACAATTCTCGTCGAAGAGAAATAAAAAATGATAACAGAGGATCGATTTTCTCTGGACATTATATAGGACGTCCGGATATATGTATCACGTTACGAAAAGGAATAAAAAACAATTTCCTAAGGTTCTTAAATTGAACTAAAATTAATAATGTCGATAAAGCTTTTCATCAGGTCTCCTCTTGTCTCTTTTTCTCTTTCAATCTCGCGTTTTGTGGACAAGTTAGGGCGAACGCGAATGACTAAGAAAAAAAGCTCAAAAAAGGAGCTTGTGTATATTTGTGTTTTGTCGCCTATCAAATCGAAAACCATAACTAATTTCTGGTAGTGCAAGATTTCCAATCGGTACTACGTAAGTCTCGTTCTCGACCGGCGAGATCATGAAGTTTTTCAATATTGTCGCGATAGTCGAGAAACCCACATACTGTACCATCTTGTATCCCATACACGATCTTCGGCCACCACCGAACGGCAAAAAATACTCCGGCTTCGAAATTCTACCGTTTTGAATAAATCTCTCGGGCATAAATTCTTTGGGCGATGTCCACAATATTTCTGACATGTTCAGCTCGTAATTGTTCAGAAATATGAATGTGTCCTTCTCTACTTTGTATCCTGAAAACAAAAAACCAAACAAAGTGTTAAAAATCCAAATTTTCATCATTTTTCAAACATTTTTACAACGAAATCTTATTAAATAAATTTTATTCGAGTTGTGGTTTTTTTTTAAATGAATTCTATTGTTGAATCAATATAAACAATAAATCAAACCGAATTTAATCATTAAAACGTTGATCAAATCAACCAATTAAGGCGACCAACCACTTTAGATGCTTCAAAAAATCATTTTTTTTTATTTCATCAATCGTTAGCAAAATGTCTTAAGAATACACCCTAAAAATTTCAAAACGATATTCGGATTCCTTCTAACGGTATGTATATAAATGATAAAGACTCTCCGCTCGACTCCCAAGCGCGCTCAAACTTTAAACGTGTTTTTCTCGAAACGACAATTTTTCAATTTGCGGGAATCATAACTCAAAAACTAATTGATGGATCATCTTCAAATCTGGAGCACGTTTACATAATATAATTTATTAAAACATGAATCTAAAGTTGGAAAGATTAGATTGTTTAAAGAATATTTATTATTACAAAATGCCGGGGAAAAAATGCTGAAAATCGATCATTTTTTTTCAAGTGCGTTCCAACATTCAATTCTCGATTTTTTTTTTCAAACTTGAGGTTCATCTTCTTAAAAAACATCTCAAGAATGTATAAAAATTTGTTGGACTATTTTAGATGCGAATTGCGAGTTGCACAATTTCCGCAAATCGACAACGACGATGAGGACACGTCAAGGAACACAGCGGATTACACCTTAATTAATGCATGAAATAACTTGAAAAAATTACCAGAGATGTATGAAAATATGAATAAAATATCGTCAGAGTTGCGGAAATTTCCGTTTTTTTTCACAATAACAAAAAAAATCCAAAAAATCATCCAATTTTCGGTCTCCTAAAGTGGTTGCTCGCCTTAATCAATCAAATTAAGATATTAAAACAATATTGCTATAAAAATGGCCAGCGATAATGAAATTGCAAAAAAATGAGTACAATATTGAAAATAAAATAAAATGTAATTTACCTCCAATGGAGCTGTCCTGATTGGCGACGTGTGGTACAATGGGGCTCGAAATCAATCTAATGGTTTCAAGAATGATGGATTCTGTGTAGGGCATCGATCCTCGATGTTCAAGTCCAACGGTAAGTCCATCGATTTCAATTTGATCAATTTCGTTTTGTGCATTTATTTGTACGTGTGGTCTCGTTGCAAGAAAACCAAGAATTTTAACGATCAAATTGCCGATTGCTGAGTGTCCACCGATAATATCTTCCAGTGCAAATAATCCAGTATCGAGAGACATCTTTGGTTCACTATTGGTTCTAATATGATTGATAAGACAATCGACGTAATCCTGTTCGGGAATAATTCCGTTCCACGAATTATAACGATTTGCGATGATGTTGGATACTACAAATTCACGAATTTTGTGACTCCAATTGGCCATTCTTGCCATATTGCGTTGATGGAGTGGCATCAAAAATGGAATAAAATCAGCAGCGTAGCCCTGGTTGACCTCATAGAAAACCTTATCGAAATTACTGACCATCTCGCTGAACGCTGCATTTTCAAGATCGAATTTTTTCGAACAAAAATAATTCATGAATATATTGCCGCATAAATGCAGCACCAGTGGTTTCGCCTTGATTTCACTCCCGGCTCGAGAGCTAACGTGTGACACAAAGTATTCCAAATTATCGGATATTATACCATTTAATTGGTCAAACTTGGCCGTAAATGCCCGTGGAAATGTGTGGGCTCGGAGGGTTTCTCTTCGTGTTTTTTGGAGCTCCGACCAGTTGCAAAATGCGAGAGCTGTAAACAAATTGACAAAAATAAATATTACGTTAGAAAAATTTATTACAAAAAAGTGAGATCACATTAAAAAAAAAAATTCTGGCTGAAAATCAAACGACGAAAAGATTTAAATTTCTTTTATCAAAGATAAATAAGAATAAAAAATAAATAAACTGGATTATAAAATTAGTTATATCGTGCGTGTGTAAACAAAATAAATATGGAATGCGTCGAATTGATTGTAAACCTCGAGTACGAGGAGAAAAAAAATCGGCGTAAAAATGCAACTTTACGATTCGGCATTGAGTGTCGTATTACCATGTAGTAGAAAATTGTAAGAACAATCCTTTGGGTGTGCGACACGTGTTACCAATTTTTTTTCTTTTTTTCATCTGTTTTTTTTTCTTTTTGCACACTGTCTCACGCGTTTTCAGTGCTTCGATAGCAAGGTCATTTTAAGGAGGCTCCGTTACGAAAGGTTCATCAACAGAAAAAAAATAATTTTTAAGTATATCGTAGATAAAGTGCCCATATTCACGTATACAAAGTTTCAGGTAAAGTCAACGACTAAGTTGGTACAAAGTTTCAGGTAAGGTCAACGACTAGAAATTAGAACAATCCGCCCTAAGGGCGGGTTGTTCCAACTTCTAGGCAGCTTATCTAGTGGTTAAAAGCATTGACTTGCAGACCTTTAACTGCTAGATAGGCTTACCTAGAGGTTGGAACAACCCGCCCTAAGTAAGAGAGATAACAATTGTTAATGTTGGGATTTTTAAGACAGGGCTTATAGAAAAGTCACCTTCAAAAGACTTGTATCAAGTGATATTTTCGCATTCACGCAACAGATATTGAACGAAAACTACAGTAACGTTGATCAGGTTATAAGGATTCCTAATACAATAAAAAACTTTTGGGTCAACGACTCATGTAAAAAGATATTCAATGTTAAAATGTCGAAATACTTGAAGTTCTGACAGGTTTCGCAACCGTATAAAGATTCGGCAGCGTCGCAGAAATCAGGTGTTCTGTATAATGCAGAAGCGCATGCGCGAGATTTAAATCATCAGCTACCTAACATTACATTCGTTTGTGATTGACGTATAGGTAGAAAAGTTGGTTTCATCGTAATAAAATAAATAATTTAATCGATTAATGAAACCAGTTATCTATTTATCAACAATAATGTAAAATTAGCTTTTACTACAAAGTAAACAGATATCTTAGAAATTTCATGTCACATAGCGTTTATTAAAAATTATAAATATCTTAATAAATTACTAAAGCAAAATTTATGTATCTAAACGAGTCTTTCCGAGCTGTTGAACTGTTTGATCAATGCATTTTTTCAATAAACAATATACCGTAAGCACTTTTAAAAATCAAAAATTTTGTACACAATAATACGCGACGATCCGCGGTCAGCTGGGTGTCATGACAAAGTACGACAAAGAAATCGGAGGAGAGAGTGAGATGAAGAAGTGCGACGTTGCCGTACCATAACTATGCAGTACCGTAACATAAAATTGTACTAATTTTACGGTATTTATTTATTTATGTACAATTAATGATTTTTGTATAAAATTATCAATAATATGTTTATAACCAACTATATCATGACAAACATGCGAATTACTAAAAAAAAAGGGCCTTGCTTATGCGCCCACGCAAACCAGCCCTACGTGACGAAGCTTCCTTAGGGCCGGTTGTTCCACCTTTTGGTAAATTTTACCTGACGGTTGTAGCATTGAGTAGCAGACCTTTAACTATCAGATAAAATTTACCTGGAGGTGGAACAACCGGTCCTTAAATACGTAACCATCTTTTTATTCCGATATGGGAAAAAGTCGTATGGAAATTGGAGTACTGTTTTACAATTGAATTTACCATGGTGTATTTGTCTATTTAAATTATTGGATTAGTTGTATTCGAAACGACGAGTAATGATTTTTTTGCAAATAATTCACTTTAACAATAGGGGTAAATATATTTTTTGTTTTAATAAACAAATGAAATAATTGAGTGGATATTTTGTTTTTTTTCAGCAGATAAAATTCTTTTTGAAAACAAAACGTAAGCCACAAATATTAAAAAAAATTGTTAAAAAATGGGAAGAAAAAAGAGTATTTCTAGTTTAATAAAATATCGGATGAAATAAAAATATCTTACAATTTTCCTTGTCGCCACAGAATAGCAAATGATATCTCTTGAAATCAGGTCTGGAGTCGAATAGTTGTCCCTTAACGATGAGGACTTCCTTTATGTTTTCGAGTCCGTTAACGACGACGCACGGAACGAATCCCATGCGTAATTTGATGATAGGGCTGTCGTATTTTTTTGCAAGATCGGCAAAAGCCATATAGGGAATTTCGTATTGTCCAAGAATATGAAGAGAGCCCAAAATGGGCCATGGTTTCGGTCCTGGTGGTTCGGGCAAGGTGGGGACTTCGGTATCGTAATTAGCGAGTTTTTTCATTAATTTTTTGTTGCGCGAACGTTTGTGATCGAAGACAATTATAATGATGGCTACGATAGAGGTTACCAGAAGAAAATAGGTCGTGGTGCTCAGTACGATCGGTGACATTTTAGATTTTCCGATTAACACGTAGCTCAAAATCGATCAATTATTTTCCCGGAACAAAAAAATCACTCAAAAAAAAAAAAAATTCGATAAAAACACTGTATATCGAAGAGTGTCAATTAAATTTTGGATTATTGTTGAAAACTCCTTTATTTTATCTTTTTATTCGTCGTGTCCTTTTTCCCCTTCAAATGAACGAATCAATTTTCTTCTTTTTACAATTTGCACGTTTTTTTCGAAACTATTTGTTTGCTCGATACAACTTTTTCGTATACATTTATTTGTTTGTATGTTTTTACCGGTGACGTATATAAATATCAAAACATTTGTATATGGCTGTGTATGTACATACATATGTTATATCACCGTAACCGAACTGTTGGTCGATCAAACTCGGTCTGTGGATAGGATGGTGACCACGGGCTATCTTTTATACCCCGGGTCTTAATGTAGTCAGCACATTTACGTCGTGCTCGTCGCCGGTACGTTAGCGTTCAACCACCACCATCCATCATCAAATATCCTGGCAACCCCTCCGCAATCCTCTCTTCTGGCATACTCTTATTCACCATCTTATTACGGTACAATAAAACATGATAACATCAATAATAATAATAATAATAATAATAATAATAACAACAACAACAACAACAACGACAATAACAACAATAACAATAACAATAACAATAACAATAACGATAACAATAACGATAACGATGACGATGACGATGACGATGACGATAATAATAATGATAATGATAATGATAATAATGATAATGATAATGATAATGATAATAATAATAACAACAATAACATTCCTAGAAATCGTCAATGTATTCGAGATAAAAAAAACATTTTATAGTTTGAATTTGTAGGCTTTAAATTTGGGACTCAATTATATTTGTAGATTGTTCTTGAAATTCATAATTATAATAATTATTGGTATGATTGATTAAAAAAAGGGGTAAAAAAGGGGAAAAAATTTGGAAGGGACACCTGAGAATCCTCGAATTTATGAAAAAAAGTGTTCCTTAAGGATTCTGAACATCTGGTTCCGCGTGAATATCCAGGCCAGAGGATAAAATATACATGTATTGTTTCGACAAACGAACACATCGAATCGCCGAAACTTTTACTCGCGATTTATCTCATTCCGCGATCGTCATAATGCAAATAAGCAGGAGGAAGGAGAGAGGAATCTTTTTCTACCCTCACATGATTTTTCTGTTTAAGGCTCGTATCTCCTTTGCCGTATTATTCCCGAAGAATCCCGCGTGTTCAATCGGTACGAGCAAACGCATATAAACCTCACGGCTGTAACCTTTTTCTCGCTTGATCGCTGATGCTGTTTCTCGCTTTTCCTGTTCAGAGGTCCTCCGGGACGAAACGAAAGAGCCTTAATTGGAACGATACAAAAGTTGTTAGGCAGTTTACGATGTTTCCAACGTTTTTCTTCGCGTCCTGGGCAACACTTTTTGCCACTTGTTTTTTTTTTTTTTTTTCATTTATTTCTATATTTTTGAGATTAAATTATTCCCAAAAGTTTATTTAAAAATTTGTATGGTTTCTTTCATACTTAGGAAAATATGAATTTACTCTGTACATCGCTTTTATGTCCCTCAAAGGACGACTAATAAAATGCACATTCAAAATCTTCCGATCTTCTGGCTCTTATCGTTTAATAGAATCGTGTTACTCGCTCAACCGGTCTAGACGATAAGTATATATGTTGTGTAGTACTCCTCTCGATATATATCAGAAATGATATACGAACGCTTCGGTTTCTTCCGCAGGAAGAATACCGCGAGGGGATTGATACAGTCGCAGGCCCATCCACCGCACGATCTCTCGAGGGCGATTTATGGAAAATTCATACTCGCCAGTTTTCGATTATAGCAGCTGGTTGATTCATTTATATTTATTGTTATATTCGTTTCAGCCATGGAAAAAGTTGCTTCGAGTGCCATGATACGCTGGTCCCCGTGAATTTTTCTTGCAACCTAGTCTCGATCTTACGAAATCAGATGTTAAATCGTGAATGTGATTCTCCGTCGATTGTAACGGTAAAAAATGTAAAACGCTAACGTCATTGTAACGTAAGCGAAAAATCGTCAACAATAGACCGCTGTTTTTTTTTCTCTCAATCATCTTATTTGCTGAAAACAACAATATCCACCGGAAGCATCTGTGGCAATACTCCTGTTTCGGAATCATCATCACTTCCATAAATATTAATCTCTGTTTATTCTAACCAAATTCTTATTACAGCAATCATTATACAGCTCTCAATTTATTTATGTCATTTCATCTTTAACATCGTTAAAGGCATAAGGATAATCCTCGCATCATTATGGCAAAGAAATCCTGCTTTAATTTCCCATATGGATACATTTATGGATATTTTACTGGAAACTGAGGTCCAAGAATTCGGGATGAAGCGATACGCAAAAAAATGATAGGAAACAACGAAGAAATGCATATTTAGTCGTGTTTACGAAGCTACGCAAAATACGCTATAGTTTTTGCAGACATCGAATTATTTGTAGTACGAGTGACCCACTTGGTTCTACTAAACATTCAATTAACATATATGTATAGATGTATATATATATATATATATATATATATATATATATATATATATTATACAGACACAGACACACGTGGTAGACGTTGTGTCACTATAACGTCAAGAGAATCCTGCTGCAATCTCGATGACCTGCAGTCTCTTTTCATCTCGTTTGCTTTCGTGTTCCCATTTCTCCTGTTGGTAAGTTGTGTGAGAAAGCGAATTCGAATCTTCTGGAAAACGATCTTATAAACGTGACTGTGCCTTTTTCACGGCGTGTGGGCGTGCCGTTTTTTTCTTGGAAAATCCGTTAAGTACGATTGTGAATGAATCATAGTCGCGAAAAGGGAAACTGGTAACGTTTTAGTGCTGCGTTAAGTATCGTTGGTACCAAAATGGCCACGAGATAGTGGGAAGGAAAAACACGAACAAAGTCACTTAGTTCCGTCGTGTTCAGGCTGTCACTTGGACGTACGAGGAAGTCTTAAGCCCTGTGCGATATACGAATTTCACGAATTCGTTCCAGACCATCGTTCAATAAAACATGAACCTCCGAAGAGAACTCTCCAGCTCGATAAGAATGATCCGAGTACTTTTTTCATGTATCCTAAGAATGGATATACTTTTTGGTTTTCGTTCCTACAAAATCAATCCTTCGTTGGAACATTTATCAGAAAATCGGGCCTCGACTTGATTCAGGTTTGAAATTTCCTTTCGTGCTTTGTTATGATTGACGCGTGATCCTATTGAACCGAATTTTTGTTTTTTAACTCACAAAGGTCTTGCGCTAACTTAATATTAATGTTTTTAAATCATAACAAAACGTGAAAACAAATTTACAACCCGTTTCGAAAGGGAGCCGCGTTTCTAAATAATTACTGCTTATTATTTTTTTTTTTTGCAATAATCTATGAATTACACTTGGCATCTTTGTGGTCCGGGGAAAGTGATAAATACCGACGTCGGCAGAGTAGATTTCTAGGTAAAATTCGAAATCATTTTTCGAAAATTGTTTGCCATCGATTGAGTAATAGTTTGATTGATTTTAATCAAATTTTAAGTAAATTATATTAATAAACCGAATTTATATTCAATTCGTACGCGCGTATGTTTAGATGTCTTCTTGATTGTTTACTGCGTAAGTTTCTCAGAAGCTAGCGGTATTTTCGGACATCAAGTAAGAAACAAAAAAAACTTACGAATGAAAGAAAAAACGAGACTTGGAGACTCGCACGCATTCTGTTCGATGCTCTCTTAGAAGACAAATTCGATTGACATGCCGCAGATACCGGAGGATAACGGGAAAAGCCAGCCACGAACAACACACACACGCACACTCAAAAAAACTCATTGGAAAGCGAAGCTTCTACGCCTTGTTTTCTCAGTCGCATATCTTTTTCCTTACTGCGATACGAATTTCATCTCCCTTTCGACAAACGCGTAAAAAACCCGTCGAATTATAAACACTGCTTTCGGGGTCAGAACAAAATAAACTTTATTTTCATCCAATGACGTTTCCATAATAAAAGAAAAACGATTCACCTGATTTTCCTGAAAAAATGCAAATTATAAGTAATGAAAAAAAACATTTTGTGCAATTTTTTCATATTCGACGCCATTCTTCGGTGTCGGAATCAGCCTGAAAATGACATCTGTCACTTTTTATAAATTGAAAATATTTTAATTGTAATTCACACGTGGACCGAATCTTTCATTATAAAATCGTCAATTTCAAGATCTTAATTATCCGTCGCGAATATAATCCCTCAAGTCTGAATTGATCCGCATCGCCACAGGCGCTCCGAGGACATTTCGGCGCCAATGTCGTCACTTACAGCATTACTAACAGGAGGCCCTCCGTTACAAGAGATTGCAAAAATCGTTGAGACGAGAGAACGAGAAATAAAAAGTGAAAAAAAAATCTTGTAAGCATATGCTAACCGGCTAGCTCGAGCGTTTCGAAGGTCTCCACCAGCCAAAATCAAGGTTAACTCGCTCCTACATCGATTACAATTTACAAAAGTAGAAATTTGAAACAAAAAAATGTCAAATATATAGTTAAAAAAATGTTATGACAATTCTAATGATTAAATATAATTTTTTTTATTATTTTTCCTAATTAATAAACATTGCCCAAATTGAGCAATAAATCCAATCATCTTAATCAGTCCAATTAATTTCCATTTCGTACTTTTTAATCGTCAAACCAAACTTTGAGTTCGAAAAATATTGCTTTTTACAAAAAAAGAGGGTTCAACAAGTTTTCCGGTTGCGTAATTCACAATTCCGAGGATCGGTATCGAATCCCGTGGACTTTATACTACCTCGATGGAAAATCGATCTAAATAGAGTGTCACGATTTCATGCTTTATGTATATAACGGTTTGCCCAGAGGCGCCTTTTGTACTCCAGCGAAAAATAGGCTTGAGCTACTTGAGCCTTTGACAATCGCATAGAATCGCATCCCCTTAAATATCGCATACGAATGTATATATTTGATATCGGAAGAACACCGAACGTCGAGCTTTTACATAAGCCTTCATCTAAGTACGTTATGCATAAGTACATAAGTTGCGTTTTGTATAAATATGCCATGTAAAACGTGTTCAAAGCCGCGCAGGCTCTCATGGCGATCCGAAAAGATCGGTAACAGAAAACACGTGTCGAAAATTGAGAATTTGGGGTAATTGAGTCAGTTAAACAAAACGAAAATCAAAGGCTACATTTGTTTTTCGAAAACCGAATTTTTGTCTCGAGTTACATCAAAACGCAAAGCCCAACTGCAATGTTTAATGCACCAACATTGTGTAACAATACTCATGTCAGTGATGCATCTTTTCTCAATGACAAAGTTAGCATTGACTTCACCCATTTTTCTACATGATTTCATTCTTATATGATCGAACTATTTTTATTTCTCTCAAGTTTCTCTTTTATTCCCAAATAATTCATTCAATCCAAGTTTTTATTTTTTTATATGATTTAACCAAAAATCTTCTGCATTTTCAATGACTTTTCATACTCTCAACCGATCAAAAGTTATAACCGATCGTTCTAATAAGTGATTTCAATGTACATCGGTATTTTCAGGTTTTTGAGATCACCCATTACCAATTTAAAGCAACAATTATGAAATTCAAAACCGCCGAGTAAATTTACGAACAGAAGGTCATACTAACCGAATGAAAATTTGTATCTTGACGATCGAACTTGGAGATTTTCAATTTGTGGTAATAACTCAAAATTAAAAAGAATGGAACACAAAAATGTCAGTAATACATTTTATTTTAATTAGTTGCTTGTGCTATAAATAATTCAACAAAAATGAATCATCTTGGTATTCTCATTCTCATACATTTAGACCAAATGCTGGACAATTTTTGATCCTCTTAAAAATGAATCAAGTAGTGACCAATGAAGAAGCGGCTCCAAAAAAAAACCCCCATGAAGAGCAATTGTCCCGAGTGACGCAAATGGAGTCCAAAATTTGAAACACCACATTACCTTAAACAGGTCACGAGGCGTCTATCTGACGAGACGTCATTGAGCATCGCCATTAACCAAGTAAATGCACTTGATTCATTCTCGATTCTCACCTAGATTTCTTTCCATAAACATCGAATTTACTCATAGACCCAAACTTTTATATACACACGGATATAATTAATTTTGAAAAATTACCGTGCAGTAATAGTAGCAACGGGACAATCCGGAATTTCTGTGATTATTATTGAGCAAAATGCAAATTTTCATGAAAATAAAATAAAATCTCTTCTAAAATTCAGGATATTTTACTTCATTTTCATGAAAATTTGCATTTTGCTCAGTGATAATCACAAAAATTTCATCTCGTGAAAAGATCCCTTTGTAATAACAATACAATCGAAATGTATAAGAAAAAACGTGTGCAAAGTTTCAAGGTCCCGAGACAATTTTAAATGGTGTTCTTGATTTTTAAATGGAAAAATTCAAGTATTTTGTGAAGTTTTTAGTCAACCATTTTTCTTACGCATAATATTGGTAGAAAAAATTTGAAAGTTGGCACCCATAATCTCGATATACGGATATATATACGGATAATCTCGTTCGCTTTTTTTTTGGCATTTCTTTCACCAATGAATATCTACTTATGATTTAATGTAATTTTGGAGCTAACTGTAGCCTGATGCATTTCGAAAAAGTTTGCTTTGTAAAAAAGGTACAACAATTTCTTAAAATTAAATTAGAACTTTAAATCAAACCTGCAGCACAAATTTATTCGAATGAAATTAATTACTGTAATAAATATTACAACTGCTGGTTAAAAAATACATGGAAATTCGAACTGATACAAAAGATCGAAGCAAAGTCTTTTTGTTAACGTTTGGGCAGCCGGGCGAAAAATAGCCTTTTAAGTTCAAAATTTAAGGAAATTTTTTTTTTCAAAATTACCCCTAAATTTGAATATAAACGTTTTTGGAAAAGATATACGCAGAAACGTTCAAAAAACAGAAAAACAAAATCTTTTTTTAAGTTAGAAAGAGTAATTAATCACACGAACTTGTTTTTTTACTGAAATTTTATGATTATTTTAGTAATTATAATAACTAATGTTCAATTAATAATAATAATAATAATAATAATAATAATAATAATGTTTTTGGATTTAACATAATCTAAAAAGCCAAAATATCGAATAAATGACCATAGTCATGTATATACACATCATGGAAAAATAAATGGATGAAAAACTTCTGCAGCATCCTTCAGAAACGCTTGAAACCAAATTTTTCCATTTTTCTCGTATTCGGCAATTCGGTATCGATGATTAACATTTCACGGATTACACTTAACCTAAATTTCGAATTTTGGCAAATCATTGCGACGCGTAACTCTCGAAAGATGCGAGACTAATTTTTTAACCTATCTCGAAACATGACGAAACGTGTGGTGGCAATGATGCAAGGATTTCGGGAATGAACGAGAAGAAGAAGAGAAGAGCGGATGTTTTTCGTCGCTGATGAATATCGGTCCGTGCGTCACCGAAACGATTTTGAATTCCTCACGATCTCGGAGAATAAGATTTAATACTGTTTTATTTAAGAATTATGAGTTCGATGGTGATAATAATTAGTGAAATGATTTTTTGAATTGGAACTGTAAATTAGATGACTTTTTTGTTGAGAGGTTGGTCAATTTGTGTCACAAATTGGACATTTTTTTCAAATTTTATTGCAATTGTACAATTTTTTAATAAAAAATTATTGATGTCTATATTGTCCCTCGAAAATTGATCAGCTCATTAAAAGACGAGAGGGAAGATAGAAAAAGGAATTCGAAGCGAGGTCATGACCGTCATGTCTCGGAGCTTAATGTTTGAAAATAAATTCGGGTATGCTTTTTAAATATCTATTTAACATATACGTGCGTCGGATGCTCTGCAAGGACCAAATAAACTAAATGCGAGACCTAGTACGAATGGGAAACAGAATATAAAAAAGAATTTGGATCCCTTATCGATTTATGCAAGTTGGCCGTCGGTTTTTGTAGCTGCAATAAAAGCCTCGCGAATTTAGACCCACGACTAAAGGATCGACTTTATTTGGCTTTCAAATCCTTTGGTCGTATAGAAACACGCATTTATTTAAGGCTGTTCTATTTTAGTGGCTTTTATTTATTTTTTTGTGCAATTCTACCATTACCGATTGTACATTTGCCAACAAATAAGGATTGTAGTTTCACAAGCTTCTGCAGAGAAGTGTTGAATTTCCGTTGCGCATATACTGGGCATGTGATACCCAGACGATGTTTATTCGCTTGTATTGCGAGTTTTAATTGCCCTATGAAGTTTCATTTTTTTTTTTAATCATATCCTCGTACGATGCTAAAAACGTTTGTACTAAACACTATTGCAAAAAATCAATAGTTTTTTACAGATTGACGAAAAAAGAAACAAACATTTTAGAAAATTTGTTCGTTTTCTAAAAAAATCACTGCTCAGTGAAAAAAAAACATGCAAAAGGCTTAATTTTCACCGTTGTAACGGTGACATGTTATATTTTAAGGAAAAAAATAAGTTCGCAAAGAGATCCTTCAATAAGTATATTTTTTTGAAGAAATGAAGTTGGGCCATTTTTCTAAAAGCAAAAACCAGCTTTCTATTGTGAAAAACATACTTTATTTAACGAAAAATTCCGAAAAAACTGATTTTTTAGATGGTTTTACGCTACATTTTTAAAGCTGTATTTGCAGTAGTTCTAACAACATACAAACCCTAGAAATCTCACAATATCATGAATAACACTGTGAGTTACTTTTTATTTATTCTGTAAGAAAAAAAAATTGATTTACTGACACGATACGTTTTTTTCCACCTTTTTACTTTTATGTTCAAAATACTGTCAAAAAATTTGCATATAGAAAAAAATATTCTGTTGCCCAACAGACCTTAGCCACCTTCTGCACGCACACCGGGCATGTCATACCCGAAGAAAATCTTACAACGCACACTGTTGTTTCACTATTCGTTGTTTGAGCGTTGCAAGGTCATAGATTTGTAGTCCAAGGCATAAACTTTTTTACCCCCCACTATTAACCTCATCCCCCTCAAGGTTTGTAGTTACCAGACCAATGAAATTTTTATCTGGGTATGCCATACCCGATATGAACGCTGAAGGTTAAAAAACATGTTTTTTTAAATCCATTTTGTCTTCAAAAAACTTATTTCGTCATTAAATTCAAATTAAATTCAAAAAACCAGTTTTCTTAGCATCGGTGACAAAAATCAATTAACACGTCAGCAGGAGCGCTACTTACACTAAACACTGGGCGCGCGATGAGAGATTTTCTCACATGTATAGTTTCAAGTACTTAATTTGATAAATCGGAACTTGAAAACAATTTCGCTACAGTGATTGTGCCTATTAAACATTTTTATTATAAAAAAATCATAAATACAACGATAATTGACACTAAAAACCAAAAAATAATCATTAAAAAAATTCAAAAACAAAAAATCAAACAATTTTTTTAACTCTTCTATCATACAGAAGAATAAATTTGGTGAAGATAGAAAAAATTTCAAATGCTTATGCCATTTGAAATTTTCGAGTAATCATCGTTTTAATGTAAGTGTGAGAAAAAGTCTCATAGCGCGCCTGCTGACGGGTTAAAGAAATGCTGCAAATGCTATCGGTAAAGAATTTTTTATCCACTGCAAAAATGATAATTTTTTATTTTAGATCTCAAGAAATTGAGTGGTTGATTCAACGCTCATACATATATGCCGATCTTTTAGGGTCTGGTCCTGCGATAAAAATCTTTCAATATATTGGTAAAATTCTCGGAAACGAGAATATTTTGTACGTCAGAGTTCCTCGCAATTTTTTTTTCCAACAATTTTCGCGGTTTGAGGAATCCTCGTCTATTGTTGTGATATAAACAGACGCTAGGGTCGATCAAAAAAATGTGTGGGATCTTAAATCAACTACGAATGATAATTAACGAGAATACTTTCTTAAAATTATTAATAATTGTCAATTTTTTTTTTTATACTTTTAACATCCTCAAGGGCTTTGAAAGGACCAAAAAATCGTTGCATATTGTGAAGATTGTCGCTGTCAAGATTGTTTAACGCCTTACATACGTCCAGCAGCGCCTAAAACGCGCTAAAAGAAAAACTGTTTTTAGAAGAGATAGCAATAGAAATTAATAAAAATAATTTTTACACATTGTTTATTAGTATTTAAACTTTATAAAAAAAATTATTTCATTTTTTTTTTAAATTACAACATAAAAAATCACGTTTACCGAAGCACTATGAAAAAAAAGTTGCTCCACGGTCTGCATCATTTCTTCTTGAAATGCTGATGGATCTGCAAAACGTAAAAAAATTCTTGTAAAATAAAGTTGTAGTTATAGTCTGTCGGGCCGGATTTTTGAAATTCGAAAAATTTTGGCAATTTACGGCAGTTTAAAAAAAAGTGTGCATTTTGTGTCATAAATGTCACACTTTAATTATGTTTATAAAATTTTTTAATCACAACATCAAAAATCCGACTCGACAGACTATAGAGAAAACAATTTCGAATATTAAAAAAAAAAGCATCAAAAAATATTAAAAACTGTATGAGTTATCATGCAGACCGTGCCAGAAAAAGTAGTTTTGAGAAAAATGCATTTAAAGTTTCAAGTGCGTTTCGCTCGAGACATCTACCTGCGCGCATCAGACTCTCGTTGGGCAGTCACGTTTTCTATAATAACTTTCGATCTATGGGGAATTCGTACAATCGACTTACACAGAAATACGCCTAAAACTATAGAGAATAATAATCTGTAAAAAAAATCGATTTTTTGAAAATTCTGGACGTATGTAAGGCCTTAATAAAAGTTACATTTTGCAGAAAACATTAGGCAGAAAGCAAGCAAAATTTCAAATCAAAATACTGTTTAATATATTTATCTTTTGGTATTATGAAACATTTGTGAATTTTCCTTCGTATTTTTAACCAAATTTTTTTGGTTTTTTAGGGTTCCATACGTCCAAATGAAAAAAAAAAAACGGAACCCTTATAGGATCACTCGTGTGTCTGTCTGTCTGTTTGTCCGTCTGTCACAGCCAATTTGCTCCGAATCTACTGGACCGATTAAGTTGAAATTTGGAACACATATGAATTTCTGTGACCCAAACATGGACGTGTAACGTAAATAAATGAATTTTGAATATGGGGGTCACTTTTGGGGGGCAAATTAGAAAATTAAAAAAAAAAAGTTTTTCAAACTGCACCGTGTGACATATCAAATGAAAGGGCTTGTTGTGAGGGTTTCAAATATATTTTTTTTTATAATTTTAAAATAAACAGTTTTAAAGTTGTTTAAGAAAATACATGAAAATTGACCATTCCCCCCCCCCCCTTATCTCCGAAACTACTGAGCCTAAAATTTTGAAAAAAATACAGAAAATAGTTCTTTACTGATACCGATAAGACCTATAAGAATAATAACCTATATACCTATAAGACCTATACATACCTATATAACTATAAGACCTATAAGAATATATAAACCTATAAGAAGTTTATGGACTTAAAATTTTTAATTACCACAAACAAATTTGGGTCAGATTTAAAAAAACATGGTAAATAACATATTCATCGTAAGGAACCCTCTCCACGCGAGTTCGACTCGCACTTGTCCGCTTTTTTTTTAATTTTCGATTATGTAAATTAGCTCTTAACGCAACAGCAGTTTTTTTAGCGTTTATATACAATAATATTGATAATTAATATATTCTATTCTTGACCTAAAGAAAATTTCCAAAAACACGTATTTTTTTCGGTCGGTTATCCTGATCCTCAATAATAGCTGAATATTTCGAAAATTCACGTGTCAATCAGGTGCAAAAATGTGTTTCTACGTTAACCCGAGCTGGATCATCTTGACACACTACTCCGGAGCGTGTTCGAAATGACGTGAGTAGTGAGAACTCTCATTCGCTGTGAGAGAAAGTTTGTCTTCGTGATCTGTAAAGCGTGATGACTATTTTCTTCTATTAAAAAAAAAGCAAAGTAATTTTAAAAATCGAGTGCATCGAGAAATTTGCTTAGATGTGTAAGAGGCTTGATAACGTAACGAAACTTGATAGAACGGCAGGTAAAAAAAAAGAGGAAGAAAAAAAACAAATCAAGTCCAAGAGCAAAAAGCGCGAACGATAGGCGCTGAGTCTTGATCGTCGTCGGTCAAGGCCAACGTGTTCCTTGCTCTTTGATCAAGCTGACCGTGCGCGTTCGTAAAAGAGAGATACGTGTACGATACGTCGCGATCTCTCGCTCGGCCGATTACCCCGGAACTGCTTGTGGAATGTAGCGTTCGAACATACATGTCACCAGCAGAAGGCGCAATGCACTCGAACGTTGCGATGACGAGGTAGTAGCTTGGATGTTGGTTGGGTGGAATGCGGTCCAACTTCGACAATACACAACATCAAGAAGAAAGTACACTACATAGTTGCCGTCATTAGCGTAATCATATATAGGCGATTCAAACACTTATGACGTCACTTTAGTAGAAATGTCATTGACGCACTAAATTAATATAACGTTTTGATTTATATTCGTTCGAATGATTCACACGATTCTAGAAAACGAGTTTAGAGTGTAATTTTCATTTACGGTCAATGATATTTGACGTTTGCATTGTTTTGTTTTATTTAAATTTAGGTAAATTTTACCTGACGGTTGTAGCATTTGGTAGTAGACCTTTAACTGTCAGATAAAATTTACCGGGAGATGGAAAAACCGAGCCTGAGACAATTAGTCCTACTGTTAAACGTCATCGACTCTGATTACGTAGGAATTAATTACAAAACTCTCCAGCGTGATTTCTCTCAAGCTCCCCTTCACCTCGTTCTCTCTTTTCGTCTTTCTCCGAGATGTCACATCGTATGATGCAATCGCAAATACGTGACTGCTCGTACTCACAACAAACGAGCCTCGTATCGGTTCCATTAATACGTGCATCGGTTATACAATCGCCAAAATATTCCTTCAACAATGTTTCTTATAACGATCCTCTGGCTATTTCTTTTACGCTTTCTTTCGTATTATTCCACGGCGAACGAAGGCAGATCGCGATCTCGTAGACGCTTGACAACGAAGAAATTCGGTCGATTGGAAAATGATCGAATCTCTAGCGGTGACATTTGTATCCAAGTAACGCGTGTGAATGCAGACACCATCATGTGCGTCATCCGATCTACTTGAAGGATACATCGATATATATCGTTCCATTATATCTATATATATATATTTGTCGATTTACTAACCCTACGGTTTAACAACTAAATTTGTTTCCTCATTTCCGAAAAGCATCGTCATTTTATACCCTTCGAATTAGCTTCTCGACTTTTAAGATCTTTGTGGCTTTATCGAAAGGAGAAATGAAATAAAAAATGATGAAATAACGATCTAGTACGACGATGAAGATAGATGAGACGAACCCATTGAAATATGTAATTTTTGGGGGTCAGTTGATTCGTGATCAAATCTTTTCTGATCTCGTATGTCAAGTAGGGAATTTTTTCTCTTCGTTTGCATCAACTTTTGTCATTTTCATTTTGCTCACTTTCGAGAGAATGTTAATATATACATATGAAAGAGAACGAAAGTTTCGTTTTGAAACAAATGTTTTTTTACGATCGAAATTTGATCGTACTTATTGGAATATTAGCAAAAATAATCAATCAACGTAGAAATAAATTTGATATGAAACGCTATACTTATTAAGAAAGAGAGCACATGAGGTCTTATAAATAAAGAACCATAAATGTGTTTATAAAACATTAAATATACAAATGATAAAGGTAATAAGAAACCGAAGCATAGGACCATTTTCGTTCTATGAGTTCGAGTTATACTTTTGATTATTCCGTTGATCAGTTCTTCGACAGCTTTCATCCAGTTAAGGCATTAAATAATAAAATAATAATTGCTCTGCTTAAACTGTGTCTGTGACTTTATTTTGCAACCTGCTTTCCGACAAAACCCAATAGGTTTTGGGTCCAGGCACAGATTGAAAGGACATGTTTAGAAGTTTTACGTGAAAATAATGGATATTGAAAATGCGTTTAAATAATCTGATATTGACAGTGGTGAAAAGTTGTGAAGTAAACATTTTTCGGTGTGGTCCGAGTGGACGATTATCGCAGAGGGCTTTTACTCGGAACGAGCCTAGAAACACTTCAGAACGCGACGTTGCTGGGCGTCTTAGCATAAACAATTGGACAAAGAACGAGCTCAGGTCGATACAAGGGATTGAGGGCTAAGCACAGTCCTTACTGGATCTTTGACGAGAACACATCCTCGAACCTCAGTTCATCTACCGACGTTCCTTTACATAATTATATTTTCGAAGACTTTATATTCTTACCTATTATTGGTTAAGACTCAAATATATAGTTATTAACAGTTCTTTTATAAATCTTATCGTAGTAAAAAAATAATTTACTACAGTTGATTGTGAAAATTGTAACTACAGTGAAGTTCAAATAGTGACAATCGGTGATGATACAAATAAGAAAACAAGAAGAAACATTTCTGAATTACTATTTTTCTGAAATTTTAACAGGTTATCAATTACAATAGGATCTATATCTCGTCCAAATTTTTGAGTGATCGACTCATACAATCCAGAAATAAATCCCATTAAAACTCAGTTGTTTTACATGTATCGCATATGCCATGTCGCTGTTAATGCCACATTCTCACTAATTAAGCTTTTATTTCGAGACAGATTTTTATGAAAAACGAATATGTAATAGAACAATATATCAGGAATTTTTGCGGCTAGATTCCAAAACTATCGTCTCATACGTTTCCGAGATATTAATGTTCAAAGTTCGAAATTCATGATAAAATTGTACAAGTATGAGACATGGATGGGATAGCACGGCGACGCTGTAAACTCGGCACACGGATAGCCGACTCGTTTGCCGTGTGTGCGCACTCTTCTGCGCATTTTCTGAGCAGCTGATGGGTCGCGGTGTTGTCGCGATCTACCATTCGTCCAAATACACTAGTGTCCCCTCATCTGTATATAGATTTCATTGTGTGCTCCGCCTGTACCCATCCAAAAGTTTACGCTTCTCAGAAAAATATAATCAACTCATAATATATCTAATAAGCAATCAATTATTTCAGTATATCCCTACAAGGATATATATATGGGTCATTCCACATCAATTCGACCACTTTTGAACCCGACCCCCTTCAATTTGGCTGAAACTTCAGAATTTTCTTTTACCCCACTAAAGAATTTTTTTTACATATGGCAAAAAAAGTTATGAATGTTAAAAAAAATGGCTTTTTCTTTTTCAAATAGCTATAACTTTTTCAAAAATTGACCTGTCGGGACGTTTTTTTTTTTAAGTTTTATTTTCGAATGTACTTTTCTGAAAAAATACAAAAATAATTTTGGAAATCAAGTTCTATGGAAAATTTCAGTTTTTTGGAAAAAACCATGAATTTTTCAAATTCCGACATTTTTAATTTTTTTTTTATTTTCCCAAAAAAGTCTTTGATTTAGTCCGGAGTTAACCCCGCTAGTTGCTTAGTGGGCCGAATTTTTTTCTATTTTTTTTCGATTAAAAAAAAAATTATTCGTTGTCAATTTTCAACTCCTCTGCATTCAAAAATTTTATTTCACATCGAAATCAATCTTAGTAAATAATTTTGAGATATTCTATACCTTACACATAATCTAATTCAATGATATATGATAAGCATTTCACAGGTAAAGCGAATTATTATTCTTGTAATACGATTATAATAAGGCTGTAAATGACCTAAAGGACCGATTTGCCAAAACAAAATCAATAGCTGGAACTCATTAATTACATTGTGTTATTCCAGACAAAGATGGTTGCCTTTGTGTCCGAAATTTTTCGCATTCAAAGGAATACAGAGTATGTAAAATATTTAAGCGTCAAAGAGAGGTAAAATAAATTGATTTGTAAAATTGGTATTACAATAAAAATATTTATATTACCCATGAAATGCTTATCATAAATTATTGAATTATATCATGTGTAAGGTATAAAATATCTTAAAATTATTTACTATGATTGATCTTGACATAAAATAAAATTTTCGAATGCAGAGGAGTTGAAAATTGACAACGAATAAATTTTTTTTTTGAATCGAAAAAAAAAATAGAAAAAAAATTCGGCCCACTAAGCAACTAGCGGGGTTAACTCCGGAATAAATCAAAGATTTTTTTGGGAAAATTAAAAAAAAAATTAAAAGTGTCAGAATTTGAAAAATTCATGGTTTTTTCCAAAAAACTGAAATTTTCCATAGAACTTGATTTCCAAAATTATTTTTGTATTTTTTTCAGAAAAGTACATTCGAAAACAAAACTTAAAAAAAAAACGTCCCGATAGGTCAATTTTTAAAAAGTTATAGCAATTTGAAAAAGAAAAAGCCATTTTTTTTTAACATTCATAACTTTTTTGCCTTCGGTAAAAAAATTTGAAAAAATTCACAAAAATTTCTTTAGTGAGGTAAAAGAAAATTGCGAAGATTCAGCCAAATCGAAGGGGGTCGGGTTCAAAAGTGGTCGAATTGATGTGGAATGACCCATATATATACGTATACACCATATTATATAATGCGATATTAAAACAGCTCATTTTACCGAATTAAAAATATGGGAAATTGGACTAACTTTTGCTTACCCCAGAACCTGGGTACTACCTTAAAGAAAGACTGACAAAAGGTGCAATAATTGAACACTTGAGTGATGCAATACTTGAATTTGCGAAAAAAAGGTGACACCGCAAGTGAAATACTGAGTAAATTAGATTCGCTATATGAAAGGCAGAGTTTGGCGACTCAACTGACCATTGAGAAGAAATTGATTACTCTTAAGGGGACCGTATGGTCTAGAGCACGAAAATTTCACCTATTTTCACGATTTTTTTTTTGCCATAAAAAATTTAAAAATCGATGTTTTAACTTTTCGGGTTTATTACTACCTTTATTAAGTATACAAAAAAATTTTTTTTTAATTTTAAAAACAGTGTTTATTATCATATAATTGGCATTGAAGACGACCCTCTCGAAAAATCCGACCCGGACGGTGAAGATCGATCCGAGACTTCTACTCATCTGAAACACAAAATTCAAGAAGATTCTTAACGGGACAGACCTAGTTAGAATTTTCGAAAAATCGATTTTTTTTTTATTTCATTTTCAAAAAGTAGAATCTCTTACGAACATTTTCCGCCCAGGTAAATGTAAATCGGACCATTATTCGCCAAAATACAAGACTTTGTAGCACGTCGTGTCTGAGCCATAGGTAAGCAGGTAGCGGACTTCAAGTGCGTTTTTCTCGAAACCATGTTTTTGAAGTCGGTGATCACTGTAGCTCGAGAACGGCTTTACCGATCGGGTTGAAATTTATATCACTTCTTCTATACATGGTAGTCCTCCATATGAACGAAGGATTTTTTTTTTGGATAATTATTTTTATTTTTAATAGCAAAAAATGGAACTGATATTTTGGTCAAAAAAACACTTTTGACTTTTAACGGCCGCCATTTTGTGAAAAATGGAAATTTTTCAAAACCCTTCGTTCAACCGGAGCATTATATCATTAACTAAAAATCCCCTCCGTTTTTTTTGTTTCAGATGAGCCGTTGCAGCGTGAGCTTGATCACCGCAAACCGTGTTTTTTTTTGCAGCGTCCTCGGCAATTGACGGTCACCAGCTTATTTCGATATGTATTGCGTTGAAAAAATTGCAACATATACATTACATATGTATCTTTTAAACGGAAGAACTTTTGTTGTGAATTATTTTATCGTTTGACCAAAAAAAAATCGGAAAAAAGGCCTTTTTTTTGACGTTCCAACTAGGTCTGTCCCGTTAATCAGAAAGAGTGCAGTTATGGTCGGGACTAGAACAAATCGAAAAAATTAAAAATTGACAAAATGGCGCGCTTTTGAAAAAAAATTCGTAAAATCGGGTTTTTTTTTCACTAGTTTTTTAGTATAAACAATAAGAAATTATTTAAATAAAATTATGATTGTAGTTCCGACGATAGCCATACATGTTGTGAACAACATATCCAAATTTCAAGTGATTCGGTTGAATAGTTTTTTTGTTTTCACCTGCGCAGTGCCGAAAAAAGTCGTTTCGAGATAAATGAGTTTAAAGTTTGAGGTACAGATATTTTCAAAAATTGAGCAAATTTTGAATACTTACAGTTAATCCGCGATTCCGGCACCATATAGGATTCCTTCGGAACGTTCATAATTCAAGATTTCCTCACTCCTTTCATTTCTTCGAGCTGTCCGAGCCTCTTTGGAGTTGTCCGTGCTCCTACGGTTGGCGCTCGATACTCGCAGCTCGTCTCGGTTTTGCGCTAGTTGCTCCGCTTGTGGCCCGATTGTTATGCCCATGGTCTCCATTATTTTCAATAGGGATGCAAATCCTTCATTGAATATGCAAGCGGAAATGTGAGTGGCAATATCAATGATTTTTTTTCCGGCAAACAGATGTTTCGGCGCAAGGTGCCACACGCAAGCATTGAAACTTTCGTTATTGTTCTGCGTATTACTGCCAATACACCTTTCCAATAAAGTCTCTGCTGTCAATTCTTCATAAATTGGTTTTAATATCTCTTGTGCTTCATCGCACAGAGCAGGTGGGTGCTCGTAGGTGTCTAAAGTACCTGCAGCCTCACTTTGACGCCACTTGCACCACGATTCGGAACCTGGAGGACAGTACGAGTGTTGCGGATTTTCATCTGTTGAAATTTTGTGATAATATGCTGCCCATATTTCACTTCTCATCCCTTCAGTCGAATCTGAATTACGTCTAATTGCTAGACCGTAATAAGTTGACAGCTCTTGCAATAATTTATTCGTCAATTGTTGACGCTTCGGTGTTTTATTTATCGATTTCCGCTGTGTCTTTTTTCCCTCTTCTTTTTCTGTCAATTTCTTTGTTGCTTTCTTTATTTGTGCATGTTTTTTTTTCGCATCAACAGCACGTTTGTACAAACGTTTTTTAACATGCAAAACACATTCTTTTTTGCAAACTAAAAAATCATCCCCGTAAGGCTTTGTGTCCAATAAGGCTTTGAACGTTTTCGTGTCGCCGTCTCCGATATAGTTCGCGTATTTTACGTTGTACAACTCTTCCGATCTCTTGAACATTTCCACGATGCCGTCTACCTCCATTTTGCCAGCACTTCCGGTATGATTTGCGTCACAGTGATCTTCATGCTCTCGATACCACGCTTCATATTCAATCGTATCCTCTTGGCCTTTCCATTGAGAGCAGGCTTGACATATACTGCATTTGACGACAACATCTAAAATTTTATTACTGTATTTCCCTATTAACGAGGCAATACCGAGAAGCGATGAGAATCCACGTTTCGCCCACGATCCATCACCAGACACAGAAAGTTCATCCGCGGGACGCCCAGCTTTTACATTCAACTCGACTTCTTCTTTCAATGCTCTTTGGAAAACGATTTTCGCGACGGCTTCAGCTGCAATTTTTATATTGTCCACGATGCCGTAATATGTACTCTTACAAATTCCTTGTCCAAGATCCATGAGACCGCAGAAATTTTTCAAGCCTTCAAATCCTACTCCAAGCATTCTCAGGGCGAGAACAAGTCGACGGTTGATTTCAAATGCCTTATCAATTAACGGCGAAGACAAAATAAAAGTTTCTTTACACTCACACTTCACAGAGAGTTTGAATCCTAGACCACGTTGTCCGTTTTTGCTAAAAGTGACCGCACCGTTACAATCTTTACACTTCAACAACTGTTGCAACGTTAAAAATATCATGCTGAATTCGATGATGCAATAATTGAAAGTAGGATTAACGTTTACTTCCAATTCCTCATTGCCTTTTAATTTTTTCGCAGACGTGCTCGTAAAATCAGTAGTATTTTCGATAGTGAATCGATTGCCCTTGAAATATCTTTTGCGACCTACAGAAGATGGTCGTCTAGAAGAGTCACGGCCTTGCTTTCTATCCATATTTTCTGATATTTTATTTCAAAATTTTCGATGTTGGTTCGTCAAAACGTAACGTTGTACTGATCAAGTCAGGGGAAAGCGAAATGACCGTTTCCCTCACAAATGTTCGACAATAGGTATATTTCGGGGAAGGGAAAAGTATATATAGGTATATAGTATGTACTATATACAGGTATATATTTTCGGAGAAGGATTGGGACAGCTGCTGCGCTCCGATTAGGTTACCGGTTAGCGCTAGACCCGTTAGGAGCGCGCGGACCGCTCTCTACCTGCGTTATGGGCTGTAGAAGCTGTAATATTGAGAATTTCCGCATGAAAATTTCACAGTATATTCTTGAGATACTATACTTTCGACATATCGAAAAAAAAAAAAATCGATTTTTTCAAATTTCTAGACCATACGGTCCCCTTAAATTCAAAGAAGATATTCCCCTGACGAAACATTTTATTCTTTTTGACGATTCTTTTGACGCAAAATTGCAAGATTACTTCTGACCCTACCGACGACCTACGATCCAGTTGTCACAGCGATTCAAACAATGGCTGACGATAAAATGTCTAGCGTTTATGAAAACGACACTACTAGACTACGAGATAAAATTGAAAAATGAAAGAAATGACACAAGTGGAAAAGTATTACAAACAGAAGTTCAACAATAGGATAAATCACAAAAACAAAACAGAAATGGAAAGAAATTCAATAATCATCGACACAATTTCAAACAAAAATCTTTCAATAAATTCCATCGAGGATTCAATTGTCAACAATCTCAGAAGAATATGAAATTCAAGAAAAATTATCCCAATAATTTCAACAACTTCAATAATAACAATAAAGAGTGTGAATTCTGCGGACGATGAAACCACGAGAAAAAGGATTGCTACTATTACCAGAAAATGATACAAAACTCAAAGGACCGTCAACGAACAATCCAGACAGTGCAAATTCAAGACGCTGAGGGCGGTTTCGCATTCATGAGTGGAGTTTGAATGTCATCTAATAATTCAATCGATACAACAGATAAGTTAACATTCATTTTGGACTCAGGAGCAACTGATCATTTAATTAATCGAGAGGATGCCTTTTTCAGAGGTATGGGATTTGCCAGTATCTGTGAAGATAACAATAGCAAAGAAGAGCGAAGTTATCATGGTGATAAAGAGAGGATCTATAGAAGTGATGACAGATCAAGGAGTATCAGGAGTTCTGGAAAACGTGCTATACGCTCTCGAAGTTCCATACAATTTATTATCAGTACGACGAATTCAGCAGACTGGTATGAGAATTATTTTTTATGAAAATAGCAAAACATCCATTAAAAGGGGTGACAAAGTCATTGCAAATGGTAAATCACTTCATAATTTGATATGTATTGATTTAATCATACAAAAGAAAATGTATAATAATGCAAATGCAAATACAAACACATAAAATCTTTGGTAAGAACGTTTAGGTTCCTAGAAATCAAAAGGAATAATCTGCTTTTTGATAGCAAAGAATTAGAAACTATAAATCCCACGAATGATATTTGTGAAGCTTGTGATTACGGAAAACAAGCACGTCTCAGTTTTTCGGACGAAAAAGACTGATCACATTTAACAAGACCTTTATTTGTCATTCATTCAGACGTGTGTGGACCAATCACACCTCTAACAATTGATGAGAAAAGATATTTCGTAACGTTCATAGACGAATTTACCCATTACACTGTTGTTTATTTACTGAGTCATAAATCCGATGTTTTAAAACGGTTTCAAGGCGATGTTGCCAAAAGTGAAGCACATTTCAATTTAAAAGTAGCTTACTTATATTGTGATAATGGGAAAGAGTATCTCTCAAATGAATTTAAATCTTTCTGTACAGAGAAGGGAATTCAATATCATTTAACAGTACCCTACACACCTCAACAAAATTCCGTAGCAGAACGTATGAATAAGTCATTGACAGAGAAAGCGCGTGCTATGATACATGGGGCAGAATTGGGCAAAGATCTTTGGGGAGAAGCGATTTTAACCGTAACATATTTACTAAACTTATCCCCGACTAAAGCTCTTCCAGTAAACAAGATCCCGTATGAACTGTGGCACAATAAAAAGCCAAGAGTCAATCATTTAAAGATTTTCGGTAGCACCGTTTATGTTCACGATAAAAATTGTAAGAGTAAATTTGACAAACGTTCATTCAAAGGAATACTTGTAGACTGTGAGGTAAATGGCTATAAAATACTGAATACAGAGACAAATAATTTTATTATTGCTCGCGATATTATTTTTGATGAAATAAATTTCAAAACTTCGCGCCCTCTCGTACAAACTAAAGGGATTGGAAAAGAAAATTCCAATATTGAAAAACAAGTCAACGATACCGATCATAAAGAAAATTCTGGTGTCATTAAAAGACAAAAACTAGAAATTAATCAAAATTCAGAAACAAACGAAAAAGAAGAGAATAAAATCAACAAATCTGATATCTAAGCAAATAAAGTTCATGAAGCGTCATCCGAAGACGAAACAATCTCTCAAGAAAGTTCGAAATCAAACGAACTGCGACGAAGTGTACGTCTTAAAAACATGCCTACTATTTCTTACAATGAAGAACATTGTTCTTATATAAGTGCACAGTCGATCGTTTCTGACATTCCCAAAACATATGACGAAATAAAAGATCGGGATGATAGACTTGAGTGGAAGAAAACAATGAAAGACGAAATTGCTTCCCCTGTAGAAAATAATACTTGGGATATAGTGACTTGTCCGACCAACAAAAACGGTGTAGGCTGTAAATGGGTGTTTGTAATTAAAAATGATATTCATGGAAACCCAACTAAATATAAAGCGTGACTTGTAGCCAAAGGTTTCAGTCAACAATATCTATCGGACTACAATGAGACGTTCGCACCTGTAGCTCGAATCACAACGTTTCGAATTCTCTTAGCTTTTGCTAATCAAAACAATTTATTAATTCACCAAATGGATGTGAAAACAGCCTTTCTGAATGGCCAATTAAAAGGAGAAATTTACATGCAAGTACCAGAAGGCATAAAAACCGATAAAAATCGTGTATGTAAACTAAATAAAGCTATAATACGGATTGAAATAATCAGCTCGGTGCTGGTGTCAACATTTTGATAAAGTCCTCAAAGAACAAGAATTTAAAAATTCATCAGTAGAATACTGTTTGTACTTTCTTGAAAGAGGCCACATAAACAAAAATATCTATGTCATTTTGTATGTAGATGACATTTTGATCGTTACTTTTGAAGAAAATACAATGACGAATTTCAAACGATATTTAATGAAATAATTCTCAATAGTAGATATGAATGAAGCAAAGTTTTTCTTGGGAATAAATATTGAAAGAAAAAACAATATTATAACTTTAGATCAAAGTGCATACCTTGAGAGAGTTCTTAAAAAAATCAAAATTAATGATTACAATGCAGTTACTACTCCTTTACCAGTCAAATTAGACTATACCGCATTAAATTCAGAGGTGACTTGTAAAGCACCATGTAAAAATCTAATAGGATGCTTAATGTATGCAATATTGTGTACTCGACCTGATTTGAGCATAGCTCTTAATTTGCGGTCCAGATTCCAAAATAAAAACAATAAGGAATTATGGCAATTTTTACAAAGAGTTTTAAGATATGTTAAAGGATCGTTAAAGCTAAAATTGATTTATAAAAGAAATGATTATAAAGACGTGCTAGTTGGCTTTGTTAATTCCGATTGGGCAGGTGATGAACTCAATCGTAAAAGTACTTCTGGATTTTTATTCAAATTATTTGATCAAAATACGATATCTTGGAATACTAGAACACAAAATTCAGTTTCTACATCTTCTACAGAAGCCGAATACATGGCTCTTTATGAAGGCGTAAAAGAGGCTTGCTGGTTGAAATCTCTATTAAGCAGCATTCATTTAAACATGTCGAATCCCGTCGGTATTTACGAAGAAAATAATGGGTGTATTGGGATAGCCAACAATCCTACAGATCATAAACAATCAAAGCATATCGATGTAAAATATCACTTTTCAAGAGAAAAGATTGAACAAAAGGTAATAACTTTGAAATATATTCCAACAGGTCAACAATTAGCGGATGCGTTCACGAATCCACTACCAGCAGTGCAGTTTTTGAAAATCCGGAAACAAATGGGCCTGGAAGAAATATAATTTTAAGCATTCATGATATACAATAATATTAATCATTATTAGTCTGATTAGGTTTTTCTTAATAAGGGGTTTTTCCCAATCCATGCAACAAATGTTGGACCATATCTTTATATTCCCCAAGATTACAAGTAAAATTAAAAGCAAACAAAATTGAAAGCAAAAGAGCAAAATTTGACATTTATAATAATAAATTATTTTTAAGAGGGAGTATTGGAATATGAGCAAAAATAATCAATCAACGTAGAAATAAATTTGATATGAAACGCTATACGAATTAAGAAAGAGAGCGCGTGAGGTCATATAAATAAAGAATCATAAATGTGTTTATAAAACATTAAATATACAAATGATAAATGTAATAAGAAACCGAAGCATAGGACCGTTTTCGTTCTATGAGTTCGATTTATACTTTTGATCATTCCGTTGATCAGTTCTTCGACAGTTCTCATCCAGTTAAGACGTTAAATAATAAAATAATAATTGCTCTGCTTAAACTGTGTCTGTGACTTTATTTCGCAACCTGCTTCCCGACAAAATTCAATAATACTCATTGTAAAATAATGTCCATTTTTCCTTCTTTTCTTTCGCTACTTTTTTTTTAACTTTTCTTTTTCTTCCAAAAAGAGAAGACAAAAGCGACAAGAGATCTTCCGAATGATAAATCATTTAAATCTTCTATTTCTCCGATCCTTCTCCGGCCTCATCAACTATTCGCTTTTCTTTTCTGATTTTATTTATTTATTTTTCTCTTTTGTCACATCCTCCGACGAGAGTATGCAAGATCGGAAAAATAGATGAGAATATTTAATGTGGATTCTCTCTCAGAATAACTTAGCTTCGATGTCCAAGTAACCTGCTGCTGGAGACGTGTCGCGACCAAGAATCGATCTCAAGGCGGAAGAAGAAGAAGAAGAAGAAGATCGCTGGATTCGCTCCTCAGGAATCGTACTTTGTATTCTCTGGGTCAAAGGATAAGTCGTCCAACAGGAAGTCTACGATAAAAGAAGCCTCATTCTTTTGGGGCTTCCTCTCCTTTTCTACTCTGTCCATCTTATTCAGAACTATCTCTTATCATTCGAAGTGTTTTAGGGAAAAAACATTATTTTCCCAAAGCCACACTTCAGTACATGAGAAATCCACAAATTTGATGTAGAAACATTTGACCCTGAACTTCTTGAGTTTTATATAACTTTTGGTTGGATTATACAAATATAAAATGTAGACATTATTTTGTTTTTTTTTTTTTTTAATTAGAAAAAACGATTGATCTCTTTATCGATTTTCAGCGTTCACTTTGTTTTATTGACTTATTTGTATGGCGTTTTTTCACTGTAATATTTTTCATTACTTTTTGCGTTAAGTTTATTTGTCCATCAGATACGAATTTTCGAGCTAGCAGATAAAAATCGACGATTCCTTTCGTCTACCTGTCCACGTGGGCCTAAGAATAGCGGTACTTTCGTTTTTTTTGCATCTTTATTTTTTGATTTTTCTCTAAAAAGCCAGTGAACACTATCACATTTTTTTGCATACTAAATTGTAATTACAATTGCCGATTTTGCCACATCGATGTTCGGAGATAACCGCTCGTAGGTGGTACATTTTTGGTGGTACGTCGCGAAAAGAAAAATACAAGTTTACGAATTTAAATTGCTTATTTGCTTACCGGGTTTTTCATTGATTCTTGATGCTTCTCACGCAAATAAATTTGGCGTTAACTTTCGACGCGTTGTTGGCCGAGAGTACAATTTTTGTTTTAATAATTCCTTTAATTCAATAAATCAAATGAAATATCAAACGTATTATTTCAGCATATAGATACTTGATATTTCATGAAAAATTTGAATGAAAATGGAAAATTTTGAATGTTTGATTTTTGCACGCAGGAAGCTGAAATGAGATTGAAATATATGAATGAAGCGTTTGATAGAATTTATAGTAAGCTATCAAGGTACGAATCAGTGAAAATATATAAACAATAAAGGCTTAACCTACCCGCGCTATTCAAACAGATCCAAGAGTCTCAGGGTCGGCATGTACCATCCTCGCTCGAGTATCAATTATTTATGAATTTTCCAACGCGCTCGAGACTGCCTCTGTGCAATATTCCCAGGCATTAGTCCGAGCAGCCAAGAAGTCCCCGGGGTGATAAAAGAATTCTCTCGTGATCTGGGAAGATCTGGAGCTCTTTTTCACCGGCGTTAGACACGAAGGAACGAATGAGAGGAAAGAAAAGAGAGAAAATTATATATATAAGTAATCGATTTCCGGTTTATCAGAAATCCATGTAACGTTTATTTATTTGAATAATTCAAGCTGATAAAAAGTGGATGGAAGTAGCAGAAAAAGATCGTGTGATTCGTGGATGATTAAATTTAATAATTTCGTGGTTATCAGTAATTTTTTAAGTAGTTAAACATTCGAGTGACTTTTTACTCGATCCTCCTAAAAACTTTTCCGCTTCAACCCCCATTGACAATAATATTTCCAAAAATAAAGGTAACGAAGTACACTAAAAAATGTCCTAATCGATGATTCCATATACGGCAAAATAATTCGTTGTTTTATTATTATTATCATTCGATAGTTTAGTCGATGGTTGAGTGTGTCGAGTGGATTTATGCTGATGCGCAGTATTCGCGAGATATCTTGCGAGTATTATTTTACTACGACGTTGGTTGAATTTGTATGGCAAATGCTCGTGAGAGAATTGTCAAACAGACAGTGAGAAAAAACGCGAGAATCGAGAAAGGAGGATGTGGAATAAGAGAATAAAAATAAAAGAAAAAGAAACGAGGAGGGGGAATAATAAAAAGAAAATATAGAAGAAGAATAAAAGGGTCAGTTTTTCGATCGGATATCGAGCAAACAAAACGCCACTTGGATACAACACACGCACGTATATTCACGTGGTATTTACGGTTGCCATGACGAGTCGAGTTTCCGGCGAATTACGCAAGTAAATTCTCTCCTGGATAACTATTTTTTTCTCATCCTCTCTGAATTTTTATTTTTCCCCCACTCTCAAACATGAGACAGTGTCTCTCCAACGCTCTTTTTTTTTTCATAAATTGAATTTTCACGAGTGCGCATCATCTCTTCGTGATTTTATCATTGAAGTGTCGCTTATACGCCGTGAGAGAAGAATCAAACCAAGACAGACCACCTTGAAGATATACCGTTCGTCGTCTTCGTGTCCTCTTACCTTATATCTCTTCCCGATTAAGGTACGAAATCCACTTACTGACCCTGACCTATTTTTTCACCCCCTCCCCCCTCCCTTTCGAATAATATTTTTTATTATCTGAAATTTGTTCACTTGCACTTCTCGTTCACTCTCGATCGCCACCCAACCAATTAACCTTACGTCAACATGTCACAAATCACGGAATCGTAATACTATCACTCGATTATTGACCCTGACCTGCTTTAACCCTTCAACCAACCTGTCAACGTTCGTAAAAAATGTCCAAACGTAAAAAAAATCCCGTTTTTTTATGCAATAAAACGAGCATTCGGCAAAATGTTTTAATTTGTAGAAAAATAATCATTTTTTCTTGAGAATTTATATTTCAATAATGCGATGGATTTTTAAATTTTTAAGAGGCTCAAATTTAGTGGAACAAAACATGGAGAGCACCGACATTTTTGACGAATTGGTGAAAAACGGAGAAATTCCGAAAAACGAGGAAGAAGCTTTGCAAAATATTGAAATAATTGCCATCGAAAAAGAACGAATAAAGAGAGAAAAGAACGAAGCCCTGATGAAATTGGACGTTCAGCTACAAAGTTTTGAACCGACCTCGATTATCAGCGAGCGCGAATTGCCCGTAACTCATTCTCAGGCGAATTTAGATTTGAACAAATCCGAAGCTGTTCCTTGGCAATCTGAGAAAAATGAAAAAAATTTGGGTCGTGAGAATGAAGAAAACTATGATAATCTCGAGGTTGAGAGTGATAACGATGATTCAATCATTGACTGCGATTACAAAGAGCCTGAAGACAATTTTATCAACGACAAAGTCTACGATTTTGATGAAAAAAAGCATGGAGTTAGGCCAGTGAATATTTCTTTTCCCATTATAATTGCCCTGCTAAATTATTGTTTAAAAAAATATATATAAATCAATATAAAAAAGAAAATGTTACACCAATTTCGTTGAAACAATATCCCGAAATATTATGCTAAAGAAAATATTTGCTAAAATAATAATTAATTGGAATATCGATTATGCAGAATGACCGAGAAACTGATAAAGGATCATTGCAAAAAAGAACATCTTTATCAAACTCCTCATCTGAACGATGTTTTGTTTTTGCACTTCAAAGGTCAGTGAAAAAAAAAACAAATAGTTTATTTTTGTTAAAATATATTTCTCCAACGATGCTGAGACTGTTTAATATTTTTTCAGGTTTTTCCTTCATCGAAAATCTCTTGAAATACACGGGTCTCAAAAGCTTGTGGTTGGAGAACAATGGTATTCAAGAAATAGCGAATTTGGATAACCAGAAAAAATTAAAGTGTCTTTATCTTCATCACAATCTCATAAACAAAATCGAAAATCTCGAAGCCCTCAGTAAACTCGACACGATTAATTTGTCGCACAATATCATAAGAAAAATCGAGAATCTCGATCAATTGAAGTTCCTTAATACGCTCAACCTCTCACATAATTATTTGCAAACTCTCGAAGATATCGAACATCTTCGGTTGCTCGAAACCGTGTCGATCCTCGATTTGTCACATAATCGTCTCGACGAGCCAATTTGCGTTACCGAGGTTTTTTTTCTTCTCAAAATCACTTTTTATTGAGCTCAGAAAATGAATAATAATGTTGTTTGCTTTCTCAAATTCATTTGAAAAAAACCCTTAATATTTTTTTTGTAATATTTTTGTATTAATAATTATGACTTATTTGAATTTTAGATTTTGAGCTCTATGAAATCTCTGAGCGTAGTCACATTGACCGGAAATCCGGTGATCAAATTGATCTCGAATTATCGAAAAACACTGATTTTGGGATGCAAAAAACTTCATTATCTCGATGAGAGACCAGTTTTTCCAAGAGATCGTGCTTGTGCCGAAGCGTGGTAAGTTTTTGAGAATAAAAAAACACGAGGTCTTTAAAAATGATCGATTTTCAAGTATTTGTCAAATATTGATCGTTATTTCACTGTAAATAAAAAATATATTGCTAATATTTAATGATTTTGATTAAGTGATAAATGTATAAATTTCCTACTCAGGGAACGAGGAGGACCCCAAGAAGAAATGGCCGAAAGAAAGAGATGGATCGAAGCTGAGCAGCAAAAAATAAACGAAAGTGTGCAAGGTAAATAGTGCCAAAGTCATTGATCTCTTAATAATGAAATTCTGTTAAAACTTTTTTTTAAACCGATCGTTAATGATTTAAGCATTGATGAGAAGGCGAAAACGCGTTGTGCCAGTTTACGAGGAATCGGGAGAGAGTGGAAAGAGCGAGGAAGATTTGCCTGAGACTGAAGAAAGCAAAGAACTTTTGGTTCTTGAGAAGAAAAGTGTGGAGTCGGAATCCCGATCGATGACGTCATCGGATAGCGAAGATTCGAACGACGATGAGAAAAACAAAGAATCTGAAAATATCGTAGAAAATAAGGAGGAAACGATTAGAAAATTTGTCGAAGAAATTCAAACGATGGAAGACAATCAGCCATTTCATTCGGATGAGATTGTTTCAGTGGAAAATTCTCCAGAACCAATAACGATAACGATTCAAATCGAGGACGATCAAAATTCAAAAAATGTTGAAATTACGGAAGATCCGAAAACCGACATCATGGAAAATGAAGAAAATTCCATCCCCACGAAATTGAGTGAGATTCGCCAAGAGATGAAAAACTTTTGCAACCGAATGTGTAAATTCGATACGGAAAATAAAATCGTATACAATAAAAACGGCGAAATCGAGAGTTTTTGGGGCCACCAAAATGTCCCAGAATCGGTAAATTCGATCGAACCAATAACCAATTCACCAGCTTTCAAACTCCCGGAAGAAAAAACCGTCGAAATGATGGAAAATCCATTAAAATTAACGGAAGAATCGTTAAAAGCAAAAATTCTGTATAATATGAGAGCGACGAAGAGCGACGAGTCGATCGCGAGAAATCGTCAATCGGCGGATAATCTAATGAGAATATCGCGACGGGCAATGGCAGAAAGAAAAAATTCGAGTCCCGAAGAAACCGTATCAACCGTCCAAAACTTAGCCGATTATTCGAAAATCGAGGAAAATATAATTGGCGAAAAAATTCTGTCGATTGAATCGATCGGTGATTTCCAAGTGACGAGAAAAAGTTTGGAAATGCGATTGGCACTTGATGATGAAGAAATCAAATAAATAAAACGACTCGATCGAGATCTTCGACTACGAACATTTTATTTTTTATCCACACATTAATTTTACGATGCGATGACAATAATAATAATAATAATAATAATAACAATAACAGAAACAAATAAATAAATGAAAAAGAGCAATAACGAGAATAAAAACGACGTGACAATACCAAAATCAACACGCAATTTCTAATCTATACCTCATAATAACAAAGTTTTACAGCGATGTATCATGGCCGATTATCAATGAATTTGTCAGTCACGCAATGATCATTATTTTATTATTATTATCATTATTATCACTATTAATGCGTTTACATCATACGTGGTATTGTTCATTCGTGATACATTATACCGCAGTGAAGAATTTTTCTTATCTATCATTTTTTTTTGTTCACTTTTATCATCGTATCCTTCGTTTATTTTTTTTGGTTTCGTTCTTGTTTAAATATTAAAGAGCTTTTTAAAAACGGGCAATTTAATCGCGCTTCATTTGCGATTCCGTGGGGATTTATTTGTTTGCTTTTTTTTTTCTCGAAAATTATCTCGCGGTGGCGGAAAAAAACTTTTTCGCGTCACTTTTATTTGGAGACAATTTTTGGTATCCGAATATTTCTATTTTATGTATGTATTGTGTATATATATTAGGGTGGTCCTTAAATAGGGCGTTTTTGAATTTGGTCTTACGTATCCCTAAAAATGATTCGAAATAAATAAATAAAAATGTGTGCCGAAGGATTTTTCTCAAGATCTAAAATTAACCGTGCCCTCCTAGGTGTGGCTTTTCCCCTATTTAACCCGTCAGTAGGCGCGCTATGAAACTTTTTCTCAGACTTATATTAAAACGATGATTACTCGAAAATTTCAAATGGTATAAGCATTTGAAATTTTTTCTATCTTCACCAAATTTATTCTTCAGTATGCGAGAGGAGTTAAAAAAATTTTTTAATTTTTGTTTTTGAATTTTTTGAATGATTATTTGTTGGTTTTTAGTGTGAATTATCGTTGTTTTTATGGTTTTTTAAAAATAAAAATGTTTAATAGCCACAATCACTGTAGCGAAATTGTTTTCAAGTTCCTATTTATCAAATTAAGCACTTGAAGCTATACATGGAAGAAAATCTCTTATCGCCCGCCCAATGTTTAACGCGTATACGTAGCGTGCCTGCTGATGGGTTAAATAACACGTGTTCTCGAGATGTTTGCGCTTTTTTTTTCTTTCCCTGCGCACTCATTATTCTAAAAACATTCCATGCTTACAAATACGTTGTATGCGGATACAACAACACATAGGAACGGTTAAAAGTCATTAATTAATTATCGTTACAATTGATCCATATGTAAATGAAAATAATAAAAAAATTTGTTGCTAAAATCGCGCCTGGAAAATGTATCATCTGATAATTGCTATTTAATCAATTCATTAATTAAATTAATTCATTGGCGAATGAATTTGAATACGGTTCGATGTGCAAAAAGTTTTATTTCAAAAATACAACGTCCTATATACAGTGATGCTCACTTGAAAACGCAACGATTGATTTTTTGTCGAATCCGAGTCCAAATTGTTCGACTGAAAAACAGCAAAGTCGTCGATTGCAGCTAATTTTGAAAAATCGATCGGAACGTTTTGGTGCACTGCGGGTGGTTCAAAATCTCTACCTCAGAAGCATATCCTGAAAGAGACGAGCTCACCAGGTTGTACCGGATTATGAAAAATGATGTCGCGCGAAATCCGGCTAATAAAATCGACCGATTAGATCCTTAGCTATAATCGTAAACCGATTTTTGTTTAAAGCGGATTTAACTTGAACAAGAATGGTCCCACAAAAAATAATAGAAGTGAATTTTTCATAGCACAGGATACCCTTTGCAATGACGTATCGCTGATCGTGCCTATTTATTCGAAACATCAAGGTTTCGACAACCTGATAACGTTGCGTTTTGCACTTTATCATCAAACCGGCTGCCAATCGGTCAGTTCGCATCCGATCAAAATGGGGCCACGCTTGTTCGAAAGCTGATGAAATTTGCTATGAGAGCTATGAAATTTGAAGGAAGAATTGACAAAGTCGAGTAATTATAAGATGATAAATTACTCCGAGCGCGATTTTAGCAAAAAAAAAAAAATTATTATCTTCATTTACGAATCGATTAAATGTAATGATAATTAATTAATGACTTTTGAACGTTCGTATGCGTTGTTATATCCGTATACAGCATATTTGTAAGCATGCAATATTTTTTGAATAATGAGGATGCAGGGAAAGAAAAAAAAGTGCAAATACCTCAAAAGCACCTGTTATTTAAATGGGGAAAAACCACACCTTGAGGCACGGGTAATTGTTGACATTGAGAAAAATCCTTCGGCACACATTTTTATTTATTTATTTCAAATCGTTCTGAGGGGTACGCGAGTCCAAATTCACGAAGATCCTAATGAAGGACCACCTTAATATATATAGTATTATTATAATCTCATTTGTGACCTCCATCGTATTCATCTCGACGAGAATTTTCACACTTTTTTTCTTCACAAACTGACACAACCACTTTTTTATCGATTAATCGCGATTAAAACGTCGTATGGCTTTTTTGTTTCTCCATTTTTTTGTATGATGGAAAAAGCATCCTGATTTTTTTTCTTGAAGATCATGGAGCGTCTTCAACGTGCATTTTTTCTTTTGCTATTACTTTTTTATTTCGTTTGTCGACGCATTTAGATATTTTTGTTTATTTTGTTATTTGCTTCTTCTCTCATTTGGAATTAATATTATTTTTTGTGTCTTATTATTTGATAATAAAAAATATCGACATACGTTGCAGACTATTTATTTCAGCACTGGCTGCATTCTGATGCTACTTGCGGCGTCTGCATGCTGCATTCGCTGGTCGTATTTGCTCCCAGAGATAATTTTTTGTCGCCTCCCCAGCCCACGCACCCTTGTCACATTTATTTTCTTTTTTTAATTCTCTCTCTCTCGTTTTTTTTTCCTCAAAATTGTTCGCGTAATATACACACGTTCCAGCCCGCGTCTGATGATTTTTTTGATTGTTTTCTCCACGCGGGGGAAACAATTTCGTCGTTGGTGAAAAAGCAGACGGAAGACGAGCTGAAGATATTAGGATTGCTGTTTTTTTTTCTTTGGTTAGCGTAGAAGCGCAAAGTCTTCGCGTCGACTTATGACAAAAGATCGAATGTGTTTCATTAATTTGAATAAAAAAACATTTTTAAATCGGGCTATTATCGACGTGCTAATTGATGCTAATTGATTTAGACCACACTTCGATTATTTTTAATAACAATGAAAAACTGACAATTACGAAATTGGCATTGCTCAAAACTGTCAGAAACACGACCATTCTTCGTCAGTAATCTTTTGGATTATCTTTTCAAGCGATTATTCGTTTGAATCGTTTTTCTCTCGTTTTCTTTCACCCTCCACACTCATTCACAAGTGCAAAGAAAATTTCTATTATTTTTTCTAATTTCTCTCACGTCAGATTCATCGACACGATCATGCGAAAGATTGCGTAATTATGATCTTAAAAATTATTGATAACGTTTATGGCGTGCTTCGACTATTTCTACGAGCCATTTTCTCTCGACCTTCCAAAAGTTCTTAAGTTACATTCATTTTCAACCCTAAACGCACGTTACGTTCTCGTAATAGTGTTTCCTCTCGATTTATTTTATTATCTCAACGACACAAAAATCGACGTGCTAGATTTTCGGATTCTGAATATTTCCTAAGCGCATTTCTCACACTTTTTCCAAACCAAACAAAAAACCAAGACGAAAAAAAAGCAGTTTTTTCTTCAATAGTATCAAATTCATGCAAAATCTACTTGGGCTCCATTGTGCGTGTCATGTTACGCCAATTTCTTCATCTTACGAACATTATTTCATAATTTTATTGAAATAAAACGATCGTTTGGCTTTTAGCTTCAAAGAGGACAAAAAAATGGAGGGAAAACAATCAGTATCGAAGATTTTCTTTCGTTTTTACTATAAATCAAGCCTAATTTCAAAGCAATAAAAAAAAGTAGCTTTTAAATACACGCAGACGACATACTTGATGAAAATATAAGGGTGCCCTTGACCTTCGATTAAATATTCGCGATATTCAATATCGTTATACTTCTTATTGTTTATATATAATTTTTATTTACATACATATATATATGTATATATGTTAATTTATGCATATACTCATATATACATGTATATAAATATAATATTACGAGTACCTATGTATATAAAAAAGTGATGAAACCTCTTTTTGTCTATCTACCCGTTTAACAGTAAAGACGCGGCTTATTTTCCTCCTTTTAATCTCCTTTATCGTTTACGGTACGTTTTTTGTTTTTTATATATTTTTTGTCTCATGCCATCAAAATGTACACGACGTATTTAGAGTTTTTTTCCCCGCACGCACATTATTTTCACCGTCGATAGAAAAAAAAAGCAATTGTTTTATCGCAAACGATTTAAATGCACAAACGCACCTTTATCTCGTTCGGGGCGATCGCGAAGAGGGTATATAATATTCGACAATATTCCTGTTTTATTATTCTTTTATCCGTTTTTCAAACTCCTATTCGACGCACCCGGATATTTAAAGACGAATTTATTTGTGGTTCACTCTGTAGTCTCTTCTCTCATTCTCTCGATTTCTTCCTAATTTAATTTACTTATATACGTCTAGGATTCAAAGATTATAATGGGGGTGAAATGAATGTTTGAGTGAAAAAAAGAATATTTTTTCGAATAGTTTAGAGCAAAGCACGAATGACAATGAAATAACAGGACGATAAAGCGTTTTTTCAGTTGACACTTCATTTTGTGTTCTCTCCCAAAAATTTTATTTTTTATTTTTAATTCTTCGTATTTTGTTTGTTTGTATTTGTTTCACCTACGACAATTATCGGTGGAAAAAAAACGATCGTTTTTTCTTGTCGCTCTTCTTCCGCTGGTGACGTTTTTTGTCTCGTCTTTTGTTGACAAAATCTATTTTTAGGTTATTAATTCTTTTTATTATATATTTATTATATTAATGTCGAACACATCGAGCGATATATATCGTCGTAATCACCGTTAAAATCCACGCTTTTTTTAATCTCTTCTCTATTTTGTATATATTTATTCTCACGATATAGTAAAAAAAGAAAGAAAAAACAAATCAAACGAAAATAATAGATCGACACACCAGCGGACGCGACCTTGCTGTCGTTCGTTTCATTTCTTCCTTTCTCCCTTCTCTCTCGTTCCTCGTAAGCAAAAACAAACGAAGACGGACGCATATTTCTCTCCCCTCGGCACTCGAACAGGAAGTAACGAAAAAAAAGAACACAATTGTTATTATTATTATTTTTGTTTGTCAATATAGAAACAGATAAAATGATAAAATGTTTACACCCTTAATTGTTACGTACGCTATTTAACCAGTGTGTTCCTCTTGCTTGTTGCGTGTGCCTCACTATGACTAGATACATAATAACGTTTAATTTTGCTTTGTTTCTTTTTCCTCAGTTGTTTTTTTTCTCATTCTCTCATTTCTTTCGTACTTTTTCTTCATTTATTATTTTTTTTTCTTGTTCACGTGTTAATTAGCGCTTCATCAATTTCTTTAAATCATTTCCTCGTCTCGTTTCTCGATCACTCTGTGTTTTTCTTTCTTTTATCCCGATATACAAATGAATGAAAATTATATATATATATATTTGTTGTTTTTTTTTTATAATAATAATTGGGCGACTCTCTCGGAGGCTTTTCAAGGGCTTCGTGTCGTAACGTACAAAAGTAAAGCCCGCTCCGATCGAGCCACGAACTACGAGATACAAAAAAGTTACAGGTTTTATTATTCTTTTTTCGCTTTTTTTCATTGTCTCTTGGTTGAGATTTGTGTGTACGTGAGTGTATGTCTGTAAGTGTGTGTGTGTGTGTGTTTGAATTTTTATTCTATCCTCGTGTCATTAACGTATTTTTTCGTTATATTTATTATTATTATTATTTTGTTCTTCGACGCTTCTAGTCCACTTTTCTCGTCTCAGCTGTGGTCAGAGAGGGGGGGGGGGGAGGTACTGGGGGTTGGAAATGGGTTTTTCCATAAGAAACTTTAAATATATCGACACGTTGATATTTTTTTTTACCATTTTTAGTTTTCTTCAATATTCCACAAAACGAATTCGTTTGTTCTGTTATCTTTTTTTGTTTATAAGTGTTTGTTTCAATGTTTTCTTTTTCGTTAATGCGAATGCTGGTGTGTATAAACGAGAACTACTCGTTACTTTTTTTTTTTAATGTTTCTTGTTTGTTTTCGCTGCAAAAAACACATATGTATAAGAGAGATTTGTGACGACAAAGCGATTATTTTTTAGTAGAAGAGAGTTATATCAAAAAACGATTACAAATTTCCGCAGAGAAAGATTGTTTTTTTTTAACATTTTATTTTATTCTCATGTCCGATTGTGGGTTGGGATTTTCTCTCTCTCTCTTTCTCTATCGGTTTTTTCTTTTCTCGGTCGAAAAAAATGGGGTCATATCGTCTGCGGTATTCTCTCTCTCAATTGTTGTTACGTTCTTTTTTTTTCGTCCCGGGCGATTATCAAACCTGCGAGCTTACGCACAAAAACCGACTTGAATTCTCGAACACACTTTTCTTTTTCTCTCTCTCTCTCGCTCTCGACATATCGTTACTTGCTTTTTTTGTTTTGTTTTTTCATTCTTACATATTAAATATTAATAGTTATAAATTACAATCATCATTATCATTAATATTATTACAATTTTTAAATGCATACACAGTTTTTTCTTTTTTTTTCTTTTCACCGTTTTGTTTTTTTTTGTGATTTTTTTCTCTACTTTCCTTACTTCCTTCCTCCTTCCTTACTTCTTTATTCCGTCCTTCCATTCTTTCTTCCTTTCATTAACACCTATTCGACAAAAAGTGGATGTGATAATTGTATGTCGTGTGTACGAATGCGTGTCCGTGTGTGTGTTCGTGTGTCAAGGGGGAAAGAGGGTGGGATTTATCGTGTTTCTTTTTTTTCTGCAAATGATGAAGGAATGAATTTGATTTTTATTTTTTATATTTATTTTTTCATTTCTTCGTCTTCTTCAATTGTTTTTTCTTTATTTATCGTTTTTTTTGTTTTATATAATTATCGAGAAAAGTGAGTTTGAGCCTCGAGGAGAGAAATCTCAGGACGACCAAAAGTGGCAGTTTCAATGGATTCCTATTTGTCCTCGTCCTCACAATGGCCACGAGAGAATTTTTTTTTTCTTAATTTTTTAAAAATCTTCTAACTCGACTTTCTCGTAACGATAATAATAATAATAATAATAATAATAATAATAATAATAATAATAATAATGATAATATGCTGACGCGTGGGGACTATACAAAATAAATAGGGACATTATTATTTTTTTGTCTGCACCATACAGTGTGCGTACGATTGCGCATCCGATGGAAATGTCAGTGCGATAATTATAGACGCAATGTAAAAAAAAAAAAACAATGAGGAAACCGTAGCTCGAGCCAATTTTTTGTTTTTTCCTCATTTTTTTACAGGTTTGTGCGATTCTCTGTTTTTTTCTGTTTGGAAATAACGCGCAAGGGGACATGTGCGTTTTGACGCTGACGATGAACAAAAAAACAGTAGCTACAAAAAAAAACGAAATCTATCCTCATAGAAATTCTTATCGAACAATAATAATAAATCATTTTAAAAAAATCCTTAGCCACTCGATTATACGTTTTTCTTTCATTCGTATTTACGTGTGTGCGTGTCGCCGCTCGTGTACGTTTTTTCGCGTTTTTTCACTTTTTAGTTTTTATTGTAATTTCATATATGTTTTTATTGAGTTTTCAATCTTCATCGCTCTCTCGGTGTTTTGGTTTTTTTTCGGTATATAGGTTTTTAATTGTATTATTTTTTTTATGTTCGTGTGGATTTTCATTGCGGTTTTTTTTGTTTTTTTTTGTATGGCAAAACATCGTTTATCAGAGCAGCCATTTTTTTTCGAGACTCAAGAAGTTTTATTGATATTTTGCCCATTTGCTCTACAGCTTAAGACAAAATCATGTTTTTTTATCCTTCGCTGTTTCTTCAACTGCATTCACAAATGACAATGTCCAAAAAAAAGTTGGGTCTTCGAAAAATTGTTGCTGCTCTGATAAAAAATATTTCGTTGTGTACGGGAGTAAATTTAACGGTTTTTAAGTGTGCGGGAGAGATCGAGACTCGTACAATATCGTGACGAGCGAAATTTCTCGTACTCGATTCATTCAAAATCATTCAATCGATCTATTTTTTTGTTTGTTTTTTCTTCTTTTTCACTCGATAATACATGAACACAAATCAGATTTTTGCACAGCAAGGAATAGTGCTGATGTCTGTCTCGTTTGCTTGCTGTTTTTTTTTTCTTTTAAATGTTTATTTTAATATTTAATACAAATTATTTTCCATCTTTTACTCATTGAGAAAGGGCTCCACGACTTTAGCTTCACCAGCCAGACAAAGAAAGCTCGTAGAACTATTTTCTTTCAGAATTATTCGAAGATAGCAATAAAAATGGGTTTTTCATTTTTCAAATAATCAGTTGAATATTTTTTTACATCGTATTTTTTTCGATCGATTTTGTGCGGATTGAAACAAAACGAAAAACTCCTTTTTCTGACCTCAAAAGGTGGAAACCCTTCTCGTAATGAATTATCCAGCATTTCCAAGTGTAAGTGTACGTATGTGTGTGTGTGTTTGGTATAATTTTTTCTTCCTTTGTTTAATAAATTTGTTCTCTGAGTGTTTCGTAGTCAGAAACGTTGATAATCGCGTTTAACCCTGTCGCCGACTTTTCCCCGTCGCCAGGTAACATCGACGAGTATTTTAGTGTGACGGGCGAGGGCAGCAGCGTAACGACCACCGGAGGAAGGATCGTTTCCTTCTTTATTTTCTCCTTCATCATTGTTGTCATACTTATCGACCTTTAAATCGGAATGCAACACAATATTTTCCCTATACTCGAAACTCTCGTTTTTATTTTCAAGTTCGTCGATATCGAACTTGGCACTGTTCGTGGATTCGTCGACGAGATTATTTTTCCTATTATCGTATTTCATCGTTCTTGGATCGAGGCTTTTTTCATTTCTTTTGGTACTTATTCCCGAATCATCGTACACTTCTTCTCCTTCTTCTTCTTCTTTGTTGTAATCAACGTCGTCGTGTCGTTCGCCCGTTTTTTCGTCTTCGTTATCATCGCTATATTCGTAATTGTCACTGAGGCAACTCGCGCTGCAGCAACTTTTAATATCGAGACTGCTGGAATATTCGGATCTATCGATCAATTGAAAATCCGGTGTGACGCACGAAGAACGATCGTCTCGGTGATTATTTATCAGTCGATCGTCGTCTTCATCTTCGTCGTTTTCGTCGTCCTCGTCCTCGTCGTCGTCGTTGTCGTCTCCGTCAGCGTCACTCTTCTTATTTTTATCGACCTTTCGTCGTCTCATTCTCGTGTACACCTCGTTTTTCATAATCGTCAAGGTCGAAGCGTCATCGTCAACGACCTGACGATATTTGTTTTTTCTCATTTTATCATAAATCTCGTAACAATAATCGTCGCTCTCATCCAACATTGCCTCGTAATCATCGATCCTCCTTCCTCCTTCCTGTCTTGTTCTGTCTATCGTACTCATATTCACGTACTTTATCCTCGTCTCATTTGCTGACATTATCGTCCTCTTCTTTTTACTCTTACTCTTCAGCATCCTCGTCTTTGTCTTGATCTTCTTATTCTGATTATTATTCTTTACACTCGCCTTGTTCTTCGTTAATCCGCGGTGGTTCGTTCTTTGGAGGAGAGCTTTGGGATTACGTGGACCTAACGCCGGTCCAAGTTAGTTCCAGATGCGCAAGAACGAGTCCCATGAGCCTGTCGCTACAGCCATACCGTCCTCCGTTACACCCAAACACGAGACTCGGTTATCGTGACCCGCGAGGATTCCTGAACAAATAAATCACATTTTATCTTTCATTTCTCCAATAGAAACACGTTTTTTATGGCCCCATCAAAAATATCAATGCCAATTTCATTGGCGATGAATTTTTACTAAAAAAGCTTTAAGAAACGACTTTTCCGTTGCTTAGATTTTTGTACTTTCAAAATCAGCACAAGTTTCTTTGCTAATTTCAACAAAAACGTTGTTTTGTTCAATAAAGTTGAATTGATTACAATTGTTTACATTTTTGATTAAATAAGAAATATTCACTGTTCCTCAAAACTTGGCCATTGGACGTTAAAACGACAAAAAGATACGAAGGAGGCCACGGACAAAGAATGTCAATTCTCGTGGGTTCGTAGTCATCATTATTGTCACAAATTACCCTTAAATTTTCCCGAGTTACGGAAAGCCTGAAAAATTTGAATAAAAAACAAAAATGGTTTACCGGCGCGTTCACTCTTCATCGAGTCCCAAACGTTGCAGTTGAAGTCATCGTAGCCGGCGAGCAAAAGTCTACCGCTCTTGCTGAACGCTACGCTCGTTATTCCGCAAATAATGTTGTCGTGACTGTACATCGCGAGTTCCTGATCTGCTCTTATGTCGAAGAGTCTGCAAGTTGCGTCGTCCGACCCCGTCGCGAACGCGTAACCATTCGGGAAAAACTATAAATGTTTCAATAAATTAAAATCAGCGCTTTTTCCAACCTCCTTTTTTTCAGTTCAAAGAATCTACAATTTTCTGAAATTTTTACCGTAACGGCGTTAATGTCACTCTCGTGACCCGGGAAAGTTTGCTTGCAAGAGCCCTCGCGAATGTCCCAAAGTTTGGCACTCGCGTCGCACGCACCGGAAACGAATGTGCGCATATCCGGTGCGAGCGAGAGAGACATTACGTCACCCGTGTGACCGATGAACGATGTGCATTGTTGTCCGGTCTCGATGTCCCACAGAGCACTGTAAACAATCAGAAAACGATAAATAAATTACGGATAAACAACAACTGACGATCTTGAAATTTTACGCAATTTTCAAGGTCATCATTGCCAATTCTCTTTTCAGTTTTTTTATTCGTTTAACCCTTTGACGCATATATTTTTCCTTACGTACGATATTGAAAGTTTGCGTGTGTAGGTTTCAGGGCTCGCTGATTACGAATCTGAGTTAAAAATTCGAAAATAAGCAAAATTTCTTAGTCAATACAATTGTTAATTTAGATCTAGTACAGAAACGACTATATCTTTATTTTTTTTGACAAAAACCACAGACTGGAGAATTTTGAAAAAATTCTGAACAATTCTTTGGAGTGTGTTGAGGTTGTGAAAAAATTGTTATCGCAATATTCATAATAGATTAGTAAAAAATGGATTTGTTCATGAAAAAGTATGAATTTTGACTATTTGTTTATGCGGTGTGCGTATTTTTTGTACATTTATGAACGTCCTACACGGATCAAGTACAAACAAAAATTGTGGTTGCAGCAAAAGTAGTTAAACAATGATAAAACTGCAAAAAAAAAGGTGGGACAACGTTAATCCCACCACGGCTCTTTCTTTTTCTTCTTTGAAGAAAGGATTTCTTTGAAAAAATGATCGTACCATGACATGTCCCCGGAGCTCGTGACGATCTGGTTGTCGTCGAGGAATCGACAGCAGGACAAGTATCCAGTGTGACCGGGAAGTTCTCGGCTAACTCGTACGTTACCCTCTCTTGTCTTGAGACTATAGATCGAGCATATATTGTCCAGTCCACCGCACGCTACATAACTACCGGATGGGGCGTATGCACAGGTCATGACCCACGAGGAGCGCAATGGAATAGCATGTACCTTGTTCGTGGTATAGCTATCCCATACTATGAGTTTACCGTCCTGCGACGCCGAAACTAGGTTCCTACTGACAAAAACGTCGTATCATCCGCGCATTATTATGTATCTGTTTTTTCCCACATTTTCGTTACGATTAAAGTAACGCAAAAGATTCGCTGCGAGAACGCATGGACGGGGGTTGAAAATAAGTCGATTTTGTCGCTCCCAATAGTCGGCGAAATAATTATCGTGCGTGTTAAATCTCTTGCGAATTATTAGTTTTGGTTATTTCATAATTATTTCAATTTTCATTCACTCCTGATTTTTGACCGATTGAAAAAGATACATAAAGTGTTACATTATTAATTCAGTGTTAAAAACCAAGCAATTCTTTATCCTTCATCAATACCACAGGGTTGAATATAATTTCCAGCCTAGAATTGGTTGAAAAATAGTCGGATTATCGGTTAGCAAGTCTTATCGAATGAAGGCATGCACCATGAAGCTCGCCGGATAGCGCTTTATACCTGGAATCACTGCCCCAGTGCATGGCGTAAATCTTGGCCAAATGGCCACGTAAGGTGCGTCTCGTTCGCATCTGTATTCGGCCGATGGGCTCCATACCAGATGTGGCCTGGACAAGGCTGGTGTCGCAAGCAACTTTTCTTGCATCCTGTAAAAATAAGTTAAAAAAGTAATTTTTTATATTAGTTTTCAACAAGAAGGGTTGAGGAGTGATTCATTCGGAAAGATCCAACTTGGAGATCCGTTTAACGAGGGCGTTGGACGTTTCGCCGGTTGGTCTACTTGATAACGTGTGGTCCATGTTCTTGGCAGGTGTGTACGCTCTGACGTATGCGCCAGAGTACAAGGGAGTAAACGAGGATCAGTAGAAAAGTAGTAGTAGTAAAAGAAGAAGAAGAAGAAGAAGGAGAGGAAGAAGAAGAAGAAAAGTGAGTGTAGAGAGCGAGGGATCCGCGCGCGCAAACGAGCGAGAGGAAAGCGTCAGAGTAAAGTGGTATGAGGGAGAGGGATGGTGCGGCGTGTATTGATCAGGGAAACGACGGTTATGCCGCGCCCTACTACCACCACTACTGCTCTCAAGCAGCGCCACCATCGTCGCACCACCATGAAACACCTTGTCACAATTTACCCTCCGTCTGCCTTGAACCCTCTTTCCCTCCTTCCTTTACGGTTCGTCATCGTGAAGCTTGCAATGTGCGTGAAGCCTATGCCACTCACATAAACCCGATTAACATGCTCAGGTTCCATCAAGACTCATTCGGTACTTTGCTTGTAAATAGATTTGCAATCTTTAGCTTTCATGCTAGTTTCCTTGTCAATTTAAATTGACTTGGGGTCAATTTAGGCCGTAAAGAACCAGGTCCTTTTTCCGAGGATCAATAGACAGTTCGTAAACGATTCGCGCAGTTCGCTTGGGAATAAAAAGTAGCACAGGACTGCACTTTTGTCAATGAGAATTTGGAGAATTTCTTTGAAAAGTTTAACAGATATGGATGTTTCAAGTATCATTTAGGAAAACTAGGATCTAAGATGAGCTGTGGCAAAGCTAAAAGATCCTGGAGACTTGTAACATTAGGTACTTTTCCACTATTTCTGGGATTGGAACAGTTACTTGAGAAAAAGAGACCTGGCCTCAAGAAGAGACAAAGGAGAATTGAATCTGTCTCCTAATGAGGAATCGAACGTTGCAGTTCTAAATCATTGCACCTACGCCTTAGAACCATTTAAGGAATCGGGCATTCCGGAAGTTATAAGAGTCCATCAAACCGTTGGCACGTTCTTTCGTGGCAACCAAAGACATTCGACAAAGTAAATACTTCTGAATGAACTGGTAAGGGAAAGGGAAGGCTCGTTGTTTCCAAGGTGGACGACCGTTCGAGCGATGAATAGAGGATTGGTCGAGGTTAGTGCCAAGTGCACTTCGGCCAAGTGACGTGTATATGTGTTGTGTGTGTATATTTATATGTATACGTGGCATGTCGTCGACACGTATGTCGACGTGAGGCGGCTCGGGTACGTCGGGAGCCGCCTCACGTCGCACAAACCCCTTTCCACGTCTCTCATATTTGCTCGTGGACTTTTATGTCTGAAACAATGCAGGATTGCCGCTTGTTCTTCTTTCCAGCCAACTTTCGCAGGGTGCAATTGTTGCTTCGGTGAATTCCGAGTAGGGAACGTTGAGCAACAGGACATAAAACATGCGGCTAGCGAATAACTTTCTAGAGCTACTTTTGTGTTCAAATGATCTTTGACTGTTGACCAGATGTAAAAAATGTTGGATTCTGATGTAAATTCGTTTGAAAATTTTCGTTTATACTTTGGTTTCTCACAAAACTGCATTGATCTCAATGAAACTCACCCGAATTGCATTTTTGAGAGTTTCCGCCTCCTGACGAAGGCTCTCGAGTTCGTTCATGATGCCCTATCGAATGTTCTCTTCTCAACTACTTTTCCTCTCAACTCCCTTAGCCTTTGTTTATAAGTCGCTAAAGGCTTCTCCTATGCGAGGAGCCTTTTTCGAAAATCTCGAATGGCACTGTAGCTCGCGGTGTCGTAAAAGCGTCGTTACGCTCCCGCTGGTCCCTCGTCGTATCCGTCGTCGTTACGCCTCCTCTCTTCGTTCTTCCTACGCTCCGTCGTTATTATTCTTTTCGTCCTCGTTTTTCCTCGTGATTTTTTGTCCCGGCGATTGCGATCCACAACTACACTCCTTCTTCCTCTACCTTTCGATACGAGCCAGCTCTCCGGTCCCCAAATTCCTTCCTTCTCTAAAACTAACTCGGTCCCGTTGCGATTCTTCTTTCTCTGGTGTTTCAGGCCTACCCTGAGCTTCCCGCCCCACGCGCCAGCGTTCGCAGCTCTTAGCGCGATCGTTGCCGCCTCTGTAATCATAAAATTGATACATTTTTCATTAGACACAATTTTCACGATGTTTACATGGATTAAACACAATTCCTCTCTCTATCCCCTTAATATTATCGACAAACGTAACTGTGAACTGGGTCCAATTGGCACCCAGAGGCAATAGCACCCACGAAACAGTTTTATTACTTTTTCTACTCGGAATTATTCATCGAAACATTTAAATGCTTTTTTATACGTATGATTCGCCAATTAACGTTCATTATAGTTTATTCTCGTAGCAAAATAATATACGTGCAAAATTCCAAAAGGTACGTTGAGGGGTGAACTTAAGAGATATATTCCCGGCGAGGGACTAGCCGGGATTGCCCTGGCGCACGCGCACGTCTCTGTTTCAAGTTGGAAATTCGTACAGTTGTAGAAACGAGGAATTGAACCAGTGATTAAAGTAACATTATCTTTGGGGAATGATCAAGATTTAATGGCAGCTTGCACTCATGAATCTTCAACTTTATACCAACTACAATAGTGTCATTGACATAACTGCCAATCGAGTGGTAATTTATCCCCAAAGGTTGTTAATTGATTTACCCAAAAAATAATTCACCTACATTGAGATTTTCTTTGAAATGAATGCACTAGTTTTATGAATTAAATAAATTTGAAGGAAAAAAAGGGGCGCGACTCGAAATCGAACACAGTAAGAAGACTTACTCCCTTTCCGACCCTAGTCCCGCTGTCACGACATCATCGAGCGCTTCCCGACATGTCCCCGTGACGTTGGGCTAGCCACAATGTACAGCCAACAACCTCTTTTTTCCAAGCTACCCCTCAGGGCAGCGGGACGATTTTAAGGCGACTTTGTCGCGCACACCCCAGCGAAAATCGGGCAACTGGTACACTAACACTGCTGTAACGTACAGGCACAGACACGGACGTACAGATAGCACTCGAGACAGTTTTAGTTAGGATTTTTCAGCTTTGTAACGATGACGGGCTAAGAAGCATTATGGTCGAAGTGGGAAAGCTGGATAACTTGGTCAAGCATAGAAGTCACGATGTGATATGAGGTTGAGCCGGTCACTGCGGCCGTAAGTGATGAATGAACCGATATCGTTACTTCGGACGTACACGGATTGAATGAACAATCGCGCAATATTGAACGGACGGAAAATGTGGCTGATTTTCAGCAGTTAAAAAATGACACGTAATTGAAGAGTTCCAGTATCGTTAAGTTGTAAATATTCCAAAGTTGACGCCTCATCACTGATGCACTGATTGATCTTCCGGTAAAAATACAAACGAAGTAGGTCTGTCTTCTCGTGAAGAAATTTTCTCGAGAAGCCCGATAATTTGAGCCCTAAACTGATACGAAGTTTCGGGGCAACACGGGATCGACAACGGGAAGAACGTGAACAGGGAATCCTCGACTAGAATCGCACAGACCACACCCAGGGAACAGTGTCAAGTGGAGGAAAGAGTGAGCGAGAGAAAAGCAATGCTGGTGGAGCAACGGACGAGAGGAGAGAGCTTAAAATGGATAGGTGGTGGTGGAGAGAGGCGCAAACGAACGACGGGGGTGGTTCAGCAGCGCAGAATATACTCGACGAATGGCGGACACGAGAGGAGGAAAGGAGAGCGAAAGAGAGATAGAGAGAGGTCGACGATGATGACGACGGTGGCGCGGCCACGACGCCCGACGACCTGCCCCCAAACTATACCGGCGTCGTGGCGCCGCTGCCGCCATTGTCGAAGCGTGTGACAGGTTGCTGTTGCGCTCTTCGCACCCTTCAATCCCCTTCCTCGCAGAGGCACCCTTCTTTCTCTTTGCTCCCTTTTGTAACACCGCGCATGCAGGAAAACCATCGAGGCTGCTTTACCTTGCTTCATTCTTTTCACCCTTCCTCCATGTTTCATCTTTTTTTGCTCTAATATATGCTTTTATAGTAATTATTAGCAAGTGTGCATGTTCGAGCAGCTACTAATTACCCGTGCTAGTTCTAGGGCTTGGTAGACTACTGAAAGAAATGATCAAATCTACTGGATTAACTAGTAATCTGATGCACTTGATCATTTCAGAGTGCACCTATGGGAATTAATGATCTGCCTAAATTACTAGTAGCATTTGCTGAATAAAGTTCCACTTTTTATTCCTTATACTTCTTTATATTGTTTAAAAGCCAATTGTCACTATAGAATATGGATCTGAAGCTGGAATAGCACTTTTACAGGGTGTTTAATTTTGACCAGACCTAAAATTTCATGACTTTTAAGGATTTTTAAGGCAAGGAATATGGATTTTTTCATGACTTTTGATGACTTGCTGGTTGGTATAAAAATGTATGTGACGGTTATTTGGTGTTGCTAATATTCAGAATTTTAATATTTGCATTCTGCTTTTTAAAAAAATGTGTCTGTTATACGCCAACAAAAAATATACGAATATTAAGAAAAGTCACCAAAATATATAATTACATATAAATTTAAAAAAAAGTGAAACAAGTAACATTTCAAGTTTGCTATAACGAGATATATTTCAAAAACATTGCGAACAATATTACATATGTTTAGGAACAATATTACATATGTTTAGGAACTTTGAGTAATATAATTTAGTCATTTTACACAAATGTCAAAGTAACCTTAATATATTTGTTAAATTATTCATATTAATAGATAAATATCACCAAGTTAGCCCATCTTTATTTTTCTATAGATTCAATATACGCTTCTATACTATAGATAAGTATCACAAAGTTAGTCCGTATTGAATAGAGACTGAACAATCATTCATTTTTTTGCGTTTCAACTTAGAACTGTTTCATGAGACTAGAACTTTCAAAGCAAATCGCAGGTACTTAAGTAATACACGCATTCGACAAATATAGATCATACCATTGAATGATCGGGCATTATACGGTATCGAATTAAAGCTTCAAATTTTCTATTTTTTCATCTATCTGTGCTGCTTGTTTTAACGCGTCACCCATCAGATTTTCTCTTTCCCTTTTCAATTCCTGTGGGGCTTTTGCTTGCGATTTCTTTTTAGCCATAGATTCATTGGCTTCTTCTTGAGCTTTTTTCTTTTCAGCGAGGGTTTCTTTATATCACGATGCCGAATTGCGCGCAGCTTGTATGATAGGTTTTGTGACGATAAAGTTCTTCAGACCTCCTCGGTTAAGGACGCCATCGCAAATCAGTCTTTGAGCAATGAGAGACTTCTCCATTTGATTTTCGACTAGGCACTCTGTTAATAGAAAAGCCTCTCTCGAGAGCTGAGTTGCCATGAGACAGAATCATCACTTTTTTAATAAATCTCAACAAATGAAGATAATTTTCTGATCCGTGAAAGTCAATCAAGTTTATCCAGAAGTTATCCAAACGAGCCGTGTTTCTTCGAAAATCTTTGAACGCCTGCGTGGTACTCTCTAAGTGCAAAAGTCTTCTGTATTCCGTAGCTACTTGATCGGCTTGTACACCCGTCATTTGTCGAGCTTCAACAAATTTTTTTAAGGCAGTTTCCAACCTCTCTCTGGCCAGTTGAGTTTCAAGAGTTGTCGCAGGATTTAAACAAGAAATTCCTTTCACAATTGAGAATTTTAACGGTGACCGTTTTATTATTTTCTTGGCAAATGACTTCAGACATTGACGACATTTTTCTTCAAAATGACAAATTTCAAGTGTGGTAACACCTTTTATATCTCGCAGCGCAGCTTTTGTGGCAAACCCGATGTCGTTTGTTTTGCAGTTAAGAGATTATCCTGCTTGTCCAAGTCGATCATACTTATACTCTTTGCGCTCAAGATATCTGATTTAACGAACCTCGCCATTTCATCGTGTAGAAGAAGAGTCAAGGTATCGTACAAAAATGGTGCCAGTGGCTCATCGGATTGGAATTTTCGAAGAAAAGGCTCAATTCTGCCCGCTAAAGATTCGAAAAATGCCAGTTTCGCAGCTAAAAATTTATTATTTAACGTGTTTGAAATTGTCTGAAAACTGTTACATCTTGGTGCCTTCTTATTTTGAATGACTTTGGACACATAATTTTGTACATGCGGCAGAATTTTACGAGCTCTTTTAATTACTGGCACTTTCTCAAGCCATCGGATAGCACAAAACTTTTTCGGAAATTTATCTGATCCTGAGGCAGCAGTATAGTCACTTCTACGGGCAGGAACATCTTTGAATAAATTGTACAAGGCTCGCAGGAAGACGATGATATTCCAATCGGTTAATGTTAATCCTGTCTTAATAGCTCCGTGAAGAGTATGCAATCCGCATGTTCCTAAATCGAGCAACGTTGCATTAGTCAGGGTCTCATTCAAATCTGCTTATAGATCTTTGTGAAATTTTAAATTAACGTTTGGGCCGTCCATGGATATTTGTAGGATCTTGCGGAGCAAAGCTTGTGGCACACTCTTTTTGAAAGCTTCGAGCAAATTAATCGCATCAGCTTGGTTCAAAAAAGCAGAGGTTAGATATCGAGTCGACACTTCCGATTTCTTTGCATCCCAAAATCGAACTCCTATATCCATCTGACCTTTTCCGCTAACCTTATTCAAGCTCTCATCGAAACCAATTACGATGTGTTCTTTTCAAGTAACTCATTGAGCTCGTTTTGGAAACATGTTGACAAACCATAGACAATCATATACGACACTTTGGAATTACTCAGCTTTACATCCGAAAGAATTGCACTATCTGGAAATGTAGTTTTCATAGTCAAAAGATTTTCTTCGATATCACGGAGCGATTTATGTCTCATGACTGCTTCCAGACATAGAAGTATTTCTGCTTTCGTGACTTCTTCTTTCATTAGAAAGTGAGTTACTGTTGCCAATTTTGTATTTTGTACAGCTTTTACTATAACTGCACAGGCGACAGGATTCTGTACTTCCGCAAGTTTTTCTTAGTAATTCTAGCTTGATCCGTCGTGTTATGTTGTCCCGCCGCAAAGTACACAGAAATTTTATTCTCCGAAGCTTTTACAAAATCCTGATGTCTTTTTCCCTTTGTGTGAACTGAAAGAGCAGGTTTTCCCATATTACTCAAAGAAAACGACGTCCTGCATAGAATGCAGTACGCAGCATGCTCATCTTTCTCGACTCGCTTCAGCCATGATGAGAAGTTTAAATCCAAGAGCCAGCTCTCTTGAAATTTGCACTGTTTTCGCGGCTTCACCATGATTGACCTGAAGACAGAACATTATATGTATTACGAAAATTTATTGGAACTCATTGAAAGAATTAAATGAAATAAGTCAGAAATCAGATTAATCAATTTTTAATATTTCGTAATTTACTTTTAATCGTTTTTATTTATCAAATTTTTACATTGTTATTCGTATAAATAGAGATTCCTAAGTCGTAAAAAAAAGTTTTTCTGTGCAAAATGATATGTATTTTAAATATTCCAAAATACACAAAGCTGTTTCGAGAAATCTTTGGGAAGAGTAGAAAAAACGAGATATTGATAGGTTAAACGATAAATCGATTCATTATTACAACTATAAGACTAAGTTTCGCGTTACTACCAAAAAGCATTTGAAAAATTAATTATATACACTCACTGCACGTAATATATTAATTTTACTGTATGAGAATTAAAAAAATTATCGAGCATGTGATACAGAATATTATCGATGACAAACATAACCTCGATTTCCGAAAAAATGTTCTCTCTCATTGAATTCTTTTTCTCTTTCAACTGATATTTCCGAAATTGTTAAATGATGAATCGATTCATTCTTACAACTATAAGACTAAGTAAGTTATTTATGATTACCTGCTTGCAACATGTGACGAATTTGCACATCGATGCCGCCGCTAACTGTGTCGTTGACTAGCGCAAGACCATAAACTATTCATATGTTGTCGCGTTCCACCAAAAAGTATTGAAAAAATTAATTATATTTACTCGCTGCACGTAATATATTAATTTTACTGTATGAGAATTGAAAAAATTATCGAGCACGTGATACAGAATATTGTCGACGACAAACATAACCTCGATTTCCGAACAAATATTCTCTTATTGAATTCTTTTTCATTTCATATCGATGTACTGTAAATTGTCACAAATCCGCAAAAATGTAGAATTATTAAAAAAAAAAAAATGAAAACACAAAATAACAATGATAATGAAAACTGTGGAAATCTCGCAAAAATCAGGTTTAATGCCATTTTTCATGACATTTCATGACTTTTTTAAGGTTGAATGTAATTTCATGACATTTAAAGTTTTTCATGACTTTTCAGGTCGTTAGACACCCTGTTTTAGCATCAACCAACAACTGTGCTGCCTTTGCTGTCCAACAAAAAATTGGCAAGTGTTAATCTACCTCCGTGGTCAATAGGTTTTCACCGGCCATTCGCTGCACACAAGCACTGGCCGATGGATGGCTGATTATTGGTTCATTTAGCATGGGGTAGCCACATTGAGCGAAGCAGAGCTTGCAACGTCGAGCCCTGCGCGCTCGGACGGGCTCATCTCGTTGTTCAAGCTCACTGCGGTTGGCTGCTTTTGCTCTCACGCTCGAGCTCGTCGCGACTGTTATACCAGAACACACTCACATCATCATCATCATCATCATCATCATCATTATGATCATCATCATCGGCTGGACGATTCAGTCAGTCATTCTCGCTTACATTACGGGTCGTTACTCCTTTAGCGCTTCTCTTATGATCGGAACTTGCACTAGGCGCTTTCCACCATTCACTGGACGAGCTACAATCGAGCTTTCTTATTTTATCTCCCGCATCCTCCCTCTCCGTCATTGAAGTTTTATATATTTAGAATAAAATTGACACAAAACTGTTAGGACTGCATTAAATTCTTTCGATTCGAAGCAACAGATGAGTATCGGGTCGACGTACCACAAGCCTTCTCGGCCCTCCCCTTCGAGGTCTTCGGCTCAACCCCCTTTTTCACAGCCCTCATCGTCACTCGCAACCCTCTTTTTCCTCGCCCCTTTTCTCTCTGTCCAACCCGACATTCGCTATTGCACATATACTTCATCCCACTTATATCCACAAACGGTGTTGGGTCTTCGGACCTGCTACGTTGCCAAGTTTTTCTCGGCCTTACTGCCATCGCCGATAAAACCAACAGACTCTCTTTTCCCACCGTGTTTTTTTTTCCATTTTTTTCACCTCATCTCTCTCTCTCTCTCTCTCTCTCTCTCTCTCTCGCTCGCTTGAGTGACGATAATGGAAATTGAGTGAGGCGCAACAGAGTTTAACCCACACCCTTGAGAGCTCGAGGACGGCCGTTGGAAATTGAGTTCCGGCGGTAGCACGGACGATCCACGGTGTATCTACAGGTTGGCAGGAAGATTCACCTGCTTACTATTTTTTTTTAATTTCTACAGCCCGAGACTCAACGAGCCATGACTTTTGGCTCCAACGCCTATAAAAAGCTGTTTAATGTCTGTTTTTGGTTCTTTTTTTTTTATAAATTTCATCCTTTATTTGAGTGAAATCCATTTTTATATTATGTTTGATAGAAGAGCGTTTACGTTATCCTTCGTTATGACGACAAACTATAGAGCAAAAGAGACCACGAGAGGGGGACCGCTTTGAGAGATCGATACGTCGTTCCAAATATCAGATACGAACACCGACGCACTGCCAACCCCGTGGCATATGCGTTCAGCATCGTATATGCTCTATATATACACACATTTGTACCCAAAATATACACGGATATACACGCGCAGCTACGTACATATTATCTAAAAAACCAAATGGCAGATCGTGATAGTGCTGCTGTTTCTGGTAGCTCTGGGGGCCACGCGAACCAACTTGATTTCAGAATATGTTTCTGTGTTCCGGAGCGAGAGAAAATGAGAGAGAGAGAGAGAGAGAGAGAGAGAGAGAGAGAGAGAGAGAGAGAGAGAGAGAGAGAGAGAGAGAGAGGTGGGGAACGAGGGGCATTAAGTCGAGGACCGAGAGACGACAGGTACGAGTCTGACGTCAGTCGAAGAATGTGACGTCAGAGAAAAACCTGACTGCAGCGTTGAAATTTCGTGTTTTTCTTAGCCTCTTCGCTAAATTTTGATTATCCTTTTTTCAATAATTGATAAACAGTAAATTGTCATTGGAACCCAAGATACAAATTCATCGCAAACTTCATTCAACTGACAAATGGCAATTTTTCAACAGGATTAATACAACCGGAGAATTGAATCAACTAAGAGTAAAAAAATGCTTCCTGTTATCGAGTTTTCTGAGGAGAGAATGATGGAAATAAAAAACTTAGTATTTCCACTATGTATTTAGAGATTACGGGATGACGTCAGTGCATCAATGCCCGCGCGCTGGTCTGACGTGGCAGAGGTTGATAGTTATTTGGATTTCGGGGTTAACGAGGTAGCCAGAGCTCTGCGCTGGTTCGCTAATCGGCTGTGCGACTAGTGTTCAAGGAATGGTTCACTCGAACGGGATTGGGTGATGGAATTTTCTACATCGAGCTGAAGAGAAGAGGTTGAAGAGGAAGAAAAGCGGGAAGAAGAAGATGAAGAAGCTAAAAGTGGGAGAAAAAGTTGCAAATGAGTGGAATGTAGCTGAAGAAGACTTGGAATTACATCGTGGCGTAGAAAAGATGGAATTTTGAAAAAAAGAGTTAAATCCTAGGCAGGAAAAGGACGTACGTTACTGAAATAATTGTGAACGAAGAGAAGAGACGCTAACGCTCGCCTTCAGTAGAAACCTCAAACCTAGTACGTCACGAATATTATCCAGCGAGAATACATTGACCCTATACTTCTGCGGTTAACTGGCGCGCGCCCTACTAACCATTCCACACGAATTTATCCACCAACTAGCTCTTTCTCTTCCTCTTTCTCTCTCTTGCTCGCTTTCGACCCGTTCGCGTTCACGTGCGTCCTCTTCGTGTCCTCATCTTCTTCTCTCTCTCTCTCTCTCTCTCTCTCTCTCTCTCTCTCTCTCTCTCTCTCTCTCTCTCTCTCTCTCTTTCTCTCTCTTTCTCCCACGTTTCACCACAGCCAGAACATTGGCTACCAGGTGTTTCCTGCTCGCTCGAGAATATAAAGGGCGCTAAAGTGGTAGGGAAGCTACCAAGGGAAAGGGAAGCAAACGGAGGCCGAGGGGATCCAAGAGTAAGGGAAGGGAGACGAAACGAACTGCTACTTTGCAACGGTTGTGCCCAGGACGTTTTGCTGTCGGCGAGGGATATATAAAAGGCTCGACTTGCATCACGAAAAGGGAAGAACGGAAAAAGCCAGAAGGGAGAATTCTCTCGACCCTACAAACTCCGGAAATCATTCTCCTGCACTTGTACACACGCTTTTATTCAACTATTCAAATTGGAATATTTCATTAACTCTGTTAATTATAATGAATATTCATCATCATTGATAATTCCTTCATTGATAACCATTTATTTATAATTTATTGATAAGATATAACGCAGAAAATCCACGTTCTACTTTTTCTCAACTTTATTTCCGTATTTCCTAAAAAATCTCAAATCTGCAAATGCACATGGCAAACTTTATCTTATTTGAACGATTTCCAATTATTTTTGACGATTGAAAAGGTCAGACCTACATGTAGAGAGTTGGGAATTTGGTTCATTCCAATATCGCTATTTTTATCTGACGTGTCATTCTTAAAATTACCGAAATAGCTTCTCAATGATTTGCCTATGAAAATTAGCGAATACAAAAAAATTCAATCGAGCAAATGAAATTTGGATTTGAGGTTATAAACATGCGAAAATCTCCGTATATTTCGAGAATTCGAACAACGTTTCGAAAACAAATAAAGATAACATGAATTGTTCATTTTCACATAGAAAAAAAGCATTCGTAGATTCAAAAGGAACTGAATTAAACCAAGCCAATATTACGATAACGGATGACGAAACAAATATAACATTAATTTAACTCACGAATCGAATTAATTTGAATGTGTCAAAAAAATATTTTCGCATCCACATACAATTGACCTAACTATATATCGATTTGAGTTAATAACGCATTAAGTGTATCCAATCACAAGAAAGGTCAAATTTACTATATATATATGGAGTATTCTCTGTCAAACCGGCCACTTTTTTTTCGACCATCTCAGATCTGCTTCATAACTGGTTATATCAAAGTACTACTAAAAGAAACTCTATGTGAATTTTTTCAAATTTTTTAATTCAACATTTTAGAAAATGCCATTTTTTCTTCAAATGAATATATCTCGGAAACTTGAAATAACTGAAAAAAAATTTCTTCACATAAAAGTTGTAGTTTGGTGTTAGCTTTCAAGCGGACGACTTGAAATAATTTTTACGTTCCGGTAACGCTGATTTTTTACCAAAAAAGGGGGAAATTATTTTTTAATTCAAAAACAGCCATTTTTTTTGGCTAAAAAAATTACAGAGTCAACCAATATGTCTGACGATATCGCAAAAAAAAATCGCCCGAGTGGCACAGATCGAGGTTCTAGAGTAAAAAAAATGAAACCCGACAAATTAATTTTTTTATACCGGTACCTCGATTCGTACCACCTCTGGCGATTTTTTTGCGATATCGTCAGACATATTGGAAGACTCTGTAATTTTTTCAGCAAAAAAAAACTGGCCGTTTTTGAATAAAAAAATTATTTCCCCATTTTTGGTAAAAAATCAGCGTTACCGGAACGTAAAAATTATGTCAAATATTCCGCTTGAAAGCTAACCCAAAACTACAACTTTTATGTGCAGACATTTTTTTTCATTAACTTTAAGTTTCGAGATATATTCATTAAAAAAAAAAACGGCATTTTTTAAAATATTGGATTAAAAAATCTGAAAAAATTTAGGCGGCCCAACCCTCTCACTCCCACGACTGTGTTCTAACTTCCTCTCTTGACGCTCGGTCGCTTCGCTGCACACGCAACTCCCCGCCCCTCTTTGCGCCGCATTCTGGACGACCCGTGCTCCGCGTCGACGATCTCGCTTAACTCTGAGGCTACGCTCGAGCGTTAGCATCCTTCCTAGATGAATGTCTCTCTACAGCTTCTTCACTAATTGCTATTTGTTTTCTATCAAGCTCTCTTTTCCTTAACCAAGACCAGCGTCCGCTATTCACTTTTAAACACTCATAAAAGTAAAAAAAAAATTGAAGAAAACCTCATAATAACTGGTTTGTCGTTATGTATTGTAATGACTCAGTTGTGATTTTTAAAAAGTAGTCTCTGGTGCATTTCCAGTTCGATATAGCGTGATCGATAAGCGTGCTTTTACAAATTCTAAACGAAAACTGAACGATGACGTTCAATCATCGGTGCTGCAATCCTTTTCTATTTAAGAAACATAGAAAACGATCAAATTTACGATTGGCTTCGGTCAATTTTGTCAATATAATGCCATCGGTTAAGGGACGACAGTTGTGCGGATACTGTCGAAGCAAAATGACGAAGCTCAAACAGCTGCCGGTAACTGTAGACACGACTGCAACAGTCAATCTTGCTGCGTCTGATGATTCATCGATTGCAGAGCCTACCGAACTCTCACTACTTCCCGATATTTCAGGAATCTCTAACAAGCCATCATCCCAAAATTTCGTCAGTGAACAAGATATTTGCAGTCAAAGTGCTGTAATAAGCCAGTGCAGTATGAGCAGCGAGCCTTCGCTTCCCAGCCAGAAGAGTAATGTACCGCTTTATACTGTACCGAAAAAAAAGATACTCATGTCCTAGTCACGAAGCAGTTTTTCGCGCTCGCTCAGGACGGTATAGATCTTTTACACGAGCTCAAAAAAAAAATTCCAAGACCCCACAACACTACAATCGGAGAAAGTACGTATTCTTACTCTAGCTCCTAAATCATGGAGCATTCGGAAAACGGCGAAGTTTTTTCATGCTTCACGTCATCTGATTAAGACAGCTCAGCCTGGCGGATTCTCGAGGCATTCTAGCATCACCGAATCCGAAGCTCGGCAAAACGTTGTCGGCGTCATCTGTCGAAGCGATAAAGTGCTTTTATGAACATGATTTGAGTAGTAAACAAATGCCAGGGAAAAACGATTCAATATCTGTGAAACAGCCAGACGGTAGTCGGAAAAATGTACAAAAGCGTCTGGTTTACTGCAATCTTAGAGAACTGCATAAACTCTATTTAGAAGCGCATCCGAATATGCCTGCAGGCTTTTCCACCTTTGCAAAACTGCGACCACGCCACTGTATTTTAGCGGGAGCGAGTGGAACGCATAGTATTTGCGTTTGTGTCTATCATGAGAATGTTAAATTATTGATAGAAGCTGTCAAATTCTCCGATCTTACGAATGACTCGTCTCTTCACCTGAAAACTTACGATGATTTTATCAACGCAATTACTTGTCCAGAACAAAACGCAGCTTGCTACCTCGGCGAGTGTGAGCAGTGTCCGAGATTGGAAACTTTGGCTAACTATCTTCGAGATGCAGCTGAGATAGATAGCATTCAATTTTACAGTTGGACGGAAACTGATCGAGCAACTATGGAAGTTCAGGTGCTTTCGAGTGATTTGTTTATCGATGAATTATGTAAGAAAGTCGAGAAGCTCATGACTCATGCGTTCGTGGCTCAGCAACAATCGAAGTATGTCGATTATCGTAGAGAGAATTTGAAAGGCGAATTTCTCATTCAATGTGATTTTGCTGAAAACTACGCCTTCGCAGCGCAAGATGCGATTCAGGGCTTCCATTGGAATAATGATCAGTGTACCATCTACACGGTTGTGTACTATTTCAAAGAGGGCGGAAAACTGCGACATGGGTCAATGGCTATCCTTTCAGACGATTTGCAACATAACACGGTAGCTGTGTACGCTTATCAGAGAATTATCACTGATCATCTGAAGGCCCATTATAACCCTACGCACTTCATTTATGTTACGGATGGCGCCGGTCAACACTATCAAAACCGGTTCAACTTTGCCAATCTCTTGTATCACGAGAAAGATTTCGAACTCACCGCAGAACGGCATTTCTTCTGCACCGCCCACGGGAAAAGCGCGTGTGATGGAATCGGTGGTAATTTGAAGACTTGCCGCACGTGCTAGCCTTCAGCTTACATCGACTGAACATCAAATTCTTACACTGTTGGCTCTATTTCGATGGGCCAAGGAAAATTTGATAAATACGTGCATCGTATTCAGCACGAAGGATTCCCACGAGACTATTGCAGAGTTCCTCAGTGAAAGATTTCAAGCAGCTAAGACGATTCCCGGTATATTGAAGATACATTCAGTTATACCTAAAGACGGACGACAGCTTCTCTTGAAACAATTCTCATTCGCAACAGATTTCAACGTGTTTCCAAAAGAGAAAAAGAGACCCCTGAGAGAATCAACCACAGAAAAACGCGAGAATTACGTTGTGGACATAAAACGTCGAAAACACCGTGAATAACTTTTTAGGGAGTGTCCAGATTCAGGTTCTGATGTGCGATGCACAGGCGGCTGTACGTCCAGTGCTACCTGCATACACACGCATAGACTGTAGCACTGATTCGCTGATCGTTTACCAAAAAAGGGGGAAATCATATTTTTATTCAAAAACAGCCATTTTTTTTATGAAAAGAATTACAGAGTATTCCAACATGTCTGACGATATCGCAAAAAAAATCGCCAGAGTGGTACGGATCGAGGTACCGGTATTAAAAAATTAATTTGTGTGGTTTCATTTTTTTTACCCTAAAACCTCGATCCGTGCCACTCTGGCGATTTTTTTGCGATATCGTCCGACATGTTGGAAGACTCTGTAATTTTTTCAGCCAAAAAAAATGGCTGTTTTTGAATAAAAAAATAATTTCCCCCTTTTTTGGTAAAAAATCAGCGTTACCAGAACGTAAAAATTATTTCAAGTCGTCCGCTTGGAAGCTAACACCAAACTACAACTTTTATGTGAAGATATTTTTTTTCAGTTACTTCAAGTTTCCGAGATATATTCATTTGAAAAAAACGGCATTTTCTAAAATGTTGAATTAAAAAATCTAAAAAAAATCACATAGAGTGTCTTTTAGTAGTACTTTGATATAACCAGTTATGAAGCAGATCTGAGATGGTCGAAAAAAAAGTGGCCGGTTTGACAGAGAATACCCCATATGCATCACCAAAATAAATTACTGTATCAAATATACCACCTATCTAGTTGATTTGACTAGGATCTGGTTGAAACGAATTGTGCGTGGTTTACTGCATACAAGAATTCTATATATATATTTATAAGAATTTTTATCTATTCAAATAATTTATTTGCGAGAATCGTATTTGGCTAAAAAAGTTTTCGGTCGATATCAAAATTTTCCTTTTAATTCACAAATAGACAATTGAATCTCAGATGAACGAAAATGGCGTATTCAAAAATTTTCCAACATATAATCGGATAGACAAATTAAATATTTATCATGATCCTACCACCTACAGTAGGTAAAAACATTCAATATTGATGTCTCAGACTGAAGCAGTCAGTATACGAAATGTGAGAAAGGCCTCAACGCTTTGCGCCGCACGATGGCCGAACGGAGAAGCTTTCACACCCGAAATTTAGTTACAACAACCAAATCTTGAGTATCGACTATTCACTAAACGTGCACAGAGTGATCAAAAGGTGGCTAAATCTGGTTTCGATATCAACAAAATATTGTAGTCAATTTTAAACACTGTGGTATTTATAAATATAAAATAGAGCGCCGTGATCAGTCCAACTCACGCGTTTGGTCATTTTAAGTCGTGCCATGCTCATAGTCGTAATATTTTCCGTAAAATCAGTAAAAAATATGGTTTCATTTGACAAAGCACTTCGACTAAATAAAAAACAAAAAAAACATTTACTTAATATTATTCAGATTTAGTTTGATTTGACAAACATCAAGTGTGAAAAATGCAGCACAACGCAATATACATTTCAATTCAACAAAATATATCGGTACATCGGTTGCCACCTGCATAGTATATTGCAAAAAAATATTTAATTGTCTGAATCGAAATGTAGTTGTATTGAACAAATTTTAGGTAATTCGTGATGAAAAAACTATACAGTTAAAATAACTAGACCGGTTTCATTAAATCAAACACCGTGTCAGATTCAAACTAATTTCGATCAATTTTAAGGGACAACACCACTGTGACGGCTTCAAAAAATCGATTTTTTGAAAACCATTTTAAAAAATCTAAAATACTTTTAAGATTGAAATGCCGTTGGACCCAGGTCGAAAAAATAATTATTTTCGTAGATATTGAATATTTTGTGGAGCGGTGCAGCGGTCCGCGACGCTCGGGGTTCCGCGCAGCTGGGCGCTGGTGACGGCGATTCTAAAACGTTTCTGGGCATATCGAATAGCGATCCATACGACGGTTTCGAGATAAAAAAAAAGAGTGCATCGATCATATCCAAAAACGTATGGGGACGCGCCTCTGCGAAATCGTGAAAAAAAAAGGATTGTCTGGCAGAGGAAAGCTCACCGGAAAATTGATTGACGAGTTGAGCACATATTACGGCTTGGCTATTCGGAGCAACAGCGATGATGTTGACAAAATGAGGACGGCAATTTGGGCAACTATCAAACATAAAATGTCCACAGACAGTGAGCCACAACATGACGATTGTCCGGAAGGAGCCGAGTCGTGGTGTTCGTGGCAGCGCGCGGTCGCAAAAGGTGATATTTCTAAATATCGCCATAAACCGCTTCTTCCTCAGGAAATATTGGAGGCAATTCAGCCAATCTTCGAAAATTTGAGCAGGGACGATTTGCTGCAGCGTTGTTTGGGCGGCTATACGCAAAACAATAACGAAAGCTACAATAAATCAGTTTGGGCAATAGCCCCCAAGTGCCAGTCCGGAAGCAAAAAAATCATTGATATTGCAACTGATATCGCGGTATTAGTGTTCAATGATGGCCTGAGAAGTCTCATGAAAGTACTGGAGATGTTGGGGATAACCATCGGCCCAAATTGTTTCAACTTTTGCGGTGAGACCGACGCAGCGCGGATCCAGCTCGCGGAGCGCTCGCTCACAGACGCTGCAAAAGAAGCGAGAAAAGCCTTAACAAGTTCGAGGAAAGAATCAGGAGACGACGATTTGCTTCTTGAAGGCCAGCTATATGGTGCCGGCATCGCTGATTGAAGGTAAATAATTTTTTTTTCAATTTATAACATAAATTAACAAACCTAAAACTTTGAACGCGTTTTTCTCAAAACCACTTTTTTGAGTGCGGCACGCAGTAGAACTCGAGCAATTTTTATCCGATCGACTTCAAATTTTTACTGTATCAATAAAAGTAGATTATCTAGAGAAGTACATAAGATTTTTTCGATATCTGAATAATTATAAAAGTTATAGCCTGTTTTCGACGAGAAATTTTGCTCAAAAATCATTCTTTAATTTCAAAGCCGTGCCTATTTTTTAAAAATCAATATTTTTCCAAATACCTATGTACTTCTCTTCAAAATATCATATTATTAACGAAAACACTCGGTATTTTTTTTCAGATCGACGTTGAAGAGAGTTCTGCTGCGTGCCGCGAACCACTGCGGAGATGACGCGAGAGCTTCCCTAGCGCCACCATGCGGCGTGAAAAATGTGAAAAAAATGTTTTTTGATACATTAATAAACAAGGAACAAAACCCAAAAAAAAAATTTCGAATATCTCTTTTTTTCCCCACAAAAAAAAATTCTTGAAAAATGTGAAAAAAATAAGGGGTCACAGTGGTGTTGTCCGTTAACAAATTTTCGGTGATCGGAGATGGTGAATTGAATTTACAAATCTTTTTTTTCTGTGCAAGTTTTGCACGAAATAAGAGTGGCGATTTTTGTCATTTTTACGCAATAATAAAGTTGTTGAGACGAAACTTGTTTTTTTTTGTTATTGTTTCATAACACGACGAGACAGGTGGAAAGTTGAGTGCAGCAGGCGATGACAGCAGCAAGAAATTTGTGCAGAGTTGTATACGCAAAGTTCCCATTGAAAGGGAGAGTAAATGCAATGTAATGGGGGTGGGGGACATCGAATTTAAGACGAGAATTCTCGTGTGTTTGATTTTCCTCCAAAACGAAGTACACGAGGATCGTTCTAAAACGGTTTGGGCTTCGTGGATATTTTTAAAGCTCTTCTCAAAGAGAGAGAGAGAGAGAGAGGGAGGGAGCATTTAATCCTACGACATACTGAATGAAAGCTTTGAATAAGTGGGCTGTTGAGGCCTGAAAACGATAATGACGATATCCGCAAAGAGGACCAAAAAAAAACATTTTAACATCAATATGCTGCTCAATTACATAAATTATTATAAGTCCCGATTCAACGTTATTCAGTCAAATATTTCTTTCGCACATTCCGAAGCACGAGACTGAAACAAAACCTACTGCAGAAGAGTATGGATTTCTTGCTATCTGCAATTAAGGATGATTAAGACGACTCGATCCATCGGTACAGTCGGATCGAAAAATTCATCTTAATTTTTATTGCCTCAAAAGAATAAACTTACCAATTGAATAAAAACCCAAAAAACCGTTCAAATGTTTCTGTATTATGAAAACGTTTGAAAACGAATCAAAAATCGCCAAAAAATTGATCAAAAGTATGGGGCATATTTTAAAAAAAGCTTTTAAATCGACAATGCTACATTTAAATATGTATTTTTCGTAAGGAAAAACAAAACAAATCCGAATTGACACTCTAATGTCAAAATTTCGAGATAACTCTTGTCGAACGTCGTTCAATCGGCATTTGTTTGCGACTATACAGTTGAACGCTTCCAAAGACAGCTGCAAACTTACGGAGGGTCTCTCGTTCAATTGGCCGGCCAATGAAATAACGCCATTTTATACTCCAGGATCACGTTACCGCAGTGCAACACGTACTCACACTCTTCGAAGAGTTTACGCACCTCTGCCTGACACAAGTATCGTCCAATACAACATGCGTAAATAGAAAAAAAATAAAATATATGTACACAAATATATTGTGTGGCTGTGTGTGCGAACGAAGCTGACCTGCATTCTGACGCGTTGCATTAATATTTTTCAGAAGAGATGCATTGCTCACGAGACAATTGTTTATCAACGATCGAGGAATAATGAAAATGAAAAATGGAAGAAAATAGAGAAAGGAAAAAACCATAATGTTTGAATTCTCATTCTAGCAAATAAATAACACGTTTTTTATCTGATTACAAATCTGAATGTTTCTTCGCTCTCGTATCTTCAGACGTGGAATTTAATCTTAAAAAAAAAAACCCAAAACAAAACTGAAAAAATGTTAAATCGACACGATATTTTTTGGTTTTGAGTGCTTGAGTACATTTTTTTAAGTGAATTTGCCAAGCAGTAAATAATTTCGAGGATATTTTTGTACGAATATATATTGTTGAATGTATTTTTTCCAAAGTAAATATGTATGAATGAATTTTTGAAGAAATAAATACTTTTGAAGACCCTTGGAAAAAATTGAGGGTTTTTGGAATAAAAAGCAAAGTATTTTTGAGTGAACTTTAATATTAAAAGTATTTTTGACGTGACAGTTAATAGTAATCACTTCCACAACAAGTTCCAAAGACCTTCGAGTGTATTTTGAGTAGCGCGAATACTTTCGAGAATTCCTGAGAATGCTGCGTACTCATAAGCACATATTTACGTCGACCGAGAGTGTATGTAAATTCCTGAAAGAGCGCTCATAAATAAATGTCAACATTGACAAAGCCTCTAGGGCACTTAATAATCGCGTAAAAAGAATATCTTATCAGAAAATCATTTTCATGTTGTCAACAGCTGAGAAATTTTGTGGATTTCCATTAGGTCACGGTTCTAAATAAAATTCTCAAAAATAAGAGATTACGTATGTACGCGTGTACCACGAATTTATAAAAGAAAAATATTCAAAGGGGCATTTGGTGAGGAAAAAGGAAGTACGATGAGAGAAATGAAAAAAAAAAAAAAGAAAAAAGAACGAGAGGTCGTCATCACTCGATGTTCGGCGTAATCGATAGCACAAACCGTGTGGCAAAAAAGACCGAGAGAAAGAGAAAGAAAGATTGGCCGTTAAACAGCGAGTACAGGATTTTTGTTCTCACGGTTTTATTTGTATTAAAATAAAGGTTTCTGCTTTTTTTTTCTTCTTTTTCTCGTGCAAACCGGGGCTGGGAGAAAGAGAGGGAGAGTGAGAGAGAAAGAGAGTTCTCCCTCGAGCCCACAAGTCTCCCTAACGGCGGCCATATTGGTCGTCTCATGGGCGCAACAATGCGGGCAGGGGAGGGATCCCCGGAGCAAACATTTTTTCCCAAAATTTGCAAAACCATTCATGAACATTCTTCTTTAAAAAAAATCAAATGAACAACACAGATGCATTTTTTTTAATTCCCAAATGTAATTCTAATGTGAGAGGGCGCTCGAAACAGTGCAAAATTTGCGTACCTGATGCTCCCGAACGGAGCTTGTGGTAAACTCGTGCGGTTCCTGAAGTTCGGCGAAATTAAACGGTCGCTTCTCCGTTTTTTTCTCCCAGATCTATGACACACATACACACACACCCAAAACACAGTTTGTCGTTTTTCTTTTTAACGATAAAAACACACTTGGAATTTGCTAGACGTCTTAATTGTTGCAAGTTTTTTTTTTATTTTCTACGAGTTCGTAGTTAATTAAATAAAACTGTAATTTCACAGATTTGTTGATTCGTGGGCTTATTCTTTTTATTTTAATTCACTCGTATCGTCGTCCAAAACTGACAGCAGCACTAGTCGAATGACGAGTCACATCGAGACAAGCGGCAGTTGCATTCGGCTATTCCACACTTTGTACGTATATAAATCCACATTTATATATATTTGTATTTATGTATACACATATACACACATATATAAACGAATATTTATGAAATTGTAAAAAAAAAGATCCTAGATCTCAATGAACGAGTTCATCTCTCCATCTCTCTCTCTCGTTACTTTTCTCGACGAGAAGAAAAAAAAAGCTCATTCGCAAAACTCTTTGACACGACACACACGGTTAACTAGCGCGGACACGGCGGAAGAGACAAACCGGGCGAAAAGCATGAGAGAGGAGGGATGAGCGAGAGTCTCTAAAGAGCGAGAGAGACAGCCTCGAAGCGACAGCACGTTAATTAAAATGAAAAGAAAAAAAACGCGTGAAAGGGAACAAAAAATTTTACACTCCGCAACCATTAATAAAATTTTTTTTTCAATAGCGATAGAAATGTAGAGAATGAAGATTCGCTCGAGGAAAACAAGATCGCGTTCTTGCGGGCAATTTTTTATAACCGGACGATTTTTTTTCTTTTCCTCTCGCGCTCTGTCTTTCTCTCTCTGTCAATCGTGGATACGAGTTTTTGGGAACACAACCAAGCGCACAGTTACGTTTTATTATATATTCTGGTTAGATTCTCTTTTTTGTTTCTTTTTTCTTTACAATTTCCGTTTTTCAATCACTCGACTTTTTTTCTCTCATATAAAATCCGCACCTCTCAAACTCCTCGCTCTTTCTATTTAATTTTATTTTTTCTTACTTCTTTCTCTCTTCCTATCTCGTATTTTCTTTTTTTTTAATAATACTTTTCGTTTCCTCTCGCTATCGCAACGACGAAGCGGAGAGCCCTGGCTTGTGCTTTGCCTGCTCGCGACGACCAACACCGCTCGCGGGCGGCAGGCAGGGCGGGGCTCCCTGCTACGAGCTCCGTAGACCCCGGTTTCGTCGATCCCGAACATCTACGAACATTCACGACACTCGCCCCCCTCTCTCTCGCTCTCTTGCATTTTCCCTCCAACCCCCTTCTACTTGCAATTTTTTCCTCTTTTCGCGCGCCAAATTCAAACACTTTCTCGTCGATGGCCATTAAACATTGAACAATTCTGTAAAAACAAAAATATCAATATTTCAAAATATTTGGGACGATTAGCGCCAAATAAATTAACGAAGATAAAAACAAAATTTACGTCGACAATTTAGAAAATGAAAATGTGCACATATTTTTGTCTGCAAAAAAATCGTCCGAAGTTCCGAAACGTTAAAATATAAAATTTCTAGTAAAAAATCAAAATTCACCAAAACCAAATAAATTATTTAACAAAATGATTTGTAAAAATTTTAAAAATGTAGAAAAATTTGAGATCGATATATAAAAATACGACGTTACCGATAACGGCATAAATGGTTCTACTGTCGGCAAGTTACCGACGAGCAATAAATCAGATTTTGTGTATCGACGAATGCTAAAATTTAATTATCCAAAACGGGTACCCGAAATTTAAAGGGATTTTTTTTTCATTGGCTGATTAAAGAATTCTTAAACGGAAATGATAAGAAAAAAATCCTGTAGCCAGACAATTTTGTCACTCAATTTTGTGTGCCACGGGCAAAACGAATCAACTAAAATATTATTAGAGAAGATTTTTATGTGTTTCTTTTATCGATAAGGAAAGTCTGAGGGTTGGGTAAAGTAAGTCCGGAACTACGTGCATTGGCCTCCAGGGGAAAACCCAGGAAACATTCGATTCGTGAGTTCAACCGCAATGCGCACATCACCACCCGATCAAGGGTGAATGCGAACGTTTTCCTCAAATTGCTTTACTCGCAGAAACAATGGAAGCAATTAAAAAAAAATTTCATCTGCCACCTAAAAAAAATATCATGCTAATTTATTCTTAAACAGATTTCTTGTTGAAATTTCATTTCAATTTTATTAAATATCCAAAAATCTTGAATCCCAATCCAAACAAAGAATTCTCAAATTCCAATCTTCGTTTTCGATATTCCGTTCTAACGATTCAATTCCAAAAGACGATTGTTTCGTAATGTTTCGATTAACAAAACATTAATAAAACATAATAAATTAATGAACGTTTATGGAGAATGGTCAATGCGAACAAGTACGTATAATTAAACGTTCGATATGCTGAATGCGGATGAGTAATAATATGGAAAAGTGGACTATATACGGTACTTAATGTCGTGCGAGTGCCAATTTCCAATTGCACGCATTCGACCCTGTTGAACCGATCGATATACGGTGAATGATGAAGAAAAAGATGAAATATAAACAGGGATCGAGGGAGGGAGAGAGGGAGAGAGAGGAGAGCAATTAAACCTGACGGTGTGTGTCTTGTGAACGAGTGTGAGAATAATTGTCGTGCGGAATGCGGAATTAAAGGGTCACGAAGAGATCGAAATAGAAAGACACGGAGTGGGAAAATTATATGCACGCCACAACGCAAAATAGGGGCTGGAAAGGGGATGAAATTGAAAGAAAAAAAGAAAAAAAATAGAGATCGAGGCTGTGCGAGAACAGAATGCACGTTAAACGTACTCGCAGCCCCTTTTACCATCGTTTATAAATTACGTGTCTCGAATAACGAATACGCCATTAGCAATTCCGTCATTACTAAACAGGCGTCAACAAACGTGTATTTCAAATGACAATTGCACTACGAGATCGTCATATTTAGTTGAACCAGTCGCATCCAATTTTCCCAAACGCTGTAAATCTTTTTCTCTCTAATAAAAAAAAAGCGGACAAGTGCGAGTTGAACTCGCGTGGAGAGGGTTCCGTACGATGAATATGTTATCTATCATGTTTTTTTTAAATCTGAGCCATATTTGTTTGTGGTAACTAAAAATTTTAAGACCATAAACTTCTTATAGGTTTTCCTGTAATCTATAAGTAAAGAACTATTTTCTGTATTTTTTTCAAAATTTTAGGCTCAGTAGTTTCGGAGATAAGGGGGGGGGGGGGAATGGTCAATTTTCATCTATTTTCTTAAATAACTTTGAAACCATTTATTTTAAAATTATAAAAAAAAATATATTTGAGACCCTCACAACAAGCCCTTTCATTTGATATGTCACACGGTACAGTTTGCAAAACTTTTTTTTTAGTTTTCTAATTTGCCCCCCAAAAGTAACCCCCATATTCAAAATTCATTTATTTATTCATTTATCATTAATTCATTTATCAGGAACAAGTTTGCTGTGACAGACGGACAGATACACGAGTGATCCTATAAGAGTTCTGTTTTTTTTTTTTTTTTCATTTGGACGTACGGAACCCTAAACAAAAAACTATGCTGTTATATTTTCAATGAAAATTGAATAAAAATGAAAATTCTTGGGATTCCCAAAGTTTATTTACCGAATTCCACCCCTTGTGATCGCGCGGAAGGTTCAACGGCACTTATCAGCTTCCAAGAATCTTGACGTTTTATCACGGAGAATCAAATGTTACGAAAAGAGCGTGAGAAATGTTTTTCCGCCTTGAAATGTAATGTAAACACCGAATAAATGAAAATTAAAACAAAATTATTTATTTTTCGTCCCTCATTCTTCCATTTCTTTTCTTTTATTTTTATTTTTCATTTCTCTCGAGCTTAACCCAAAGTCCGTTCTCGTTTTGGAGTTAATAAGCACGAGGGGTCACGATGCAGCAGGCGATTAGGAATGGGATAGACATGGCATCGAGTCAAGTGGGATCCGGGCCAAAGGGTTCTGTTGCACGAATCGTAAACTAACGTTTCTCCACCTTTCCCTGTATGCTTATCCCCCAAAACTCTTCACGAGCTCGATTAGCCCCGATAACTTATCAAGGTCATTAGCGTCGAAAGGATGTTCCAGGCTTGTGAATTATCCCTCGTAAATGGGCAAACGTTCAAGATAACAAACTAATTGAACTTATCTTATTATTATTGAAATAATAATAATCATTATTTTCATCGGAATCGATTTTTTTTTCAAAAAACCATATGTCAGCTTCGAATTTTGAAAAAGTAACAATCTGCATATTCCTACGCGAATTTATACCCGGCAAATTTATTCCACTGCACCAAGAAAAAAACATCTAGTCGGTTCACATCTAGTTAAACCAAATAAATTTTTTTCCTTTTCTCGAGGCCAGATAGCGGTCTATTTAACTTTAAGAGATTATTTTTTTTATCACAATATTTTTATATTCATGATTAATGAAAAATTTAATATATTTATTAAAATCTGACATATTTCTATTTTAACCCTCCGTTGCACGCGCTAAAATTCCAGACATCGCTATACGCGTCGCGGGAAATCGCCGCAATGCTTTGAGCCTTACAGTGTTGCCATATCGTTTTTACGTGCATGCGCACGCCGTTGGTGTTCAAGTACTCAGTAGAAGATATGGCAACGTCAAACGTAAAATCATACGTACGACTCTACACGCGCTAGCGGGGAAACGCCACATTTTTTGCACAAATCATATTAAATATTATTTATAAAATATAAATTGAAAATTATCGTATAATATTTTGTTTTATTGTGTTCTATCAAAAATAATACAGGAATAGCTAAATTGTCACAAGCATATCATTCACTAATTTTTCTTGATTAATGAAAAAGCAAAAAATGCGGCGTTTCGCTCACAGCGCGTGACGGAGGGTTAAAAATTGAACGAATATGAAAAATTATAATAAAAATAATATTTGTACTATTATTTATAATATTAATTATGCCATATTCAATTATAATATTATTTATATTAATAATATTTTCATGGATCTACGAGCCAGGGTAGGTACAAAAATTCACGTTCGTCTTCCTAGACACAGTCAGTTAGAATAATAATACTACAGTGCGACCTCGATCTTTTTGCACCTCGATTTTTTTCCATTCCCCTTAATTCTGCCCCCACTCTATTTTGTCTCGCCAAGGGAAATAGTGGCTGTGGGTATTGCTATCTGTGCTGCGGCAACATAACCTCAAACTCTAAGGGTAAAACTAGGTATGCGCATGCTCGTACTATTTCGTACCTTCCCACAACATTTAAGTCACACCTCTCAGCTGAACCTCGATTTTTTACCAATCCTTCCCCAAGCGGTAGAAAATAGAGGTCGCACTGTACTTTGGTTCCAGCAATTTATACACATCCAGAGTGCAATTCGTATGTGAGCAATGCCTCGACGTTAACTCGGGTACTCGAATAAACGGACCCAAATAGCATTACCTATTTGATTTAAGGGGGGAAAGTCATGTAAACGTACGTTTTTTTCAAGATTTTTTTATAAGGAAATGGAATAGTTTATTGAATTAACATAAAGCATATCTAAAAATATACGATGTAAGGTATATTGATAAATTTTTTTGGACTAAAATATTCCAAAATGGCGGCACCACAGCTGCTGGAAGCAGATTTGCGCCGTGCAACCTAACGGTCTCAAATCTCAACTAAAATGAAAAAATCAAATTTTTATTGTTAAAATGCATTAATACGCTTTGCATGACCGAGAGAAAAAAATAAAAAATTTAGGACCACTTTGAAAAAAAATCACTTATACAAAAATAAGTGATTTTTTTTTCAAAACGGTCCTAAATTTTTAATTTTTAATTTCTTAATAAACTATGCCATTTCTTGCTGAAACGAATAGAAATTTTGTTGATTCAAGTTTCAAAAAATGGAATAAACGATCCCAGTAGATCTAAATAGAACTTTTTTCTGGGTGTACTCTTATCAACATTATCGGTTGTTCCATAAAAACTCGATGGACAGGAAACTCCAGATTTTTCGAGCTACAGTAAAGTTAATACAAATAGTGGAGATTGTTGGTACAAAAGAGGGTTGTAGTGGCAAAGCGCGCGGTTTTCGAGAGGGTGGTCTTCAATTTCGCAGTTCTTTTTACAAACGTAAAAGCTGCGCATACCGAGAGACACAAACACGCAGGTAATGTCGAAGTGAGCGTGTTTGTGAGTGTGTATAGGAGTTTTTCAGTAACGTTATCTCTTCTGGTATATTGTGAGTCTAGAGCGTTGTAATCGGGTCGTTCTGGTGGGGGTGGCTTTTGGACGCAGGCGCCGGGACAAGCTGTGAACTGAAACGAAACGAAGCCTGGTCTGGCTCGACGTCGCCGTCGTCGTCGTCGTCGCCGTCGTCGTCGTCGTCGCAAACGTAGTCCGCCTCTCTACCACCACCACTCTACCCATTACCATCACCACCAACCTCCAAAACCTCCACCACCACGAGCGACGTCGACGTCGTCGTCGTGGAAGAAACCGAGGGACATCGGTCCCCGTCTCGTCGTCGGTTCTCGTGCCTCGCTCCTCAGATCTCGCCGCGACTAGTTCCACGATTGAAACGAAAAACACACTATCTCCAACCTTATTTCGTGAAAAACGAAAATTCAACAATAGTAAATCGGTCTTGAGGAATCCGTGGAACGAAAAGAACAATATAATTGGCTTTTCTTTCTTATCAACCCTTTCACTCTTTCTCACTCTACTCTCTTTCTCTCTCCTAACGTTTGGCTCCATGATAATTAAATCACGATAAACAAAAATTCTATAAGATTGAAGCAAAAAAAAAAAAAAGAAAAAAAAACGGAAGAAAAATCATTTATCCGCGACGTCAAACGAACCCGCGAACGAAGTGACAAGTGCGCTGATTCTGTGATCTAAAAAAAGAAGTCAAAAATTTGAATATACTCAATTTCAAACCCAGCGACGTGTGTATGGTGTGCGTATGGATGTGTGCGAGTGCGTGGGTGTGTGAGTGTGGGTGTTGTTGTTCACTCGGACGCAGTTCGGGGACGACGCAGTTGTGGGAGCCGGCGCGCGCGATCGGACCACGTTTTCGAGTTTAATAAAAGAAAAACACAATAAATAAGAAATACATCAACAATAACGTTGGAATTTGTCATCAAAGAGCGAGAGGTGAAAATGAAAAGATAGATGAATATATAAATAAATATTGTTACAAGAATATCGAGAGTGCAAAATAAGAAAATCAAAATTTTGATAAGAGCAGGTGCGACTCGATGAAATTTTCACAGCCCTTCAAGCACGAGCTCGATGCTCGAAAAGCTCTAGAATGAAAAAAAAATACAAGGCCAAGTCGTCCGCGATCAAAGCCAGAGAGTGATATCTTTTCGGCGGTTGACGATCGAAGATTATAAATCATCAGTGGAAAAAAAGGAGGCTATCAGGAGGGGTGAATATGCACAGCTGACCGAGTGCGTGGCTCTGCCGACCCCGGTGTCGCGGTGGATGACGTAAATTGTCACATTTCTAAAACTACGCGTCGAAATAGTAAACGCGCCTGCATATTAATAAATATATATGTAGAAATTCGTGAGATCTTTGTACATTCGTGTTTCCGTGTGTTTGTGTACGTGTGCGTATTTTTATATACACAGTGGAGGAAAAAACAAAAAAAAAGAATCGTCAGCCGCTCTACGTGCGCCAAGCATTGATCGTGCGTGGCTCTCGTCTCGCGGTGGTTCACGTTTTACCGCGGGGTCGTATAAACTCGACTGCAACACCACGTGCCTTCTATCCTCACTTCTCGCATTATCCAGGACTCTCATAATCTTTTTTTCTCTCTTTTCTCTCTCTCTCTCTCTCTCTCTCTCTCTCTCTCTATTTCTTTGTCTTCTAGTCGTTCAAATTCGAACGAAAACAACCAAAAAGCAACTGACCAAATAGTAAACGAGATACGAAAAGGAGTCCTGAGAATAAAAAAAAAAAAAAAACTAAACCAACCACTTCAACCGTTGACAATCGTTCGTAGACAAACCAGATTAAAGCGTAAGAAAAAGGAGACCAATAGGCCGCAGTAGTAACTGACGTTTTTGATCAGACGAGCGATTACATTTAAGTTCGTGGAGGATTTAAGAAAAACAAAAAAATTAGACTTAAAGCAGGATTGAGCCTCTCGATTAATTTCCTGGGAGTCCAAAATTCAGGAAGTAAAAAAAAGGAGAAATTTTGATGAAAAGGTGATGAGGAATTTTTATTTTCATCGGGAAACACGTGAGTGATGATCGGGGAATAAAATAATCGAGGAGAAAAATAGTAAAGGGCTGTGCCAAATTGGACATAAAATCAAGAGGAACTGAATTGAAAAAAAAAAATGTGAAACGCTGACTATTGATTCTTACGTGGAAAATGAAAATGATGAAATTCTCGTAAGATTCTATGATATTAAACAAAAAAGAATCTTCACCAGCTGATCGGGAATTAGTGATCAGAGAAAAAATTGTGATTGATCGACCGGGCGATGATGGATTAGTGGAGAATTACTAACGAGGGTAGATCGTCAAGTGATTACGGCGGTGAATGATCAGACACGATAAAGACGATCAGGAAATGACGCTGAGGATAATAACGAGAGAGCCAATGAGAACAAGATGCCCTCAGGACGTTTTTGGCAAATTGAAGAAGGAAAAAAAATCACGTGGAAAATTGTCCAGTTATTTGCAGTTTAACCCTACGATTTTATCTTACGTATTGTCATTAAGACATTTTGGGAGAACAACGAAAAAATCAGGATCGAGAAGTGATCGGGATAATATCACCAACGATGACAACGAAATTTTTCATTATTCCGAAGTCCCAAACAATAATAATCACGTTAAAAAAATTATAAATAATAATAAAATTAATAATAAGAATTATTATTATTATCACAAGTTAGAAATCAACGTAAACAACAAAGTGAGGATAATCGACGTGACGAACACGACATGATCACACGGTGCTCGTTCCTACGGTGGCCGGTTCGTCGCTAAATTTTACAATCTCATTATTAAATCTTCTCTGCCGCTTCCAAAATTGCTACTAAAAGCTGCAGAACTGGACTCTTAAAATCACCAGACTGAAATAACATTGAAGCAAATAAATAAAAAAAAAAAAAGAAATTCGGCTCTCCATATAAAGTTGCATCGTTATCAATACAAGTTAATTAAAAACGAAAAGAAAATAATCGAGAAAGAAGACAAAAAAGTCTAGCAAATCATCATCGATCTGACAAATTGTTATTCGGAAAAATTGTTACGCGCGAATGTGTGTGTGTGTGTGTGTGTGTGTATGTATGTGTGCATGCGCTCGAAACGACGCTTTTTATCACGGGAATTAAAATGATACGACTCGTACTGCAAAGAATAACGACGAGACTCACTTGAGGCCTACGCGTAATTATAATACTCGGTAATAAACCGTAATCGATTATCTTGATTCAAATAATCGCTCTATTGATAAATATCTATATATATATATATATATATATAACATAATAATTATATATATATCACAAAAAATAGCGAAAATATTAAATATCGATTAAATAATGATAAACGAAATAAATAAATAAAAGCCTCGATTAGTGCTCTCTGTCCGTAAGAATTAATCATGCTCAATTCGTGCTGTGCTTTTTTTATTATCGTAAAAGAAATCGTGGCTCGTGCCTGAGTCGTCGTAACTCGTGATATCGGAGCGTGTTTCAGTGCCAGCTGGATGACGGTTCATCTTACGCGTACCAATCCACTAAAATTCTTAATATTATCGCTATTCGATCACTCGGTATTTTCATTCTCATGACAACGTGCTTGCATCGAGGCTTCGACGTTTCTCACGTGGGCAATACTCAATTCAACGCCATTCAAACAAATATATATGTTTATATATATTTATATAAATATATATAAATATATATAAATCAATACAAAAGCAGATAAGAAAAACCCAGTCACGCTGGGGATCTCACGTGGTGAAATGCCTGTTAGACGGGGTCATGTTGCACCCAGGACCACTATCATCGAAACCATCATTAGAAAATTCGATACTCATGGTAAGTTCTAAAAAGTAACAGTAGGAAGTGAAAAGAGATTTGCTGTTTATAAAAATTGCTTTCGTTCGCATCAAATATTTCATCCAAATTTTTGTTGCATCAAATTTATGGTCCATTTAGTCCGATTCAAGATGATGCATAAAAATGATATGTAAATTCTTGTAAAACAGCCTTTGTACGTAAAAATATACATGTTAGGGTTGAAATTTATAAAGAAGCTATAGAAGGAGCCTCAAAGATATATTCCTCCACAAATAATGTATCCCGAAACAACAAGAATGTCAGGGCAGCTAGCCAAATTTTCACTTCCGATTATTATTCACTGTGGTCCCTGAATGTCTGTAGTTTTCGTCGAGTATGCAGATTTAGCCAGAATCACAGATTGTGGGTCAACGGAATGACGTTGAGTATAAATCCGACAAACATATTGTCACTTTTTCATCACTGGATTTTTTAGTCGTTATTAAGCAGATTCTGATTTTTCGATTTCAATCTTTTTGAGTGAATTATTATGGACAACTTGACTAACTTCGATGGTCCTGTGAAACGTCCTAAGTCCACCGCCACTCTTTTTTAATGCTCTACTGTATTTGCACACAGGGACTAAGAAAACTGTAGAAAACCTGTGCCGATGCAGTCGATTATATTTTTATGGAGTTTCGATCGGTTGTTACTATGAGAAATTCAGAAAAACTGCCTCCCGCTCAGCGATCGATACACGAACCGGTGCTAAGCGATCACCGATTTAAGTAATGGCCTCGCCTAAAGCTGCTTAACGGGAGAAACCAGTTTAGGAGGCCGAAATTTTGGTGTTTTTCGTGAATTTTTTTTAACAGGGAAGAAATAATCAGAATTTGTTTAAACTTGGAGGATATTTTACTCATGTTTTGAAGTACACTTTGTAATTTTTTCAAGTCACTTCCACTGGAAATAGTGGAGTTAGAAGCTGCTGTCCATGGACGACTTTTTTTCAACTGGTGGGCATTCTAGCTCAAAAAGTTATTGACCAATCGTTCTGAAAATTTGTGTGAATATTCTTTATTCAATTACAATCTATATGAACCTAACTCTGGGATGATATTATTATTAAAAATATTTTTTTTAATGCAAAAAAGGTGAAAAAACATGGTATAAAAACATGACATTGTGTTCAAACACCTCAAAAACATATAATTTTCAACTTTTTTTATCACAATTAGGTTCATATTCTTAGGAAATATGTTGTTAACGAAAAAAGAAAATTGTAATGATTACAGATAAAAATTGTGACTTCAGGAATGCCCACCAGCAAACAACTCGGATGGCGATCGTTCATAGACAGCAGCTTCTAACTCCACTATTTCCGGCGGAAATGACTTGAAAAAATTACAAAGTGTACTTCGAAACATGAATAAAATATCCTCCAAGTTTAAACAAATTCTGATTATTCCTTCCCTGTTAAAAAAATTCACGAAGAACACCAAAATTTCGGCCTCCTAAACTGGTTTCTCCCGTTAATTTGGGCGATCGCTCAAGTCACACACCGAACGCGAATCTATCGCTGTCAGTTTTTTTAATTATAATTTTTTTTATATATTTATTCAAATCCCTTTGGAAAAATATTTAATTCTATTGATTTGTTTTGAAAATACTCGCAGCTCAATGTGGATTATGTAAGATGAAAGAATCTATCGCTGTCAGTTTTTTTAATTATAATTTTTTTTATATATTTATTCAAATCCCTTTGGAAAAATATTTAATTCTATTGATTTGTTTTGAAAATACTCGCAGCTCAATGTGGATTATGTAAGATGACAGATTGTTATATTCATTTTGAATAGAATTGACGAGAATTGAACAAATTTTATTGACAGAGTAACCAATAGTTTAATCTTCCATGGTTTAAGACAATTTGTCCGCTTTTCTAGTCAAGCTCATAAATACCAAGTTGAATTGTGACGATGTTCCAATAATTTAAACGTGCACGTTTCATCGTCCCTATTGAGGACGTTACAGGGAGTCAATTGCCATTGGGGTCACCAATAAATGTTACCACTGACCCTATGATCAATTCATCGACATCCTTTGAATTTTTTCTAGCCTCGCTTGAACACGTACTATTCATTGAAAACATGGAAAAAAGTGAGAGAAAAAGAGAATGAGAACGACAGAGAGATAGTGAAAGAGAGAGAGAGAGAGAGAGAGAGAGAGAGAGAGAGAGAGAGAGAGAGAGAGAGAGAGAGAGAGAAAGAGGAAAAACAGATAGAGAACTTGGACGATGAGGGATGCTTTTATAATTTTCTTTTCCTTTTCCTTCTGCATTTCACAACCACAGTAATAACGACACAATGCACCGTGTCAGCAGCAATACCACTCGAGAAATGTACTCACGGTTCTCTTGTCCTCTTCGTCATAGTTTTTTTCTTTTTTTTTCTTGTTTTTTATTCTTATTATTTTTTTTAACAACGAGCAAAAGGCTTGATCTCAATATGTGTGTTGGTAGCATTGTTATTGACGACTTGAGAGGTTATACATTCATTCCGAAAGAAATATTTTCCATACATACATTCTCGCATTTATGATTTTCGTGTGTTATCTCGTAAATAATGGATTTATTGAGGGCTCTATTTAGGCTAATGTATAAACAAAAATAAAATAATGTTACATTTTCATAAAATCTTTGCACCTTCTTTTATTTGAATAAATGGGAAATTGAATAATTTAAAAGTTTGGACGTGCTTTCACAGAATGCGATCGCTCGGTCGCGACAACCTGCTTAAATACTTAAAAACTTTCTTTCAATTACTTGTCGTCGCGACGATGGGACGTCTATTGATATCATTTAGAGCTTTCCAATTTTTGTTAGCCAATCAAAAAATTTCTGAAGCTGGGATAAAAAATGTAGGGGTGTTAATAAGTAATTTTGTTGCTTTCCAATAATACCTCCCTTGCGATTGCCAATTTATTTTTTACTCGAAAAGAATTTGAAGACTAGTGGACAATTGGTAAAAAATCGAATCAGCAAAAAATAATAAACAGTGAGAAAATTTTGACACCGTCATGTGATTGATTAATCGTAATTTCTTTTTCATTTTGGTAGTAAAATTGACGTGGAAGGGCGAATAAAAGTGGCAAATTATAAAAGCTCGGATGTCAATAACAATAAAAATATCGGGAATGAAAATGAATGAGAAGGGAGATTGAAAATATCGGGGGCGAATCGCGGTGGCTAATAAGCATTAACGCGATAAATTCTCGCGAAACCATACGAGCGCAAATTTATATAATAAAAAGAAAGAAAAAAAAATATGTATGCCAAGCACAAGAGGGTTTGGGGATGGCTTGGAGGGAAGGCATTTGCGGTTCTGGTGCATGGAACACGCGTCCGTCCGTGCATACGTCAAGCCTTGGCTTCTAATCTGACGTGCCAGCTGCTTCCCCTCCCGAGTATTTTACTATATTTCCGAACGATATGTATCACTGTAACACTTCGAGAGGCGAAGGGCGCAGAAGAAAAAAACATTTGTCAGATGACCCTGTAGGACATAGATTCTTTTTTTTCACATATCTATCGTGCCAGAGGAAAAAAAATGTTGATTTTTCGCAATCTAAAAGTGACATGAACTAGGATATATCTTTGATTTTTTTGTTTCTTTTATAACCTCAGATGAAAATAAGCGAACTATTTTCGATTTGACGTTTCTCTACAAACGTTTTTTCTCACTGTTATCATTTTTATTATAAACAAATATTCATTCATTTAATTTTTTTATTAATTAATTATGAAAACCTGTTTGCATTTTCAAGTATTTACCTCTAAAGTCCTACTTTCAGTCATTTATAATCAGAAACTAGACGACTTTCAAACTTTTGAACGGTATGTGAGGAATTCAGAACTTTGTGTTGAACGTTGTACAAAAAATTTAGCCAATTTATTTCGCTACATGGCGTCGTAAAATTTTCTTCTTTACCAGCACGGGGCCGGCAGGTCATCCATAAATAAAACGAAACTCGGAAACGTCTTGAAGTCAAGTAATTAAAAATAAATTTTTAAAAACGCCACCGAGCACACATTAATACGACCTTGTGCGAAAAAGCCTACGAGTAATGAAAGATACAAAGGTACTTTCGAAATGTGATGCTAATTTTGAAATGTATTTACATTCTATTTTAAATGATACTTTGTTTAATAATAATTCAGAAATAAAATTAGCTTAAAATAAAAATTAGACCAGGAAAAATGAAAAACTAAAGTTTTTTGTAGTCTCCTCATTTTAAAGTGGATTGAAGAAACCTGTAAATGTCAAAAAGGTGCATGCACGAAAAAGCACCTAAGCATGAAAAGAGATAATAAACATTAGGTGTATATTTCGAACATCCACTTTTTTCAGCCCCATTTAAATTCAGTCTAAATTACACATGATTGAATGCACTTACGCCTTTTTGTGTTTGTCGTATCGAAAGAAGTTGAAATTGGTGATAAGCCTGTTTGCCTGTGGTCACGCGATACGAGAATTCCGTTTCACTTCGGTCTTTTCTCTTCCTTACTTTGTTAAGGACGTAAGTCGATCTCCAATAGTCTCATAAGCAGTGAAGAGCTCATTAACATACAAGGGGTAAGACCTTGATCCACGTTACATCCGGCCATTTTTTTCGGCTGATCCTGTATTTTTAAAACATTGTCTCAACGGAAATCAAATGCATCAATTAATATTTGCAATTTATGACAAGCCTTCCAACCAGTTACACAATTTTTGCAAATGTATTCTATTTATTTATCGATTGTTATGATAAACAGAGGTCTGAAAGAAATTATGTTTCCAGTAGCTCGGAAATTCCGTGTCACCGTCATAATAACTAATTTATAATCGTATTTATAAGAAAAATGAAAATGAAAAATTTTCGGAGAAAACCTTAATTGGTGTTTATAAATTTGACTCTTTTTTTTTCTCCATCACATTCATGACTTGATTTTATAGATGTAATCTTATTCTTATTCTTCATTTAGCTTTATATCGTAACGCATTAAATTTTCACAGGAATTTTAAATTTTAAATATACGATTAATAAATTACCAGCAACAAGAGCATTTTATCTGAAAACATCAGGAAAGCTCTAATCCGATGTTTTAAATGCCGCAATTTTGTCAAAAATTGAGATATTCCAATAAATAAAAAACTGTTTTCTTTGTCGTTCGATCAGCTTTCCAGAGAAAATTATATAAAAATCTACGATTCATTTGTATTCCATCGGTATCGACGAAAACATATATCATTATTTTTCAATTGGTACTGCAGCAAAAATGACTGTTTTCCCTAATTTAGATGAAACACAAATGAAAAGTACTATGCTTTTGCTAAAAATCCTCAGACACACGATATCGTACCCCGTTACAATGAAACCGTAGTAATTTTTTATGGAATTTCCTCTTCGTGTAACAGAGTGGATTTTTGGAGTTTCCTCGTGAAATTTCGGGCAGTAATTTCGATGTTGTTGGATTAAAATACGTCTAAAGAAGCGGTTAAGGTAGTTCGGTAGATTCTAGTTTTGAGGCTTTCACGACCATTATTGTTGCAATAGTTCGGTAGAGTTGGGATTCACGTGTGACCGTATATTTTTTTGCATGGAATCGAGAGAAGATAATTTTTTTTACGTGTTGGTAAAATTTAAATTCATTTTGCCTTGTAGTTTTTGAAACATTAGCTTTCAAAAATACATTGCGACGATAGAAGAATGCAGATGATAGCATCGGTTAGAACTTTCAGTTCGAGAATAATCAAAAATTTGTCGTGCAACCCACGAAAAAAAAAATTATTGCTCTAATCTACGATGTGTACAGCATCTTCTAGGAGAAATTAAACTGGATTTACCGTATAATTATTGAGAAATCACGAATAAAATTACACACATAGCAGAATTCTGTCGGCTTGACTCGGACTTCTCTCTCTCTCTCTCTCTCTCTCTCTCTCTCTCTCTCTCTCTCTCTCTCTCTCTCTCTCTCTCTCTCTCTCTCTCTTGGAAGTCAGCAGACAATCAAGATGGCGGTTCATTTATGCCCGCCGGTACTAAATGTTAATTAGACGAGTATCTTTCTTAGCTACCAGCTGCTTCATTTCCAAGTTTTTTCTACTCATTGCATGTTTCTAGAGCGTCGAGTGAACGTTTACGTTGGTTCAGTTGTTTTTCTTTAATAAAACTGCCCGAAGGAGCTCGTAATCAATTCATCGTGCGGCAAAATGTTTCGAGGTTATGTTTACATTCTCACCGATGCACGGGTCTGTTACTACATGAGCCAGGCCGAGATCTTACTAAATTTTAATTGTCATTTAGATGATTAATAAGAGTATACGCGATTTGATAAATTTTATTTCCAATGGAAATGATTTTTAAAATCAATTTTGTAATTTAATCGTCTATTTACAAATTTGAAAAATGGACTATATTTGGACTCGGCCAAACTCTACTGAACTACCTTAAAAAATATGAACGATCACATTTTCAATCAATAGTGTTTTTTTTTTGGGATTTGAAAATGTGTTTGATTTGTTAACGAAAGATTAAAATTGAATAAAAAAAGGATTAAAAACGTGATTCTTTAGATAAAATTTTCATAATTTATTATAATAAAAATTTAGTTTAATAATAATCTTAAGAATTGCGTGTTATCTCTACATTCTTACGATTTTCACAGTAATAATTCAAGCGTAATGCTGTCAGTGTAACTTTAAGGAAAATGCAGAAGTGGGAAGGGAGAGAAGCTTTTGATTTCCGGGGTTGTATAGAGCTTTCGATATGTATCCAAATAGTCGACAAGGGGAAGTTAAATGGAGATACATGCGAGGGGGGCTGAACGCCAAATGCCAGCGTCAAATCGTCGGCGACCTCGAGTCGAAGAGAGCTCGCTGACCCACTTCTAACTTCTTACTCTCCGCTGTTATTTTTTTTATTAGTCTCTCTCATCCTGAAAATAATTTAAAAAAAGAATCACGCACGTCACGTGGATGGCTTTGAACGTTTGAGGGGTGGATTGAACGTAGAAAAAAACATGTATTTACATGCGAACAAGCCCAAGTTCGTTTGCGCTCTTTTTTTCTCTCTCAGGCTTTATATTTTTTTTTTACAATGAAGATGATGATTCTTGAGGCTGTAGTTGACGTCCGGAAGTTGGAAAATGAAGCCTTGCGGGAGATCCATTACTGACACAGTTGTCCTGGCAGTTCAAGATCCGGTTCAGCCATTGGCCCTTGGTTAGTCAATGGCCATTATCTAGGGATTTCATCATTGAATTTTTGCATTGGTCCCGGGGACCTAAAGTTCGGATGAGATTGCAGGGTTTTCCAATCATTTCTAAATTTATTATTGATTTTTTATATTTAAGTATCGTTCAGATGGAAAGAATATTTCAACGCTATTTCAAAAAATTCCTTCCAAACCGTTAAGCCGCAGTGTAAACGTATCCAGCATTTTGCCATCTTGCCAATAACTATCCCGTTGAAAATATCGGATCTGCAAATGGGCCGAGATAAATTTTAACCTTTTTCCTCGTCCCTGCTCTGTATTCCGCAAATCCATGCCGGACAGAGATAGAAAGAAAAAGGGAGAGATAAAAAAGAGAAAGCCCTATCTATCTCTACCCTCCAACGGTCCCTAATATTTGCTGGTTCACCAATTTTGGCACTCGTCCAGGACGATATTTAAAATTCCACTCGCGTTTTTTTACCCTCCTGTCCTCTGCCATTTTTCGCCTCGATCAACCCCCACGAACTCTCCGGCTGTTCAAATCTTCTCTCACATCAACCTTAACATCGTACCATTCACTCGCCTGTGAAGATATCCTGGAACATTGGACACTCTTATCTCGAAAAAAAGTGAAATTCACCCGGTAAATTGTTTCGGTTTGATGAAAAAACGTTATTGGAAAAATTATCGCGAAAAATCGTAAGAACGAAGGGACAACACGAAATTCTTACAATTATTATTCAAAACAAACTAAACTCGATACTTCTGATGAATGTTAAGAAAAATAAGAAAAATAATTGAATGGCTGCAAATCCTGAAAAAATCATTCGTTAATGCAGATCTTTGTTGAAATTGTTTCCGAATATCAAAAGTACGTTTAACGCTTTTCATATTTTATATATAACCATAGACACGTTGGGATATTTAAAAATAGAATATCCAAGATTTAGAAGGCGTGGGTGTATTCAAGAGGCCAAGAGAAAGAGAGAGATAAAGAGGCGCGAAATCCAAAGCATTTATAATACACGCAGGGAGAGTAGCAGCGACGAATGGTCAATTCGTCTTAGGAGTTTGGAAGACTGCCGAAAGCAAGGTCGCCTCCAGAAAAGCTCTACGACGACGACGACGACGACGATGACGACGACGACAAACGACCGACGCCATTTATTCGCGCTTGACAAATTATACGCAACTTGTTTTACCGTGCGAAATAATCTTCTGAGTCTTTGATTTTTCTCGCTAATGGATCATTTGGCGGGCAGAAATATTTCTTCATGTGAGAAAAAAGTCATTCGCAATGGAAATCATTCTTGAATAAATAGTGTAGGCCGCGGTAAAATGGAACAAAGAGCAAGAGAAGAAATCACTGCTGGCAAAAGAAAAAGAAAATTTTTCAAATTAACTTCCAGGCGCCCTCAATAAAACGTAGACACGTGCTCGAGGCGCGTGACAAAAGGTGTGATTTTTTTCTGACTTGGCTAACTAAATAAAACTATCACATTGAAATGCGGAAAGTTAAATGTTATTTACGAGGCTGGAGTTTCTCGACGATCTTATCAAATACCCGCCGGGTCGAATTTTATCTTCTGTGGATTTCCAATGTCGTATACATAAATCTACAAATTTACGATGTTTATACGTGTTTTTTTTATTCTTTAATGATATACGCTTCCGCTTGAAACGTAGATACAAAATATTTACATTGCTCGGAGTTACGACCGAATAAAATTCTCGCGTTCGCGGATTGTGACGAGGAAGGGAAAAAGAAATTGGGCTATTTACGTAAGCGCGAAAGAAAAACGTGTCATAATCGAGGCGCCAATGATGCGAGTACTGTTTCAAAAACGAGATTAGTCGACGTTTCACATGATTTTTTTTTCGTTCATTTTTCGGCACCATTAACGGCAGCCAATTTTTTATCGTGAAAACTTTTGTATGGAAGTTGACTGAAAAGTTGCTGCAGGCAACTGCCGATGTCCGGTGAACAGCAAAGTTACAAAAGTTTTTCAATGCTTTTATATATATAAATGCGCGTATATAGAGAATGAACCGCAGTCCTTAAAAGTGAGAAGTATACGCGAGAAAACGACTCGGGGACTGGTAACAAAGTACATCTTCAATCATAAGTCCGAAAGCGAGAGATAAAGAGGCCGAAGGAGTTGTAAACGTGAGCTTGGTCCGACTAAGTGACATGGTTGGCAAGAGCCCCACTTTTATATACCGCAGAAAGAGATCCCCGCGACTATTTCTAGCTAAATATACATACTCGACGACAACCAGAATTGATTCTTGAAAGACACAACTAAAGATATTCCATCTTACCTGAGGTTATCGGCCTATTTACTTCCAAAGAGAACAATATCATTTTCATTCCATTTCGAACCTTAAATGTTATTCCACATATTCGGCTAAATATTGAACATGGATTTTCAATAATAATAACGCCAAAAAGTAATTGAGAAATTATCTTACATGATGAGAAATATCTCATGATTGATCATATTAAAAAATGACACTTTGGGTCCTACTTTGTGATAATATACGTCGACCGAAAACTTTCATCAACTTTCGATACACACCCGAAGACAAATTTCCGAATCGGCCTATTATAACTGAGAATCCCAAAAATAGATATTCGCCCAAATTTTCCGGCTCATTCCAGTTGTAAAACTAGCTGGACGTAAATACGTAATAACCATTCTTGGATGGACTCTCGGAAATTCAATAGCGTCTCGAGTATGCCAGGACGATGAGAAGTTTGAGGCATTCAGAGCGCCTGGCATTTCCGTGCAAGGATTCACGATTCCAGTTTCACATAACTATAGTATATCAATGCTATATCTATTTAAATGTGTGTGCGTGTGTGTGTGTGTGTGTGTGTGTGTGTGTGTGTGGATGAGAAACACGTGTCTGTTCTACGTACCGGCTTCTTGACCAATAAAACATACAGATTTACATAGCGCCTGGCTCCATAATAAAAAAAAAATCTTCTCAATGAGCATTTTGTATTTCGTTTTTGTTTACAGATCGAAGCTTTTTGGTAGCGAACGCTCAGCAGGGATTATGTCACATAATCTACTGCTCGGATGGATTTTGCCGATTGACAGGCTACTCAAGAGCCGAGGTAATGCAGAGGCCCGCGGTCTGCGAGTTTCTCCACGGGCCCATGACCTCGCCTCATGCGATAGCAGCGCTCCGGGACGCTCTCGTCGCGGGCGTTGAAAAACACTTTGAGATACTGTACTACAGAAAAGACGGTATGGATTGGTTAATAATGAATAATTGCGCTAAAGACAATTCCTGTTTAGCTTGATAACCGCACAGTTGTTTGCGCACAATATATAAGAAATGCACATTGCACTTAAATTTTTACGATTTTCAGACCAAAATTACTTCATAATTAGTAATAAGTACACTTGTTACACCTGTGCTTACATTCCACTGCCCCATGTTGATTTTAATAATAGATTTTGCTGTGAAATTGATTTTACCAAGCTGTCCGTACCTTAATTGCTTTTTTTTTGCTGGGATAATTAAATAAACTACCCTAAGGGTAAGGGAAAAACTAACTGCATTCTTTGACGTCGTTCAACCGAAGAAATATGGCGAATATTTGTATGCATTTTGATTGGTTGGCATCAACGATGGCGCTGGCCTTATTGGTGCGTTTCGATCCGAATCGAGTCGCGAGACCTTCGGCCATTTATGCAGCAACGAATGACCTTGCTCACGTACTTTCTTCGCAGCATAATCGCAGTCAGACAATGAGTCACAATGGCAGCTATGACGTCCACGCACAGTTTGAAAGGGGGTTGGGCGCTATGTGTGCCTATGTGTATGAGAAAATATTTGTTCTCCTTATTGTAAAGTTCTTTCGGTAAGTAAGCGCTGGGTTATGAGGGCTGGGTTATGCCTGAACAAGAAAAGAGGACAACTATAATGCGGCTGACCTTAAACAGCTCTTCATTGTACATGGTAGATCGATAGGAGCAGCTCGACGTTATACCAACATACACGCCTCCTCGGTGGTGTATAATTTATCATCGGCGTATAGTTATGGGGATAGTAGAGCGATTCCGTAAATATCAGCGAACTGAGTGAACGGTTGCGACAATCATGTGACCCTTGGTACATCTCAATGAAGACACGATCATGTCCAACGTCGTGAACTGCAAGAGTACCAAATGACACTCGTACTTATTTAGCTATAGCTATTTTCTTCTTTCCAACCACCTGTGCATTACGATTTATGGCCACTTCTCGACTATGCCGGGTTTTCGTATCACGACATTCCAATAGAATACGGAGCGCAAAGGGATTTAACTAAATCTTTTAAGCCTTTCGGATCACTAAGTTCGAATCTTTCGCACCACCATCAGTCAATGTGTTACGAGTTCAAATATCCACTCGAATAAATCCAATCGAAAAGCTTTATCGTATAGCAGACGAAAAAATCCAATGTCAAGATACCAAAGCCTGAAATATTTTACTGAATCACGAACCGAAATCAAAATCATTATTACTCTGAAATATCAGATACTTTGACAAAGGGTTTAGACATGACACTGCCAAACTGGACTATTGATAAGTATAATATTGACGCCATTTTGAGGCCCTTTCTTCCTGAGGCTGTCCAGTTTCTATAACCTCCATCCAACCTTTGTGATGGATCATTGGAATATGACGGGAACGCTAAGAATAGCTCGTCAAGTAAACCCCGACGGGATTCCGTTTTTAACGAGGCTAGACTGTCTCGTCTGATAGAAAGAATGAAACGCCGTCTCGATCGTAACACACAATGTTGGGGTGAAAGCTCTCGACATCAGAGGACAATGAACCGCGGGTGTCCGACGATGACAAAAGAAGGAAGAAAAAGACAGAACGATCAATGTTAATCTATAGATTGGAAGGGGATAGGCGAAAAGGAGAAAAGAATGATGAAGCTCGTCCTACTTCGAGTCGATTCTTCGTATCACTTTGTTGGCTCAGCAAGTGATCGATGATCGCGAAGGGGAACGAGAAGGGGGGGAGGATGCGTAAAAGAGTGAGAGCTTTGTACTATTCGAAGGTCTAATTTTGAAAGCTTAACCCAAGGCTCGGGCAATCGAGATGCGCGCCAGGCACAGCTTACTCGAGAGTAAGCTCGTTCTCTTTTCTTTCCTGCAGTTGCAAAGACATGCTTAACAGAGTCTAAACTCGGAGTGTTTTCAGTCTAGCTGAAATCGTTCGTATACTCGCCATTGAGCCAAGCTTGACTTAGCAAACCTACGAGATCTCAGATTCTCTAAAGTCACAATAACCCAAATTTTTCTGATCGATAATGAAACTATAGTGTTCAGTTGAGAAATAGAATTAAGAGAGAAATGAAGTTGAAAAGTCATTGCGCAATGTTGAGGCTTGTATCACGTTCCGATCGACCAAGTTCTCAATACCTGAGGGAATACCCCATAGGACAGTTGTGAAAAAAAGCTACGGATCTCTTCTTCTTGGCAATTGGCGTACAAGCAATCGGCTACACTTGTCCAGGGATTCGGAAACGTCCCTCTGGTGCTTTAAAGGTAGTCAAAGAACTCGAGTGCAAGCAAGCCTTCGAGCAAGTCCGGCCGAGATTGGGAATTAAGCTTTCCATACACGTGACAGTGAAGAACCCTTTCGCAGAATTCTGGGTATCGTAAAATCCCTTCTACTTCCTTTTGCCCCATCAGTATCGTATGCATTTCAAAAGCATCTGAAGAGCGGGACTGTGCGGTGCGCGAGATATTCATCCCGGCACATTGTGTTTCTCGAGAGTTGCTTTTCCGCTACTCAAAAATCTCGGCTATTGCGGCGTTGTTCATCTCAGCGTGAATGGTAGGTACTTTCATTCCTTCTTTTCCTTTTCGTCTCCTGCCTCGTTTCATCGTCCATTACGTTTGCTTTCTTCGTAGCTGCTCCCTCGTGATTCGAGTTTGTACGTTGAAATTTCGGTGATGTAAGAATTCTCGTTCGGCGGTACATATTCAGCTTTGGGCAACATGTTGTCACAATGCTCCGGAGCCTTTTGAAATAAGTTATCGAGGTCACCGGAATATAAGCAATGTTTGAAGATTTTTTTGCCCAGTCGACAGCCGCCGCATCATCATCATCATCGTCATTATTCTCGTTCCCCACAAATCAGTTACGATCTCAAACGAATCCTCTGAACTAGCAACTGACATTGAGGCTAATCTCGAGGCTCGTCACGTGGATCCAACAAGTGAGCATCCGGACCTCTGTTAGCTTTGAAGTTTAACTTGCCCCAGTGTGTATGCACTAGTTTATGCATTTATGCAAGGGCCTATATGTGCCTCTCGTAGGACAGGGAGGGAGTGAGCTTGCGCGATGGCCAACAGCTGCATATATTTACAAGTCTTTATATACCTATATATGTGGAGACATTTGGAAAAGGGGAACAGAGAGAAAAAGAGAAGGAGAGATGGAGAGTGAAAGAGGTTCGAGGCTTGTTCGCAGACTCGCGACCCTCTTGCTATTTCCGAGGCACTGGCTTGCTCCTCTCTCTCTCTCTCTCTCTCTCTCTCTCTCTCTCTCTCTTTTCGTTGTGTAGTCAACCCCTCCTCCGCCACGGCACACCTCGCCACGTCACTGGGGCAATGCACTCAAGATGACGTCACTGTCCTCCGAGCCAAAGCGTCATCGACAAATCGGTTGCTCTCTTTGAGTAAGCCATTAACCCGACTAACGACTACTACATTCTTCATCACTTCTTCCTCATCTAAATCTTCCCTTCGATCTTCTTAACAAACTTTTTTTTCTATCTGCTCTTGGTTCCCTTATTTGTATTATGACATGATCCACTTTTTTCAATATCGAAAGTATACCCGAATAATTTGTGTTCTCCATGTATTTATTGCAAAAGTGTTGGAGAATGATTTCGATAAATTGTTCGATCAGTTTTATTAACATTTGCTAACAGGATACAAAGGACCAACGCTGAGCGCACACAACGTGCGCAACGTCACACACGTGACGTTCGAAACTCACGACGAGCAGGCCACCCGCTGATCTCTCGTTCTCTGTAGTAAATTTATATTTAGATGATTCTATATCTCTTTCTCTATTCCACGCTTTCTCGATTCGCGTGTGGATTCATGGTGGCAAATGCGGCGAACGAATACGGCGAATTCTAGCGGCATATACACAGCATGTCCCAGTACGAATAGTCAATGTTGTAAACTTACGTTCAACACTGCATTCTAAGTCGAAAAGTTTTATGGCATTTTTAATCACCTACTTTACCAAGCTGTTAATTATCACAATCGGACAAACTAGCGAGCTGCTAATTGGTCCAACTTTAATTATTGACGGCAGAGGAGGGTCTGGTCCAAAAACCGACATTAGAATTTTTGACTAGGAAACCAGTTTTGAATACTTTACAGTATTGATCATCTGTGGTGGAAGAGCCTGTACATGTATATATTTATATGGTTGCTGTAAGAAAAACGCGCGCGCGCGCGCGCATGAGGCAACCCGGGGAGGTCCGCACGAATTCGTACATTTGGAATTGAGCCAAGAGCCACCAGTGGCAACAGAAGTTGTACTATGTGTGTCTGTGTGGATAAAGCAAACCCCGAGAAAAAGCTCAATCCAACCAGTACAGTTACCTTCCAACGTGTATAAGTTTTCCTCACACGCTGATAAATGTTTCATGTACGAAAAGCTCATCTCCGGAGGAGCCAGCAAGCCAGGCTGTCGCATTTTCTCTTTCCACACTATATTCCCTCGTTGTCTGCTCTTATATTACAGTACTAACACACGAGATTGTATCTTATCGTGGCTATTGTTTCATCCCCTTTTTTCCCTTGCTTTGCAGCTGTTATTTGATTTACTGGTTGCAATTTTCGTGTGAGGCTCTAGCTTTGTTGAAAGGTTTCGTTGGTTTTGTACTTTTTAATTGGATCAGATTTCACGTTTAATTCAAAAGTACTAGTTATGAATCTTTTTCAAATCTATGCTGCAAAGCAGTTTCGTATCTTTAAGAACTTCCGGTCTATGAAATCTCGCGAGATATAAAATATTCATGGCATTAAAACTCTGACGCCAATATCAACAACTGTAACGTCTGCAGATCATTATATTCGTCGTTAATTTTATGTTTTTCTGGTAGGTCAGAATTAACCGAGTGCGAGATTTCACGGATCAACGCCGTTACAATCTTGACGTTGAAAAGTGCGTCTTCGGACTTTGATGCTTTTTGTGTTTGCATAATCTCTGTTTTCTATCGGATATATAGACTCGTTCTATCCCTTTAAATTCGAGTGACACTGGGTTGGAAAAAAGGTCCGCAGGTTGAGGGACTCATCGCTGGGTCGATGAAAGCATCTTTCCATCCTTTTCTGTTCTTCAGCCTCACACCCTCGTTTCTCATCTCCATTCCCCTCTCTGTTTTCTCAAGATTTCAGTTACCCAAGTATTGTCCTCTCTCACACTCTTTCTTTCTCTCTGTTTCGAAGATTCAACCCCCCCAAGATCCAAGGTACGTTCACCCTTGTTTTATACTGTGCATCGAGCTTTCTCACACTCTCAACCTCACCTCTTTCATTCTGGTTCCGTAGAGCTTGGAGCCCCCTGTATTATCTACCTCAGCAAACTCGGCAGCGTTGACGAAGGAACCGAGAGGTGGAAAAGTCCTCCGAGAGAAGAAGATAACGAGACCAGACTACTCGAACAACATAAAGCGAGTGTGCTTCAACTTTTTTTTGTCGACTTTTTACCAGACTCAGGCCTCCATCGATTCTCTCCTTTTTTTCGTACTCCTCGACTTACCGAAGATCAGTTTGATCAATTGATTCAATGTTTCTTAAATTTCGAACAAAAGCCTTTACTATAGATCAAAAACATCGAAAAGGTCGATTGATCAAAGATGACTTCATATGGCTGCAATGTGCATCAACTTTACCCAATATTTCATGAGGGACCTCTCAAGCATCAGGAATTCCTTGTAACTTGATTACTCCGTTTTTCTTTTCTCTTTGTAACGCAAAATTCGATAATGTTGAATAAGGACGAGGAAAGCAGGAAATTCCGGGAAAACAGTCGATCGCGATGTCCAACAGAATAGATATTTCCTGAGGGAACTTTGCTCGCTGTCTCTCAAATTTCCGGCATCATTCACGTACCTTCAACATTCGACCAAGGCTTTGCTTTCTCTTTCCCGGAAATTGCTCTGCCCATATTACGGAAATAGAGCCGGATAATTAAGTCCGTCCGGTGTACAACACGTCGTTGCCTACCATGGTCGATATTCTATCTTTCTTTTTTATATACATATACAGGAAAACCAACACGGAGATCAAACATAAGTGGCTTTGAGGCCTGGGCTCTTTTTATCTTCACCTTCAAGATGTTATTTTTATGATGAACTTAGTTTCTTCTGGTAGTGAGGAAAACTCTCCCTGTCAAACGAGAGACCAAGGGTGATCTTGACCGGTGAAAGATGTCGAAGCCCACAATTAGCTCGTTTTTTGTTTTCTTCTTTGTTCCTTTGTCTCTTGCTCTCGTTACTGTCTCTCTTCTTGACTAGTGAAGCGACAATGAATGACTAATGGTTGAGCTCGTTAAAGATGTTTCATTTATGAGTTCCTAGCAAAAAATTATATAAGAACAATATTTTCGGACGACATAAATCCGAAAAAATGTACTCCGGCTTAGCAAAAAAATGGTTACTCCAATGCCAATGCCATCCCTAGTTCATTTATACCCTTATTTTCCATTCAACATTAATCATTATTTTTCTTTATCGAATCAAACGATCAATCAATTGTTTCAGGCACCAAGTTCCTCTGTAGCGAAGTCATTGCGCTCATAAAAAGCGAAACGGACGACATTTGCCTTCAGATTATTAACTTCGAGGACCTTAGCGCACAGCCTTCACCGCCAACAGTACCGCCACCTGCCAGTCAAGCGAACAACAGACTCGTCACACGCTGTAAGTTTTACCCATTCATTATTTACAATAGCACGAGTTTATTATTGTTGTGTGTTAAGCATGCACCAAAATTACGTTGCACGGAAAGGCTCTTCTTACTGTATTCCAAAACTTATTACTCGTATATTCTTACCCTGAACATTTCATCAAACATTCAATGTCAGGGTGGTTTAAGTTTTCAAAATATACTGCCGCATTTTATCTGCATAATCATTATTTTAATTACAACTTTTCATTGCTTTTCAATATTTCTTCAACTCACAATATTACCCATTCACAGATCGCAGGAACAAGTTTAGAGAAAAAAACTTTTCTTGTTTGCCTCCCTCCAAATTTATACGAATTCATTGCAAATTTTCATCCCTTGCTAATTTAATATCATTTTAATTCTAAAAAATATTCTCAACTAGTTTTGTATCGATCTTTGTAGCAATTTTGATAACAAAATCCTGCGTACTCACTAAAACTTATAGCAGCTGCATACCGATCTATAAAATCGTAGACAACCTGTCTACAGAAAAAAGTACGTGTCCAGAGTTTGCTTCGAAACTCATGTGTAATGAATGATGAATACATATATGCATTACCGCGTTTCTAAACTCAGCGAGTAGTCCGTGATTCGTCCATGCATCAACGCTTCGTATCTGGAGTATTCGGTACTATTTTTAGTTACGGGGGCCGTCGTCGGGGCGCGCTCGACTCGTTGTAGTGTGGCGGGGCGCGCCTAACCGTTAACCCTGACCCGGTAATAAACGTTGTGTTCCCTCTCTCTCTCTCTCTTTCTCTTCCTCTTTTTCTCTTGTTGTCTTTCTCTTCTTCTCATTTCTTGTACGTACATCTGTCTCTCTTAAACCACCGATACCAATAATCGCGGGTCCATTTTCAATCCCTAGTTTCAAAAACCATGCGATTTCATTCTTATCTATAAATCCACTGGATAATTGGGATGATTGGATTTTTTTCATTCATCAAGTTTAATGCGATGGTCAAGCTAATGAATATTATTCAAATTTGATTTTGTATTATAATGATATGTCTCCTCGGTTACCCTCTAGTTTATCAACATGAATAAATTGAACCAAATCCAAACAAACGACCTAAACGAACTGAGTCGAACGGAGAACACGATTTTCACGGAAATCTTTCAAATACAATTCTCTCAGTGCACAAGCCTGCAAAAATGCTATTGCATTCTTATCTCACATGATGCATTTCGTTCAACTTTTCACCCTTTCTTCCTCTTTCTTGAACGAGACAAAGTACGTGTTTAAAGCGAGTCCTTGATGCGAGCCTGCAATTTATTCTCGCTAATAGAATATAAAATATCAAATATTTCCTGGCCTCTGCCAAATATTCATGACAAAGTGGAGCCGCTTTGGAATTTCCTTGAAACTTTAACGTGGCTCAAATATAATTGTAATTACCCTGGTATATATCCGGGACACATTTCTTATTAGGTCAAAAAATAACTTATTCGAAATACTAACATATTACTAATAAAATTCAATGACGTTGACTCGAGCAGTCGACAGGGCAAGGGCATCCTTTCGTGCTGGTCTTACCGGAGTTGTCGGTCCACCGAGAGTCCGCAATCGACCAAGGACAACGTCCAACTTGCCGCATCAACGCGCTGACGGGACCATCCTCGACGAGGACGCCTCTGAGAACTGGTGAGACAGTTAATAATCATTTTTTATCATTCAATTATGATCCTTCATTACTTCCAAAACGAAACCCAAGAATATTTATTGTGATTTTTAATTCAACCATTTTCGGCTTCGTAAAAAGGAAGGAGAGTGAAAATTTGTAAAAAAATGTCTTCAATATATAAATACAAATAAAAATCGGCGAATAAATAACTTGTTCATGACTCAGGCGACACTTGTAAAGGTACGAATTAGGTGAATGTAATGAAACGTACATTTATTGCAAACGGTGGATAGTAATGTCAGAGAAAAAAGTTTATTTTATCGATTCGTGTCTTACAAAACACGCAATAAATGCTATAATGCATAATAGTCGGTGGAAAAAGAAAAAAATATATATTGAGTGCCAATGCCAACCGCGTGTCAGTCGAGCTTTACCATGAGAAGCTTTGAGCTCAGCTAGCACGTATTTTATAGATATATCGCTGGTACATTGGCTTCACTGTCCATTGATTTTTCGAAGGAGCTAAGAGTCCTTCCGATGTCGCGAACACGAATTATTCTTCAACCATCAACCACAAAACCCATAAATATAATACGCATTGCCTTTCTGCACATTATATTTATATATACCAAAATTATCCTCATATACATGTACAAAATATAAGTCCAAATAGTTTTTTTATGCCAGACAGAAATTTCTGTGTGCCTCCTGTCACTACCTCATACACATGTCACCGGTGTGAATCAGAGACAACGTGTGTCCGTCCCCAAAACGTCCTTCGTGACAATCCAAAATTATAATATTTCTATACTATAATAAATCATAACAAGTTCGACGATTGTCACGTACCGACAATTTCTCTACTCTCAACAAAAGTTCGCCATTTTCTTTTGTATCTAAACTTGGGTCAATGCGAAATTGCGCGAGAAAAAATATCATCATCAATTCCTCGCTCCTTGAAAAGGTTTTAAACGTTTCTGGCAAATTGATCAATATTAAAATTGAGTTTTTAATGACCTTCCTCAGAGGAAGATTAAAAAATATAATTTTTGATTTAATTTACGTTTTACATATTTCACTAGAGCATCAAAATTCTGTAGTTATTCCAAATTTAAAAAAATTCAAGGCACAGCATTTTATTGCGGTGCAAAATTTGAATTTCGTTGCACAACAGTCGTAAGAATTTCGCATTGTCCCTTCGTTATTATGATTTATATTATAATTTATTTCAAATATAATTCTCTCAGTGTGGAAAGAAAGACATAATAAAAAAAGGTCGCTCGGATCGATGAGTTTGCATTGGGCTAAGGTGCGAATAAATTCTGCAGAGGTCAAGACTTATCTCGCTTCGACTACAGCGGTAATCCCGTAAACTTCTCGCGTCCTCGTTCCGCCCTCACATAGCGAAACTCTCTCGCGTCTGATTCGCAATTATGGGTTGGCTATCCTCATTCTAACACCACCAAATCTCAATTTTCGTGCAAAAGCTCACGTTCCTATTGGATCGAGGCACGAGTCGAAGAACCCAAGTGTATACATGTCTATACATAGTATCTGAGCACGCGTATCCTCTTGAGAATGAAAAAAGACAAGAATCATGAAATTCTTATAACCAGTTACTCCGAGTATAAGAAATGAAAAGTATTGGCAAAATCATTGCTGGATTACATCGAAATATGAAGCGAAAAGTTGTGAGAATACTTTTAGGGAATGGAATCTGGTCCAGGCAATTTCAAAACTCGACATTTTTGGTCCTGGATGATCTATTCGTCGTTGAACATTTTTCAAATGAAAAAAGTATAACCAGCAAATAGTTTATTACAAAAAAAACATAAAAATAGGAAGAGATTTTACCTTGGAGCATGGAGGACTAAGTAAAACGTAGAAGGTCGCGAAAATGGCAGTTGTAAGAAGGCTAATATTGAACAAATGATATTTAATTCAAATGGACTGGAGTGTAATAAAAGGAAGAAGCAAGATTCATGCGCTAGAAGGTGGGTACGTCGTAAGGAGTTGAAGAGATAGATTGAGCCAGTAAAGGGTGAAGAAACAGAGGGCACAGGTAGAAATGTCTAGGGGGATGTTAAAATTATGGAGGTACGTTTGGCACGCGACATTCTAACAGCCGCAGGAACGTCATCCTTGTTGCAGACGAGGAGACGACAGGGTGCAATATAAACAGAGCCAATAGATAGAGTAAAGTAGAGATAGGACTGAGCACGAAAGCTTGAAAGCCAAGCGTCCAATGACAGTGACTAATGGAAGAGGAAGGATCTACCGGAGTTCGACCCTGAGGCTTTTTCCCGAGGCCGGAAGCGAGACAGTAACAACAGTCGTGATATCACAAAGACGACACGTGACTCTTGTATTTCTCTCCTCCTCTCTTTCCCTTATCCCGTTCTTCTTCTTTCTTATACAAATGTGAAGAAGCAGACGACGCATGAACCCTCTTTGTTGTTGCAACGGGGTGCGGCTGTCGTGCTCAAAGCCCAAAAAAAAAAGACTGCCAGACAGTGAAGGACCTTGAGTCGATTAACCTTCGAACCCTACATTTGTTGCAAGTTGGTTAAATGGCCCGTACCTAAAAATTCAATCGAACACTATTCGTTACCCATTTCCCCGGCCCATAGAAACCAGACGGCAAAACCTCTGTTTTTTTATCAAGGTTAATCATAAATCGATAGGTCGTTGGGGTTGGGGGCAAAAGGTACCAACTGTATCCAGCTGACGTTAAAGCTAAACCGCAAAATATCATTTTTTTATCAATTTGACAATTGGCTTTGGAACGAGGGATAAAAGCGGAGAAATAGCTGAGATGAACAAATAACTCGATAGCTCTTGACAAACAAGCTCATCCTTTGAGTTTGTATTCACATTGGAATTTACGTTTGGGTCTCGAAAACAAATCTGGTTGAAACACAAGTGTCGCTTCATATTTACTCACTAGAATCATACTCGAAGTTACTTCTGACAGGGCGAATATATGGAAAACAATATCATCTCTTCCATATTGCGTTTAGTTTATATCCCATTGCTAGAACGTGATACCACGTTATCGCAAAGAAGAAAGGGTGGGAGAGGGGTTTGTCTATCGATTGGTAAGCTAGGTCTCTCGGTGACCTAACACTGACACACTTCACCAGCAGGCAACGAATAACCCACACTCGATGTCGTTCTCTCACTCTTCTCTGTTGTTGTATGATGTCGGAGGCCTCACTGCGAGTGACCTCCGTCGCTGCGGCGTCTATCGATCATTCCTTTAACCTTATACACGACAAAACACTACTCTTCCTACGTTTACCGTTGTTATTCATATCACGGATACGTACATCCATCCGATCGATCCAATCAAATCGTTTTTCCCTTGATCCACTTCGGAAAATCACAGCCGATTAACAATAGGTTGCTTTTCAGGCTAATCAATGGAAAATGGCAGATTATCAATCGTATTTTAGGCAACATTCCATTTCATCCATAAAGGACAGAAAATTTTGGGTCGTTTTTCCAACTCAATCTCTCGATCAACCCTTTCTTTTCCACTACTGAAAATTGCCACTCTTTTTCCATATTATGATCCTTCATGTTACCGACATATTTCCTACCTTTTTTATAGCCCTTTAACATGCGGTTCGCCCACGATGATGGAGTCCTGGGGACCGGGACGTCCAGGGGCAGGTCCACCGTCTCTGCCACCACCAGTAGTGCCACCGCCAGGTCATCATTCAACTTCTGGGAGCAACGCACTACCGGCTGGTTCGACGTCCTCCGCAACTCCTCATTCTCATCATCAGCATCCGACTGGAGCAGCTCCAATCGCGAGTCCCGAGGGAGTAAGCGACGTGAGTTTAAAAGCGAGCCTTTTTTTTGGTTTTCCAAGCAAATTATATTTGTGGCGCATCGACGTCAGAGACCTTATATCCTTTAACGGAATTCCGCTACCGTGAAATGGGGTTATTAACAAAAAAAACACATTCAGGGTTGGAATAACGGCTGAGCACGAATTTTAGAAGGGGTAAAAAGGGGAGGGTAATGTTCGGGTCTATCACCCGAGGTCAATATTGCATTTTTCACCCTTTATTACATCTCCAACTCCTTTTTCTTTCTCACGTACGAGTTGTCGCGTGCACAGCTCAGATCTGCCGGAAATTCTACAACTTCCGTTATTCTTCCGCGTAATAGTTGGCTTGGATGAATTTACGAGCCTGAACAGGCCAAAAATACAATGATAATTAAACGGGATTTCGTCGAAAGTGCCGACTGAAAAATCTTCGATCTCTCCTAACCGCGCGTTGCTTCCACTTCCCTTCTCGCCCTCCTTTTCCGGTCAATGTCCGAAGATCGATACTTTTCTCACATGATCAGTTATTCTCGTACGAAGAAATTTTCCAAACCGAAAATTATCACCTTATTCATGAAGTTTCATTCATCGCGTGATAACCCGTAAGCATTTTCTTCTTTCCCGGAGGCGGTAAAGTCCAGGGTACGAAGTAAAATTACATATCGACGGTCGGTAAATAAAAGCTGTAAGCTTCGTCGCTTCTTACAAGAATCTTGATATTTTCAGCAGTTGGCAAATTTCAAACTCCATGTAATAGTTTCTAATTTCAATAATGATTATAAACAAGTATATAAAAAAGAGAAAGAACTTACTTTACGAGTGAAATCGGATTAAATGGTCGATTAGTCGACGCAGTTTTACATCACGTTGAGTTGAATTTAAAAATTAACTGAAAAGCACGCTTTATTCTGTAGATTCACGTCGATTGTCGACTTTCAACTTTTTCTTTAATACTCGGCGTCAAAACCCTGCCGCGTCTCTGAATAATCGAAGTTTCCGAACCAAGAACTGTAAAAAAAATAACAAAAGGGTGGATTGAAAATAACTAAATGAAAGATAGAAATTGATTTAAAAAAAAATCAGTCCAAATATTGGGAAAATAACGATTGTCTCGAAAAATAAAACTGATTTCGTTGACAATTGCAGGTGTCTCAAAAATCGGGTATTTGGGAGGGTCAAAATTCTTCGTCAGGGGGAGGTGGAGAGGGACCATCGCGAAGTGTATCACACGCGGCGAGCCTCGACGCGATATCGAGGCGAATGGTGAAGCAGGAAACGACGAGGGTCCCTTGTCGAAGTCTCACCTGCAGTGTTTGTAAGTGTTTTTTTTTTTTTTTAATTAACAAACATTTCTACAAATGGTTCTATAAAAAAGATATATCGTTATTGTTTGTGAGTATAGAACAATGTGTATTAGATGTGATGAGATCGATGGCATTTTTTTCTGGTACTTGGGCTTTTGGTCGTTCGTTGTTCAGTGATATCTCGTGTTTGTTTATACACATATGTATTTATATCGTGTTTTTATATATATTATTATTCCTGTCTGCACGAGACGCCATTATTTTTCTCTACTCGGCCTCTGTTGGAATCCCTCTGTGCCTTTTTGTTTCTTTTTTTTTCCTTTTCCTTCAGAATTCGGAGAGACGAACCACGTGTGTACAATTTAAACTATACTCGTTCCGGAATAGAAATGTGGGCGATTAAAATATCCGATATTGAATCTTAAAGCCAATCTCTCTGTATGTGGGCCCGTGTCTAGATCTGTGCGTAAATGCGAGAACGAGTGTTTTTTTATCTCACTAAGTGATAGAGAATATGCTGAGAGACGAAAAACCATTTTAGTAGCGGGTCGAGGGAGCGAACAAGTACCAAGCCTTGGGCGATGGCCAGCGACTGTCGATAATCTCATCGAAGGTAAAAAATCATACCAGAGACAACCAACCATCGCCATTAATCATTTATCATGAATTTTAATGTATATCTTCATTCCATTAATCCATGTGAAATTCCGCAAATGCAGTCTCGCTTTTATGTACGTATACGCTCGTCTGTCAGATATTATTCAGGATTTTTAATTGACATTAATTATTCGTAATTTCGTTCGAATCAGATCGGGTGGGGTAACAGATCTTTCAAACGTTTTATTTCATATTTGGCACTTTGAAAAATGGAATTAACTTCTCTTATTTTGCGGGCTCAAATATCCCATTGTAGCATGAAAAAAATCTATCATCCTGATACTATTTCTTTTGAAATTTTTAAAATCAAAACGTTTTAAACATTGGAGTTTTTGCAAAAACTCAACAATTTTATGAAACCATTAATGGGCCAAGAAAACATGACAATTTCAACGTTAGGAAAATCAAGAGAAAACAAGGTAGCGGCTCGACGCCAAGTATTAAAAGAAAAAGCTAGCGCGAGCCCTGCCGCACTCAACAAACTGCCGTTTGAGTAAAAAATCTGAATATTGGTGACGAATTTTATAAATATACGTACATAATAAATAAAGCCTGTATTGTCGTTACGGTTTGTGATTAAACAAATGGCCAGCTCGGTTCGTTGCCAGCCGAGCAACAGCAGCGTTATTTCTCTCTCTCTCTCTCTCTCTCTCTCTCTCTCTCTCTCTCTCTCTCTCTCTCTCTTTTTTCGCTTCGATAAACTCGGCTGACGCTTGCACCCCTAACTTATCGACCGCTTGAAAAGCTTTATCATACATATATATTGTTCGTCACTCGACCATTCCCTTCGAAGTTAACACGTGTCGCTAAATTCTCTCTTCCATCATATTCATCGATTTATTCACGTATTACGTTTTAGAAATCCAATGTTTTACGTTTTTTTTCTACGATTAATGAGAGCTTTCATAGGCCTGTTGATACTTTGATATCCCTCTCACTTTCTCTCTCTCTTCTTTCTGTTATATACTTTTACTATTCGATATTTTATATATATATATATATAATACAAATGTGTATTGTATTATTACACAAGGCTCTAACACGACAAGTACATCATTCGTGTCGATTGACGCGGTAGTTGAAAGATTTCCGGCTCAAAGCACCCTGCCAAACGAGGATTACCTGTCTAATCTCTCACTCTCAATACCTGGTGGAATTTTTCAACACCAAGTTACTTTTTTATAATATAAATTCAACAATACTTTTTATATTACACATAAAATCTATTTTTATAGACTGAAGATAATAATTTCGGGTTTTTTTCTTATGTAATTGAATTATAAATGATAATTGTGAGAATTACAAGTAAAAATTAAATCCGCCAGGTATTCTTCTGTTTCTTCCAGCTCTCAATGCGTCTGCATTATTTTTAGTACTATGTGCGAGGAGAAAAGAAAAATCATGCCAATTATTGAAGGAACAGCATTTCATCATTGTACAAATTCATCGGAGGCATTTAACGTCGCTGACGTAGATGGATTGATAAATCGTTGATCGATGTTTAAAAGTCGATAAATTATTTACCATCAATATTCTGCAATATCATCCCTATCTCTCTCTCTCTCTCTCTCTCTCTCTCTCTCTCTCTCTCTCTCTCTCTCTCTCTCTCTCTCTCTCTCTCTCTCTCTCTCTCTCTCTCCCTCCCTCTCCCCCTCTCTCCCTCTCTCCCTCTCTCCCTCTCTCCCTCTCTCCCTCTCTCCCTCTCTCCCTCTCTCCCTCTCTCCCTCTCTCCCTCTCTCCCTCTCTCCCTCTCTCCCTCTCTCCCTCTCTCCCTCTCTCCCTCTCGCCCTCTCTCCCTCTCTCCCTCTCTCTCCTCTCTCTCTCTCTCTCTCTCTCTCTCTCTCTCTCTCTCTCTCTCTCTCTCTCTCTCTCTCTCTCTCTCTCTCTCTCTCTCTCTCTCTCTCTCCCCCCCCTCTCTCTCTCTCTCTTTCTTTTCTCTATTGTGTTCGTTTTACTGACACAATTTTTAATATTTTTCTTTTTTGTTCACCTGTCAATAACATTGTGTAAAGAAAAATATGATACCACACGATTGTCGTTTTCTATTTATCTCTCTTTCACAGGTATGCAGAGCTTACATAGAGCGGACTTTAACAACTCCTTTTATTTTTATTTTTTTTTTGCCAGCTGGAAAAATCATTAACCAACGTATCTGCACAATAATAATACAAACGAAGTTGATTAATTATCGCACTTTTTTCATTGGCTGATCGTTTTTTCCATCTGGTTTAAAATTCTAATTGACACATATGAAATAAAAAAACGCTTTTTAGCCATTAGAAAAATGTCATCACGCCTGCCAGCGGAAGACACATTGATAACGAGACTCATACTATCAAAACAACAGTACAAACTCAAAGAAAAACAAAATGCGTTTGGAAGGCGTGTGTTTGCGCGTTTGATCTTATGAAACATCAATTTTCATGCTGTATTTTCTTTCTCCTCTATTTCTTTTTAGCCGCCAAACATTCGAAAATATTTCCCGGTGTCGCGTCCGAAAGCGATCTACAAAAATGGCGAACTTCGAGAGAACGAAAGTCACCGTCTCTCAGTCAAATGGGACCAGATTCCGTCAAACACAAAGTAAGTTATCTCGTAGTTCTTAACGAATCATCTTCACCTTTGTCGTTTCCTGTTTTTATTTTCTTTTTGTTTCACAGCCGTAAAAATCTGTAGCCCATTTACATTTTTTACTTCCGTTCCATCATGTACAGTTCTCTATTCAGGATAACGGCTCGGCGAAGTATTTCCAAGGGGCCATGCACACACCAAACATGGGAGAAAAAGTAGCGCAGGTGAGTAATAACACCAAAAAAGATAAATATCAATTGGAACTTTTAGAAGCATTAATTTTTTTTTCTATTTTTCAACATTTTGAGATCTATCATTCTTTCCACTTGCTTCATTTGTGAAGCAATTATTATCAAAGCTTAGCCGTCACTTTTACGAGTTCTACTTCGAAAATAAGTTAAAAAATCAAGCGTTTCCGAAATGCCAACCGCCATTTCGTATGCGCCAAGCCACCATTTTATGTACGACGAATCTAAATGGCTAAGAAATTCGACAACGACACTTTTCTCGAGATATCCTCGCGCTCCGATTCAGTACTTAACTTTGAAATTGCTCAAAACAACTGGCTAATCCCAACGTAGCTGGACTGTCATTCTGTCAACCCAGATAACTCGCCGGCTGCCAATTCTCGTTACCCGCAATGTCGTCTGAATTGAACGGAACCTCGTGCTTGAAAGAACTACGAGAGGTCCCGCAAACAAGATAGAATTATGTCCCATTTGGACGGCTTCCCATATGGAGATTCGGGAAATTTCATGCAAATTCCTAACACGGGTCACACGTCCAAGCCTAAACCCGTGGCCTACACACCGACGTTTTCATAATTTATGCATCAGTCATTAACGCGAAGGCTTTCAGACTTAATTAATTCCTGATAATAATCGTTGTGGCTCATTAGCAATTTTAACTTTCTCGTTAAAACAATCTTCCTAAAACAGCTGAAAAAGCCAACAAATCAGCAGCGTTACAACTCTATTTATTTTTTTTTTATTCCTAAACAACTCTATGCTGAATATCTCCGTTCTAAATCATCTCTATTCATAAATTTTGTTAAAAAAAAAAATCTCTATCCCGATACAAGTCTATTGATTTGAAATAGGGCGCCAATCACGTTGCGCTGCTACACTGAAAACAAAATTTGTTGAAACAGCCGATTATTTAGTTAAATACGGCGAACAAAATATTATTGGAATTACAACAAATTTTTTGATATTTCAACAGTATACATATTTTGTTGGCAGTTCGTTGAAATGACAATAATTTCGCTGGTAATCCGATAATATTTTGTTTGCACGTATTCAACAAAATAATCGATATTTTCAATCAAATTTTTTTCTCTGTGGATATTCATCATTATCGAAATAATTGTTTTACTTCAATTACTTCATATGAATATTAATTAATTTATGTGAATAATAATTAACAATTATTTCATACGAATAGAGTTGTAAATGGATAAAGTATCGAAATTGTATCGAAATAGACCTGTGAATGAATAGAGATGTATTGGAATAGAGATATTTGCCATAGAGTTGTAGCGAAGCCACAAAATCGCATGCAAATTTCCATTTGTGAACATTTCGAAAACGAATTTATTGAGAATTGCCTAAAGTTTTGAGCCCTGCATTACCAAAAAAGATCTCCAAGTTCATTTTACGACTTCGTTTCTTCGTTAGTTATTTTGTCCTCGGTAGAAAGTCCTTAGAGGATAAAGTTGGCACCAAATGGTGAAATTGCCAATCTTTCATGAGAACATTCACCTCGAGTGCTGCGAATATACAACCGTATGCAAGAATTCGTCTAGACTTTGAGATCTTGAAAGAGATGAGTGACGAAAAAGTTGAACGATCCTCGATATCGACGAAATTGCTGAGTGGGAGGTTTGTCATATATAGTGACAAAAAGTACGCTATTGTCTTTTATATATAACTCATCACATCTTGGATATCGCGGAGCTCGATCTCTTCTGAATTAAAGCTCGTGGAGTGGAACGATCGATAACACGCTCTCTGAATAGATACTTTGTACTTTGTCTCTATGCACATATCATCTTGTCCGATCTTTCGTGTCTTTTGAAGGGCTCTTTTACATTCAAGAAACACTGTTCCATCATCCCTCGAGAGGAAAGCATAATCCTTCAAAAATCTTGAGCTTCGTTTCTTGGGTCAAGTATCAAATGTCAAAATGTTATCGAACGAAAATAAACGGAACGATGCGCTATTAAATAAAAAAAAATAACAATGCATTAAATCTGGAAAATCGCGGAATGGTCAAAATGTGGGAAACTTTTTTGCTGTCAATATTTTTATCGCGGTATATTTTGATGTGTTTTAACTTAAGAACACGTCGATTACCGCCAATTTTTTTAAACTTTGAATATGTTTTGAGAATACTCCAAAAAACTACTTTTGACCCGAAAAGTTGAGACAAGTACATTTACTCCCCCCAAATAGTTGTTCCGATAAAAAATTCCCTTCTGAACGTGAATCCTAACAAAAAGTTATAAAAAAAATTTCCTCCCAAAAAAACCAACCTACCAAAAATTCTCTAATTCACATCAAATCTCTCAAAAAATTATAGGAGCACCGTACAACATTTTTTTCAATAAATGAAAAACTCACAAAAAGTTTTAAGAGAGCCTCACAAAAATTTACCAATCAAATCGTAATCTCACAAAAGATGCCAATTCAAATCCGATCAAAAATTAAGTTTAAACCCTACAAAAATAAATTAAAACTACAAAAGCATTAATAGTAAAATATATTTAAGCCTTTTGACCTCTAATAAAAAATCTTCCAATCTTCAAAAAGAACAAGAATAAATAATAAGAATGAAAAAAAATTCGGATACAAAAAAAAATATCAAAAGAAAAAAATATGATGGAAAAAAAATTTCAACCGAAGTACTTGGGGAGTTTGTAACCATGCGTGAAATAAACAGATTGAATTAAATTAAGAACATTGTATGAATTAATGAAAAAAAATCGCCAAGTACTTTGGCCGAAATTTTTTTCACTTGTCACTTCTGTGACACTCACAACTGTCACTTTAACAAAAAGCCAAAACTAATTCAAAGATTTGGGCCAGCTGTCACGTCTGCGATCTTTATAACCTCACGACTATTACTCTAACAAAAAGTCAAAACTCATATTAAAATATTGGTCAGCTGACACATTCACGACAGATCTCTAGTATCACCAGAACTTTATACCAATATTACTAGTATCACTAGACAGCGACTGCGAAAAAAACAGTTGAGCATCAAAGCTTTGAGCTATGAGATTCTGATTAGTCGCGATCGAAAGAAAAAAGAAATTAAAAAATACGTGAACTCAAATAATCCTCCAAAATGCTGTCATATAATAAATATTAGAGAAACAATTTTCGAAAACCGGTAGAATCGCGGTGCTTGCTGTAAAAGTGTCTTGTAGAGACTCGCTTGTAAATGTACTTGTCTCGAGTCGCTGCCGCGATATTTAATATAAAAGCTTTATTACAAAACAACAATGACAAATCAAAACACAATCGTAAGGCTGGACAAGTAGGAAAAGCAATGCTGTGCCACATTCCGAAGAGCTTTCATCCCCTTGTCGCGGGTTTCGCGATTGCGCCACTAGAAAGCGTACCAGTCAGTGTCGCAGTGTGCACCGAGCTGCTCAGTCCTCGGAAACCCACGCGGTGTGCCCGTCGCAATTCCGTCCACGTTGTATCCAATAATAATTTTAATATCTGTATAAAAATAATAAAAATCCAGCCCTAAATGCACCTGCGACGTTAAGAGTGCCTATGAAAGGCTTACGAGCGAATACACTGTATATAAAAACGACTAAAAAAACTAGGTTCATTGACCGCACATTACACACCCTCATGATTAACGAGCCATCAAGTAAATTTTCGCACAAACCTCTTTCGTTTCATTCATGCGACTGAATGAAGCCAGACTCAAGCACCATCAGCCATCTTCGATGACGTGGTGACAATTAAGAAGAAGCCACAACGATATTTGGAGTTAACATCGAACTAAACGTAAACGGTATATTGTTAACGTTGTAGAAAAACTGACACTTTTCGAATTCCGCAGTTAATCAAGTGTGCGAAAGAACGAGCATAAAGGGGGATGAAAGTGTGAGAAATTATAGCATTTTTCTTCGAAGCTTGGTTGAATCCTTGAGGAACGAATTGGGGATGGAGAAAAGAGGTTGTATTTTCAAAGGAACCAGGTTAGAGGTCATTTTCTAACGATCCACAAAGCATCTTTTGCCCTATATATATATATACATTAACGATCAGCACATGGCCTACATGTGGTCCAAGATGTGATGTATTTGCTTTTTGGGGTGGGGGTGAAAATTGTCGCGGCTGGTTTGTGTCGTCGTGTCGCTTGCCAAAATGTGGGCCATCTCCGTTATCTTAAAACGTTTTCCTCCCCCCATTTCACATATACTTCTTTCACGATGGGAATCGATCTTTCTTTCATCCCCCTTTTCCGTTGCATCTCTACCCCAGCCGTGTTTCCGTCTTCGAGCCAACAGTTCTTGAATCCACTGTTTCACACATGGGAACACTGCCAGCAATATTTTATTCCATCCAGAATCCTGCCTTTCTTACAATCCTCAAACTTGAACGATTGGTAAGAAAGATCTTAGAAAAACATCATATCCGAATCCTTCATAACAAAAAGAATCTTCAAGAAAATCTTTTCTTTGTTTGTTCTTGTTTTTTTTTGTCGGTTTATATCGTTGTATTTTTCATCATAAAAACGAGATGGATTTGATATAGTGTTTTGTGTTTTTTATGCTCCACGTGGGATCATTGCCAAAAAAGCTCCTCCTATCAGCCTGCGCTGTTTCATCAACCAGGAAGCTCTCAAAATTTGTCGGTGAAAACAAGAGCAGCTTGGAAAAAACGAGGTCCTCTTTGCTCAGAAGCCGATACGTCGTCGGCCGTATTGTACCATCTTTATCCAACTGTCTCTAGAGTTATACGTTTTTCGTGTTTATGTGCGGCTGTGTGTGAACGTGGCTTAGGTCTGTATCTCTATATACGATAAATCAACCACCATCGTGTCTTCTTGCATAATTAACGTATCTTTCTTTTTTTTCCCCATTGCACCTCACGACACGATAACCTTGACCTATTCTTATTTGATAACGAGGACAAAGAGCAAATTCATTTAATCGAAACGTTGAGTTTTCTTCGGAATTCATTATTCATCTTCTTCATTAATTTCGAAATCAATGACTAACTGAGAGGTTGTCAAACTCTCCAGACCAAAAAAGTTTTCCCAAAGGTCGTGTCTTTACCAACCTTTTTTTTTGTTTCTCTTTTATCCCCTTATTCCTGCAGTCTATCGTCTCATCCATGACTCAGTGTCCTTGCCTCACGATGGAAAACATTATTTATATCAACAGTCACGAACTGACCAAGTGTTTCTCTTTCTTTTTTTTCTAAACTCCTCATTTTGTGTTTCAATCATACTTCGCACATATTTTTAGTCATTTGTTGTTTTCTTCTTAGGGCAGTAGTCGACATTTAGGTCAGAGAAAAAGAAATAATAGAGTTCTCGCCTTTGCTCTTAAATCTTAGGGTTCCAGGTATTGTTTCTTCATTAATTGGCAGAGTCACTTTGCTGGGGTCAAAACTTTTTTTATTATTGGTTTTTTTTATCTTCACCTAAGCTTCGCACGTCGTATATATAACTAACAAATAAAGATGGCCGCGTTGAAATTGATCGAGGCTCTTGGAAAAGCTTTCCATGTTGATAGGTTTTATTCTTTTTTTTGTATTTTATTACCGTTGTTTTCAACATTTTACCTCGTAACCTCCATTTTGACACGACGTTAATAACATGCAGGGACTCCGATCTTATTTGCTATTCGTGGGGTGTGTATACGCGAAGCGAGCTTCGCTAGGATCGATAACACATTTTTTTTACTTCGTGCTACTACGGTGACAAATTGCGGTTATAGACACAAAGAGGAATTTAACTGTAGGCTCGCTTATTGCCAACTAAACAATTTTTCCTCTACATCATCTTTTTTCATCCATTCTCATAAAAACAATAACACAAAAGACAATGAGAAAAAGAATTTATCATCAGTAATAATTTGTCTCGCAGATATCTGATTCTTCATATCAATTACAAATACAAACCTCAAGAAAGTATAAAATAAACACTGCAAGTTTTACGACAATAAAAATAAAATTTTTTTTAATAAGAAAAAGGAAGAAAGATCTTGACTCTTTTATTTAAATCATGAAAACAACGAGCTTAAGTGTTCCCGGGTGCTGATTTGAAAGGTGATAACGTCTCAAATCAAGTTATCATTCATTATCGAGTAATCGCGGGGCCGTATGAAGGCTAAATGAGCGATGCCGACGAAGAAAGGGTGAACGGGCACCCGGAACACCAGGAAAACGATCAGACCAGCTGGACTGGCTGGTTGGGTTCAAAGCCTTGGTGGCAGGAGGAAAAAGGAGAATATCAGGAAGAGGAGAAGATATATAAAAGGGAAGAAACGGAGGAAGGGACTTTTGGTTTGCCGCGCAGTATATCAGCCTTGCGTAAGTCTCGTGGGGAGGTTACTAGCAGGCCTGATATAGCCAGTGAACTCTGTGAACTGGCGCCCCACAGTACAATGAATGTGGGGGCTGGTAGGGTCGATTCCCCCAGCCCCCAAGACATTAGGCTTCTTCATGACCTTGTCGAGGATCTTGCCAAGGAACAGGACGAAAAAAGCACCAAACCAAGAGACGAGCAGGTGAGATTCAAATAAAAGTATGAAAACCAAAAAATACAAGTATACAAATGAAAATAGGGTGAGCATAAAAATAAAATCGGCATTGGAGATTTTTTGCGACCGAGTTTTTCATTACACGGTTGTTCTATTTGTATCAACACACGAGCTAATTGGTCTGGGTAAACAATAACAGCCTTACATTTATTTTTTTATACCACAGAGTGAAATTAAGAATTTCCAAAAAAATGCTGATCTCTATTTGACAGTTCGTTTCTACTGTTCACTTCGGATGAAAATGGAATCAACCCAAATTTACTCCGAACATTAATGAGTCTTTTTAAACCCACTTGAGCTGAGTGTGCATGTGGCTTGTAAAAGAGGTTAAGCTATTTGCGGAAATGTGTAGGTGCCTTTGATCCACCGTACCTCTTTGATCGACATTCATGCTGCTTCCAGCGAAAATGCAATCGCTCTGCTGATCTGTGCATTCAATTAACTTCGCTTGACATTAACTTTACACATTATCAGACAGAATCTGACCCAATTATCTCGCATTTTATCGAAGTTAATGCTACAATTAGAATACAATTAATATATATGTTTATGATTATATAATTGGTGGCAATTTCGAGAAATGCTGAAGGCCGAGGAAAAATGATATAATTATGAACACAAATAAATGTATTTGATGGCGGAAAAAGTGAGATGTTCTAACGAGAAATTAATTATCATTTATAATTAATTAGAACGCAATTATGAATGTTGCCCGGATGTTTCCACCCTGACGAGAATTGTTTGTTGGGTCGGAAAATTCTCAGTATTAAAGTTTCTCGGAAATCTCATGGGGTAGCGCTCTCATCGAGGGCAGTTTTTCCAGCGACGCATGCGCCTTACAGCCTCTCTCTCTCTCTCTCTCTCTCTCTCTCTCTCTCTCTCTCCCCCTCGCGACCAGCCTCAAATCAATAAAGGAGACGTCGGCGTATAGAATATACAGAAGATGCGAGGGTGGGATGAGATGCGCGATAGGGGTTGTTTGAAAGGCTCACAGGTGGTGTGGGCTTTTTTCTATGTACATATACCTCGACTGATGCTGGTTCCTGGTACGTGGTGGATTTTCCGCGCGGTTCAGTATCGTCCAGCGGAGCGTACGGAATATCTTCTCTCGGAGTGAGACAATCGCTTAATCGAGGTTTCTCTCTCACGGGGTGGAAAACGGTTTTAGAAAAGGGGGAGGAGTTGTTTGGAGTAGATGAAAGTCGTTGAGCTTGTGTGTATAGAAGGTTAAATAAATTTTAGTACCAAAACAATAAACTTACACGAAGGAACGTCGAATGAGAAAACATCTTTGCGATATTAAGTAGAATACTCCTGTGTTTGGTCAGACGTGATTTTTACTGATAAGTAGAACGAAAACGCAGGTCACGCTTCGGGCAACGATTGGCCCGGTTTTTCCGGTTTTTTTCACTGTGTGTACGCATATACCTGTGTACGTGTGTACGTGCATGCTCGATGATCCAGGTCATAGGTTGACGCCAGTGAAAACATTCGCGACGTAGGCAGACGGCGAAAACAACGCAGAAACATTTTTTTCTGCGAAAGGGAGGGGCTGGTGATGTATTTTTCTTGACTGTCACTTTCTTCGATTCTCCTCATATTACTGGCCTCATATACCTTCTCGTGTAATTTTACCGTGTATTTCATTTTTTTGTTTTTATTCAGTGTTTTCATGAAAAAAGGCATTTGTGACTTTTTTGTTTTGCCGTTATGATATTCGTCAATGGACGCAGAAGTAATCGAGCGGGCACCAATATCGTGGATGATACAATCAAGTTTTGGCACGAAAACAGAGCTAAAGCGTCGACCTCATACTCGACAACGATCGTCTTACCTCCCACCACCCTCCGCTGCCTCTAAAAACTCAATATTGTTGTTATTTCTATTATTATTATCAATATTTATATAACTGTCTGAAATACGAAAAAAAAAAATAATATCAAAAATAAGGCAAACATTCGACGAATTGCACACGTTCGATGGACGAGTGGGCGATTCGAATGACCCGTTGGTACGGTGGTCGAAGAATTCGTGCTGAATTTGAATTTTTTTACAACCGAATAATCCTTCGGACGTGCGACTGTTGCTTCGTAAAGCACAAATTGCGAGGCTTTTTGCTCCCACCATTCCGGGAATGGACTCGTCGAAGTTTTCCATTTTTCCTCGTTAATCCGGCGCAAAGATAAAAAAAAATATTAATAAATTAATAATATTGAATCAGGACGGAACAAAACAAGAAGAAAAACAATAAATTAAGATTACTGACTAAAGGGAAGGTGGAGAAAAAAATAACGAGTTGTGCCAAATAATCAAGTTCGAATTAATTTACAATAATTGAGAAATTCTTTACGAAAAATCGTGAGTAGAAAGAAAATACGCACAAGTATAATTCAGCACTCAATTATCCGTCGTTGAAGTATGTGTGACTACGAAGATCAATTTTACAACTAATAGTCACGAAAACACAAAAATACTCGAAGAAAATCGAAAACGAAAAAAATTTGTGAAAAAAAAAAGAAAAAATATATATGACGAATAAGATACAGAACAAAAACCATAGAGAGCCAACGAAAATTGAATTAACCGAGACTGACACCGAGAAAGTTTATCAATTAATTAACCGATGTACATTTGAAAAACAGAAGGAAAATCCTTTTTCTATCGTCGTTGATTTTTTCGTTTGATTTATCCGCCACACTGTTTGTACGAGTTTATTGACAATTAATTTTAAATACGTATACACGCACAACCTTAAGACCCGACAACCCGATACACTGTCGACGCGAGACTCCATCCACTAACTTTAAATAAAATAAAAAGCATTAAGTACGAAAAGAAAAGGGGAAAAAAACTCAACAATCACGAATAAGAAGCAGAAAAGCTTTGTTCTTTATTGTCGAAGCACACAATGAGCATTTGTTCGGAATATTGAAAAGAAGATTTGGAATAAGTAACCCAATTGTCTTTCAACGTGGTTCTCCTTGCGCCACGCATTATTTGTAAGGACTTTAAGGATTTTTTGTACTCGAACGTTAAACCGACGAATTTTCGCAATCTTGCACAAATAAATAAAGGTCACAAAGGAATAATAAATTTACAAGAGCGAAAGGAGCGAAAGGAAGGAAGGAAAAAAGGCAGTAGAGGAAAAAGAATCTTTCAAAATTTATCCTTACGAGGCGAAGCTGTCGAAGCACGAGATTGAGAAAGGGGGGGCTGCTGGTTGGCCAAGAGTGCCAATCGTAAAGAGATCGAGTATAAAAGACGTGTTCGTTGTGGAGGAGGCGGAGGAACGCGAGCTGGAGGAGACAGGGGAGGATTTGGAGGGGGAAGAAGCGGAAGTGATAGCGTTAAATAATGTAAGAGAATCAGGACGAACGATTGACGAGGTTAAAAGAAACGATCGTTCGAGAAACGATCGTTTACCACCGCCTGTGGTCATAAGAAGAAAGCGCATACTGCCAAGAGCATCAAGTCGTTTTCACGTGTCAGATACGTCGGTCGATTCGTTACGATCGACGGAGAATCGTAGCGGCGGTTTTCAACGATCGTCGACGTGCGATCACAGTAACGAGGTGAGAGAAGAAAATAGAGGAAGGCATGAAAATTCAGGGTATAATTCAGGAGAGGTTGGATTGTTTGCTTCATTGGCGAGAGGAACGCGTTGGTCAAGAGCCGGAAAAGCAATTAATTCGAGTTCGTCGGACGATCGAAGTCGTTCGTCAACCGATACGAGAGGTGAGGATCGTTATCGTTGTCCAGGAAGTGGGATATCGTCGGAATTAAACGAGGAGAGTGAGAGCAGATCGGAGGAACGTGACGGTTTGATTGTTGACACACGATCGACACCGAGCTTGTGTGGCAACGGTGGCTTCTTCTTTATCGGTACTTCCGGTAGACGAAAGAGGCCCCGTACGTTCGGTGGTAGCTTAAAATTTCGTGCCAAAACGAGATCGACCATATCGCCAACTTCATCGTCATCAACATCATCGATCGGTTCATTCGTTTCACCCTCGTTACCATTGACCGGTAGAAGATTTAACCCTGGACGAAAAAGTCTTACTGGTAGCGTAGCACCGCTTACCGAGCTCGAAGAAGCTCGCGACAGTTACGTCGAAGAGGAAATCGAGTCAGGTACGACGATAGAAAATTCGAGCGTTGTTTGGTCTCGGAGATCGGTCACTCTGCCGATCGCCAGAGAACCAACGACGAACATCAAAGATCAACACAATTTCAAACCGTCAGAAAAAATCGAGAGAGAATCTAGCGATCGAGAACATCTTTTTGGCGATCGAGAAGACGACGATCGCATGAAAAAATTGTCATCTACCGCTAACACCTTCGTACCTAATACTATGACATGCATCAAATCTCCTCGAGCAATGTCTGAACATCTTCTTGGACAAATGGACATCTTGGAGAACGTTCAATCGCCCAGTGTCGCACTGGCAACCGCTGCTGTCGCTGTTTCTACTACTCTACCAACCGCCAATGCAACACCCAGTGTTTTATTACCTCACGGTGTTAAAAGCAGCTCTCTCAGGGATCACGAGAGACACGGTATCGACAGAACAATGCCCGAAGTACCCAGGCAACGTTGGAGCAGCGTTAGAGTCAAGGGTGGCAGTACCAAGAGTCTTCTGCTCGAAAACGGCGGCCCCCAAGCTCAGGCACTCAAGGGTACCATCACAAAAGAGGTACTAACAGAGATACCAAACCATTTTATTAAACATTGCATTCTATACTAACCTCCCCATTTGTATTTATAATATTTTATCACCGATCGTTCTATATCGATTTTTCCCATCCACATTAATTATATTTGATATTAAAATTAGTTAAATATTCATATTATAAGTATATATTTGGATTTCATTGGTATTGGTTATACAATACCAAGGAAAAGTAAAAATAGCTGTTATAAGTGAATCGATATTTTAACGATAATCGATTTTCCCACGAACTCGTCAAACTCGAATTCTCCACCTAAAATAATTAGAAAATTATTATCATTTCATAGTTTTTTGTCGTCGTCGAATAACAGCCAAGTTATTCTTGAATAATCAGACATACGAGGGTCGAACATGTGTCATCCTCTCTGTTGTTTTATCGATCCTGCCATATCCCTACGAGCTCATAAATTCTCATAATGCAGCATTCATCGAAAAATATGAATCGAATGTATGACAAGTCTATAGCAACGTCCTTGACACAGCTTTATTTTTACGAAACACTTTACCGAATGTTCCCCAAACGTTTTTCGTTTTTTCTTGTTTACACTGGAAGGCAAAAAAAGTGGAAAACGAAGTAAACAAGGCTTTTTTCATCTCTCAACAATCTTGACACGTTTTTCTGGCGCTTTTTTCTCGCATTCTCACCGCCATCTCGAGAAGATTCGCACGAAGCTTTGGAGCTTCCACTACTGGCGCTGCTGCAGCTCTTTCGCTCCCTCCAGCTAAGCTACACGTATACATTCACACTTTCTCATCAAGTATGCGTGTGAAAAGCTCCTATTTTCGGAACGTTACTCCTCTTCGCTTTCTCCGCATTCTTCGCATCTCTCGTTCCGTGTACTGCTCGTACGAAAAAATGATGAATCTTTCTCATCTCACGTAATCAATACAAATATATATATATTTTTTTCATATAAATAAAGTTGAACGAATCGTAATTAGGGAAAGAAAACTTGATTTATTGCTTTATTATTTAAATCCGTTTCAATAATTTGAAAATTTAATAAAACGAAGTATTTAAAAGTTTTATAATTAAACAAACACCACCAATATTGAAATTGAATATCGTGAAGCTAAATTTCGTATCATGCTAAAGATTTATTGTAGAAAAATATTGATCAGATCGTATTTTTTTACATTTTTAAGAAGAAATTTTTAATCTAATTGTTTTTTGGGGTTTTAATCTGATTGTTTTTGCCAAAGTGCGGAAATGACGTCGTTCATTGTAACATGATTTCATTTGTGTATATATGAGCGTGTTGTGGTGAACGTAAAACCACGAGACCGAGAGAGAGACAGTTGAAAGACAAAGTGAGAAACTGTTTGGGTTTATCGTACGCTCGGCGCCTTTCAGGGCCCCTCTTCACTTCACCCTCAATACCCACGCACGTTTCCAACATTCTCAGTCTGATCTCGTCTGGCTGTTACTACTGCCGCGGCGGGCAATTGCGCGCTCGCGCTCCTCGTGTGTTTTTCATACAAACACCACCGACGTATTCACATATAAATCACCGCGGCACATATATTTGTAAATAAACATCCAAATAAACATAAATACCAAAATATAGCTCAACGGAAAATTCACTAAATTTTATATTTCAAACATTATTTCCATTCCTATGAAATGTATTTGAAATTAGTCATTAAAATGTCTGTGGCAAGCGTATTTCGTTCGTATTTCGGTGAAGGAATAATGAAAAGATCGAATTTTGGCTCGACCCTGTCCACGGTGAGAGAGGTCCACTCCAAATTTATTAAAAAATAAGTCTCTTTTAATAACTTTATTACAAATTTGATAAATATATGAAAATTTTTATTTTTCAACTATTCGTGTTTATTTTACATGAAAATAAATATCAGAACATTATTTCAATCTTTCAATTTTTAATAACTAATTTTTTTATGTCATTGAAATGCCAAGAGACCTCGAATTTACTGTCAAAATAAAAATATTCTCATATGTGTTCGTCGATCTGTGTGAGCCTGCGAGATCCGCGTGTTATTTATTTGAATAGCCTACAAAAATGGAACTCTCTTAACTTCGCTGTGAGTCAAACGATCCAGCTGATTTTTTTTTCGTGCCAGCCACACGACGCACTTTCGCTTTCTATATTAAAAACTGAAATTTAGTCAAGTAACTCTCGAAAATCCGAATTGTCGAGAATTTTTTACGAAAATATTTCATAAACGAAACGAAGAAAACGTCACTTTGAATGAATTCAATAAATTTCATCGATTTAATTAATAAATTAATCATTATTTATGAATTGTTATTTTTACGCAATTTATAAAAAAAAGATATTTATATATTTTTTAATTATAATAAATACGTAATAAAATAATCTTAAGGTGGTTATTAAAAAATGTGTATTCTTTGATATAAATCGATAAAGATAAATGTGGGTGGACTAAAAGAGTGACTTATAGAGGCCAGTGGCTTGTCTGATCGAATGATAACGAGAGCAAACGATCGATAAAGAGCCGCCGATTTTCAACATCGTATACATCTCATGCAAGAAGTCGTGGAAAATTGCCTTTCGACCCCTCGACCTCTGTCTGTATTTCTATGTGTGTGTGTGTGCTATTAGCAGTGAAATTAAGGACTTCCGACTTCTTCCTTTCTCACGGAATCCTCGAGTATTTCCGCTGTAGCAAGATTGTGTGAAACGTGTTAGGTGCACGTGTCTTGGAAAGGAGAATACAGTTATCGACAACTTCCCGACCACGGGAATTAAAAAGTCGAGTTTTTCTATGAAAATCAATTTTTCGCCTGGCTAAAATGGTGTTAAACTACTTAGACTAAAAGAACGAACAAAATCCTCGATATCGGCTATGAAATAATTATTAAATAATTTGGGAAATGATAATTCGATTTTTAGTGAAATGTAAAGGCAATAAATGCAATTCTTTAAATTGTAGAAATGATAAAAAATGAAAATAAATTATCAAAACTAATGACTCGTCGCTGAACATCTGTGAAGGTTCGTTACGAATTTTTCAAACAAACGGAAGACAATGTTTCTCGAGTTACATTGAATCTGAAACTTTTTATATGAGGAGAAAACTTTTCAGAGCTTGTTAACGAACTGTAGAAACTTTTCAGTGTTTTCGAGATTTGCAGCGGTAGTTTTCTCGAATTGTCTAAATAGCTAATTAAAAAGTACACTTTAACATTTATTGGTGGTTAACCGTAGGAATGTGATTTCAATGTTTTCTTTTCGTGAGGTTGAAGAGTATAGTCGATAATATAAGGGAAATTGTGCCAACGTCTATAAGGCAGATCGAGAGAGTTGGCACTATACATAGAATGATGAATAAGGAAAGCGTGCGATTTGCCCTGATGGCCCCGTTGCCTACAACGCTGCAAAAGCGTCTAACCAGCCCTATGTTAAACTCGATAACTACCCTCGGTACTAACACACATAATAATTGAAGAGAGAGAGTATACGGAGAAAAACGTGCATGTATACAAGAGGAGAAAGAGTATCGAGGGTGAAAGGAAAACAGACGGAGGGTGCGCCCTGACCTACGTCCTCATTCGTGCCACCGTTCTCTTGTCCTCCAGTGAATATAAACACCCCTTACGATCCTGGCCGATCAGTACAAGACAGACGGCCGGTCGGTCAGTTTGATCAGGGATTGAATAAAGCAAAAAGCTTTGATTTTCCTTTAAAAAAACATTCCATCATTAATCGAATAATATATCGAAGCCATTTGACTAAATATATGAAACGTTTATTTAAATGGCACAAGTTAAAGTGACGGCAAATGGCAGATAATAATTCTCTAGTTCATCAGGACACGAAGCGGTTTTCCGCTAGAGAGGTCAATTTTTAAGGAAAAATAAAAAACAAATAGTGATTCATTATTAAATATGAATTGATTTGGAATTAACGATTCCACGTATAGAAAAAAAAGAATTTCATTGAGAAATGTTTTTTTTTTCTTTTTCTTTATAATGTGGTTATTTTTTAATTATTATTTTTGATCTATTAATTAATATCGCAGGTACTGTCTCTCGGTGCGGATGTTCTACCCGAGTACAAGCTACAATCACCTCGGATACACAAATGGACTATACTACATTATTCGCCTTTCAAGGCGGCCTGGGACTGGATAATATTAATCCTAGTTATGTACACAGCAATATTTACACCTTACGTCGCTGCTTTTTTACTCTCGGATCCCGATTACAACAGCCGAAAGGCCAAAAAGTACAGCGACGATACGATCGTCATTATCGATTTTATAGGTGAGTTCAATTATTCTTTAGATTTATTTATCAACGGATGAAATGATCAATAAATATGCGGAGCAATCAAGCTACCGGTGGTGAATTTATTTTCGAAAATTATCAATTAATAATCATTTTCGTGTATTTTTTTCTTTTTTTTTCTCAATACCAAATATTATTTCGTACATAGTCGACGTGACATTCATCGTGGACATAATTATAAACTTTCGCACCACCTTTGTCAACAACAACGACGAGGTGGTTTCCCGTCCGATGAAGATAGCCGTCCATTATTTAAAGGGATGGTTCATCATCGATCTGGTGGCTGCCATACCCTTTGATCTGTTACTTTATGGCTCCAATACGGACGAGGTAAGAACGAAATTGCATCGACGATCTAACGGATCTCTGCCTCTGTCTATCTCTCCACCTTTCTCTCTCTCTCTCTCTCTCTCTCTCTCTCTCTCTCTCTCTCTCTCTCTCTCTCTCTCTCTCTCTCTCTCTCTCTCTCTCTCTCTCTCTCTCTCTCTCTCTCTCTCTCTCTCTCTCTCTCTCTCTCTCTCTCTCTCTCTCTCTCTCTCTCTCTCTCTGACTCTCTCTTTATCTTTCTTGCTCCTTCTTTCTTTCTTGCTCTGTCTACCGAAAAACGAAATGAATTTCTGGAGACCAAAACCCTGCACTATTAGTCCGGAGCGAATCTACACTATAGCAAGGGGTTGTGAAAAATCATGACATCCCCTCGAAGATTCTTCGTTTTTATTTATTTACTCCACGTCATTAAATACAAAGGTATTCGAAGGATTATTGATTCTCTGATTGGTGACCTATTTATCAGATTGTCTCATTAATAATATTCATATATCATTAATTAATAATGATCAACCTTACCATCAAGCTTATTAATTATCAGTTAGATAATCATTAATTAACGTAACTATTTGTTTTTGTCATTAAAATATTATAGAATCACTGGTCGAGTGACCAATTTTCAAGTATTTGAACGATCAAGTTGAATTTTTTGCTTAAAATGATTTTTTACCACCAAATTTGTTATTGTATGATAAACAAAGAAATGATTCTCTCAATATTAAAAATAGTCATGATTTTTCACACCAACCTGCATTGTATGCCTAATACTATGATAATTATATATATACATATGAACTATTACCTGTTAGACGTAAATCGTTGTCGTCGTTTATCGGTGAAAATGTTCGGCAATGGACCCGATTACTATTTTTTTTTTTTTTCTATGTATGTATTTCGCGTACACGCGCCAAGGGCCGCAAAGAAATGATACTATGTGTCTATCAATATAATAGTCGTCTTTATATTATACCCGATTCACGCTTGGTTATCAATAACTATTGTTCTTCTTCGTCCTCTTCTTCTTCTTCTTCTTCTACTTCTTCTTCTTCTTCTACTACTACTACTACTACTTCAACAAATTCTTCAACCTACAAAATTTCTATTCCTTTTCTTTGCATTTTCCCATCGTCTCGAACTAAAAGTGACGATCCTTTGCCTCTGTAAATGCATATGTATACGTAATATATGTATGTTTATTGGAGAGACTCAAGCAAAATCAGACAGCAAAAAACGCGACACGAAAATGAAAAAAAGAAAATGAATAAATAAATGAAAAAATTCAATTTTTGTCACTGAAATACATTCAAAATTTTTTTTTACTTCTCTATTCATTTATTTATTTTCCTTAATGATTAAACTCTGGCAATACATCAGGAATGATGCTTTAAATAATAAAAAACGACATAGTTTAAGAAATCATTTTTTTAATGTGACAACAATTATTTTTTTTTTTTTCAAATGTCGTGGCTCTCTTTTTTTCTTTGTCCTATTTTGTTCTGACCTCTCTTATACGGATATTATATATTAATATGAATATATATATATATATATATATATATATATATATATATATATATATCTCTTTATCCAACTTTCTTCGGTGTTGTGGATGATTTTTGTACGCGAGGATCTATGATTCACGGTATTTAATTTTTTCTTTTCGCGCTCTCTCTCCTCGCGCGCACTGCGTTTTACGAGATGATAAAAAAAAATTTTTCTTTTGTTTTTTTAATTTTTTAAATAGCCGTGCGTGTTAGGATTCTGTTCTTGTACCTCAGTGCAACGAATTTTTCAAAATGTGCACTATACTAATCGTACAAAAGCTCAATAATAGTATCGATCACGTTATATTGATAATTCGAGTGAATTTGATAATTCTGACGAATCGAGAGGGGAGCTGCAATATTTAATTGTCAAACAGGGCCTCGAATTTGACATTCATCTACTTCTTCTTAGTCTTCTTCTTCTTCTTCTTCTTCCTTTGTATGAGAATTATTTGACGATTAATTGATCGGAAGTTAAGGTAAAATAGCAGATGCAAACTAGTCAAATGAGTGCTAAATTTTCAAAATACATTTATGCAAAGTTTATGCACTAATTAAATGAATTGACCCTTGAATAAAAATAGATTTGCTAAACCTACAACTGATAAATGCAAAATTCCACGATGTCATATTTTCATCGAGATTTTTCAAAGAATAATCCGTATTTTTCAACCGATTTTAATGCACCACGTCTTATTTTGTTCCCCAAGAGATCCTCTACGAATTCACCGTATGGATTTTTTTCCGAGTTTCATCGCTTTACTGTTGCAGCCAATTGTTTAATTCGCTAAAAAAAATGTTCATAAACCAATTGGTGTAATTTTAATATTAAAAAGTTTAGAAAAAAACCTACGCGGTGAATTCGTAGAGGATCTCTTGAGGAATAAAATAAGACGTGGTGCATTAAAATATGACGACATGAAATAAATAAAATAAGACGTGGTGATGAAAATATGACGACATGAAATTTTGCAGTTGTCAGTTGATGATTTCGCAAATCCATCGTTATTAAATTTTTTTTTAGGTTAATAAGACATGCTGTAATAGACATCAACCTTCGATTAATTTAATTAGTGCATTGAACTTTGAGTGAATGTATTTTGAAAATTTTGCACTCATTTGACTAGTGTGAAGCAGCCTTAAATTAAAAATAAAAGTGGTAAACAAATGTGTTAATTTAATTGGACTTAATGAAAATAATATAAATAAATACAGTTTTTACCTAACGTTAATCGGTGTAGAAAGCAAATGATTTCCGATCTATTTATCGTGAACATTTCACTTCTTTTTTTTCTCTCTCTCTCTTTTTTGTTTTGTTTAAATCTTTGTTTCTTTTGAATTATATGCGCGATGTAGAACACGTTTTTGTCGAAGAAAACAATGTCTTTGGGCAGGTTCACAGGCGAGAGAGAGAGCGAGAGCAAAGTACGAAAGGTAGATAGAGCATGAGATAGAGAGAAAGAAAGGGAGTGACAGAGCGAGCGAAAGAGAGGGAGAGCGAGAGAGAAAAAAGGGGCGCCCGAGTATTTGAGGGGTGACGATAACGTTTGTCCTGCTAATGGGTCCTTGATTGAAATATTCAATAAATTGTGAATGCCGCGAAAAACCTTAGTCACGAATGCACGTTGAATGATTGCGGGATGAGCGTGAGCGTGGTCTGTTAGAAAGAAAGCAAAAAAAAAAAAATACCAATCCCTAGAAAAACAACTGTTGAAAAAAAAACACCAAATGACACCGAGACGAATGAGATTTAACTCCAGTTTCACGTTTCCGTAGCTCGGCTTGGACAAGGATGAGGTTAGTTGACACACAAAAAGCCTAAAGTTTTTTTTTTCTCTCCAATGCAGATTTGGACCATTTAATACCGATCTCGTATTTTTGTTTTCTCATTATATATCTACTGTTTTTTATAATATCGTACATTAAAAACAAAAAGAAAAAACAAGAAAAAATATTATCACAAACTTATACCGTCACCAAACAAACTTTTTTCTTTCATGTATACGCTTTATCACACTCAACACCGTTCTCTCAACTCTATATATCTATTATTATTATATATTATATTCATCATACATTAATACATATTATATATACATATATATATATATATTTACTATATTCTATTTTTAATATCGTATTTGCATAAATCTATCGACATTCAGTATGCACAATATAATTGTTCAAGTGTCCTCGAACACGCGACGAAATATCGATTATTTAGATTTTTTATTTTGTGCATCATTATCTTTTTTCCGAGAGTTCGGCTTTCTGTCCTTTTTTTCCCCAAGAAACTTTCGATTTTGTTAACCCAAAAATTGACACTTCTTCGAGCATACTTTTCGTGAAAAATGTTTTTAATATTCGTTAAATAAATAAATTTATATTTTTTCGAAAATTTTCAATAGTTTTTTGAGAAAAAATGTTTTGAAATTCAAATTGTTGCTGTTGAAAATAAAAAAGAATTTTTTTGTCGATAGTTTTTCAGTCATTCAATTGTCAATTTGTTTAATGACAGTGTTTAATTTCGTTTGGCTGCAACAGAGTTGAAAGAGTTCGTTGAATTTTCGTGTGACGTTACCTGCGACTCGGGATTTTTCTTTTGAAAAGTGATACATCGTGAAAAAGATTGTGAAGTTAAGGGATGAATATGGGAGGAGAGCGAAATTGATGAAAAAACGTGAGAGTGCTTGAGAAATGCCGTGTGTGAGAATAAGGAATGGGGGCCTTAAAAAAGCGGGTAACGGGTGGCTAAGAGAAAGAACGTAAGAGTGGAAAAGAAAGGTTGAGTGCAGGTTCGATACGACCAACGTCAATAAAACCACCTGTTAAACTATCGAACGTCTACATATGTGCTAAATATATTTTTTTATTCCTGGTTAATCGATCTCGCGATACGCGTTCGTTATTAAATACTATTACATTAAAAAACATTAATTATTGCGTGAAAATTGAAAAAAAAAACATGAGTTAATATTTAAAAAATGAAGGAATAATTAGTTGCCGAGAAAAATAATGAAAAAATTAGATATCGATCGATTCGAAAATATAAAATTAGCTGTCAATTAAAAAGTGAAAAAACAAATATTCGATTCCCGTCGTGGTTCAGGCAATCACCGTTCTCATTATCACCAACATCATACACATCCATACATGCACTCATTCACATACACATATATGACGATGTACGGAAAGAAAAAGACCATTTTTTAACACTCCCCACGAGCAAACAAGATTCACACAGGGTAACGAAACTGGCCATTTTTCAGATGCACTTTTTTTGTGTCTTCGAATATTTTTCACACGCACTCTTTGCTATTTTTTCTATTTATTATGACTCTCTGTACATATATAGTTTTTCGTAAGAGGCTAGAGAACAGGTTTTTCGATATTTTTCATGCACACTATTGGATTTTCGAGACAAATATCTGTTGGATTCGTGATCGGATTAATCAATCGATAAAGAAATTATCAAAAATGATTCATTTTTTAATAACAGCTCTTCAAATTCGTTTACAAATTTTTTAATTCCTTCAAACTTTCGCAATTCTAAAAGTGCCAATTCGTTTTATAAATTCAATTTGACTTAAAAATATTCTGTAATCACGAATCCTAAAAATTTACATAAAATCCTACATGAAAAAACCAAAAATTGTAAAACGTTCACGATTTTTTCATTCTCGTGAAAATGTCCGAGCTACAATTACCTGCTAGTGTATATATATACATATTTTCAATAAACATACAATATTCTAGGACTTTTAATTTCAATGGATATATTTTTTAAATCGATTTTTTTTTTAATATGATGAATTCAAAAGTTACGTATGAAACGCCCTAATGTAATTAACATATATATATATACACACGTATAATAAATTCATACATTCATTGAAATAAAAAATAAAACATCCTCGAGACAAGCCACACTCACTCTCACTCGACATCATCAGAACGCGCATTTAAAGGTACAACATATCGCGTACTACATACTAAATCATATTTACTCTTTTAGTTCACAAAATACAATTTATGAATTATTTAATTGAACCTTTATTTTGTTGGAAATTTGTTTATTTTTTGTATCGACGAAATATTTGAGTAATTCCTCTTTCGATTTAAACCTCAATCCTTCTGATTCAAATGGACTACATTATTATTTTTTTATTAACAATATTTCAATATTTTCGTTGAGAAGCGATACAATTATATTAGTAGAACTTCGCTTACGCGTTCGCAAGCTTCGCAGACATAAAATTCAAGTCGTTTTTGTTGATTTATGAAAGACGTAAAAAAAATGTTATACGCCGATCGAGGTTTCGATTTGCGATAAATATTTTCTAATAAACTCGCGTAAAGAGAATAACAAATAAAGAAGAAAAGAAACGAAAAAGAAAACGATCAATCGCTTTTGGGTGCGCTTTGTCTCTCTTCTTTCAATCCCTTCGTATTACGACTATGAGATTTATTTGATTATTGTAATCTGTGTTACGTTCTCGTTCAAATCGTAACTAGTATTATAATTAGCAAATTGTATTTTTTTTTATCTGCGAGTATTTTTGATTTCTTTGTTTCTCTTTTTGTTTATTCTCGATTATAGCGATGCATGAGTACTTCTTTTTTATTAGGCTAAATCTCCCATTTGCCTCGCGCAACCTTGACTCTTTTTTTTCATGCGACCCTTTGACTGTGCTGAGCTTTTGTAGTATTGTTTTTTTTTCCTCTTTACAGCAGCATTTTTTATGTACGAGACAAAGTTAAAGGGTTGGCATCCTCTTGTACCTTTTACGTTCCGTTTCCTCATTATTTCAAATCTGATTTTTCATCATCCTGCCTCGCTCTTTTGTGTATTCTTGTTCTCGATTACTGGTAACGAGGAAAATCGTCTTTTCGATAAGAATCTAGATAATAAATAAAATAATTAATATTCAATTTTAATTCTACAGTTTATTTATCTACCATTTAAAAAGAAACGTTAAACTTCTTGTTATTTTGTTACATCTCCGATTGATTAACCAATTTACGTAAAAAACGTAATCCCGAAAAGCTCTATGACGTAAATACTTTTTGGTTTGTTTGGAAAAGCTGAATTCTAGTTGAAATTCTTATCAAATGTTGTAGAGCTTTTGCTTGATAGAAATATTATTTTGTAGAGCTTTCATTCAATCGGGGATATTATGAAATAATAACGCTTCATTTGCTTGCATTTTTTTAGCCATATTAATTTTAGAACAAACGAATGTTATTTATTCTTAAATAGAGAAATATTCTGGCTAATAATATTAATCGTGAGAAATAAATATTTGTAAATTACTTATTCAACCCTCGCAGGACCATGAACGATTGAACCTCGAAAGTCCTTGATGATAAAAATTAGATTCCTGGAGCTTTTTTGACGCGATTTTTCTCTGCGAGGGTCAAATAGTAATTGATAACATTTTGTTCTTCTTCGAACAAATATTATTAATAGCCAACTGCTTTTTTTCGTTACCGATAATCGAAATTATTGTCCTAGGCCTAAAATTTGCTTTCCGAGTGTCCTTCGTCTTGCTATAGCTAATCAACTCCCTCGAAATAGTCTCTCTACGCTTTCAACCACCTAATGAAATAATTATAAATAATTGTACATAATATTTGAGAATAATTTTAAATAATCTCGCTGTGGGACCATTTCGAGAGGAACTTTTTGCCTTTGAAGCTTTTATATACATTTTTAACGTACGTACACGTCGAGAGAGGAAAAAATATCCTGTATTTCAGACAACGACCCTCATGGGCCTATTGAAAACAGCTCGTCTACTCCGTTTGGTCCGAGTCGCGAGAAAAATCGACAGGTACAGCGAGTACGGAGCTGCCGTTCTTTTACTACTGATGGCAACTTTTGCCCTTATTGCTCATTGGATGGCGTGCGTTTGGTAAGATGTTTATAAATTTTATTTTTCAGAACAAATTCTTTAGGCTTCGAATCAATGCTAATAAAATATTGAAAAATATTTCAATAAAATTATATTTAGAATTTTCATTAAAATGATTAAAAATAAATTAATGTTTCTACATGTTTTTCATATGGCAATAAAAAGCAGTGCGTTGAAAAATGATTGTGTTCAATTTTTGTGTATTAATCAATAGAACATTTCTACAATCAATTTCAGCACGATAATCGACATTTTATATTCATACTATTTTTCCTTTTATATTTTTCTCTCAAAGGTACGCGATAGGGCACGCTGAGAGGCCGGGTCTCAAGAGTAAAGTTGGCTGGCTCGACATACTCGCGAACGATACTCATCAATTTTATTATCACAACAACACAGGAGGGCCAAGTATAAAAGTACGTAAATAAAATATTAAATTATTGCAAGAATTCAATTTATTTAACTTTGTAAAGTCTCAATTTTAATCGATTTTCATTAAGAAACGAAAATTTTCGACACATTTTCTTCCTATAATTTCGTTAATAATATTTCACAGAGTCGTTACATCACCGCACTGTATTTCACATTCAGCAGCCTGACATCCGTGGGCTTTGGTAACGTAGCCCCGAACACAGACGCCGAAAAAATATTCACTATAATCGTCATGCTCATCGGATGTAAGTTACGAGATCGATGTTTGCGATTTCCCTAATTAATTAGATTATCGTAATTAATGGCGAAAGTTTGTAAAACATAAAACAAATAATGCATTCCTTATCTCCAGTGTTACCCGATAATTTTTTACAATTATTTTCCCCGAACTTAATGATGATAAAAATTAATTATAAAAAAAAATTAATCAATAATTACGAATCATCATTTTTAACGTACTCGATAATTATAAAAATGATTAGTTATGAAGAAAGTAAACATAAAAAATGATCACTCAACATTTTGGACGTACTTGATAATTATAAAAATGATTAATTATGAAGAAAAAACAGAAAAAATTGACAATCATCGTTTTTAAGAAAATTAATAATCATAATGATGAATAATTGTGAAAAACAAACGGATTATTTCAGCTCTCATGTACGCGAGTATATTCGGTAACGTTTCCGCGATAATACAGAGGCTTTACAGCGGTACAGCGAGGTATCACACGCAAATGTTGCGCGTTCGTGAATTCATAAGGTTTCATCAGATACCGAATCCACTGAGACAGCGTCTCGAGGAATACTTTCAGCACGCCTGGACTTACACGAATGGTATCGATATGAACAGCGTGCTAAAGGGCTTTCCCGAGTGCTTGCAGGCCGACATATGCCTACATTTGAACAGAACGCTGCTCAACAATTGTAAAGCCTTTGAAAAAGCGAGTCCTGGATGTCTTAGGTGAGAATCCGGAAAGAAAAACTCAAAAATTATCGCAGCATTCATTTTTTAGCAGCACGAAACGAAGCATTTTAAACAAACTGCTATATCGATAATTTATTGCCGCTGCAATCGCTTTTGCGTTGTTCTAAAATTGTTTTTAAATATTTTTATTAAGGAGGGTGGAGGTAAGAACAAAAATCAGGAATTTTGATTTAAATTCCTACTGAATAGAAATTTAATGACAGCTTAGTTTGCATGGCAATTAGCCAATATTTCTTTTTTTCTAAATTGCAGGAAGTATCAAATGACTTGAGGCTACAAATATGAAAACAAATTAATATATTAATTTAACAAAATACAACACATCGAATTATTGCAGCAATTTTAATGTTTCCTTTTTTTTTTGCAAACAATCGCTTTTTTCAAGGAAATTTATTGCTGCTAAATTTTAACAGGGCTTTTTTCAGCACGGATTTTTGTTTGATTTTTTTTTAAATATCAGCGTCACAATGAAATTAACTCGCTGGTGTTTTGTTTGAAATTGCAAATATTTAAGTTCAAGATCGATGCGCGCTTCCAGATCTTAATTCGTAAAGGTAAAGAAAAAACGTATAAATCTGATTTTAAATCGAAACATAATTTCATGACCACCAGAGCGCTGTCCTTAAAATTCAAAACGACACACGCCCCACCTGGTGATACCCTCGTACATCGCGGCGACGTATTGACCTCACTCTACTTCATATCACGTGGGAGCATTGAAATATTGAAGAACGACATCGTCATGGCCATTCTTAATCCACCGGATATATTCGGCGAGAATCCTTGCGAATATTCGACCGTTGGAAAATCATCGTGCAACGTCAGGGCTTTGACCTATTGCGATCTTCACAAAATTCACAGGGACGATTTGTTGGATGTTTTGGCACTTTATCCCGAATTTCATAGCCACTTTATCGAGAATCTTGAAATCACGTTCAATATGCGAGACGTGAGTATTATTTCAGCATTAAAAAACGTTTGAAAATAGCTACTGGGAATAATTAAATTTTATAGACGACAAAATTACAATTATTGCACTTGGAGAATCGACGTTCTTTTATGGCGAATTTTGCTGAAACGGTTGAAGATAGAGAAAAAGTCTATAGGACCAATTTTGTAGAGCATTAAATTTTCTACAAAAAAGTCCCAGACGGCACTTCTCTATCTTTGGTAGTTTAGTCTTGCAAGCGCAACGAAACAGCGCCTTAGAAACGTTTGTCTCATGCGGAATCGTCGAAAAGTAGGCATTTTTTTTATCCGTTTTCAGGACCAAACTGTCAAAGATGGGATAGTTTTGTCAAGAGCTTTTTTGTTGAAAATTTTATGCTCTACAAAATCGGCCTTATGGACTTGTACTCTATCTCCAACCGTTTTCGCAGTATGCGTGATAAAAGTACACGAATCCATAAAATCTAGTATTTCAAAAAAAAACCAAATTTTCCGATTCGGAATTCGGTCAACCTAAGTTTAAGGAAATGAATAATTATGGTGAGACCTCCGTAGCATAAATAATTGATTATCATTTTTGTGAGCAGAATTTGAAAAAAAATCGAATTTGGATCAATTTTTTTCATTTAATTTTGTTAAAATGTGGGCGAAATGACAATGGATCTATTTCTTTTAATAAATAACCAATTGTCAAATTTTACTAATTGAAATAATGAATTTTAATGATTGTTTATGAATCTTTTGGCAAATGTAGGAAGAACAAGCCGGGGTCGATCCAATTTCAGCGAGATTTCCTGTTAGCACGCCAACGGACGTAGACGTAGACGCGAGAAGATTCGCATTCCGTCCACCGAGATGCCGATACGGACCAGGCGGACTTCCAAATACGAACCTCGTTCCCACGGGTCGCCAGGAATCGATCCAGGACGATCAAGATGACTAGTGAGTTTAATCGAGCTCGTTCTCACGTTCATTCACAGAAACGAACAAAAAATCTATAAATTAAGGATGCTTTACAGGTACATTCTCAGCCATAAACTTTTTTTCATCCGATTTACAGTTCAGGGAAACTTTCAAACGATTCACACTGAAACAACTCAATAAATTTGTTGAAATAACGAAAAGTTAAAATTTTCTAATCATTCGTTGAACAATTTTCTATTCAAACTGATGAATTTTTGTTCGAATGAAAGTTTTAGTTGGGAATGTACGTGTTAAATAGTTTTGAAGGAAAAAAGAAAGGAGTTGAAACTTTATAATGCACGCGGTGAACATTTTTGTACAGCGACAAGGGCAGCGGGCACGGAATTCTCGAGTTCAGCACTGACAAGGCAGGACAGGATGTCACGCCGCTCAATCTTGAATTTGATGAACCGAAGCAACGAAGCTCGACCCTCAATTCTATTACGGGTGAGTCGATCTTTTATTTTATTTCCCTTTCAATCAATTTTCATTTCTTTTTTGCCTTCGAACCATTTTGTTTTTCTCCCCTTCATAACTTCCGGTCAATGTCACAATCCAGGAATAGAATTCAATCGATTTTTCACTCGTTAAATAATAAATGGCCAATATTTGTTGATGATGTTTGTGTATTTGAAATAAAAAACTTTATTACGCTCGTTGGTTTATCGAACAATATAAATAATTGTCAATCGTAGTGCTCATTTGACGTAAATTTGTGATTATGAAGAATGCGTTTCTCTGCACGTATTTTTCTTTCATTGAACAATATTCTGAAAACAACTTTTCCAACAGCACGTTTCTTTATTTTTTATCTATTTTGTTTGTTTGTTTTTATTCAAGCTTGTGCGTTGTGTAACTCGATTATTTCCCTTCTGCACTTTCCCGCATTCTCGCACGTTATCGACTAATTGTATCACAAGATAAAAAAAGGACACTCAAGAAAACGGAAGTTTCTCAAGGCACTATATGCTCGCGTGACTCACGGCCATTTTGGGGAACGATTATTTTTCATATGGTAATGAAAAAATTGAAAAAGCATATTTTACTTTACGATTCCTCGTGAGGATTTTGGCAAGATAAATTTTTAATAAAATTAATAAAATTATTGAAAAATAAGTTGACGAATTATTCTTTAAAGAATCACTTTGACAGCTTTCAAAAAGATTACACAAATAAAGGATTTTTGTAAATGAAACTATTTGAATTAAATACCCTGCTAATTGGGAGGAAAAAAATGTTGTCGAGTAAAACGGATGTCCTTTTTTTAATGTACAGCTTGTGTTATTCGCAAGTAAAATCTTTGGGTCCCAAAAGAATAAAAAAACGAAAAAACAAAGAAGCATAAAAAAAAGAAAAGCTCCCAGCGGTTCGTTTAACACCTTGAAAACCTGGTTGTTCAGGCATGCTAACCCATCTCAAGCGCAGCATACCGGATCTCCGTCAGCACAAGATTCATCTTCAGCCGCTAACCAGTCACGACTACCTCGCTAAACAGAGTAAGTATTTTATTTCCATAGAATACACGCAAAGACAAACAAGAAACAAAAGATAAACGAACGAAAAAGCAAAGAAAGAGCAAAAAAAGAAACAAAAAAAAATGACGGAAATGGAATTGAGGATCGGTAGCAGAAGGAATCATCGGAAGTTCGTGTGTCTCATTTATTTCATTTGAACAAATTCACTCATACAAACACAAATTCACTACAACAAAAATACATATCGATATTTAATGTGCCTGACGATCAAAACAAAACAAAAAAAAAAGAAACCAAAAAACTCTATTGACACACTGTCCGAAATACGAATGCAATATTTATGAATTTGGATGATTGTTCGATGAGAATTGCTTGCACGTTCGACTCCTAATCTTGATTACTCATTTTGTTCCATTTTATTTATTCATTTTTGATGATCTCTTTCCTATTTATCGACTATGAAATATCATTATTTTGTTTATATCTCTGTATCGACGAATTAACGAACGATTTAAAAAAGTGAACAAACCAATTTATTCAAGAGAAAATGCCAACTATCCAACTCTCATTGTCATCTTCCTCGTTTTGTCTTTGTGCTCCTAGTTACAACCCCCTTGACGAGGCCACCGAGAAGAAGCTCCGCAGCGGGTGAAAGTTGTCTCATTCAAAACGTCGTTCATCCACCGTCAACGACCTCCAGCCATTATACGACACCCTCGCCGCCTCAACACCCTCACTCGCACGGTGCGACCAATCATTCACTTTTTTTTTATAGTATTCTTCGTTGAAAAAAAATTTCCGACACATTTTTTCCGATCGTACAAATGTTTCCAATGGCTCTCGATCAAATCAGGCAGCATTAGGGTTTTTTTGCGCCGTCACAAAATAGTTTCTTTTTTTATTGCACTCTGGCAAGAACGAAAATAAATGACCATTTAATTTGATCATTTTATACACATCCCTAGCGGATCCGACAACCGTCAGTGACCAAATTTGCGGTTACTAATTGGCCGTAAACGACTGTAAACGACCGTTTTCAGTCGATTCGTTCCATTTTTCGACCGTAATTTCGGTCACTGAGGTTTGCCGGATTCGCTTAGGATCATTAAGGTAAAATAGCTGATGCAGACTAATCAAATGAGTGCAAAATTTTCAAAATCCGTTTATGCAAAGTTTAGTACACTAATTAAATGAATTAACAGTTTATTTGTATTACAGCATGTCTTATTATCCTAAAAAAATATTAATAACAATAGATTTGCTAAACCTTCAACTGATAAATGCAAAATTTCACGATGTCATATTTTCATCCAGATTTTTCAAAGAATAATCCGTATTTTTCAACCGATTTTAATGCTCCACGTCTTATTTTGTTTCTCAAGAGATCCTTTACGAATTCACCGTATGGATTTTTTTCCGAGTTTCATCGTTTTACTGTTGCAGCCAATTGTTTAATTGGCTAAAAAAAATGTTCATAAACCAATTGGTGTAATTTTCATATTAACAAGTTTAGAAAAAAACCTACGCAGTGAATTCGTAGAGCATCTCTTGACGAACAAAATAAGACTTGGTGCATTAAAATCGGTTGAAAAATACGGATTATTCTTTGAAAAATCTCGATGAAAATATGACATCATGGAATTTCGCAGTTATCAGTTGACAATTTCGCAAATCCATCGTTATTATATTTTTTTTTAGGTTCATAAGACATGCTGTAATACACATAAACCTTCAATTAATTTAATTAGTGCATTGAACTTTGCATAAATGTATTTTGAAAATTTTAGCACTCATTTGACTAGTGTGAAGCAGCCATACTATCTTAAAGTCATTTATACTGTCAAATATATTTTTTTTTTCATATTAGTTAAAAAATAATTAAGCAAATTATTATTATTTTTAAATCTACATACAAATTGTATTAATAAATTCTCGATATGGGCTGTTTTTTAAAAAGCAATTCCAATGTTTTATATTGGTATTCGATCGAAGTATACAGAATTCGTGGATTTTGGATCGTTAAAAAATATTTTCATTTTTTATTGCACATTCGTATGGTCAAAGTGAAATTTCACGTACATTTCGTTATTCTATAAAGCTATTTATGAAGTTTTTCTGCTATTGAATTATTTCTTCAATAGGGCGAGAAAAAATGAAACTGGAGAGCGAAGAAAAAAGATTCCAACAGTTTTTGACAATAATCATTCTTTAAGGTAGTTGTCTCGCTGTAGTCGTGTGAAATAGTTAATAATGTTGGTTGTTATATTTCATAGGAATTTAAAATAACAAAATAAAAAAAGTGCTTAATACAAAGTTTAGAGTTTTAGAGAAATAACAACGTTTTCCTGTATTTTCTCAAATTTACTTTTACTTTAAATGATCAAAATCCTAGTTTTTCTTGAACAACTTCGTCAAACGTTCCTCTATGATTGAGAATTTCCTTAAAAAAACCAATCCGTAGAAGAGTCATCGCGAAAAATGTGACGTTTTCGAAAACTCTTCATTAGAAACGCATATAAAACTGTGAAATCTTTGATAGAAAATATCTCAAATCTGGAACGATTAATTCTTTCGAAATTTAACAAATAATCACACATAAATGCCCTGAATATGATCTTCGAATAAACAAAAAGAAAATGATCGAAAAACGCTCCAACAAGACAACTGCCTTCAATCGAAATATCGATTATTTGATATCGAAAGCTTCCAGAGAAAATACACTTGAGGTCAATGATAAAAAAAATAACAATGTCGTTGTAACAAAATGTTTCGTTTTTGGGTGGGTCTCGTTTTTAGGTGATTTTCAGAGCGGACCAGGACGACCACTCGAAGAGATGAACTCGAGGATAGACGAACTTACGCGCCAAGTAAACTCACTGGAGCACTCAATGGGAGGCGATATAAGACTCATATTGGCCCTACTCCAACAAACTCTAAACTCCTCGAAGGAAAGTTCGAGTATCGAGATGACCCAGCCGGGCACAGCGCCAGCTGCGATTACTCGGACCACTACAAGGCCACCTGCATTGGCACAACGCTCAGCCAGCGAACCACAACCACCCACAATCCCGCCATCAGCCTCGAGTAATGGAAATGGCAAAATTCAACCTAGCACATCGCACGGTCTCTTCCGGTGAGTTTAACCCACATTTTGGAATCGTCTTTAAACCTATTTCTTGCAAATATTAAAAAAAAAAAACCAATATTGATATAAAAAGATTTAATATCAAAATTTCATATTTTTTGTCTTAAAAAATCAATGAACGATGCAAATTTTGTTATCCTTTATTATTGTAATATTGGGCTTGGTTAAATATTTTTCAAAATCTCCAATATTGCGATAAAAAGATTTATTATTAAAATTTCATATTTTTTGTAGTAAAAAAATCAATGGAGGATGCAAATTTTGCTTACTTTTATTATTGCATTATTGGACTTGGTTAATTGTTAAAAAAAAATCCCCCCAATATTGCGATACAAAGATTTATTATCAAAATTTCATATTTTTTGTCGTAAAAAATCAATGAACGATGCAAATTTTGTTATCTTTTATTATTGCAATATCGGACTTGGTTAAATATTTTTAAAAAACCCCCCAATATTGCAATAAAAATATTTATTATCAAAATTTCGTATTTTTTGTAGTAAAAAATCAATGAACTATGCAAATTTTGTTATCCTTTATTATTGCAATATTGGACTTGGTTAAATATTTAAAAAAAACCAATATTGCGATAAAAAGATTTATTGTCAAAATTTCATATTTTTTGTCGTAAAAAATCAATGAACGATGCAAATTTTGTTATCCTTTATTATTGCAATATCGGACTTGGTTAAATATTTAAAAAAAAAACCCAATATTGCGATAAAAAGATTTATTATGAAAATTCCATATTTTTTGCAGAAAAAAATCAATGGAGGATGCAAATTTTGCCTACTTCTATTATTGCATTATTGGACTCGGTTAATTGTTTAAAAAAACCAAATTGCGATAAAAAGATTTATTATGAAAATTTCATATTTTTTCCAGTAAAAAATCAATGGAGGATGCAAATTTTGTTTACTTTTATTATTGCATTATTGGACTTGGTTAATTGTTTAAAAAATTGTTAATTGGTTAAAAAAACACCCAATATTGCGATAAAAATTATTATTGCATTATTGGACTTGATTAATTGTTTAAAATAAAAAACCAATATTGCGATAAAAAGATTTATTATGAAAATTTCATATTTTTTGGAGTAAAAAATCAATGGAGGATGCAAATTTTGCTTACTTTTATTGTTGCATTATTGGACTTGGTTAATTATTTAAAAAAAAACAACAACAACACCACAAGTGCCTTCAATGTTCACCACACGAGGAATAAGAGTCTATCGAAAAAGTGTGCAGAATTTGTTCAATTGAAATGATATTTTTTGAGTTTAATTTCATGATAATTTTGGATTTAGATTTTTTGAATTTATTTCCATGATGATTTCAGATTTAATTTATAATTTTAACTTTTTATTGTTGTATCTATTTTCGGGCTAATGGAATTTCATTATTTTTTAAAGATATTTATGATTTTTATTTTTGGGAGAATTCAATTTTGACGATAACAGTCGAAAATTTGTTTGTATTTTTTAAATTTTTTTTATTGAAACTATGGACTCTGTTCCGGATTCAAAGAAATGATTTTTCAATGTTTTTCACGCGAGTATATAGAGTGCACAAAAACACTGTAAACACATTTTAGAGACGTTAAAAAAAGAGCGAATAATCGATCTGTGTGTCTATTATTTTTCCTTGTGTTTTTATTTGTTCATTGTCTTCCATCGATCCGTCCTCACAATAAACCCGGAAAAGTCTCCTCTCAAAATCACTGGATCAGTTGCATTTGATTTCGGCGTCTTTTATTTTGGAAAGGTTGGACAAGTTCCGAAGGTGACGAATACATAGAATTCTTCAAAGAAAAATTTAGTTTTTTATTTAAATAATTATATTTCGTAAAAATAAGAAGAAAAGAAATGTACATATTACATACAATTTATTGGCCATGCTCGAAAGAATTTTGGGAACGGTGGCACGAAACATTTGCAGATTTTTTATTTGACAGAACGAGACGTAACATTTTTATTTCCCTTAGAAAAAAAAGTTTAGTAATAAAAAAAAAGAAGTTTCAACCTTTTTTCATTGCTAAACAAATCATATTTTTATTAGTCTTCGGGTTTGTAGAACTTTTCGACGCAACTGAGAAATTTTTCGTGCTTGAGAAGATTCAAAACTCTCTCGTAAACGTTTTTTGGTATTTTCGGTATGTTCGTTGATTGATAACGAGAAATTTTGCGACGTCGTGATTTTCGCATTCTCGTTGAATCGGTCTTTCGTGATTTTTCGTAATGATTAATCGATTGTTGCTCGAGCCTCATTCGCGTTTGCCAACCATTTTCTGCGGAGTCTCCGTGGTCACCTCGATTTTCAATCATATTATTTCCATTTTCTAGCGATTTTATCTGTTGAATATCGATGATCGAATTTTGACGATTGATTTCGTCGTCGCAGGGAAAATCGACTATTTCTATCGTATCCTCGGTTATTTCCATGACGTTTAATTTTTATTTCTTTCGAAAGTAACCTAAATGCTGATGCAGCGATAATGAAACAATTGACAATACGATTCGTGCTTTTTTTTCGCTTTCCAAAGTACGTGCCACCGCTCTTTTCGTAATTATTGATTGAAACGGGCAAATGTTAATACGTCAATTACCACTGAAGTAAGAATTTAAGTAAAAAGTCATTTAGTCTTCTTCTACAGTAGATTTTCCTTTAAATATAGCCACTGCATAAAAAAGAATGTTGTATTTCAAAAAATACATGATCATTGATGAAAAAAGACTCGATATTTGTGCCCGTTTCATTGTAAAATTAGATACAATCTTAGCTGATCTCAAATCTCACTAAATCACTGTAAATAAAGGTCACGAGCTTGGAGTCAAAAAACAAACTGCTGGCTAAGAGTACGAATGATTTATATAAATGTGTGAGTGTGCGTGTCTACAAATTAAAACATTAAAAAGGGCTGAAAAGTAGTGCTGCTGAAGATGCGCTGAAACGAGCTGAAAAGCATCGACACGTGGATGAACTGACAGAACTTTTTTTTTTTTTTTTTTTTTTTAATCGCTTGTATTTGATCAATCAATGATGAAATTATTGATTTGATAATTAATAATACTTCATGAAATTGAATTATTTGACGTGATTTTAAATAATGGTTTCCTGGCCTGGTGGCTTTGATCCAGGCCGCCTACTAATAGGGAACCAACCTCGACAACGTCTTCGGGAACGTCACGTTTGACAGTGACCTCTGATACTTCGGCTCTTGCGACGGCGCTGCAAGCAGCGCTGAACGGTCGGAGCGCACCGACGAGGTCGCAAAGTCAACCGGTCGATCTCGCTGTTCCACCGAACACAGGACAACGCGAAGCTCATCAACAAACCTACGGATGGCACAGTCAACCCGCCGCTTTTAGAAGAGGCGAATTCAGAACAGGGTGAGTTTAAATATTATCCATTGATTTTTTTTTTATCATATCAATAATAAATCCAATTTAAGCTCCGGAAAATGCAATAATAACCCTAGGAAACATTTTTATATTTTTTTTGAGTCTGGGAAATGGCTAAGTATTTTATGATACATTTTTTCGAGCTGAACATGCAGTTGGTTGCTAAAATTGTCTGTCGCGTCAGATTCTTTAAAAAATTGAGGTCAAAATACTAAAATGGAAATATTCTAAGTCAACTCGAAGCACATAAACTCGATGTGTTTGGACTTTTCAATAATTCTCTAAATAATGCTTAAATCTTGTACTTCTGAGTGAAATTATGATAAATTTCGACGCACGCGTCGTTGAAGCATGTCAACGATCTTTGTAGTGGTATACGACCCACTTAATCGACTGAATATCAAATAGCGCATTATCTTTTGGAGCCAGATGAGGATTTCATTTCTAAAATTAACGGCACGTGTAATGGAATTCGTAGCAATTGAACTTGGAAGTTCAAAGTTAAAGCTTTATTTCAAGATTTTTCGAAAATATTTAGTAAATCAAATTCACGCGTTGCGAGTTCTCGAAAAATGGCTTCAAACACGTTTTTTTGACGCTTTACCTGAATTTTCGCCAGTACCTGACGCGAAGAAAAGTTCTAGCGATCAGATTCGTGTTCAGCGTGAAAAAAATCTATGAAAAAAGCATCCGAAGACTTTCCAGTCGTAAAATAAAGTATAAAAATGTTGCCTAGTGTTAATATCGAAAAATGTAACAATAATAATAAATGCACTATCGAGTTAATTGACATCGTCAGTTACAGTTCTTTCAACAAACGTTCGGAGCCAGAAACGGAGGATCCATGGAGTTGCGTCGTTCAACTGCCAGTGTCAGAGCCACGTGTCGCGGGTCTGCAGCGTCCTCGAAGTGGCGACATTCATCGAAAAGAAACGACGATGGGACATCAGAGAAACGGGGAGACAAGTCGACAGCAACAGCAACAGCAGCAGCAGCAGCAGCAGCAACAACAACAACAACAGCAACAACAACAACAACAACAACAACAACAACAACAACAGAGCGACTCTCAACAATTAAGTGCACAAAGGCAGGAAAGTTCGAGGCAAACGAGCGAAGACATACCGTGGGAATTCACGATAAACGAAGCGCCGATCGCGCGGCTCGAGTCTCTCGACGAGCTCGATCAGGATCACGGTAGTTAAGGATTAATTTTTCACCCTTGCGAGAATAACAAAGACATAAACTAAAAGAAAAAAAAAAAAAAACAGATGAAAACAATAATTGACAAATTCGTCTCGATAATCATCGAGACAGAATAAACGTTGAATTAGGAACGAAAAGATGATTAAAAAATAATAATCTAGAAAGAAAAATGGAAAAAATAATTAACGAAGTCGAAGAAACGTTACTGAAAAAAAAACGTGACGATTTTTCGGACAGTCCTGTTCGCGTTAATTCGCTGCCTGCTTTGCTTATCCTGCCTCTCTGTCCCTTTATTTTCAATAAGGGAAGAAACAACAAACAATCGAACAAGACGAAAAAAAATATGAAAATATATTACACGATAAAGAATACCAAGAAAAAAAAACGTTACGAAGAAGACGAAGATAAAACAAATGAATATTTGAGAAGAAGAACGAATAAACGGTGAAACGCGCTGTAGTCGCACCAAAAAGTTTGGCTGTGGTTTTATTAATGCGATTTTCCATCGAGACGACCTTCTTCCATTCAAAGGACGCGTCGCTCGATCGAGCGCAATTAACTCGCCGAGAGAGAGAAGAGTCCGCGCGTTATTATAATTATTATAGTATGTAATAACAATAGAAAAAAAGAAAAAAGCAACGGAATTTTTGCAATTTGATTCGTTCGAGAAACCTTTTTTATTTTCGTTAGTCATCGCCTTTCACTCGAGCATTTCTTTTATTATCATCCTTCCAATAATTAAACGACACAAATTTGAAATTCAACATGAAGTTTCCCATATTTTCGAATCGTATTCGATCTCGATTGCAAAAAAAAATGAAGAAAAATAGAATAAGAAAAGATAATTATTGGCACTTGATGGATTGAACACTAAAAGAAAACGTTCGAGAACGTTCATTCTGCCATATCGAGTGAAAGAGATCTCACCTTTTTAGATCGGTCGATAAAAATGCTTAGCCCTCCGAAACAAAAAAGCCCCGCGACGTTTTTCGCCCAAAAGTTAACTTGTTATTTTTGCTCTCTTCGTTACAAATATTTTCCCTTATCGAAAATTTTCCTGACCCACACGGAAATAAGAATCTGACAAAAATTGATTGTAAAATCAATTCAACAAGTATTTTTATTCGTACATGATAATATCGATCATCGATAAGCTGGAGAATTTATTTTTCCTTCGATATATCCTTTTTTACCACAAGCTGAACCATTTTTTATCGACGGAAACGTTAGAAAATTGCTGATTGAAAAAAAAAAAAAATAAGCAATTACCAACTTCGATTCCGCAGACTCTACAATCCGTCCGCGAGATTTTCTCATCTTTTTTCGACGTTAGAGAAATTTAAAGTAATATGGCTGTTTCACACTAGTCAAATGAGTGCTAAATTTTCAAAATATTTTTATGCAACGTTTAATGCACTAATTAAATGAATCGAAGGTTGATGTGTATTATAGCATGTCTTATTAACCTAAAAAAAATGTAAATTTGGCGAAATCATCAATTGATAATTGCAAAATTCCATGATGTCATATTTTCGTCGAGATTTTTCAAAGAATAATCCGTATTTTTCAACTGATTTTAATGCACCCGTCATATTTTGTTCCTCAAGAAATCCTCTACGAATTCACCCCGTAGATTTTTTTCTAAACTTGTTAATATGAAAATTACAGCGATTGGTTTACGAACATTTTTTTTAGCCAATTAAATAATTGGCTGCAACAGGGGTGGGGGTAAAATTTTCGAATGACGAAATTTCGAACAGCTAAAATAGCGAATTTTAACATACAATTATATATATATATATATCGATAACTGTATGTTAAAATTCGCTATTTTAGCTGTTCGAAATTTCGTCATTCGAAAATTTTACCCCCACCCCTGCAACAGTAAAACGATGAAACTCGGAAAAAAAATCCGTACGGTGAATTCGTAAAGGATCTCTTGGGGAACAATATAAAACGTGGCGCATGAAAATCGGTTGAAAAATATGGATTATTCTTTGAAAAATCTCAATGAAAATATGACATCATGGAATTTTGCAGTTATCAATTGATGATTTCGCAAAACCATCGTTATTACATTTTTTTTAGGTTAATAAGACATGCTGTAATACACATCAACCTTCAATTAATTTAATTAGTGCATTAAACGTTGCATAAATGTATTTTGAAAATTTAGTACTATACTGCAACCTGGATCTATCGAATCTTGATTCATGCAATATTCCTCACCACGCGACCCGTATCGAACGCTCTGCGTTTGGTAGGGGAAGCGCCCGGTCCAATCCGGCCGTTGATCTGGTGCGCAAAAACGGAAACACGAAGTGTGCGCGACGTTCTGTATATTTACAAGTGCGATGCGAAGTCAATCCCGCCGCTGTTCGAACAATCAAGGTTGCAGTGTAATTTGACTAATTTGCATCAGCTATTATACCTTAATCATTAAAAAAAAAACATTTTTTTAAAGAATTGAAAATTTAACGTTTTATTTCAAATTTAGTTTCGGAAGAAACCGCACATTTCCTATTTTGTAAATAATTAACGAGGAGAACAACGATAACGTCGCTCGGGATTCCATAAAGTTTGAGTATCGATGATTCGAAAATGCCGGCACGAAAAAAGGAAAAAAACAAATGCGAACAAAGAAAAAAATGCCTACGCGATATATTTATTATCGATATATACACACAATACGTATTATTCGTTTGCGTATATACGAAAAAAAAATATATATATATATATATTAACATATATATAGATCAAGACTATATATACATAATTATACGTTAATGAGAAGAAAAAAAGAAAAAAAACTACAAATTTTATACAAAATATGCGGGCGCGCACGCGGGAGGATCTCATTTTTCACGTGTTTATAAAAATTTCGTAATTGAGGGAATTATATTGAAATGAATTAACCCGATAATTAATTACTCTGTCATTGTTCGATCAATGGAATTTTTAAACACGAAAATTGTTGGCGTATGCTATTTCATTTTTTCGAAAAAGAAAACATTTTTAATTAACATACAATTGTTATTAAAAAAAAGTATCTTTCTCACTCTCTCTCTCTCTTTCTCCTACCTCTCTCTCTCTCTCTCTCACTCTCCCTCCCTCCCTCCCTCCCTCTCTCTCTCTCTCTCTCTCTCTCTCTCTCTCTCTCTCTCTCTCTCTCTCTCTCTCTCTCTCTCTCTCTCTCTCTCTCTCTCTCTCTCTCTCTCTCTCCCTCCCTCTCTCTCTCTCTCTCTCTCTCTCTCGTAATAGTCCCAAAAATATTTCCCCTCGCTTTTTTTACCCGTAGATATTAATCTCGATAATCAGTAGGATAAATTAAATACGAGAAGATGAGGCACGCATCCGCAGTTGTGAATCTCTCTCATTGCGAACTTCGTTTTTATTTTGCTCACACAGTATTGTAAATTAGGGATTCGTAAGGGATGAAAATAAAGACGAAACAAGGAATTAAAGAAAATAAAAGAAAATATTTAAAAAATACAACAAAAAAAGAAATTGGTAAAAAAAGTTTTGAATTAAAAGGAAAAAAGACGAGCTAACGTCGTAAAATACAAAAATTCTACATTCAAAAGTGACATTAAAGGAAAAAGTAAAAAAAAAAGAAAAAAAAAACATGAGTTTAAAGCGTTCATTGCCCGGTCCGTGAAAATCTCCGAATGGTTATTGACAAAAAAGAAATCATAAAAAAACCACGAAAATAACGAAAACAGAAAACAACTTATTACACTACGGAGGATTAAAATAGAATAAATAATAAAAAAGGGAGTTTTCATTGTAACGTGTAGTCGAGAAAGGGCACGTGGAACATGCACTAATAGTTGATATTATTATTATTAATTATAATTAAAATCGTTGATTTAATCTTATTATCATTATTATTTACAATTACTGCATTATTATGATTACTGGTAATTGAAAACGTGCGATCCCGCCCTTTCGCAGCGTTCTCGTAAGAAAAAAAGTAAACGATCCGTATCGCATTCTCGAGATATTTTTCTTTGCATTTATTTTGATTTTTTCTTCCCATCCTTCGCGCACAGATACACACGAATCCTCTGCTCGACGGGTGAAAATAAAAATAAAAGCGAACAAATGTCACCGTTCTCTTTTATGACCGATGAGGAGAGAAAAACGAAAGAAATGAAATATATAAATAAATCTATAAAACGGATCGGACTGCCATTATGTATACCTACGATGAAGAATTTCAATGTTCGGAGAAAAAAACGAAGAAATATGTCAAACGAAGACGAAAAAAATGAAAAAAAAAAAAAAACATTTCACGATGTGTGAGATTACGATAAGGATACAGGAACGTTTTTATTCGCATCACACCTTTCGGAGATTGATCTGTGTATATATATATATATATATATCTACACGAACGATCGACACCAGTGATATCAACCGTGTGGTGATTATTGGATTGTACGATTGACCGATTATCATGACGAGCGCACTGATTTGTAACACGTAAAAAAAAGTCATTAGTTGACCGAGATCGAATTTTTCGATTTTTTATTGCCCCTCACCTCCTCCTCGACAATTTATGACATTTTTTTATTTCTTCCTTCGTATGGAGAACGAACGATGGAGGTAAGTGATACGAAGGGATTTATTCGTTGTTTGAAATATTTTTTTTATTTATATTTACAGGATTAAACTAATATAAGTTGCTTCTATTATTCATTCGTTAAATTTATGATCTATGATAATTTTCATGTACACTTTTAACTTAACCCTAGCTACACACTACGGGGGTCCAATGGACCGACAGCAATACTACATTTTCACCTTTTTTTCACCTCACGCCTTTTCATAAACGTTATAACTTTTTATCAAATGACTTTTTGGCTTTACTGATTGCTTCTCCAGATTGATCGAAGTCTGGCGTTTCGATTTCACTACAATTAAGCCTCAATAGACGCATTTGTTACAATGTTATAGAGCAATAAAAGTCGTCGGTCCAATAGACCGATAGTGTGTAAGTAAGGTACTAAAAGTTATAGTGTGTAGCTAGGGTTAACTCATCTACAAATCTTATAATTTATTTATTATTTTGTCATACTATTTACGGTTATCAATGAATCCTGGGAAAAACAATGTAAAATATAAAATATAAAGAGCACTATATTTTTTGGTAAGACAGAAAAGGGCGCCGAGAAAAATACACACCGCAAACGAGAAACCAAAGCCTTAACTATGATTTATTTGACAAAAATAAATGCAAATTTTCGATCATTTTTTATATTTGCAAAGTTGTTCCCTCATTTTTTGTTGTAATAATTTACAATAATTTTGATAAGATTTTTTGTACTTCTTTTTTTACAAATTTCTTTCGAAGGTGGCTTCGAAATTTCGATATTGGCTCTCGCTAATAAAATTGACGAAAGTTCAAAAAAAAGTTTGAATCTTTCAAAGATTATGCTTTTCAACTGATTTTGATCACTCAAAATGGGTTTAACATCGAAAATAAGTGTGTGCCGTTACTAACGGCCATTTTGGACCTCGTGTAAGATCGTCTATTTTGCGGCGCAAAGAAAAATTGTTTTGCGCGCAGATTGAGCAAATTTATGCTCGAAAGTTTATGATCGAAAAATCGATCAAATTAATTGGTAGTTGCCAGCAAACTACTTTGCGAAATTTCCACACGGAAATCGAACCCAGAACATTCATTTTGACATCACTGGATCGGCCATTTTGTTGTACCGTTCGCACGGACCACTAGCGCCAATATTTCGGTTATGCCTACGTGATTAAAAAGAAATGATAATTCTACATCGAACAGTTTGCGAACTTCTCACATTGTTATCAATTAAATTAACAAACTTCAATAATAATAATTCAATTATTCAGAACCCTAAATGTTAAAAAGTATTATTCACAACCCCTAAAATAGCGATGAACAATATTTACAAACGAAAATGTGAAACTGAATCGTTTACGATCCCATAGACATCCAAATCGAAAAATTGAATTAATTGCCTTGTCAATTTAATGGGTGTCTAATTATTTAATTTAAAATGTCGTGACTCTTTCGAATAAAGTTGATTCCCAAAAACGACTTTGCGAGCTCAAGGAGTCCCATGATATTTAACCCAGCCAACGTGGATCATTTGAATTTTTATGATTGCTCCAATATTCGTTGCCCCATCTTAGCCGGTATCAAATTCAGCAAATATTTAAGCGCAGAAATTTATTACATGGACCCATTTAGCTACGTGAATTTTTTGAGAATTTTCAGAACTTGTTTGGACGAAAAATAGTTTGGACACAAATGTCCATCTTGACCAGTAGAGAGTGCCCAAAAACCGTGCGATTTGAGATTTTGCATTGTCAAATTCTCGCATAAATAATCCAAAAGTATTTGATAACCAGAGTTTCTTAGAGTAAAAATCTCTCGGAATCCAATGGCAATAGTTTTCGATGCGAAAAAACAATATTTATACAATAACAATACGTCAGAATCAAAACAAAAATTTTCAAAAAATCCTACTCCTGTGGTGCAAACGAACCACATATTTTTTCATTCAAATCGGCGAATCAGTACCAGCTGTAAAAGTGTTGATGTGGTGGAGCTCTGGGAGGTTGTTGAAAGCTCGAAGGAGCGTAATGACTCGGGAAGGTTTGATGAGTATGATGGGAAGTTGTATGAGCATGAGCTTGTTGGATGGATGACGGCGGACTGGGCAAAGTGGGACGATTGTTAGTGCTCGAAATGGGCAAATTCCAAGTCGGTGATGTTCCGCCGTTTTGGTTGGTTTGATGAGGTTGATGTTGGTGTTGTTGTTGTGCTTGTTGAAGATGACTGGGATGATGATGATGATGATTGTGATGGTTAATCGGTGAAACGCTACCGATTGGAAGATCGGCTGCTGCGCTCATGTGATCGGATGATGGATTAGAATTTCCGGAATTTGGGCTCATCATCGTGACCAGGGAATTTGGAGTCGGTGGCAATTGATGATTCGCCGTGTGCTGCTGGTACGATGACGCTCCCGTCGTCGGCGCCACCGGCGACAGCTGATGGTGGCTCATGTGACCAGTCGCAACGTTCGACGCTTGTCCCAGCAAAGAGGAAGGATAACCACTGGCACTTAAACCGTAACTCGGTCCGGAACTTACGGCTGATGATAATCTTGATGTGTCCGTTAATTGGTGGGTTATACTTGGATGATGAGACGCGTAAAGATCTGCTGAAAATAATTGAGCAAAGTGTTGAATATTGGTGTAACATCGCGATGTTACAAAAAAGTATAAATCTTGATTGATTAATTTGTAATTATAACTGAAGAAATGAATGATTTACCTTGATTGGACGTAAAAGCAGTTTCAGCGAGTGTTTGTCCATGCCCGTGCGGATGACTCGTTGGTAAATTGGTCGGAGTTGAATGAGGATGAGAGGGGGCTACAGCAGCGCCGGAAGTTGCCGGTGGTGGATGTAAAACGTACGTGGGTGCTGGATAGGCAACCGAGCCAACGTACGAAGCCGACGAAGTCGATGACATTTGTTTTCTCAATCTCGCCCGTCGATTGCTGAACCAAACTTGAATTCTCGCCTCGGTCAATTTCGTTCTCTGGGCCAATTCCTCCCGCGTATATATATCAGGGTATTGAGTTCTCTCAAAGGCCCTCTCCAGTTCGTCCAGCTGATTGGCCGTGAAAGTCGTTCGGCAACGTCGTTGCTTGCGTTTCAACGTTATACCAGGCTCGCTCGCGCAATCCGATCCTGAGCTCGTTTTGTCTGCAAATAAAAACACTGAAGTTCTTGATGAATTGAGAAAAAGGAGTTTCGTTTTTAATTGGTAGTTATCGCATATGAATCCTTTCAATTTTCGTTCAATCAATTTCGTTATCGATACAAATTGAATTACAATTTCCTTGCTAACTATAAACAATTGATTGAGTGACAATAATTAATTGATAATCAATTAAAAAGGCATTTGTGTTAACAATAAGTCATTATTTCATTGTGAAAAAATCGATGAAAAACATGATACTAAAATAACTAATAAATTGTTCGATTAAATTTTCATTCATCGCTGAAAAAAACGTGCTCTTCGAAACGTTGCAATCTCGAGGGCCAAAAAGGGAGAGAAGTGCAGGTGATTTATTTCCGTTATTTTGTTTTGTTCCCTCTATTGTTTCTTTTTTTTCCTCTTTTCGTTCTTATTGCATTGCGATAGAGGTCGCTGTCGTGGTTGCACGCAAAGGCGGCGGTCCCGTGTGGTCCGTCACTCAAAAAGGGGTCCGAGCGCGAAATTCAGGCCCAACGCACGAAACTACGCCCTGGTTATTTCACACTTGGCCTACGGTCAACTTGTTTGCGCCCGCGGGGTTCGTTGCGTTCTGAGCTTTTGTCGGTCACCGCTTTTATTCTCTCGGTGTCATTTTTTCGCTACTACATTATTTGTTTGTTTATGGGGTCAGATGTTTTGTCATTTTCATCAAGAAACAAAAACTGATCAACAGAATTAATAAAAGTACCAGAAATAGAAAAGGCAGAAGATCAAAATAACTTCCACACGGATTTTCGTGCTGTATTTTTTTTCTTTTCGTTTGACAAGACCGGATTGTCTTTTCACTGCTACGAGAATTTCACTCGCACCGAGACTTTCATACCGAATAGGAAAATCACGTATGTAAATTGAGAGAGAAAAAAAATGAGAGAGAGAGCGTGTCAATGTGAGCACTCCGCGTCTAATCGGCCGACGACGCCTGACGTCGTCGCGACGCACGCTTCTACTATACTCTCTTCTCTCTCTCCCTCTCTCTCTCTCTCTCGCTCTCTTTCTTGAATCGTCGTTCTCTTTGTCTTTTCTATTTGGAAGCCACGTGATGCAAATTCGTCACGAGCCTATTCCCGGACTCTCAAAACGTCTCTCAGTTTTCTACCTTTTTTTATCTTCAATTTTTTATTTAACATGCTTTTTTGGAATTTTTCATCATCCCCTTAATTCTTTGTCGGATCTCAACATCTTAGAATTTTATTTTTCAAATTCCTGATTTTCCCTAACGAATGTTTCAATTTTTCATAATATTACATTGTTGTTTCTTCTACATTTTTTTTTAGCAAGACTTTGGTCAAGATTTGTTGTTTGTCGCCAAAAATTAGCGTGTTTATTTTCAGATTTTTCTTAATCTCCAGATCGAACACCCGTAAAGCTTTTATTTTCGATTTATGATCCTCGATCGCGGTAATTAAATTCTTCGTTGAAGCGAATTCGCGTTTATCGTCGCGTGTGCATATACACCGAACGTTTGTACGTACAACGACGGAGACCTGTAATTTTCTTCGGAGCTTTCGACCCGCAGCAATAAGAAAATATAGCTTCATCATATCGATCTACAACAGTCATATCGTTGCTTCATCGCAGCTGTCTGCTTTCACCAGAATTTAAAACCCAACTATTCTGATCGAATCAACAGGAATTCTGGTTTGATTTATTTTACAATTGTATTCGACAAAATAAATGATAATTTTTTTTCTAATAAAATGTCTTCAGTTTTTGTATAACGTAATAATTTTAATAATTCAACGAAACGCTATTTTTTACGTCAGATTAAAAAAAAAATTAAATATAATTTGATAATTATTAATAATTATATTTCAACTTTGTTTCATTGATTTAATTTTCTTGTTATATTGCATACGAGATTTTTTCCCACCCTCTTTCGACCTTTCTGCAGAAGGAAAATTTATCCTTGCCCTCTCTTTCGAACTATATCGGCTTACAGCTATTTCTTTTTCCCCCCTGAAACTTCTCTCCCTCTCTCTCTCTCTCTCTCTCTCTCTCTCTCTCTCTCTCTCTCTCTCTCTCTCTCTCTCTCTCGTCTTCATTCACTATTTTGCCCCTCGGTCAAATTCCCTTTGATCTTTGCCGGTTAGCCACCTCCGCTAATGATCCGAATAGAGAAGTGAGAAAACAAAACAAAACGAGAAAAAAAATAAAGAAACGGAGAAGATCTCTTTTCTATTTTTTCTGGCTGTCACAACGAGGGTGAGAAACGAGACTTTTGTATCGTTGAGTTTGAGAATTTTTCCACGTAAATGTCGAACTGTCATCATGAACCAATTATTTATTTTTCATTTCTTTTTTTTCGATTTCTTCATTAATTATTTAGAGGGTTCATTTTTAATGAGAGCTTAGTAATGAAATAATTAATTTTTTGATTACATGTGCTGCCGAAAGAAAAAAATTTCTATATTTAAAGTTTGATAAAGTGTGAAAAATGTTCGGGCTGCATTAAAAAAGCACAACAAAATTCTTTTTCATTCCAAGGCACGAAGGATGGTGGAGAAAAAAGTGTATTTATCGCGTATAGATTTACATTCGCGAGCAGAGTGATGGATCCGATTGGACCACCCGGCTTCGATGAATATTGAACACCGTAAATTCGTTCGAAATAAACTTCGCTATTGAATGTTCTTAGCTTTCTCTTTTTTTTTTTTACTAATAAATCATCCATTTATGAAGCACATAACTTGTCGCAATATAATGTTTGCAATGAAAAACTGAAAATGAACATTTGTGTAGCAATAGAAAATTGCATGCCAAAGAAGAAAATGAGGTATTTTTAAAATCGAATTAAATTAATCGTCCGATTTAGAATTAATCGAATGAAATTCGTCCTCGATTTAATGAAATTTTTATCGACATTTCGAAAAAAAAAAATCATCGGAATTAATAGAATTGAAAAAGAATATTTTAATTTAAATACATCGATCGTAAACTTGCGTGTACAAAACTCAATGAAACGAGGATTAATCGCGGAAGTGTTTCTATGCACATATTTACGTATTCTCGATTAAAGGATAGGCGTTAAATACGTGGAGGAAATCCAGGTTGATTCTAGACTGAGAAAGCGGTGAGAAAATTACAGAGTAGAGGCCACGATTAAGCAATACTGTACGCACTACCGTGTGCTTATATATTCAAACAGAGCATGCCAATTTATATCCAGGTTTATATCAACGATTCTTCGAAATGTTTATGAAATGAAATAGAAAAAAAATGACATTCACATTGAAACATAATTATTTACATTATTAATTAATATTTGCAATTGTCTGTATTCAACTTTATTTGGAAATAATTAATGAATTTTTAATTTATTTGTTTTTCTTTTATAAAACAAATATTTCGTTTACTTCATTATTTACTTTAATTAATAAATTCTTTTATTTAATTTCGGAATTATTGAATTGACAAATGAACGATTATACAGTTGATAATTTTTTATTGAATTATTTGATACATTTATCGACGATCGAAATGTAACCGAACGAATTACAAAGTAATGAATAAAAAATTGCTTCACCGTCATGAATTTTGGTATCATCATCCCCATCATGGCCTCTGAGCAAACGGGAAATTGTTGACATTCCCGGTGCTGTTGTTTTGTCGCAAATTCCCTCCTCGATCAAACGATCTTTTATTTGCCACGAAAAAATACTGGGATTATCGCGCTTGTATTCCTCGATACGAGATTCGACAGCGGCCGTTGCCATTCTGGGTTTGCTGCCACCGATAACACCGGGTCTTATGCTTCCAGTTTCTTGATAACGATTCAATATCTTCGAGACACAACCATGAGATACTCTCAATTGTCTATAAAGATAACAAATAACATATTTATTATTAAAATAAAAATATTTAGTGACCAGGAATTAATTTTATTATCGTAACAATCGAAAAAATCGATATTTTGTAATTTAAGATTAGTAATTAGTGATAATTTATTAATTTCAGAATAACTCGTGAAAAAGAAAAGTCGATTATTATTTTTACCTTGATATGGAACAGGGTCTGACTCCAGCAGCTGCCATTTCAACGATTTTCAAACGTATCTGGTTCGGCAATGGTCGGCCATTTATGAAATGACCACCCAGCTGATTAACCCTTCCCTGTCCTGGTATCGCCGAGCTGAAGTCTAAAAATTAAAAAAAAAAATCGTAAAAGCGTTTTAAAGAGACGACGATTAAAACAAAATAAAACATTCTTATGTATAACATCTTGTCGTCCTCGAAATAAAAAAATCGAAAGTAATTCGATTCAGGCAAAGCTTAACATTGAGATAATCTCTACATGGCGTATAAATAAAAATATTAATTACACTGTTCGCAAAAGTGCAACATAAATTCTGTAAATTTTTATTGGGGACAAGTCTTGCATGTATTTTTTTCCTCTCTCTCTCTCTCTCTCTCTCTCTCTCTCTCTCTCTCTCTCTCTCTCTCGTTTTCTGTAAGGAAACGAAATGAATTTTAATTCGTGATACAAGGCATTGGTTTATCGTGAACGGTGATTATAACAACAGGAATTGCGGTGCGGTGAAGAAGGAGAAAGAAAAAATGAGAGAGAGAGAGAAAAAAAAAATCTTTCGCATATGCTGGACCAGTTGGATTTGCAAGTGTTGAACTAGTCTGCAATTGGCGATAAAGTGCATCGAGAGGCAGCGTTGAACGACGAAGGTTTACGACGTACAACAATGATAGCGTATAATTTGCTTGGCTTATTTAATTTCGAATCGATATATAGATTAATGTCAACAGCACAAAATCCGTCGTCAATATCGTTTCCTACGATTATCATTCCATGTTTATCTTTTTATTTTTTTTTTACCGCTTGCAAAACTCTGTCTGACAGGCCTGGTTCATGAAAATAAGTTTCTCGCGTACTATATCGCAAATAACATTTCGGTTATTAATTCACAGCGAAGTCACGTACAATTTGAATGGGTCAATTGTTGCTGGCAGTTTTTGGTCCAATTATTTTTTTCCATGTATCCATGAGGGGAAAAATCATTTCTAAGCTAATAAGCTGATAAAAAAGCTTGAGATTAAAGAAAAAAAACAACAATTTTGGCCGATGTTGGCCAAAAAATTTTTTTTTGCAACCTTTCGTCAGTATTTTCGAAACATTTTCTGTGCAATTTATTTTGATCAAGAGACACGTTTTTAATGAATTTTTTTTTTTTTTTTACAAATCTGATTAAGGATGTTGGCAAAAAGGAACGTTTACGATTTACACACGACCTTAAACTTGATTTTTTTTCTTTTTTTCTCCATCTTTCTGTCTCTGTTTATCCACGTTTCTTAGCATTTTGCCCATCCCATGTGAAATATATTTTGAATTATGAGGGAGTAATAAAGTGACAAACTTTCGTGTACATTATTCTCTCGATTAACCTGAAACTTCATATTTTTCTAGGTACGCCTGAAAAATGGTGACCGCCTGGGTCACTTCCTCATTATATTCGCCCTTCACCAAATTTGCTCAGACCATCGAACATTTTACGCCTCTCAAACTAACAATGCGACCCAAAACTCGACGATTTTACGCCACGTTTTCCATCTAAACCACTTTTCTAATGTTCCAATCCCTGACGCAAATTCTACAATCCAAAAGAATCGAACAATAATATTTGCGCATGAAAAAAAAAAAACTAAAATATCAGCAATTTAAAAGAAATACACCATTCTGGAAAATTAAATTAAATATCCTGAAGAAAAAACAATTATTTTAAACATTCCAACAAAACTTTCCACAATTCTATAGTTTTGCAAAAAAAAAAAAAGAGAACGGTGCAACGTTCTCATTTTTCTAAAAGCCAGAAAATCCTCCAATGTTCGACGAAGCCAAAAAAAAGGACGAATAAGAAAAAATTCGGTCTATGATTTACGAGACTCATTAATACAAATGTCGTGGTTCGTTTTTCCGGGTCCGTTGGCAAAGAAGGGCTGCAGTCAGGTAAGGTCATATATTTGCGAGTAAAAGAGTGCACGTATAGCGACGGCCAAAGTGAGAACTTCTACAGCCTCGTGTCCGAGAGCGTTTCGAAGGAACGATATAATTTCCGAAATGAAGGTTCGCCCATCGTAAAATTTTTTCGAAAAGTTGTTATTTCTATGGTAGTCACGTCGGCTTTGAGCAATCATTATTGTAAAATATTAACAAAGATAATAATCATGGTATATTAATAATAATATTTGATAGTGAAAATAGTTTTTCTTGATTTCAATTATTATAAACATAATAATTATTATAATATAATAATACCTTGATGAAAGGGGTATCCAGTAAGGCATGGTCTCATCATGGTGAAGTTTGTAGTGACTGTCATCTCACGAAATCCTTTAAAACACTACACTTATTTATATTCGTCCCAAAACTGCATGGTTTTTCAAAAAAACACTATTTATTAGTAATTTCGAAGCGAAATGTCGATTTGTTTTTTATAAATACCTCAGATCGTCGATTCCGACAAATCATATATTTTTCACTGACGAATAGAAAAGTTTGTTCGTGCTAATATTATATTCGTTCGTCTGAGTTTCGCACAATTCGATGAACGAAAAAATTTCACTGAGTTTTATGTAAAATTCGGATATCGTTAGATTTTTATCGAACTGTCACTGTTTACGAGATTATTTGGTACGCGAGATCGAGTGCGAGAGGAACTGGAGAACGATGGATCTTGGTATGGGGAAAAAAGTTTATTTTTTTTAAAGGAAATTACGAGGAGATGTTTACGGATCGACCCGCTGATCCTGACTGGTCTTCAAGGGATGACGATCTCTTTCCTGGCACTTCGAGAAGAGCAAAAGTTCTTTCGTATTGTGGGCTTGTGCACCACAAGCCACGCCCATTAAGGGGGTACGTCGTTAAATAGGAAATGACTCGGATTTCCCTCTCGCTCATGGTTACCACTCTTCAATTCTTTCTCACTCTTCTTTTCTCTGTCTCATTCTCTCTCTTGGGTATTTTTTCGTCTGCCATGAGACTGACAGAAATACAGGAAGGTTTTCAGAGAGGGGACACGCTCAATGTTGGCTTTGCTGGTAGCGAAAATATTACTCGTGAGCTTATAATTTTGTTGCTCGTTTACCTGTCGACTCCCGAGAGCATGGAAGGGAAACATTCGTTCTCGCGCTCAACCTACCAAGACCAATGGCACGTTAGCAGGTAAAAGTTCCCTCTCACCGATGAGAAAAAGGCGGAGCCAAAAGATCTTTTTACTCCCCACCTCTTCATCACGATCAAACGACTTACGGACCGATGGAAATGCAACCCGAGATGCTGAGACCACGAGATCGTTTCCGAGATCTTTCTAATGATAAAAGGGTTAATCAACCTCGGGGGGTGATTTTCCTCAAGAGGTTAATTAACCCTGACGACTATTCTAGCCACTGTTCCAATTAGTGCAAACCTTCCAATCCAACTTATATTAATGGGCTGCAAAATTGACGAATTTCCCATGGGAAATAAATAATAAATGACAAAGAGTCAAAAATGGAGAAACAATATGGAATTTCCGATGGTTTTATACAAAATATAAAAAGAAATTGACGAGGGAATAAAAAATTGTGATTTTAAACATTTTTATCCAATCAATCAAATACTTCACCATGAATTAATTGATTCGTTAAATAATTACTCAATAAAATCTAAATTGATCGATCATTGACTCCAACGATATACCAAAAATAAATATTTAAACTCAATCCAAATGTTACAACAGCGGTAAATGTCAAAAATGGTCAAAAATTACGAGCTCTGAACGTATTAATTCATCCTTTTCCTCACTGCTCCCATCAAAGTTTATTATCGTTTTCGTTTCTCGTGTTTTCGTGAAATTCCACGCTCCAGGAGCTCTTGCGACAAGCTTTCAAAACGAGAAGAAGAAAAAACGAGGCTAAAGAAGATTTGGTGACAAAGGAATATTGGAGGAGTGAAAGTGAGGAAAACAGTCGGAAAAAAAGTTCACGGTAAATTCAAAATTACACGCAATGCCCTGTTGTACGAATTTGGGGCCCAACATACAGAAGTCCATGTCGTTTTGTGTGATTAAAAGCAAAAGAGCTTGTGCCTCGAAAAGTGGATTGTAAAACCTACATAAATCAAATAAAACAATAAACACAGTAGAATAAAATATAAATAAATAAATGGCATAAGAATAAACTGATTTTATCTAAATTTATTTCCTAAAAAATGTATTAAATGTGAATTAATACCTAAAATATTATTGTCAACTTATGCAAAAAAATTAATCAATCACAGTCCCATTGCGGAAACCAATTTCGAATAAATCATTATTCATTAATGAAACTTGTTTCATTTCTCATTGAAATTTGTTCATAATTACGTTATATACGTAAAATTCATCATTTTCGCGTTTCTATTTCTATGTATAAATATATATATATATATATATATATATATATATATATATAAATAATAGACTGTTGAAAAGTTGTTGAATAAGATTGTCCCCAGAGGTTCGTTGGGACTAAGGGAAAGAGGTCCTTGGAGATTGTTGGGGAATATGCCGAGAGCGAAGGATGGACCCCCGACGGGTCACTAACGCGGCGTTACTTTTCTCTCCCATGCTCTTCGCGGGCTCACACAACATTTTTCGCCAGACGCCGCTACATCAGCTTCCGATGGTTCCTCTCTTTTGGTTTTGTTATCCTTGACGAAGCATCTCACGGTGTAACTACCACCGGGGACTACTACCCATAGAGGAACGAGAGGACTGTATACATATCTCCTGCCGAGAAGAAGATCCGACAAACAAACTTGCCTCTAATGTCTTCATGCTACTCGTCAGCGAGCCAACATTAAGCAACCAAAAGGATCTTCTAAAACATCGTCGACCTTGACAATATTTTTTCTTTTTTTTAACTCTAGAATTTTGACAACATTTAGTTAGAATAAGGACTTAAAAGTTCGCTCTTCTCCTTCTTTATTATGATTTCGATGTTTTTTTGTACGTGGTTATCAATCTTTATTCTCTAGAGAAGCTTTTACATCGAATTTAAGATCGAAATACTGGAAAACCTGGAAGATACTGAAGACAATTTTTATTTTACAGTAATTTCAATATGGAAACGTCAAAATGTCACAGTAAATGGTCAACATGGGCGTACTGTACCGTTACGCTGTAAATAATCCACCCCCTTGCAAAGTAATGACTGTAAATCGAATAGAGAAGTTACTCCCACCTCTACGCATAAGAGGAGGGAAGTTTTCTAGCTGACTTTCGTTGTTTTCACTGGTCACATGGGTGAGAAATGTGAGCGCGAGTAACGCCATAAATATTATTAGGATGCGGTTAGATCCTGTATTGGAATATCGTAAATCATAAAGCATCTGCTTACTTTAGATAAATATATACACTTCTCTGTGGTTCGTTACTTTCCATACGGATCTAAGAAATTGTGGTTTTCGACGTTGAGTGCCACGCAGCATGCGGTTGTCCACTTTCGTGGTCGACGATTCATTGTTCATTTCCAATATGAACCTTCACCAGTCACTCCAGACTCATCTATCTCATTTTCCTCGATATTTCCATTCGAAAAAGCTTTTTCTTTCATCCCTTAAATTATTTTTCAATTTTTTGAAAGCGTACAGGTACCATTTTAGGGTAGATAGAAAGTTATCGATGACTTTACTGCCAATTGGGGTGAAAAAAGATAATTTATTAATTAAACAGTCGTTTCTATATTAAAAAAAATATTGCTAATCAATTACAATACGATGGTTCATGACGAATAATTCACGTTTCCAGAAAGAAGAAAAATTTCGTCCATTTCCCACTACGGCCCCCGTTTTTTTTTTTACCTCGATGCAAAAGCACAACAACTCAATCATTCTTCAAGCGTAACAATTTTCGGTTCCCAAAGATCGTCGTGTTACGCCTCCATATTTGTGTATACCTAAGAGTTTGACACCCTCGTAAGGCGACAAGGTATACACCCGTGTTGACAGACTTCGCAGCGTCCGTGACAGCGGGAGGGGCTCCAAAATAAGAAGATCTATCTCCTGACACCGAGCGAAATGGCCATGTCTAAATGTTTTTTTTCTTCTTTCTTTTTCTGCTTTGGTACTCGCGTATACATATACATATAAACAAGGATCTCGTAATAGGAGATCGTTTCGCTTCCGATGTACCACTATTATTCTCCGGTTGCCCTCATCGATGCCATTTCCAATGAAAAGGCTCCAAAATGCCTGCAGTGATGACGAAGACGTGCAAAAACTCGGAATAATGAAGGACGGAAGTTGTTCGGTACTTTCGAGCCCGAATTTTGGCCACTTTCAGACTCCCTTCTGTTTCTATACCCATTTTCGTCACGGATTTCATTCAAATACATAAATACATGTATAGACGGCCTCTCGAATCTTTCAAATCACCTTTATTAAATAAATAATGCTTCAGCAATGTTGCTGGTGTTCAAAATCACTATAAAAATGGTAGATAATTTAAACAAAAGAGCAAAAAATAGAAAAAGATCATTTAAATTGATTGAAGTTCCTTTTTTGAATTATAAATATTGATTATCCATTTGGTTAATCAATGAAGTATGGTTTTTATTTTGTTGCAAATGTAATTAAGAGATTTCAATTAAAACGATATGTTTGATCTCTCGTAAGATTGAAAAATGAGGGTTTCTTCGTTTTTCGAAAAGACGTTACTTGTACCCCGTGCCCATTTCGGTACCTGCGCAGAGTACACGCAAAGCTGGAAATAAAGTGTCCTGAAATGGACTGAGACCCTCTCCCATCGTTATGCCCGCTGTCCGCTGCTGACTTCTTCCTCTTATTCCTTCCTACAACCTCTTTGTCCCATCGTAAATCTACTTGCGCATTGTTCCCTCACGCGAAAGGACGAAGACGAGTATGATGGCTATACGAGGATGGCCGTAAACTCATCATCCTTGATATATGACGTCTTTTTCATTCTTTCGTTGAAATTCTCATCTTTGCGCAAATTTTTTTCTCCTAAATTCTTATCTAATAACAAGCAACGAAAATCTCGCGATTTTAGGAATTATACTTTCAATTTTTTGTTAGGAAATGTAGTTTTTTTCAAAATTGTGCGAACTAAACTTTTTTTTATTTCTTTTTATGGTAATGATTAAATAATAATTGATTTAACAATTAATACTGATGTATAAATACAGAATAAATTGTTTTCTCTTCTTTCACAACAACAACCAAATGGCATAGAAATATTTTTCTCACGCTGATCAGGATGTGCTTTTGAGAGCGTGTAATTTCCGTGGTACGAAATAAAGAGCAGTATAAATATATATAAATTTAAATATAAATATATTTTATATATACAAGATGGCGGACTTTCCGTTGCTTCTTTCTCAACTAGAACGATTGCTCAGAATTTTTTTTATTTTACTATAAATGGTTCAGTTCTCATAAGACGAAGATCGAGTCGATCCGCTCGAAAAATCAACTAACATCGTGATAATTTCTGTGTAATTTTTTTTTAATAGATCGTCAATTGGCAGTAACACGATTTTTATTGAAAATATAATTTTTCAATGGAAATTTTGGAAGAAAAAATTAATGACAAAATGACATGCCAATTGTATCCCCACCATCGCGAATCACTTTATTCAGAGAAAGTATAGACTGGGCGAGCTCGGGCCAGCAGACGACAGAGCTGTCAATGTACTTGTTCCAAGACTCTACTGAGTCTCTTGATAATAGTCGCAATGGTAAGGGTAACACTCGAAATATCACAAAAAGGGACAAAGTTATTTTTCGCTAATGTGTTGATCGATTAATTATCAACGTCATAACTGTTTTCCAAACGTTGAAATTGGAAAGAGGGGTGCGGGTCATTTTTCATGGACCAAAGATGGGAAAAATCGTGTGGGACATACGGAGGAGGCAAAAAGACCAGCGGGAATCCTGAAAAACTATAGGCGTGTAAGATCCTTCGCGTGCAACCATGCGGCAATAAAATTTCTCGACTTACGGCAAAGGCGTCGTAAAATAATCAAATCGTAAACTCATAAATATTCGTCATCATCGCCCATAATCCACATTGTTCGTGGCAGTACAGTTTTGCGAAGTCTTCTCTTCGAAATGCTTTCAGGGTATACTATATATTTTTTCGTTTCGGCCTATACAGCTCTGGCTCGTTCCGGGCTCGTGCATCCTTTACGTAAAGAAGTGCATAGCAAAAAAAAAACCTCTTGGCAAACCCTTTTGCAGACTGTACTCGCATCGAACGAGGCAGAGAAAACATGAAAAAAGCTGACTTAACCTGGAACACGAGGTAGCCAGGTTACGTTTTTTTCTCCAATTTTTTTTCACTAAGAAAAAATACACTTCTGAAAATTGTTTTTCACGAATTTTTTCTGCGATGCTGAGAATTCTTTTCTGGAAGAAAAATGCAAGAGCCCTATAACCCGAAAAAAAACATAAAGTCGAGGAAAAATTGTAAAAATTCTATAGTGAATTGCCATTGTTCGAAATTCAAAAGATTTTTTCGATTACAAAAATATCGCTGATTCTTCCACATTGCGTCAGATTTTAATGAATCTGCACACGGATTAATTTGCCCTTTTTAAAAAATCGAAAAAAATGGTCGCCCAAATTTATACGAAATTCTGAAAATTGTTTTTCACGAAGTTTTTCTGCAATGCTGAGAATTCTTCTCTGGGGAAAAATGCAAAAGCCCCGTAACCCAAAAAAAAAAAAAAACATAAAGTCGAGGAAAAATTGTAAAAATTCTGTAGTGAATTGCCATTGTTCGAAATTCAAAAGATTTTTTCGATTACAAAAATATCGCAGATTCTTCCACATTGGGTCAGATTTTAATGAATCTGCACACGGATTAATTTGCCCTTTTTAAAAAATCGAAAAAAATGGTCGTCCAAATTTATATGAAATTATATGTGTGTGTGTATGTGTGTGTGAGTGTACGAGGATCAACAATGGCGGCCGTCACGGTGAAAATAAGGTAGCCGCTACCGTCCTACACACTTCTGGCCTTTCTCTCTCTTCATCATCATCTTCTGCTCCTACATTCATCCCCCTCGCCTCCCCAAACGCCCCTCTCTCACGTTCCTGGTCAACTGGCACTATAATAGCCTCTCTCGTACACTTGATATGATGTATATATACTGTAGCTTGAATCATTCAAGCAAAACCACGCATGAGTACAAGTCTTTCCAGTCGAAAAGTCGAAAACACTCATTTTTTTATCAAAATGATTAATTAACGCTTTTTTTGTATCGTACTAAAAATACGAATGATAAAAATGATTAGAAATATGTTTCGACTGTAATCGGCGAAAAAACAACTCTGAGTGTGGACAAAAAACAATGTTATTTCGTAAAAAATTAATTTCAAGAATAATTGAAAGATAAAAATTGAAGGAAATGAATGTGTTTTGATAATTGAAAAATTTAAGACCAATTTTTCGATGATTAAGAAAAAATGTTGCTTGTTTTACCTCAAATTTCCGATGTATATAAATGTAAAATATATTATACACACATAAAAGCTATATAAATTTCTGTACTCATATATATAAATATCTATAAAAGTCATGTATAGCAGCTTCGGAGCCGGCATCGCGGCTCGTTCGACTGTTGTTTCTTTTTTTTTTTCGTTTTTCACCTCACCACGACCGTCCTGACGTGACTCAGCGGCTATTTCTCATTACGAAGCCAATATTTTTGTAAAATTGGATTTTCGTGTGAGAAAGTCCCGCTCTGGGTAGTGAGAAAGAGAAAAAGAGTGAAAAAAATGCATGATTAAGTGAAAATTGCAAAAATTACTTCACAAACTTCCCAATGTATCATTTCTTGCGCGTAAAAATCTCTTCTAACATTCATTCGTTAATTTCACGTTGCTTCCTTTTTCATTTATAATAAATTGATTATTCAAAGGATTTTAATAACAAACGAATGAAATTAAGTAAATTTTTCTCAATTATATCATCACGATTTTGATCTGCAAATTTACGAGTTTTTCATTTGCAGGTTTCGGGTTTTTATTTGCTTTACCAATGTGAGGATTTTTTTTGAACCAATTTTCCATGTGAATACACAGTCGTCGTGAGATTTAATAGAAGAGAAGAGAGTGACGCGTGTGGTCCCCTATCCATCATCGCTGGGATGCTCTTTCGCTCGCCCAAGCGTCTCGGACGACTCGCGCTCTTTGCCGTGAAGTATGGCGAAGCTGGGAAACGATCCCTTAAATTGGTCTCTTGCAACGCGGTAGGTCATAATACACTCTCATCTTCATCCCTCCCCACCAACTCGTATCACTCCTTGTATGCACTTTTAAACATATATTTATTTCACTTTGTGAAAATGCGCAACAAGAATGTATAGGGCGAATCATTGTCATAGCTTTCATCGTTCGCAATTCTGGATTTGTCATATAACCCAAAGATTAGCAAGAAAACGTGTTCCAAAATGGCGAAAAATCTAAAATCCCTTTCGAAAATTTAGGCAAATTTGTTAAATAATTTCGAAATCTTTTTCTGGCATTGAACAGGAAATAAAAAGTCTTTTAAGCTGTTAATCATTAACATTTATTATATTTATATTGCAGTGTGTATTTAGTGAATGCAAAGAGAGAAAAGAGATCGTTTTAATCGAATTTACGAATCTAAAAATATCGAGTCATCGTTCCCGCTCTCTTTACCACATTAGACTCGCTTCTTGTACACGTAAAGTTTATCTCCACGAATACACGAACACATATGTATACGTATACAAAAGTACACGTATATATATGGCTAATAGTTTACGAGTATTTCCAACTAACGAATGATGACTCGAAAACGGACGTTTCGCTCGTTAACGAAAATTCCCCTGGACAATATGACCTCAAACGAGAGCAATGAGAGCCCATGAGAGATGGTCCTCGGAGCTTGGAAAAATTATACAACATTTGTAATGAAGCTAAACGTAAATACCAAATAATATAAATGATAAATAACCATCGACTGTCATCTGTTTTTTAAAATGTTAAATAATCATTAAATCGATAAAAATGCTGAGGAAAAAAAGGAATTGTCTCATTGAAGTTTCGTGTCTACGAACGTCAGAGTTCGATCAATCAAAAGGATCGAAGAAACGACTTGATCGTGATCGAACACGCGTCGAAAAATAACACTATATCGTAGCATCGATATACATATAGACATTAAATCCCTCCCCAATTATATTTCGATCTCAATTTCGATGACGAGAGGATGGGAAAAGAGAATGAGAGAGCGAGAGAGAGTTGAACCCCAAGAGTTTTTTAAATTACACCGAGATACGAAGGCTGCGCCCTCTCTGTTTTGTGGTCCTGGGTCCCCTATGTTGAGCAGAATCGAAGAAGGGAAGGAAAGGGAGAGAAGTCAACTTCGTAATCTCAAATTACAAACGAAGCCGACACCCACCTGTGTCCGGCCGGTCTCACTTTTTCGTTTTTTTTTTCTTCACTCTTTTTGCATTTTTCTCTTTCTCGACTGTTCGCTTTGCAATGAATATAATATGGAAAAAAATGAGTCAAATGTATAGAAACAGAAAGCGACAGTGGTTCAAAATAGATGGAGAGGCAAGGAAAAAAATGGAAAAAGTAAAAAAGATAGAACCGAAATTCCGTTATTCAGTTTACTGGTTTTCAAAATTGGCCACATTTACTGTAGCCAAAGCTACTAATAATTTTTTAACATATGGCAAATAAAAAAAAAATTTCCTGCAGTCTTACGATGCAAACTTCAAAGTCGTCGAAATATGTCGTTCAAATGCCATTCCCTTGGACAGTTTACGATCAACGAGTTATCAAGTGTCAGCGAAAAAAATAATATATTTTAAAAAAAGCGTTATATGATTATATTTACGCGTGATCTAATCAAAAAGCTGTAGATAGCTAGAACGAATTGCAACGCTCGTCGCGTTGTCGTTAACGGCGCCTCGTTCAGGTCTTTATGTGACACTAGAGAGAAGCTTTCGGTCAGTGATAAAAATAGTGACAAGTAAAATCATATCTTGACGCTCATACGTATTTTAATATATAAATCTAAACTGCTGTTCAAACGTTTCGAAACAGTCTGATTTTTTTTCATGTTGTGTATATAAAAATGTTGATTTTTAACATTTACGAGCCGCTTGTTTTGATCCAAAATCTTCAAAAAATGTCTTTTTACATACTTATTCAACGTTACTACAATAATCGGTTAAAAAATCATATTTTTTTTGAAAAATTGTCTGTAGAGCTGATAAAAAACGAAGAAAATTGTGTTTTTTTGCGTCCCCCCTCCTTTTCTCTCGCCAGGATTCTGAAGAATCAAAAATGTCACAATTTGAAATCGCCATATAGCAGCAAAAAGTTATCGTAAACAAGAAATTAATGGGGAAGAGGATTTCCTGAATATCTTGGTATACACTGAAAACCGAATTTTGTTGAAATATTGAAATATTTTGTTGGACGTATTCAACAAAATTATTTCGTCCAGGCAACAAAATTTTTGTCGTTTCAACAAAGTTTCGTTTCAGTGTAACGAAATTTTGTTGTAACATTCAAAATTTTATTGCCTGGACGAAATAATTTTATTAAATACGTCCAACAAAATATTTCAATATTTCAACAAAATTTGGTTTTCAGTGTAGAATCAAGAAAAAGCAGTAAATTTATCGCGATAATTCAGTTGGTTCTCGACGAGCAATGCCCTCGAATATCGACGAAAAACCGCAAAAGATGCAAAGTTCTATGAAAAAATTAGGGAAAATCGTTGAGAAACTTTTGATATTCGCAAAAAAATTGAAAAATGAAGGTACAGAAGAAGCGAATATCATTTGAAAGGGAATTTGAATGCAAACCAATAAGAACGCTTATTTTTTTAACTCCGGATTTTCTTAGAAACTACTAAACGACCACCTTTTTATATGGTCGGTTGAGAGATAAAATTTTTCAGCAGTCCCAATAGCTCAGTTTTGAAAGAACTGGTGGCTTTTTGAAAGTCGAAAAAAGGCAAATAAAAAACCATAGAGAAGTGTAACCATTTGAAAAAAAACCATTTATCTAATAACGGTGGTTCCAAATTTATGAGCAACAGTGTATATCGAACAAGAGGAAAAGAGAAAAGCATAGAGCAAAAAATTGCACACATTCTTGAGTACGTAACGGAAGGAAGCGCCCCCAAATGACGTGAAAGAGTACCAACAAACACATAAGCAGAGAGACAGCGAGAGGAAATGTGCACAAGGGAACGAATGAGCCCGGGGCGTACAAAATCAGTAATCTCCTCGTCTTCTGGAAATTTCAACCTGTTCTGAAGCTTCTTATACATATATAACACAGAATATAGTCGGATACAAACTAGACATATTTGTATATATACTCAAATACATATACGAATATTTCCGCTACCTGTTTTATGTCCCGCTGTTACCCGTGAAACACTCCGTTGGTGGTGAACGCGCATTGACCGCAGAATCTTGCATATCAGGTGCTAATTATTAAAAGGGCGTAACAACAAACTCTCAGTCGCACAAGTATATTAGTCGTTCTTCTCTTTCGCAGCCCTCAATGCGACGTACATACTTGTATTTTGACATGTGCACATAAACGGTGCCATTTTGTTCCCTTTTTTACAATCTGCTCTTATAAGCCGCCATTTTAAATTCTTGCAAACCACAAAAAAAGGTTAGGTTAAATCTCGTTCCGACTCCCGTCAGGAAACACCGTCATAAGAACTCCAGTCGCATTGGTATGTAGGAAACAGTTGGCCCGTACCGGAAGTCATGAAAGAGCGTCAGCAGGAAAAGCCATGCACGCGAGAAAAGAAAGCGATGACTTTGGATTTACGCGGGATGAGGGTTGAACGCTCCAACGTCGTTTATTCATCAAACGGTGCATTCAACGCATGACTGTCTCTTTTTGTTTCTTTTTTCCTTTTGTTTTTTAATCCCGACAAATTCCAGTGCTTAAAATATCAAGGTCGTTTAGCATCAACTATAAAAATGCGCCGAAAATTGAAGAACGAAGATAAAGACGTGAACTAGCCGCCATTTTAAATGAGATCAATCAGAAGTATGATTTCATTGCAATTATCGTTTCATTAACGTTAATAAATTATATTAAGCTCACGATTAATTACGAAATCATTCTTATACTTGTAAATATTATTGATTTTTTTTTTAACAAAAATTTACATGAGTGTGGTGGTCTCGAATAAACTCATTGTCCAAAAGCCACATACAATTTGTTTTTTGTTCTGCTGAGCATTCTTCTATACCTACGGAATACACTCAACCCATATCAAACGCGCGCACACACGCACACACACACACACACACAAACACACACAAGGACTATATTCTATAGTTATCTTCCTCGGGGTCCACCGAGGCATGAATGAAACTCTCTTCTCGCGGTTGTACGTCATTAATTAAAATCTCTCTCACTCTCCTGTCTTCGAAAAATCTCATTTTCTCTCGTTCGCCTCTCCCACGTGTGTGTGAGTATATATGTGTGTGAGTATATACTGTTCTCCGGTGCGTGAATACCTGGCCAAGATTTCGTGAGGTGCCAGCCCGTCTCCTTCGTCTTTCGTGACAAAATACCATCTGGATCTCTATTTCATCGCTCGGCATGCAACCCGATCATTATTAATTGTTAATTATACTAAATATTGTAAAAAAACGAGGCTCTTCATTTTTTTAACTTGTTCCTCTTCACCCGTGAACGCCCACGTGGCTGTGAGATCGTCGATGATGAAATATTGATAGCAATTTCTTCTGCAAAACGAACGTTCATTTTGAGCTGATTTTCTATCAGCCATTTTACGGTTTCCGATATCAGGTCTTTTGTACGCATTTTATCCACTTTTTTTCCAATAATTAGACAAAAATGTTACCACAAAATACCAAAGTATTCTCCCACGTATAAAAAGGAGCTTCCAGCTTTTTACCCTTATTATGTTCATCCTCTGAAGAATGCAGCCATTTTGTTCGTGTTTTTGCAGACATCAAGTATCGCCTTCCCGATTGTTTATTTTTGTGGATAGTGCGACCGCGAGACGAAGGGACAATCGGTCGATGAGTGAAAAAATTAAAAAAGGAAAAAGAATACACACAGGAAGGGGCCAATCTGACGGACGAAAAGTTTGGTGGGTAAGATCAGGAGGAGGAGAAGAACGAGGAGGAGAATCGATACGATGATTGTCTTCTCGCTCTCAACGAGAAACGCTACGAGGTCTGATCGCAGGGCCTTTTGCGGGTATGTATATCCGTGTCGGCTTGATCAAGCGACCTCTCGATGACTTGACAAGTTTGTCCAGGATGGATAGACAGAGTGAAAGAGAGAGAGAGAGAGAGAGAGAGAGAGAGAGAGAGAGAGAGAGAGAAGCAGACAAACGTAAGATGAACGAGAGTTTCTTGGTGATGAGTCCAAAACAAAATGGCCGCATTTTAGCGTCTCTCTTTCGGCTTCTTTTACTCCTGTTTAAAATCCTCTCGGCAGCGTCGTCACCGTGCACCAGCAAATTAGGCAAAAACAAAACGTCTCTCACGGTTTTCCCTGCGAATGAAAAAAAAAAAAAACAAGAAAATAATACAAAACCAAGACAGAAATGGTATGGGAATGGGCGGCGGGGGGGGGGGGGGGATGTTAGAGAAAGAATAGATTGGACGTGATGATGTTATGTTAGGCAGCATGTGGGCAACGAGAGATCACAAGAGGTGTTACCCCCATGGTAATGGGACTGCTATGAGTAGACTCCTGCTGGTGCTGGTACTGCTGGTGAACCAAAGAAAAAGAGAGAAAGAGACCGAGAGAAAGAGAGTAATTAACTGTCAGTATTACAAACAGCAGAGCGGCGGCGGTCCTTCTGTTTGTACGGTGGCAGCGCTATCGTTTTGAACTTTTTTTTTATCCTTCATTCTTTTCGATCTGTCTCGATCAACTTTTTTTCCTCTCTCTCTCCCTCTCTCCCGCGCGTTACTTTATTAATTTTACGAGAGGTATGGTGCAACATTGAAAATTCAAGGTGGTCACCTGCTCGTACCATGGAATACGAACTATTAATAGTAATAATGATCATACTATTAAATCTAAAAAAAATGTTGTCCTTACAAAAAACCAGCAAGATTCTTTTCCCATTGATTATTATCACTAATATTATTATATTTATTATTATTATTATTGTCATTGTTATCATCATAATCATCATCATCATCATCGTCATCATCTGCTGCTATTATTGTAACTTTATTTTTTCTTTTTTTTTTGCTACGGAAAGATGGGAAGTTTAATTAAACGCGATTTTAATTGATCCAAGATCGTTATCCGCGTGAGGGCACACTCTCCTTCGCGCGCGATTTATATGCTACAGTAAAATCCAATATATATATATGTATATATTGGAATGCTATGTTGGATACTTATATAGCGGTTTGTCTGCACGGTGCAATAAGAAATTCAGTAGCAGCATCATCATCGTTCAAGATGCACATGCCAACGATCGAGAATCTCGATTCTCGATCGGCTCCCGTAGATTATACTCGTCGACGTCCTCCGCGTCCTCGTCCTTGTCATGTATGGCAAAAAAGTGTGCGGACCATTCTCGCATCGTCATCCTTATCGCTCTCTCTCTCTCTCTCTCTCTCTCTCTCTCTCTCTCTCTCTCTCTCTCTCTCTCTCTCTCTTTCGTCCTGACGAGAGTTCCATATCAACAATAAAAATCACGTATTTATCTTTCAATATTGATAGTCTGATTGAAAAAGATTTTTTTTTGTTCAGGAAAGTAGTTCTTGGGGTTTTTTAATGACGATTTTTTGGAGATTTTAAAGTTTATGCTAGTGAACAAATGATCCAATAATGAAATCTATTTAGTGATGTTTAATTGTAATATTTTCTTCATTTATTGAAACGAAGAATCTTTCTTTTTTAATTGTGCGATATAAACGAGATTTTTTCAAAGTACAAGTTCGGTAATTTCATCGAACTTTATTATAATCGTTCTGATGGACTTTCTGTGCATACCTCGATGAAATTCTCGTATCTCGAAGGCGGCCATTGTTGCGAGGTAGGAAAAACTTCAACGCGGAGATGAACGAGGATGTATAGATGAGAGAAGCTGGAGAAGTGAAGAAAAACGAATGAAAAACAAGAGAAAAAAAAGGATACGAGATAGGAGAGAGAGAGGGAGAGTAAAATAAAGAAGAGAGGTCTCGTTTGAGGTTAGCCGCCGGCTCATTCACGTCTCGAAATGAGATCGCGAGCGAGAAAGAGAGAAATAATACTGTCTTTCTTTCTCTTCCGTTTCTTTCATCTACCGCACACACCCCGGGTCACTTCTCTTTCCTCTTTTTCTTCTTCTTCCTCTTTTTTTGGCACCCCCACCTCTGCACCATTTTTTTTCTTGAACTGCATCGGCAACTGCAACGATTGCATCTTAGAAACTCTAAAATATCCAATTCAACCGTCATTAATTTTCGATAAATATTTTATACCATTTTTCCTGCAATTATTTACCCCTATTTTTTCCCACTAATAAATCCCTAATTTTTATTTTGAATAATTAAAAACAATAAAATTTAAAAAAAGTCTAAGGAAAATTTGAGAGATTTTTATCTTTGTTTTATTGTACAAAATTTTTTATTTTATTCCTAATTTCCGTACATAAATTTTCTTTTTTATCCCCAAAGTTTAATATTGAAATGTTGTATCAAAGTTACTCGTGCGAAATAACATACGCATATTTAATGCGTTCGGTAGCGCGTAATGGCGTCATTTCCACGTCAGGAGCTTCCGGTGCAAATTAATTTATCAAACAGTGTGCGCAGGAGGCGCGCGCAGCCGGCAACCTTTCCCTTCTTTTATTTGATATTAAATTCATATATATGTGTATACAAATGGAACTGGAATACCCTAGAAAATACACCGCCTTCAGCACAACCTGAAGACCCACAAAATTACATCGACCATTTCTCTTGTTCCTCTTTTTTATTCTCCCGTCTTATTTCGTGCAAATTAGGAGACGATTGGTCCCAGCGGGACATCTCTCGCGTCGGTGGAATAAGTCTTGATGCTCTCAGCCTCAAATTCGACTTTGGAAACAGCAGAAAAAAAATCTTATAAACATGTTTGTACAATAGCTGTTTCAAGTATATTCTTACCATTTGAACAATGAAAAAAAAGATTAACACCCAACTAAATTGATTGAATAGTTGAATCGTATCAAGTATTCAAAAAAATTGAAGATATGCTTCCAATATAAATTATGAAATAAAAATGATAAATTAATCATTTCTAAATGGAATATAAAAATTATAATACGACAAATAGTTTTGATTTAGTAGTCGCAATAAAAAAAAATCATCTGTAATAAACAATGCAACTAATAATCGACTGGTATTATACTTAGAAAATGATATCATTAGGCGCAATTATAATTAATTATTTGGAGCAGGGTGTAAACGTGCAAATCCGTGGTAAAGCACGTTCGTTTCGCTTATCTGTCCGTGACTTCCCACACACACATTCACGCCCTTTCTAATTGCTCTTTTCGCTTTCTCTTTCTTTCTTCCTCCCTCTCACTTCCTCTATCTTTCTGTTTGCTCATCTTCCATGTCAGATTGAATGTGCAAGACGGTACAATACAGAAAACACGAAAGATTAAATCTCTGAGCTCAAGGGTGTCATGGTACACCTTGTCATCTCGCGTCAAAATATAACTTTGACTCGCGTCGTAATCCCGAGGCACGATTAAGTGGATTAAGAGGAGGGCGGGCTGTTGACCTACGAAACATGGTGAATGTCCAGGATTATCTTGATCCTCGAAACTTGGCATACTTTTAAGAGCTCATTAAATCGGCCAGATTTTTTCATCTTATTTGCTCAATTCAACGGGCATTTCTGGCAATTGTGGAAAAATTCAACTTTCGATGAGCAACTCGATTCACAAACCAAGTCCGTGACACGCCATTTTGGTTGCAATGATTTCTTCAGTTTAATTTCCATCAGAACCGAAATTTTATAGATATATCACTTAATTTTGAAATAAATATTTAATTGAAGTTTTATATAAATATTTAATGAAAGGTTTGTGCAAACTCGACAGTATTTTTGGAAAAAAATGATAATAAAGAAAAACCGTTATAAGCCTAAACCCTCGCGAGGACAAAATAGCCGAAAAACATGGAAGGTCTCGCACAGATGGATTATCCGTAAGTTTTGCCAATTCCGCGCGATCTCGAGTACCAACAGTACGCCTAATCCGGAAAAGTTAATCCTACGGCAAAGCCAGACTTTCGACGACTTCGAAATACCGGATAGAAAAAAAGGGAAGATACCAAATTTTTGGCGTGTGCTAACCGATCACCGATAATCCCCTTGTTATGGGTTGCCTATTCGATGCCTTTCGGTTGACAATGCACAGTGGGAACTTTTATTTTTATTTTCCTCACGTATACTCGGTACATTATATACACCAACATACAGGGTGTCCGAAATTTACAAGTCTGAATCTCGAAGCCTTTTTTTAAAATCGAGTTTTCATCAAAAATAAGAACAATTAAGAAATTACGATTTTCAAAAAATCTTTCTTAGGAAGCCAAGGAGATTTCCAAATAAAAAATCCATATTCAAGAAATGAATCAGACAGAAATAAAAAGGGTAACGTTCCTTAAAACATGAAATTATTATAAAAAAAGTAAGGAAATGAAATCGAGGTTTGAAGCATTTTATAAACGAGGCAATAATTTATAAAGCAGTTCGCAAAATTAGTATTTGTTTTTGAAAATAATTGTTTTAGTTTGATTCAGGACACCCTATACGTTTACGAAAATCTGCATATTTATTCATAGCGAGTATACCAGCAGTACAAGCGTTAAGAAATGGTATTGAGGTACAATAATGAGTAACAATGAGTAAAAGTGCATTCGGCAAGTACGACTATTTCGTTGCGGTTAATAGCTGATGGTGAAAACGTTCCTCTAACATTGACTAATTGTCGAGAGAGAAAGAGAGAGATTCTATCGAAATTGACACAGTACAGTGTGTTTGGTTGCATATACTCAAGTTTTCATGGGTGGAGACGATAGGCGGTGAAGTCTGTTATAAATTTGTCAAAATTTGCCAACTTGAGTATCTACAATGAACAATGAAGAAAGCGACACGCCCAAGCCGCAGACACAACAGCAAAAGAATCTTTTGTAATATTCTCCTTAATTCCTCTCACCGATTTACGCCCATGGAAAAATCTCCAATCGTTATTTTCACCCTTACGAATGACTCTTCTTCTTATTCCTTTTTTCTTCACTTTCTTCCTGCCAAAAATCATCCTTGTCATTCTCGGGGACCGACAAATTCGAAGCTTTTTTGACACTTAATATTTTTTATAAATATATACTATTTTAATTGAATATATAAAAAATGTCTTCATTAACATGACAATTATTTCAATTTACAACCTTGAATACGTTTAAAAATATTTATAAAACAAGAAATTTTGGTATTTTGTAAATTCCTTTTTACATTAATGCCAGGACGCAAAAAATATCAAATAAATTAGTTTTTGTGTTTAAATAAAAAGATGGAAATTGATGCTCTTGTCATAAATACATAACGCCTTTTGGGTCTCGTAAATAATGTCGAAAATGAGAATGGCGCTATAAACGCATCGCGTTGCGCCATAAAATCATTTATAAGCTAAATGTCCTTATGGCTTTATATATATATAAAAGTATACAAACCTTGCTTGTATATATGTCTATAGTTGGCTGCATATAGACGAGGAAATATTTGGTAATTTGGAGTATTTAGGGACCCCATCCATAAGGGAGGTCAGTTAATGCAAAACAGACGTTACTTCGAAGTACACGCGAACACCTAAAAGACCTCGAAATTATGACTCGGTATTATTACGAATTACAAGACTCGAAAAAATATTTTTACAACCCCTTTTTCACACTACACATTTTCCCTTTCGCAATTCTCGTTCCTAACAGACAATGAAAATTACGCACACCACTTCCTTCAACTCTCGTCCGCTTTTGCATTATTCAAGGTGTTGACATTTTTCGCTGATACCTTTTTGCAGGTATTTACTTTTGAGAAAATGATACCTTCAAAGGTACAACGAGACATTTCAACCCGTTGCCTTTGTTATTTATGATTTACGCGTAACTGGATTACGCCTCCTGGGTATTTGGATCAATGCGCAGAGCTTCTATTTTTATCCTATTCTTGATTTATTGTCGAGTTGAAAATTTTCGATAGAAATTTCTCCATAAAAAAATTATTTTTTAGATACTTGAAATATTTGTCTGAAAAAAGGGATTCAAGTTTTAATTATTCACGTAATTGGTATACGATTAAAAAAAAAATAGAAAATGAAAAATTGACTCTGTTGGTTAATTTTCATAAATAAAATATTTTAAAATAAGGCTAAATTTGAATCACCCACGCCTTTCTCGCGTAATCAATTCTGGGCGTGATCAAGGGCGGTCTCTGAATCCCCACTTCTGTATATTCAAGCCACACCCTCGTGTCTTGAGAGTCTTATTATGTGAAATTAACTTAAAAAACGATTAATGAAAAAAAAATCAATCATATTAAAATTGCTGTTGAGAATGACAAATGAGAAGAAAACGAATAATATTATGAAAAAATTTGAAAACTTCGGAGTCAAAAAATGTTTTTCTATGTTTCATTGTGTACTTGATTTTATATCATAGTTTCATTTGAAAGCAAACTGTAGATCAAACCTTCAAACTGGTGAGGGTATAAAATTCCGATCGTTTCACATCAACTCGTAAATCGAAAGATTTTTCGTGCGTCTCGAAACTTATTGATCCAAGTTTCACATTATTGTTGTACATGCTAAAATTGGTGTAATTTACATGTGCCACTAATCGTATCAGTAAATCAAAGCTAACTCACAATATTGAGTCGAGTGTGTCAAAACTGAAGAACTGGAGTGACAACCTCACATAACAATCAACAGTACACTTTTTCTTCCACAAATGAGAGACTTTGTACATTCATTTTTGTAGAACAAATTCACCGATCTCAATTTCCTCAAATTTCTAATAAAATCAACAAATTTCTTTTGTTTCTCTTAAAGTTCTTATAAAACAAACCTGATCATTAAACGTATTAAAAATAATTCTACGAGTACAATAAAATACTGAAAAAACAATCCTAAATCGTCCATGGTTTTGGAAATCCAGATTTTTTTTCTTAATCTACGCGCAATGCAGATGCAAGGGAAAGGTTGAAAAGTTCACAAAATCGAAAGCACATGCGAGCAAAAAGTTCTGTTACAAAACCACGCGCGACTCGCGCGCGTGGTTTGGAAAAAAAAATTTTGAAAAATTTGTTAACAATGGTGAACGCACTTATGGGACAGTGGGATGATTTATTGCGCATAATTTTACCGATTCTTGCGTAGTTTCACATACATAGAAAATTTTCTCAACATATATATATATATATATATATATATATATATATATTCACATGGAAAAATTTAAATGGAAATGTGAGCGAAAAATTTTACGATCGACGAATGACTTTATGGAAGTTTATGGTGGCCGGCGTGTGGCCGTCGTTCGACCATAAGACGCGGCCAATGTGTATACGTATATATCAATTTTTCACTTTTCTTATTTCTCCCTCTTTCTCTCTACTCTTCTTATTTTTCTCCTCATTTTTGGCACAATTTGTACGCGCTGCACTTTCAGTCTTACTTACTCTCAAGACTCTACGAAATTTTCGAAGGACACCACGAGACGTAAAGCGTTTATGATCTTTCGTGAGAGCAGCCTCATTTATGGCCAATTTTATAGCTAAGGCCCGTGAAACGCGCTCCTTTCTCTCAAACACGAACGCACGCACTTTTCATTTCCTACACTTTGTACATTTTTCTTACGCATTTTTTTTTGTGAGACTTTTCACTTGTACATTAGGGCCGTGCATTTATTCTGCTCAGATATCCGTTCTTTCGCAGGAATTAATTAAAAGAAAGAACTTTCGATCAGGACACCTTTGGTTAGTGATTTTAGAATTCAAATTTTTTTTTCCAGTTGCGTTTGGAAACAGTTTATAGATTAAATTTCCGTCCACCATTTGTGCTTCAAAATACATTTGACAAATAATTAAATAATTGAAAATAATTATCGTTAGTTTCTGACCAGAATATTTCAAGCTCAATTTTGATATCAACAGATTTTTCATTCGTAGTTCTTAATTTACACGATTTATTTTTACACACGCAGAAAATGGAGTTAGAAGTAAATGAAGAAGGGGTTAAAATTGAAGGAAAACAGAGAAAAATAATGAATATAGAATTGAAGCAAAGACGGGAAACAGGTCAATGAGAAAAAGAGAAGGGCGGAGGGTCGTGTAACCGTTTTAACATTGAAAATTGAATGGCATGGTAACCCACATTGGTATATAGAGGAGAAATTTTTAGTGCCCTTTCCACCGAAGTTTAGCGAACTCTTGGCACGAATTCAGGGTGTTTTCGGAAGGTTGCCCTTGAACGAGAATATTCCAGTGGGTCACAGGGCCAATAACCACACACCGGGGGGGTTGTTGAAAAATAGTCTCGAAACCCGCAGAGTAGTCTCATAAATTTTATTAGAAAGTATCGTATAAAATTTGGTTTTCCTCCTTGAATTTTCTGCACACCGCCTGAGTAAAGGTTCCCCTCGCGAGAACGAAAATTAACTTGTCCAACTGACCTATTACGGTAGCTTTCCTGACCGTTTGAGGTCTGCGGGAGCCCAAAAGTTATTTCTTCCAATTTTATTGCATATTCTCGAAATTTATAGTCAGGCTGTAAAAAACATTGGCAAATTCTGATTAACGTAGATAAAGTTTCTTTAGAGAGAGCTTCACAATAATCTGGCAAGTTTCTATGCCTTAGAAAAAAACTTTATCTTTAGAATTAGTAGCGCAACCTGCAAAAATATTGTTGAAGTAATTCCTGGCAAAAATGGAATTTAAAACAATCAGATAAATAAAAAATGGCACAAGAAAGGCTAAAAAACTATCCCAGAATTCTTTGCATTGTTACAAAACAAAAAGTTTGTCGAAAGATGTTGAAATCTGAGAAAAATGCAATAAAGGAAAGATTCGGCAGCCACAAAACCGTTGCGAAAAGTATCCAAGAAAATGGATCTGTGGGACCAGAGCCCTAAAATCGAAAGTCCTGCATGAAAAAAACAGTCAGAAGGCAAAATTTGTTGATGAGTGAGAAGATGAAAACGTTGGTTGGAGGGAAAGAGCAGAGGGACAGAAAATTCGGTAGCGTTCTTTTACCTACACCAGGTCGATTTGACCTTTGTGCGTGCCTGGGGTTGACACACTTTTGAAAAATTTAGGGCCACTGGGTCTTTGGGCTACCGGAGATTTCACCTCGCTTCCGTACATTAGAATATGGCACCCGAATTCTCTTCTCTCATCTTTTCCTTGTTTCTGTCTCTCTCTTACGTTCATCAAGAGTAAAGAATATGAAGGGAAGATTTACAGAGCGTAGAGAGTGGCTACTGTATATTGGAAAAGATGAGGATGTCTCCTGGAAGTTTTGGTGGAGTTTCTTGCCGGCGAAGCTACAGGATGAAGAAGTTAAAAGAGGTCAAGCTCCGGAGGGCTACCGTGTGTACTTTTGTCTATTTTTCTGAATAATCGAGTCAACCTGAAAGAGCAAAGATTTACAAGCATTGGTTGAAGAAAGACAAAAGTCGAAATCTTCCAATATAGCGGACTCGGAAGAACGAATGTGAGAAAGAGTGAGAAAGAAAGAGGAAAAAAGTGGAAAAGAAAGGTCATCGAGAGTACATGGACCCATCGTGGATCGAGAGGAAAACGCTGCTGGAAGTCTTCTTGGCTCTCACTTTTCGTCGAAATCGAGAGAACCAAGATGGCGTTTTCTCCAGCGACGCGTTACTTCTGGCTGTCATCGCTCGCTACATGACGCCATCCAAGATTCTCTTTTCTCTGCACTCATCTCGAATCACCCGCTGCTTAAACGAGCCAAATTTTTCATCCATCTTATATATGAATCTGTGGGGGACAAATGAGACAAGGGAACTGTTTTCAAAATGTTTGGAAAGATTTGACAGTAGTCGCGTGGCCTCGTGCCCCACTGCTCTCTCTTCCTCTTCTCTCCCTCCTTTTTTCACTTCGTACGAATTTTCCCTTGTCGCGTGCATTTCATTATTGGCACACGCGACCCCAAAAACTTTCCCCACTTTCACAAATCCGAAATTCCATCCTTATGGGATTAGGAAAACAAGTGTTGCCGTCTTTTTTCCAAGGTCGCTTAAAACTGACACTTTTCTTAATAAAGCAAAATCAAATTAACGTTTTTAACCTTATTCTATGATATTTCTAATTTATCAAAAATATAAAATGAATCGAGACTCTTTCTAGGAATAATATTTCGAACTCTCTAATAAAATATATTATTGAAAATATAACTAAATATTACAAAAATTATTCCAAAATGTCTTTTCATAAGTTCCCATTTTCGAACCCCCTTTTAACTAAATTAAGTGAAACCTTCCCACGCAAGGACACCATAAGTATATTTATTAAAAGGCACATCTAATACACCATTGTAAAATGGATGCGTGTGTCAGTTGGAGCGTGAAATCCTTCGTCGATCATCCAAATTATCCCTGGCATATGGCAAAGAGATCAACACCTATTTGACTCTTTATGTTGCGTTCTCCCTCGACAATCTCATAGTATGTGTTGAAATTCACTTCTGGTATTCTTTTCATATTTCTATGTTCCCTGTCGATCTAATGTCGAATTAATTAGCTCGCAAGAAACTCCTTACAAAAAAATGTTTCGTCGTAAAATATCGTTAATCAGAATATCCAGGATACTGTCATTTTAAATCAATTATTATAATAAAAATCAAATTAATCGAATAAATCATTAATAAAAAGTACATAAATTATTATCTATTATTCTTATTCTTTTTTTCCAATTAATCGTTGATTTTACTACATAACATGATAATTATTCCTACATTATTAAACGAGGAAAATATAATTTTGTTTCGATCCCTGACTTACACAGATTTATGCATAATTAATGTTATGTAGCACTTCCTGAAAGTGCATTGATCCCTTGGTAAAACGAGCCCCCACCGTAACACGATGAAAGGTTCAAGAGTTCACGTTCCCTACAAGTGCGAATTATACATTCGGTTCAGTATCGCAAATGCACACGGTGAAATCCACAACCGCATTGCGAATCCAATAATCTCGATCCCGTATACACGATAGCCTTTTTGTACGATCATTATCCATGCTCAATTTTCTCAGTCACAATTATTATCGCGATTTGTTTTTCGTTTGTTTTACATTTTGACTTTACGTATTATCTCGTGAATTAAAAAAAAAATGTATAAGGTAAAATCAATTCATTTAGTGGCGAAAAAAACGCGAGGGTCCCAATTCGCTTTGTTTGCATTATTAATAAAAAATCGAATTTAGATCCTTTTTGATTGGTGTTTCGTTATGACGTCAATTTTTGCATGAACGCTATTCTTTTTTTTATCCAACTTTTGCATGAGACATTACAAAAATATAACCTAAATCTGTGAAAAGTATATTGCGAGTTATTCGGAGGTTTTAATTGTTCACCAAAATGGCGGATCCGGAAAAATCAAAGACCGAGATCGACGACAGTTTTGAGCACGAAAGAATCGGACCACAAAATTTAATGACTGTAAACGGTAACGGAGAATTTACACAGGATTTTGAGGTGGTAGAGGAAATTCATCGATTTCGAATTCTCGTAAGCAACAGCACGAGAGGCCCGAAACTACCCAGCGAAAAATCGTTACGAACGAAGCCACGTGTTTTGTTGTTCAAGGATTTTCAAGCTGGCAACACTTATCGTCGTCGTTTATCAATTTTAAATCAAAGCATATATACTATTTGCTTGCGTTATCATAGTATCGAGTATGACGATGACATTTCCAAAATTCTTGACACCGAATTGAGAATCGAGACTCTCGACGTTGCACGAATAAAGCCTGGATTACAGATTTTCGTTCAAATCGAATTTTCACCCAGACAATCTACCTCACGTGGCAAAGAGAACAATGCCAGTCTCGTTTTCACTACCTGGTCACTCGAGGACGTGAAAAAAGGCTTGAAAGTCGAGTGCCGAGAATTTCGCGTTCCGGTGCGTTGCCTGCCTGGTGATGAAACAGAAAATCATCTCGATGAAACGAAAAAATAATAAAACTTAACAACAAATTTTGAAACATATTTTTTTGTATTTCACGTAATAAGACTTATTCGAAATGTGCTAAATTTCATTATTTTAATAATGTTTAGTCATTTTTTAATATTTTTTAATTGAGTAATCAACTGATTTCTTTTTTAATTACAAATTCATTCGAAACTTGATTACTGCAACGCCATCTGCGATCGAAAACTGATCAACGGTCGGTCAAAACCATCCTCGTGTTATCGACAGTCGATAAAAAACTTTTTTACTGACTGTCAGATAAATAGAAAAATATTTAAACTCGTTACATTTTTTTTACATTTATTTAATTTTCGTATTTCTGGCAGATGTCACTCAAAGTCTTGTTCATTTTGGTTTTTAAATATGAATCACAACTTTGGGACGAAATTTCATATTTGAAATTTGGAATTGAGATGGACTGGAAGTTTTTCGCAGCGATTTAGAATTTGATAAATGAATTGAAAAATAGAAAGACGTACATTCTCGACCTATGTTTCAGTTCACATCAACGTGCATTTTTCAAATATTAATTTTTATTTATTATTTATGAAAGTAGACAAATTATTGATAAAATTTATATTTTTGAGGAACTTTTCCATTTGATTCCGTTGAAGAATCAAGCTCGGAAATATGATGAGTTATCGAGGCCAAACTTGGACAGAAGAATGGCACTCCGTGAAAATCGATAAATGGGTGAAGATTTTATGACTGTTTGAAATTTTCGTAAAATGTTTTTGACACAGCGAGAAAAACTTTTGCCCACAAATTCAAAGTGTAACGATAAATAAACGAATAATATATGGAAACTCATAAATTATTGTAGTTTTTCAAAATAAAATAGTTTTGTCAACAGATTTTCGTACATTTTTGTGTTTTATTGATAACCATAAAATACATCGACTTTTTTTTTGTAAAAATATAACTGTCACAAAATAAATAATGCCGGTAATATTTTATTAGAAATAAGGATCCGATGACCTGTGAGTAAAGCGATATTGACGCTTTGGGCGGTAATGAATATTTACTCCATTAAACATTATACTTTTTTCATCCTTTTTCGCGACGTGTTGCAATGACGGGCAGCTATTTTCTTTGAACTTTATTGTAATAGGAAAAGTGTTATATACTGCACAATTTCTCCGAGCTTTTCCATTAAGTAGAAGGAAGCAAAAAGAAGGAACGATTGTTGGGCGGATAAATTTAATAGATTAAAAAACTTTTTCAATCCATCAAATCGAATTTTTATACATATGGGCAAGGATGCACGTCGTAGTTCGATGCGATAAGAAGCGAATGGGCATTTTTTTGTATTAACTAAAATCAACCAGCTCCATCTACTTATATTTAATATTAAGGACTGATCCCTTAGGGTAGGAACAAAAAGGGACAGGTGCGCTTTATTATTTCTCTCTCATAGTTTCCAATTTTTGTTTGAGCAATTAAAAAAAATTTTAATTACATTAAAATCAAAGAGCGCTAACTATTCGGTTGACCAGTCATTTTTTAGCCTCACGCTTCCAGTTAGAATGCAATTTCGAGGCTAAAAAATGATCAGCCAAACTAATTTCAAAGTTATTGAAGTTTTCTAATAACTCAAAAGTTATTAATAAAAGGTTTAAAAAAAAATGTTCAATGTATAATTCGAGATGTTTAGTCGTCATTTCCTTTTTCTTTATTTCCACCATCGGAATTATAGATATCGATTTTTGTTTCATAAATTGAAGCTCACAAATAAACTCTTATTAAAAGTAAATTAAGCGTAAATTGAATCTAAATACAATCAAACATTGTAGCTTTTTTCAGAGAATTCCGATAGCGAATATTTTATTTAATTCCCCGATTAAATCAACCCTGGAGGCGATAAAATTCCAAATACACAAAGTTCGGGTAGTGAACCAGCCTCCAGGGAAAATGAATAATAAATTTATCCCCAACAGCTTTCATTAGCGACGAGTATATATAACAAAGTTTACCCCTGTACTTGACTCGATATTTGCTTCGTGCTGATTCCCATCCACTCGGCCTTAATGCCACACTAATATTCTACAATGCCTCTGATGCTTTCCCTTGTACTACCGTCCGATGGTCCATTATGGAAGAGAAAACATTACAATTTTGATTTACAAAATCTTCGTGAGAAATCAAGTCCAAAAAATGGGTATTTAATTTTTTTAAAATATGATATTTGCGAAATTTCTCATTGTTTGTCCAATAAAGTACCTAAAAAGCTTTTTTCAGAAAGTGTTGAGACTGCTAGAAATTTTGTAGATGTACAGTTTCAACCCTATCATAGTACAGGCTTTAACTGGACAAAGAGACGAGCTTAATATACATTCATATGAATATATTGGTATGCAGCGCATCTTCAACCGCTGGGAACTCAAGGAATTCGGGCTCGTTGTTTCGAGTATGTTGAGGGAGCAAAAGGAGTTTAGGGTAAAGTTGAAAATACCCTACGCAACAGAGAAGACCTTGTTTTATGTGTTACCGCCGCAAAATTAGTTCACAAGCTTTTATCTTACGTCCCTGCTAAATATATACTCATAGCCCGAGATCCCCCTTAGAATGTCAAAATTATACACTTCGAGAGACGATAATGCCTCGTCATCCCAATCCTAAAAGAATTGAAAATCATTCGATCTAAAGCTGTTTCCTCGCCAAATCTTTTCGCTATAAACTTTTGATTCATTCATCTGACATGTCGAGAACATTAATACGTGATTATTTTTATCAAATTTTTAAAGTGTTCGTCTTGGTTCCAGTTTGATATATTCTCTGTACCAAAGATTACAGATTTTTACATGCGTTTCTTATGGCGAGCAAGTGAAAATGTCTCAAGTTTCGTGAAAGCTTCCACATTTTTCGAAAGATTTTTTTTTTTAGCAAATCCTCGATTACCGAAACACATGACCAAGTTTATATAAAAAATAGGATTTTAACTGTTCACTTTCGGGGATATATAGCGATAGAAAGTAAATGTGAGTATCATGAGACGTGCAAATTATAGTACGCATTTTTTTCTATTATTTTCATAAGTTTTGACATTCCCGTAAAATGGAACAACTCATATTATTAGGATACTCTGCAAACAATCCTAGCGGAACCGATAACCATCAGTGACGAAAATTTCGGTCGAAAAATGGAACGAATTGACCGAAAACGGTCGCTTACGGCCAATTAGTAACCGTAAATTCGGTCACTGGCGGTTGTCTGATCCGCTAGGAAAGCTTTCGTACACAGTCCGGAGTAGCCCAGAGAGCTAAGTTTGCAATATGGCCGTAGCGAGGCAACTACGTCAACAGGAAATAAATTTTAAATTAATTTGATAGAATTGGAATTAATAAAAAAAAGACAAATACTAAATTATTAAATGTATTTTTATATGTCGTTGTTATTAAATGTTTTTTACAACTATTTATTTATTTTTTGCACTACTCCACCAATAGATGACATTTATAGCTAGATCAAATTGTTCTCGTTTAGAAGAAAAGCAAATAAATATCTCATAAATACGTTCTTTTTGCTGTATAACTCCGCAACGATATTATAACCTCGTTTCATGTTCAATAGTGACAAAGATGAAGAGTAAAAAAAATAAAGGGTCAGCGACGTTTGTATATCCACCAAAAGGCACTCAAACAAATGACAACTCATTACGGAATCCGTATTCAACGTAATTACAATAGAGGCGTATTAAAAATTAAGGTAAATACTGTACTGCATGCTAGTCAAATGAGTGGTAAAACTTCACAATGTTTTTATACCAAGTTTAATGTACTAATTATACATAGTGAAGGTGAATTTGTAAGATGACATTTTTAATTAATCTAGAAAAATATTAATAACGATACATTTGCGAAACCATTAACTGATGTGGCAAATTTCCATTATGATACATTTTCATTGGGACTTTTCGAAGAATAATCTGTATTTTTTAACCGATTTTAATGCACCACATCTTATTTTGTTCCTCAATCGATTCTCTACGAATTCACCATGTAGATTTTTTTCGAAATTTATTTGATTGTAAATTATAGCAATTTGTTTATAAAAGATTTTTTTTCGTTAAATAAACAATTGGCTTCAATGGTGGAACGATCAAGCTTAGAAGAAATCTACGTGGTGAATTCGTAAAGGATCTCTTGAGGAACAAAATAAGACGTGGTGCATTACAATCGATTAAAAATTACGGATTATTCTTTGACGAATTCCGATGAAAATATGCCCTCATGGAAATTTGCATTTATCAGTTGATGGTTTCGCAAATCTATCGTTTTTAATATTTGTCTACGTTGATAAGACATGCTGTTATATAAATCCACTAACACTACGTTCAATTAGTGCATTAAGCTTCGCATAAAACAATTGTGACAATTTAGCGCTCATTTCACTAGCATGCAGTACAGTATATACCTTAAAAAAAAACGAATGTGAGCCCACCAATATCTCGAAAGAAAAAGTTTCTTATTTTGTTATTAAATATTTGCAATATTTTATTTTTAGTGTTTATTTGACTGAATTCTGAATTATATTTATTTGTTGATTAAAATATGCTCACAGACTCATGTTTATTCGTGGTTGTTCCTAAAAATGTTTATTTTTTCTTATGCATTCGGAATTTATGTGAATTTTTGTGTAAAAATGTTTTTCCAAGAATTGAAAAAAAAAAAATAGAGTATTGAATTCTTTTTTGTATAGAGTACAAAAATTGAAGATTTACTCCCGCGAAAATGAATGGGACAACTTTGAAAAGTTTTGTTTCACAGTTTACGGTTGAGTGGAGCGAAACATCGAAAGTCGCATGAAAAATAGGCTCTTTTTCAACCCCCACGTTGTTTAACACAACCCTCATTTTTCTATACCCACTCAAATATATATATGGGATATTACATTCGGAAAGAGCGGATAACATTTGTAACAGATTCTGCTTTCGATCATCAACTTTTTATGTGATCCATTATCTCATGTATTTTGTCTCGATTCAGAAATTGATTAATTACACTGCAACCTCGATTTATCGAATCTTGATTCATGCAATATTCTCCACTACGCGACGCGTATCGATCGCTCTGCATTTAGTAAGGGATCCGCCCGGTCCAATCCGGCCGTTGGTCTGGTGCGCAGAAACGGAAACACGAAGTGTGCGCAACGTTCTATATTCTCATGTGCAATACGGAGTCGTTCCCGCCGCTGTTCGAACATTCAAGGTTACAGTGTATCTCATCATCACTTCCATGATTCCTCGAAACTTTGATTTGCCAAAGCTGCGTGTTACCTCTATATATATATACAAATAAACTGAAATCAATGAAGGAGTTTCAACTTGTTGTGTATTCGCGATGTACTCCCCCTTACCGCCACTTCTCATCAAGCTCGCGAATGCTTTGAATCTCTCTTTAATCGATTTACCTCGAGACCCGAATATCTGAAGCATAATTAAATGCTCGTGTTTACATTATTGCATTTCAATAGCAATTCATTAGATTCGCACGTCGATAATAACTAGTACATTTCCGAAAATCGAATACCATAACAAATTACATCTATTAATTGTTTTTGAAAAATCTGGAGTTTGATCAAAATATATAAATAACGAAATAACAATTACAACAAATAATAATCATTCGCATGAATCGAAGAAATAGTTTTCAAAAAAGGCTCGATGAAATATCAGTTTTTTTTAGTGGATGAAATACACGTGTGAAAGTAAATTTGACGAGGGGGAAAAAAATATTTCGACACCAGCTGACGTTTCTTTTAATGTCAAAAATTCTCGGGAGATTTGTTCTCATGGCTTTCTTAGTGCATTTGTATTTTTACACTGCGCAAAATTACTGGAAATACGAGAAGAATCGATGGAACAGTTAACCGAGCCAGCCCACGCATCGTTCAATACAATATTTTTATACAAACATATTTATAAGTAGCTTAAGCTATTATTCAATCGCTTGCTTAATTAAACTTCACCGGTCGATTCTTCTCGGACAAATTTCCATTCTTTTTCAAGCTCTCTTTTTGTCGCGCTTATCACTCAGTTATTCTATTTGTAAAAACATCTGGGATCGTATAGCTGAGAGAAATTTTGTAATGAAAAATTATTAGAAAAAACGTGCTCGTTAAAATGAACGTAATCATTGAAAATCGTGAGAGGTTTAAGCTCCTTGAATTATTCTTGAATGCCTCATTCAACTACAACTCGCAAGGAATACTATATCTCGCCCGCATTGAGAAAAATTGGTTTGAATAGTGAAAATCAAATTGGGAGTCCCAACAGGTGCGGAAAGCAATTCTTCAAGCCTAAATTTCCGCCGGGATCGATCCTATTTTTCCCCTTTGCGTCTTTTCTCTATTTATAATGACATTCTTTTTCGCTCGTATTTTTTCGTCAATAATTCACATGGTAGTTCGAATTGAGAACATTTTTTTCATGTTTTCTTCCTTTTATGTTTCGCTTTTTTAGCTTCAACATGGCTGCCGCACGAAGGTATTGTTCAGGTAGATTTTCATTTCTTTTAAATAATATTTTTGATAATCCTCTAGGATTTTTTTGATAAAAAAAAAGCAGTATGTCAAATCTGGTATAAATTCTTCTTAGTCTTTTGTATCCTACTTTCCGGTTTATTAATTTATGTATATGAGGCATTCCACGCCAAATCGGCCACTTTTGAAATTCGGATGTTTTATTGTGTTGATTTTTTTTCTAATAGAGCTCATTAAAAAGAACTCGTTTGATTTTTTTCAAATCTTTATCTTAACACGTTCATCGGAAACGAATTTTTGAAAAATTTTCCGAATTTTTCCTTCAAATATCAATAACTCTCTCAAAAATGCAGTAAACCGAATGGATGAGGGGTCAAAATTTTAGTTTTACAGCGTACTTTCATATGAGAATATGTAGGAATTTATCAAAATATTACATACAACAATTTTTCAAATTCTAAGCGAGAAATATTATTTTCCACAGTGCTAGTCCCCTTCGATTTTGCTCTTGAATTTTTATCAAAAACTATCATTTTTTTAATGACTTTTCAGCCTAGTTTGATAATAGGAAAATCGTTCGTTGTATTTTTTATAATTAAATTGTGGATTTTTTAAAGTATTAATCATGCACATATCCTTGAAAAATCATACAAACCGAATAGATAAGGGGTCAAATTTTTTGTTTTGATAGGTGTTTTCGTTTAAAAAGATGTCAACCATTATTTAAAGATTACATAAGTCAATTTTTTAATTATAAGCGTGAAATGTTTTTTCCCGCAGTGTTAGTCCCTTTTGATTTTGCTGTTAAATTTTTATAGGAAACTATTATTTATTTAATGCATTTTAAGACTAGTACGATTGTGGGGAAATATTAGTCTAATCAACAATAATAATATTTAATAAAATTAAAAATTTGAAAAATAGAATTAGCTATTTTCTCATATTCGTACTTATTAGCTTAAAATTTATTAAATGAATCATGCTTCCGTATAAACATTAAAGAAATAAATTAATTAGTACAAGCGCTATGAAAAAAGGTTATTGTATCTTAGAATTCGAAAAACCAGGTGATGCAAACATCGAATAATTTTTCACATACCTTTAAACAAAAGTACATTTCAGAACCAAAATTTTAACCCCCTAGACGATTCGCTTTGTTCGATTTTTCCGGGTCCTATCGATAACTGATTATAAAAAAATCAATATTTTAATTATAAAAATATACAACGGTCGATTTCTCCATGATCACACTAGGCTTAAAATTCCTCAAAAAAATAATAGTTTTTTATAAAAAATGAACAGCAAAGTCGAAGGGGTCTAACTACGTGGGAAAAAACATTTTATGCTTAGAATTGAAAAAATTGGTTCATGCAATATTTTGATAATTTTCTACATGCTTTTAAACGAAAATACGTTTTAAAACTAAAATTTTGACCCCTCATCCATTCGGTTTACTACATTTTTGAGAGAGTTATTGATATTTGAAGGAAAAATTTGGAAAATTTTTCAAAAATTCGTTTCCGATGAAGGTGTTGTGATAAAAATTTGAAAAAAATCAGACGAGTTTCTTTCAATGAGCTCTATTAGAGAAAAAAAAATCAAAACAATAAAAAATGCGAATTTCAAAAGTGGCTGATTTGGCGTGGCCCATATAGTATGCGTAATAAAAAAACGACAGTCACCGTACATACTCACTTTGTGTATCGGGAAGGACTTTTTTTCTCGTGGAATATCCTGTGATCTTTTGGCTCTGCAAATTTTTTTTTGTCCCATGACAATTTTCCTCATAGACTGCTTGGTCTTTCGAGAAAAAAAACTAGATCCTGTCACCTATGAATTTTAATACGATCTTCGCACAGGCGAGCGTTGAAATTCACTTTATCGCTTTTCCGTGAAACCCCTTTTTATTATCCTCCCTTATTCTGGTTCCACGCGATTTTCAAGATTATACGTGTATCATCTAAAAAATCGCTAAAGAAAAATCAGAGATATTGAAATAGAGAATAAAAGTACTAAGAATTTATTTAAAATAGCCAATATCAAGTAAATATTTTTTCCTCGTAATAAAAAACTGTTCATCTTAAAAATTTTCACTTGAACAAGCACCGAACCGTGAGTTACAGTCGTAAGCATTTATTTCACAATCAATTGGCTAATGTTGTGAAAAAAAGGAAATAAAAGAAATTTCCTACAAATTTTTCACGTTCTCGAGAAAAACATGGGAATTGGTTGTATAAAATTGAAGAGAGGAAAGAAATTGGAAGCCTTCCTTTTATTGTGCTTAAAGGCTTTGGGGGTGAAAAAAAAAACAGAAAATAATAGGATAGAAATCGTGTAAGGAGTTTTGGGATTGGTAGGAAGGGAGAGGCTTTTTCGTACTTTTCACTTGTGGAGCCTGAAGAGCGTTGGAGGTGAAGGGTGAAACGATTTACGTGGAAAAATTAAAGCTTCTCGTCTACTTCTTTTTCACGTCTTTTCTCTTTCTCCTTCATTATGCTTTCTCAGGTTTGCTTTATTTTTTCATTACTCCCTCTCTTCTTTAAAAATTTAAAGGAGCTCAAAAAAACAAATTAATTCCATTCAACTGTAAAAAAAATTTGTCACTTCATTCTTCAACAATTAGATACAGTTCTCGCCTGAATTTTAATCGTCACGACTAAAAGCTTTCATAAAAATTTAAGCAGATTTGCTGGGTTTGACCTCATTAATCTTTGCTCCAAGGAAACCCTGATTCTCTTCCATATATGAACTAACAAGTTTCCCTTTCGACCCTCTCGTCGCTCGTCAAACTTTGCTTTGACGAGGCTAACTCGAGACCTTAAGACTAAGTGAAGAAAAGAATATATTTCGTCACGTGTCATTTCAATGAGTTTCAAAGCATCAAATGACAGTTCTTTTTTCTTCAAGCATCTTAACTACAGGGCTCGAATTTCGAGATACAGATATAATTTTAAAAAAAATTCAAACTCCAGAAAAGTTCATTTGCAGTAGACACGTTGCAGGGAAAATGTAAGCAAAAAAAATGAGCCAGTATCACAAAAATCAATAACATCCTTATTTTTATTAACAAAAAGTGTACCAAATTGAATTTTCATAATTTATTGCTTTTGTTTCTGGGTTTCTTTTTTGATAACATGACGAAGGAGTCCGTCCGAATATATTAATCGATAAATAACGAATCCTGCATCGTTTGTTATCAGCCAAAACTGTTGGGGTTAAAAAAGAATGCACCATCATTTTTCCCATATACATTATTTTTTTGTTTTTTTTTTCTGTCAATTCAGTTTGTTATATTCCTCGAAATACAAGTATATATTTGTATGGACTGAAAATAAGGAATAAAGAATTGTACAAATTGGACACAGAAATTACTTGATATTTATTAATCAATAAATAATAAATTTTACATCGATTCGCACATAAAGATGCTGTATTTAATTAACACGATTTAATTAAATAACTTCGGTGTGTTTGCAATTCGTTCGGAATTCGCACACGAAGAATAATATACACTTATCCTTTCACACACACAAACACACAACACACATGCGTGTTTGATCAAAAATATACGCGATCGACCCGGAGGCGCTGGGAAACGGATAAATAATCGCACTGTCATTCTCCCTCTTTCTGTCTCACGCACATATACACATATACGCACACGTACATGCATAGCCAAGCATTCAAAATCGTAGAACTCTTATGCCTTTGAGTGCTGGAAAATAAGAGGACGTATTGTATGTCCGGTGTCCTCCTTCGTTCCCTATAAATATATATTGACTATATATACACATATTTGGTATACTACGTAACGATGAATATTCTAAAGATTGTACATCATCCCATTTAGCCCGTCAGCAGGCGCATTAAGAGACTTTTTCTCACATTTATATTAAAACGATGATTACTCGAAAATTTCGAATGGCATATGCATTTGAAATTTTTTCTATCTTCACCAAATTTATTCTTCTGTATGATAGAAGAATTAAAAATTTTTTTTTAATTTTTTAAATTATTGTTTTTTGGTTTTTAGTATCAATCATCGTTGTATTTATGGTTTTTTTTTTAAATAAACATGTTTAATAGCCACAATGGCAGTAGCGAAATTGTTTTCAAGTTCTTATTTATCAAATTAAACACTTGAAGCTATACATGTGAGAAAATCATTGAGAGCCCAATATTTAAAGTATATGTAGCGCGCCTGCTGACGGGTTAATCTGCCGATTTTTAAACCCATTTAAATTTCACCGAAATATTACGAAAATAAATATTTATTTTTCATTATTTTCTACTACTTTTTTTTATCATTCTGTTCCTCTTTTTTTGTCAACTTTTTTCTTCTGATATGGCTCAATTTCGATTGAAATAAATGCATCAGTGGGCCACGCTCTGAATTTCCCTTCCTACTCAATTCCGTAGGCCATTCAAAAGTCAATTCAATCTTTTTAAATGAAAGCGCAATATCGAAAAAAATACGAGTTTTCTGTTTGTTCGCTATTTTAATGAAACTATACTATATTTTTTCTTGTTAAAATCAATGTTTAAACATTTGAATTAAAGTGGAGATTCGGAACGGTTTCTGATTTAATTGAAATTTTCTACGGCCAATAATCAGCGACAATTAATTAGGCTTTTTATTTAAACCGGAGTCAACCAGTCTACGAAGAAGCTTTAAAGTTCGAGGATTCAGCATGAAACATTTTATCGGCGAGACATAATTTTCGTTTAAAAGGGTTAAATATATGTATCCTAATCCTTAAAATTTCGCCGAGAATATGAGGAAGTTATTTATGAACGGAACTACAACGAGAGGAGAAACATTCGTACATTTGTGTTTTTGTTCGTTCATTTGTTTTTTTTTTGTTTTTTTTTTTTTTTACAGACTGGAAAAGCCACGAGAAGACACGCGGTAGAAAAGTTCTGAGGTTATTCTGAGAACAATAGAGGGCAACATACAAGACAGCAACAAAAAAAGTGCGAGTAAGTCGAGTGCGAAAAATGAGGACGAAAAAGGAGAAGAGGGTTGGAAACGACGGGGGTTTGAAAATATTGTCCCAGCATATTTTATCCGACGTGGTGAATCTCTTTTTTTCTTCTTCACTTTTGTGTTCCAGCGACAGAAAATGGGCTTCATGGATGCGGGAGATGATAGAAAAGCTTGGATGCTGAAGCTTTCGCGCTCTGCATGCAACGAACAAGATAAAAGGATCATACATTTGTGAGGGAAACAAAGAAATACAGAGACAGAGAAACAGTTACGTTAGCGCCACTCGCGGGCGCCCTCTGGCGGGACGCCTTTGCACCAATGGTTATTTACTGCTGTCGTCAGTGAGGCGCTGAGGAAAACGCACGGCTAAATATAGTCGTTTAATTGGACAGGAGCGTATTTTGCGCAGCCGACTTCATCGAATTCCTAACTTTTCGTATTCAATTCCCCCCTACAAACCGCTTGATAATCCTCTTTCGTTTTAGATATGCATGTCAGGCTCTTCCTCCCTTCACCATTTTCATGCCCACCTAGTGGACAAAAAGCAAACATAAAAGATTTCATATTATACATTAATATTATTTATATATTGTCCTTTTTACGCAAACATTTATTTCGTGCTTCTTTTTCTTTTTTTTCTTCTTTTTATATTTCTTTCGGGGACGTTTTATAAATAAACACGGATGTCTGGAAAACTCGGACACACAATTTGCATGAAATTTCCATATGAATTATTATATGCATGACCGACTATCTCATTATCCCAAAATTCTTCCGGATCTTCCGCTTTATGTCACCAACAAAGAGAATATCTTCAACTCGAGCTCCACGCTTTCATATTCTCCTTATTTATCCTTCTTTTACTTCGCTGTGAGCTTCGACATTTTTTAACACGTTATACACGCTTTTACTTTCATACATAGTTACGACGGAACATTAGCTTAATTAATCTCTGACTAAACGATGTGATTCTCAGAAAAATATTTTCTTTGTTTCAAAACTTGTACTTAAATACTTTTGGAATTTTTAATTTCACATTCATCGACTAAATTTTGCAATTTTATAATTGTTGGTTACTAGTTCTGCCGAATCCCCATTAACAAATTATAACAAAGTTTAATGAATTTAAATTAGCACTAAATCGATAAAACTCGTAACCAAATTCATTTCTAAAATAATCTACATTAATAGGAAAAACAGGAATAAATAAATAATAGTAAATTTACATGAAACATATATGAAATACCACTAAATCGACAAAACTCGTCCTAATATTATTTTATAAAACAATTTAAAATAATCAAAATGAAGGAATGAATAAAAAAAAGATTTACCTGACGCTTGTTGTTCTTGTTTGACTGAGGCTGGGATGCCTTTTAACAGGTGGTCTGTATTCTCTTTTTGGGCAACAACAGAACGAATTGCCACAAGCGGCTGCGAAAAAACTTTCCCGAAAATGTTTCGACATGAATCCGTAAACAATAGGATTGATGCAACTATTGAAATATGCCATTAATTGAAAAGCGGTGTTCAAATGTTTGAAAGTGCTCGAGTCCATTGTGGGGAATATATTGTAGGCGGTAAGTACGTTATCGATTAAAAGAGGACTCCAACAAACGGCGAAAAGTACGACCACTGCGACGAGCATTTTTACCACTTGTTTCATCGTTCTTGATTCATTTTCCGTTCTCGGATCATCCCCACAGCGTCCACTTCGCCCACGACGATTCGTTCCTCGTCTCGTTGTCATCGGAATGCACTCGCCATTGCTCTCTGCCACTCTATTGTTCGGACTCCGAAGCCTGAAGTAATTAATTGTTTTTTTTTTTTTCAAATCTAATCTCTCAACAAATCGAATCCGAAAAATCGGCTACAAATCTCATCAAAAAAATGAGAAAAAATACAGTACTATTCAAAAGAATAACTTCAAAAAAACATTAAATTTTAAAAGATTTTTCTATTCTTTTTGCACCGTGCTTGCAAAGAAAATGTCAAAGGTTCAACGATATCTGGTTTCAGAGAAAAATAATGGACACTTTGAAAGATCAAATATGGCAAATTGACGGGGGTTCTAACGGCGTTAATCCATAACAAAACGCGTATATTTGTGGATGTGGAAAATTTTATCTTGAAGTACAGCAAAATGTCTGGTACAACTTCCGGACATACGTGAACGAGTTACGTAAAATGGTGTATAAGCCCTCGCACTTCTCGTAAATTTCCTCCAAAACAAGACTACAAGTTTGATACGATATATATGCAATCCACGTATATTTATATATATGCGTACACATTGCATACTTTCGAGTATATATATCTGCTTGTTGAGGAGCGATTACAGTTGTAAATTTAACGAGCTCAAGACCGAAAGACTATTTCAAGGTTTAACGTCGCAGACCAACGGCTATCCTCAGCAATCTGCAGTACAGTGAAAGAAGGAGAGAGAACATTTCTGGTTGATGATCGAAATTATCCAGCGGTTAAGCGATAAACGCCACAAAATTTCGCAAGCAACTGGCCAAAAAGGTGAACACTAAATCTTTCGTAAACAAAGCTGCAAGAAAAATCCTCGTGAAAGATATATATATTTTTTATAATTATCAATGGAAACCGATATATATTATTAATGGAACAGTGTGTTGTATTAAAAGATTAGTTGTTTCATTTTTACTTGTTTTCCCGTCGAATTAGAACACCCGATATAAGGAATGGTCTTAAATGGAACAGTCTGGCGTACATGCTTTCGATTGTTTGGTAAAAGGTGGCGGCACGAAGATATTTATATACTATGGAGCGATATGAATATTGAGCTTTAGCGGAAAAAGGATAGTCGAGTAATATTGAAATTCTCTGCGGAATTGCTGATTCCCTACAGGAGTGAGATTGGCTCGAAAATTCGGTGCAGTAAATTCCAACGTACGTTGCCGGAAGTTCAGCAATTTTGGCTTATTTTACATTTTCGATCTTATGGTTACAACCTTTTATAAAAGGCTTTCAAAAATCATATATCCGAGCTCATAATCATAAAAATAAACATTGATAAATGAAAATAAAATGTGTAGTGCGACAGCAGTGTACGAGAAACCAGCCAATTTAGTTCGGTGATTCTCCAACGTGATACCTTCGATCGTAAATCAGAATTTATGTCCAAGACCATGAGCCTGCAGACTAGAAGGTCACGGTTTCTTTGCCTTCGACGTATTCTTCCCCACGTGTTCACGTATCGACATATTTACAGATTTTACCAACTTTTTGTTACGTTTTAATCGGCTTTGCAAGCGAAAAAAATTAAGGAGACTCTATAATCGGGTTAGATGTGAGTAAATAAAAAAAAATTGCTTGAAAACTATTGGAGTGATTGGATGACGGTTCATTTAAAAAAGCGATACCAGTGGAGAGACTTTTTTTAAATGTCAAAACGGTACCAGTTGTTTGCCAAAAATCGACTAACAAAAAATATGGAACGGAATATTAAACGACATCTTTCGTGTATCATAGCGGATTTTGAAAAGATTAATATTTAAGAAAAAATAGCAATTTGTGAAGCAAAATTTGTTGGTTTTTTGTCAAAAACCGAAAATTTCAGAATCTTAAAAAAATCATTTTATACGCGATAAATAATTGTGCATAGAATGATCATAACAAATTTGAATAAAATCGGTCGGATGATTTTTCGCAATTATTTTGTTACCAATTTCTGAAACAGTGATACGACGGCCTTACACGACTTTTTTCTAATAAATAGAAATTAGAAATACTTCTCGAAATGTATGTAAAAAAAAAAGAATACGACTTTTTTCACCCCTACGGGAACGTCCTCTCAATAAGCTTTTAAAATTAACGAATAAGAAAAAATTAATATGCAGATTTAAACTTACGCGTGTCTTGATGTCATGTGATATCGCCGTTTCATAACACGCCAAATTTCCCAACAAATCGCAGTATAACAGAATGCCATTACGACGAGAGGTACGACAAGAACCAGAAGAAGCATGTACAATTCATGAAGCCTCCAGAGGGTCGGAGCATCCGAGTTTCTCACACACCAGTAAGCTGGAAACCTGTGGCCCACCGCTTTGTGTCTCTGAATATTAAATAAATACAAATTTTCAACAGGTCTAACCATCTGAAATACCCTTTAAAACATACGGCTTGTTGCACAAATTCGTCAGTGAATAGATCGCAAAATTTCCAGGAAAAACATGCTTAATCATTTTTCTCTCCGATGAACCGTTAATGAGATATTTATTCATAAGTGGCAGCCAATCCGGGGCGTCGATGAAAGGATGCCTGGAGTGGGGGTTTTACAATCGCCACTCCTACTCCTTATCGACGTGCCGGACTGGCTATCACTAATTATTAAATTTCTGATGAACGATTGATCGTACACAAAAGTGGTAAAGGATTTTTCATCACAGAATTGAGCAATCTATCTGATCATTTTATAAAAATGCAACATGGATTATAATTATGAAATTGTTAAATAATAATGAAATCCCTTTATTACGAGAAAATATACTCGGCGAGCGCTCGGGACTGCAGACGACAGAGCTGCACATGTACTTGTCCCAAGACTCTACCGAGTCTCATGATAAATTTAGTATAAATCTAAATAGAAATATATAAATTTAATAAATTTAATAATTATCTGAAAAATAAAGCATTTACTATTTCTGGGTCATTTTTTTACTTGAAATTTTGAACTTTTTCAATGAGTTTTAAACATTTTCTTCTCTTTAGGTTTTTAAATATCACAAAGCTATATTTTGCGTATACAGATATTATCCCAGAAATGGTGAAATCACGGTAATGGAAACGGAAGATAATCCAGCGTTTGTGGAAATGTGAATTGCAGCTTTTACCTGTGTGAAGAGCATTGGCACAGCAAGTAGAAACGACATCGCCCACGTTATCATGACTATACGTCTCGCCTGACTAATGGTACACGTGTACTGGGCTCTCATGGGATGTACTATCGCGTAATACCTAGGATCAACATGCACACATACATTTCATGTATTACTAACTCGTGTTATCCACTTTGCTGTTCGAAAGAATTTTTCACTACAATTTTGTTAAGTATCAACCCATTTTTGAATATATCTCGGATTAAATGTGTTTTTTTGTTTCTACTCTTTGCAATCTTTTTTTTCTTATTGTTACTCACGAATTCATAGATAGTTATGAAAAAATGTCAATTCAACTATGAAGATAAAATTCTTTTACGGTTTATTATCGATTCTTGTTCATGAAAAATGATTGTTTTCTGTTCATCAAAAATAATTTTATCATGTACTTAATTTTTTGATCCATTTCCCTAAAAAAACCAATACAAAGGCAATTTTTTAAAAATACTTTCAAAAATACACAAAAATAAATAAAATTTTTTATTTTCTAGATGAATTGCACAGTGACATCTCGGAATTTCTATGAAAAAAATCACGTCTCATAAAAAAACCGTGTGCATATTTATTTATTTAAAATGCGAAGTTTGCAAGTGAAAAAAGGATTCGTATATATTTGGAGAGTAAAAAAAATTATTCTTTCCAGAGATAGCTGGCTGCAATCACGTGCTTGAAGCAATCGAACGTTTTAGGAGAAAGATAGAGAAAGGAAAAGAGAGAGAATGTTTATTTTTTTATTTTTGGTATTATCGGTGACTGAGTTTGTGGTAATCACCGTTCAGGTTGACTGCAGAATGCAATACAAAAGAAGAATAACGGAAGAAGACCACCGTTCCTTTTCTACATCTTGCGGAATGCTTTTTTCCTTCCCTCTTTTACGTTTTTGTGTTTTTCCTTTTCCTTATAACTATAGCACATGACAAAATATCTGAAGAGCTGAAGGATCGAAACTACCAGGTTCTCATGAATATAAATTGCAAGCAACTCTCAGTCCTACATATACAGTGGCGTGCAAAAGTTTCGGGCCATCCTATTTTTTCCAGTTAATTGATAAAATATTTTATTTCTCCACTTGTTCATTGTTCAAAATATTCAACAGAGTTAGAATAAGGGTAACAACGTCGTATATTATATTTAATTATGGCGTATTTTTTGTGTACTACGTGGAATGACTTTGGTCAGTGTGCAAAAATATCGGGCCACTATATCGCCGCGGCTTCGTACGCACGGTTTGTTTACATTTTTTTCCTCATTAGTTTCAAAACATGTCCTACAATGGAAAATCAATCTCCTTTCTGCCACAATGCCGAAACACACGAATATTCAGCTTCGTGAAATCGTGTTAAAACTTTCGTCAGAAAGAAAAAGTTCTCGTGATGTTGCGGAGACTTTATTTATTGGCAAAAGTACCGTTAATCGTATTATTACTAAATATAAATTAACAAACTCACTGTGTGACAAAAATCGGAGCGGTAGACTGCGAAAAACTTTGAATCGCATCGACAAAATTATAAAAAGGAAGTGCATTGTAAATCCACGAAAAAGTGCTGCAGATGTTTCCCGGGAATTGCGAAGTGAAAATCTAGCTGATGTTAGTACAGTATCTCGACGTCTCAAAGCTGCGGGGCTGATTGGACGTATTGGTGTAAAAAAACCATTGATTAACAAAAAGAATAAGAAGGCTAGATTAGACTTTGCGAAAAAATATCAGCGCTGGACGGTATCAGATTGGCGGAAAGTACTTTTTTCCGATGAATTGAAATTTCAATTATTCGGAAGTGATGGTCGGAAGTACGTAAGACATCCAGCAGGTACCAGATATAATGTAAGATACCAAATTCCTACCATAAAACATTCAAGTTTTATGTGGCGGTATTAAGATGGCGGAAACATTCAAGTTTGGGGAGCATTTTCTGATGATGGCGTTGGTCCGCTGATGGAAATTCATGGCAATATGGACGCTGCAATGTACAGGGACATACTACAAGATCATATGCTCCCATGTGCAACGAAAAATTTGCCGCGTGGTTGGGTTTTTCAACACGATAATGATCCGAAACACGCTTCGCGTCTTATTAAAAACTTTCTTCAAAGCCGAAAAGTCCGCTTTCTTGACTGGCCATCGCAGTCACCGAATTTAAATCCTATTGAACACCTGTGGCAAGACCTCAAGCATCATGTTGGAACGAAAAATTACTCCAACAAAACGGAATTGTGGAACCATTTGCGAAGTGAATGGGAAAAATTGCCACAAGAACGAATTAAACAACTAATTGGGTCTATGCCTCGTCGGTGCGCTGCAGTCATCGCTGCTAAGGGCATGGCAACAAAGTATTGAGTCGAGTGGAGAAGACCAAGCCATACTTTTTTATTTTTCAAGTTTTTTGTTATTTTTTTCATACCCAAAAGTACGCGGCCCAATACTTTTGCCAGTCATAAAAAATTGTTGAACAATTAATGATTTAAGATCGATATCAATGTATACATCCTATTGTTTCTAAATATAAGTGATTACGTGTTATCATTACTCGTTTGTTTTCCTCCCACCACCATATTTCTGTTCAATGTGGATAAAAAATAGGGTGGCCCGAAACTTTTGCACGCCACTGTATATATATATATGTCACTACGCATGAATGCATGTATGACGATCCCGAAGATCTGCAGGTTCAATCTCCTTCGTCCGAACTTTCACATTTTTTTTATTTTTATATATATATCGTTTTTCTACCCCTCCAATATATTTTCATCTTCAGCATCATATGAACTTTGATTCCTCGTAATTTTACGAGCCAATCGGGCGTTTTTTCTCCTTTTAATACGGTATTTGAAAAATGGGGATGTCTCAGTGATAAAATTCGAAAGCTTCAATATAAAGTGTTGAGATAAAATCGTAATCCTTCGATATCATTTTTTTTCTTTTTTGGAACCATTTCTTTCAACTCCTCTGCAAGCACCCCATTTACACGGATTTGCACTTTGAGGGGCCATGAAATAAGCGGCTCGAATGTAAATATGAAAATTTCCCAATAATCCTTGAATCCGATTTATCGAAAGAAAAATCTCCAATTTTTGCCACCATAATCATTTTATTGCAATAAATCGGTACGAAGCTAAACATTATTTACCAAATTTTGAATAGGAAAAAAATTGAAACTTGTTTAATCAAATAAGAGATAACGGATAATTCGATTTTCAATATTGTTTGGGAATAAATTATTACAGTTATTGAAACATTTCGAAGGTCAAAAGCAATTGGTGATATTTAATCCTAATTGAAATTAATTTCGTGTATAATTAAGTGATTTAAGCAGAGGTCATTGGTAATCAAAACGTTTATATTTGAAGCAATTTCAAACTAAAGCCTCGAGGCTTTTTCTGCATTATTAGAAACACATTAATTAGTGGATGATTGGTTAAACATCCTCGGGCGATATGAATGAGAATATGATAGAGCCGAATCGGATCATATAAACATAACAAATTTGTGATATTTTGAACGATTAATTGCTACAGAGTTCGTCCAAGAGGAAATATTATAACTAAACGAACTTCGTTCTATGACAGAACTTAATCAGATTCATGTACACCTCGAAACAAAGTTCTCTCAGATGAAATGAAATCTTCAGAGGATAGCTCGTTGGATTGGAATTTATACTAAATACGAGAGCATTTCATGTTTGATCACGATTAACGTTAATGCGATCTGTCCAATCGAAGAAAGTGAACACGCATCCTACAATGAATGTATAGGATTTGTCTTTAAATGCATCTCTAATAGTTGGAATACTAGGCCAGTCCCCAAAGCCAAAAGATCGACGGAATAAGCTATTAATTTATACAATGCAAATTATTGTGTAAATCGGATCATATTGACTAGAATTTGAAGTATTCGATTTTGTGATCTCGAAATCGGAGCGGAAGGCATTGGGAAAGTCAAAAACTGGTACATATTTGTGTTTTGCGTGTTATCTCCGAAACTATCACCAAATGTGATATAATCATTTAATACTTTTTTATTCCTCATAAAATCACGGAGAAAACAAAAAAAAAGTTGACTCTCTACCTTTATGTGCTCCAAAGATATGGTAGATCAAAGATTGACCTAAAATAATGGAAAAACTCCGAAAAATGCCACTTTTTAACGTTTTGTGCCGTATCTCCGAAACTATCAGGAAATCCAATAAGAAAATCAATTATTTTTTTTGTTTCCTATGGAATTTTTAAGAGAATAAAAAAAGAATTGTGTGCCTACGCTAATTTTTTTCGAAGATATGAGGCATCAAAGTTAGACCAAAAATGTTTTTTTTTTTCATATTTCGTGCTCCAATTTTTTTTAACGAATAGGGTGGGTAAAATTGATAAAATGTCAGAAAGACTATTAAAAATGTAGTATATTTGAAAGCAGGGGTTGTGGCAGAGAAGAGTACTATTAATTTTTTTTATTTATAATATAATTATATCTTTTAATCTTAAGTAAAAATCGGGAATTGCTGGTTTTTGTTACTCTTGTGCCTTTTCATGTGCTTTTGGGTGTGTGGCGAAACAAAATTTGAACAGAAGCGAGATTCAACTTGAAAAAATGACAAACTTATTAAATCATGTCATGAGATACAACGAATTAACTTATGAAAATTTGTCGAATCCCTTGGTATATGGCCGCAAAAATTTTTAGAGCGGCATCTTCGCAGAACAGAAAAGAGAGACAGAAAGAAGAAAGAGAGAGAGAGAGAGAGAGAGAGAGAGAGAGAGAGAGAGAGAGACAGAAAAATCAGGTTGGCAGCAGTGCGACTAGCCTGTGTATACGCATAGGAAGCCCCGGCGCCCCGCGCGTCCCTCAAAGTAGGAGCAGAACTTCCTTAAAAATTTAATAGAAAACAAAAAAAAATAATTAATTGATTGGATTTTCTGATAGTTTCGGAGATATCGCATAAGACGTTAAAAAGTGACATTTTTCGGTGTTTTTCCATCATTTTAGGTCAATTTTTGACTCATCATATCTCCGGAGCAGATGAAGGTAGAGAGTCAACATTTTTTTTGTTTTCTCCGCTATTTTATAAGGAATAAATAAGTATTGAATGGTCATATCACATTTCGCGATAGTTTCGGAGATAACACGCAAAATATGTACCTGTTTTTGACTTTCTCAATGTCTTCCACTCCAAATTCGAGGTCACAAAATCGAATACTTCAAATTCAAGTCAAAATGATCCTATTCACCCATTGATTCGCGTAGTATGAATTAATTTTTTAGATTTTGCTCTGGAGACTGGCCTATACGAAATACTGAAGGGAAAAGCTTTCAATGATTTTTTTTCTGTGTAGCATCGTTTAAGAAATAATAATCAATTAAGACGAACCAATAGAATGCTCGAATGAGAATTGCGAGGGATGCGCCTGTCCCACTCCACGCTTGTTCTCGCCAGTGTTTCCGATTGGCTCAAACTTATTCGTTAATAACTCATCAACAATGAATCGTCGAGAAAAATGTCCAAAAACTTTTCCCATCCGAATATCTATTAACATTGCAAAACGTGGGATAAATGACGCAAATTCATCCGACGTTTAATCGAGCGAAGTTTCGATCCTCTTTCAGTTTGTATTTGTCTTACCTCTCGATTGACATTGCCGTGAGTGTGAGTACGGAGCATATCGCTGATACGCTTTGCATGTAGTGGACTGATTTGCACAGAAATAGACCCATAGTCCATGTAAACGAGAAAAGCTTCGCAATCTGCGAACAATTCAATAATAAAACGAAACGTTATTTTCCTCGTACAAATTATACCAGATAATAACAATGAATATTAAAAGAAAAAACTATTTTTCTTCATAACTAAAGACATAAAAACGTCGAGCATTTCATATCCATTAATTTCTCATCGAAATCAAGAACTTTTTAATTAAATTGTACCGACTTTAAAAAATACAAAACCCCGTATATGAAGCAGCGAGCTTAAAGTCGCGATGTTAATACAAGGTAAATTCTTCGTATTTTTTACGACATCAAATTTGCGGTATAATATCGTCAACAATTTGGTAAATTTGCTCTTACTTGGGCCAAACATTTTTATAGCAATTTACATACTCGTGGTAGACTTCCACAACGTACGAACATTCTGTTGCACAATTTCTTGGCTTCTGCCTCAGCAATTTTTATAAAGCCACCTGCAGTACAGCTTTTAGCGTCAAATCATGTATACATATACATTTATATCCACATTCACATAAAAGAAGAAAATATAGGGAAGGCAGAGAGAGAGAGAGAGAAAGAGGCAAAAGTATCTGAACTTTAGAACGCCATGCAACAGTAAGAATCACGAATGCTCGAGAAAATGTTCTTCCTCGAGTTCAAGAGCAATCTGCCCATCTTCTCATTCAGTCTTTCCTCTCTTCTGCACTTTTCTCCGTTTTTTTTTCATCACCCTGAACAACGTTTACACCTTATATGTATAAACATATATAGATAAGGTTTCCTCTCTCCCACGTGGATTCTACCCTCCAAATTTTTCTCACTTTTTTGTCACCCTGTCCCAAATACAGATGAATTGAAAATGTTGTATTTATTTTCTTCTGCCTTTTTTCTCCCGACCCTCATTTTTTCCTCCAAGGACATGTTTTTTTTCTCATTCATCTCAATACGTGAATTCCATTGATCCTTTGAAAAATGATAGCTTCGTGGATATTCATCAGAGCTCAAAGTATAAATTTCATCTTGACACATTGTTTTCTATCCACCTCAAATAATAAAGCTATATTTATTGAAAACTTATCATTTAATCATTTTTATTATTGAATAATATGTTGTGAATAGTTATGTTTTACATATTTTTATATTTCATTGTAGAAACAGAAAAAAATAGCTATTGTTTGTACCCGTGTAAAAAAATTTTAGTCCGCGACGGATCCGCGGCGACTTTACCAAAAATTCGTTTCAAAATCCGTCTGGTGAAACAATCCTGAACTTTTGGCGTATTTTTTTATTTTCGTAAAATACGTTCACAAGCCATTTTCGGCGAACTTTTTGTGGACATTCTAATTTTATCGTAAATATGCTTTTTGGGAAAATGCATTTTCCGTGATTCTGAATTTCATAAAAAATGGACTTTTAATAGATTTCCAAATCCAGCAATTTTAAAAGTGACGTACTGGTACCTTTTTTTAAATCATGTACTACTATCGATGATCTTTTAACAAAAGATAAAAGAGATCAACCAGAACTTAATATATGTACAATGTGCTAGTAAATTTTAGGGCTAATTTGGTAGATACTTTACGGTATATCGAAGTTTATCGCGCATATGATTTTTAGGTATTTCGGTGACAAATTTTAAAATTCATTGAAAACGGATTATCCATGAATTTTGAAATCCAACAAAAGATCATCTTTCGTACCATTTTAGTCCTTTGTATGTCTTTGAAAGTGTCTCGAAAGTACATTTTTTCAATTCCATACTTTTGATAAATTCATGGATAATCCGTTTTTAATGAATTTTAAAATCACCAAAAATTAATGTCCTATGACAAAATTTATCAAAATATTATTCGGTATCCTATGAATCATGAATATTTTTTGAATCCTGGTAGGGATCTCTTTATGTATCTTAAAAGGTTATCCAAAGTCATGAATTGAAAAAACGTACTTTCAGGACACTTTCAAAGACATACAATGGACTAAATGGCACGGAAGGCGATCTTTTGCTGGATTTTGAAATTCACAAATAGATCGCTTCCGGTGAATTTTAAGGTCACCGAAATGCAATGCCCCAAAAATCATATTTGCGATAAACTTCGATATACCGCAAAATATCTACCAAATTAGCCTTCAAATTTAGTAGCACATCGTGGATATATTAAATTCTGATTGATCTCTTTTATGTTTTGTTAAAAGATCATCGATAGTACACGATTTACAAAAAGGTACTAGCGTGTCACTTTCAAAGACATATAATGGATGAAAATGTTTTAAAGACGATCTTTTGCTGGACTTTGAAATATATTAAAAGTCCATTTTTTATGAAATTCAGAGTCACCGAAAATGCATTTTCCCAAAAAGGATATTTACGATAAAATTATAATGTCCACGAAAAGTCCGCCGAAAATGGCTTATGAATGTATTTTACGAAAATAAAAAAATACGTTAAAAGTTCAGGATTCTTTCACCAAACGGATTTTGAAGCGGATTTTTTGGTGAAGTCGCCCTGAATCCGTCGTGGTCTAAAATTTTTTTACACGGGTAATCATTCAAAAATCCCATCTCGAACTAATTTCTCACTTTCGTCTGTAGTTCGTTTTTTTTTTTCATGTATTATTATAGTATTGGGATATTGTTTAAGATACGTGATCGGGCGGCGGTCAATACGACGTATAACCTTGAAAATGGAATATCAGGGTGCACATAATTTTGTGATACAGCCACGTATCTCCGCTAGACAAACGGATCCATCAGTACGAATTCACGCACGTAGCCTTGTGTCAGTTCCATCGCTCTAGGTGCTTAATTTCATTCAACCATATCGTGCTATGAAAGCATTCGGAAATCCACGTGCGTTTTTGGTCGACCGTCCAATTGAGTGCGAGACTGATCGTCACTAGCCGGAAAATCCTGCGTACGCATGCGTAAAATGACAAACGTTTTTCCCGAACAGGATAGAAAAATGTTTCGCTCGGAAAAAAATCACGCAAGTAGAACAAATTGAAAATTCTCGCTTAATCGACGAGCAACGTTCAAGTAGGAACAAAAATATTTTTTAAATAAACAAGTGCACAATCTCGGTACAAATTCTGCTGAATTCCGAATTCCTGTTAGTTGTGCAGGCTAATTCAGTTTTTGGATAATTCAAAAAGTTACTTGGATAATTCAACGTTGGAACGCTCGCTGTTAAGTTTCTATGGAAAGTTACCCTCGGCTCGACGAAATACGAGGGCTCTCCATTTCCCTGGTGATTCACGTAACTTTGTTCAGGCACAAAATTCCAACGGATTTAAAGCGAAGCTTTTCATCAGGTATGTGTGAATGGATATTGAATCTACGTTCAATTAAGTAAATCGACTTTTTCGAGATTGAACGCATTTTTCGTGAAACTCAGAAAGCAATTTGTATTCAAATACATTTTTTTTTTCATTTAAAGAGATACCCTGTTTGAATAAAAAGAAAGCTGGATATTTTCCACGTCCATAAGTTCATTTTTCACGTTTCCTTTCATAATCCCATCGTTAAATAAAAATTGTATAAAAGTTCGGACAAATTCCTGGAATTGCATTAAACAAAGCGATTATTTACCTGAGAAACATAGCGGACAGAATATTTTGATACATCGTGGAACGACAATTAATATTTCCTTTCCTTTTTGAAATATGCTTAACTGGATAACAGTGATACCGAGAGACTGTCTTTTCAAACGAATTAATTATTTCCGTTAATCGTTCTAACGAGATTTATCAGTAACTTTTATTTCGTTACAAAAAAATAATGATAATAACTGAATTATTAAACGAAATAATAGAAATGAAAAAGCTTTATAGAAGTCGACGAAAAAAAAAAAAATAATAAGCAAGTCTCATTGCTGTCGAATACGTAACTGCTAGAAAACGTCACATGTTTATTTTAGAAATTAGTTCCAGGAACATGTTGAACCATTGCTGAATGTCTGCCAACAAAATGCTGTCAGGTCAGGACTGTCTAAGCGTGCGAAAAATCTTTTCATCTGCCTGGCAAGTATGAAAAGGAGAGCAGGAAAATCAGAATCGTATATGCGTAATTGTTTCGTAAAATTGTTATTTTCTCTTTGTTCTGCTTCGCTAAAAATAAGCTACAATTTTTTTCCTCGTGGTCTTAATGCAAAAAGCTTCTTTTGTGAAATTGAACAAAAGAAATTAATTATGCGGAAAAATTGTCGATTAATGTAACTCGAGAACGTTGGATTCGACAACAATTCGATGGCTGCGTTTCAACAACGTTACCCTGACATGTGTACATCTAATACCCGATTTTTCTATTAAGTGACAAATCCATAACACGAATGCGACAAACCGTAACCGTTTATTCACAATATTATCAAATTTCGAGTACAATTTCCCTACGTTGTTGACTGTGACATAGAAATGTACAGACAAACCAACGTGTGTGAACATATTTATGCTGGTTTATAGCTGTGTCGCAGGATAAGCCGCAGACAGACCAGATTCGCCGTTGTGTCTTCAATTACCAATAATGTCACCCCAGATATATGTTTTATTTCTTTATTTTGTATTTCGTATTTTGGATATACCTGCGTGTACTATTTCGGATTAAACGTTGATTGGGTGATGAGAGTTTTTCTCACATAGATAATTTCGAGTGCTTAATTTGATAAACACGCGGAGAGGATTCAAAATTAAATTAATTTTACCGTGAAATTGACGGTAAAAATTACCGTGATACATTTGAACGTGGGGATAAGTTGGAAAAACGTATTTATTCGTAAGCGATAAGTTTTTTTTAACTTGCGAAATGTAAAATTTCAAATACTAAACCATCCTGGCATCCTGGCTAGTTCCTGCAAGAGCTTGAGAATAATTTCGCCACAACAATTATGCCTTTTAAACATTTTCATTTGCTCAAAACCATGAATACAACGATAATTCGATTTTCTTAACTCGTCAATTATACAGAAGAATAAACTTGAAAAATATGGAAAAAATTTCATATGCTTATGCCAGTTGAAATTTCCGAGTTATCATTGTATTAAGAGGCTACATCTATCTAGAGGGACGAAAAAAATGGCCAAATTCCGAATTTTTTTTTTCTGGGAAACGGTTGATGAAAAAGAAACGCATTTTTTTAAACACAAAGGTACATATGTTGAGAGCCTTTAAAAAAAAAACACGAATTGGAGAGTACGATTCTTAGAATGTTAAAAAAATTAATTAATGGAGAATTTTACAATTATAACAGATTAAAAATGCTGCAAATTAAAATTTGCAAATTGCTTCCTCAAGATGGTCAAGATGCACGGTGCTCAAGATGCACGATGATCAAGATGCACGATGCTCAAGATGCACGGTGCCCAAGATGCACGGTGCTCAAGATGCACGATGCTCAAGATGCAAGATGCTCAAGATGCACGGTGCTCAAGATGCACGGTGCTCAAGATGCACGGTGCTCAAGATGCACGGTGCTCAAGATGCACGGTGCTCAAGATGCACGGTGCTCTAGATGCACGATGCTCAAAACTTACTCTATGAGGTGCTATATTTTTCATTTTGGCTTCCTCATAGAGGAAGCTGTCAGCATTGGAAGTACAGACTTATACACAATATCTTACAAAATTTGCAAAAATTAAAGCGGTTAGACGATTTTTCGAAAAACTCAGATTTTCGTAAAATTCGAAAAATCATAAAATTTAAACCGCTCAACCGATATTTCCCAAATTCAATACCAACCTTCCTATTATGATAATCTATTTATAAAAAAAAAATTAGTAATAAATCTTAAAATTTTCGGAAGTTAGAGCGTCGACACCTTTTTTTTTTAAATTTCGTAACGTCGTAGGATTCGTATTTTTTTTGAAATTCTGACAAAATTATCAGAGAATGAAGAGCTTGTATAGATTAACATCTGTGCAAAACAGGAGCCCAGTATCTCAAATCGTTTTCGAGTTATAAGCGTTTGAATTTTGCAGTGCCATAACATACACACACACACACACATCCGGACATTTTTTCTAGATATGATTTTTCGATGTTTTGGGACATCTTGAGCACATTGACATTGAAAACTGGACAAACAAATTTTTCACCGTCACATAGCTTCCTCTATGAGGAAGCAAAAATCACCAAAAAATACAGAAAAACAACACTTTAAACGCATTTTTCTCGAAACACTGTTTTCAAAGTCGGTGGGCATGATATCTCGAGAACCATTTGATGGATTGTTTCCAAATTTACAGGAGATACGATGAGAAACATTTAAAGCCAGTTGACGATCTCACTTTTTTTAAATCAATCTTTATTTTTTAATAGTTACATAAAAATTTATGATTTTTTTCATAGATTTTGTATGCTCGAGTTTCAATTCGTCGCCACTTTGTTAAAAAAAATTATTTTAAAAATCGACGATCGTCAATGACTTGTATTTATTGTTAACTTCAATAACCCGTTTGGTTTTTAGATTTCAGATGGACCGTTTAAGCTGGAGAGTGTCCACCGCCAAATGTCACAAAAAAAATTTCATCATCTGCCGACGGCCATGTTTTTGTTGTTTTTCTGTATTTTTTGGTGATTTTTTAAAGGCTCTCAATATATGTACCTTTGTGTTTAAAAAAATGCGTTTCTTTTTCACCAACCGTTTCCCAGAAAATAAATTCGGAATTCGGCTATTTTTTTCGGGCCTCTAGGTAGACGTAGCGCCTTAATAGAACTATGAAAAATAACATCTCATAACGCGACCGCTGACGGGTTAACTCTGCTTTTTCCCCTACTCCGCTAACTTCCATTTTCCAAAACTTTAAAATTGAGCATAGATTAAATTTTTGTCTATACGTAGATTTGACTTTTTCAATAACGCAATAAACGAAATATGGAAATATTACACAGCCTAGAAATAATCGTGGATCATAAGCTTTCATTCTATGAATGAATCGTTGAAATGTGTTCATGGTTCTCAAGTTATAAACAATCAAACACGCTCAGATTAGACGGATAAACTTTTTTGCTTACAGATTTATATAAATAGAGGTTTGTAGAGTGGTCAATAAAGTAATAGAATACGCCTCGATTGCTCTGGTAAATTCTCGATTGAAGCTCGAAAAATGCGTTCACTTTCTTCAAATTTCTCCATTAACGCACTCACTCGATTTATATCGCAGTGTACTCGAGCACGACCCCATAAAACACCATTTCGAGAGAGTGAAAATGTTCTCTCCAGAGATTTTCAACTCCCATCTTAATATAAAGGCGCACGCATATATAGCGAGCGAAAAATAAAAAGGGGCACGAAAGAGGAGAGAGATAGTCACTTGTACCTTTCTCAAACTGTTGAGACGGCTATAGGGTTTCTCGTTACGTCGGAGTAAGCTTGTGGCACGATCCTTAATTAGACCAGCGCGAAATAACCAAAGAGAATGAGTTTCCGAGGCTAACGAGCAATTCCGATATAGCTGAGCTTTTTCACCGAGCTTTCTAGTAACTCGTATGTTATAATAATTATACTGTATAGCATACATTCGACCGATAGAAATATCGTCGTTCCCCTTTGTATTGGCTCGGGTTCTATTCTTTATGAACTATAATTTTTCTCCGCTTTGTTTTTCCTTCAGTTTTGCTTCGATGTAACAATAAACTGTTACGAAGTTTGATTAATTTTCAAAAGTATTGATTTTATGACAGTGAAAGCTATTGATAATTGAAAATTTTGCTTGTTCATTAACGATTCATTCGCGTGTTCTTGTTACGCAATAAAATTGATAGACTTTGAAGAAAAATATGCGAAAATTTTTCATTTTTCAAATATCTCGCCTTATGAATTTGTTGTCCTCGACTCGGTACGTAGGATTTTTTTGTTAAGATCACGTATGGAATCAGAAGAAAAGAAATGGATACCTGGACTGAATGGACAATCGGTATTCCCCGAAGATTTAGCAATTTCTCTGGCGGCCAACCCTCTTTGCGAGAAAAAGTTATCGAGAATATAACTCGTCAAGGTTTCATCGTATCCATTGAATGATAGAAAAAAAAAAATTGTGATTCACTGGAATCGAGACGGGTCTCGTGCTCACTTGAATTCTGACTTTTTTGCGCAATTTTGTTACAAAAAATATAGGATAACTTGGCCGATATCTGTGCAGGGTGCTCCACCGCAGAGAACGATTTTTAGATCGGCGATCAGGACTAAACTACTAATGATAGAAAAATGCTGTTTATAAGTTTTTTGTAGGAAATATCATGTTCTATAATAGTGATCCCATTCATTTATTCTCTATCTCTATAAATCTGCACACTAAAAAGTGTGCGGATTTGTCAACTTGAATAATCAATAATTAATCACAAGGAGATTTGATCAAAAACGGTATACGTATTGGAAATTTTAAAACAAAATTTGGTAATACGTTTTCATTTGTGTGATTGGTCCGAACCCTTGGAGCATCTTGTACGTGTATACATATCCTGAATCGATTGGTCCCAGGTCATGTTATCAATTTACATCGTTCGGAAAATTGGTCGTGTCATTCAGCCACATAGGAGAATCCTTTTCGACCAAATGGTTACATTTACGATTTCTATATATATCCATACGAATAATAATAAAAACGTGACAATAACGAGAAAAAAATTGTGGTTTTTTCATTACAAACTCTGGCCCGAATTGGTCTGAAAATTCCACAATCACGAAAGGCGATAGTCAGAGTACTCCCTGTATTGTATTTTTTTGTTTTACACTAGAACGGTAACGATCTCGATCACTGAGACAAAATAAGCCGCGAAATACTGGGATTGAAATCCAACCCGGATTGAATTAACCCTAGAACCCCACAATCTATTTTTTCCAACGTAAACCCCACACTGGGGTAAATAAATCAATCTTCTCTTTAGCATAAAATGTTCCTCGTATGCGATAATAAGGTTTAATTATATACCATTCTCTTCGTTTTTTTATAACGAAGAGTATGGTGCATAATAAAGTCACATTTGGTAAATATTTAATGCTGAAAACTCTATAAAACGAAAGGAATGGTTTTAAAAAATTGGTTCGGGAAGGAAATTTGATATTTTCGTGGGGTAACTAATTACCCCGTTGCGGGGTTCTAGGGTTAAAAGAGACGAGTGTCGATTTAATGCACATAATTCAATCCAGAGCATGTAACTGATTGTAATAATCAGCTTCAAACTGCTTTCCGAGGATTGAGAAAATTAAATCAAAGTTCTCAACGATAAATTTTTTTTTTTTTCAAAAGTAATTTTTACGATCATTTATAAATAGTTTTGAAATAAGAAAGTTAAATCAAACACTGCAAAGCTAAAATTAAATGATGTCGTTGACATATCAGTATCAACGAAATTAACGACTACTAATATTTATTTAGCCTCCATTGCGCTAATTTATTTATTATGCGACTTAGTTAACCTCACTAGTAGAACCAATTTATTCGATAAAGTAGCTTTCAATCGAAAATCCAATTAGAAAAGCTCAACTGTCAAATACGATCGATACGAAAGTGTGAGCTAATGTGTCCCGGAAGTCCAGTACAAGAGGGGTGATGATGATAAAGCTCAGTGTATCGAAACGAGTAACGTCGATTAACAATTGCTCGAAAAAGTATCGAACGTTCTCTCGGTAGAAATTAGTCCATCCAAATTATGTATAGTCTCAATAAAATTTTCTCATGTGGATAATATGGGCTATGTGCGTGTGGGCGGGGCTAAACATTTTTCGACTGTGTTGTGCCCCGCATGGCAACATACAATTAGTTGAAATCAATTGTAACATAAATTGATGGACAACAGGAAGCATAAATAAAATTGTAAGACAGCACATTCCTACGATCGATCGCCGAAATGGGTCGATCCCGAGCGTGAGCACCCTAAAATGCTGACAGGGCATTACGCCACTGAACGTTCGAGAACGTTCAACAGTCGACTAATAAATCAATAGAAGGGGTAAAATCGATACCATTTGGGGCAAAATTTGACACTCAATAAAAGCAGAAACAATGCCCAAATTCGGCAGTCTGCGACAGTCTACGACATTCTACAACGACATTATAGAACGATTGGTCTCGAGGCAAACTACCTTAACTTTGTATTTTTATCTTTAACTTTATCAATAAACCTACGTTAACTTGTTTTTAAGTATTGAGTTGGAGTTTTGGCTCAATTATTGGCAATAATCCCCAAAATACCCGTCCTCGATAACTCGTCCCCACGTGACGGTCTTCGCGGGCACAACAACTGAAACGCTCGCGATGGCGAAATAAGAAAACGGCTGCAGTCCTGTCTCGTATGTTTAAACTCAGTTCCTAAATATCAGTTATAAATATCACGTGTAATCGGGGTAAAAATTTGTATTATTGACATCAACGAGGTTCACCAATTGTTAACATTTTTATTATACAAGTATTTTGGTTACGGAAAAATTCTGACATACAGGCGTGCGATCGGAATCGCAGCGCAACTAGTACATGTCATAACCAGAAAGTGCATCAAATCGGAGCGTTCTGTATATAAATAAACAAAACTTGATGTACGAGGAAAATGAAAGGTTAGTCTGTCACATCATCTTATAATTTAAATTTGCAACAATCTAGATTGAGTAATGCCTGATTAAAATTAACATTAAAAAATAATGGAAACTTACCTTACATATATAAAAAAGGTTCAATCATTTACCAATAACTCACTGAGCAATTAACGGGAGAAACCAGTTTAAGAGGCCGAAATTTTGGTATTTTTCGTGATTTTTTTTTAACAGGGAAGGAATAATCAGAATTTGTTTCAACTTGGAGGATATTTTATTCATATTTTGAAGTACACTTTGTAATTTTTTCAAGTCATTTCCGCCGGAAATAGTGGAGTTAGAAGCTGCTGTCCATGGACGACTTTTTTTCAACTGGTGGGCATTTTAGCTCAAAAAGTTATTGACCAATCGTTCTGAAAATTTATGTGAATATTCTTTATTCAATTACAATCTATATGAACCTAACTCTGGGATGATATTATTATTAAAAATATTTTTTTTAATGCAAAAAAGGTGAAAAAACATGGTATAAAAACATGACATTGTGTTCAAACACCTCAAAAACATGCAATTTTCAACTTTTTTGATCACAATTAGGTTCATATTCTTAAAAAATATGTTGTTAACGAAAAAAAAATTGTAATGATTACAGATAAAAATTGTGACTTCAGGAATGCCCACCAGCAAAAACTTGGATGGCGATTGTCCATGGACAGCAGCTTCTAACACCACTATTTCCGGCGGAAATGACTTGAAAAAATTACAAAGTGTACTTCAAAACATGAATAAAATATCCTCCAAGTTTAAACAAATTCTGATTATTCCTTCCCTATTAAAAAAATTCACGAAAAACACCAAAATTTCGGCCTCCTAAACTGGTTTCTCCCATTAAATAATATAATATTTACACCGTGAGGCACCGTACAAAGAAAACGGCAGCCGTTTTCAAACATGGCCACCTGGTGGCGCCACGAGCACAGTTGCACATAGCCCATATGGACGTAAAATTAAACATATCACCCGCGCAAAAAAATTAGTCTCGCCGAGACGCTCGCCTGGAGACTCGCCGAGACGCTCGCCTGGAGTCTCGCCGGGATGTCTTTCTGGGGTATCGCATAGTCCCGTATGCAAGACTTTTTCGATTGGTTTCGAGAGTCTCGCCGAGATTCTTTCCGAGACTTTTATGAATTCTTTTAGAGTTTTGCCGAGACTCTTTCCGAGATTTTCGGAAACTTTTTAATTATGTTCGAGAGTCTCGCCGAGACTCTTTCCAAGTCTTTTCTAAACTCTGCGAGATTTCCCGAAACTTTTTTTTCTCTTTACATTGATTGATGGTGATAATGCATATTGGATGTGAAAAAAATTTTTTATATCATTTCAAGGCCTTAGGCAAGACAAAGTGCATTAGTTACAACGTCTTTGGTCTTTGGGAGCAGGCCATAGCCTATAATTTGATAATATTGAGTCGAAATCCCGACGAGGCTATATAGAAATCAGGCAGACTAACCGTGGACGCGAAAAAAGGCCATCCATCGAGTAAAATTGGAAGCTCCGCAAACTTTTGTTTTTTCGGCCGGTAGGCGGTATCGAGCTGTTGTCGTTCGCGTCCTCATATAGCCTACCCGATTCTTATATAGTCCAGTCAGGGTTTTATCTCGATATAAAAATTCGCATGAATTTTTCATATGTTTACTAGAGGGAAAATTTTCAACGTTGCACGTGCGAATTTTCATGTTTCCCAGATGTAAGATTCATAAATATGTATATTTCTTTAACCTGTAGAGGGCCGGAAAGCCTAAATTATAGGTGCGACCCATGATCGGTACTTTGTATATGATAGATATGGGATGTACCTTACTACTTTTGGCAATTTTTATAGGGACTTTCAACTCGTCAAATCCCGAGCCTCTAAAGATTAATAGCCCTGGAAACTGGTCCGGTCATGTGTTTTATTTGTTTTCATACTTGCATTGATTAATGATTCTAGTTGAGATATGACTAAAATTATTTCTTAACGGCCACGCGTGTAATTTATTCGACATTTTTTCATTAAAAGAAAAAAGAACGAAAAATTCGTACGTATCTTTTTTCCTGAGTTCTAGTATTTTCATCCATTCTCAAATGTCAAATGTTTGATCTATTATTAAACGTGCAATATATCAGGTTTAATGACACGTGGCATCACTTTATTTGATCGTAAGCTGGGGAATATCCTTTTCGCGATGACAGTCAAAGTCGAGGGTGTCACAAGAGATGTGTTGTTTATAAGCCCTTTTTACTTATCCGCTAACGCTCTTCACCCTCAACCACATTTTTATAAGGTTGAAATCACTAACCGACATGAACCATTTCGACGCTGTCAAAAGTAAAAGTCCTTTTAATGCACACCGGAATTAATCAATTTTACTATTTTCATTAGAAAGGCCCATTAATTCAATTATTTCATTTTTATTGGTGAGTATTTCAACGTATAGTGAAAATAATTATTCGCAGTCTCTAGAAAAAATCGTACGTATAAGAAAAAAAATATATAAAATGTAATAAAATATTAAAATTGAAAAAATTATGTTTTTGTAATTTCGTATATAGAAAAATATAAATCGTAATTTTATATATATATTTTATGAAATGTTATATTTTATGGTAACCATAATTTGTAATGAAATAATTGGGACGAAGTCGTAAAAAAAGGTGAAGAAGCAAGTCGTGGTCAGTGTAGCTTTGACACCCTTAAGGACTCGTCATATATTCACGATAGGTATGATAAGATGATTTCTCATAAGATTCTCCCGACTGTTACGGTGTCCATGACTGGATCCACTACGTTAAAGGGAATTGGTATTCTGCCACACTGACTACGTGACAGGAGTGGCCAATTCCCGATGTTTCTCCATGCTCCCTTCAGAAATCCCTCGTGGGACATATGCTCGAGTATTTTTCTGGGGTTTGCCACAATATTCGTATCCTTTATTCCCTTTTTTTCTCTCGGTGTACGAAAAAGAAACGTTGAGCAGATCTTCTGAGCTCCACAGTTCTTTTTTCGTCCTTCCTCTTTTCGGAAGCCCGATTTCTCATCACTTTTTTCGAGATAAAAAATAGCCGCACGCTTCTCGTCCTTCTGCCCTATCTTTTCAACCGATTTCTCGTGACGACTCGCGCGTCTCCGGGACTCCTAAATTTCGAATGCAAATGTTCTTAACCATTCTCCTACTTTTCTCTTACAGACTGCTACAAACATTGGCATGGTAAAACTCAAAAACAATATTTGAAAAATTTATATTATTATTCAATTTAATTTTCATTTCAGTCAAAACAGATAATATTCTTTGTTTATTATGAGAAATTTTTCCACACTGACTGGACAATTTTAATCCCCAGCTGTATATTTAAGACATAAATTTAAAAATCCGCAAATCAAATTTCATCGAAGTTTATTATTTCAAATTTGCAAAAAAAAAGTTATCACTTCTGCGCAGAGCTATAGAGTTGAAGTACTTTGTAATTCTTTCCGAGGATAGGATTTCACAGACCACAAAAACTCTAAGGCGATAGTACCAAATCCATTTTTCTTCGAAAGGGTGGATTTACTATTTTTGCAAGGGTCTGTACACGCTTCGAAATCTCAAAATGAGATCACGTCGAGATCCATTTCATTGAAGGGGAAAAATTCCAGAATCGAAAAACTCTATTGTGGGACCTTTTCCCCAAATTCGTCCACTCAGGGTGCAACGTTGCGATGAATTCGCATCCCGTAATTCGAATGCTCTTTTAAACATTTCTTGTCTGCAATTATAGGGGAGATTTTTGGACACAAAATACATCATTATTTTATTTTTTCACATTTTATTATTGTCGTCTAAATTTTCACATATTATTTTGATACACATGTGCGTAACTGTCCAAAAATTGAGCTGTCCGGGATGACCCGCAGTCCGGGAATACCCGACTCTCCTCTGCTCATTGTTTCAACATTTTGATTTAACAGGTCAAACGAATATACCGAGTATAATGTTCCAGAGATTACGATAGAATTTTACGGTTCAAAATTCATTTTTATCGTTCACTCTGTTTACGAGTGGGCTCAAGGAATTTGGAGGTCAGCTGAAAAGTGCGTTATATGTTTGTGCAATCGTAAAATAAAATAAGCGCACATTAGCAATAAAATCTTATTTCTCGACATTTTTTTCCTCGTCTTTACTTTTAATCTTTTTTTGTTATTTCTTTCCTTCAGAAAATCTCGCAATTTTCGCGCTTTCATTTTTCACGTGCTTCACAGTAATGTCGGATTCGTTAAGTATACACCAAAAGATTTCGGATATTAGACATCGTTTCATACTCTTTTTTCGATTCCGCGTGTAACAAAATAGTCCGAAGTTATCTCTCCCGGGATGTCAGCTCGAGAAATTCTAGCTCATCGAAAAGGGATAAAAAAATCCACCCCTGCTCAGTCGGATACACCGAAGCGAGAGAAGAGGAAAAAAAATGGAGAAAGAAGCAAAAAACCTCTCGTTCATCCGACCAGATTTATATATATAATAAATTGACCGGTGAGGACAATAATGAGAATTTATCTAGCCTCGTCGACAGTTTGTCTCGATCGTTTCGGCAGAATAAAATCTTCCAGGGTGATCAGATACAGAATTAGAAAGTAAATGCATTTTTTTCATAGTTCTTATGATCAGCAGCTTCAAGGGCAAAGGAAAAGAATTAAAAATAATTTATTAACCGTTGAATTTATAAATTAATCTCTCGTATTCAATTTTGCAATTAATTCTTCGAATCTCATTTAATTAAGTTCCCCGTCATTGATCCTCACCGTATCTAATCCGTTGCTAAGTGTCACATTCCAAAAAAGCAGTTCGAGTCTGTAGAGAAAAAATACTGGTACGAAACTTGCTTTCGTCCCAAAAAAATTTTAGTGCTTAGAAGATGGTTTTTGTAAAAGAAACCGGTGCGTTGTTCCAGACTTAGTTCATCCTCAGTAGCAGTAAATATACTTTGGCAAAGAATCCACAAGTCTGTCATTTAACGTCACTCTATTCTGTTAACGGCAACTCCATATATACGTAAACCTGAAAAAAAAACTCTTTCTTGGACAGAGCATCTTTCACTTTGACGTTGGTTCTTTCCTCGAACCTAAACCATTTTAACGAGTTTGAGCTCTTTTTGGCCATGAGTCTTAACAACCCCTATGACACTTCTCACTTTTTTCCCCTTGCTCTCTTCCTCTTTTTCTCTTTGTACCCCATTTTTGTGCACTGCATTTTTCGGGCATCTCTCTCATTTGCTCGATCCTTCAGCAAATATACTGTATGATGAAAATGTCTGCAGAACAATTTTCCAGGCCTCCGCTTACAACCCAAATATGTCATAATGTATGACTAAATTCCACGACATCATTTCTCAACCACGCATTTCTCCGAAGGATCTTACTTCACACTGGATTTACCACAATTTTTGTCATATATCTAATGAAGCTCTTAACTTTGTCTCATTTATTTCGTTCGGATTCCCCCTCAATTTAATAAACTGTCGAACCACAACCGGAACCAGGAATTTCCAATATGAAAACAACCCTCGAGCAAATTTATTCTACCAAAACGTTGTCGTATAGAACGAAAATGAATGCTCTTTGTTATTAAAAAAAATCATCCAAAGAGATTTTCGGCTACAACGATAAATAAACTTGTATCCAGAAGTGCCTCTCTTCTATTTTTTTCTCTAACTTATCTGATTTAGTGAATAAATAATCTCCCAATTAATAGTTTACCTAGTTAAGGCCCTTTGATCGATAAATTCATCGAGTTTCCGAAGTAGTTTTGGCGAAAGTATTGATTGAATTCCAAAGAGAAAAATGAGTTTTCGTAATCGGTCAAACGGATCACAGGCATATCGATTAATTTAACTTTAGGGCTAACTCAATTTAGAAACTGTTGATGAATACAGGAATTTTCAACAAACTCGAGAGTCAAAGGTTTAGATCGCAAGAAGGAAAGAGAGAGGGGGGGAGAGAGAGAGAGAGAGAGAGAGAGAGAGAGGAAGAGAGAGCGAGAGAGAGAGAGAGAGAATGATATAGAAAAAAAGAAAATAAAGAAAAGAGAAAGCATGAACACTACTTGTTTTACTATCTATACGTCAGTGTCTCAAATGACTCGAGTAGAATATGTGAAACCAAGCCAATAGTCATATATCATATGACAGAAAGGCTCATCCACCTTTCGAACTCGAGATCAAGTGCATTCATGCATTCGTTCGATCAATCAAAGCGTTTCTAACTCATCGATTGATCAAGTATGTCGAAGGCTGCCATTACATTTATCTTTATCACGATCATTGCATTGAATTGGATTTTATTATCGTCTTTATACAAGAATACAGATTGTAAGCATTCGGTATAAAAAAGAATGAATAAGTATTGATGGATGTAATTAAAAATATAATTCATATAGTTATTCACATTTTTTTAAAATAAATTATTTGGTGATCTCCATGTCTTTATATTTTCCACTTAAGTTTTTCTCAGACGTCATTATAAGAGGAAAAATCATATCTTTGATTCGTAAATACGATATTCCAATGATTTGAAAAATTTTGAAACCTCCTCAGCATGGGAAAGCTCTCAATAAAACTTTTTAATTGATCCTGAAGTTTCTTTGACGAGGAAAAAGTTAGCCAATCATTCGTGAAAAATAATCTCATCTACGAATCGCGAAATAAACGAAAATGAGGTTTACCAGAGAAATATCGGGAGTTCAATCATAGCCACATAAACGTGTTTCATTAATCCACCATTCACGAAATGCATATACGAATGACCAATTGCACTTGGTTGACACGATTGAATTCTCGAGTATAGACACTGAGCTTATGACCAAGAGATCTGAGCATAGATCGAGGTCGAATATACTAACTTTAGTATAAAATCATATTTGCTTAACTCTAGTGTATAAAGGATGTACCTAAATTTTTATATGTAAGTAAATGAGAAATCAATGAAGCAAACCAAAAGTTTATCATTTTGGTAATTTAAAAAATTGACTGCAGCTTGAATGATGAATTAATATTTAATAAATGATTCGTCTGGAAATCAAATAATATTTAATAAATTATATTGACTTTTCAATAGTTTGAAAAGTCACCCGGTACATACAAGATCCACGTTCAAGATCTCCGATATATTGCAGTGCAATCATTCAATATGCAGCAATGACTATTCACGCCATTTATAGATCGAGCACGTTCCTTCATCTCCAGAACGAGTAATCGTCCCTTCCATAATACCATATTCGATGCTTCTATTCTCAATATGTCATTTTTCCTGGACACCAAAAAAGGAAAAATTGACCATTCCGCACAAGTTCTCAACGCCTATTGAGAACTTGTGCGGAATGGTCAATTCAAATAGCTTCTGCGAATTCACTGGTTGCAACCAAAAATTGCCTCTTAAACTTTGATAGAAATACGATTGTATGCTGGAAAAAATCTGCATAAATATTTTCGTATACGTGTCGAAAGTTTTTATTTGAGGTAAAAATTTCCAAAATATTTTAACTTTTAAATAAATTTTTTACAAATTGTTTTACTACTTTTTCAGCATTATCTCAATGATCGATAGAAGAATCAAACTTTTTTGAAAAATTTTTTGAAAAGCTGATCATAAAATGACGAACATCGTTTTTCATTTCTGATTTCTCAATTTTTTTTAGAAAAGAACAGCACATTGAAATTCGCTCCACTCCCCTCGCCGGGCCGCCGGATCCGATTTTAGACAATCTAAAAAGTGCCAAAATTAAAAATCCTTTTATACGAGCGGCAAATTCTGATATGGAAACTCAATGGACGATTTTCCCAGAACTCTAGACTTTGGTAGACGAGAAAAAATAGCGTTTGATTCATGCCGATAAAAAATACTCAAAAGAGTATGATAGTCAAATTAGAAAAGATCGATTGAGCAGTTCAAAATTTTGCCAAAGATCGAAAAACGCCATTTTTTACGAAGAATTTAACTAGTGAAATTTCTTTGGACTTCCATATTATTTTAACTGGCTCATTTTTATGTATTTTGATCCAAAAATACCGAAGACACCGATCTTTTTTTTTTAACTTCGAAATTTTGCGAGAAAATTCCAAAACCCCACTTATCTCGGTACTTTTTCGACATCAACGAAGAAAAAAGTTTTCTCTGCAGCCGCGATTTGACCTTGTAATCAGTGTGAAATCGAGGAAACTCTGTTACATAGAATGATTAATCATCTTTTTCTCTCTCTTTTTCTTTTTCAACTGCATTTATCCTTAAAATAAATGTCCTCAACTTTCTAAACACAAATAACGACAAAATATAACGGTAAATAGAGTCTTCGAAACTAACAGGTTCAAAACTGACATATTTATGGTCATATATCCTAAATACGTGCCGGTTATAAATAACATATGAAGTGTGACTTTCTTTTGTAAATTCATCTCAATCGTTGACAATTATATTCGGACATGTCTGACCGAAATAACTTGAAACTACTCGCACATTTGTATTTCCTTTTCATCGAAGATTCGTGAGATTTCTTATGCGCATTTTGATGAAAAAATTTGTGTCCAACAATAGGTAAGTGATGTGAGAACAATTTTCCGTGATGCGAATGAACATTTTCTACGATTCTGTGTGACACTTTTGCTATTATTAACGTAGCGTGACAACAATGAAAAATAATAAGTAAGACTGGGAATCACATTTAAGTTTTGTGGCTTTAAAATACACACGTTGAAAACATGTCAATCAACTTGTAATTAGAGCCCGAAACATCAATAACTCTACGTCGGAAACGCGTTAACATCGAGATAGCAGCAATTATTAGGTTCGTTTGGAAAAAAAAACAAAAAAAACAAATATTCTCTGAATGTGCATCAGTCAAAGTAGCGTATTTCCTGACGTGTTATCTGTTTTTTTTTCCCCCCCAAGACAGTTCCCCGCACGAACACGACACATCGGCTAACACAAAACGAACTTTTCACCGCGATATATCTCATCGGTGAAATGCGGCGCTCACTCGAGAGTGCGAGTATAATTTTAGAGCTTGGCACAACGTCATATTTTATTTTGGCTATCGTGTAAAGAACGAGAGTGGGACCGAAACGATAGAACCTGTTCGAAGAGCTGCCGAGCCTCGATTTAATGAAGAGACGCGGATGTCCGGTTTTTCATTCAAATTACACCGATAACATATTTAATGATATCACTATTATCATCATTATTATTATCAAAGTCGTGGCTTTTCTAATGAAATAAAATGTATACACGTTTGTGAGTAAACATTTTATTTGATTAGAATTTTAACTAAACGATCTATGAAAAATCTTCAAAAATTCATCGATATGTTTTAAATATTCAATTCTTAATAATGATATTTACAAAAAATTACCAACGAATCGTTGGCACAGAAAATTTTATGAGACTAAATCTTTCTCCAATTTTTTACAATGAAGTTTAATATTTTACGTTGATCACGTACCTTAACGGGTATGCAGAAAACGATGAGAATGAGATCCGCACTCGCAAGACCTCCGAGGAATATATTTGTCGGTGTTGACGGTAAAGGTCGTAGTCTCGGGCATAGCGTCGATGCGATTATTACTAGATTGCCTGAACAATTATTAAGTTATTGACAAAATAGATTTTGGAACAATAAATCAAATAATTTACGAAAAAAAAGGAAAACATATTTTTATATTTTCTTTGGAACAATCCTGAGTGGAAAAATACTCTTTTAGCGGTAAAAATTGTGTTAAAAAAATGTGAAATCCCTGCATATATTTATATACATATTTATTTTTATATGGTAGAATTGAAAGGGGAAAAAAATCTTCACGTCCGGAAATGTCACGACACTATACGTCAATCTATTATAAATAAAAAGACAACCCCTACAAATTTTAATGACGTTCCCCTCGTGTCGTAAAAGATAATAATGCGGCTCTGTGGGTAAGCTATTAATATTAATTATCTCCTGTAGTAAAAAGCTTAAAGGGCTTTGGGGCTATTGAAGAAGAAGAAAATAATGAAAAAAATATATAACAACCAGTAAGTCCGAGGCAAAAGGTGATGGAGTAAATGACGAGTACAGGACCCAACTCGGCCCAATTAAAGATGTTTACTGAATCATTCACATCGTAATCGCTGCCGTAGTCGGTGTCGTTAATTGTCGTTTCGTTGTTCATCTCGTTCGTTAAACGTTCAAGAAGAAACGCTCGAATCTGAAAAGATATTGTTTTTGTTATTTACTTTACTACTTAATTAGATACTTAAAAATTTCATTCCTTCAGTTCGACCTGAAGTTTTAAATCATTAGGCTAATGAATTAATTAATCGCAAGATTTTTGTATTTATTAATTATTACTTAATAGAACTATTTAATACAGTTCAAAATAATTTCATAAATTTGTTGAACGTCTGGGTTCCTCCTCTTAAATAAAACTCGTTCATTTTCTTGAGGATAATTAAAGTCTCAAATACGTTGGGTAAATAAAATGTTTCATTGAATGAGATCGTTAGGTAATTGTTTGAACGTATCATCTACATTAGTCAAATTTTCTCTTAATCTTCGCTAAAAAGTAAAAAAGAAAATCGAATCATTCCGAAAATCGTAACTAACGAGGTTTCGACTAGAAAGATACGGGATGATTGTGCAAAAAATTGCAACGTAATTGCTTGAGTAACGAGCGAACGTTCAACTCGTGCAATGTTATTTTCTGAGACGAGGAAACTACGAAAGAAATTTGCATTATGAAAAAAAAAAACATTTAAATATCAACAAAATACTCGAAGTAAACAGAATTATCGCGCACGTTGAAATTCAAATATTTTACGAGAAACAAAAATGTGCAAAAAATTGCAACGTAACGAGCGAACGTTAAAACCATTCAATATTATTTTCTGAGGGGAGAACGCTATGGGGAAAAATTTGCATTATAAAAAAAAAAAAAATATTAACAAAATATTCGACGCATACAGAATTATTGTGCATGTGAAAATTCAAATATTTATGAAAAACACAAATATTTACAATTTATATTTCGGGATGATAAAATTCGTGTTTCAAAATTAATTCATTCAATATTTTAAAATTTGTAGCAGTTCGAACATTCCGTTTCCCCCACGAAAATGTGTATAAATTCGACCCCGCAACTTCAACATGCTATTGATTTTCCCTTCCACACTTATTTTTGATTTTATAACGTTTATGTTTTTCAATAGCATAAACTTGAGTTTAGGTATGAATTTATGGTCGCTTCTATTTCTCAACATCAAAGAAAACGTTTGTATATATACTCGATCAATTCTTTTTCAGCCTCGCACTTTATGAATTAAGTGATTTGTTTTTTTCTTCCATACATTAAATTTCTCGTTTTATGTTTAACTAGCTCGATGAATCATCTACCTCGCCTATCCTTGAGACGAAAATTTCATCAGAAATCCAGCATGAACGGACATAAATCTCCATTGATTTTAATCTAAGATATTTTATCACTTGGATCATTACAATTAAATATTTATTGACGGTTTTGGAAGCACGCTGTGAATAATAATTGTGAAAGAAAACAAACGAATATAAACACGAGGTTTATCTCTTTATTTAGAAATTCATATTAACCACATCAAAAACTCTTGATTAACGCCTTCATAGCCAACAATTAACATATTAATCAAAGTTTCAAAATCCCACAAGACTAATCAAACAACCTAAACAATAAATAACATCATTAGATTATTAATACCAAAAAATAGCGTGAAAACTATTCCTAACAAGTCTTCATTTTATTTGATATGATTTACGTATTACGATATATAATCCGTAATGAACCGGAGTTGAAGATCTGCATTTTGACACGTGAGACACGATGTATTACGTCGCACCTGCGACTCGAGTTTCTTGCGCCACAACGGATTATACATATATGTCAATAAATTATGATTATATAGTGTGCTTTATGCTCTATTGGGCTTTCATCCATATAATACGAACGATACGAGCGTCTCAGTACCGTCCGAAAATCATCAAAGCCGACTAAACAGACCCGAGAACCCTCCGATAAAGATGGATTAATTATGTCCTTCATTTTACCACCATCATAGTGAATTTATGATACACTAGAATAATCCTTTCAAAACGCATCATTATTAAACTCATGCTTAGTTCACCAAATTATCGTAGTTTTGTTGATGGTCGATCATTATTCCATGGTTTATCCATATCAGTTCCTAATATTTTGTCAATATATCGCGTATACGTAGATTCAAATTCGTATGGAGATTCCAATTTCAATACTCCAATTTTACGAATCAAATCTTTCAGCAATAATAATAATAATAATAATAATAATAATAATAATAATAATAATAATAATAATAATAATAATAATAATAATAATTACAATAATAAAGCAATTTTAATTCAGATAATTAATTGTAAATAAATTGTAAAGGAATATTAATTTAAAATTGAATATTGCAGTATCAATCCACATTTTAGAATAATCTTAATAACGATAAAGAAAATAATATAAAATAAAAATCTTTTTAGACAAATGCAAAATAGTTTCAACTCATAAGTTTTTCTTAATAATTAAATAATAATAAAAAATTGGGAGAGCGGTTGGTCCGGTGAACAAGGGCTCAGGCTGGCACATCGCGGGTCCCGGGTTCGAATAAAATACGAATGAAAATTTGAAAATTTTTTCAATTGTTTCTGCTCCAATCCCGGGTGGTTCGGATTCTACCTTCATAAATCCATGGCCAAAAGACCTTTCTGTGATGCATGAGTGGTCGATGTACGGCTTTCGTGGCCTCTCGTGGATGGTTCTCATCGTGCGGATGGTGGCCCTCTAGCCGTGTGCACTGGCTGACTTATTGCATCACAGCTGAGGAAGTGCTTGCCTGAGCGCCTCTGGTGGCCGTGCTTGAACGTGCTCGCATTGCCTCCCGAGGAGATTTGTCAGGTACCGGCTGATCGGCAAGGTTTTCTGCAGTTTCCCTTCGCCCTCGATAAATGCGATACAGTGGAGAAATAAATCGGCTGCAGCCGTACATACGGGAGAATGGAGGGAAGGGTGGAGGAATAGTTGGAAAAGGGTGGGGAGGCTAAAAGGGAAGTAACAATCGCGGGGGGAATTGCTTAAAAAGCCCAATAAAAAAATAAAAAATATAATAATATCTTTAGATAAGTACAAAATAGTTTCAACTCATAAGTTTTTCTTAATAAATAAATAATAATAAAAATTATAATTATAATTATAAAAATATAATGTATTTGCCTGCTCTCCTCGGTCATTTGGAATGCAACCTATTGTGAAAATATTCAGTTTGCGATGATTGCATTGGCACGTGCCAATGATCGTTTAAATCAATGAGTCCGTAAGCCTGAGAGGATCAGAATACAAAACATATAAATAAATATTAATATAAATACAATGGAATTAATATTTCCATTGTATTCTTTGAGCTCATTAAACACATGTTCACTCGTAAGATAATATTACTGTTTTTATTAATTAACGGGACAGACCTAGTTAGAATTTTCGAAAAATCGATTTTTTTTTTATTTCATTTTCAAAAAGTAGAATCTCTTACGAACATTTTCCGCCCAGGTAAATGTAAATCGGACCATTATTCGCCGAAATACAAGACTTTGTAGCACGTCGTGTCTGAGCCATAGGTAAGCAGGTAGCGGACTTCAAGTGCGTTTTTCTCGAAACCATGTTTTTGAAGTCGGTGATCACTGTAGCTCGAGAACGGCTTTACCGATCGGGTTGAAATTTATATCACTTCTTCTATACATGGTAGTCCTCCATATGAACGAAGGATTTTTTTTTTGGATAATTATTTTTATTTTTAATAGCAAAAAATGGAACTGATATTTTGGTCAAAAAAACACTTTTGACTTTTAACGGCCGCCATTTTGTGAAAAATGGAAATTTTTCAAAACCCTTCGTTCAACTGCAGCATTATATCATTAACTAAAAATCCCCTCCGTTTTTTTTGTTTCAGATGAGCCGTTGCAGCGTGAGCTTGATCACCGCAAACCGTGTTTTTTTTTGCAGCGTCCTCGGCAATTGACGGTCACCAGCTTATTTCGATATATATTGCGTTGAAAAAATTGCAACATATACATTACATATGTATCTTTTAAACGGAAGAACTTTTGTTGTGAATTATTTTATCGTTTGACCAAAAAAAAATCGGAAAAAAGGCCTTTTTTTTGACGTTCCAACTAGGTCTGTCCCGTTAAATTTTTTAAATTTGAACAGAAGATACATTTTTCAAAATTCTCGAATAATCCATCGCCAAAAGTCTCTCTACGTGACACAACAATGCACGAATGTAAAATAAACGCGAAGATAAATGTTTATGATTATTTATTCGAAGCTTGTAATAATGAAATATCGAATAATACAATTTATTGATGAAATGTGTTTTTGCCTATTTGTGTTATATATTTACAGCACTATCGAAAAGGCGAACGAGCATTCGAACATGTGTACGTCACAAGAGAGACTCAACGACCATACATTTTCGCGACTTTATTGCCTCTACGTGAGCTTCAAATTGCGTCTTGATGTTAGCAAAGAAAAAAGAAATATATGGTGTATATATATATATATATATATATATATATATGTTCGTATATGATATTGGCGTACACACGTACGAAGTGCAAAGCGAAGAAACTGAAAGAGCGGGGCCGTCGACGCGATATCAATCGTTTCTCCTGTTGCATCGCCACAATACTATATTTGTCGTTGGTTCTTTTTTTCGTTTATTTGTTAAGTATTTCCGTTCGAAAATGTCAGCCAGAATTTTAGTTGTATGATTTTTCGATAGCGTTATTATTAATATTAATCAAAATATTGTTTTATTACAGTTTTTTTCTGTTCTATTGCACCAAATGAATGTACTTTAAGTATTTTATTTCTTATCGGTTTACCAGAATCGTTAATTGATTTATAGGATGACAAACACCACGATACAACCCTTATCTGGGTTAAATAAAGTTGCTAGTCCATTTGGTCGATATCGTTTTTTTTTTATTTCACGTGCTAGCTTTTATCACTGATATTTCCAGCGCGTCAAACAAACCCTTGAGGCTGTTGACGTATCCTCTTGAACTTGAAAAATATGAAAATGCGCACCACTTATCGGCACTTTGAGAACGTAAAAATACTGTTACGTATTTTCGAACGCTCCAGACACGATTTTCGATGTTTTTAAAGTTTTTTACTAGAATTTTTTTTTATCGGACCAGTTTTTTAGTATCTCGACAAATAAAATAAATTGAAGAAAAATGTTGACAGTAAATCTCGAATTTATGGGAGAAGAATTTTTTCTGAATTGCTTCAACTTTTTTGAGCTACTTTATTCTTGGCCAGTGTCTCGAACTTTCGAAGAGCTATATGTTACTTTTTATTTCCCATAGATAAGAGGACGGTGAATATTTTTGGACTGCGTGAAAGATGAAAAAAGTAAGAAATGGATAAGGTCTCGTATATTAACCATCACGAGATAATAATTTTCATTCTATTTTTGTCATTCTTTTGCCGCAGAAAAGGAATTTATTCGACACTCCATTTAATATTGGAAATAGTGGAAATTCCGCGGAAAATTCTATTCAATTTTTGTGTCACAGACACCGCGTGCCTCTCGACATGATTCACTATTTATGCTCTCTCTTTCTCTCCAATTCTACGCACTTTTCATCTATTCTCTTTACTGCAATGTCGATTGCATAGCAGAAGAGAACAGTTGGGCTATTATTCGCCATTTCTATGGAAGCCTCGGCTCATCGAGGTAAATCAAGGATGCTCCAATCGAGAAATAAAAGCATCTCGTATACTTGTAAAATAAAAAATTCATTCGTAATTTAGAATGAATGAGGGAGACAGAAAAAGAGAGAAAAATACGTAAAAAGAGGAGAGGAAAAAGGGGAAAAAGAGTGACGAGAAGACAAGCCCACGAGTCATCACAATCTCTCGGAATCTATTATACAACCTATTAATACAACTCGAGCTGTGAATGAATCAAGAGGTTTGTTTTTCTAACACAAATTATCGTGCTCCAATGTCTAATCGTTACGGAGCTCCGACCTTACACATGCATCACGACATAATCCTCTAAACACATTTTTTTCCTCTTACACACGTGAGCAATAATGGATCGACGCACCTTTCCTTTATCCTCAATTAAAGCCGCAATTTTCTTCCGGTAATCTGATCTCTATTTTTTCCCCTTTCATTCTGGATCACACACCTTTGCGTTTGTTACGTCTATTCAAGTCTTAATTACTGACATCTTTCACCAATAATTGTTCTCTGAATTATCATTATTCTTATTATTATTAATTTATTTCAGTCTTTAAAATATTAAGGGACCCTATTTAAATTTTATTCTTTATGAACCTTCCTAATAATGACACATTTTCATCGTGTAAAATGGTCTGGAATCAATCAAACTGTGAAAGATTAATTAGAAAATATAGAAAGGTTAAACGGTAGTGTCATTTCCAATCATATTTTGTCTTCGCTGTCGATTTAACTTTGTCCTCGAACGGAATATTCCTTCAATGGCAGATGCGAATAATGTCGCGATATTGCTCGTGACAAGGAGTATGGACAATGACACCCCGGATGGTCACTTCGTCGATATGGCTCAATAAATATTAAGGACGATTACAGGATAAATGGGACGCCAGGGAAAATGGCACGGATCTTTCGACAAATCGAAATATCGTTTTTACCATTTTTTCGTCGAAATCTTTAAGAACGAAAAAAAGGGCTAATGGGATATAAATAAGTTAACTTAATACTATACTGGCTCGGTTCGAGGATGTCTAAACTTTTTCAAACTATCGTGTTTCATCTCTAATGCACCCATAACGATATACCAGAATTCCAAACTCTTATCGTCCATGTTTGCTGTTACTTCTTATTGCCCGGAGCGAATCAAACGTCCCTTGGACTTCAATATCTTCTTGTTATCGGAGAAGAGAAGAAAAACTCGTAAAAATTGTAACAAGAATGCAATTGTTAGATAAATTCTTTTTCATCATAATACACAACGAAACTGTATTTTTTTTCCAGAAAAAAAAAATTTAGGCCTGGTCATTTGAAAAAGAGTGAACCAGGAACAGAGCTTATCTTCGCTCTCTAATCTTTTCTTCATTACAGCTCTTGCCCCGAGGCAAGCAAATCTATGGGGACTTCGTTGAACCAGTAAGAGAATAATTTTAATAAGATTAGTATAAATCTCGCTCTTTTTGCAGTCACGATGGTTCACGCTCCTAAAAAAGTCTTATTAGAAAAATATTCATATTGAAATTGACTTCATATTGAAATTGAATTATTTTATTTGATTTTCTTTTTAGTATTTTTGTTTCTTGGAATTTATGATGATTATTAATCAATCCTTTTAATTCGGGCACGAATTATTTTTATCCCCCTAAGGCTGAGATTTAATAGGGACTTTTATTTGCTGAAGAAAAAAATGATTATTACAAGACTGAGTATAAAAAGAGCTTGCCCTGAAAAAACAAAAGGGTTAACATCGCTACGAGGATTAAAGCCTTCCCTTTAGGATTTTATCCACAGGACTGATCTCGACGAAACACATTGAGTTTTCTCTCGGGAGGAATTGCGAGGATGTCTTTGTGGCAAGACGTTTCGAGCCCTCATGAGTTTTTACTTTTTTCCCCAACTACGATTAGCCTTTTTTCAAATCTTTGGGCACGCAACACTGAATTTGGGTCAAAACATCATTTTTATTTTCGAGAAAAAAAATATCAACGAAGAAAGATCTTCGTTTTTTCAAACGGTACAAATTTTATTTAATAAAAATGTATCTACAGCAGAAAAAAGGGGATTGGTGTATTTAATTATTAACAGAAAAAATCATTCTGAACATGTAACTACAACGTATTAAATAGAATTATTTATTTTTCGACTGCATTATAAATCTATGAGTCTGTCAAAATCCTCATCTATCAAACAGCTGATCTATCAAATGGGCATCTAGCCCTGAACGCGGGAGTAGCTTATTCGGCCATCCCTTCCTTCCTGGAGATATTTTTTTCGATCGTTCGATACCCACTTAACGTTGAAGATAGTCGATCTTCAAGGGATGACGAGTATTCTTTATGAAGCTGACCGATCGATTCGCATATCCGCAAAAGCCTGGGAGAGTGCCTGCACTTTGAGACCATAATCGAACACCTCCGCACTTCGACATCGAGTTATCTTGGAAACTTTGTTTTTTTCTCGCTTCTTCCCTCCATTAAACTCGTCATCATTTTTATTATAGGAATGCGTAAAAAATATTGTGGCTAACATGAACCAGAGATAATTTTGCCTTAAGGGCAAAAGGGAAAAGGGAAAGAAAGAGGGTTGATTTTCGCAACTCTAACATAAAGACTCTATCTTGTCTCGTTAGCTGAACCTAACTATAGGACAATGTTGACCTTCTAGCCTATGAAACTAGCCCATGATATTGCCGATCCTAAAACCCTGTGTTTCACACCCACCACTTTTTTATTGTATTTGTTTTATCCTCTTCTCCCTCTCTCTTTTTCTTTTCCTCTTTCTCTAGCCTGTCACTTACTTATTGTATATATTTTTCCCTCTATGACTTTTTCAATAACAGTCGTTGGAACTTTTACTTCCCCAAGGAATTTTCACACCGCCATATTTTACGAGTATATAAATAACTTTCTACGATTCCTTTGATAAATGAACGCTTTCTACATAATGGCCAAAAAAAGTGTTTTCCAACAGATACATCAATGGCAAATAGTCGAAAAATAGCACTAAGCCAGATCGTTTTTATTAATAGAAATATTCGGTTAAATAATTCCGATTTGCTAGCACGTTTGTTAAAAATATCTTTTATTAAAATAGTTTTTGGGTCGAGAGTAACAAAAATGGTCGGATAGATTACGATTTGATAATAGCTAATAAATGACGAGGGATTCATTTGAATGGTATCTTTGGCAATAAATCACTGGCCTCGTAATCACCTAGCTTCGGTTCAATTTTCCTCATCATCTCGTTTCGTGTTTTATTGACTCAGAAGTGGATTATTCTTTTTCATCCTTCGATCATTATTCTTTTAATATCTTTTGCAATTATTGCCCACACTGTTTTTTTTACACTTGGAATTCATTATTTAAAGTCAAAAGAATAATAATAAGCATTTAACCATAATTTAATAACCATCTCGATTAAAATTTATCAATAATTTTTATTATTATAAATAATTTATTAGAAATTAAAGACGAATGAAATTAATTATTTTTAAAGTCTCAATCATATCGATTATAATTTTTTTTTAGTTTCATTATTGTTGACGCAAAAATTAAAGCAAATATACGTCGATTTTTTAAAAACATGAATATGTGTTTTTCACGTGAAAACTTACATCAATAGAAATTTCATAATATCCCAATTCCAAGAAGATCAATTTGGAGATTTGAAGCGGTTCGTGCTGGTGAATTTATTGGATTTTGGGTGCTTATGGTGGCTTGAAATTGCCTGACAGGAGCAAGAGGCTCCCGTCGTCAGCCTCTCAAGCAACAACGAGCTACTTTAATCTTCGTACCGATGCACTCGCTGCAATTGCATACGATCACGAAGCTCACGAGTTTATCCTCATGATAAGCATTCTCATCGATCATTATACAGTCAAAGGGTCGATAAACAAAAAATAATAAATTATTTAAAAAAAAAAACTCCAAACAATTCCCACTCACACTTTCATACTGCGACTAGCTTTTCAATATCTTCATTTTTACTGATTTCATTAAAAGCAAAACCTGATATTATTTATTTGATTAATTATCTCTTAATATTTCATTCGCAGTGTTTTATTTTTCGTTCAATTTTTGCTAATACTTTTTACAATTTTAATTATCGGTCGATTTTTTATAAAAAATGAATTCGCCATAATTTTAAGATTCACTACTTTCTTTTTAACTTTACGTATCGTCAATTACAAAAATTAATTTCTACTTTTACATAAGCTTAATTTTTAGGACTTTCTTCATAACTTTCCGCAGCGGTGAATTATTTAAAAATTAATTTTAAGTGTTTTCTTTTTAATTTTTTAACGTTTTTCATCAGAACACTTCCGGCTCGAAAATGATGCATAAAGTTTTATTGAATTTTGAACGAGCTGTCTAAAATAGAGCGAACGAAAAATCGGAACGGGTCTCCGTCCGGTTCGCGCGTAACCGCGACTATCAACCGACTGCGGGAACGAATAGCCAAGAGATGCGTGCTCCGCGAGCTCTCCTCCACGAGTTGCGTGGTCTTATATGTATAACTTTACCACGAGGTGAGGAGAGTCGAAAGACCTACATGTTTCTACGGAAGTTACTCTATCGAGAAACAATTCTTATCAAATAATCAACAATTTTCCTATCAATGTTTCCCTCTCGAAAATGTTAATAATTTTCAAAAAAAAAAAATTGACATAAAATAAATGATCGAAATAAATTTTAAAATGACCAAAATAATAAATGATCGAAATAAAAATCGTAAATAAAATAAGGGATCGAAATTAATATATATCAAATGATTTTCAGAATTTTTTTCAGGTTCCAAAGTTTTCGTTAATTTAACATTAACGCAAACTTTCCTTAATTTAATATTAACAAAAACTTTCGTTGATTTGATATTAATGAAAACTTTGGAACCTGAAAAAAATTCTGAAAATCATTTGATATAAGTTTATTTCGATCCCTCATTATTTTTACGATTTTTTTTTCGATCATTTTTTTTCGATTTTTATTTCGATCATATACGAGGATTTTTGTCAGATCCCACAGTTTTCGTTAATTTAATATTAATGAAACCTTTGGAATCTGAAAAAAATTCTGAAAATCATTTTATATAAATTTATTTCGATCCCTCATAATTTTTACGATTTTTATTTCGATCATTCATTATTTTGGTCATTTTTGAATTTATTTCGATGATTTATTTCATGTTGATTTTTTTTGGATTTAACGAGCCTTTGGGCAGTTTTGTTTTCAAAATTTTGTCTACCATTTTGCCTATTTTTCAATCTAAAATGTTCAAAAAGTTTTATCATTTTTTTAATATTTCGAAAAATTCCGTTATGCTCGAAAAAAAATCAAAGAAATACCTTAAGATTGACGAATATTTTTGTATGAACAGGAATTTTAGTATGTAATCTTGACACTTCTATACATTTCTAAAATTACTCATGTCAGTCTGGGGGGTTCCGTAATATTCCAGAAAACTTATTGCTGAAAAAAATCTGGAAAAACTCATTGAATTTACAGAATGAATCCTCGAATAATCTAGAATTTACTTTGAAACATATTTTTTTCCTTTTTTAGAAGGTTCTGAATTAATCTAGAAAAGTTCTAAAGATTTTGCGACAGGATCTCAAATGTCCTTGATTTTCGACTACATTCTTTTTTTTATAAATTTATAACTTCCGAAAATACATTTCAAATTAAGTAAGATTTGGATAATTTATTATTATTACTATTTTGTATTTCAAAAAAAGATCATTATGAATTTCGTGTACGAAATATGCCCTTAAAAATATTAAAGACTGAGAGAATTTAACGAAGAGAGTTACAAAAAATTCAATGCAATTTCGTTTTTAGAAGGTTCTGAATTAATCTGGAAAATTTCTAAAGATTTTGAGACAGGTTCTCGAACGTCCTTGAATTTTCGACTACATTTTTTTTTTATATATATATTTTTTTTTATAAATTTATAATTTCCGAAAATACATCTCAAATTAAGTAAGATTTTGATAATTTATTAATATTACTATTTTTTATTTCAAAAAAATATCATTGTGAATTTCGTGTACGAAATATGTCCTTAAAAATATTAAAAACTGAGGCAATTTGACGAAGAGAGCTACAAAAAATTCAATGCAATTTCTTTTTAAGTGCGCGCGATACGAAAAAGAAAATTGTTCATTGCAACGTGCTTGCTTCGAAATTGCATCCCCCTCTTGCATTTCTGTGGAGGAAGGAAAGTATAAAATGGGACATAGTTTCCCTTCACAGTCTTCCTTCATAGCTAAAAGCTTCCTCTAGATGAGGAAGCTCTCGGCATCCTCATACAAAAGAAGTTTTCAAAATCGTCTGTCATTTCCATGAAGTCACGTGCAAAGCTGTAAACTCCCTGTATTTGTTCACTTACTATATGATTGTCTTCCGCTTTTTTTATTATTATAGCGGCAGTGACAAATGCCAGAAAATATCCGAAAAAAATCTATCAAAATAAACTCCCTTTGATACCAGAGGAGTCCATTTTACCACTAATGAATTATAATTACGAAATTTCATAGCGAAAAATCAAGAAGTTTTTTTTCAATTATTCAATTCGAGAAAATTAAAAATTTTCATATCTCTAACCAATTTTACAAACGTCTTTAAAAATATATATGTATAAATTTCGTAAATTTCATAATGAATTTAAATAAAGATTTTAACACCGAAAATAACGATCGATACATTTCAATTGGTGTGGAAATTCAAACACGGAAGCTCTGTATTTAAAAAATGTTTTTTATTTTGAAACTTTATATATAAAATATACACTAAATTATTTGTTCTATTTCAGCCCAGGCTGATTTTCGTCCAGAAGGCTCGCGTTATCAAACTTGGTCTCTGAAAGCTTTGGAGTATCGAACGATTTATGGTGTATGGCATAATGGAGGAATTTGTGTTTATCAAAAACTTGGCATAGAATTCTAGATAACGTAATGGACTAGAAATAAATTTATTGGATAGAGAATTATGTATGTGTGTTCTTTTTTCTTTTGCTTTTATCTATTCGAGGCGACAGAGAGAATTTTGTGAATTATTTGAACGTGGGAGGTCAATTGAAATCTTATTTCGGAGCTTTCGGAGTAATTTCGTGAGATTTCGAAGAAATTATGAGTGGCGCTACCATCTGGAATTTTTGACAACTCGTAAACACTCAATTCCAAATCGGTACGTTAGTAATTTGACTTACAACTGATAGCTGGCGTCATACCGACTGAGCCGCTATGAGTGCGAGAGAGATAGCTGCAAATTTCGAAAGTGAAATTCTTCGACACGGTTTGACCGATTACAAAAAGGCCCTGTCAGCCCATTTTTGCCATCGTCCTGCGTGGGCTGACAGAGCTTTTTTGTAATCGGTCAAACCGTATCGAAGAATTTCAACTTCGAAATTTGGAGCTATCTCTCTCGCACTCATAGCGGCTCAGTCGGTATGACTCCTAGCCTTAAAATGATCAATTCTCTGTTAGAGGCGTTAGGTTCGATCGCGAACATAACCTAAAAGTCAAAATTTATTTTCGGTCGTGAGTTCATTTGTTTTTTATTCATTTTCGGATAGAAGAAGATTTATCGGCAAACTTTTTCCGTCATGTCAGCTGAACTCAATGAAAGTACCATGAATATTTACCAGGTAATTAATTGTTTTATCACATTGTATCATCGAAAATAATTTTTTTTTATGGTTAAACTAAAATTCGTTTATTATTTGCAATTATTTACGTAAATATGTTGAATGGAATAGCTTTCAAGTTTGATTTTGAATTTTTTACGTAGAGTGGATAGAAAATTGTAACCAACCAGGTTTTGTAAAAATTGGTAATCGCACGTTTTTGAAGTTGATTTTTCATCAATTTTTATTAACAATTTTTTTGCTGTTTATTTGCAGAATCCCGATAGAAAATCTTTGGAAAAGGTCGAATTGCTGATGCCGAAAGATGGAATTCTTCAACCCGTACCTGCTTTAGTTCGTACCTTTGATTTTTATTTTTTTATTTATTTTATTTCTAAAAACTTTAAAATTTAATTGAAAAATTTTAGTGCTATATTAAAAAAAAAAAGATTCGATTTTTGTTTGTTTTTTAAGAACCTTACAACATGTTTGTTTTTTTAATACCTATTAATAAGCTTTTTTTCACACATAATATTTTCTAACGTTTTTTGAAGATAAAGATTGAAGTGAAGGATTAATTTTTTGTTAAGGGAGAACCTCAGTTGTAAGGGAGAACCTTTTTTAAGGTTCTCCCTTAAAAAAGTATATATAATTTTTGCAATTGCAATTGCAGTCATAATTTTTTTTCAAATTCAGGTGAATTTTCCTTCATATTAATTGTTTACAGAGCAAAGATTGGATGGAAAAAAGAACATTTTTGGAATACGAAGCCCCAAGAATTTACAAGCCGGATGGGAATGAAATCCTAGGTGCAAAAGATCGTTGGCTCGAGTTAGTGGAAAATATCACAGTCGATTTGAAATGGTTACTGCGTCTAAAATTTCACAAATTTTGGTCCAATGTTCTGTACAATCCTACGATCGGAGATTGTCTCGTTTCTTGTCTCCAAGAATTTCCCACCTTTCACAATCTTGAGACTTTTCCCAGCAACACAACGATGCAAGAATCTCTTGAAAACTTGCGTCACAAAGTTTTTCTCACTTTGGCGCGTTTCGTGACGAGTAAAGAGAGCAAAGAAGAATTCATGACGCACGACGTTCACGGCAATTTCCTGTACGACAAATTTTTACTCACTGTACCTATGATGCTCGACATATGTCAACTTTATGCTCGTGAAAACCATAAACACGTGGAAAAAATGTTAATGACCGCGATGAAATTGCAACCTTTGTATGGTGATGATATTTATGCTGCTGCCAACTTTTTCATCAAGGCAAGCACACAATTTATCAGTTTTTTCTGCCTCGTTATTTGTTTATATTCATTTTTTCAAAGAATTATATACGTTTGTTGAGCAAAATTTTCGCATTCAGCATAATAAATCCTTCAGAGATTACTGAAATTGAAAAAATCAAAAAGGTTTCTAAATATAGTGTTGTCATTATAGTCCATAGAGCAAATTTTTTTAATTAAAAAAAAAGATTGATACATTTTCAATTAGGTATGCACTTTTCCACAAAACTTGGCTCTTCAATTGTTTATTAAAGTTTTTCTAAAGAAGATATCAAAAGAATGGCTCGACGGACTATAAAATACGATTTGGGAATTTAAAAAAAGTTTTGAAAGAGTTAATTTTTGGAATGAGTTTTCTTTTAATGTTCTCAAAAGCTTGAAGAACAGTAAAATTCGAAAAAAATCGACTTTTTGAACATTCTGGACGCATGTAACCACTCAAAGTACTTTATTATTTTTCAAGAACTTGCTTTTCGTTCACAGGTTCTCAAAACGATCGACGAGCAATTCGAGGACCGAGAGATTCCTGCTGCAAGTGGACCAGTTCCACTCTCCGAGCGAGGATCAAGTACAGTTTTGACCATGGGCAATCTAGAGGATCTTGTTATTCACGTACTCGACGTATCATCGAATATTTCAATTTTTTTGGATTGTTTTCCTCCTGCGAGCGATTTCCTGAGCAGCGAAAATTTCATCAATGAGTAATTTCACAATTTAAAATAAATTTCTCTTACTCTTTCGAATTTCAGCAATTGAGCATTATGAAATAATTCCCTATTTATCGATTACCCATGTAATTTGCTAATAATGTTTTTTTTTATTTTAAGGATCGTTTATCTCTACAGTAATACGATGCCAAAAATGTATAACAGACTGGAGCCCCTTGCGCACAAAGACGAGACCATTGCGAGATACATGGAACTCAAGCATCGTCTCGATGTATCGAGGATCGAATTACTCAAGATATTTCGAACGATAACGTTCCGTAATATTGCAGAAATATTGAAAGCGCCGTGAGTTTCTAAAAATTATAATTAAATCGTCCGGAATATTTTATTTTTATTTTTGCTTTTGCTAAGCAAATTAATGAAGTAATCTATCGGAATATTTTTTTTTGCCACTCATTTTGGCAGAAACCCCTCCGAAGTCCCTGGAGCCTCGGAGCAAGTCGAACGATTCATCGAATTTCTAGACAAGGCTGTAAGCGAGAGGGAATTCATGATCGACTATAACGTCAGTTATCCAATCGAGACTGATCTAGATTTAGTTTCACAAATTAGTCAAGATATGTATCCTTTTCATATTAAATTCTCGCTTAAAATCATTTTATTTAATGTTGAAATTGAAATTGAATCAGACTACCAAAAAAAAGCAAAGATTCACAATAAAAAATCATTAACCCCCAGGCGGCCGGCATTTATGAATGTGCCCAAGTCATACTTTGAAAATTTTTTACCTAGAAAAGTTTCCAAATGGACTAGTAATATGGTTCGACCTTGAGGTGATTCCGATCGGGATCATCCCGGCCGCCTAGAGGTTAAGGGGACATACACAGTTAGAAGGGGTGAATGTGTGTGAAAAAACATTGGGGAAACCATTGGAGTAAATGTATGACGGTTTTCATCATAAAAAAACATGTATTTTGAAAAAAGTTTATTATTTAGTTTATTCAAAAACAAAGTGTCACAGGACTAACATACGACGTTGTGGAGTAACTTTTTTTGAAAAAAAAAAAATATGCAAAAACTCTTCCAACTGAACTTTTGTCAAAAATTGAATACCAAAAAAAATGGACTGGCACATCGAACTACATATTAACATTTTCTATGTATCACATTGGGAAAGTTCAATTTTTGAGAAAACCACGAACTTTAAATAAAAAAAGTAGCGATTTTGTTTCAATGTTCTGTCAATACCAAAAAACTTAGTCATAAAAAAATACTACGAAACAGGATAGAAAATTGTGAACAGAATGACCATAAAAAAATTTAAGCCAATTCGTTAAATTGCTCCAATAATTTGAACCTTAATACAAAAATGTATAGCGATCCGGTGAAATACAATTTTATAAAAAAATCCGTGGTCGCAGAATTGGAATACGATCAAAACAAAAAACCACCGACGATGAATAACGTGACTGTGAGTAAACAAAATACACAACATTTTTATCAAAACCATACCAAACATTTTTATTATCGTATAAAATGTCTAATGGAAATTTCAGATGCCAACGCCAATTGCCGGAAGTTCACAAGAACCTGTAACGAATCCAATTTTGAACGATGGTCCGAGGAACCAAGCAACTAATGGAATTGCAAGTAAAACTCCGGAGGAATTGACTTCTCTCATAAACGGAGTGAAGGACATTCTTTGTGACCTCGGCGAAGGATTCATCGAGGTAAAAATACTCTTGTTCGCAAACCTATCGTTCAGTGCATATAAAAAAAATTAATTTCAAAATCGTGTTTTTTTTTAACACAAAGAATTTGAAAAATAATTTTAATAAAAATTAAGCCAAATCATGTTGACTTTAAAAAGTAGATAGAGAATTAAATAAAATTATAATATCAATTAAAATTACAAAAAATTTATCGAAGAAAGTTTATGTTTCGAATTTGAGAAATAAAATTGGTCAGTCTCCCAAAAATCAAAACTATGGCTTTCTAAACGTAATTAATTTTCAGAGATGTTTGGTGCATTACAATTACGACGTGGCGACTGTAATAAATGCGGTTTTCGAGAATTCTTTGCCAGAGAATCTAAAAACAGTGGACAGAACACTTCCGTATATTCCACCGGATCCAGCGGTGAGTTATTCGAATTTTACAAAATTTCACAACACGATTTATCGGTCAGAGAAAATGTTTGATTTTTGTTTAATTTCCAGGAAGCTTCAGCAGCAATCGATCGTGTATTGGGCAGTGAGAGATTGAACGTTTTCGACAACGACGAATTCGACGTTATGACGAGAGACGTGATCGACAAGACTCGGGTTCACAAAGGAAAAAGGTAAATTCTTGCCTATTAGCCTAGGCTCTTTTATATCTATTCAGAAAAATTGAGAAAAAAATAATTTGAAAAAATATCATATCATTATTTTAGGAAAGACAAGTACAAGAATTTCGGTCAATTGATGAACGACAAATCCCACGTGAGAGAAACGAGCAATATTTATGAGAAATACAGCATGGTACAGGACGAGTATGACGACGAGTACGACGACACGTACGACAGTCATGACGTTGGGCCAAATGGAGTGGACGAGCCGTTAGAAATGGATGGAAGAGCTTTCACAACGCCCAGGGTACGTACTCGAAAAAAAGTAGAAAAAAAACAAACAAATTCAATTAACGTAGTTGTTTCCATATAATCATGTTGAAAAGTTTACTGGTGATAATCCCATCGTTTAAGACTGTAAAAACTTATTCGATAATGGGAAAAAAGCTTAATACAAAGTGTAGAGTTTCAGAGATAACGACGTTACCGACTTCTAATACTCACTTTTACTTTCTTTCGTCATATCTCCGAAACTAAACGGTCAAAGCTTGAATTATTTTCTAACAAACTTCGTCATGTTTCTACATAATTGTGAATTTTCTTAAAAAAAAAAGTCAGTAGAAAAGTTTCCGAGTTAAATCACTAAATTCAATGGAGTTGAAACTCGTTAAAATGAATAATTAAATTTCAGGTACTGAGATGGGATGAAAAACGTGAAGCTGAGGACGAAGACGAGGATCAGGACGGCGAGGCGGAGGAGGGTCCGAGCAGAGCTCTAAACGATCGTTGTAATTTCGTTCAAGATCCAGCTGAGATGAGAGCACGTGCTGAGCAAAGAAGACTTTCAAAACGTGGAGGCGGAACAGCAGGAGGAAGCAGAGGACCTCGGGGCGATGTAATCGGTGAGTTTTCTCGATAAATAAAAATAATTATCAATAAAATATATATTTATTGTTTTAAATATATTTATAACATATATAGACGTCGATTAAAGTATATAACTTATTGTACAGAAATTAAAATATGAATTATTCAAAGTCCGAATAATTTTCATACCCAAAAAAGGCCCATGACAATATTCTTCACATTTTGATTGTAATTTTTTTTTTTTTTATAGGAAAACCAAAGGGACAGGGTAACGAAAAAAACGTACTGATAAACAGAGATCGTAAAAATACGAATAAAGCAACTCGCGCTAATCACAATCGACGCAGTGGTGCCGATTTCAAGCGAAGACAGGGCATGGTGCCCTGAATTCGATGAGAAAAAAAAACCAAAAATATATGTTGTAGTCGCGAGGAGCACACAGTATTCTGCTGCATTACGATGTCAGTCAATCGTTGAATTTTCAACGACACTTCTACATTAATATATATATATATTATAGTCCGCTATTCGTGAGAAACCTTTTATTTTTTATGGTGGATCAAAAAATTCTTGTATTCTTCAACCTCGAAGGTGAGAAACCAAAAAAACGAAATTATCGTTGAAACTGCCACTTTTATAATGATTAATAAAGTTCATGGATTTCTTAAAATTACATTCCTTCGTTAAGAAATCTTGATTTTTTTTATTATTAAATAAATTATTCATATTTTCATCTACCCAATTTGTAGAATACATAAATATGTATTTTTTAAAACGCAAAATCGGTAAGTCTCAAGGCTGGAAAATTCAGTGGGTTTAAAAAAGGTTGAAATTTGATTTGGTTCAGTTAATTAAATATTGAAGCGTATCCGTTTATGTATTTCGTCTAATTTATGAAAAATCTAATGCTATTGAAGTTTGCATCGTTGGAAGGCATCGAAAAATATTCTTTTTTATTTATACATTTATTAGTTTTTCAAATCGTCCCGATTGTTCTCGCAGATTTAGTTTCAGAATCCGAAAAAAAAATTTTCTCAATTTCGAAACCAAACACTGGAAATAAAATTTGAACCCTGGTAAAAGGAAAACAACGATTTTCGCTGCATTGCAACGATGCAAACTTTTACTTTGATTTGCAAAAATGAAATCATCAAAAAATTATGTAAAAATTGTTTTAAAAAAATGCTGTACAAATAATCAGACTATTTTTTTACATCGTATGAAATGAATTTATTGATTTTCTAGAATCCTTTGGAATTTTTCGGGAATCATTTATTTTTCTTTTTAAATTCCTTTTTTAGCTTCCTCGAGACAGTATTTGAGGAAACTGCTCGCTCAATGCCTATAAAATTTCATCCATGTGTATTTAGAAAAATTAACAAACTCATTTTACGTAACGAAAAAAAAAATCTGATTGTCTGTCGAAGAAAACTTCGTTCAAACAATATGTCGATAATTTTTTAGAATTATTATTACTGAAAATCAAAGGTTTGTAAATTTTCAAAGATGGTTGAGTGTTTCCAAATGTTTGTCCAATTGCAAAGTTTCAAAATTCTGATCCAAACAATGTTTGGATGCTAAATATGTGTAAATAGTCCTCAGTGATCCTTAACGATCGTGAGACTTCGTATTCGGTTGATTTGAGCGTTGACGAGAGATTGAAAGTGTTCCTCGTTCATGTTGGTGCCGCCTGGTGAATCAGAGTTTTCATTGGCGGGCATTAATGCGGTAAATAGTCCCATCGCGTGGCCGTAATAATCCAATTGTATCATAATCAGAGCGTGTACGCTTGGTTTTATGTATTCCAATCGTTTGTGAAGAAACCAAGGCAAATCGACGAGTAATTTTGAGTGCACAGAGCGTAATTCTTTAGCAGCTGCTTCCTCGGCTCTTCTTTCGCGCTCTAATTTCGCCACGTGACTCGCGCTCTTGTCGCGCTTTTCCTGAAGCTTTTTCACACGATTGTACGAATATCTCCAAACGTTGACCAACTCCTCGCGTCGCTCAATCGCGTCGGCCACAATAACAAATTCATTCAACAATTTTTTCAACGGCTCTACAAACGTTTTTCTCAATAACGACGTCAAGTCCTGCACCATTTTTCCGATTTGCGTCGTTATCGAATGATAATTCTCCACCGTTCTACGAAAATCGTCGTTCATGTGTGCCAATCTGCACGCACTCAAATTCATACTCAAACTCTGATCCGCTCGATCCAAATCTGATGTCGCCTCCACATAACGCTTCGCCTCCTTCGTTAATCTTCTGATCGTGTCCTGAACGCTGTAAATTTTCCAAAATAACTCTTAGTAAAAGTGAATTAATTAACAAAATTAGACACGTACGACAACATCTGAAAATGACGAAACTCAGATTTCTAATTTTTTTTTTTTTTACAAAAGCTATTAAGATGCTTTTGTTGAAATTTGTATGGATTTCTAAGAAAATCCTTAAGGAATAATCACCCATGTTCCTCTGTCAAAACATTTATTAGATCAAAATTTCGAAACTTCGCAATTGGAAAAGAATTTGAAAAGATTCAGCCATTTTTTAAACTTGAAAACATTAATTTCCAATAATAATAATTCTGAAATGTTGTTACAATATTGTTTAAACAAAATATTCTTCCACATCTAATCAGACAATTTTTTTGTTTTGTTTCATTACGTGATATGAATTTGGTCATTTTCATAAGTGCGTATGAATTTTTTTAGACTATCCCTTTTTTTCAAGTTTTTCTAAAATCTTAAAATAAAAAAAATTATAAATAAATACGAATTTTGTACATATTTTTGTAAAAGGATTCAACATCATATTTACGAAATTTTCAATACTTTGAACGAATAGTTTTTTGAATACAGCCTCCAGAAAAATGGAAAAGAATTTCAAAAAAAAAGAGAAAAATTCCGATAAAATATAAAAGTATTGCCGAAAATCAATAAATTCATCTCATGCGATTATAATATTGCTGAAAAGTTCATAAGTTTTAGCACATCTGCACTTATATTTGAAGAATTATGAATATTTTCTGTTTTCAAAGTTTACGTTTAGAGTATTTGATATATTTTCAAAAATACGAAAATGCTGGATATTATATTTTTACAACTGAGTGTGCAAAGCTCCAATAAACTTTTAATTTTATTTTATTAAAGTTGAAGTTTGAAAAATTACTGAATAAGGCGTTGGACAACAATATCCAACTCTCGATCCTCGGATTGGGTGAGAAGCGGTTGCGCAGGTGTTGGCCTCTGGCTCAGGTAATTTTTGCGTAGAGGATTCCTGAACATGGTGACCGAATAAATTTTATGAGTGCCAATTCAAAAAAACAATAAATTATTAAAATCGAAATAAAAATCAAAATTTTGACTCACCAAGTCATGTTTTATGGGTGTTTGAGGCGAAGAACATGGTAAAAAAAATGTAAAGTGAAAATAAGAGATTTAAAGAATTAGCCTTAAATCGTCGGGATGAACAAAAACACAATTAAATAACAAAAGTGTCAATGCATTCAATTCGCTGTAACGAAACTTTCTTTTTTATTAATTTTTCGACCTGGATAAAAGACTGGAATTTCGATCTGCGATAACGAAAAATAAACAATAACAATGGAATAGTCTCTCTTTTAGTAAACAATCAACACATTATAGATCGCAAATGTCACGAGTGTGAATTGTCAAAAGGGGGTTTCTATGGAGGTCCGACGTCATGAAGATGTCGCCACTTTAGCGGCTAGGTGGAGAAGCCGAGCGAAGGATCGTGAAGGCGAAATATTGGTCAGCAGCCAGCGCTCTCGGCTCTCTCGGGACAAAAGTGTCGTGACTTTTTTTCTTAAAACTCGTGCGTGTTTTTTCGTGTGCGTCAGCTGACGTTGTGTAGATTCGCGAGTGAAACTTCTCAACAATTTTGCGACAATGGTAAACTTCTTACACTATCGTTATTATATGAATGGAGAATATGTAAGGGCGAGAGTATTTCGGAATGTCTGTCAGTTTCCTGTCAAAATATCCAAAGGTTACCTTCCATTTTTGTATCGCTTATTGAACCCTTCGTTTTGCGACCTCTCGCGATCTCTTAGCCCTCGGCCAATCGTTAATTAACAAAAGCTAATATTTTTTTTCCTCGTCTTCCTCGCAGTCTTCCCTTTTCCCGCGCTTTTTTATATACATATATTTTTTTCTTATTGATAATTTTTTATATTTGCAGTCTTTCTTGGGGGGAAAAATCGCCTCGATCATGGAAAGGCCTGGAGAGGATCCTGCTTCTAAAGACGATGTACCCTGGTGGATGAAATATGCCGGAAGAGGCCTCGGCACTGTTGGGAGCTTCAGTATGATTTTATTCTATTTTTATTCATTTTTCATTTTCATTTTCATTTGTTTTTCATGATGCATATTTCTTTAACACTTACAAAAACTCCCTAAACATTCAATCCCTAAATAATCAATATAATTCATTTGTTCATATACTCAAGGTAGTTTTTTCGTGATTACTTGCCAAATTTAAAAAAAATTCACTGTTCTGGATTTGAGATATGTCCTATCAAAGATTCCACTGTTTGACATGCATTGCTTATGGGAAGCACTTAAAAATTTTATATTTCTTGCGATAACTTCGAAACTTTACTGCAGATTTGTTTTATGATGTTGAAGCGTGCATAGTTGGATTACAATGAAATTCCTTGTTTTAGAGAGCTTTCAATTAATTCGCAATGCTAAGATAATTTGACAATCTGTATTTGGGACCCAAATACTAAAATCTATAAAAAAAAATTTTAATTATGGAGGAACATATGACAAAGTTGTCAGAAAAAAATAAGATTTTGATAACCGTTTAGTTTCAAAGAAATAGCGATACAAAGTAAAAATCATTATTAGGAGATGCGGGCAACGTTTTTATTACTGACATTCTAAAATTTACATTAGGCTTTTTTTCCATTACTTCATACGATTTTACATTCCTATAAGATATAACAACAAATGCTATAAGGATATTCTGCAAGTTATATCCAAGCTTTCGTACATTGATCAGAGAATTAACATTGTAACAAGACTCTAGCGGGACAACTACCTTAAAGTCATCTATCAGCTACTCGCGTTATGCCTGAGTGACATGATATGTTTGATAGGTATTTCAAAAAAAAAGAAAAGCTTGAACTTATTCTCTGATAAAAAGAAAACCATGTGCAAATGTTTATTTTTCTCAAAAATTCAACTCTATCAGAGAAAAATTGACCGAACGACTGATAGGTCACCTTGATATTATTAATAAGTATTTCAATCCAATTAATATTGGTTCTATTTGGATCTTTGTTTTTAATTTTATTTTACAACTGTTATTGAAGCTGATTTGTTTTTTTCTGCAGTTGCTATATTTTTGGGAGCCTGGAACTGTATCGGTGTTCTCCTTGGTTCCATCGATTGTTTTTTGAGTGGAATGTGGCAAATGGTCAGTGCTTTTTTGGTAGTCATTATCGAAGCTCCCTGCTGCTGCATGTTTCTCGATTTTGTACAAAGCCTGAGCGATTGGGTCGAGCACAGGCCCTACTGGAACAGGGCTGCAGCTTACTGCGGGTAAATGATTATTATAATCAGCAAAATGGCTCAAATCAAATTGAATTGTGTATTATTATTAGAATTAAACTTATATGAATTTTTATGTCATAGACTCGCTCTACCTGCAATCATTCTCTGCCCGGGATTGAGCAGTATTTTTGGTAGTGGAATGATTTTCGGAACCGGAGTTATCTACGGTATGATGTCCCTGGGCAAAAAGTGAGTAATTCATCTAAAAATTAATCACATGAAAAAAAATTATGAAATTGCAACCGCAATGAAAAAAAAAAAAACAAAAAAATGTTTTTTCGATTGTAGTTGCGATTGAATCAATTGTTTCGCTTTGGGTTGTGGGTATATTTTGCTTCATTCTGCACACTGAAAGAAATTCATTTTCTATCTTGTGGTGTTTACCCACAAAATGAGTTCTCAATTTCTCAGCCCAATAAATGTTACAAATTTTAATTTCTGATGATATTCCATCAATTTTCAGAATTGTACTAATTGACAATGATTAAATAATCTGGAAGAATTTTTGAAAAATCTCACTAATTATCAATAAATTATTTAGCTTAAAATATTTTATATTAAAAATTTGTAATATTTTTCTCACTTCTGTTTGGGTTTTTGTTTGGGCTTAAATCTGTGGTTCTCAGGATTCCTCAATTTTTTCTTTTTTTTTTCATTAAACCACTAATTGTTTGTGTGAAAATTCATGGCATTAAATACAAAATAAACACAAAAAACACAGAGGCGCAAAGCCAGAACCGACTGGATTGGCATCTCCATCAGGACTTGCTTCACCTACTCAACCGCAACAAGGTGCTCCGAGCACTGACCACCATACGACCTTGATGGAGGATCCGGACGTCTGGCGACCGACATAAATTCAGGAATAACTGAAAAAAAAAACAATAATAATTAATCATTACGCGCCACACTAACCAGGCAAAAACAAAAAAAACATTTACAATGCTTGCTCTTTCACTCGTAATCATATCATTCATTTTTTTATGTGTATGCAATCATTTTTTTTCATCACATTCTTTTCTGGCTGGACATTTCAGGTTAAAAAAGAATAATTTCTAAATTACCAGCTACGTCATTTTCATGACAAATCCTTAAAATATTATAGTAAATTACATTTTTTTTATATTAATAACTATTTATTTCGAGTTCAAACAATAAACATTTCATTTTAATCGCTGGCTTGCAGATTCTCACTACATAATTTTTTTTACACCATTCCGGATTTGAAATGCATGCCTTTTTGGTTGCACGTGTTGCATGCAAGAATTTTTCATTTTTACTACTGCAAAAAGTTGCCAATTGAGCAGAATTAGCGCAAGTTAAAGGGAGACCTTGGTGGACTTCGAAATCGTCGAGGCTTTCTCCAGCTATGATAATTCTTTGGGTGAGTGGTTCCATTGTTCAAAAACTGAGAAATAACTGCAAAAACTCGAAAAAGTAACTCAACGTTTTGTCGTTGACAATCGCAGAATTCTCACATTTATTTGTTCCTATTATAGACAAAATTTAACATCGGTTTTATTATCCAATAATTTCTCGCAGAAATACAATTTATTTTTCGTCAATTTATTGATGTGACAGAAAACTTTCGGATTCAATAAAAATTATTGCCTCAAGAACTTATGATAAATTTTCTGTAGAATATTAGAATAAAAAATAAAATGAATCAATGAATCGACGAAGGAAAAACGAATTTGTGCGAAAAATTATTGGATGATAAAACCGATGCTTATTTTTGTTAATAATACAGAAATATGTGAAAAAATGTGCTATTCGTAACGATAAAAACTCAAGCAGTTGAATCATTTTTCCGTGTTTTGAGTTCTGAACCAAAAATATAGTTCGGCGGTGCGGTTCCTGTAGTTATTTCTCTATTTTTAAATGATAGAAACACTAACTCAAAGTGCTATAATTGTTGAAAACAGCCTCTACGATTTGAAGGTTTCACCAAGGTTCCTCGTCAAGTACAAAAAAATTAGCTTCAAATGAATTCCTGAATAAATTAGAATATTAATTAGAGTACAAAGTATGAAATATTAGTAAAAAAAAATTATTATTTTAATGAACTAAAATATTAATTAAAAAATGTAGGGCCCCATTGGATGCAATGAGAACCGCAGCAACGGTGGAATCCTCGACGGTTGATGGTAAATCAGGAATGCATTCGAACCTTGTCGACAACGCTCAGCCAATGGGACTCACTGATAAACCCGATAGCAACGTCTGACCTTCGTTCATGAATAATTTGACGAAAAAAATGAGGAAAAAGAAAAATCCTGTGTTAATCAGCGTCGAAGGATTTTTTTTTAAGATGTGTATCAAAAAAAATACTACATTCATCAGCGTTGAATGATTTTTTTTGTTTTTTTAGCAGTGGCGTGTGTCGAAAGAACATTGTGATGATTGACTCTGATAACGATTGATGAGTGATCAATTTTAAGGTGGTTAGTTTTTTTTCGTCCCTCGATTTATTGCCGCGATGCGTGCGTATGTTAACATCCGTTTATCTTCCTTCGTTCTTCCTTTTTGTTATTATCACTCTCCGATAAACACGCATATTTTTTTTTCTACAAGCGCCCTCGTGCCGGTGCTCTAGTCATCCTCGCGTCTTCGTGGTCAATAATCAATTTGAAAAGAGAGAATTAATAATGGCCTTTTTAAGATGTGATATCGAGGGACAAAAAAAGTATGTTTGAACTTCTGTGAAAATATCCAACGGATATCGTAATTACAGTCTTTCCCATTGTCAATTTATTCGTCTCTCCGGAGATTTTGGATTGAGGCAATAAATCAGTCCCAAAATGTTCATTTTTCATTCCAAAATTATAAACAAAATTCAACGAAACTGTTTTTAATAATTAATTATGCTCTTGAAGCTGAGTACCATTTCCTTAACCCATTATCTCCGAAAAGCCTTGTTCAGAATTCCACAATTTTGAGAATTCAAAAGAGACGCAAAGAAAATCAAGCCAATGGCTCAATTTTGAAGAAAAGAAATCTCGGACGATCTCCACGACGAGTTTTTGTCGCATCGACTAGTATCCCACTTTATTTGTTATTTTAATTCTTTTGCTCGTCGTTTTTTCCGAATTTATCATATTTATACGTGTACGCTCATTAGAGAAAAATTCAAAATCATTGATTCAAATCTTCCTGTGCATTCCTGCGTTTGTTTTTTTCTAGATTCGCGTTGTACTTCCCTGTTCGCTTTCTTAATTGTACGACATAATTTATTAAGAGCAAAAAGACTACGATTAATGAAATTTCTTTTCGAGGAATTTCCAAAAATTCCTTTCCTCCCTTCTTCCTTTTTTTACTTTGTTCTCTTTTCGTTTTTTTTCTGAGAAAACTCTGCACCTCTATTTGACAAAACACTGTTTAAACTGTTCGATTAATTTTTAAGCAGTAATATCCGTTCCATCTATGTTTTTTTTTAACATGGGTTTTTTCCGTGCCCTTGCTTAGTTTCTCGGGCTTGATATTTGTTACGCTTGAAACGCGATCCATTAGCTCGTAACGTTTTAATTATCGTGCGAACGAGTCTTTCGAAAGCGCGCGGAGATAAATTTCGTTAATTGCCAAATGAAAACGTGCGATGCGTTTCGTTTTGCAAAAATTTTACATTGATCTTGATTCGTAATTCAAGACCCGTAAAAATTTTATGAAAAATCGTGTTAGCATTTTTTGGGCTGTTTGTGAAATTGATCGTTGAAAGCAAAAAAGAAACAAATATTGTAAAGTAAAAAAAGGCCTCGTGTGAGATGAAAGAAACAAGATTTTTTCTTGATCTCAAAAAAAATGTAGGACAAAAAATATCTTTACACTCCAGTCCATATATCGAGGTACAAAAATTGTATTCACACACACATACATACATACAAACATCGTCATCATCGAATCGTATCGAATCGAGAAGTTAGAAAAAGACAAAAGAAACAAAAAATGAAAAAAAGACACAGACGCACTATCGATGTACTAGAAGAAAAAATAATCGTATAGTTGGTTATCGTAATATAGTAATTATTAATTAATTAAAAGATTGATTGATTTATTAATTAATTAAAATAGCGGAAGCATATCGCTACAAACGCCTGAGATTTCCACGAATCCATGTGCAGTCTTATAGTCGAAAGTACGCAAAATAATAATAATAAATACCATCACATAGTTATGCTCGCTTTTATTCACTCGTTAAATGAGCGATTCAGTTTGTTACGAAAAGCGAATATAACATTCGAACTGTGCTCCAGAATGAGATGAAACAAATAAAAATAAACAAAGAAATGGAAAAGAAATTGCGTATACACGCCTGAGATTCGTAGATGCCGAATAAAGTAAAATTTAGTCTTCGATGTCGTATGTTCGTTTCTTAGATCCAAAACAAATCGAGCGTTTATGAATTTTCGTGAATTAATATATAATTGTTCATTATTCGATATAAATCTCGATGAATACATGGAGTTCGCGCGTCTTGCGTACATATTGTAAACAAAGTTGTAAACAATGATACATATTAAAGTGATGTGAATGAGTTATATGAACGTAATTATTTTTTAATGCTTAAGAAAATTATAGTTTTTTTATTGATTTTTTTCCGACCTAACAAAAATTCTATAAATATTTTTTTTTTTCGTAGGGGGAGTTCCCCTCCGAACGGATATAGCAATTATATTATATTAAGGGGATGGGTCGCCTCACCTCGAATTTTCGAAGTTGAAATTCTTCGATACGGTTTGACCGATTACAAAAAAGCTCTGTCAGCCCACGCAGGACGATGGCAAAAATGGGCTGACAGGGCCTTTTTGTAATCGGTCAAACCGTGTCGAAGAATTTCACTTTCGAAATTTGCAGCTATCTCTCTCGCACTCATGGCGGTTCAGTCGGTATGACTCCTAGCCTTAAGGGGATGGGTCAATCGTCTAACCTCACCTCCAATTTTCGAAGTTGAAATTCTTCGATACGGTTTGACCGATTACAAAAAAAGCTCTGTCAGCCCACGCAGGACGATAGCAAAAATGGGCCTTTTTGTAATCGGTCAAACCGTGTCGAAGAATTTCAACTTCGAAAATTCGAGGTGAGGTTAGGTGATTGACCCATCCCCTTAAGGCATGTGTGGGTTTCATCATGTGTGTTGCATTTCTATGGGTTTGTATTATTGAAGGGGTAGGGTGGAGATTGTCAGAATAATCAACTTCAGACCGTACGAAAGTGACTAGGGCTCAAGAGCCCAGCCTAACGTGAGAGACTGCTTATATATGCGGAGCACAGATGTCGCAACGGTTACTTTCGTCGATAATTCGCCGTTTACAGATTTGGTGACAGTGGTTCTCAACTAATTAGAGATATCCGAATACGAGACTTGTTTTTAATGTAAGCGACGTTATTCCTTCGCAAATGATCATTTTAGAGGGCTTGTTCTTAATTTTTATTATAAAAAGGGTTATACATAGCAATAATCTGGAGCGATTGGCTTACTTTAACAATAATTAATAAATATTAATAAGTAAATGAACAGAATAAGAAAAAATGAAGCTATAATTAATAATAATAATAATAATAATAATAATAATAATAATAATAATAATAATAATTCTTACTATTATTCAATATCAACAATTAATAATTGTTGTTATAAATATTTTATTTCTTTATTTATTATATTTAATACTATATTTTTGTTCGTGCGTATGACGGAACAAATGAGGAGAGGGGGAAGGGTGCACGGAATACTCAAGTATTATGTGCATGTATATATTTGTAAGATTCTTAGATCAATTTTTTAATGAATAAATAACAACAAATTGTATTGACATCTGGCTTTTGCTATTTTGTTTCAACATACGTTATCAAAACAATGGCTGCTGGTTTTCAGCTCTCGATATCTAATAATAAAAAAATAATTATTTATTTAAAATAAAGCTGGAAATTTGAAAACATATATTAATATATAGATATGCAAAGCTGATGCTTGCCCAAAACGGAACATTATAGAAATTTCGTGGATATCTGTTTTAATTTTGATAGCAACGCAGCTATTGTTAAATATTAAGAAAAATTTTAAACCATAGTTTTCTACTCTGTAAAACTTCAAGCAAAATATCAAGCGGCCCTGATAAGCATCTACCATTTTTCACTATTAATCTTGAAATACATCCGTAGCAGAATGAGTAAGAACTAGATTCACATCCCGAAGGTGGTAAGATCGATTCCACCCTCGGGCAACTTTTTTTTATAATGTAACGAATTCGAATAAATAGTAATATGTGAATAATAAATTTTTCTTTAATTATTAAAGAAATGAATTATTATTAACTGATTATTATTAATTATTGATTTTTTTATGCTCCTTTCATGTAGTTAGATATGCGAATAATTAATTCTATATTCAATTTTTTGACAAATCTAAATATTCGCATAACTAACATGAAATACAATATAACGCAGAGCGAAAATGAATATGTGCCTATTTTACATTGTACTAATAAATGATTATATTGTTATTAAATATTCAGAAAAATTCCACTTCTAGACTACTAAATTAATTTTAGTTAGACTAATATACAGACTAGACTAGACCAACAAAAATTGAAAAACGTACTAAATTTACAAAAAGCGTACTAACGTACTAAATACTTTAAAACCGTATTAGATAGAAGTACAATCTAGTATGTGTTTAAATAAATACTTATATTGTTGTTGAATATTCAGAAAAATTTAACTAATAGACTACTAGACTAATTCTAGACTAATACGCTAGATTAGTAGACTAGGCTAGACTCATAGATTTAGTACAATCAAGATCATTTTAAGGTGTTTAATACGTCGGTACGCATTTTATAAATCTAATACGTTTTTTAGTTTTTATTAATCTACTTTAGTCTATTAGTTAAATAGTGAAATTTTTCTTAATATTTAACAACAATATAATCGTTTAATTCGAATAATTGAATAGAATCAATTATTCGCATATCTAACTATATGAAAGAAACACCAGAAAATAATAATTAGAAATAATAATTTATTTATTTAATTATTAAAGAAAAATAATTATTCGCACATTACTATTTGTTCACATTCGTTACATTATAAAAAAAAAGCTGCTCGAGGGTGGAATCGATCTCTCCACCTTCGGGATATGAGCCTAGCTCTTACTCATTCTGTTGCGGATGTATTTGAAAATTATTGATGGAAAATGGTACATGCTTATCAGGGCCGCTTGATATTTTATTTGAAGTTATACGGAGTAGAAAACTGTGGTTTAAAATTTTTCTTAATATTTAACAACAATAGCCTCGTTGCTATCAAAATTAAAACAGTCATCCACGAAATTTATATAATGTCCCGCTTCGGGTAAGCAACTTTGTGCAGGGAAAAATACTCAGTCGCCTGCCATGTACCAGTATTCGGTCTCTGTCCATACTTTGTAGGAGTGGGAAGAGTGCTGAAGACATCTTCCACACTCTTCCCACTCATACAAGGCCGACTACTGGTACATGGCTGGCGACTGGGTGTTTTACCCTATCTATATATTAATATATGTTTTTCAACTTTCCAGCTTTATTTTAAATAAATAATTATCTTTTTATTATTAGATATTGAAAGCTGAAACCCAGCAGTCATTGTTCTGATAAAGTATGATGAAACAAAATAGTAAAATTCAGATGTCGCTACAATTTGCTATTATTTATTCATTGTAAAATTGATCTAAGAATCTCACAAATATATACATATACATAATACTTTAGTATTCCGTGCACCCTTCCCTCTCGCCTCATTTGTTCCGTTATACGCACGAACAAAAATATAGTATCAAATATAATAAATAAAGAAATAAAACATTTATAACAACAATTATTATAATTATTGATATTGAATAATAGTAAAATGATTATTATTATTATTATTATTATTATTATTATTATTATTATTCTTAATTATAGCTCCATTTTTTCTTATTCTGTTCATTTACTTATTAATATTTATTAATTATTGTCAAAGTAAGCTAATCGCTCCAGATTACTGCTATGTATAACCCTTTTAACAATAAAAATTAAGAACAAGCCCTCCAAAATGATCATTTGCGAAGGAATAACGTCGCTTACATTAAAAACAAGTCTCGTATTCGGATATTTCTAATTAGTTGAGAACCACTGTCACCAAATCTGTAAACGGCGAATTATCGACGAAAGTAACCGTTGTGACATCTGTGCTCCGTATCTATAAGCATTCTCTCACGTTAGGCTGGGCTCTTGAGCCCTAGTAACTTTCGTACGGTCTGAAGTTGATTATTCTGACAATCTCCACTCTACCGATATTACACATTTTCCAAAGCCTAATCGAAGCGCGATCGTTTGTCGGTTACTAATTTTATAATTAAAAAGTTTTTCGGATGTTTGTTCATTAGAAAAATATTAAAAAAAACATTTTATGTGAAGTCAGTCGATTTTTCTCAAATTGTAAGATATTACACATTTTCCAAAGCCCAATCGAAGCATGATCGTTTGTCGGATACTAATTTTAAAATTAAAAAGTTTGTTGGATGTTTGTTTATTATAAAAATATTAAAAAAAACATTTTATGTGAAGTTAGCGCATTTTTTTTCAAATTGTAAGATATTACACATTTTCCAAAGCCTAATCGAAGCGTGATCGTTTGTCGGATACTAATTTTATTATTAAAAAGTTTGTCGGATGTTTGTTTATTATACAAACATTTAAAAAAACATTTTATGTGAAGTCAGCGCATTTTTTTCAAATTGTAAGATATTACACATTTTCCAAAGCCTAATCGAAGCGTGATCGTTTGTCGGATACTAATTTTATAATTAAAAAGTTTGTCGGATGTTTGTTCATTATGTGAAGTCAGCCGATTTTTCTCAAATTATTTTTTGCTTACCTTAAATTTTGGTTTCACAACGGCTTTGACATAGATATATCTATAGATATATCTATATATTGGCATATTTATATATTATATATATTATATAATAAACCGGATATATTATATATATTATATAATAAACCAAATATATATTATATATATTATATAATAAACCGGATTTTGGTTTAGAGTGAAAAACTATTTTTTTCTTGAAAATACAACATTAAAGAAGAGAAATGCCGCTCCATTCGAGTCTTTAAGCTTCGTAGAGCTTATATATGGACAGACCCATTACATTTCGACCGCAGCCTGCGCGCTTGGGTCAGCGATTTGGCTGCCGATATTTTTCAAGAAAGTAGGTTCTAAAAAAAGACGATCCTCCAAATTTGAACTCAATATAAAGAAATTTGATGGCTGTAGAAATATTTGAAATTTTTTAAAAGTGATTTTTTATCTGAAAAAAATATAAAAATATAAAAAAAGACGAACCTCCAAATTGAACTCAATGTAAAGAAATCTGATAGCTGTAGAAATGTTTAAAAAGTGATTTTTTATCTGAAGCTCTACGAAGCTTAAAGACTCGAATGGAGCGGCATTTATCTTCTTTAATCTTGTATTTTCAAGAAAAAAATAGTTTTTCACTCTAAACCAAAATCCGGTTTATTATATAATATATATAATATATCCGGTTTATTATATAATATAAATAAAATATTTATATATGCAAATATATAGATATATCTATAGATATATCTATAGATATATCTATGCCAAAGCCTCCGTGAAACTAAAATTAAAGGTAAGCAAAAAATAATTTGAAAAAAATCGGCTGACTTCACATAGAATGTTTTTTTAATATTTTTATAATGAACAAACATCCAACAAGCTTTCTAATTATAAAATTAGTAACCGACAAACGATCGCGCTTCGATTAGGCTTTGGAAAATGTGTAATATCTTACAATTTGAGAAAAATCGGCTGACTTCACATAAAATATTTTTTTTATATTCTTCTAATGAACAAACATCCGACAAACTTTTTAATTACGAAACTCGTGTCCGACAAACGATTGCGCTTTGATTAGACGTTTGAAAAATTTATGATATCTCAAAATTGAAAAAAAATCGGCTAACTTCACATGGATTTTTGTTTTTAATTTTTCTATTTAACTAATTTCCGACAAACGTCGATTTTGATCCGACAATCACCGACAAGAACCCGACAAACGATTGACATAAACAAAAATTCAGAAATCCAAAATCAGTCGGCCAAATTCACAGAGGTGTGCTTAACACCTAGCTAATGTAAAAATTGCCCACTTCGTGGCGTTGTAAGCGCCGCGCACGGTCCCTATATAAAAATAATATATATTTTTTTTAAATATGAAATATGATCGATATACAAATCGATTATTCAGGAAAAATCGATATTGAAAATCATCTACGCAAATTCAAATTTTCGATTGTCCAAAATCACTGAACTCTACTAATACTGGAACGCTGACTCCCATAAGATCCTAACGGGCCCGACCGTTCCGAGAGAGAGGGTGGATCTGTGACAACGTGTCCTTTTCTATTTGATTTGTGCGCACACGCATTTTTTTTTGTACAATCTGAACAGAAAATCGGTTTAGTGTGTCAATACTTTCATCAGGGAGACTAGAGAGAAGGAGTGGACACAGCATAGGAAAATAAGTAGTAACGGCGTCCTCAAAATCCGGTCTTGAATTAGTTCTTAGCTGTGCCACCAGGTGTACAGATCCTACACGTATAGTAATAAAATTAGTCCACACGGTGAAAGTGACCGTTTCGCGCTTGTGCAATAGAAAAAAAAGTCTCTAACCCAAATCCCAGTACATTGGACAGGATATTGGAGGTTAAAAAAACAGACTATTTATTGTCTTCGGTGCGTGGTTTCGTCTCATATGTGAAACGGTTAAATTTTGCAAACAACATTTTGTGTCGACAATCTCAGATTGTTACATGCATTGATCCGGAATTCCGACCACCTTTCAAGTTTGGCAGATTTTTTCATGTGGTGTTTTCTGTGATACCCGCGTCGTTTTTATGCTGAATAAAAAAAATTTAATGTCATCAGTATTTATGACATAAAAACAGAAATGTGCCATTGAGCCAGATAAACATAACTTTATTTCCAGTATTCACAAAATCAATGATAAAAAAAAAAATTGTACTGATGGGTCTGGTAGAATAAAACAATATCAAATGTTTACATTTCATTTCCTTCCAAGATCGAAGCTCAGTACATTAATAAAAAAAAATGTTTGTACACGTAAACTCCCTGACGTAAACATAGGCACTGCATGTATTTTGAAAAATCGAGGTTAGGAAATAAGTAGTAACAGTATGTCTGATCTAATAGGATTTGTACCGATACAGCGCCGCCGCTTCAGGCCGGGATTTCGTGTACATTTCTAAAGCACGCTGTGTCTACTCCTTTACTCTAGTCTCCCTGATATTGAGGTTAGTTTTCTCGCTGTTAACTAATTTTCATAGTGGACTGTATACCGACAAAGCAACTGCACCAATTACGACTGTCTCTCTCGGAACGCCCAGTCAGCGTTTCAGTATAAGTAGACTTCAATGTCCAAAATTTGATTTCCCTTTATTTTTCTTTAAAATCACAATTTTTAAACTCATATTTCTCAAATTATGCGATAAAATCCTAATATCACATTTTATAATGGAAATTTGTGTCGAGTATTTTTACTGTTGCTTCCAGCAAACTGTACACAAATCTCATAACATAACCTCACTTTTTTACCGTACAAGTCACGGTCTTATACATACAGATCACGTAATCTTATACATACAGTGCACGTAATCGCACTCCTGGAGTGCGATTACGTGCACCGATCGAATTCGACAATCGACTTCTACGATTTTCCCTTCTCTAACTTTCATGGTCATTGGTCAGTCACTAGACATTTAGGCCGAGGGTTTTCCGTTGGCGCAGTTAACTGTTCTTGACATTACCCTAGACCATAGATAACCACCACCTACGAAGATAGGACACTTTGCATGTAACATCGTGTTGTCGCTTGTCGACATCGAATTCGATCGTGCACGTAATCGCACTCCAGGTCTGGAAACTCCCCCGGATCTGAGGGGTCACTTAACGACGAAAACTTTTTACTGCAGTGGCCGATAGGGGCGCAGCTATTTTTAAAGAGAAGGCGGTGAGATGCGGTGCGACAGCAGACGGAGATATTGAACAAAGACAGCATTAAGGTGATCTATCAGTTGCATAAGTGGGGGGTCGGTAATTGAAAAGTAGATACACGGTTTTCTCGGACACGCTTGATATTTTGGGAAAACGGAGAGTTACACGTTGTTCTCTGATGGAAAGAGAACATGTAACTCTCCGTTTTCTCGAAATATCAAGCGTGTCCGAGAAAACCGTGTATCTACTTTTCAGTTATCGACCCCCCACTCATGCAACTGATCACCTTAATTGCCGCAATACTTCGCATCTGCCTGTCTCCGTCACGGCTAACTTCAATGTCTGTAATATGATGCAAGTCCATTTTTAATAAAAAAAATGTTAACAGCGCAGTTTGTTGTCTTTCTAATATTATCATGAAGTAGGTTTAATAAATATTTTAAAAATTTCAACATGTCTGAAATATTTTTAATTCGTAATTGGAACTTCATATGATCAAAAGCCCTACATAATTGATTTTTTTTTCATCAATTAATGAACTAAATAGCTTTTAATCATTCAAAAGTTACAGTAGAGAAAAGTTATGAAAAATTAATACGAGAATTTTTGTCGTGTTGAAATTGTCATAGTTTTTTGTATTAATTTATCTCATGTCAGTTTTATGTTATTGTTATTGCTAAATCAGCAAGTGCCAATAAAATTTTGCTCTTTCATGTTATATATTCATTACTCTAAAACTCACACTTCTCCAGGCCTTCATATTTTATTAATATCCAAGGCAAATAAATGAAAATGTACTCTGGTACGCGAAATAATAAGTGCTTTGATGTCTCGATTCTGCTTCCCGTTTTGCACTTTGGCACAACACAGATTCTCAGCAATATTGATTAATATTGATAGAAATTGCCGGCAAAAAGTCGCTTGTGTTTACAAAATTACGTTGGATTCGATTTTAAAATTGTGTTATCAGGGGGCGAGACCCCTGCGCCACGTGCCAATTTTTGATGAAAGTTTTCGTCGGTTAGAGCACACCCCCACCACGCAAATTCTGACGGAGTTTCCAGACCTGTATGTAAGACCGTGATAGAAGTTCAATGTTTCATGCAGCCTTAAGCTCCAAAATGTCTGTAAAGCAAAATTTATTTATAAATAACTTATAAATTTGAAACATCAGGTACCGCGAATGTCACAACAGTTAATTTATACATTTTAAAAATCTATAGCCTCTTTTACGTAACCTCAAGGTCTCAAAAGCGTTTTTGCATCATATTTTGCAATATTGTTGCAGCAATTCCTCGATTGATGGTCTCCAATTTTTTGCATCTTCAATTTCTATTTTTTCCTTTTAATTGGTCAGTAGATCGAGCAATTTTTCAAAGGTTTTGAACGTTACTCAACTATTTTTTATAATGTAAGTAAAAGTGTTCAATAAAAACTTGACTATGTTCATAATCTGTCTTCATGTATTTACAAAAACATTTTAAAAATCACTTTGCAAAGATTCAAATTTTTAAAAGTAAATTCAATCTTAATAGTATTCCTTAAATTTAAAATTGTTTGAAAATATTTTCAAAAAATATTCAAAAGTAAGATTTCTAACTTTTCAATTTTTTTTTAAAGCTCCGTAAATAAAAACAAAAGTGTCAATTTTGTTGCTAGTTCTTAAGGAGTTATTGTGTTCAGCATCCAAAAAAAATTAGTATTTTTCAGGAATTTTTTTTAAGGTCTTTTGAAAAAACAAACTACCAAATCAATTGTATATTATCAATTGATTTGTCATACATAAGAAAAATTTACTTCTGATTTTTATAGCAAATGCAACATGATATTCAATGTTGTTTATATTGCCAGTACAAAAAAAAATCTTCACAGTTGGCACAATAAATCATTCTCTATCAAAGATTCTTGTAATACAGGGCTGTTGTTATAATCTGTTGAGCCAGATATTGTGTTGCATTTTCTGTAGAAAGGCTTTGAAATCAATTTTTCTCACATCGAAAGAATCAACTGATGATGTGTAATTGATTTTTTGTTATTTTTTTTTTTAACAGATCTTTAAACAATTCTTAAAAAACTTTTTTGTTTTTATATTTTTTACATAAATACATATTTTTTAATTATCATTTAAAATTTTTTCAAATGATTCTTTGACTAAGAAATATACAAAATGTTATATAGCACCAATGACTCGTCCATGGGCTTCAGATCTCATAGGCGTGTTGCGAGGAGCCCAAACCGTGGCAAACGCTTTGCTCAAACATCAGGAAGCCTCCATAAAAAGAGTCCTTGACAATTCAAGCATAAAAATTCTTGCAGATGCAAAGATTAAAGAGGCAGGAAAAAAATTTAGCGAAATAGATCCAAGTAAGGTTCCCGTAAGTTACGTTCGAAAAATATTTTGCAACAACAACAAAACTGCTGATAAAAAAACTAAGGATTTTCAAATTATTCATCTGTATTATATTTTTGCAGGAAAAATTCGTAGCCGAGACGAAAGAGTTGGTGGAACGTCTTTGCGTAGTTGAAAGAGGAATTTCTCAATATACAAAATTTCGTCTCAGCCACTCAATCGGATTTCCCGAGTACAAAAATTCCGAGAGTCAATCAAATGACGTAAAACTTGAATTTTTCGATCCAGCTAAAGATCCACGGGAAATAAGAACTTCACAAGGTTCTGAACCTACCAAAAAGTCTGCAAATCCCGAATTTTCTGGCTCTCCCGAAACTTTCGAGTCTCGAGAAAATCGCCCTCAGAAAAAATATACCAGCGTGAAAGAAAAAATCGAAACTATTAGAATCGACAAGAATATTCCGAAAATCGAGCTCTCCGAGAAGGACAAAAGAGTTTTGAGGGACTTGGAACTTGAACATGAGAGAAAAATCCGTCGCGAAGCTTCTGAAAATTCTTTAGACTCTTCAACGAATCTACAAACCTCCGAGATTAAAGAAAAATCACCGGAAGTCGTAAACAAAATTACGACTGAAAAAGTTTCGTCGAAACCCACTGTACGACCTCGACAAACAGTAAGATTTTCTTTGAATATTATTCGTTAAATATTTCAGTTATTTAAATGAATTTCCTCAAAAACTAAAATTTAGTCCAATACTGTTTATCAGTAATACATTGCACTTAAAAAAAAGTGAAGACTGTAAATCAGTGCAATAAGAATAAATTGAATAAATGAAATGTAAAATCCTTGAAAAAATCTGATAAAATTTTTCTCTTGTAAATAAAGCTATCAACGAACTCGAAAGAGCGTAAAGTTCCGCACACGCGGCTGCAAAGAATGGTAAGTTTTGGGACATTGGGAGTTGGTCTCGGAATTGGAACTCTCGCGGAATACAGTCGTCGTACTTTGGGTTTAAAAACCGACAGCGTTGGCGAGGCGCTCGACACAGTTTTTCTCACAAAAGCAAACGCGGAAAGGATCGTCGAGACTTTGTGCAAAGTTCGGGGTGCTGCTTTAAAAATTGGTCAAATTCTCAGTATTCAGGACAACAGCGTAATTAGTCCGGAATTACAAAAAGCTTTCGAACGTGTTCGCCAAAGTGCTGATTTCATGCCGACGTGGCAAGTTGAAAAAGTATTGAGCAAAGAATTGGGAGACGATTGGAGAAACAAAGTCGTGACTTTTGAGGAAAAACCTTTCGCTGCTGCATCAATTGGTAAATCGAAAAATTGAATTTATATATTAATTGTTTTGGAAATATATACTTTTTTCATTTTTTGATTTATTTCTTTTATTTATTCATGTTGAATATAATATTGGGTTCTTTACACTTTTTTCGTTCAGGACAAGTTCACTACGCGACTTTAAAAAATGGCCAAGGTGTCGCAATTAAAATTCAATATCCTGGTGTTGCTGAAGGAATTCAGAGCGACATCGACAATCTTGTGGGCGTCATGAAAGTAAAAAACAATTAATTAAAATTAGGAATTGAAATTTGAGAATGAAAAATCCATGGAATTAAAAATGAATTTATTGAGACATTTATTTTAAGGTATGGAACATGTTTCCAAAAGGTATGTTCATCGACAATCTTGTTGAAGTCGCTAAACGTGAATTAGCCTGGGAAGTTGATTACACGAGAGAGGCTGAGTGTACCAAAAAATATCGAGAATTCGTTGCACCTTATCCCGAATATTTCGTGCCTATTGTTATCGGTAGGAAAGTAAAAGTGGCCTAAATTAAAATTTATGTTCTTAAATTATAATCGATTTTCCATTTTCTAAAGAAAAAATGATTAAGCCAGAAAATAAATTTTCCAGACGAGCTGTGTTCGAAACAAGTATTTACAACGGAATTGATCGATGGAGTTCCGGTCGACAGATGCATGGAAATGGATATGGAAACGCGGGAGCACATATGCAAAATGATAATGAATCTTTGCCTCAAGGAATTGTTCGTTTTTCGTTACATGCAGACCGACCCCAATTGGGCTAATTTTTTTTATAACCCGGAAACCCGACAATTGACGCTTCTCGATTTTGGCGCATGTCGCACTTACGAAAAAGAATTTATGGACAATTATATCGAGATTATAAACGCAGCAAGTAAAAGCGATCGAAATACTGTTTTGGCGCTTTCAAAAGAAATGAAATTTCTCACTGGATACGAATCGAAGGTTCGTATTTTTATGTAATATTGAAAAAAGCTTTTTTTTTTTATAGAAATTAAAAATTAGATTTACTTTTTACACAAATTACATTTATTTCTTCAAAATCAATATCTATCAAAATCAAAATTAATTTTTTTTTTCAGCTTATGGAAGAGGCTCATGTAGATACGGTTATGATCCTCGGCCAAGTATTCAACGAAAAAAATAAAATTTACGACTTTGGAGGTCAAAACGTCACGCGCAGGTAAGCCAAAGCAATAAATTAATAATTTAAGAAAATTGCGATTGTTAATTATAATTGAACATTTCCGCAGCATTCAAGCGCTCGTGCCGACCATTTTGCACCACCGATTATGTCCGCCACCCGAAGAAATTTACAGTCTTCATCGTAAATTGTCTGGAGTATTTCTACTCTGCGCCAAGCTCAAAGTTAAGATTAACTGTCGCGATATGTTTCGTAATATTTACGAAAATTATCATTTCGGCTGATAGAGGAATAACCGAATTATTGTGAATACTTAATAAAATGATAATTCTGATGATTTATACTCGAAAATTTTTTGATTGATATAAAAGCTTGTTTTTAATTTTTATTACTACTTTCCTACTTCGAAAATGTTTAAATGAGCACACAAAAATCGTAAGTTCCGGTTCTTGGGCTCACGAACCGTAAAAAATGGCCGGCTAATTTTGCGAAATTATTTCATTTTCTTTTTCCACCTGTGAACATTCAAATATGCACTCAAGAATCATCACTTCCGGTTCCTTGATTCATGAAGCCTTTGGCGCCATCTTGTCAACTCGTGATCCCTCGTAGTGGGGGGAGCTTCCTTTTCCGTTTTCCTCTGACCCAGGTCTGTGAGAACTTATCATACGTTTAATGAAATCCGCGAAAAAATCATTAATCGCGATATCTGAAGTATCGCAATGAATACCCGATTGTTCGCGGATTAAAAGTGAAGGTTACAGTGACTTCATTATTTGGATTAAAATAGTGCTAATATCGAATTAACGTTACAGAATCAAAATGGTGCAGCGGCTAACCTATCGACGACGTTTGTCGTACAACACCAAGAGCAACAGGAGACGCGTGTAAGTTATTCAATTTTTACTTTAATCATTACCGTAGAAAAACCATTATCTAAAAAAATACATACCGGAATTTCCGCTAATTTTTGACTAATTTTCACTCATTACTCGTCTGTGACTGAAAGTTGGGTTATGTTTTGGTTTACCTTCGACGTCTTCAATGAAAATCACACGTGTAATAAGTTTTCTTTTTCCAAACCGATATTTCGTGTTTGATCACAAAAAAATCGTATTTTTTTAATACATCAATGTAACCATAGAAAATTTCGCAGATATGGCTCAAAACAATGAAATTAATACCGTATTTAGATTTTGCATCAAATATGAATGAAAATTGAGAAATTTTTTGAATGTTCGTCTTTTTCATTTCAAAAGAGCTAATTTTATTATCACAGTTGCCAACATTTTCGTAATTATAAATAATTTTGTGAAAAAAAACAATTTGTTGATAAAACAGTAAACAATTGTAATAACTCAAAATTGCACTAAATTTTTTAATTATTTACGTAATTATTTTTGAATTATCAATTCGACTGCTTAATAAGTAAAAAATTGGTATAACTTACTCAAAGTGGTAAATTTGTAAAGATTATTTGATGTTTTTTTTATTCAGTGTACGCACCCCTGGTGGCAAGCTCGTTTATCAGTACCTTAAAAAGCCTAAGAAGATCCCGAGATGTGGTCAGTGCAAAGACAAGCTCAGGGGTATTCAGCCGGCGAGGCCGATGGAACGCTCCAGAATGTGCAAACGTAAGAAGACCGTAAAGAGAGTTTACGGCGGAGTTTTGTGCCACAAGTGTGTCAAGGAAAGGTAAAAATCATTTTTGTTCGAATATTATATTTATGAAATTTGTTTAATTAAAAAAAAATGGTCTCAAATCCCAATTCCCATTCTTCTTTTGCAATTTTTTGTGAAACATTGATAATCAATTTTGCAAACAACTAAATTACAAGCAACTTGCAAAATATTTGTGTCAAATTATTAACCTTTATTAAATATTGAAAATCATTGATTTCAGGATCGTTCGTGCCTTCCTCATTGAAGAACAAAAGATTGTCGTTAAGGTACTAAGAGCGCAACAAGCTTCTTCGAAGACAAAGAAGGCTGACAAGTGAACTACGAACCTCCTGTAATTAATAAAATAAAACTTGAAAAAAAATTGTATCTCTAAATTTCTTATTTCACTTTTGAACACTAGATTTACAAAAGTGTTGTCAAATTGAAGAATTTTTAATGGGTGAACTCTTCAGCTTCAAAGGTCAATCCACTTTTGATTTCGTTTGTTTTTTCTTTTTTTTTTATAGTAAGATATTAATATTTATGGATCATGTAAATCATTTTTAATTAGTATAAGAATCCTTGCAACCTACCATTAAAATATTCAATGTACATTTTTCACCTTTTCTGAAGGTTTTATTTTTATCGTTTACAATGAAATTTTAATATCGTGGGACATACAAATCGTTACTGATTATAATTTAGTTATTTTTAATTTGTATAAGAATTCTTGCCAATTGCCGTGATAATTATATTTTTTGAAAGTCTATAAAATGCTATTTTATTGAATTGAAATACAAAATAATTAAAAAGAAGTCAAGTTATCAATTATTTTAATATAAACGATATAAACAAGTAATCAACAATTTAATTTTGATGAATTTTAATCATTTGACTAAAGTAGTTGTCGATTTGACTAGTGTTGGTCGCTGCATGCGCCGTCTTCGCCAATATAACGGCCATCTTGAGAAACACGAAAAACACTGTAGTCAGTGGTGTCGAACAATTTTGTTCGATCGCATTTTTGACAAATAAAACGTTCGATTAACAAAACAACAAAAATGTTTGCCAATCAATTAATAAGGCGATTCGGAACGAGCGTGGTGCGAGCTTCTCACGATCATGGTGGTCGCGTCGGTGGCGTAAGTCATTTTTTCATAGATCGTCACTATTTCCTCTAACCACACTAAACTTTTACATAATCGTTCGCGATCGAACTTACGACAATTGAACCGCAATGTTTTTCGAAGCTTAACAGTGCCCTGTAGATCATTCAATTCAATGAAATTGCCACTTAAGCTGATTAATGAAAACGAGTTTTTTCGTGTCCCCTTTATATGACCATTTGATCTTTTTTACCTATTCATTTTTTTCAAAATTTCAATGTTTTAGTAGATTAGTTTTTTGCACAGATCAATTTCCGAAAATAACTTTTATTATTGAAAAAAATTGGACTACAATTTCGAACAAGAATTGCAAGAGAAACTTTCCTATTATAATTTTTGGATACGCACATAACCTCATTTTTCAATCGATCCAGTAGTTTTCCCACCCAAGAATATAAGGATACGTCAATGTAATAAAATTAACAAACTTGTATGATTGTCCAATAAAATCAAATTTTATTTGTAGTAGTTTTCTCGCAAAAGTTATTTTCTATAAAGTGTTCCAAAATTCAGACATGTTTTTTTACAAGGATTTTAAAAGGATTTACCGTTTCAAATTTGGAATAATTAAAATATGGGGTGTTCACATTAAAATTTTTCACATCGACAAGTTCATTTTCAAATTTCAAAATTTTATCATGATAACTGAAACTTTTTGACAGATTTTTTTTTTATAACTCATTCACAAACAAATATGAAAAAGTTTAAAACAAACAAATATGAAAATTAATTTTCATCATTTCCTATATTTAAAAAATGAGTGAAAAACAATGGAAATAAATTTACAGATTTCAAGGATTCTGATAATATATTTCTAGAGATATAGTGATAAAATGTATCTGTAATGTGTAGAAAACATGGTTTTTTACTGAAAGTCTAAACTTCATGTTAGACATTTTTTAAATTACTTTACAATTGTTGTTGCTCCGTAATTGAGAATTTTCTAAAAAAAAAATCTAGAAATGTTTCAAAGCTGAGAATTTTTTATAGGGAATATCCCAAATCTGAAAAATTGAAGTCTTAAAATTTTTCAAAATATCACCTAGTAGTACGCTGAACAGAGTCCCTAAACTGTTTCAAAAGATTATGAAAAACATTTTAGAGAGACAACTACCTTGAATTGCGAATACACTTTGCGTAATTTAGTACAAGAGTATAATGGGAACAAAACGAATTGAAGAAACAAAAAATTATAAAGTTTTCTAAGCCTTCAATTCTGACAACGGCGATTGAATTTGTTGCAGAATTTGCCGTTTGACATATCCAACCGATACAAATTGACGGCGGTGTTTATTGTCTTCTTTGGGAGTGGATTAGGATTGCCATTCCTGATCCTTCGTCACCAAATGCTTAAATGAGGAGAAGCATTTTTTTTGTTCCTTTGTAGTAGTGATTAAGATGCTCCGAGAGTCAGAATTTGTCACCGAATACTTATTTGTGTAAATATCCAACAAAAAAAACCACACAAAATATACTCCAGAACAACAAATCTTCCTCGTGGTTTTATTTTTTATTCTCCCAATCCTCGAAAATTCAGGCCAAAAAAAACGATATACAATTATGGGCTTAGAGAAGAGTTTAAAAGGACATTTTATAAATAAGTCTACATCGCGAAGTACTTCATCTGATATTCAATCCTGCCATTAAAAATATTTCTATTGTATATATTTATATGTATATATATATGTGTGTGTTAGTGTTGTTAAAATTAGTGCAAAGTATAAATGGATTCTCTAAGTTTCCAAACGTACGGGGCTTCCCTTTCCTCGTTTTTCGTCTGTGTTAAAATTCACTATCCATTTCTCGCGCTACGAGATTTATCAAGCTGACCAATGGAAATCCTGGGGATTTCTCGTCACCTGGGGAAATCTGGTAGCGGCAACGGAGGTTTTGCATAGTCGTATCGTTTTGGGAAATCTACAGAATTGGAAATGAAATAAATCGAAACATTTAGGTGAGAAATTCCTGAAATACGCGATCTAGGATTTTTTAAGTTTTTGTTTGCATTGAGTCTTACTATTTCTAGAATAACCTCCACCGTGAGATCGGTAGGAGTCGATACAGGAAATCGGTACTATCCTAACTCGTTCGACTTTTTGATCCGGTTCGATAGTCCTCTGTCGACGCTAAAGAATATTTTTAATCAATTTTATTGTTCATTTTTACGGAATACCTGTTAAAAACCGAAACTCACTTCCGTCGGTTGATAAGAAAGAACTTCCGGCGCTTCCCCTTCGCGCGAAAACAATTTTTTTCGCAGCAAACGTTTCTTTTTTTTCCTTAATTTTTCGCAGTCGCACCAACGTTCATCGTCCTCCGTTAAATCCCTATATGGCTCTATCAATGGCTGTCGTAGCGATCGATCCATTGTGCCCTGTCGGTAATCGAATCTATTGAATTTTTCGAATAACTTTATCGACATTTGAGAGCTTTTTTTTATCGGTTAGAAAGCATAGAGATTTTTTCGCTATCTCTTTTTTTCAGCTTTAAGTTATGCAATTTCAAAGAAAAAAAATCGTACTTGCTGATATTTAAGCTCGATCTCGGTTGAACGAGCACAGGAACCATTGGCGCCAGATTTTTTCCCTTTGCCACAGCAAAGCATCCAAACGAGTATCATTAAAATCGTTATAACTGCACTGAGACTCACTAAAATCGCCATGACGGCAGACGAAGAGTTCCACAACTAAAACAAAAAAAAATCACAGTGACTATTTCGTATTCATTTTTGAAAAGTGAAAACGTCGATTTTACCATCTGATAACAACCCTCTACGAAGGGATTAGTACAAGAACGACAAGTCCTGGCACCTGTATTCGGCTGATAAGTTCCTTCGGGACATTTCTTACACCGGGAGCCCATATTATCGCTGTGAGATCCTGGCATACATGGAACTGCAACGAATTGGGAGAAAAACAATTTTTCTGTTTAGTAGTAGTTGGTAAAAGAAAAAAGTACAAAGAAGTAACTAGATAGTGATAAACTCACAGCAATGGCTGTCGCGAAGACCATAGCCGGCAGGGCAGCCAACCAAAAGTCCGACTTGGCCATCGACATCCCCGGTTTTCCCGTTTCTTCGTCCCCTTTTGTTCCTCGATTTATTTTCAGAATCATCGATGATCGGTACGAGTTTATCCTCGGAACGATGGGGTAACCTAAAAACAACTGTGGTTAAAGATCTCTATAAAAAAAATGGTCAACCATTGATAAATAGCGACACGTTAAGTACGGTCGATCAAGAAATGTTACTAGACAATGAACTGACTCGGTTTTTGCAGTACGTTTCGTAAATTTTTGCTCAGCATCAGGGCTATTTTGTCCTGTACGGCTTTTTTACACCGGAGTCCGCATTGGCTTCCTCCAATCGGAAATAATTTTGTGGTGCTTGATGGCATTATTAATGCTCTTATAGAAATCTGGAGGAAAAATGTGTGGTATCGATTGAGTTTTTTTAACATACTTGACTTTACCGACTGTGCAACGATAATAAAATACCTGCTTATGGTAACAGCGGGGAGCATATATAAAAGCATCGCAAACACTCCTTTTGCAGAGAATATCGTTTAGCTTTCTTGGTAAATGGGACGCGAGAACGTCAAGCACCGTTTCGTCACAATGTTCCAATTCGTAACGATTACCACCACGCAGTGTGTACCTCGGCAGTGTTACCACTACGCGAAAATGAGAAAAAGTTACTAAACTCGGTCGATATATCAGAGTTAAATATCTAGTGATTTTATGCTTTACTCAAATGTTGTTCAAGTAGAAATACCTTGAATTCTATGAACGTACTCATTCTGGACGAGTTCTTCGTTATCAGGATCAATGTAGCTGACGAAACACGTGTAATTAGCCGAATCTTTCGAATCCACGTCGTAAAGCTCGAGATTGCCATTTTTTTTTATCAATCCTGTTGAATGTCAATAAGTAAATCGTTTATTTACAAAATTATGTTGTATTTATTATCGTTCTCCTTAATCAATCAATTAATGAACGCACCTGAGACAGGTAAACCATCATCCCGAATCCAAGTATAATTCGGCTTGCTTATGCTGGTTAACCACGTGACATCATCGCCATCATGATTGCATGGAACGTAAAGATCGTTTCCAGGAAACGTCATAAGATCGTTATCGTTTTTTTCATCTTTGAGCCCGTTCCTCAGAACATCTTCGAGATCTTCTGGTTTGACATACGTCATACCCTTAGCCTCGGCAAGGTCACGTCGTGACTTTGGCAAAATGTCATCGATTATTCCCGTCGAGAAAAGAACGATCTTGTCACCAATTTTTTCGTACTTAGGACATTCGTAATTTATTATCTTCATCAAAGTATCGCCTCTTGAAGTCAAGATGCTTCTCAATTTCTCGATTGTTCCTACGAGATCACATATATAACTGGCACAATTGTTTTTCGTAATTTGATGTTCCGTGACTGGACCAATTGTAAACACCGCTTTTTGCTCATTTCGAAAATTTTTCATTTCTTCCGTGACCCCACGGATCTCAGGTTTATGCTTTTTGATTAGGTCGCCAGTGTAATTTCGAATTAATTCCGTGGCGTCCCGATAGATGTACTTGACTCGTATACGACCGTCCTTCATCGGTATTACAGTTTGGGATTCCCTTTTCTCATTGCGCTTCGGAACCTTTCGTTGACTTACTGCCAATTTTGAATTTTTTTTCACCGAACGTTTTCTTATTTTATTCCTTTTTCTTGATTCCCTCTTTTTTCGGTTCGTCGATCTGTCGTGCGAATGTCTCGGGCCTGTCATTTGGGGGCTCGACTGCAACTTTCTTCGTACACTGAAGTGAGACGGCGGGATATTAAGATTAACTTCCCTGTTACGTGGTTCTGCGATGAAATTCACGCGACCCGTTAGTTTCCATTTTAAAGCTTCATCCGCATGAATTGATGGCGACTTAGTTAATTTCTTTGGTTTGCTGCTGTGTTTTTTTTTGTTTCTCGATCTCGATGCTATTTTGATAATGGGTTTTTTGCTCGTTGTTCTCGGATGATGATGCTTTTCATACCAATTCTTTGATTTCTTCTTTGATTTTATATTCTTTTTCAGGTCTTCTGGAAGATTAAACAACTCTTCGCTCTTTTCTTTCTTTATGATTCTTCTCGATGGTTTCATCGAAGGAACCTGTTTTAACGCCTCACGTGTAGTCATAGCTGTCAGGGATGAAGAATTATGATCCATATTTGATGAAATCGTCGCACTCTCGATGGTCGAATTTACAAATAATTTTTTTTCATTCGTCTCATTTTTTTTCTTATCTGTATTATAATCGGTATTAATGTTCGTTAGATCCAAGAAGTTTGGGAAATTTTCGAAGATCATTTCTTCCTTATCTTTCGAAGGAAGCTGAGTTCGACTCCAAGCGGAAGAACGAGCCTTTCGAATTCTGTATTTAGCGAAATCGGCAATGTTCGTGTCATCTATATCACGTGCATATCGAGGGAAAAAATCTTTATTGATCATTTCGGCATCGCGAATTTTACGTGAAGTGTTGGACATTTTTTTTTCACCATCAGATATCGGTCCTTTTGGATTACGATCATTTTCCTCCGTTAAAATCGCATGTATCTCTTTCCCAATCTCATCTATATGCTCTTCTGGACTTGATTGCTTTTCTAGTTTTTTTTTGTCTGTCGAAGTAGAATTTTTCTTCTCGACTACATGCGGTGACATACTTTTCTTTATTTTTTTGTCGGTCTTCTTGAAATCATTGGATTTCTTCCGATTCTTTCTCCTTGTTTGTTTCTTTTCGAATTTCTTTTCACTCTTCTTTGAATCTTTTTTTTCTTTTTTCTTCCGACGAATATTCTTCACGCCTTTTTTTTCACCTTTCTTCTCATTCTTCGTTCTTTGTTTCTTCCCACTTTTCTCTGTAGTCGAATTGCTAATCGATCTTTCTACCTCCACTTTTTTTATTTCGCTATTGCTTGATCGTGATTTTATTATCTCGAGGGTCTCATTCACGTTTTTTTGAACATCCACGATTTCACTGATGAGAGCAGCCAACGATTCCTTATCCTTTTCCGACTTCAAGCCGAGCTCGTCAATCCCAAATTTTTCTGCTAATTTTTCAACCTTATTTTCATCAAGATTTCGGGCTGTTTTTTCCTTGTAATGATGCGAGTTAATTTTGCTGGCAAAATTGATTATCTTTTTGGCCATATTTTCTACGTTCGACTCACGATCTTCTCTTTTAGTTTTAACTAATGAAGAAGAAATTTTCGATTCTAGAGGAGAAAGATCGTTTTTACAATTTTTACAATCTTTTAAACTGCGAAGAAGATAATGTACTCCAGCGTGCACAAGGTTCTTCATTCGTTCGTATTTTTCTTTACAAAGATTTTTCGAATTTTCTGCACACATGGAAAATTTAACATTTCTTTCTTTCATCGAAGAGTTTACTGATTGGAAATTCGATTTGTTCAGTAATTGTTTTCCTATATCGAGCATGTGACTGTAAAACATCGTATCATTATTCGTGATGTTAAATTTGGAAGGAATCTCATTCGCGATATCAATGTCAATGGATTCTTGGTCACCTTGAATCGGCAAAAAATTAGATTTTCTTTTTGCTTCAGTTCGCTCAGTAATCAAACTATCACGAGGTTGATGAAAACTCAACTGTTGACTTGTTGGAATAAATTCTGATTCTTCCGGCAAATCGATATTTCTGCGGACAATTTTTTTAATACTATCATAAATATTACCTCTATTTTTTTCCTCCTCATTCACGGAATATTCATTAGCTTCCAAATCTTCATCCTTTTTGTGACGTTTGGCCGCGTGCTTTTTTGATTTTTTTTTATGCTTTCGCAAAGCAAAAATATCTTGCCAATGATTTTTTCGATTTCTCAAATTTTCAAAATGATCCCGACTTTTTTGTACATTTTTGATGTGCTTATTTTTGCGTCTCATCGCGTAAATAATCCGTATTTTTTCATTAAGATTATCATGATTTTCCCCCAGTGATTTTGATTTCATTTTCGCATTTTTTTTCCGCTGCAATGATTTTTGAATTCGTGACTTGTTCGAGAAACGATGAACTCGCCTCTGTGCCAATTTTCTCGTTAATTCGCGCAGCAAACGACGACGAATTATGTCCAAATTACGATCCCGCTTCTTCTCTTCTTCATCTTCTCGTTTTATTTTTTCCTTCCAATTTCTTCTCCGATTTTTCCGGGGAACATCCGGAAGATTCATTCGTCTTTTTGATAGTTTTGACGTTAATCTTGACGATGTGAGAAAATTCCCCGATTGTTCACTATTTCTATCAAGTTTTTGGTATTCCTTATTAGGACTTGAAAAGTTCTGTAATGGCTGATTAAACGTGTCCAAAAGAAATTCCGTCGTCATTTTTTTGAGGGGCGATTCTGTATAGTTTGCAACTCCCTGCATTACCTGAATATATAAAAAAAACGTTTTAGAATTTTCATAATCAAATAAATTGATAATTTTATAATTAATGCATTCATCAACGAACCGTAACCGAAATGTCCGGGTCCAAATTCTGCGAATCATTCTCAGATCTTATGGCACTGTTAAGAATTTCATCTGCAACTCGAGAAACAATTGTGTCGAATGATAAACTATCAAAACTTAATTTTCCATTGTCCAATTGATCAGAAAAAAATTCATTATCGTAAGATGGTGCGTCAGATTCTTTAACATTCCTTCGATGTGATGTCTTGTGATCGGTAGAATTTAAATCGTAGTTTTTGTTATCAAAAGATTTGAGTAATTTTGCTGGTTTCAAATTCAATTGAAATTTTATATCCTTTTCTGAAAATGTATTTTGAATTTTGGACAAGCTTTTTTTCAGTGGTTTAGGATGCCAATTTTTGGCCGGATTTGTGTTGGTTTGGTGATTGCCATTTTTCTCATACTTATCAACGTAAACGATTATTTTTTCTACACCACCGAGATTTTGTTTTTCTACGAGATTTCTGATGCGTGGTATTATTTCATTCGCTTTGACTTTTTTAGCTTTATTTCTGAAAATGAGTTTTCCATGAGCTTTTCTATTTTTCGGATCCACAATCGTCGAAGTTTTTTGATGTTTCTGCTCGGTTTTTTTATTATTCGAAGATTTCTTCTTTGACTTTTTGTTCGATTCCTTTTTTTCATTCGCCACAGTGAAATTTTCGTTAGTTTTTTTTTCTGCAGCCGCCATTTTTGGGGAATTATTCAAAGAGTTGTTCTTATGATTTTTAACTAATTTTTTACTTGATTTATGCTTTTTCGAGTTGTGCAAGACTGGTTGTTTATCATCATCAATGTCGTTGTCGACTTTTTTCTCAGATTTGTTTGTTTCAGTGGTTGTCAATGAAGCCAACATTTTTTCGGCGTCGTAAAGGAGACTTTTCTCGCGATAATCCGGCATTATGCCCGCCGTTGTAATCATTGAGGAAATCTCCTTTGTTTCCGTAGATATGTTCGTTTTATTTTTCTTCCCAAGACCAATCGCGTTGCTGATTATGTCTTTGACCCTTTCAAGAAGACTTTTTGGTTTTTGTTCCTTCGCTGCATCTTTCATTTCTTCCATGCTCAATTCATTTTTTAGGCCAAGTTTTTCGGAAGCATTTTTTGAATTTATCATGTCCATGACTTTGTCAAGAAGGCTAGAAGTCTCGGCAGGATTATCGTCTTCTTCTAAAACACCCGAATCAAGAGCAGGACTTTTTCGAAATCCTGCTTGCGTTTCTCCAGTTAAAGGTTTCTTATTTGAATCACGAAGAACTCGACCCTTTAATTCTCTTGGATGTTCCCATTTTTTACCACTGGGAATAATTTTATTTCTGTCCTGCCGTTTCTTTAATGATTCCTTATGATCTTCCATTCTCGATTTGTTCTCATATCTTTTCGAAAATGGGTCCAACCCCAAAAGCGATCTGCCAGTTTTATCGGCGGTCTCGAGGTCCTCGTAATTTAAATCGGAACCATTCGAAATCCCTTCAACTAATTCCAAATCATCGTAAGAAGAAATAACATTTCTTCTTATTTCTTCATCCCGAGATTTTCTCGTCGTCGTTTCTTTTTTTCCCAGATTCACTTCAGCCTGCCAATTTTCGACGGAATTTGATTTCGAATCGAGGGATCTTGAGGACCGAGATTTCTTTAACCGTTTCTTGCCCCCATTCATTTTCGAATTTCTACTCACAAATCGTTTTTTATTTTTCTTTGACAACATTTTTTTCGCAAGACTCTGTCTTTTTGCAGCGTTCGAGGAGTCAAGAAATTTGTTCGCCCCTCTAATCATTTTGATGCTGATTTCTTCTTTTTGCCCAGTCTCGTTCATCGCCCTAGCATGCGGTCTCAAACTTGAACTTCCGGTCAAAGTATCTTCAGTAGTTGACAAAATTGAGAAAATAGAAATCTCTGTGTTAATTGGCAGAGAAATATTATTTTCAGCCCTTGCCCTAATTAGGCTGGCTTTCGATAATTCTCCAGGAATTCCGGAAGTGCCCAAAGTTTCTTTCGTCGTGGTTTGTCTGGTAGTTTTCGTTAGGGAGTTTGCAAAATCGTTGTCAACGTAACCACCGCAAAGTGGAACAAAATCAACCTCTTCATCCTCTAATCTTACTTTTTCAACCTCGGGATTTGATTTTTCTTCAACACTGATTATTTCCGAAGGCGCATTTGTTGTAAAAGAATTATCCTTAACACTTATATCCAATTTTCCGTTAATACTATCAGTCATTTGCTCCTTCATCGTTGTCTTCACAGCGCTCGTTGTAATTGTCAATTTGTTTTCGTCGCTTGATTGCGTGCTGCTGTATTTACCAACCACCATGGGCGAATCACATTTATAAATGACATAAATTTCGGCGGGTGGCTCAGACAGATTTTTTAATTCGATTAACTTAGCTTCGTCAAGTCTTACGAAAATCGGTAATGTTTTTTTCACTGCAGCATCTTTCTGTAACGATGCAGCCTGTTGTCCGGTATTTGAGGACATACTTGTCATTACTGATTGTGGTTTGAATAATCTTTTTTCATTTTCCACATTCTCAATTTTCTCATCGACCATTTCTTTCTTCTTCATTTCTTTAGAGATTCGCGAAGCTTCCATTTTTTCGAAAGAAGGCATGCTCGAATTTTTCGTATCCTGTTTCGCATCCTGTTCGTAATCAGCGTACTCAGCGGACAAATGATAATGAGAAGGATGTGATTTTTCTGCGATCATTCTGTTTACTATTCGATTCTGTTGAAATTCAGCTGGAATTGTTATTATTGGTGTTTCGGTCGTTTTAGAGGAAATTATAGTTTTGATGGTTTCTTCATTTTTGGCATTCGTGTACACGGTTCTTGGTTCGGATACGAATAACAATTTCGTTGCATTATTGCCTTTCATTAAAGAATTTATTGTGACAATATCCTGATGAACATTTTTGCGGACTTCGAGGCTCAAGTTTTGCGGAGAATTCAAGCTTCTGTTTTGGGTAAAATCCTGTAAAACAAAGATTTCGGTCGTCACGTTGAAAAATGTTGAATCATTAACATTTTTCGCATCGGTAGTTCTTAATTGTAGGACAGGAGGAGTGGTTGAAAAGTTTACAGGTATGTTCGCGACGTCCATTATTCTTTCTTTTTTCGGCGTAATTATTTCTTCAGTCGGGGCTGAAAAAATATCGTCAAAATCGTAGATTCGAGTGATTGAATTGTCCTCCGCAAGCGAGGAAAAATCTTTACCGCCTTCCGAAAAATCATTGCTGTAGTCGTCGTTGTCTTCGTATCCGTCAGCTTCTTCCTCGTCCTCATAATTATCAGCTTCCTCATAGTCATACTCATTGTCATTTTCATAGCCTTCGTGACATTCGGAATTTTCCTCAGCTTCGGCACACTCGATTGATTTTTTTGATCTTATTTTAGGTATTACATTTGCCAAAGAATTCACTTTATTTTGACGTGATTTCAATTGAACTTTGTAATTTACTGTTTCTGATTTTTTTCGCTCATAATTTTCTTCGAAACTCGATAATTTTCGACCAAGTACGTCACGTTTGAGTATGTTCGAAGAATCCCCTGACCGTAATGTCTTCCCTCTTCTATTATCGATCAATCTCCACCGGCGGCGTTGATACATTTTTGTTGACATTGGTCGTTCAATCTGATCTTCCTTTTTTTCTTTTTTCTTTGCCCTAAACCTAGATTTGCCACTATTTACGACAACGGTGTAGCTCGACGACTCTTTGACCCCATTTCTGTTTTCTTCATTCTTAACTTGTTCATTGATTTCATCGAAATTACTATCATTTTCCTCAACTTTATTCTCCTTGACTCTTCTCAAATCTTTCGGACGTGCTGAAAGCTCCTCGTCCCATGTCATGGTTCCACCGACGTGATACTTGCTCGTTCTTTCTGTAGGCCATTCAGAACCTGGTGGATTCCGTATTTTCGATTTCTTCTCAGTGACTTTAGATCCAGAAGCTACAATTTCATCATTTTCAGACCATTCGGTCGTCATTATTTCCTCAATTTCGTCGTTATTTTCATCAGAATCATCGCAGGGAGCCTCCGAATCTTCGTCCAAATTTTCATCGTTAGCGCCATCATCGTTGTGTTGGGATTCCATCTCATCGCCAATTCTTACTACAGTCTCTTCTGGGCACGGGTCGACATTTTTCATTTTGTGATTTTCCTCATCTTCGTCGTATTCCAATTGTAAAACGTTCACGGTAAATGGTTTTTTTTTGGGACCGAACGACTCATCATCTTCTTTGTTCGGAATAGCCCTTTTCCAATCTTCTCTACGAACTATACGATTTCGACCAACAAACCCAGTTTTCCATGATCGTACATCTTCGTCAGATCCCAGAATTTTTCTTCTTCCAATTCTTGAATGATGGGATGAAATCTTTGCCTTATTGAACTTGAGAGATTGCTCACTGACTCTCAATTTCTTCTCCTCTTTTTTGATGGCATTGTCTTTCTTCTGCAAGCTCGCTTCTTTACACAGCGATTCTTTCTCTAAATGGACTAATGATTTGTTTTCTGCAGACACTGTTCTACGATTTTTCATATTTTCACTATCCGTTGGATTATCTCCTGTTTCATCTTTATCGACGTAATCTGGCCAAGCTTGTTCAATCTGTTTCTCGATGTCATTATCTTCCAGAATATCAGTCTCGTCAGCTTCTTCTTTATTCTCCCATTTATGAACACGATCGCTGTTTTGTTCTTCGTCCTGGGCGTCAAGCTCATTAGATTCCATAATGTCATCGATTTCATTTTTTTTTTCATTACCCAAGTATTTGTCGTTCTCTAATCCTCCCTCAGCGTCTAAAAATTCATCTTCCATAGCTGCTTCATCAACATTCATAAATTCGTCTGCTTCTCTCTTAACTTCTGTTCTTATTTGATTTTTTTCTTTCTGAAGAAGGATGCCAGCATCTTTCGGGATTTTGGAACGAATCTCATAGAGTCTAGTAAAACCTGTTGGGCTGTGCAGCTCTGGGGTTGTTTCACCATTTTGCCATTCATGATGTTGGAGAATCAAATAATCAATCTTCATCTTCTTATGATCGTTCTTTCGGTGGCGTTTTTCCAGCACAACTTCGGCATCGGGATCAATATTTTCTTCCTGCGCTTTAAGAAGTTTTGAAGTCGAAGAATCGTCATCATGATCCATCAATTTTCTTGCTACTCGTCCGTGACTCCTACGGCTACGATTCTTCATTTTTTCAGGATTGTAAGGACGACATATAACTTTGATGACGTCATTCGGGTGTTTCTGAGAATCGGCAAGCAAACGGTCGTCGTGATAAGCGTGAAGACAAACTTCTTTTGTGACCCCTTCAGCATCGGTTTCTTCTTCGTAAACCTTGTTGGCAGTTTCGTCCTCCAGATGTTCATCTCCCATTTTCACCCCCGTTTCTTCAGCTGCTCGCTTGTATATATCCGCAGGGATTGGTTCAATCGTTGCCCTTGCATAACCCTTCGGTGGTTTTTTTCTCCATACTTCTTCTTCCTTGTCGAACACGTATGAACGAGCTTTTGTGACATTTATCTTTTTCTTGCGTTTACATTTCTTCCGTTTTCCTTTTTTCTTTTTCTTAGTTCCATTCGTTCCTGACAGGATAGGACGAGAGGTCTCTTCGACTGGTGGTATAGGAGTTGGTTGACTCGATTCGTCTAATAGTTCTACCGTCGACATTGTAGTAATCCATTTTTCTGTAGGTTCAGAAGTACTTTCTGTTGTTGGTTCTTCAGCTATCTCTAGTTCTTCTCCTTTTTCTGTTGTTGGTTCTTCAACTATCTCTAGTTCTTCTCCTTTTTCTGTTGTTGGTTCTTCAACTATCTCTAGTTCTTCTCCTTTTTCTGTTGTTGGTTCGTCAACTATCTCTAGTTCTTCTCCTTTTTCTGTTGTTGGTTCATCAACTATCTCTAGTTCTTCTCCTTTTTCTGTTGTTGGTTCTTCAACTATCTCTAATTCTTCTCCTTTTTCTGTTGTTGGTTCTTCAACTATCTCTAGTTCTTCTCCTTTTTCTGTTGTTGGTTCGTCAACTATCTCTAGTTCTTCTCCTTTTTCTGTTGTTGGTTCGTCAACTATCTCTAGTTCTTCTCCTTTTTCTGTTGTTGATTCTTCAGCTATCTCTAGTTCTTCTCCTTTTTTTGTTGTTGGTTCTTCAACTATTTCTAATTCTTCTCCTTTTTCTGTTGTTGGTTCTTCAACTATCTCTAGTTCTTCTCCTTTTTCTGTTGTTGGTTCTTCAACTATCTCTAGTTCTTCTCCATTTTCCAGTTTCTCCTCTTTCTCTTCTTCTTCCAACTCTTCCGCTTTTTCTAATTCCTTTAGTTCACTTTCCAGTTTTTTTTCTTCGAGTGCCAATCTTTTTTCTCGCTCCCGTAACTCGTTCTCTTTAGAATTCACCTCATTTTCCATTCGTTCCACTTCTTGTTGGAGTTCTTCGGGCGAAAGATTATCCAATGCTTCATTCCAGTCTTCATCTAAATCTTCAGTATCATTAATCGTCATTACGGACTCTGTAGATATTAACATGCCTTCCACCGTAATTGGTGTTTCTATTGCTTGTTCCTTTGTAAATGACGTCTCTAAGGTATCAGTAATAACTCCCATCGAAATAGCAGGTTCTGATATCGTCACTATTTCTTCCAGTGAAATTAAAGGCTCAGTCATTATCGTCATATCTTCTATTGGAATTGTCATGTCACTATCTACGGTTGACGAGTCTCCTATGATCGACATTTCTTCCATATCGACAGATGATTCCATCGTCATCTCCAGCCCTTCCATGATAGAAGACGATGTCCCCATGGTTGTTGTTTCTGTCGTACTCGTTATTTTGCCAATCTTACTTGAAGGCTCTTTTGAACCCGTTATTTTTCGCTTAACGCTAGATGACTTAGTTGCTTTTCCTGTTTCATTAATAGATGACACTGTCGCGTTCTCAGGCTCTTCCGAAGTACCCGACGTTTCTATCGTAGCCGTCGTGTTTTCCATATCATTTATTAGTGTCTCCGTAGCTAGTGTTTCTGTGGAGAACGTTAGATCGCCTATCGTACTTAAAGTTTTTGTTATATTTGTCGTTTTTCCCTTAGTCCTAAATGCCTTAATTGGACTCGTTGGTTTACTAATCTTACTTGAAGTCTTTTGTGAACCCGCAGTTTTTTTCTTAGTCCTAAATAGCTTAGCTGTACTCGTTAACTTGCCAATCTTACTTGAAGTCTTTTGTGAACCCGCAGTTTTTCCCTTAGCATTAGATGCCTTCGTTGTACTCGTTAGCTTGCCAATCTTACTTGAAATCTTTTGTGAACCCGTTGTTTTTCCCTTAGCATTAGATGCCTTAATTGTACTCGTTAGCTTGCCAATCTTATTTGAAGACTCTCCTAAACCCGTTGTTTTTCCTATAGTACTAGATGACTTAGTTGCTTTTACTGTTTTATTAATAGATGACACTGTCGCGATCTCAGGTTCTTCCGAAGTACCCAAAGTTTCCGTCGCAGTTGTCGTGTTTTCTGTACCAACTGTTAGTGTCTCCGCACCTAGTGGTTCTGCGGAAATCATTACATCGCTCATCGTACTTGAAATTTCTGTTATATTCGTCGTTTTTCCCTTTGCTCTAGATGGCTTAGTAGGACTCGTTGGCTTGCCAATCTTGCTTGAAGTCTTTTTCGAACTCTTCGTTTTTCCTTTAATGTTAGATAGCTTAGTTTTTGTTGTACCAGTCGTTTCTGTCTCAGTAATAGATGATTCGGTCGTGTCCTCAATTTCTTCCGGAGTAATCACCGTTTCTGTTGTAGATGTCATGTTTTCCATCTCCATTATCGATGATTCCGTAGCTAGTGTTTCTATGGTAATTGCTAGATTGCTCATCGTACTGAAAGTTTCGGTTGTATCCGTCGTTTTCCCCTTAGTTCTAGATGGCGTAGCTGTTGGTTTACCAATTTTCCTTGAAGTTTTCTGTGAACCCGTCGTTTTTCCCTTAATGTTAGATAGCTTAGGTGTACTTTTTAGTTTGCCAATCTTCCTTGAAGGTTTTTTCGAATCTTTTTCTCCCGCTGTACTTGCGGATTCTGCTGTATCAGTCATTTCTGTCTCAGTAATAGATGACTCGGCCGTGTCCTCAGTTTCTTCTGAAGTAATCACCGTTCCTGTTGTAGATGTCATGTCTTCCATCTCCATTATCGATGACTCCGTAGCTAGTGTTTCTGTAGTAATCGCTAGATCGCTCGTCGTACTGAAAGATTCGGTTGTATCTGTCGTTTTTCCCTTAGTTCTAGATGGCTTAGCTGCTGGTTTGCCAATCTTCCTTGAAGGCTTTTTCGAATCCTGCTTTTTTCCCGCTGTACTTAAAAATTCTGTTGTATCAGTCGTTTCTGTCTCAGTAATAGATAACTCGGCCGTGTTCTCAATTTCTTCCGGAGTAATCACCGTTCCTGTTGTAGATGTCATGTCTTCCAGCTCCATTATCGACGAGTCCGTAACTAGTGATTCTATGGTAATCGCTAGATCGCTCATCGTACTAAAAGTTTCGGTTGTATCCGTCGTTTTCCCCTTAATGCCAGATAGCTTAGGTGTACTTTTAAGTTTGCCAATCTTCCTTGAAGGCTTTTTCGAATCCTTCTTTTTTCCTGCTATACTTAAAGATTCTGTTGTATCAGTCGTTTCTATCTCAGTAATAGATGACTCGGCCGTGTTCTCAATTTCTTCCGGAGTAATCACCGTTCCTGTCGTAGATGTCATATCTTCCATCTCCATTATCGGCGATTCCGTAGCTAGTGTTTCTATGGTAATCGCTAGATCGCTCATCGTACTGAAAGTTTCGGTTGTATCCGTCGTTTTTCCCTTAGTTCTAGATGACGTAGCTGTTGGTTTACCAATTTTCCTTGAAGTCTTCTGTGAACCCGTCGTTTTTCCCTTAATGCTAGATAGCTTAGGTGTACTTTTTAGTTTGCCAGTCTTCCTTGAAGGCTTTTTCGAATCCTTTTTTCTCGCTGTACTTGCGGATTCTGTTGTATCAGTCGTTTCTGTCTCAGTAATAGATAACTCGGCCGTGTCCTCAGTTTCTTCTGAAGTAATCACTGTTCCTGTTGTAGATGTCATGTCTTTCATCTCCATTATCGACGACTCCGTAGCTAGTGTTTCTGTGGTAATCGCTAGATCGCTCGTCGTACTGAAAGATTCGGTTGTATCCGTCGTTTTTCCCTTAGTTCTAGATGGCTTAGCTGCTGGTTTGCCAATCTTCCTTGAAGGCTTTTTCGAATCCTTCTTTTTCCCCGCTGTACTTAAAGATTCTGTTGTATCAGTCGTTTCTGTCTCAGCAATAGATGACTCGGCCGTGTTGTCAATATCTTCCGGAGTAATCACCATTCCTGTTGTAGATGTCATGCCTTCCATCTCCATTATCGACGACTCCGTAACCAGTGTTTCTATGGTAATCGCTAGATCGCTCGTCGTACTGAAAGTTTCGGTTGTATCCGTCGTTTTTCCCTTGATGCCAGATCGCTTAGGTGTACTTTTGAGTTTGCCAATCTTCCTTGAAGGCTTTTTCGAATCCTTTTTTCTCGCTGTACTTGCGGATTCTGTTGTATCAGTCGTTTCTGTCTCAGTAATAGATAACTCGGCCGTGTCCTCAGTTTCTTCTGAAGTAATCACTGTTCCTGTTGTAGATGTCATGTCTTCCATCTCCATTATCGACGACTCCGTGGCTAGTGTTTCTGTGGTAATCGCTAGATCGCTCGTCGTACTGAAAGATTCAGTTGTATCCGTCGTGTTTCCCTTAGTTATAAATGGCTTAGCTGCTGGTTTGCCAATCTTCCTCGAAGGCTTTTTCGAATCCTTCTTTTTTCCCGCTGTACTTAAAGATTCTGTTGTATCAGTCGTTTCTGTCTCAGTAATAGATGACTCGGCCGTGTTGTCAATATCTTCCGGAGTAATCACCATTCCTGTTGTAGATGTCATGCCTTCCATCTCCATTATCGACGACTCCGTAACTAGTGTTTCTATGGTAATCGCTAGATCGCTCGTCGTACTGAAAGTTTCGGTTGTATCCGTCGTTTTTCCCTTGATGCCAGACCGCTTAGGTGTACTTTTAAGTTTGCCAATCTTCCTTGAAGGCTTTTTCGAATCCTTTTTTCTCGCTGTACTTGCGGATTCTGTTGTATCAGTCGTTTCTGTCTCAGTAATAGATGACTCGGCCGTGTCCTCAGTTTCTTCTGAAGTAATCACCGTTCCTGTTGTAGATGTCATGTTTTCCATCTCCATTATCGACGACTCCGTAGCTAGTGTTTCTGTGGTAATCGCTAGATCGCTCGTCGTACTGAAAGATTCGGTTGTATCCGTCGTTTTTCCCTTAGTTCTAGATGGCTTAGCTGCTGGTTTGCCAATCTTCCTTGAAGGCTTTTTCGAATCCTTCTTTTTTCCCGCCGTACTTAAAGATTCTGTTGCATCAGTCGTTTCTGTCTCAGTAATAGATGACTCGGCCATGTTGTCAATATCTTCCGGAGTAGTCACCGTTCCTGTTGTAGATGTCATGTATTCCATCTCCATTATCGACGGCTCCGTGGCTAGTGATTCTGTGGTAATCGCTAGATCGCTCGTCGTACTGAAAGATTCAGTTGTATCCGTCGTTTTTCCCTTAGTTATAGATGACTTAGCTGCCGGTTTGCCAATCTTCCTCGAAGGCTTTTTCGAATTCTTCTTTTTTCCCGCTGTACTTAAAGATTCTGTTGTATCAGTCGTTTCTGTCTCAGTAATAGATGACTCGGCCGTGTTCTCAATTTCTTCCGGAGTAATCACCGTTCCTGTTGTAGATGTCATGTCTTCCATCTCCATTATCGACGATTCCGTAGCTAGTGTTTCTATGGTAATCGCTAGATCGCTCATCGTACTGAAAGTTTCGGTTGTATTCGTCGTTTTTTCCTTAATGCTAGACAGCTTAGGTGTACTTTTAAGTTTGCCAATCTTCCTTGAAGGCTTTTTAGAATGCTCCTTTTTCCCCGATGTACTTAAAGATTCTGTTGTATCAGTCGTTTCTGTCTCAGTAATAGATGACTCGGCCGTGTTCTCAATTTCTTCCGGAGTAATCACCGTTCCTGTTGTAGATGTCATGTCTTCCATCTCCATTATCGACGACTCCGTACCTAGTGTTTCTATGGTAATCGCTAGATCGCTCGTCGTACTGAAAGTTTCGGTTGTATCCGTCGTTTTTTCCTTAATGCCAGATAGCTTAGGTGTACTTTTTAGTTTGCCAATCTTACTTGAAGGCTTTTTCAAATCCTTTTTTCCCGCTGTACTTGCGGATTCTGTTGTATCAGTCGTTTCTGTCTCAGTAATAGATGACTCGGCCGTGTTCTCAGTTTCTTCTGAAGTAATCACCGTTCCTGTTGTAGATGTCATGTTTTCCATCTCCATTATCGACGACTCCGTAGCTAGTGTTTCTGTGGTAATCGCTAGATCGCTCATCGTACTGAAAGATTCGGTTGTATCCATCATTTTTCCCTTAGTTCTAGATGGCTTAGCTGCTGGTTTGCCAATCTTCCTTGAAGGCTTTTTCGAATCCTTATTTTTTCCCGCTGTACTTAAAGATTCTGTTGTATCAGTCGTTTCTGTCTCAGTAATAGATGACTCGGCCGTGTTCTCAATTTCTTCCGGAGTAATCACCGTTCCTGTTGTAGATGTCATGTCTTCCATCTCCATTATCGACGATTCCGTAGCTAGTGTCTCTATGGTAATCGCTAGATCGCTCATCGTACTGAAAGTTTCGGTTGTATTCGTCGTTTTTTCCTTAATGCTCGACAGCTTAGGTGTACTTTTAAGTTTGCCAATCTTCCTTGAAGGCTTTTTCGAATCCTTCTTTTTTCCTACTGTACTTAAAGATTCTGTTGAATCAGTCGTTTCTGTCTCAGTAATAGATGACTCGGCCGTGTTCTCAATTTCTTCCGGAGTAATCACCGTTCCTGTTGTAGATGTCATGTCTTCCATCTCCATTATCGACGACTCCGTACCTAGTGTTTCTATGGTAATCGCTAGATCGCTCGTCGTACTGAAAGTTTCGGTTGTATCCGTCGTTTTTCCCTTGATGCCAGATCGCTTAGGTGTACTTTTAAGTTTGCCAATCTTCCTTGAAGGCTTTTTCGAATCCTTTTTTCTCGCTGTACTTGCGGATTCTGTTGTATCAGTCGTTTCTGTCTCAGTAATAGATGACTCGGCCGTGTCCTCAGTTTCTTCTGAAGTAATCACCGTTCCTGTTGTAGATGTCATGTTTTCCATCTCCATTATCGACGACTCCGTAGCTAGTGTTTCTGTGGTAATCGCTAGATCGCTCGTCGTACTGAAAGATTCAGTTGTATCCATCATTTTTCCCTTAGTTCTAGATGGCTTAGCTGCTGGCTTGCCAATCTTCCTTGAAGGCTTTTTCGAATCCTTATTTTTTCCCGCTGTACTTAAAGATTCTGTTGTATCAGTCGTTTCTGTCTCAGTAATAGATGACTCGGCCGTGTTCTCAATTTCTTCCGGAGTAATCACCGTTCCTGTTGTAGTTGTCATGTCTTCCATCTCCATTATCGACGATTCCGTAGCTAGTATCTCTATGGTAATCGCTAGATCGCTCATCGTACTGAAAATTTCGGTTGTATTCGTCGTTTTTTCCTTAATGCTCGACAGCTTAGGTGTACTTTTAAGTTTGCCAATCTTCCTTGAAGGCTTTTTCGAATCCTTCTTTTTTCCTACTGTACTTAAAGATTCTGTTGAATCAGTCGTTTCTGTCTCAGTAATAGATGACTCGGCCGTGTTCTCAATTTCTTCCGGAGTAATCACCGTTCCTGTTGTAGATGTCATGTCTTCCATCTCCATTATCGACGATTCCGTAGCTAGTGTTTCTATGGTAATCGCTAGATCGCTCATCGTACTGAAAGTTTCGGTTGTATCCGTCGTTTTTTCCTTAGTTCTAGATGGCTTAGCTGCTGGTTTACCAATCTTCTTTGAAGGCTTTTTAGAATCCTTCTTTTTTCCCGCTGTACTTAAAGGTTCTGTTGTATCAGTCGTTTCTGCCTCAGTAATAGATGACTCGGCCGTGTTCTCAATATCTTCCGGAGTAATCACCGTTCCTGTTGTAGATGTCATGTCTTCCATCTCCATTATCGACGACTCCGTACCTAGTGTTTCTATGGTAATCGCTAGATCGCTTGTCGTACTGAAAGTTTCGGTTGTATCCGTCGTTTTTTCCTTAATGCCAGATAGCTTAGGTGTACTTTTTAGTTTGCCAATCTTCCTTGAAGGCTTTTTCAAATTCTTTTTTCCAGCTGTACTTGCGAATTCTGTTGCATCATTCGTTTCTGTCTCAGTAATAGATGACTCGGCCGTGTTCTCAATTTCTTCTGAAGTAATCACCGTTCCTGTTGTAGATGTCATGTCTTCCATCTCCATTATCGACGGTTCCGTAGCTAGTGTTTCTATGGTAATCGCTAGATCGCTCATCGTACTGAAAGTTTCGGTTGTATTCGTCGTTTTTTCCTTAATGCTAGACAGCTTAGGTATACTTTTAAGTTTGCCAATCTTCCTTGAAGGCTTTTTAGAATGCTCCTTTTTCCCCGATGTACTTAAAGATTCTGTTGTATCAGTCGTTTCTTTCTCAGTAATAGATGACTCGGCCGTGTTCTCAATTTCTTCCGTAATAATCACCGTTCCTGTTGTAGATGTTATGTCTTCCATCTCCATTAGCGACGATTCCGTAGCTAGTGTTTCTATGGTAATCGCTAGATCGCTCATCGTACTGAAAGTTTCGGTTGTATTCGTAGTTTTTTCCTTAATGCTAGACAGCTTAGGGGTACTTTTAAGTTTGCCAATCTTCCTTGAAGGCTTTTTAGAATCTTCCTTTTTCCCCGCTGTACTTAAAGATACTGTTGTATCAGTCGTTTCTGACTCAGTAATAGATGACTCGGCCGTGTTCTCAGTTTCTTCTGAAGTAATCACCATTTCTGTTGTAGATGTCATGTCTTCCATCTCCATTATCGACGACTCCGTAGCTAGTGTTTCTATGGTAATCGCTAGATCACTCGTCGTACTGAAAGTTTCAGTTGTATCCGTCGTTTTTCCCTTAGTTCTAGATGGCGTAGCTGTTGGTTTGCCAATTTTTCTTGAAGTCTTCTGTGCACCCGGCGCTTTTCCCTTGATACTAGATAGCTTAGGTGTACTTTTAAATTTGGCAATCTTCCTTGATGGCTTTTTCGAATTCTTCTTTTTTCCCGCTGTACTTAAAGATTCTGTTTCAGTAATAGATGACTCGACCATGTCCTCACTTTCTTCCGGAGTAGTCACCGTTTCTATTGTAGATGTCATGTCTTCCATCTCCATTATCGACGACTCCGTAGCTAGTGTTTCTGTGGAAATCGTTAGATCGCTCATCGTACTTGAAATTTCTGTTGTATCCGTCATTTTTCCCTTAGTCCTAGATGCCTTAGTTGTACTCGTTGGCTTGCCAGTCGTACCTGAAGACTCTTCTAAACCCGTTGTTTTTCCTATAGTGCTAAATGACTTAGTTGCTTTACCTGTTTTATTAATGGAAGAAACTGTCGCGTTCTTAAGTTCTTCCGAAGTGGCCAACGTTTCTATCATAGTCGTCGTGTTTTTCATATCAATTATTAGTGTTTCCGTCGCTAGTGCTTCTGTGGAAATCGTTAGATCGCTCATCGTACTTAAAATTTCTGTTATATTCGTCGTTTTTCCCTTAGTTCTAGATGGCTTAGTTAGACTCGTTGGTGTGCCAATTTTACTTGATGTCTTTTGTGAACCAGTCGTTTTTCCTTTAGTGTTAGATAGCTTAGTTGTACTTTTTAGTTTGTCAATTTTACTTGCAAGCTTTTTCGAATCCTTCTTTTTCTCCGCTATACTTAAACTTTCTGTTGTATCAATCGTTTCCGTTTCAGTAATAGACGACTCAGCGGTGTCCTCAATTTTTTCCGAAGTATCCACCGTTTCTATCGTAGTCGTCGTGTTTTCCATGTCAATTATTAACGTTTCCGTAACTAGTGTTACTGTGGAAATCGTTAGATCGCTCATCGTACTTGAAATTTCTGTTATATTCGTCGTTTTTCCCTTAGTTCTAGATGGCTTAGTAGGACTCATTGGCTTGCCAATCTTGCTTGAAGTCTTTTTCGAACTCGTCGTTTTTCCCTTAATGTTAGATAGCTTAGTTTCTGTTGTATCAGTCGTTTCTGTCTCCGTAATAGATAACTCGGCCGTGTCCGCAATTTCTTCCGGAGTAATCATCGTTTTTATTATAGATGTCATGTCTTCCATCTCCATTATCGACGATTTCGTAGCTAGTGTTTCTGTGGTGATCGCTAAGTCGCTCGTCGTACTGAAAGTTTCGGTTGTATCCGTCGTTTTTTCCTTAGTTCTAGATGGCTTAGCTATTGGTTTGCCGATTTTCCTTGAAGTCTTCACTGAACCCGCCATTTTTCCCTTCATGCTAGATAGCTTAGGTGTACGTTTAAGTTTACCAATCTTCCTTGAACGCTTTTTCGAATTCTTCTTTTTTCCCGCTGTACTTAAAGATTCTGTTGTATCAGTCGTTTCTGTCTCAGTAATAGATGATTTGGCCGTGTCCTCAATTTCTTCCGGAGTAATCACCGTTCCTGTTGTAGATGTCATGTCTTCCATTTCCATTATTGACGATTCCGTAGCTAGTGTTTCTGTGGTAATCGCTAGATCGCTCGTCGTACTGAAATTTTCGGTTGTATCTGGCGTTTTTCCCTTAGTTCTAGATGGCTTCGCTGTTAGTTTGCCGATTTTCCTTGAAGTCTTCTGTGAACCCGTCGTTTTTCCCTTAATGGTAGATAGCTTAGGTGTACGTTTAAGTTTACCAATCTTCCTTGAACGCTTTTTCGAATTCTTCTTTTTTCCCGCTGTACTTGAAGATTCTGTTGTATCAGTCGTTTCTGTCTCAGTAATAGATGACTCGGCCGTGTTGTCAATATCTTCCGGAGTAATCACCATTCCTGTTGTAGATGTCATGCCTTCCATCTCCATTATCGACGACTCCGTAACTAGTGTTTCTATGGTAATCGCTAGATCGCTCGTCGTACTGAAAGTTTCGGTTGTATCCGTCGTTTTTCCCTTAGTTCTAGATGGCTTAACTGTTGGTTTGCCAATGTTCCTTGAAGTCTTCTGTAAACCCGTCGTTTTTCCCTTAATCTCAGCTAGCTTATTTATACTTTTAAGTGTGCCAATTCTCCTTGAAGGCTTTTTCGAATCCTTCTTTTTCCCCGCTGTACTTAAAGATTCTGTTGTATCAGTCGTTTCTGTCTCAGTAATAGATGATTCGGCCGTGTTTTCAATTTCTTCCGAAGTAATCACCGTTTCTGTCGTAGATGTCATGTCTTCCATCTCCATTATCGACGACTCCGTAGCTAGTGTTGCTGTGATAATCGCTAGATCACTCGTCGTACTGAAAGTTTTGGTTGTATCCGTCGTTTTTCCCTTAGTTCTAGATGGCTTAGCTGTTGGTTTGCGAATTTTCCTTGAGGTCTTCTGTAAACCCGTCGTTTTTCCTTTAATCTCAGCTAGCTTATTTATACTTTTAAGTGTGCCAAGTTTCCTTGAAGGCTTTTTCGAATCCTTCTTTTTTCCCGCTGTACTTAAAGATTCTGTTGTATCAGTCGTTTTTGTCTCAGTAATAGATGACTCGGCTGTATTCTCAATTTCTTCTAGAGTAATCACCGTTTCTGTCGTAGATGTCATGTCTTCCATTTCAATTATCGGCGACTCCGTCGCTAGTGTTTCTGTGGTAATCGTTAGATCACCCATTGTACTTGAAGTCTTTTTTGAAGCTTTTCCTTTAGTGCTAGATAACTTAGTTGCCTTCTGTGTTTCTTCTATTGAAATGGGCGATTCTGTCGTTTCTGTTGATTGTTCGATTGAAACAGACGACTCTGTTTTCTCTGTTGATTCTTCGATTGAAGCAGACGATTCTGCCGTGTCTGTTGATTCTTCAATTAAAACGGACGATTCTGTCGTTTCTGTTGATTCTTTGATTGAAACAGACAACTCTGTTGTTTCTGTTGATTCTTCGATTGAAGCAGACGATTCTGCCGTGTCTGTTGATTCTTCAATTAAAACGGACGATTCTGTCGTTTCTGTTGATTCTTCGATTGAAACAGACAACTCTATTGTTTCTGTTGATTCTTCGATTGAAGCAGACGATTCTGCCGTGTCTGTTGATTCATCAATTAAAACGGACGATTCTGTCGTTTCTGTTGATTTTTCGATTGAAACAAACGACTCTGTTGTTTCCGTTGTTTCTTCGATTGAAGCAGACGATTCTATCGTGTCTGTTGAATCTTCAATCAAAACGGATGATTCTGTCGTTTCTGTTGATTCTTCGATTGAAACAGACAACTCTGTTGTTTCTGTTGATTCTTCGACTGAAGTAGACGATTCTGCAGTGTCTGTTGATTCATCAATTAAAACGGACGATTCTGTCGTTTCTGTTGATTCTTCGATTGAAACAGACAACTCTGTTGTTTCTGTTGATTCTTCGATTGAAGCAGACGATTCTGCCGTGTCTGTTGATTCTTCAATTAAAACGGACGATTCTGTCGTTTCTGTTGATTCTTCGATTGAAAGAGACAACTCTGTTGTTTCTGTTGATTCTTCGATTGAAGCAGACGATTCTGCCGTGTCTGTTGATTCATCAATTAAAACGGACGTTTTTGTCTTTTTTGTTGATTCTTCGATTGAAATAGATGATCTTTCCGTACCTGTTTTTTCTTCAGTCGAAACAGATGGTTCTGTCCTCCTTTGTTTTATGTTTTCTGTTTCAATTCTCTTTCTCTTTTTTAATCTTTCTTTCTTTTTTTCCACTTCCTTCTTTTTCAGCCCTAGTGCCAATTCTCGTTTCTCTATGGCCTTTTCTCTTTTCTGCAATTCCTTCATCCGCTGAATTAGCCTTCTTCGGGCTTTGAATAGTGCACGTATATTTATTTCTGTTGTTGAAAGGCCATCATCTTCAGCTGGACGTAATTTCAAGTTTCTATACTTAGTCTCCACCTGAAGAGAAGTCATTTTCAGATTGTTGGAAGAACTAATTGTTGTAGGAAATACATTGGAAGTTTTAGTAAGGCGAATTTTATTCGAGGGTGTCAAAGGCTCTTCTTCGGGACGCTCCAGAATTTTTGGAAGAGTGACTAACAGGTCAAACTCTTTTGTTGACTCAGAATTTGGTATTTTTTTATCAAGATGCGGTACGCTTTTCATTATTACAGATAAAGGGCTGGTGTTTATGACGTATTCTTCGGTTAACTTTGTTTGTACTTCCGTAGTTCCCCATGCGCCTAATTCTTCTTCTTTTTCTTCTCTTATGTCGTCTTTCAAGGTTCTCGTATCAGCTTGAGAAACATCAGAAAACGAGTCTTCCAGGAACTCGATTCCTTCCTCAGTTGGGTCTATACTCGAAGAACTCTCAGCATCGGCAATCTTAGTCAAATTTATAATTGTCCTCCCAGTTGACATTAACAAGTCTGCTCTATTGTGGAGCATTAAAGATTCATGATCATCTTTATAATCTTCGACGATCGTAGAAATGTCCGTAGCTTTTTCGATCTTCTCAGTTTGAGTAGAATCATTGGTTGCAACTGAATTGTCGCTCCCAGTTGTTTCTTCTGTTATCTCGACGATGATTTCCGGCTGTGTTATCAACTCTTTTTCTTTGTCATCACCCGCGAAATAACGACGTCCACGGACTTTCGCAGTTGTTTCCGATGTCATAGTTTGCTTTATAATCGTCGAGTCGATTTCTTCTTGACCGTCACCCACTGTCGTAATGTCAAACGTTTTGGTGTTTGCTTTCTCCATTGGCTCTGTTGACACTTCTGATGTGAATGCAGTATTTTTTTTTGTTTTCATTTTTTTTTTCGACTCTGTCTTACTTTTTGGTTTACGCGTTTGTCCGCTAAAATGCTTTGGCAACGTCTCGGTCGAAAAAATATGAGAAGTCAAGTTTACAGGTAAAGTAGTGACTATGAGCGTTTCTCCCGTATTCCTGGAAGTGAGAGAAGTAAACGAATTCAATTTATGAGTTAATTTCAAAGCATTCACCATGGTTTTTAATGGAATTATAGCCAATAAATCTCCAGATAGGGTTTTCATAGTTTTCGGGGCAGTCACCGTTTTTATACGGGACGTTTTCGTAGTTTCTTCGGTTTCCGTTGTCAAAATTTCACTTGATTCGAGAGTGGTTGAGGAAGTAGCCGAAAGCGTCGGAGTTATTTGAGAAATCGCTGTGGTTTCTTTCGCAGTTGTGACCTTTTTTGATAATGTACTGGGTGCAGTCGTGTTTTTTATTGTATATTTTTTGTTTTTTCTTTTAATATTCTTTTTTAATGTTGATGGACTTTGTTCGGTTATTTTTTTGGTTGTTTCAATTTCTTCATTCGGTTCTTCTGCAGTTTCAGCTCTTTTGGTTGTTTCTTCTGTAGTTTTCGTCGTTTTTTTTGTTGTGTTGTGTTTTTGACGTTTCCCTTCTGAATTAAAAGTTGTTTTTGCCATTTTTTCTATCCTTTCACTTTTTTCGTATGTTCCTTCTGGAGTATTCTCTGTTTCTGTAGTCGAAATTGGTTCTATCGTTTTTTCTGGACTTAAAACTGTTTCAGTCGTTTCTCCTGTAGTCAATACTATTTCTGTCATTTCTGTTGTAGTTAAACGGGCTTCAATCATTTGTTCTGTCGATAAAATCAGTTCTTCTGGAGCTAAAATTGGTTTAATTACTGCATCTACACTTTCAGGTGTCTTAGCGCAAGTACAAACTAAACTTTTCGTGCTCGCTACAGCCATTGATTCCGGTGTACCAATTTTGTGTTCAAACATTTCTGTGTCATCAATATTGTCTCTAAATACTGGTGAAGGAAGTATTGGAGGAGACAAAAAGGGTAGACTCAATTTTGTTGCGGGAGTAACCACGAATTCTGTACCGGCTTCTTCCATATCGATTATCGAAGCTTCAGGCTCAAACGTTGTATAAAAATCAATTGGATTTGTCCCTGCTTCCATTATTTTTTCATTCGAGAAATCCATAGTAAGCGGATTGTATTCCTTAATACCATATTCTTCAATTGATTTCGTTAATAGCCGTTCATCTATATCATCGTCAAATTCACCAAAGCCAAATAATTTTCTATTGCACCCGAATCCCGAGATCGAGTGTAACTTCCGACTAAGCCTAACCGGTTTGAGTTTTTTGGAATTGGCCGATTTTATTCCCTTCGATTTCTGTTTACTCGATGTTATTTTTGATTTTTTTCTCCTCGATCGCATTATGCTTTTTTTGGCGTTATCACGATTCTTCTGACTGTTGCGGTTGACCTGGAGACGTTTTGGAAGTTGATAAAGTGGAGTTAGCGAATCCTTCGGATATTGAGTCGAGTCCAGATTTGGAAGAGATGCCTGATCAAAATGCTCAGGCCAAATATGCGCTGTCAACGATTTGTGTTTATTTTTCCTGCCAGTATTTTTTTCGTTTGCCTCAAAATCATTTCGTAAAGGCGACTCGTTTACTCGATCATTGAGCATTTCTTCCGGTTCGTAATCGTCCTCGTAAATACTGTTAGACTCCAAAGCATCGAGATATGCTTTGGCATAAATTTCTTCAGCGTCTGGCGAATTAAGACTTTGAAGATCATAATCATCCGAGGTATCGAGATCGTAATTTCCCAAGTATTCGTCGTAATCTTCAGCTTCGTCATAGTCTTCGTAAGCTGATCTCTTAATCGGATTATTGGCGTCAATTGTTTTCGAAGAATTTTCATTTTTTTCTGATCTCGTTAAATTTTGATTTCGAGAAACACGTGACACAATTTCATGACGATTTTGAGATGTGTGTATGGGTATTTTGAACGATATATCAACACGAGCGTTTCCACCGGTATCATTCCCACTGATTGCTACAACAGTATCTTCGATTGGTTTTGATTTCGATTGAGTTTTGAAATTCGGGGTAGAACGATGTGCAATGGGAGATGTATAATAGCCAGATTGTGTTGTCTCTCTATGGGTTGATGATGGGTTATTATTTCGAATAATGAACGACCTTGGAAGGTTCCCTCCGTCATGAATATTCATTTCGGGTGATTTTGAGGTTACTTTATTTAGCGATTCGGCTTTTCTGGCCGTTTGAATCTCCGGGGTGGAAGCGTGGCTTCGTGTTGTCACACCGGCTATTTCGTTGATCTTCTGATCATCGATTTCCGCTTTTTCAGAATTATTCACCATTTGTTGAATATTTGGATTTTCATTGCTAGAAGATAGGGATGGCGATGATGTTCTCGCCGACAGTATTCTTACGACAACACCATCGTTTGCAATATTCCTTATAACTTCCGGTGCTAAAAGTTTGACCAAAAAATTTTGAACTCCAGATTCACGAGCTTTTTTAGTTTCTGAGAAATCAATAGCTATTCTTTGCTCTTCCGATTTATGTGAAGACTTGGATGTTACATCTGAGAGCTTTAATAAATTGGCCAAGGAACTACTAGAAGTCTGGGTAATGGCACCATTGTTATCAGTGTGGTCGGAAATTACTGATGACTGATTCGATGATTTATCGATTGGAGCTTCCGCAATATAGCTAATACTGTTAGACTCGTTCGGTTGATGATAATCTCGATGACTTTGAACAATCGAATTATTCTCGTGTGCACCTAGTATGTTTCTTAAAGTCATTGGAACGTTAATAATCACGGACTCGTTTGTTTTGATGTTAATTGCCGAGACAGAACTACTTTTGTCTCGAAGTAACTCTGGAGAAATCGTTTGACGGACTGTAACTACTTCGACTGTCGTGTTTGGAGATGCAGGTGTTTTAATTTTTTCGCTGTTTTCGTTGGAATCGTTTGATAGCTCGGCCAACGTTAATGGATACTCAGTTTTTGAACTATTTGCCATCTTAATCAAAGTTGAAGAAATTTTCTCTTTGTGTTTTTCAGGAATCATTGTCTTTTTTATCAGTTCTGGATTTTGGACTGTTTTTTTCGTAACCTCCTGCCTCATTGTTGTTCCTTCAGTTAATGCAACTTCGGTAAAGTGTATGAAATTATCCGTTAACTCTTCGCTACCAGAAGAATGCCCTTCTTTCGTCGTAGAAAAAGGGCCTGTACCTTCAACATCCATTTCCGTCGTAACCAATACCTTCATCGTAGTGTCCGTTACTGATCGATGATTCTGCGTTTCCATGCCAAAAGCTTTTTCCAAAAAATCAATTATTCCGGGATTTCTTTTGTATTTCGTATCCTGCGTCATTTCTGTCACTGAGGTTCGTAACTGCTCAAGTTTAGTTGCATCCCGAGCCTGAGGCTCAGAATTCTTCGAGGCTGAAGAATATTTTTTTTGTCTCGTTGATCCGCCATCCCGTCTTATGATGTCTTGAGAATAATCAATTAATCTTTTCTGTCCATGGTTCAGTTTTTTTATCATTTCAGAATTATTTTCATCAATGTCTCCTTGAACTTCAACTGAATTATCTCCTAGCACTTTATGATGTCGTTTTCGTCGTGTTATCTCAAAGGAAGAGATCTCATGTTTGTTTTGTGCTCCTTCATTTGTTCGTTGTTCGCCATTACCTTCTTTTGTCAAATTTTCATTCACTAATTTAATGGTTGACAAAAGACTCTGCAACTGAGCAGTCAAAGGTTCGATAACGTTGGAGAATGATCGTTCTTTTATATTGGTTTGACCGTCATTTACCGCGGTGTCTTCCTCGCCGAAGGATGACAAGTCTGGAATATTATCGTCACTAGTTTGAGAATTCAATACATTTTTATTAGAATTTTCATAACCATTGTCGTTTAAATTGGACAACAATTTGGTAGGAGATAACGCTTCTTCGACTTGACCATCACTGAGGGAAGAAATATCACGAGTTTGTAACGAATTGTCATTTTGAGCGGACAATTCTTTTTCAATGTCATCCAAGGACTCCTGCGGTTGCGCCGCAGGATCGTCTACGTTCACGGAATCTGCCATTTCTCTCTGTCCCTCGAAATCATTAACAGCGTTATTTTGATCCTCAACTTGAGAACACATATCCTCTAAATCATTGGAATAATTTTCGTCCATCGAACTCAAAGCTTTCGCATATCGATCCAAATACTTCAGGCTGTACTTGCCCGTACTTGTGTCATCGTAGCTTTGTCTTAAGTTTCTTTCCAGATGGTCGAGATTATCGAAGGTATTACGTGGCTCGTTATATCTCGAATTTCCCATCCAAGAATATTTTTCGCCCACTAGTGGAGACTGATAAATAGATGGATCGTTATAAGATTCACGATATATGGGATTTTTGTGGTCAGGGATGTTCCATTTGTTGTAAGGAAGCTGATTCTCATCAAAGTTATTGACAAACAATGGCGAGCCTGGATTTCCTTGCTGTAAAGATGCTGACGAGTCTAGATAAGATGATGCCGCTATTATGGGATTAGGATCGTTGGCAAGATCATTGCCACCGTACATCTGGACGTTTTCAAGGTCAGACAGGTCGTTGCTTAAATTATCTGACGAGGGATCGACGAAGTTTTGATAATTCGGTGCTTGGAGATAACTCGCCGAATTATCCTCAAGAAAATCTGAAGGATTGAAGCTCGATGACCTTGAGAATTCAGATCCATCAGGGGACTTCAACGAGTTCAGTGAATGGATTTCAGAATTGCCAGAATTGACAAAACGAAGATTTCGATCGGAAATTTTTCGGCGAAAATTATTCCCGATATTCCTAACATCATGGTGCAAATGAGCCTTGAAAGATAACATAGCGGACGTTCTATCGCGACCTAATCTTGTTCTGTAGTGATCCGCGTTCCCAAACGATGGAGCTAAATGGCTGGGTGCATCTACGAAATGACTCGAAGAATAGTCCGGTAACAATGGTTGGCTTTCGGGACTCTGTATTTCTTCTTTAAGGACGTACACGTTTCTCGGCAGAGGTACAAGCTGAAAACCGCGCTTAAATTTTCCATGAAAATGGAGGCTCTGACCAGGCACATAACTATCCAAAACGTAAGAATCTTCGGGAGCTTGGGATCCCAGAAAATTTCTTCCGAGAATATTTCTTCTCGAAATGTTAGCCTGGGTTTTCTTTCCGGAAACATTTCGCTTGAAATCGTTACTTTGCTTATTTCTTCGCCGTAAGTTTTGTTCATTAATTTCCGCTTGTTTGGCTTTCCTTCTGCGCGATATTTCTTTCCTATGAAGCTTTTCAGGTTTCTTAGGACTTTGCAGACGAGATTGAGAACCTGAGGAAGACAATGACGGGCCTGTGGGACCCTTCGAGAATTCCCTGACTAGCTGAACCGGTTGAACCAATTTTTCGTTTTTATCTTCAGACAAATCATCTTCAATCGTGTTTTCCACGTTTCTTCTTCGATCGTTATGAATCTTCGAATTATTCGTTGATTCGGGAAAATAAAACATCGAGCTCGTGTTCGTTAGCACGAAAGTATTATTACCAATCGATTTTTTCCCTGTACTCATTTCATTTCCTGTATTCGGACTCAAAGATATTGAGAAAAGGGTACGCGACGAATGCACCTTCCATTTGGAATCTCGGAAAATGTCTGCTTTCGTTAAATCTACTGTTTTTCTCGTATACTCACCCGACCAGCCCACCGGAGAATCCCCAAATTTCGAAGTGTCAATTATCTCACCGATAAACTGTCCCGATCCTCTTGCTGCGTACAACATCATACAAAACACGCTGAAATATTTTTTGTGCATCAAACCATTGTTTTTGAATCTTCGTATAATCATTTAACAATGTATTGGAAATAATTATAAAAGTTGGAAACATAAAAAAGTGTGTACTAATTTTGTTCCAATAAATGGCCAAAAGATTTATTTAATAATAAAAATTTGTCAAAAATAAATCTGCAGTGTGACGTTTTTGCCTTTATTTATTTTACCTGTAAATTATGTGATATCGCATTTGCTCGGTGAGCTTCTTTCAGCCGTCATAGTAGAAAAATATGATTGGACGAAACTTCGACGTTTTCTGAGCTTCAGGTTTGAAGGATGTTGATAAAAACGTGTTTGTTATTAGCGATGATAAAAGTCTCGTTGTACGAATGAGATCGGCGAGCCACGGATTCCCGTTTGCACATATAATCCCGTTTGCACATCAATACGAATAAAAATGACGTTTCCTTTTTTGTCTACAATTCCATAATAAATTAATCCTACCAAATATTAATATATCTATAAATATAATGTTAAAAAATCTACGATATTCGACTAATTCGTTTAACACGACTGAGCGCAGTTAAAAAATTTCGTTTTGATAGATAACCACGGGGAACGGGGATTGACCGTTCAACGTCAATTGTCAATTGTTTTTTCTTTGTTTTTTTTTTTTTTTTCATTGCGTCTTTTCGAGATTCGCCACAATCGATCTATCGAATGATACAACAACGCGGCAATTTTCGCAATTCATTCGAAATATTTTATTAACGATTGAAAAAATATACATTTTATAATAAAATACACTTAGTGTTTGGTTTTTTTGTCGAAGTTATCGCTAGAAATAATTTGTTTGACCCTAGTGACCTTTTGTCCCATTATTATCGTATATCGGGATCGCTTCAAGTTCAAAGTCAAAAGTGGCGTGGCCAACTTTATTTCTAATTGTTTCGTTTTTCGCAGTCGACTCAGCTGTTTGTCCCTGAGTGAAGCTCACTGGAACGCTCTTTTGAAGAGTTCCCGTCGAACTTTCGGTGGTAAATGCAATTTTATTTATTTCCCGACTCCTCGCACGATTAAGTTGATCCAAAAGGGCCGAAAAATTTGCAAATTTTTGCGTAGTTGTCGTTTCCGCTCGAGAAGAGTGTCGAAATAAATTGCGAATTTCATTGAAAAAACCGGAAGACTCGGTATTCTTCTCTACCAACGATGGAACAACTTCTTCACCGCCAGCAGCTCTCGAACTGTCGTAAAAATGATCGTTTTCTTCGTCGTTCATCGTCCCATGAATATTCAACGAATTTTTTGCTTTCCGTTTTATTCGAGGATTCATTTCTTTGAGATATTTTATTGTTATTTCTGTGCGCTGCCATTTTGGAGAACGTCTGTGTTGATTTAAATCTCGGAAAAATTTGTTTCGTTTTCGGCCTCCAAAGTGACCTAAATCCCATCAATTAATTTATGTATTAAATTTAACAATTAATCTCCTTCTATTATCGTTTACAATTTTTTTTCCATATAATTTGACTATTTACTCGAACTAGCCACTTTTGAGCTTTCTCTCGCATTTTCTTCACGTACGCATTTACAGTTTAACCGATTTTCTTCATTATCAATTTCAAGGGCTCTGGCTTCGTCGATATTACCCAATGACGTCACAAAACACATCGAAATAACTGTGATAAATAAATAAATTGGACGTATCGGCATTGCCGAAAGTTACAAAAAAGCCACATTGACTTTTCAATATATAAATTTGGTTAGAGTGGAAAATCAAATGACGTAAAATGAATATCGATTTTTATCGAAATGGCGTTCTTCGACGACATACGGTACGAACTACGAACCACAATAAATAATGGGAAAAAATGTAATGTTACTGTACGCAAATCCATCCATTAGACGAAAAAATTCGGTGTAAATCATACGATAACAAGCGATCAAAAGACTTCGATTTTTTTTAATATTAATTTTATAACAGAATTTTTTGTTCCACGTACCTCCTTAATTAATTTCGACCCCATACATTTTACTTAAGATACTTAAGCTGCGAAGGTGAGAGAAAAACTACCCCCGCAATGTTTAGTTTACACTTGAATTCTCGGGGGAATTATCGTAAGGGATATAAAGAGAAGAGAGAAATAAATCTTCGTTGGGTGAGGGATTCTCTCTCAGGTTTTGTTATTCGAGTCAGGCGAGTTAATAAAAGGCTATTATATATCATTCAATTTGTCTAGTGATCCTCGAACACGTGATAAGGAACAAAAGGAAACAGATAAAAAAAACAAACACGAGAAGAGAATTAGTCTTAGTTGAATGATTGGTAAAGCGCGCGCAATCGGAAAATCGATTATCGAGGAGATAAAAAGGAAGAAACCTTTTGGGTGCATTCAGTGTGATTTTACTCGTCAAGCCGAATTATATTTCTTAATTCCTCAATTAAAAATCTTTTTTTTTTAATAGAAGAAATAATTTTAATGATTTTTATTTAATACAAATTTGAAATAAACTACTCCAATTTTGGTAACGCAAATAAAGATCACTATGAATTTTATCATCATTTATTTAATAATCGCTACAATCGTTAAATCGTCAATCTGCACTGGTAAGTCCATCGTCATAGCTTCTCAACAGCCACACTTTTTCTTCCTTTCATACTGCACCAACATTATTTATTTAGGTCGAGAACTGGAGCATTTATTGCAAAAAATGAACAATGAGCTTTTGCTAATCAATCGTATAAGCGTCAAATTAGAATGGGAATCGTCAACAAAACTTTCGAGAGAATTTTTTTCAATAAAGAGACGATTCTCGTTGATAAGGAACCGTTGGAAAAATCAGCTTTGTTCCAGACTCAATTATTATCATGATGATAAATTACCGTCCGAGAGAATGATTTATTTATTTTGCAGAGGGCCGATTTATTCGTCCCATCAAGTTTTGTAATTTTCACCATTTTACTATTTTTTCGACAATTAATAATGCGTCATGATATTTATTGATTATTATATTGTTAACATGTTTTAATTAGGGCATTGACAAATGTTTCATATGAGCTTATGACAAATTACGCGTTACGTAAAGTATGCAAATCAGAAATGGGAAACCGGAAGTGTTATCACGGAGAACCGGATTTGAAGATATTAATGTCCAAGTCACGGTAATTTATTCACAGATTAATAATTTACATTTTTTTCACAATATTTAAATTATAACGAAATACATTCACATTTCGGAATGTTACACATCAATTAGCTTAAAAAAATACTTGTTCGATGTGGCGCTAAATTAAAAAAATTCAATGTCGCGATCCATGTGTCGATTTTGAATATTTTCACGTAATAATTTTTTTTAGAAAGTGACAAACCGATTACATCGGAATTATGTGCTTTTTACGTGCTCTTCATGTGCGCTTTTTGAACATTTTATATGCAATGGTTTTCCTGGAAAGAAAAATATCGAATAGCAGAGGAAAACAGAGAGCACTAGCTCTCAAGAACATTTTATCGGAAGAACGATTGCGTAGAAATCGTGTCGTCGACAAAAATCTTGATTCACCCTTTTCTTCGACACAGCAGAATTTTAAAGAAAGTTACACGTTGTTTTTTTTTTCCTCATATCAAACTAAGCATTTGCTTTCCTGCTATCGCTCTCGCACTCACGCCAAAGAACTCGACGTCTGAGTTCTTTGCTCACGCATCCGATGAGCGTCCTAACTGACAAATCGTAGCACATTCCATACGCTGAGGGAGATAGCCAGAGGAAGGAGCAAGAAGAAGAACTGACAAATCGATGTCAACAATGAAGGAATGAATTTGTTAAATGGGTTGATCAAAGTGAATACAAATGGTTAATTGATGAAAAATTTGTTGAAATAAATATTTTTATTTTCTCGTACGTTTAAACGAATGAATACAAGTAATACGAAGTAAATTCGAGGCCGGTTTATGGGGTGCCTGTGAATAACCTTCAAATCAGTATATCATGAGTTCCGAAAGTGCTTCGGACTTTACGATGGACGAAACGAAGGAAAAATCGCATATATTGCCAGAACTTTTTAAGACTCCAACGAAAAGAAGAAAGATATCGTCAAGTCCGGAAGTATCACCGAAAAAATCGCCGCATAAATCACCGAGGGAATCGCCACGAACATCACCGAGAAAATTAGTGGACGAGGAGCTGGACGTGAATTTGGTGTTCCGAGCGCTAGAAAACTTGAATTTAGCTGAGCAAGGTGTAATTCCGACAGAATTCGACTTGGAGTCGATTTACAGGGAGAAAAGGTTTGAGATCGAATACCAAAGTTCGAGGGAGGAGGACCCGTTAAAAAAGTATGACCTCCGCGCGGTAAAAGTGCCGAGAGACAATAATGGCAATCTTTTTACGACGGCTTTGTTAAAAGTATTTTCTGAAGCTGTAAACTGTGGATATTTCAACTTGGAAGAACTGGATACGATATTTTCTTTGTTGACCTTGAGTGAGGAAGCGCAGTCGTTATTGGCAAGGTTGACAAAGCGTAAGCGAGGTTGGCACAAGGTCGAGTCGATAAAATATCCCGAAATCGGTAATGATTTGAGGCCTTTTTTGCGAGAGCTTGTAGAATCCAAATTTTTTGACAATGACACAAAAAACGAGGCAGTGACGACTTTACTGGGTCTTTTGCCCTTGGAAGAAATCCGTGCTCTCTGCAAAGCCACCAAAGTCAATCACAAAGGTGCCAAAGCTGCCCTTGTAGAAGAACTCGTTAAATTGTCTAACAGAAAAAAATCTCTGTTTCCTGGAATGAAAAGCCCTGGTTCTGTGCTCCTGGAAAAAATTGTCGCTTCCGTGGGCCAATGTGTGCGTGTTACAGATCGCACGATTGATCTCGTGGACCGAATTATGATTCTTTTGATGCCGAATCAAGATCCAAAGGAAAAAACAACTGATGCTTTCCGCACACTTGCCGAAGTTAAATATGGGGATAGAATATATCCACCGGCTTCGAAAGAACGTTTTCCTATTTTCAGAAACAGGGAACATCTTTTGAAGTACTCCGAAGCCAGAGAAGCTCTGAGGAAAATTTATAGCGCTATGGAAACGAAAGACTGGGATGCAGTGTGTGATTTAGGCAGATTAGCGCAGGAACGATTGAGCCCGCTTTTCCAAAAAGAAGAATCGGCTCAGCTTGGAAAATCTTTGTTGCCCTCGTACGTGAGGCACTTCGAGGTTAACTATGTCTGGAGTAAAGTACTGTGGAAGAGTGTAGAAGGCTTCAAAAAAACACCAGAGGGAATCGAAGTCGCAGCAGAAATTCTCCGCTCTCTGGTAGGACGAAGTAATGAATTTCTTGGCAATCCTACTCACTGGTACAGTGAACTTGCCCTCATAGAAATGTATCACAGAAAAAATCTTGAGGCCAGCGCTGAAATAACAGTGGAGGGATTGCGAAGAGAGAAACTTTCGGACAATGACAGAGCACAATTGTCAGAGAGAGCGAGAAAGATTTTAGCAAGAAAGAAAAACATTAGCACGGAGATGAAAGAAAAATTAATGGAAGTTTCAAAACCCAGCACGGATGCTCTGTTGCTCATGGCAAACCCTGTGGAAAATATAATCGAGGCAAGAATGGTCCAGGGTAATACCACCGGCTCCAAGAGCACATGGTCTGTGGGCATCGGTGGCACCGACGTTGGATATCTTCAGGTTGAACAAGTTGCACTTCTTCATTATACAGGAAAAGGCTTCAACGGAGGTTTACACTGTGAAGGCGCTCTTCCTATCACTCTTTTCGCAACCCTCCTCTGGAATGAAATCTACAGAATCCCTGTGCCCGGTGCTTTCGTCTCATCCTACCAGGAAGCTCCTCTCGATCTCTACAGCTCCCATTTCTTCGACAACAGGCGTGAAGAAATCGAAAACAAACTTCGCCTCATGAAAGATCTTCATCTGGAAGATTTTAGTCAAATAATGAGCGAAGATTTTGCCCAAAATCGACACTACACCTCGCTTATGCACGGAAACCTCTTTGAAGATCCCAATGATCTTAAAGACTTTGTTCAATGCTTGGGAAAAAATGGCGTCATTGGAATTTGCGAAAGATTAGCCAATAATTACAGCGAATGGAAATCCGGATTTCCTGATCTCGCTGTCTGGGATCGGGTCAATAAAAAATGCAAATTCGTCGAGGTCAAAGGTCCTGGAGATTCTTTATCCATCAAACAAAAATTGTGGATACAGTTTTTGGAGAGTCTTCAAGTCAGTGTTGAAGTCTGCATCGTTCAAGGAACCACGAGAAAATATCCCAATTGAATGAACTTCTTTGAAATATTAAAATTCATTGGAATTTTTGTGCCAAATGATTCAAAATGCAGCATTATTTTCAGTGAGTTATGTACCAAGCTCTGTAAACAATTACGCAAATGTAAAGCAGGAAAAAATCCGTATTTATCGGCTGGATCGTTAAAACAATGCATGAATCGAACAAAAATAAACTAATTTATACAGATTTTTTTATACAAATAAAAATGGAAACTCCAATATGATTGTACTTCATTTTCACCTCCAATATATATTTTTTTACTGATTTTTAATTTGTCGCTCATTAATAATCATTTCATGTATTTCCAAAGTTCATTAATCACACAAATCTACAATGAAAAAGTTTTTTATACGTATTCACTTTAATAATGGTATTTCATACAAATTTCAGTACTTCGAAGTTCGCAAAAAATCTGTAAAATCAGTCATATTTACGAATATTGATATGCAATAATAAAATAACCGTTTTTTTACAAATTGTTTAAAAAAAAACTTTTAATGATTCAAATTTCGCAGACCCGTTTTATAGATGAATAAAAATGAATCACTTGACGTTTAAGGAATGAAAGCGAATTGCGTTGGGCTTGGACGAGTTGGCGAAATAAAATGAGTGCCATGAAAGGATTATTCGAATTATCGATCAATCTTCAAAATTCCGCAGCTCAAAATAACGGTAATGTAACATGAATATTTTTTTTCAGGAAATTTTCATAATTTCGTATATTCAAAAAATATTTTCAACAGGTTACAGCGACATTGGCGCATGTTGGCGAGAAGAATTAGAAATTTCGAATTTGGAAGATTTTATCGATGATTTGTATGAAAAAGTGGAGCATCTCTATCGTCTTCTTCACGCAGTAGTAAGATTTCGGCTTAATCAAGAATATCCGGAAGTAGTTAATCGTAATCGACTAATACCTGCTCATCTCTTAGGTCAATATTAATTAAATTAACAATCAATACCAATTTACGTCGACTTTGAATAAAATATTGACATCATTTACCCCCATATTTTACGAAGGAGACTTATGGTCGCAAAATTGGGCATCTCTGATTGATTTGATTCTACCGAAGGCACAAAATAATTTAAACATCACGGAGTCATTGATAAGAAAAAATTACACGGTAAAAGTCATGGTCGAACATGCCGAAGATTATTACGTATCTTTGGGATTCCCCAAATTATCCAGAGAATTTTGGTCGCGTTCAATTTTCACGGAGAAAAATTCCACCGAAGCAAATTGTCACGCAACAGCTGTGAATATGTTTGAAAAAAATGATTATCGCGTTATTGCCTGTCTGGGAATAAACGCTTATGACTTTAACGTTATTCATCACGAAATTGGTCACATCCAATATTATATGGCGTATGAAAAGCAACCAACAATTTTTCAGGTAACGTTGAATCCTGAGAAAAAAAAATTCCTCACAACCCATAACTTTTTTCATCGCTTTTTTCAACCGAATGAATTTTCTATTGTGTACAACAGAACGGAGTCAATTCTGCATTTCATGAAGCTATAGGAGACTCTGTGATGTTGGGCGTCATGACGCCACAACATTTGCAACGCCTCGGCCTTGCGGAAGACGCAATTTTGACTGACGGTAGCCCTTTTTCTTGACTCTCGAAAAAAAATGACAAACAACAAACGATCGTTTGATAATGATGAATGGAAAAAATTGTAGATTTGAGTTTATTGCTGAGTCAGGCACTCGCAAAATTGCCAGAACTTCCTTACGCCCTTCTCATGGATAAATGGCGATGGAAAGTATTCGCTGCTGAAGAAAATTCATCCAGTTACAACTCTCTTTGGTGGAAAATGCATGAACGATACATGGGAATCGAACCACCGAGTCCAAGAGACGATTCTTTTTTCGATCCTGCTGCAAAATTTCATATTATAAGCAATACACCTTACGTCAGGTGCTTAAAAAATATCAAATCTTATGGCAATTGTCTCGATAGAGTCATGTTGAAAAATTAAATAATTGTTTTTTATATGAAAGCAACTTTTAATCCGAACGATTTTGAAAAAAAAATAGATATTTTCTCGCCAATATTTTGCAATATCAATTATTCGATGGTATGTGCGAAGCTGGGCTGACTGGAAAGATCGGTGATCCAAAATTTTCCATGGAATTGCATCGCTGCGACATTTACGGTTCAAAGAAGGCGTCGAAGAGATTGAGGTACATTTTTCAGTTTAATAAATATATATTAAAAAATTAACAAATTTAATAAACAAAAAAATCTTATGATTTATTTACAAAAAAAGTACGAAAAAGATGGTGTTTACTGGACATAAAATAAAAACGGAGATAAATGGAATTTCACGAACTATTACGATTCTTCGCAATTTGTTCGGAGGAACTTATTTTTCTTTGTATTAAAATTTTTTATGTCTATTGTCGAGTTTCCGAGCCTCTATTTATTTTTTTTGCTTTAATTATCGATAGATCACTGATGAGTCGAGGAAGTAGCGTTGGTTGGCGCGAGTGGATCCGCGAGACTTCCGGTTCAGGGGAAATAACGGCGAAATCGTTGCTGCGTTATTACGAGCCGTTAAAAATGTGGCTCGATAGAGAAATTCGTCGTTATCGAATTCCCGTTGGATGGGAATAATCTTATTAATTAATGAACGAATAAATAATTTTAAAACACGACGTCTTACGTACGAATTTTGGTAATTTTTCTTCGTTTTTAAAGATCTGAAAAATCGAAGAGTCCCTTTTTTCGACTATTCAATCGTCGGGACACTGGTGAGAGCCGAGACCCTCGTTCGTGAATACGTCAAACTCTTCACGATTGAGAATGGCTCCGCGAACATCTTCCAAGGTTATTGTATCCGGACTTCTGTAAATGAATTATTTCCATTTTTTAGATCAACTCACGTTCACATAGATATAAAAAAAAATGAGCTGAAATAAACATGAAAATTAATAACCGACCCTCCATCAACGCTGCGCTCCCAGGCTTTGGCAAGTGAGGACCTTAGAAGATCTTCTAAAAGACATTGGACGGCTTTAACGATCATTCTCGCAGGTGCGCAGTGCAAAACACCTGGAAGAATTTCTTCGGGTTCGAGTTTTAGGCCAATTTGTCTCGTCGTATCGCAAACGTACGATTGAAGAGGAACTATTTTTTCTGGTATTCCCAAAGATATAATATTTCTTTTTTCCTTATTATTTTCCTCGGATTTAACAGCTTTACTGATTTTTTTAGGACTAGTGATATCAACCACGTCGATTATTTCGACCTCGTCGTCTTCTTTTCTTTTCACTCCCCCTTCTAATTTAATTTCTTTTGATGTACGCAAAAATTCCAAAAGTCCCGTCGGTTCGGTGAACGTGCACATACTTTTTTCCGATATGTCCTCCGGCAGATTTTTCTCTGACGATTTTAAACTCGAATTTCGTATCCCCATTTTTGATAACGAACCCATTGGTGTGTGACCGTGCAATCGCGACCATATCATTATTTCTTTCACGCTCCATTGCATCTCCTCCGGAATGCCTTTTTTCTTCAGGAATGATTTTATTCGCTTCGCTCTGTACCACTATACGAGATGAATAAATAAAAATATAACATAAAAAACTTATTAAGGGGGGAAGCTGAAGTAAAATGCTGAAAAAAGTATAATTTTTGCGATCTTTTTTCTCGGCTCCACTGGAACAATCTTTTCCAAACTTTTCGCCTGTTTTATTACACATTTCGACGTTACAAAACAATCTTTTTAATACAAAAATATCGACTTCTATGAAATTCTCTCAAATATATAAAATACCTTGACGCTGAAGTTGTTCATCGGTTTACAATGTAATGTGCGTAATTTTTGGTTCAATAACGGTGGACTTTCTTAATTTTTCCATAGCTACTTCCTATCTAAGTCTATGTTTTTTTAAATATCACCAATTACTCAAATTATAAAACTTTCGACAAAGGTTCAATTTTTTTATATAAATCTCTTAGGTTTACAAAGAAAATAATGAGGTGAAAATTAAGAAATTCCTCGGTTGTTTTATTTCAAACGGAAATTTTGAACATTTCAGAATATTTTGAATAAAGAATAAATACCATTCCGGTTACCATTTTAAAATTACAATTGTTCATTTATGTCCACATATTTTACAATTAACGCATAAAACTCACCTCCAGAGCTTGTTGTTTACCAACATTACTGTCCAGAAATTCGTTCTCACTCGGCGTGGCGTAAGGATGAAGATTTCTGTACTCCGGGTCTGTCGCCTTTTCCGTTACAAGCGGAAGTCGTCGTATTATGAAACGTATGAGCGCAGAAACGTCACTTATTTCAACTTCATCGATCGAACTACGCCGAAAAATAAATGTTAATTGAAAAAAAAACTTTATTAGTACTAAAAATCGCATTATTGTTATCATTAATTATTTGTTAATTGAAAACATTTAGACTTGAAAACAATATAAAATGTGTAACAAATAAAGTTTACTAGATAAAAATTTCTGTCTACCGTAATATTTCTTCATAATGTTCTTTTTTGCTGGTCGTTCCAATTCGATCTTTTCCCAAGGTAATCTTCGGTTTTGTTGCGAGTTTCAAATTGTCCAACCAGTGTTCGCTAGGTTCTTTGCCATTGTTTTTTATTTTTGACAAAATCTCGACATTGGGTCGATGCGTCATTTTTTTGTCGAGGAGACATAATTTTCGATCATTCGTTGCGTTGGGTTCGACGATTTTGAGAGCAGGAATATTGTTGGAAGCATCGAGAAGCAACGAGTTCGTTTGATTGAGCGTAAAGAGCATCGTTTTCTTATTTCCAACGGTGGGTTTTTTCAGCAAACTCACGTTCGAACGTGGAATCGAGTTTTTCGTCAAATTCGAACCATCCGAAACAATAGTCGAAACGATCGTGGCGATTTGGGAATTTTTGTTACTCGTTGCGTTCATCGAATTAACAGGAACAAATTTATTATCACGCATCACAAAGATTTGTTTCTTTTGCGCATTCGGCATGTTTGTAGTTTTACGGAGTGCTTCGAAAGCCGCGGGAATCGTTATTTTCAAAGGTTGCAACTTCGATGAAGAATTTTCGAGATTCGAGGCCATCATTTTGACGTCTTGGCTCATGGAAATATTTGGAGAACCCAGATCCCTCACTTCTGGTTTCGAATTTCCGTTCAATATTTGAGTCGGAATTTCCGTCGTACAAGTCTCCACGATTTCTTCGGACGCAATCGTCAATTCCGAATTTTTTGTACAATTTCTCGTCTCGGAATCACCATTCATTGGAACCAAATTCAACGAAATACTTTCCTCGTTTCGTGGAGGCGAATGCGAAATCGTAACGTTATTCTCGTTCTCCAACAATCCTACTGTGTTGTCGTCCGGGAAATTCGCGTAATCATGCTCGAAATAAACGTGCGAAGATATTTCTTCCTTTATTTCTTTCTCGACTTTGATATTTTGTTCACACGCCGCGAATTCGAATGTAGTATGATCGTTGCTCGAAGATTTTTCTGTTTCCATCGGTTCTTGCTTTATTGTCGCTGTCAAATCTCCGGAAACTCCATTTTTCCAAATTTCGGCTTTTTCATTGTTACTTTCCGATGTTTCTTGGCCCGTTTTTATCCAAACATCAACTATGGTCTCGGACCCTTTTTCCAAATATTTATTCATTATTAAAAGAATTTTTTGCAATAGAAAAAAACATAAAGCAAAAAGAGATTTTTTATGATTGAGAAAATTTGGATGGTTTACCGAGTGTTTGAAGACCGGTGTACGTTCGATCGAGCTTCAAATAGTGAATTATATCCATGGGTTTGTTGATAGAGTTTTTGAAGTGCAATTGCACACGGACCGGAAATTCACCCCAGCCCCGTCGCGACAAATGAAATGGTGGCGATCTGGGAAACAATTTTTTTTTTAATATACCAAATAATTTTCATTCACTACTAAACATATTTTTGTTGCACATTTTTCTAAACTGCATTAAAGGGTTAAATACTTCCATCGTCCAAAATAAAAAAATTTGTTTCAAATAATTTGATAAACATTCAAACAGAATCTTGGAATATAAGGTCGGTGTTAAAGTCTATCGAGCCTTTTTTTCACGAAAAAATTGATTCTTTAATTGTTTATAATTTTATCAACAAAATATCGAAAAATTGCTCACGGGACAGCGAAACCTTTTCGATTTATCACATTAATCGTTATAACGTTGTAACGCGGTGAAATTTTTGAATGAATATTTTTTTTTGTGTTCTTTAAAACAATGAATGAACTTTAAAACAAACGATTTTTTGAAAATCTTGAAAGTTTGTATCCCCTTAATCATAAATTTAAATGTAACTTACGTGATTTCAACAACGTCGTTAGGTCGATAGCTAGGATGCAAGAAGAATCGAATTTTTCCGACAAAATCGGAGATATCGGAATTTTCTTTGTCGCCTCGAACGTACATGGTCCATTTGTGACTAGCTGCGTCTTCTCTCCAGTCGGGAGAAATCCATTTCGAGATATTGCCAACGATAATTCTTTTGCGAACTTTGTGTCGAGCGCCACGGGAGGGGACTTGAGGTTCGGGAAGGGAGCTTTTGGGTGGAACGTACCGAGGAATTTTTTTGGGGGGTCCATTTTCCGGAGCAAAATCGTCTTTAAATCTTTTGCCAAGATTTTGTTTTCCAGTTGGCAGATCCTCGCTGGAATCATCCGGAAGAATGGTCAGTCGTTTGTCGATTTCGCTCATATTGGTAATTTTATCTCCCGTGTTTTTCACCGCTTCGTCGAGCAAATTTTTTGACATTTCTTGGTTCTCTAAGAAATTCTCGGTTTTTGGTGCTTTGCCAATCATTTGTTTGATTGCCGGATGAATTCTCGTCTGTTTGGATTCTCCCGCCGACTGAGTCGTCTGGCATTGTTTACGATTGTAAAAATCAGTTATTACGACATAACGAAGAAAATGGAGGGTTTTAAGGGCCTTGTGCAATTTTCCTTCTATCTGCACTATTTCCTTTTCTTTCGACTCAATTTCCTGTGAAAACTCCTTTTCCACGATCGCTGTGATTTTCCTCGCGACATTTGCACGTGCTTTTCATTTTTGGAAACAGAAAATTCATCAGTAATAGTTTTTTATCGATAATTTTAACTTTTAGGAAATATGACATTTGTTTACCAGTTTCTTCATAAAATTTTTGATGCGTTTCATTACTGGGACCTGGTGTAGCATAATCAGGATCCTGATCATCTTGAACCTCCTTGGGATTGTTCATTTAATCGCAGTTTAGCTATCAATACAGAAAAATGGTTTTTTAAGGGAGAAATCTGAATTAAGTCCAGTACTTAAGAAAAAAGTATAACTTTTACAATTTTTTTTCTTGGCTCCAATAAAACTAATCTTTTCAAAAAATTTGCAGTGTTTTCTGCTAAATTACACATTCCGAAAAAACAAAACAATTTTTACGAATATAAAACGATGGATCTCATTCATAGAAATTATTCTGAAATATTTAAAACACCCAATACTTCATACAATATAACTTGCAATATTTCAGTTTAAAATAAAAAATGAAGAACTTCTAAATTTTTATATAATTACCTTTTATGTGAACCTAAGAGATTTAATCAAAAAATTGAATTTTTAAACTTTTTTAAACAATTAAGTTGAACCTTTTTGAATCATAATTTCTTTTCAATTTCAGAATTTATTTACCTATTTGAAATAAAAAAAAAAAGATTCACATTGAATATAATTATACAAAAATTAAGAAATCCTTTCATTTTTTTGGTTCAGACAAAAATTGCACACGCTACATGGTGTGCCGATAAACAACTTCGGCCTCGAGGTGCTTTAAACATGTCGGAATATTTTGTATAGAAAAAAAATATTCTTGTATTTAACAAATTGTTTTGTAATGTCAGATTATGTGACAAAAGTCGACAAAAATTTCAAAAACATTTGTTTTATTGAAGCTGAGAAAAAGAACCGCGAACATGACACTTTGTCAGCATTCTAATTCCGGTACCTCCTTAATGACAAACGATTTGTAGGTTAAGTTGTTTGAACTGCCGTTAAAAAGAGATTAAAATCTTTTTTTTATTTTATGTGAATTTTTCATAGTTATGAAGACGATAATGCAATGATACCTCAATAAAAAAGATAATGATAACCACAATTCAAGGATGAGTTGAATATTTTTAAGGGCTCTTTAGGTTATGTCACTCTTCCACATTTTCAAAATTACAAACAATACTCAAGGTCGTCATGAAAAAAAAGCTTTTCAATCGCACTTCCGACGATCGTATTCTCAATACGCAATAATCATTAAACCTGTTAATTGTTCATATAACAAAAACAAATTGACAAATCTCGCGCAAACAAAACACTCAATAAAATTCGCACGTATGTTATTTTTTGCAGGTTAATCGTTCGAAACAAAAACAAAATCACCCGTACTGTAAAAAAAAAGTAATGATTACACTTGGACGAGTATTTGAATACTGCGAAATTCTGTATAATTAAAAGTAACGATATTACGATATGGTAATATCATTAGGGATCGCGGAAATTCGTTATTATTAATAGATATTCGAAGAAAGTATGTGACCGGTGCCATAACTTTTCTTTCTCTAATTTACGGGACGCGATTATGACTACCAGGGAGACTAGAGAGAAGGAGTGAACACAGCATAGGCCAATTCGTAGTTCCAGCGCCCCCAAAACACGTTGATGCTATAGTTTCTGGTTTTGCTACTAGTAGCGCTCGTGATCGAAAGTGCTAATGCATATAGTAATAATAATCCGCAGCGACGTGAAACTGACCGTGTACTTTGCGATCGCAGCGCCTCTCATTTTCTACCGATTTTTGGGAGTTCTGTATAGTTAGCAGACGAATTTGACAATATTAATTTTTTATTATTGTTATATTTTGGGAATTATTTATGCCATTTATTGACATCAATATCATAATTTTCGAAATAATAGTTTATTGATAATAAATAAAAATGTATTGGGCGTATAGTTAGCAGAACGTACTGCAAAGTTCTTTTTTTTTTTTAACAATCAACTAGAAATCATTTGGGAAACATATTAGTAATGCTACAATAATTTGCGAAGTGATTATTTTATCACGATAACGCAAAACCTAAGTCAATCAATTATTCCAAGAGAAATCCGCCGCTTTCCTAGAGACTTTCTGGTATACCCCGTCTCTCATCTCTCATTGGATATCGCTGCTGAGTGCGTGTAGAAGTGTGCTGTGGCTATAACCCGTCAATTAATAATTGTAGTTATATCAACCATATCAACAATGAACAATATCAATTTGGTGCGAAAACGTCATCATGTGTTATTCAACCTCTTGAAAAATAAGTATGGATGAGTGGAAAACGTACAGTGGAAACGTATACCTGTAACGTAAAAGTCGATAACGAAATAGAACACGTAATGTTTAATCTGATCGACGAAGCTGCTTTCCTTCAACCTTACCTAATCATTATTTATCATTAATTATAATTAATTATAGTTAATATATATATATGTAAGAAATGTATATATATATTATATGTAAGGGAATCGAGTAATTTGATAACTAAAAATAGTAGGGTGGGTTTGGGTCATCTTGCGGTTGTTTTTTGAATAGTTGGGCATGTGGAAATAGTATTTTTACATGACCAACTATTCAAAAAACAACCGCAAGATGACCCAAACCCACGCTACTATTTTTACAGTCATCAAACTACTCGAATAACTCTTAAAAACTTTGATGACCGTCATCAAAATGACCAAAAGTCTTCAAAGTACACGAATAACTATTAGAAAAGTCATTAAACTACTCGATTGTCTTACAGGGTAGCACGTCTAAATATCACAGTCAAAATTCACTCGACAAAATATCACGGACAAAATATCACGTCGACAGTATATCACAGCCATGCAGGAATTTATTGATGCTCAATGTTGTGTGTGTATGCTGTGAGTGTTGTACATAGCAGAATGGATAACGGTTCGCAGTTACGCCAGAGTGGTGGTGATTCCTGATGTACGCGGACTATTGTATGTAGATAATCATAATGATAATTTAGTATCAATTCGCCTTGAGTCTTGATTAATTGTATTGAATTTGAGATTGATGATGTTGCCCGATATGAAACGTTGATTGAAAGCGAATATTTTAATAAACACGCCGAGATATTGAAGAACTATCATAAGTTGTGTATTTTGAAGAAAATTATATCGGTAATGCATTAACTCAAACCCACCCTATTATTTTCACATGTCCAACTATTCAAACAACAACCCAAAGACGACCCGAACCCACCCTACTATTTCCACATGTCCAACTATTCAAACAACAACCCAAAGATGACCCGAATCCATCCTACTATTTCCACACGTCCAAGTATTCAAACAACAACCTAAAGATGACCTGAACCCACCCTACTATTTTCACATGTCCAACTATTAAAACAACAATTCAAAGATGACCCGAACCCACCCTACTATTTCCACATGCCCAACTATTCAAACAATAACCCAAAGATGACCCGAACCCACTCTACTATATCCACACGTCCAACTATTCAAACAACAACCCAAAGATGACCCGAACCCGCCCTACTATTTCCACATGTCCAACTATTCAAACAAGAACCCAAAGATGACCCGAACGCACCCTACTATTTCCACATGTCCAACTATACAAACAACAACCCAAAGATGACCCGAACCCACCTTACTATTTCCACATGTTCAACTATTCAAACAACAACCCAAAGATGACCTGAACTCACCCATTTCCACATGTCCAACTATTCAAACAACAACCCAAAGATAACCCGAACCCACCCTACTATTTCCACACGTCCAAGTATTCAAACAACAACCCAAAGATGACCTGACCCCACCCTACTATTTCCACATGTCCAACTATTCAAACAACAATCCAAATATGACCCGAACCCACCCTACTATTTCCATATGTGCAACTATTCAAACAACAACCCAAAGATGACCCGAACCCACCCTACTATTTCCACACGTCGAAGTATTCAAACAACAACCCAAAGATGACCTGAACCCACCCTACTATTTCCACATGTCCAACTATTCAAACAACAATCCAAATATGACCCGAACCCACCCTACTATTTCCATATGTCCAACTATTCAAACAATAACCCAAAGATGACCCGAACACACTCTACTATTTCCACATGTCCAACTATTCAAACAACAACCTAAAGATGACCCAAACCCACCCTACTATTTCTACATGTCCAACTATTCAAACAACAACCCAAAGATGACCCGAACCCACCCTACTATTTCCACATTCCCAACTATTCAAACAACAACCCAAAGATGACCCGAACCCATCCTGCTATTTTCATATGTCCAACTATACAAACAAAAACTCAAAGATGATCCGAACCCACCCTACTATTTCCACATGTCCAACTATACAAACAACAACCCAAAGATGACCCGAACCCACCCTACTATTTCCACATGTCCAACTATTCAAACAACAACCCAAAGATGACCCGAACCCACCCTACTATTTTCACATGTCCAACTATTCAAACAAGAACTCAAAGATGACCCGAACCCACCCTACTATTTCCACATGTCCAACTATACAAACAACAACCCAAAGATGACCCGAACCCACCTTACTATTTCCACATGTTCAACTATTCAAACAACAACCCAAAAATGACCGGAACTCACCCATTTCCACATGTCCAACTATTCAAACAACAACCCAACGATGACCTGAACCCACCCTACTATTTGCACATGTCCAACTATTCAAACAACAATCCAAATATGACCCGAACCCACCCTACTATTTCCATATGTCCAACTATTCAAACAATAACCCAAAGATGACCTGAGCACACTACTATTTCCACATGTCCAACTATTCAAACAACAACCTAAGTTGACCTGAACCCACACATTTTCACAAGTCCAACTATTTAAACAACAACCCAATGATGACCCGAATCCACCCTACTATTTCCACATGTCCAACTATTCAAACAACAACCCAAAGATAACCCGAATCCACCCTTCTATTTTCACACGTCCAAGTATTCAAACAACCAAACCACCATGACCCACCCACCCTACTATTTCCACAATGCATTACGCAAATTCGGGCAGGTCGATAATGCGTGCTGATTTTTAGTTTAGCGTTTGCTTGCGTGTTTCTAATAAAATAATTTCATTGTGATATATTGTCGGGATCGTTTTTTGTCGTGTGATATTTTGTACGTGTGATGTTTTGTCCGCGTGATATTTTGTCCTGTGATATTTTGTCCGTGTGATATTTTGTCGTGTGTTATTTTGTCCGTGATATTTTTTGAGTGTTTGTCAGTGACAAACACTGTCCTTTATAGTTTTGTCCGTGATAGTTTGTCAGTGACAAAATAACACTTACAAAATATCACGGACAAAATATCACACGGACAAAATATCACTCGGACAAAATATCACACGTACAAAATATCACACGACGAAAAACTACCCCGACAATATATCACAATGAAATTATTTTATTTGAAACACACAAGGAAACGCTAAACTAAAAATCAGCACGCATTATCGACCTGCCCGAATTTGCGTAATGCATTATGGAAATAGTAGGGTGGGTTCGAGTCATCTTTGGGTTGTTGTTTGAATAGTTGGACATGTGGAAATAGTAGGGTGGGTTCAGGTCATCTTTGGGTTGTCGTTTGAATAGTTGGACATGTGGAAATAGTCGGCTGGATTCGGGTCATCTTTGGGTTGTTGTTTGAATAGTTGGACATGTGGAAATAGTAGGGTGGGTTCAGGTCATCTTTGGGTAGTTGTTTGAATAGTTGGGCATATGGAAATGGTATGGTCGGTACGGGTCATTTTTGAGTTGTTGTTTGAATAGTTGGACATGTGGAAATAGTAGGGTGGGTTCGGGTCATCTTTGGGTTGTTTGAATAGTTGGACATGTGGAAATAGTAGGGCGGGTTTGGGTCATCTTTGGGTTGTTGTTTGAATAGTTGGGCATGTGGAAATAGTAGGGTGGGTTCGGGTCATATTTGGGTTATTGTTTGAATAGTTGGACATGTGGAAATACTAGGGTGGGTTCGGGTCATCTTTGGGTTGTTGTTTGAATAGTTGGATATGTGAAAATAGTAGGGTGGGTTTGAGTCAATGCATTACCGATATAATTTTCTTCAAAATACACAACTTAGTTCTTCAATACCTCGGGATGTTTATTAAAATATTCGCTTTCTATCAATGTTTCATATCCGGCAATATCACCAATCTCAAATTCAATACAATTAATCAAGACTCAAGGCGAATTGATACTAAATTATCATTACGATTATCTACATACAATAGTCTGTATATATCAGGAATCACCCCCGCTCTGGCGTAACTACGAACCGTTATCCATTCTGCCACGTACAACACTCACAGCATACACACACAACATTGAGCATCAATAAATTCATGCCTGGCTGTGATATACTGTCGACGTGATATTTTGTTGTAGTGATTTTTTGTCATGTGATATTTTGTAGAGGTGATTTTTTGTTATGTGATATTTTGTCGCGGTGATATTTTGTTCGTGTGTTTTTTTGTCATGTTATATTTTGTCCGTGATATTTTGTCGTGTGATATTTTGACTATGATATTTAGACATGCTACCATGTAAGACAATCGAGTAATTTAATGACTTTTCTAAGAATTATTCGTATACTTTGATGACTTTTGGTCATTTTGATGACGGTCATAAAAGTTTTTAAGAGTTATTCGAGTAGTTTGATGACTGTAAAAATAGTAGAGTGGGTTTGGGTCATATTGCGGTTGTTTTTTGAATAGTTGGACATGTAAAAATACTATTTTCACTTGTCCAACTAATCAAAAAACACCCGCAGGATGACCCAAACCCACCCTACTATTTTTACACTTATCAAATTATTCGATTCTCTTACATATAATATATATACATCTCTTACATATATATATATTAACTATAATTAATGATTAGGTAAGGTTGAAGGAAAGCAGCTTTGTCAATCAGATTAAATATTACGTGTTCTATTTGGTTATCGACTTTTACGTTACCCGTATACGTTTCCTCTGTACGTTTTCCACTCATTCATACTTATTTTTCAAGAGGTTGAATAACACATGACGTTTTCGCACCAAATTGATATTGTTTATTGTTGATATGGTTGATATAACTACAATTAATTGACGGGTTATACACTTCTACTCGCACTCAGCAGCGGTAGCCAATGAGAGATGAGAGCCAGGGTATACCAGAAAATACCTAGGAAAGCGGATTTCTCTTGAAATAATTGATTGATTTAGGTTTCGTGATCGTGATAAAATAATTACTTCACAAATTATTCTAGCATTGCTAATGTGTTTCCCAAATGATTTCTAGTTGATTGCGAAAAAAGAAAGAACTTTGCATTACGTTCTGCTAACTATACGGCCAATACATTTTTATTTATTATCAATGATCTATTATTTCGAAAATTATGATATTAGTGTCAATAAATGCCATAAATAATTCCCAAGATATAGCAACAATAAAAAATTAGTATTATGAAATTCATCTGCTAACTATACAGAACTATTTTTGGGTAGGGTGGAGATTGCCAGAATAATCAACTTCAGACCGTACGAAAGTGACTAGGGCTCAAGAGCCCAGCCTAACGTGAGAGAATGCTTATAGATGCAGAGCACAGATGTCGCAACGGTTACTTTCGTCGATAATTTGCCGTTTACAGATTTGGTGACAGTGGTTGTCAATTAAATAGAGATATCCGAATACGAGACTTGTTTTTAATGTAAGCGACGTTATTCCTTCGCAAATGATCATTTTGGAGGGCTTGTTCATAATTTTTATTATTAAAAGGGTTATACATAGCAATAATCTGAAGCGATTAGCTTACTTTGACAATAGTTAATAAATATTAATAAGTAAATGAACAGAATAAGAAAAAATGGAGCTATAATTAAGAATAATAATAATAATAATCATCATCATCATCATTTTACTATTATTCAATATCAATAATTATAATAATTGTTGTTATAAATGTTTTATTTCTTTATTTATTATATTTGATACTATATTTTTGTTCGTGCGTATGACGGAACAAATGAAGTGAGGGGGAAGAGTGCACGGAATACTTAAGTATTATGTATATGTATATATTTGTGAGATTCTTAGATCAATTTTTCAATGAATAAATAATAACAAATTGTAATGAAATCTGGATTTTACTATTTTGTTTCAACATACTTTATCAGAACAATGACTGCTGGGTTTCAGCTTTCAGTATCTAATAATAAAAAGACAATTATTTATTTAAAATAAAGCTGGAAAGTTGAAAAACAAATATTAATATATAGATAGTGTAAAACACCCAGTCGCCAGCCATATACCAGTAGGCGGCCTTGTATGAGTGGGAAGAGTGTAGAAGATGTCTTCAGCACTCTTCCCACGCATACAAAGTATGGACAGAGACCGACTACTGGTACATGGTAGGCGACTGAGTATTTTACCCAACACAAAGTTGCTTACCCGAAGTGGAACATTATATAAATTTCGTGGATGACTGTTTTTATTTTGATAGCAACGAGGCTATTGTTGTTAAATATTAAGAAAAATTTTAAACCACAGTTTTCTACTCCGTGAAACTTCAAATAAAATGTCAAGCGGCCCTGATAAGCATGTACCATTTTCCACCTATAATTTTCAAATACATCCGCAACAGAATGAGTAAGAGCTAAACTCATATCCCGAAAGTGGTGAGATCGATTCTACCCTCGGGGAACTTTTTTTTTTATAATGCAACGAATGTGTGAACAAATAATAATGTGCGAATAATTATTTTTCGTTAACAATTAAATAAATTAATTATTATTTCTAATTACTATTTACTGGTGTTTCTTTCGTATAGTTAGATATGCGAATAATTAATTCTATTCAATTATTCGAATTTAACGATTATATTGTTATTAAATATTAAGAAAAATTTCATTATTAAACTAATAGACTAAAGTAGATTAATAGAAAGTAAAAAACGTATTAGATTTATAAAATGCGTACCGACGTATTAAACACCTTAAAATGTTCTTGATTGTACTAAATCCATGAGTCTAGCCTAGTCTACTATTCTATTAGTCTAGAATTAGTCTAGTAGTCTACTAGTTAAATTTTTCTGAATATTCAACAACAATATAAGTATTTATTTAAATACGTACTAGATTGTACTTAATCTAATACGGTTTTAAAGTATTTAGTACGTTAGTACGTTTTTTGTAAATTTAGTACGTTTTTCAATTTTTGTTGGTCTAGTCTAGTCTGTATATTGGTCTAAAATTAATTTAGTAGTCTAGAAGTGGAATTTTTCTGAATATTTAATAACAATATAATCATTTATTAGTACAATGTAAAATAGGCACATATTCATTTTCGCTCTGCGTTATATTGTATTTTATGTTAGTTATGCGAATAATTAGGTTTGTCAAAAAATTGAATACAGAATCAATTATTCGCATACCTAACTACATGGAAGGAGCATAAAAAAATCAATAATTAATAATAATCAGTTAATAATAATTCATTTCGTTAATAATTAAAGAAAAATAATTATTCGCATATTACTATTTATTCGAATTCGTTGCATTATAAAAAAAATTTGCTCGAAAGTGGAATCGATCTCGCCACCTTCAGGAATGTGAGTCTACCTCTTATTCGTTCTGCTACGGATGTATTTGAAAGTTATTGGTGGAAAATGGTACATGCTTATCAGGGCCGCTTGACATTTTACTTGAAGTTTTACGGAGCAGAAGACTATGGTTTAAAATTTTTCTTAATATTTAACAACAATAACCGCGTTGCCATCAAAATTAAAACAGTCATCCACAAAATTTCTATAATGTTCCGCTTTGGGCAAGCAGCTTTGCATATCTATATATTAATATATGTTTTCCACTTTCCAGCTTTATTTTAAATAAATAATTATCTTTTTATTATTAGATATTGAGAGCTGAAACCCAGCAGTCATTGTTCTGATAAAGTATGTTGAAACAAAATAGCAAAAGTCAGATGTCAGTACAATTTGTTGTTATTTATTAATTGAAAAATTGATCTAAGACTCTTACAAATATATATATTAGGGTGTGCATAAAAAAGGCGATATTTTTGTTTCGCTTGCATCCACCGAAAAAAGTTGAGTTATGCTAAAAAAAGAAGCATCCTACAAGGAGAGCTTAGAATTAAATTATTCCGCGAAGCGCATTGTATTTGAAGATTTTCCATAAGAATAACACAGGAAAATAATAGGGTCTCTGAACATTGTGCTACAACTCTTGAGAAAAAAATCGCACAGAAATGTCACTAACATGTTTTTGTAGAGAATCGAATTCCCTACAAAAAAAGTCCTTACGAGCAATACGCTCAGAACAACCGTTTTATTGTTATAGCTGTTGGAAGTTGGATAGATGAAAAAAATTATTCAATAGGCTATCACACTTGAATTTTTGCTTAACGGAAAAAAATTGATAGGGTTTTTTTTGTAGAGAATTATTTACTTTGCCGAAATAAGTCAATGAGATCATTGAGAAAGTAATCGTTTCATCACTACAAAAATTTCATGATTGATTGTCAAAAAATATCTATTTTTCTCACTTATAAACTCTTGAATATAAATTTCAACAGAATCTTATCGTCAATTTTGGAAAAAAATTTATTAATTATTGCGAATTAAGCATGATCACGAACAGCAGTAAATAATAAAAAGGACAATGGTTATTCATAATTGCATTGTCTTTACAATCGAGTTCAATCAGTGTTTTTTAGGGTCTGTTTGTTGCAATTGGGATATTTTCGACGATGACGGTGTACTTTCTCTAGGAGGTATTGCAATTACTCTTTCTTTATTTTTCAATGAGCCGTTGTATGCCTCTATTGATGCCACACCACATTCGGCTACGTCATTAACAATTTATAGTTGCTGGAAAAAATCCAAGCAAGTTAAAAACCTTGTATTTTCTGGCCACGACGGAATATTTACCTCAAGAAATTCATAAGGCGAACCGAATGGTTGGAAAAGAAAAGTAGGTTGTAAAAAAAGTTGAGACAAGTGCATTTACTCCTCCCAAACAGTAGTTTCGGGTGATCAAAAATTAAGTCTAGACTTCACAAAAAGTCGTGGAACAAATAAATTTTTCAAAAGCATTAACATTCAGATACATTAGAACCCATTATCGAAAAATCTTTCAATTAATTGTCAGTACAATTGTTTCGCACAACAAGAATCAGATTTAAAAAAATAATCCCGATACAGAAAAAAATTTCGAATGGAAAAAATTTGGTTGAAAAAAAAATTCGGACGGAGTTTTACAAGTGAGAAAAATAGATATTTTTTGAGAATTAAGCATGAAATTTTCCTAGTGGTGAGACGATTACTTTCTAAATGATCTTATTGAGTTATTTCGCCAAAGTAGAAAATTCTCTATAAAAAAAACCTTATGAATTTTTTTCCATTAAGCAAAAATTCAAGTGTTGTAGCCTGTTGAATAATTTTGTTTCATCGATCCAACTTTGAACAGCTATAACAGTTGAACGGTTATTTTGAGCGTATTGCTCGCAAGGACATTTTTTGTAGGGAATTCGATTCTCTACAAAAATATATTAGTGACATTTCTGTGCGATTTTTTCCTCAAGAGTTGTAGCACAATGTTCAGAGACACTATTACTTTCCTATGTTATTCTTATGGAAAATCTTCAAATGCAATGCGCTTCGCGAAATAATTTAATTCTATGCTCTCCTTGTAGGATGCTTCTTTTTTTACCATAACTCAACTTTTTTCGGTGGATGCAAGCGAAAAAAAAAATATCGCTTTTTTTATGCACACCCTAATATATATGCACATAATACTTGAGTATTCCGTGCACCCTTCCCCCTCTCCTCATTTATTCCATCATACGCAGGAACAAAAATATAGTATTAAATATAATAAATAAAGAAATAAAACCTTGATAACAACAATTATTAATTATTGATATTGAATAATAGTAACAATGATTATTATTATTATTATTCTTAATTATAGCTTCATTTTTTCTTATTCGGTTCATTTACTTATTAATATTTATTAATTATTGTCAAAGTAAGCTAATCGCTCCAGTTTATTGCTATGTATAACCCTTTTAATAATAAAAATTAAGAACAAGCCCTCCAAAATGATCGTTTGCGAAGGAACAACGTCGCTTACATTAAAAACAAGTCTCGTATTCGGATATCTCTATGTAGTTGCGAACCACTGTCACCAAATCTGTAAACGGCGAATTATCGACGAAAGTAACCGTTACGACATCTGTGCTCCGCATCTATAAGTAGTCTCTCACGTTAGGCTGGGCTCTTGAGCCCTAGTCATTTTCGTACGGTCTGAAGTTGATTATTCTGATAATCTCCACCCTACCGATTTTTGTGTACACTTCTTAAGGATGTATGCCCAAAATATACAATTTAAGTTTGACCTTCAAATTTAAAATATGTTGTAGAGTGAACGATGCTGCGTCGATTAGAAAAAAAATAATTAGGCTTCACCGTATAGTTATTACGTAAATTAATTTTTTCAGTCCCATTAAAACGCATGTTAATCGTAGCGGAAGTAGCCTAATTTGAAAGAAAATAAGAAAATAAAGCCCGTGATATATAAGCGTACAGATTTAAAAAAATATTATTAGAAACTTTATTTTTTTTACTATTTAAAGAAAAAAAAACCCGATGTCACCGTCGTATTTGTTCAAAAACCTCAAAAAAAAGTAGAGTCGTTTGGGTCATGTGCGAAAACTGTTATTACAGCCGCCATGTTAAATGTGCGAAACATGGAAATATGGCAACGTTGCACGCGCGGGCAGTACGGATCGAATGTACAGTAGTAGTGAGAGAAAATAAATACAAGCGTGATCTAACCATGAAATGTCAATGCAAATATATAATGCAAGATAAACATGAGGTATATAAATAAATTAACCAAAATATTTTCTTTATGAATTTAGATCAATCAATACCAGGAAGGGAAAAGAAAGTATAAAAAAATGCATGATTCTGGAAACGAAACATATTTATTTATAAAAAATAAAAATTAATTAGTGCATATCAATAATGTTTAAATATCGAAATTAAATATCATAATTTGCATATTCGTAAACGTCGAAATCATCGGAATCACGTTCCTCGACTTCTTCACAGTTATTTTCATTTTCTTCAGTTTCGCTGTTTAATTCGCAAAAAGTTTTCTCGTTGTTATTCAAATCTTCATTTTTCGTAAAACGTTTGAGCTCTTGAATAATTTGTTCAATTACTCTACTATTTTTTGTGATTCTCAGCCTTCCATCTACGCTTTCGCAATTAAACAATGTTTTAGGTTAACTAGCTGTCAAACGACACACTTTCCGGCACTGTTGCCAAATTTTCTCGATATATGAACGGAATTTTTTGATTGGTTGATAGAACGGACATTAGCTCCAGTAAAAAATAGTCAAATGAAGAACTAATTTTTCTTAAAGTCAATAACTGTAACTTTCATCGGGTTGATTTGTTATGTATAATTAGTATTAATTAATAAAAAACATATTTATGATTGATATCTTATATAATGATCTGTTTGAAAAAACAAATTGATGTATTGCGGATTTGACTGGGCATACATCCTTAAATACGGTGTGTTCACTCCTCTCTAGTCTGCCTGATGACTATAGGGACCGTGCGTGAGCTATAGAGAGCAGCACCACCGCTGATTTTGGCTTTAAATGATAGGAATAAAGACAAATTTTACGATTAGTAATGTTAAAAATGAGCAATAAAGGTTTTCAGCTCGTGATTAATGATCGTGCTGGGGGCTAAAATGATATAAAAATTTTTAAAAAAATGGCTCAAGATATATTTCAAATGTCGTAAAAACACAAAGCACGGGCGACGAATCGTCCATATAATTCATTCCGTTTGTTTCTCGCTCTTTCATGCGAAATGGACAGCGTTCCCGGGAAAAGAACAGTATTTCAAAAATGGTCAATCTTCTCGAAACCAAAGTGGTGTGTGAGAGCTGCCCTGCATTTACCAATGTCTTTTTGATGAAGAAAAACAAACAAATCAATTTTGTATCGTAAATCAATTAAAAAATCTTGTCACCCACGTATACGCGCTTCATTACTTAGCACCTAACTAATGTAGAAATTGCCCACTTCGTGGCGTTGTAAGCGCCGCGCACGGTCGCTATCATGCGTATTCCGGTTTTGTAACACCCGATGTAGTGAAGACCGGTGTTAAAGTGCGTATAAACGGTACCGGATTAGTTATTCTGGATGTAAAGTACCGTTTACACGCACTTTAACACCGGTTTTCACTATATCGGGTGTCACAAAACCGGAATAAACGTGCCGTATAAACGTAGTCTATGATCGTAATTATTTATTCTCCTACCAGAGGGAAACAGTACGTCGTGATTATATCATCGAGTGTTCGATTTTTCGATCTTCTTATCAATTCTTCTAATCGATTATTTTAATAATGCGGAAATTTAAAAATATTTTGGCATTCAATTTTTCTTTATTTGCATATTTTTTCGGAATGCAATGTACAATTACACTCAATTTATTCAAGGAATAAGAAATTTCGTTTTATTTTAACCCTAATTGAATTAATTCTGTAAATATTTTAACAAATCGATGATCGAGTAAATAATCTAACATTCGAAGAAAGTGTTTTATGGTAGAGGGTATCATTTGCACTAAATACGAACTTCAGATTGTAGGAAAAGTAATCAGCATAACAACCGCAGCCATACGTGAGCGAACGTTGAGTATATACGTCGATAATTCGACGATTACAGATTTGGTGACAGATTCTCAATCAAATTGAGTTACCTGAATACGATACTTGTTTTTAATAATGTGAGCAGGATTATTCCTTCCAAAATGATTATTTCAAAAGGCCTTTTCGTATTTTCTTTGAATAAAGGGGTTAAACTTAGCATTAAATTAAAGAAGTTGGCTTACTTTGATAAAATCTAATATTGATAAATATAACGTAGGAAATAAAGTAATAATTAATAACAGCAACAACAATAATGATAATAATATTAATAATAATAGTAATAAATCATTATAATTTACAATTGAATTTATTTGATCATAATAATGAATAATTAGTTGTTATTAATATTTTATTTATTTAGTAATAAAATTTACTTTAATTTTTTTGTTCCTGCATATACCTTTTCGTGTTATCACATTTGTTATATTTTATTAGAGACGCGGCAGCATCATGACGCCAAGTATTAAAAAGATAGTGTTGAACGTCTAAGGCAAAACAGGCCGAGTATCTTTACTCGGGTAACAGGAAGATTCGTCCCCAGAAAATTCGTCCCGGAAAATTCGTCCCCGGAAAATTCGTCCCTCGGAAAATTCGTCCCTAGGAAAATTCGTCCCGGAAAATTCGTCCCCCGGAAAATCCGTCCCCATTGGATATTTCTACAATTCAGTTGGATATTTCCGTAATTTTTTTGTTATACGCTACATAGAGAATATTTCAAAGCATTGTACAGTAACGCGTGATCACGCAGATTGTTGCATGTAAACAAACGCGACCTTTATTCCTTCAAGCACATATACAATGTAAGCGATTGGTTGAAGATGACTCGAACCTACCCTACTATTTCCACATGTCCAACTATTCAAACAACAACCCAAAGATGACCCGAACCCACCCTACTATTTCAATATGTCCAACTATTCAAACAACAACCCAAAGATAACCTGAACCCACCCCACTATTTCCACATGTCCAACTATTCAAACAACACTTCAAAGATGACCCGAACCCACCCTACTATTGCTACATGTCCAACTATTCAAACAACAACCCAAAGATGACCCAAACACACCCTACTATTTCTACATGTCCAACTATTCAAACAACAACCCAAAGATGACCCGAACCCACCCTACTATTTTCACATGTCCAACTATTCAAACAACAACCCAAAGATGACCCGAACCCACCCTACTATTTTCACATGTCCAACTATTCAAACAACAACCCAAAGATGATCCGAACCCACCCTACTATTTCCACATGTCCAACTATTCAAACAACAACCCAAAGATGGCCCAAACCCACCCTACTATTTCCACATGTCCAACTATTCAAACAACCCAAAGATGACCCGAACCTACCCTACTATTTCCACTTGTCCAACTATTCAAACAACAACCCAAAGATGACACAAACCCACCCTACTATTTTCACATGCCCAACTATTCAAACAACAATCTAAAGATGACCCGAATCCACCCTACTATTTCCACATGTCCAACTATTCAAACAATAACAAAAAAGACCAATTGTTATTCGATGAAATGTTTTTTCAACGAATTGTTATCGACAAATTGTTTTCGACGAATTTTCCGCAAATCTCAGCACTCATTCCAAGATTTCATCCGCCTCACTATTCCATACGCACCCCGATTACATGCGCGAACCGATTCCACACACGCTTGCTTAGTTGTGTTGGTTTGTTGTGTTCGGGGGACGAATTTTCCGTGGGACGAATTTTCCGGGGTCGAATTTTCCAGGGACGAATTTTCCGGAGGACGAGTTTTCCGGGGGACGAATTTTCCGAGGACGAATTTTCCGGGGATGAATTTTCCGAGACGAATATTCCGGGGACGAATCTTCCTAGATTCCTTTACTCAAGATGGGGTGAATTTCCGTTATTTTTTTAAAAAACGAGGAGATACTATTGTCAAAGCCTGACAAGGGCATACAGGAAGCAATAACACACACACACACACACACACACACACACACACACACACACACACACACACACACACAAGCTTTGTCTCAAAGGCGATATTTGCACATGATTCCTCATAGATAATAATAGTTTTTTCAGGTTTAATTAAGAGTTAATTAATGTTTTCAAAATCATTTAAATTATATAAAACTTCATAATTGAAACATTTGAAATTGTTCTATTAAAAGCATTTCATCATACAATAATGCAATTATAAATTATAACACAGATAATCATTGGTTTCAAAATTACAATGAGTTTTGAACCGTCGTTGCTGTTGTTACTATTACGATCAACAACAAAAATGTTGGCTATTGTTATAATTATAATGTTTGTCTTTATATTTTCTGCATTATTGAGGTCTCAATATTATTCTGATTGATTGTACAATTCACTTAGGAAAATCACAAAACATGTTTTTAAGCAGGAACCGTCATTCTTAGTTGTTAATGAAAAATAGTAGATTGATAATCCAAATACAATTTTAATACTAGTAATGTTGTAAAGTATATTATAAAAACGTCGTGGTTCAGTGGTTAGAGCGTTGGACTGCTAAGCGGCCATCCAGGGTTCGATCTCGGTATTGAATCCTTTTTTTTTCTTGGCATATTTCATTTTCTCTTGTTTGTTATTCATACGACACGTAAAAACACATGTCTATTCATTGCAAATACAGGAGATATAAAATAAATTTACTATATTATTTATTACATTGGTATGACATTTCGCGCATTGTATTGTTATCTTGTACATAATATTCAACCGGAATGTCTTGTATTCTTCTGTGCGTTAAATTCGTGTACCTGTTGTAACAGGTTTCATTTTCTCCCCTTAATAATATCCTTATATTCTGTGGGGTACCGTGTCACACTTCTTTTTGTGTGTAAATAATGAATTATTTCGTGCATTAAATAATAGCGTTTCGTTCATTTCAATTCTCTTTATCCTCATAATTAAACATTTGTAGTCAAAAAAAAACCTAAGATAGAGAAAAATACTAATAAAATAAATAATATCGTAAATTCATTCTGTATTTCCTGTATTTGCAATAAATTATATGACGTGTGAATTGCAAACAAGAAAAAATGGAATGAGCAGGAAAAAAAGATTCCACATTGGGATCGAACCCGGGTCCGTCCGTATAGTAGCTATACGCTTTAACCACTGAGCCACGAAACTACTGTAAAAGTAAATATAACATATTAAGTATATAAGTTATGGCACAATTGTCAATCTGCTATTTTTCAAGAACAGATAAGTATTGCGGTTTCTGCTTAAAAACATGTTTTGCGATTTTCTTAAGTGAATTGCACAATCCATCAGAATAATATTGAGAACTTAGTAATGTGGAAAATGTAAAAACCAAAATTATAATTAAAACAATAGCTAGTATTTTTTTGTTGATGATCATAATAGCATCAACCCTGACTGATCTTGATACCGTATTTTTTTCGGTATCGCGACTATGGCAAAATGGCTTTGTTTTTACTGTAACTGTGTCGGTATCGATACCCGAAAGCAAGTCCCAGCGGGCCCAATTGAGGGTATCGGTACCGTAAATTATGCGGTTTGCTACCCAAAAGCGAGCCCGCAGGTACGGTATCGGTACCGTAAATTATGCGGTTCGCTACCCAAAGGCTGAAAATTATGCGGTTCGCTACCCAAAGGATGAAAACTTCCATGAGAAAAGCTATCGAGCGACAATGAATTGTACTCCACCATTTGATTGCAACGGATATATTTAAAACAATTGTAAATCGATAATCATGACCATTGAAAAAAAAAGAGATGGAAAATTATTTATCCATCCATTTGTCTATCCTGCTATGAAACACCACCAGACTCGCGAAGAAAGAAATGCCAGTGAACACGGTATCGGACCTGCGAAAATGCGGTATCGAGACCGGATTGGTGGATTGGAAAAAAATTCGACAGGTAGGCATCGGACCTGCAAAATGACGGCATCGATACTGGATTGGTGGACTTAATTGAAAAAGCAAAATTCGACAGGTAGTTAGCGACCCAACAAATTATGGTATCGATACCGGGCCAGTTGGACTTGAGCAAAAAGCGAAAATTCGGCACATTCGGTATCGGTGGAATTAAAATTAGGTATCGATACCGATATTAGGTCCGTTGGACTTAGTCGAAAAAGCAAAAGTCGACACGGCATCGATACCGAAAACGATTTCGGTTAAAAAATGCCCAGTTGAGACGGTATCGGGAACAGTCAGGGAACAACAACGACGGTTCAAAAAACTCATTGTAATTTTGAAAATATAAGTCAACCCTTAATTGAACCTGAAAAAACTCTATTATTATTTATGAGGAATCTTGTGCAAATACCGCCTTGTGCAGAATATACACACGCGCGCGCGCGCACACACACACTCACCGCGAGCGCGTGCGCGCGCACTAAGGTGAGCGGAAAAAAATCGGTACTTTTTTTTTCACTTGCATTATTTGGATCAGTGCATCGCATTTGAAGATTTTCCATAAGAATAACACAGAAAAATAATCGGATCTCTAAATATTGTATTACAACTCTTGTGAAAAAAATCAGACAGAAATCTCACTAATATATTTTTATAGAGAATCAAATTCCCTACAAAATTCGTCCTTATGAGCAATTAGCTCCAAACAAAAATTCAATTGTTATTGCTGTTCAAAAGTTGAATTAATGTCAATTTTTCATTTAAGCGGCGATCACTCTTAAATAGCTTATTTTACAGACAAACTTCCATAAAGTTTTTTATAGACAATTTTTTGCTGTACCAGAAAAATTTAATGAAACCATCGTGAAAGTATTTCTCATTTTATTTTCAAGATACATCCATTTTTCCTGCTTACAAACTGTCAAACATAAACTTCAATAAAATATTAGCATTTGTTTTTGAAAAAGTTTTATTCATTGTGACAATAAATAATAAAAAAAAAAAAATAAAAATTGTTAATTTATTGCTTTCACAATAAACCTACTATTATTTAGGTTCTTTTGTTTGTGTATTTCGAGATTTTCGAAAAAACTAAGCAAATTAAAAAACGTGTATTTTCTGGATATGACTCAGTATCTGCCTCCAGAATATGATGTTGTAAATCGAATCACTGGAAAAGAAATATAGATTTCTATATGTCAAATTTGCCAGCATTTTTCAATCATATTTCATTCGCTTCCAAATATTTTTTATTCTTGACACTTTACAAATTGTCTGATTTTTATTTTAAACCTCATGGCCATAACTTTTTGTCATCTAGTGATCCAGTCCATCTAGTCATCCAGTGATTCGTTTTTAAAATCTAATAGGAATTTTAGGAATCTTTTAGGAATTTCCAATAGGAGTTTAGTTGAAAAAAAAAGTTTGAAAAATAATCTGAAAATTTTTTTAATGGTTTCGAAATTAAGAAATATAACTTTTTTCTTTTTTAACGTTTTATCACAAACCTCATCGTTTTCAAGCTACGGAAATCAATATACCTGAGGTTTGACTGAAAATCGATGAAAAAAAAATTTCGGAAAAAAAATCTGAAAAAATTCTAGTGAACTCAACAATCACAGGCACAACTTTTTACCCCCTTGAGATTTTCTTTTAAACCTAATAGTTCTCGTGTTACGCGGCAATTTCCAAATTTTGTCTTTTTTCGCCAAAAAAGGGATAACTTTGCGAAAACAAATCGCACCGAACTTAAAAAAAAAACAAAACTGAAGCTCAAGCTTCCCTCTTTAAGGATCCGGTTAAGGAAATGGAAGAAAATTTTTTTTTCTGAAAACCCGGTCCAACTGTAAAAGAAAAAAAGGCGAAAAACGGTCGTTTTCGAAATGACGTACTGGTCGTAAAAAAAATCGTGGAAATTAAAAAAAAAAGCAAAATGAAGCTGAATTTTTCCCCTTCAAAATGCCGTTTAATAAATTCGTTTATGTATATTACCAACAAAATGGCATCAAAAACAGCGCCGAGACTTTTTTGAACTTTTGTTCGAAAACTTTTCGGTGGTAGTGTATATATGTTTATTACTTCCTGTATGCCCTTGTCAGGCTTTTACAATAGTGCCCCCCGTAATTTATATAGCAAATAATAAAATATAATAAATACGATAACACGAAAAGGTATGCGCAGAAACAAAAAAATAAAAATAAATTTCATTAATAAACAAATAAAATATTTATAACAACTAATTATTAATTATTGTTATCAAATAAATTCAATTGTAAATTATTATTTGTTATTATTATTATTTATTATCATTATTACTTCATTTTATTTTTTACGTTTATTCATCGATATTTATTAGTTTTTATCAAAGGAAGCTAACTTCTTTAATTTATTACTGAGTTTAACCCCTTTATTCAAAGAAAATATGAAAAGGCCTTTTGAAATAATCATTTTGGAAGGAATAACCCCGCTCACTCTATTAAGAACAAGTCTCGTATTCAGGTAACTCAATTTGATTGAAAATCTCAACGATTGAAATGTTCAACGTTCGGTCACGCATAGCTGCGATTGTTATACCGGTTAATTTTCCTACAACCTGAAGTTCGTTTTCAGTGCAAATGATTCCCTACCTTTTTTATTACAAACTTCAGAGTGTCTTCCCGATGTTTTTTGTTTCGGCATTGTTGCGAATTTGGCAGCATTGTTGAGCATTCTGGCACTGTGTCTTATTTAGTGAAAAATGGCCGGCGTCAGCGACTGGTTCAGCATTGGGAGTACGGTGGCATGTAAAACCTGTTACAACAAGGAAATCGAGGGCGAAGTATTGGCTTTCGATCCACAAACAAAAATGCTAATACTGAGTATCCTTTTAAAACATATATCACATTTATTTGTCATCCACAACAATGCAAACTGACTTCGCTCTTTCGCAGTACTTTAGGGCTCGCACCGTTTTTCCATTTTTCCATAAAATCGTAAATAACGTTTGATACATCGTGAAAAATCGCCTCTTACCAAGAACAATCTTTGTTTATGAAGTTATAAGCTTCTCTGTGATTCGTGTCAATGTTTTTCGTTCCCGTGTTTGTTTGACGTTGCGACAAATTGTTCGCTCGATCGTGCATTATACGAATGTTAGGTTAGATTCGCTTTACCAAAATTTCTAACGCGAATTACCGCGGTCTGCGATACGATTAAGTTGTTTTTTTTTTTTTCATTCGTGTTCGTGAATCCTTTTCGGAAACATTTAAAAAATTGCTCTTAAAAAAAAATAACAATCATTAGCGCGTTAATTTGCGTTTGAGAATATCGAATGTTCGAAATAATCGATTTTTTCTTGCGTCCCATTGATTTTTTTTGACACCAACAAGCATTTTTATACTTTTATTTCGTGTGTCTCCTTGACTCAAATTTAATCTTCGAAGAGTGTCCATCGTCTAGTGGCAGATCCGACTTGACGGACGTCCATTTAGTGAATTTGTCTTTGGTGTCGGATGTTCAGGTTAAGCGGGAAGTGAATCAGACGCTCGGGGAAGCACCACAGAGTCTGAATCTGCAGAGGCTAAATAGGCGGGTACACAGTCAGATAGAGGAGAAAAAGAGAATGGTGAAGGCTCTGCAGGCCGGAGTATCGCCTGAGGGACAAAAATTATACCTCGCTATAGCTAAGACCATCCCAACGATAAGGCTGGCTGGACAAAACATCGTCGTCTGGGACAATGTTACCATTGTTCCGCCTTACAAGCTCGATGACATTCGTGGCAATGTAGAGTCTAAGCCTTATCAACATGTTAGAAAAGTTGTGAGTATTATTTATCAATACAATTATTTTGAAGCCTAGAACCATAATGTTGTTTCCAGCACCAGAAACTCCTAACATGTGTCACGAGCTTTGATCACTGATATTGGACTATGTTATTGTTAACGGAATAATCTGATAGAATTTCTGGATCTTTATTCGTTTGTTTATATGACAAAGTTTTTGCTGTTCTAAAAGAAGCATTTTTTCCATAATCATTTTTTTAAAACATCGCATACTCCTGGAAGTACAAAAATCCTATTCTTTACAATTTTACTCCATAAAAATTTTGCTCTTAATCCAAGATCCCTACAACGAGGTCAAAAACGACCCTAATTTTTTTAATAAAAAACTTTTTGGCATTTCTCCGAAACTTTGTTTTGTTTTATAGTTTTTATCATTAAATGTTCATCAAATGCGACTTTATCATATACTATTCCTTTCGTTTATAAAAAATGAAGAGAATTGTGTATAATTAAATCTTATTATCTCGCACAAGGAACATTTTATGTTAAAGAGAACATTGGGGTCGTTTTCGACTCCGTTGTGGGGTTTACATTCAGGGAAATAGATTTTAGGGGTCTAGGGTTAACATCTTTACTCAAAAATATATCACGTCTTTACTCTTTACCATGTCTACTCTGATATTCAATATTAAAAAAGTGCTGGAACTCTTTACAACTCTATTTCGTAACAACTCTGGTCTTACGATTTCTTCTCTAAAACACAGGATGTCATCAGTTTTTAACATGTCTACTCTGATATTTAAAATTAGAGATGCCACAGGGAGAGATGTGTTGAAGCATAGAGATTTTATATATTTTAGATTTTTAAGAATGGATTTTATTATTAAAAATGTTTAAAAATGGAGTTGTATTGTACAGTCGTACAGTAATACATTTCGTACTAGTCGTGGCCACAAATAACGAACGTTTGAGGTTCTGGGATTAATAATTAAATCAATATAATTTGAAATGTTCGGAAATTACGAGTTTAGAGAAAAAGATAGAAGACAGTGAAAAATTCTGGAACATTTGGGAACATATTTCAGAGTTTGAAGAAATTTTCTAGATCATTTCGAAATTTTCTAGAAAAGAAAAGAACATTTATAGGAAAATTTTAGATTATTCGAGTATATATTCCGTACAATGGAGTAATAGAAAAATATAAAATAGTGGAAAATTAATTTTAAATAAACAGTGCAGGCCAAAGATTGGAATTGCTAGACAATAGTCAGGAGGCGGAGTAAACAGAGCAAAAAATGAATTGAATGAAAATTAAAAATCTGTAAATTTGTATGACAGGTTGACAAACACATGAAGGATACGGCATTGGCGTTGGAAACGCAGCAGCAGCCGGATCAGCCGCTGCAGCAGCAGCAGCGGGGGGATTCTCAGCAACAACCACAGACTCAAAAAAGCGGGGGTACGCAATAGACGAATGAGGGAATAATTAAAGGGATTGAAGAAAAAGGGAAGAAAAATAAGAAAAATAAAGCAGAAAAGAAAAATAATAGGGAAGAAGAGAAGAAAAAGAGAGAGAAAAAAAACACGTTCGCAAAACATGCGACAGGGATTTAAAAAATAGGGTGAATAATGGGCCGGACGAAAGTGCGGGGGAAGCTACGAAAAAAACAAGAAAGAACAAACGAAGGAAAAAAAGAAAAAAACACGAAGGAGATTCGATTTTTTGTTGAAATCGAGAAAAAGCGTTCATGTCGATACCATTAAACGGGCGAAGGAGAAGTGTGAATGAGATTGTTAATTATGCCGAAGAGAAGCACGAGAAACAAAAAAAACAAGAACAAAAAATATTGAACGATGAGAAAAGTAGAAATCTTTCGAGAATGCATGGAGAAGGGGATAGGACGAAAATCAAGGAAGAGAGAGAGAAAAATTGAGCGCCAGTCCGCGAGACGTCACGAATAATTGATACGAGGAATTTGTAATTTAAAAAATCGTGTCACATTCCCGAATCGTCGCTCGCACGGAACCTCACAGCGTTTTATCTTCCTGTTGTGTATCGATGTTTTTTCATTGCATAAAGTGTAATAAAATTTGAAGCGCGCCCGACGCGAACGAGGAGCACGGGAAAGTGAACGCGGGTCTCAAGTGTTTTTTTTTTTTTAACTATTATTTTTATTTAAAACTCGTGGACTGAGCCTCGAGGAATGGTACAATGTCGATCGTACCTAACCACGAGGCATTTAGAGTCGAAGGTGCGATATTGAGGACGATAAACAAAGGAGAAAGATTATAACAACATACAGAGAAAAAAAAGACACAAAATAAATGTAATATAAATTCCATAATAGGCCAATTTTCATTCTCAATTCCTCTATTCCAATTTCTTCGTTTCCTCTCCATTTTCCACCTCCATGTTCGCAGCTCTCACCGCGTTCGTAAGATCGTGAGTCACGCGAGCTATTCGCGCTGCTGCTTTAAATTTTATCGCTGCTCGCTGCTTCTCCATTTTCTTTTTCCACTGAAAGTATACATTACGTTCGATATTTTAATACACATATTTCACGGGATATCGGAATTGTATTTATTTTCGATTAGTCGACGTGTTTTCGCGTGAATTCGAGGAGAAGTTTAACCTTTAGAGGACGGGAATTTTTCAGTGCAAATCGACCTCTTTCAAATCGTGCAATTCATATATAAATCGAATGTATAACTCAGGACGAGTCTCCGACCAAACATGTGGTCCCTAAAGGGACCAGTCCCGTCTAAAGGTTAACAATAAACAAAAAAAGCTCAAGGATAATTATTTAATTTTAAAAAATGTTCAAATAGATGAAATATTTTTGAAAGACTTCTCTTTAATCGCTATTTTCATGAAAAAATATTATAAAATTATTTTTATCAATCATAACTTAAAATCTTCAATTACGCATCTACCATTTGAAATTTCCGGCGGATTTTGCGAAGTACGAGCGCATCGTCACTACGCGATACAAAAAAATGATGATAACTATATTTAAGCTCCGAAAAAATGTTTTATGCGCTTCAAGGTGCAGAAATTATTATTTTTAATTAAAATGGTTTATTTCACAACAGTAATTATTCAAGTATATTGAATATTTTTCACGCGATTTTCTTTAAGCATGATTTTTCTTCACCGCGAAGATAGCTGTTGGACATAAAACTGCGATATCTCGCCCGCCACCCGCCACTTCCATCTATAAATTCTAGTTCCATGGTTTTGAGTTTGACATCCCGCGCAGGTATATTTTCGCTGTTTTTGCTGCTGGATCCATCGCGTATTTGATCGTTTAAAATTTTGTTTATTTATTTATTCAGTGATAAGAAAAGGTGCGAGTTGAGGATATTTAACGATTAAACGGATCGCGATGTGCCGAATAATAATAAAAATGTGACGGGAATTTTAGTTTTATAGCGAGAGTGAAGCGTGAGAAAAAATTGCGGAGTGGTCGTCGGTGCAGCTACACGGACGACTGGATAACCTAACGTCAAATCAATGTAAGTTTTTGTTGTTACTTCAGTCACAAATGTACCCCTATTTTACGATCCAGTTTCGCTCATTTTATTTCAAAATATATTCTCGAACGCAAAATCACAACTTATTCGCGATAAATATTCTACCCGACTAGTGTCGGGAAAAAATACGCACGCGATCGGCGGTCAAACATAACCTCAAAAATTTCGTTCCGAACTTTATGAGATTAGCAATTGTTTGGATTTTACGTGAAATTTATTTTAAGGCAAATTCGTTATTATCGTTTTTCGACTTTTTTTTTATTATTTATCATATTTTCCAAGTTGTTTATGTGTAGAAAATTGAAAAAAACTCCAATTATGAGCCTCATCAAATCGATAGCATTTTTATTGTTTGTTATCATTCGTAAGTAATTTTTTATTACCTGCTCGTCACGGGATGGCAAATCTTTGAGATAATTCCTCATTTCGGCTTTTTGAGGGTCCGCTATGGCCAGTACAGAAACGCAACCATCTACCGTACCCAAAACTATTCCACGACCGTCGTATGTGCTGTCGACTGCGCTCAGTTCTGCTTGAACTCGATAATTCGCTATTAATTCACAATCTGACGATCTGTGACATAAATTTTGTATTAGAATTGTTAACATGAAGTAATTCATTTATTAATCAATTGAATTAATTGACTAGAGACCAAAATAAAATCGTTTTTGTCCTAAAATTAAATTTCTGATAAATTTGCAATTACCTGAAAACCCTTATGGTCTTTCTTCCACTGTGATAATACAGAACATATTCGTCGGTTCTATTGAACATGGAAATTACGGTAAAGACACCTTCGGCAACTTTTGGAATGTACGTCTTAACCGTTGTTCCTTTCTTTAGTTCTATTAGCTCAAGGCCCCCTCTTTTTTATATTTATAAATTGTAACGATGGAAAAGAAATAACAGGAAGTACAGAGATTTTTAGTAAATGATTACAAGAAATAAAATGAGATAAATAATTAAATATAAAATATTGGGAGTAAAGTATAAAAAATGTTAATATATCCTAGAATTTTTTCAGAAAAATAAGAATAAGAACATTTTTGAATATTATTACAAAAATAAAAAACTTTTAATACTTTTTTTTTCGGATTGAGAAGTGGTCCAACGTTTGGAAGAATTTTAAAAACAGAATGGCCTTAAGATGAGTCAAATCTCTAAAAAATTATTGCAAGTAAAATATTAAAAATCCTAAAGTTTTGTTCATTATTTTTCAATTTTCTAATCATTCAAATTATCAGCATATTTGTATGATTTTGTCAATGGATCGCTAACAAACAACCACAAAAAGAATCGAACGATTATTGAAGCCTAGATCAGTTTGAAAATATTTAAATGGAAAAGAAATTTTGTTGTATTTCAACACGGCGAACTTCAGAATTATTTAAAAATAAAGTGTAAACAAAATGAATACCTGCTTGGTGCATAAAGAGTATATTTTCCATCCTTGCTGATATTGCCGCTCCACTTTGGTACAGATCTAACAATTTTTTTCTTGTTAATATCCATAATGCTGCCTTTGTCAGGTCCAATGATGCCGATCCAGTGTGCTTTATTGGGCATTGGTACGACGCTGACGATTTCTTTGAATCCTGGCAATTTTATAGGGATTTTATTGACGAGAGTGCCGTTTTTGGTACTGTAAATAATCACGCAATCGCGACTTCCTTTGTCGGCTGATGGAACAGCGAAGAAAGAGCCATCCGAAGTGAGAACGACTGAACGGAATGGAATTCCGGTATGACTTCTCACCGGATATTCCAGAGAGAATAAACTTCTGCCATCTGGAATGTTTCTCACTGTCAAAGTTGCTGTCGTGCGCATACATTCCACTCCTGGGGGATTGCTCGGCCGGGAAACTGCCAAAAACTTTGTTGACTCTTGGAACAGCGTCAATTGACGAACTCCTGACTGTTCCTCTTTGAATAATACTTGCTCCGTTATTCGGTTCCATATTAAAACATTTCCAGACTCGGTTGATACGATGTATCTTTGTTTTTGAAAATTATTAATACCACAAAATTGAGTAAATCCAAATTTAAGTTTAGATTATTATAATTATCAACGTTTTTCTTATTTTCACGTCTAAAAAATGTGTTTTACGTACTTTCCATCGTGGGTTATAACCGCATGAGTAACAATAGCACCCAACGGACTATCCGCCAATTTGGAGACCAATTTTCCTGACTGCAAGTCCCAAACACCGACGCAGCCTCTTGTTACAGTCACAGCGAGACTGCAGCCCTCTGCCAAACTGTTCAATTCCCATTATAAAATATGAATCTTTTGATTTCTTTCAAAAAAGTTCAATAAATCGTTTTTCCAGATGAAACTCATTAAATTTACCATATTGAATCAATTTGGAGCTCGTGCCTGTCGATCACGTGGACCTGCTCGAAAATATTGTCAATGTTCCAAACTTTCACACTTCGATCTATGCTCGACGTTATCACGCTGTTCCAGTTGCCAATTGTCAGAGCCTCGAGTTGAATTATTCTTGCAAAATGAGCGTCTAAAATTTTTACCAGTTCGCAGGTTTCGAGGCTCCAGACGTAGAGATTTTTCCTTTCAAAATAATTAGAATAATACATTTTTTTAATATTCTATTGTTTCAATGAATTTTCAAAATGAAATTATCATTTTCCATTTATTCTTTACAATTATGTTTTCAAATTTACAATTTTTTTTCTTTATTTTTCGACTCATTTTTCAATTTTGTTCGTACTTAAATTATTTGTTGGCTCACCTGACTCCAGCGACAGCATAATTTTTTTTTCCGCTGACCATTATGGAATTCGACGTGAGCATTTTTGTGCTAATATTTCTAACACCATTGGGTAAAGACAATACCGCAGCATCGCTCTTGTTCTCGAGTATCCACACGACAAATCCATTTCCAGTTGTGGCGAGAAGAATTTCCTCGTCACGATCGAGTTTCAATTGCAATATATATTCGGTATCGTCGTTGTGAGCTCTCGGCATGTCGGTCAATTTTTCCCAATACGAGGATCCATCCTCGGCCACGTATTTCGTTATACGAAAATTGTTTTTCGTCGTGCAGGCGAATAGAATTTTTTTGTCGCGCGTTAAAACCATAGCACTGAAATTTTATGTTTTCAAATTTATTCTGTTACATTTACGTTCTATTTCTTTAAATTTAAATTTCAACTTGCACTTGAACTTGCCTGTGAAATTTCAGTGGATCCAATGACACCTTTTTTCTGTATGAGTGCAACAACATGCCCGAATCCTCGAGACTTCCGGACCAAAAAATAATTCTGTAATTCTCGAGATTCGTGTACTCGACGACTATAAACCAAAATTTAGTGAATTATTTTACGAGGAATTTATGGTCGTTTATTTCGCGATCAATGGTACAAAATGTGAACTCAAACTCAGGACCGAATTTCGAGTCGAAAAGTTTTGTAATATTTTTTTATAATTTTTTTTTTAAATTGGGATTATTAACGTTGGAGAATCCGAGTTCTTTTATCGTGCATAGCGCTGAAACACTAAGAGATAAAGCAAGGAACCATAGGACCAATCTTGTAGAGCATAAAATTTCCTACAAAAAAGCCTCCGGCGACACTTTTCTATCTTCAGTGGTCTAGTCCTGAGAGCAAATAGAAGAAAGACCTCAAAAAATTTGTCCTATGCATGAGCCCTAGAAACCAGGTATTTTTTCGATCCGCCCTCAGGATTCATATACTGAAGATAGAAAACTGCCTTCAGGAGCTTTTTTGTAGGCAATTTTATGTTCTGCAATATTGGTCCTATGATATTTTTCTCTACCTCCAACCGTTTCAGCGGTATCCGCGATAAAAGAACGGAAATCCTCAAACTTTAATAATTGGTGACTTTTCGACTGTGAATTTGGCCCTGAACTTAAGTTTACATATTAAAACATCAGGCATGAAACACACGGGATACTTTTTATAGTATTTTTGAGAAAAATAATTGTCTAATAATATTTTAACGTTATAGTCACATTTTTCAATAACTTACGTAATATTTGCCACTGATTCGAATCTTCCGGACTCGTGTGTTTCGACAATAAATTACCACGAAGATCGAACCTGCACCATCCACTTTTTCCGTGGATAAAAGCGTACTGATTCATCAGATAAACACCACAAACTTGTTCATCTTCCGGTAGAGGATTATCCACGACGACGAACTCGCTCGTAAGAGTATTTAAAATAACAATTTGATCGTTGGTCGTTGACGCCGCGGCATAACGATTGTCCGGACTCAAAACCAACTGTTGCATTATTCCTTCAATGCCTGGATTTACGTCCCGGGTCATGTCGCTCGTACTCAAATCCCAAGTTATAAATCTGTTTGAAATCGAAACTACGTATCGATAATCCGACGTTAAACAAAATCCGAAAACTGCAAATTGATGACCTTCCAACGAATACTGAAAATCATTGAAAAATTATTCAATTATATTAACTCGATTATATGATCGAGCTCGCCAAACCAATTTTTATCATCAATAATTAAATAATCATGATGAAATTCAATATTTAAATATATGAAATTTAATTATACCTTAAGGGGTCCACCAGGCGTATGAAGACAATGATAAAGTGGCAAAAGAGCACAATCTTTGACACCGTCGTTGTCGCAAGCTCGTAGCAACATTCGGACATTAACGTTGCAACCGATTTCCGGTAGCAAACGACCAATTAATTGGGGTGCGAGCATGTTAGGATGATTTCCGAGGATAGCACCGCCCAATCGTAGTGCATCGGCCACCAGCATCAATTCCCTATTACAATAAAAATTATAAGAAACTTTTGAAACGAAAACAAACATTATTTTTTTAGTAATTCAACTTACCTCACTAAATTCTGATCCTCGATGTTGTTACAAGCATCCTCAAAGTCCGAAAGTACAGCCTGAAGAGGACAAGAACTAAGTTTCGCGTGAAGCCACTCGTAATTAAATAATACATTTTCGAAAAGATCGTTGAATCTTCTCGATCTGATAAGATGATATGGCAATTCACCAAACTGCAGAAAAAATGGTTAATCAAGTTATAAAAATGGCTGAAAAATGTAGTTGCATTTTTAAAACGAAATCTTAACCTTCCGTAAATTGTATCTCGAGATTTTTCCCTCTTTCGAGTAAAAAGCGAGGGGTTGCTCGGGTACTTTTCTGTCAGCAATACCTTCCTTGTCTGTCAAGTTGAATCTACGAGAAAATCAGAGAAAATTCATTGTTACAGAAATTTCCATTCATTTTTGAAGCCTTTACCTGTGACTTTTTTGACTTTACCTGTGCCTCTGAATTTCTGTGTATTTAAAAGGTTTGGGTATTCCACCGCCCCAAATACCGAGATAATAATCGGCGATCATGGAATGAAAATACATGGCCATGTTCATATTTTTGAAATATCGTTCTTTGGCTGTATCGCGAAATTGTCGATGATACCAATTTAAAACGCTCACTCCATCGGCTTCTCTCTCGCTCAAATAATTCGGCAAATCGTTACGTATTCGTGTCCAAAGAAGAGGTGGAATTCGACGCACCGGTGGTAAATGATACTGATAAACGTCATCGAGTACTTTGTCATCGAGAGAAATTAAATCCTCGAGCTCGGATTCCGATAAGCCTGATTTAGCTGCTGTTATATACGCGAGTGCATGAAAAACCAATATTTTTCCATGCTGCTTTTCAATCCTTTCGAAAAGCATCATTATACTATCCATTACCGTACTCGCCAAATGCGTGTCTGCTGGTTTTGTATAACTTCGCCATCTGCATATCTCCGCAAATACGAGCTTCACGAATATTGGCAAAGAACATTTGGAGATCGCGTTCGCTACCAAACGCCATTGATAATTGTTCAGATCCCTGTGCGCCGTTTTCATCCACATTCTTGTTAAAAACATTTAAACATTATTTTTATATAATTAAAGACACAATATTAAACAATTAAATTGACAGAATTTTCTTCAAGGGCTTTTGAACAGGACGATAGATCGAAATACAAAGGTACTTTGGGATTTTTTTTTCAAGTGAACGATATAAAATATTAATTTTCTGTTTCATTACACGTGAACTATAACTATCGCATAAAAAACATAAGCTATCTTAGTAAGCACCAAAATTCAGAAATGTTGAAAAAATAATAGAAAAATACTTTTTTTACAAAATTTAATTTCTATTAAAGCGGTTGGATCGTTAGATTTTTTGTGCTGCTGTAAACGCGGTCGAAAAGTGTCATTACAAAAAAAAATGTTTCTAAAGTTTGATTTAAATATTACTTAACCTTAGAACGACTCTTGACCTTGTGCAAAGGGCTTGATTGAAGTTCTTCTAAATTTACCTGATCACATCTATGGCCAATTCCTCGCCAAGGGCTGTCACTTCGATGAAACAATCTTCGGTATCGATCATACGACGAAGAAGATGATAATCTCGCGAAATAACCGGATTCGATTCTTCAGCAGCACAGGATAAGATCATCTGAAAAGATGGAAGTTAAAAAAAAAAACTGAAAATGTCAAAAATAATGACTGCTTATGAATATTGTTTACTTTGCAATTTGGCGGAAGCCTCGTTGGTAACCAGGACAATTTATTGCCCTGGGTGCCGGTCAATTGATCAACGCTGTCGAGAAACAGTAAAATCGGTTGTTCGGGGGTTGCCAGAGTCAGGAGATGCTTGAAATAAGCTGTCAAAGGTACCAAATCGTCGGGAATCTCTTCGAAGGGTAGCATAAAATTGTAGGATATCTAAAAACAGTTTACCATACGATTAAATCAATAAACTTATTATTAACTACAATAATTTATTGATTGTTATAAAATAATAAATTATTTAATGATTCAGTAAAATACTCGCTTGTTGACAAATTGATATAAGGGTCGGAGTTAGTGCACTACTGTCCGGGGTTGTTCCCAAATATCTTATAATGCTGATAGGCTTTCTACCAACGAGCCAAGCGCTGCTGCTCAATCCAGCACTTTTAGCCAAAAGTGATGTTTTTCCGCAGCCTCCCTCACCGTAAAGGACCAAAGGTTTTTCATTGTCGTCAAGCATGTGGCTTTTAATTTTCACCAAAGAATCCTCGCGTCCATAAAACACCTGAAATTACATTCGCAATTTTTTTTCCCCTATAAAACAATGTCTTCCACGATCTATTATTTTTTATTCATTTAAAAATAAATAAAAATGTGCATTTTTTTTCATTAATGAAACACACTTCTAATACATTTTTTTTTTTAACGTACCCTTACGGAATTGTTGCAAGCATGCAAATGCTGCAACAATTCAGTTATCATCTGCCCTTGTGCAGAACTGTCCTCTTTTCTCATAGCACGATCGACCAGTTTCACCATATTTCGATAAAAGTGGGTTATGAAATGTTGTAAATATTCGCTATGGGTTTCGGGATCGAGACCCTCTCTTCCTATCCATTCAACTGTATATCTACATTTTTTTTCATCGACAACAATCATATTCATATTTTATTTTGTTATAATTTTGAATCTTTGAATGAAAATCATGTTGAGATTAAATGAACATATTAGTGAATATTCAAGTTATAAGTATGGCAATGTTATTAGTGAATAACAATTAAAATGAAAATAAAAAATAATAATTTGTGTCTCACCTTTGCAAATTGGCACTTTCGATCTTATTTGGCATTCTCACATCCCTTAAATCAGCCAGCAATCTCGATGCCTCGTTATCGAGACTTCTATTCGCAATATCAAGAAAAAGTCCAGCTTTTCTCAAATTTTGTAAATTTATATTGTTTATATAACGCACATAAGCTAGAACGTGATTCTTGGTGTTTTTCACGTTCAACAAACCGTTGATGACTTCACGTTCGGTAACTATGAACACGAAAATCACGTTATTAGACTTTTTTCTCGTACAGAGAAGCAAAAAATGTTTCATAGTCAATTATTTTTCAATTATTATCGAACCAGACATGAAATAATTGTGCATTGTGTCCTTGTCGAATTTGCCATTGTTGTAAAGCGACTGAGCACCCTTGCGAAATAATTTTTGCATTTTCAACATCGTGTCCCACCAAATTGCTTGATCTTCTTGCTGAAGTTTTGGTATTCGCTAGAAAAAAAAAAAAAAACAAAAAATAAATCAAGAAAGAAATGTAAAGAAAATACGATAATTGTTTTTTTTTTTCTTTCTTTTTTCAAGATTTTTATACTTTGTTGTTAAAATTTTTGAGAATCGAAGAAATTGGTTGCAAAACACTCGTAGGTGGTACAGCATTACTATCTTTTTTGTACCAAGTGTCCAACACTTCGACATCCATTCCCTGACTGTCGAGCTCGTTCCTAAGCATCTCAAGCTCCGAGCTCAGGACATAAGTTGGAATTGGTCTGTAGCCATATTTTTGACCTAGAAAAACCTTTAAAAAAGTGTCCGAACAGTTAATTTCATTTTTTTTTAATGATGTCTGTTTTGAGAAAATGATCGAGACGACAAAAAAGTAGTCACCACGAAATTTGGGCCCATTGACAATCGTTGACAATTCTCGATCTCACGCATGCACAATTCGGTGGTCATGTGATCATCCGTTGCCTCGTCTCTTACACCCCATCTCATATCGACTACCTACAAGATTTATTTTTACGTTTAAAGTCAAATCGTTTTCCTCCATTTAAGGCAGTCACCCCGTGTGATATGTTGAAAAAATCGAATTTTTTTTTTGCATAAATTGATTTCTATACATGTGTAGAATATGCTGGTAAAGTGATTTTCCAATATTCGAAGTCGTTGGAAAATTACAGCAGTTAGAAGACCAGGTGTTTGCAGCGCTTGGTCGAGAGATCGGTATCTAAGTATCTAACGTACGTAGGTGATGGTAGGTGATAAATATCTAACGTACGTAGGTGATGGAGATAGTAAAATATTTAACGAAATTTTAAATACCGAACCATACGGAGAAACCTTAATATCAAAAAAAAAATACGTGGGCCATGTAGAGAAAAGAATGGGGACGCGATTCCGTAATGCAATAAAGAGTAATAAAGGAATCTGTGGAAAAGGCGCAGGCAAACTGACTGACAAGATCATCAACGAAATGACAAAGTTCTACGGATTAGCAATTCGTCGACATTCAGATTCTGTTGAAGAAATGAAGAAAGAAGTTTGAGCCACTTTCTTTCATAAAAGTTCGTCAGATGAAAATCCTCAGCATCAAAACTGTCCCGAGGGCGAAGACAGCTGGTGCAAATGGCGGCAGGCTGAAGCTAAGGGTGAGCTCAGTCAATTCCATCACGACAAGCGACCTTTAACACCAGCAGTCCAAGCAGCTACCAAGCCTGTATATGAAGACTTGTCAAGAGATGAACTGTTGACCCGATGCTTAGGAGCAGAGACGCAGAACAATAATGAATCTCTGAATTCATTGATCTGGACTTTCACTCCAAAACATCTTCACTCCGGCGCCAAAATCGTTGAGATTGCAACATATTTGGCTGCAATTATCTTCAACGAAGGATTTCAAGGAGTCATAAAAACATTGGTGACAATGGAATGTCCAATTGGCCACGAAGCGCATGCTTACGTGCACCGCCGTGATGAAGCACGTATCGCTCGCTCCGAGCGGCGCGTGAGCGATGTCGTGAAACAAGCCAGGATTGAAGCAAGAGCTCAGCAAGCAGCTTTAAGGGACTTCCAAGAGGAAGAAGAAGGAATTCTCTATGGACCAGGCATAGCAGATTAATGGTGAGTAAAGATTTCATAATTTAAATCGTATTTGAACTTTTAAACGCGTTTTTCTTAAAACTGCGTTTTTATAACTGGCCTCCACGATATCTCAAAAACGGTTTGACCGAATGCTTTGAAATTTTAATGGTAGATTTAGCACATGTATAGTCATCAATTAAACGAAAATAATGCAAAAATTCCGAGCCGTTTTTTTTTATAACAAAATAATCGAAAAAATCATGAAATTTGAAAATCATTTTTCAAAAACATGTCAATTATTCAATTTTCAATATTTTCGAATGATTCTAGTTCATTCGATAGCCACAGCTTCACAGATTAAAATGCCGTTTGGTTTTTTGATTTCAGATAAGCCAATCAGCCGGAATCATGGAGAAAATCGACAAACATTTTTTCGACATGAGTGCCTTTGGAGTGGTGCAACACACATTGTGATGAAGATTTTGGTCTGAAAATATTCTGACTTACTGTTGAAACATCAATAAATATATAGCAAAAAGTTCAAATATTTATACTTTTATTGTTCGTCAAAAAAAAAAATCCCAAAAAAAGCTAAAAAAACCGGCCGTCATACGGGGGGACCCCGTTAAAAATTAGACGAAATATTTTCAAAAGCTTGTAAAAAAATGAATTTACAAAAAATGAAAAGTTTTTGTCAACCTGAAACTCCAGTCCATGTTTTTCTCTGCAGTAATCCTTCAATTTTGGATAACACTGCGCCATTAAGGTGTTCCTTTCCATCGTAGTGTCTAGGATTAATAAAAAAATAATAAAAACAAAGGAAAAATAAATTTCGAACACGATTAAATCGATTTTGAGACACATTTTTACCAGTAAAAGTGGAACTGGTGAATATTCTGACAATTTTCGAGCTGACCGGTGGAAGGGACTTAAGAGAGCCCGAAAAAATGGAATCTATAACTTTTTCGTCCATTGTGAAAATTTGATCAATATTTTTTTAAATTTCGAGTGTTGAAGCAATTATTTTTTGTTATTTTTTAAAAGATTGATTCAATTATTTGTTTAAGATGAAATTATTTATCATTGTTTAAATCGTTCTTCGATCGCTGCTATTTGTTTTTGAAGTTTTCCTTCAAAATTACATCTTGCTGTTTTGGAGTGCGAAATTAAACTAAAAAGCTTCGCCGAAAGCTTTTACAATATCGTGCAACACGCCGCAATGAATTTCGTTACCAAGGAGTTTGTTTATTCTTGACCTTGACAAGCACCTCGAATCATTGATCTGGCACTTTAAGTGAGGACGTGCTGGAACGAAAAGGTGCGATAGAAATATTTCTTAGCACGTATTCATTAAAAATTTTCTACGTCATTTCACCCACGCAATAATTCCGAATGGCTTAATCGATTGTAGGAAAAATATTGATTCAATTTTTCATTTTATCATTGATTTGAATCTCAACAAAAGTATAAAGTCGCATAAATGACCGCAAATTTAATTATTCTCGAAATTAACACAATTTAAAAACATTTTAACAAATTTTTCTATTTCTTTTTAGTTCGATATTTTATGGCAAAAAAACATATATTTCCAGGTTTAATCGAAGAAGCGAATAGTCCCATTGAAATAAACAGTGGGAGGTTCAAAGTCCCACAAAATTATTGCAGAAAAGAGGGAGATTGAAAAAAATAAAAAATGGCGCCTCCAGATCCATTGACTCAGATGAACACGTACAGATCGTACGTAACGATGCTGGCTGATCCTGGTTCCAAGGATGAGCTCAAGCTCAAAGCTGCTCAGGAATTGTCGGAAAATTTCGAGGTCATTATTTAAATATTTTTGGGATAACGTGTAATGAATTAATTATTATATAATTAATTACACAGTCGATAAAACCCTTCAATTCCTAAGTGCATTTTATTTTTCGTATTTATCGAATGTAAATGTTTACCATTTCAGGTGATAATGTGCTCTTCCCAATATCCAGCATTTCTCGATCATCTGATGAAAATATTTCTCAAGATTCTTCAGGAGGGCGAGCCCCATTTTATAAGCGAGTACAATATTCAACAAGTGAGAAAACTCATACTTGAAATGATCCATCGTTTACCAACGAACGAGTATCTCCGGCCTTACGTCAAACAAATATTGAGTCTAATGTTGAAGCTCCTCGAAACCGAGAACGAAGAGAATATCCTCGTTTGTTTGAGAATAATTATCGAACTTCACAAACAGTACAGGCCAACTTTTAATCCTGAGGTACGTTGTTTTCACGCATTTATTTTTAGAATGGTTGTATTATTCCTGCGTGGTCAGGAATATTGATAAATAAAGATCGTGAATTATTTTTCTAATATTTATTTAGCCATCTGGAGCTCATTTACAATGCAATAAAATACTCTGTTTTCTTATTTTCAGATTCAGCACTTTTTGCAATTCGTTAAATCAATATACAGCGAATTGCCTAAAAACTTGCCAAAAATATTCGAACCTCGTCCACCCCTTCGAGTGAAGGAACTTTCGGAAATAAATATCGATGCGTTGTTGAAGGAAACATTCACGATAACGGCGATACAGAGTGAGAAAAAAGCTGCTGATGGAACAGTTGTCACGGTGAGTCAATATTGTGTAGTAATAAAGTTATCTAACATTATCCGAATGATCGATTGAGGAATCAAATTTTTTCAAAGAATTCTTTTGAAACGTGGTCAAAAAACGAAGAAAATAACTTTTTATTCATCTCGATACCTCAATTTTTAACAAAAATTACAGCCATTTTCGTTGAGTGGCCAAAACGTCGAAATTATTTTTGCTTTCAATATTAAATTTAATATCTAATTCTGATTTCTTTGGATCCAAGAAGACCGAACACACCAATCATTTTTTTTTTAACCCGAAATTTCGTGAAAAAGCCCCTTTTCAGCACTTTTTCGATATTATTTCAACGATCGGTTCATGAATCTTTGAAAGATTCTCTGAAAAGCTGATCGAAAAACGAAAAAAATCGTTTTTTACTTAACCCGATATCACAATTTTTGAAAAAATGGCAGCATTTCGAAAGTTGAAGAAAAAAGTTTTTCGAATGATCACTCAAAAAGAAAAAAAAAACAAAATTCAAAACATTGTTATAACTTTTTAAACGATTTTTTCTGTTAGAGAGACAAGAAAAACTGTTTGTATTTTCTTCGCAGTACAATCTCATACCAAAGGCGGTGATGTCGTTAAAAGTGCTGCAGGAATTGCCAATAATAGTGGTGCTGATGTACCAGATATACAAGCAGAACGTGCATCAGGACGTTTCGGATTTTATACCATTGATAATGACGACGATAACGTTACAGCCGAGTCCGCAGCATCGGGCGTCTCCGGCTTTCAACAAAGAAGTATTCGTCGATTTTATGGGAGCACAAATAAAAACGTTGAGTTTTTTGGCGTACATAATAAGAATTTACCAAGACGTTGTGTCGCAGCATAGCACGATGATGGTGAAAGGTATGTTGGGCTTGTTGACGTTGTGTCCGATGGAAGTGGCGCACTTGCGGAAAGAGTTGTTGATCGCAGCGCGTCACATATTGGCGACGGACCTGCGAACGAAGTTTGTGCCTCACATGGAGCGTCTTTTCGACGAGGACGTGTTGCTGGGTCACGGTTGGACGACTCACGAGTCGTTGAGACCGTTGGCTTATTCGACGTTGGCAGATTTGGTGCACCACGTGCGTCAGCTTTTGCCATTGAGCGATTTGGCTCGCGCGGTTCATTTATTCAGCAAAAACGTTCATGACCAGAGTTTACCAACGACGATCCAAACCATGTCGTGCAAATTGTTGTTGAATCTCGTCGAGTGTATTCGTCAGCGGAGCGACGCTGAAAACAGCAATCAAGGACGTGAATTGTTAATGCGTATGCTGGAGGTATTCGTGCTCAAGTTTAAGACGATAACGAAGCTTCAGATGCCTGTGTTGTTGAACAAATCAAAGGCAGTTTCGGGAACAACGGGGACAAGTTTGGAGATCAAGAGCGAAGACACCAAGCCACAAATAGTCGATCCGAACGAGGACAAAGAGGCGGGAAAATCGAAATTTGGGTTCCCACCTTCTCAAGCGATAAACTACAATGTCGCGGACTATCGGAGTCTCGTTAAGACTCTCGTATGCGGGGTGAAAACAATAACTTGGGGTTGCGCTAATTGTAAAACTGGCGAAGTCGCTCAGTCCAAACAATTTCAGCCTAAGGAAACGTTGGTGTTTATACGTTTGGTCAAATGGGCGTTGCAAGCGTTGGATATTTATACGATCGGGCCACCGGGCGTCGGCGCGGTTGCGCAAGCTGGTCGACCCGCGCAACCCCAAACCGTTCGTACCAAGGAAGAAAAAGAAGTTTTGGAACACTTCAGCGGGGTTTTCTCGATGATGAATCCTCAGACGTTCCAAGAAATATTCTCCACTACGATCGACTACATGGTCGAGAGAATATTCAAGAACTGCGCTCTCCAAATCGTCGGGAATTCGTTCCTCGCCAATCCAACGACGTCACCGATTTTTGCTACTGTACTCGTGGAATATCTTCTCGAGAGAATGGACGACATGGGCTCAAACGTTGAACGGAGCAATTTGTATCTGAGGCTTTTCAAGCTGGTTTTCGGCAGTGTGTCCTTATTTCCGGCCGAGAACGAGCACATGTTACGTCCACATTTGCATCAGATCGTTAACCGATCGATGGAACTCGCGATGTCGGCGAAAGAGCCGTACAATTATTTCCTCCTTCTTCGAGCACTTTTTCGATCGATCGGAGGCGGATCTCACGATCTTTTGTATCAAGAATTTTTGCCACTTTTGCCGAATCTGCTGGAAGGTCTAAATCGCCTGCAATCGGGTCTTCACAAGCAGCACATGAAAGATCTTTTCGTAGAACTTTGCCTCACAGTCCCCGTGCGTCTGAGCTCGCTGCTGCCTTATTTACCGATGCTGATGGATCCTCTCGTTTCCGCCCTCAACGGAAGTCATACTCTCGTCAGCCAAGGCCTGCGGACGCTCGAGCTGTGCGTTGACAATTTACAGCCAGATTTTCTTTACGAGCACATCCAACCGGTACGCGCCGATCTGATGCAAGCTCTCTGGCGTACTTTGAGAAATCCGACGGATCAAGTGGCCCACGTGGCTTTCCGGGTCCTCGGTAAATTCGGTGGTGGTAATCGTAAAATGATGATCGAACCACAGAGGCTCGATAACAACGATCGCGAGACTAGTTCACCAGCTGTCATCGCGAATATACAAGATTCCGGCAAGCCGATCGATTTCCCGGTTGAAAAAGTCATCGAGACAGCATTTACGGCCTTGAAATCAAACACGACTGATCCTTTCTACAGGCGACAGTGTTGGGAAGTTATTAATTGTTATCTCGCAGCCTCGTTGCGTCTCGACGACGAGAGAACGATTCTCTACAAATTATTCACACATCCGAGCTTCAAAGAGGCCAAAATACCGCATCAACAAGGACCTCATTACAAGTGCAGCGATATCGTAGCACGGAACGTTCAACAAACGGCGCTCACGGGCCTTTTCGTCGCTGCTGCGATCAAAGAACTCCGCCAATCCGTTCTGGGAACGATGGTTTCTCTCGTACGTCATTATACGATGGTGGCCATTGCCCAACAAGCTGGACCTTTCGCTTGCAACGGTAGATCCAGCCACAGATGCCAAGGACTCGATCCTCTGGTGCTCATCGATGCTCTCGCGATTATAATGGGGCACGAAGAGAAGGAACTTTGCAAACCAGGCAATCTCGCGTTAGTTCTCATCCTCGAAACAGCTACGAACATCCTCGGCAGCAAGGAACGCGCTTGTCAATTACCGCTGATGGAATATCTCGCTGAGAGAATGTGCTCGTTGTGTTACGAGCGCGCGTGGTATGCCAAATTGGGCGGTTGTATCGCCATCAAGTTTCTATTCGAGAGAATGGCCACCAAATGGGTCCTTAATCATCTCTTCGTTTTTCTCAAAGCTCTCATGTTCGTCATGATGGATTTAACCGGCGAAGTGTCAAACGGCGCGATCGACATGGCCAAAGCAAACTTGGAGGAAATGCTACGAGTATGCGTCAACTCCGGAGGACAGGATTGCAACCAGGAATTGCTCGAAGCACAAAATAAAAGCCTTTACGAAGTAACCCACGAGCTGGTGCGACAGGTTACATCGCCCCACACTATGGTGCGTGAACAAGCAATGTCTTCGCTCAGATTACTCGCCGAAATACAATCCAAAAGCGTCACCGAAGTCATGGAACCGCACAAGGAAGTTTTGGCCGATATGATTCCACCGAAGAAACATTTGCTGCGTCATCAACCGGCAAACGCGCAAATTGGCCTCATGGACGGCAACACTTTTTGCACAACTTTAACACCGCGTCTCTTCACCATCGACTTAACGGTCGGTGAGCACAAAACCTTCTTTCAAGAATTACTCGCCCTCAGCGAAGCTGAGGACGCTAATTTGAACAAATTACCCTGCTACAAATCCGTCTCGAATCTCATACCTCTAAGAAAATCAGCGCTTCGGGCTCTCGCCGCTTGTCACTACATAGTCGCCTGTCGTGAAAAAATATTCGGCGTTTTGTACAAAGCCCTCGAGAAACCGAATGCCGAGCTCCAAGAAGCCGCTTTCGAGTGCATGCAGAAATTCATCGCCGGCTTCCAAATCGACATGGAATCGGTACACGCGATAATGCGTCCCATGTTGTTGACTCTCGGCGATCACAGAAATTTGAGCCTCAATTGCGTCAAGAGATTGTCCTATCTCACGCAACTCTTTCCCAGCACGTTCAGCATCACTCTCTGCGAACAACTGCTTCAGCATCTGAAAAAATTATTGGAAAATTTAATACAAACGAACAAGGGTGTCGTGAGAACAGGGGAAAACGAGCAAAAGATTGCGACGATTATCGGGATTTTCCATCAGATTCCCGCGGCGACTCCCAAGTTTATCGACGTTTTATGTCGCCTTGTTCTGCAGACAGAAAAATCTTTGCTCGTCGAAGCCTCGAGTCCATTCAGAATACCGCTTATGCGATTTTTGCTCCGGTATCCAACGGAAACCCTGAATCTCATGTTGCACGACAACAATATCAAGGATCAACAGTGGAGCCGATATTTGGAGTTTCTCGTTAAACACAAAGAGGGAAAACCGTTCAGGGATGTTTTGCACAACAGCACGTCACGATTGATCACAATGCTGCTCGCCCACTCCCAAACAAATTCGAATCTTACGAGCACGGAGAAGAGCGAGTTGCAGCATCAGGCGATAAGAATAATCTCGATTCTGATCAAATTCGACGATCAATGGCTGTCGAATCAAAGTCAGTTGGTCGCAGCGGTTAAACAGATTTGGTGCAATGACGATTATCAGGCGCTACACAAGCGCGTCGATAGCGTTGACTTTTGTCGCTGGAAAGAGCCTAAACTAATCGGCAAAATATTGCTACACTATTTCGGCCACCATACGAACGACATCGATTTGCTGTTTCAACTTTTACGAGCAACTTGCGATCGGTTCATTCCTGATTTTCAATTTCTTCGTGACTTCCTCGAAAACACGGTCGCCCAGGAGTATACCGTGGAATGGAAAAGAAGTGCGTTTTTCCGCTTCGTCGATCATTTCCCAACGAACAACATGTCCCAAGAATTGAAAGCGAAGGTTTTACAATTGATCGTAATCCCATGTTTCGCCGTTAGTTTCGAGCGCGGTGAGGGCACAAAATTGGTGGGCGGAGCGCCAATGCCTTATCAGGACAATCCGGAGAACGTCGTCTCGGTGTTCATCAGCAAAATTATTGATCCGGACAACCCGTTCGGATCGGCCGATTGCGTGAGAATTTCGCTGCTACAATTTTCCTGTTTATTGGTAGAGCAAGCTTCTCAACATATTCACGATGTTACGAACAAGCGTCAGGGCAACAAACTCCGAAGACTAATGACTTTCGCGTGGCCGTGTTTGCTCGGTAAAAATTGCGTCGATCCTGCGACTCGTTATCACGGTCATCTCCTGCTGAGCCACATTATCGCCAAGTTTGCAATTCACAAGAGAATCGTTCTACAAGTGTTTCACAGTCTGCTGAAAGCCCACGCCGTGGAGGCGCGCAACGTAGTACGTCAAGCTCTCGAAATTTTGACTCCTGCGATGCCGGTTAGAATGGAAGATGGCAACACGATGTTGACCCACTGGACCAAAAAGATAATCGTCGAAGAAGGCCACTCGATGCAGCAGCTTTTCCATATTCTTCAACTCGTAGTCCGTCACTACAAAGTTTATTACCCAGTGCGACATCATCTGGTACAGCACATGGTTAACTCGATCCAACGACTCGGATTTTCACCTACTGCGACCATCGAACACCGGAGATTAGCTGTGGAACTTGCCGAGGTGATAATCAAGTGGGAATTGCACAGGATCAAGGACGAGGCGGAAAACGTGGAAACTGGTGGAACGGGAACGATGACAGGAACGGTTCGTCGCCAATTGCCGGAAGATCCAACAGGAAACAAGCGCCTGGCGACCCAAGGACCGTCCGGAAATGCAACGGTCGCCCTCGTCGCGCCGCGGATGGAACCCGGAGCGACGAAACCCATCGAGAGAGCCCAGGCCGATGCGATACTGAATTTCTTGCTCCGTCTCGCTTGTCAAGTGAACGACGCGACCACGACGCAAGGAAATCCTGGTGAACAATTGTCTCGGCGTTGCGTGACTCTTCTCAAAATGGCTCTGAAGCCCGACGTATGGCCTCAATCTTGCGACCTTAAGCTTGCTTTCCTCGACAAAGTATTCGCGAGCGTCGAGAACAACCAACCGAATTACGGCAATATCTGCACGGCCCTTGAACTACTTACTTTCTTGTTGGGTGTGATGAAACGGGAACAAATATTGGCGAGTTTCAAGCCTTTGCAAAGGGGCTTAGGCGCTTGTATCGCTAGCACAAACACCAAGGTCATTCGGCTCGTGCATGGTTTGTTGTCACGACTCATGACCATTTTCCCAACCGAGCCAACGTCTTCGACCGTTGGCTCGAAACACGAAGAATTAGACACTTTGTACACGACCGTTGGCAAATTCATAACCGACGGACTCGCGGCTTACGAGAAAAACACTTCTGCAACTCCGAGCACTCTTTTCGGCACTCTGATGATGCTGAAAGCCGCCTGCACCAACAATCAGAGCTACATCGACCGCAACATAACGCCCTTCATGCGAGTGCTCCACAGAATGGCGAAGGATCATTTGCATCCGACGCAGACCGAGGCGAATCCAGTTGGAAGTGAGCTTTTGATATTGAGCTTGGATTTGGTTAAAAATCGAGTGGTCGTTATGGGCGTCGAAATGCGTAAGTCCTTCATAGGCTCGATTCTCGTTGGGCTCATCGAGAAAACTCAGGACATTAAAGTCATGAAAGCCATCACTAAAATGCTCGAGGAATGGATGAAGAACAAGAATCCCATAGCCGTCAATCAAGCTCCTTGTTTGCGCGAAAAGTCAATATTGCTAGTCAAAATGATGCAATACGTAGAGAAAAGATTCCCGGATGATCTTGAACTCAATGGACAATTCTTGGAACTCGTTAATTACGTTTACTGCGATGAGAGCCTCAAATCTTCAGAACTAACGTCCAAACTCGAGCCAGCCTTTTTATCAGGTCTTCGTTGTATCCAACCCCACATCAGATCCCGATTTTTCGATGTTTTCGACAAATCAATGCAACGGAGACTGTTCGATCGTCTTCTCTACATCGTTTGCAGTCAGAGTTGGGACGCGATGGGTCCTCATTACTGGATCAAACAGTGCATCGAATTGTTGATCGTTACGGCCGATTCGACGACCCAGATACAATTGAGCAACCGTGACACCCTGCTGCCGTCCATCAGCGCGATCATAAGTATGTCGGACAGCGAGGAACAGAAGAACTTTGTTATTTACACAGCTGTGAAAGAAGAGCCACAAGAAATTGGTGAAAGCGGAAGTAACAATGGGCTGAACGTGACTGACGTCAAAGACGAGTTGTTGGATCTCGATCTCGCTGGTACGGAAGGTCCAACGATACCGGATGTGGACATGATGCAAATCGTCCAGAAAGCCAGCATCGCTCAACTGATGGCTAAACAGTCCGACTTCTTGGAACATTCCCGAAAGATCCGAACGGAACAATTACTAATCGCAGCTGCGCAATTGTGTCACATGGACACGTCCCTCGCTGAGCGCGTTTGGCTTGACATATTCCCGAGACTGTGGTCGATCCTCGACGACAATCAGCACAACTTTTTAATTGCGGAAATGGTCCCGTTCGTTTGTAGCGGAACTCACGTAATTCAAAAAGACTGTCATCCATCAGCGATCGCCACGTTCGTCGAGTCGATGACACGCTGCGATCCACCAGTTCCGATGCGCCCTGCACTCATGAAATATCTCGGAAGATCTCACAATCTCTGGCATCGAATGACTCTGTGCCTGGAACAAATGGCTTTTGATAATGCAACGGCTGCCAATCGGGCGAAACGAGAAAACGACTGTTATGACTTCGAGCCCGACAACAGCCCACACGCCGAAGTGTTGGATTCGCTTTCGGACATGTATTCCCAGCTTTGCGAGGAGGACATGTGGTCCGGACTGTGGCAAAAGCACGCCCATTACAAAGAGACTCTGCAGGCTACGGCCCTGGAACAACAGGGATTTTTTGAGCAAGCTCAAGGAGCTTACGATGTGGCTATGACGAAATTCAAGCAGGACTTCGCCAGTGCGCCCGCACCTTTTAAAACCCAGAGAGAAGCCATGCTCTGGGAACAACACTGGATCCGTTGCGCCAAGGAACTCAACCAGTGGGACTTGCTGCTGGATTACGGAAGCAAAAAAGCAGAATCTAATCCTTTCCTCATAGTAGAAAGCTCCTGGCGCATTCCCAACTGGAACGTCATGAAGGAAGCTCTTGCTCAGGTCGAACACAATTGCCCCAAAGAAATGGCATGGAAAGTAAACCTTTATCGCGGCTATTTAGCCATTTGTCACAGCGAAGACAAACATTTTACTGCTGTAGAACGTTACGTGGAACTAGCTTCGAGTATGTGCATGCGGGAATGGAGAAGATTGCCCCATATCGTTTCCCATATTCATTTGCCATTGTTGCAAGCTGCTCAACAGATTATGGAACTGCAGGAAGCGATGCAGATCCATCAGGGTCTGCTGCATGGCCGAAGCTCATCTTTGCACGACATGAAGGCGATCGTAAAAACCTGGCGCAATCGATTGCCCGTGATAGCCGACGATCTCAGCCATTGGGCAGACATTTTTACCTGGCGACAACATCATTACACTTTTATTTCATCTCATTACGATTCTCAACAAGATCAAACGACTAATCATTCGATGCTGGGCGTTCACGCCTCGGCACAGGCGATAATACACTTTGGTAAAATCGCGAGGAAGCACAATCTCACCGGAGTCTGCTTGGACTCGTTGTCCAGAATTTATACGATTCCCAGCGTCCCGATCGTCGATTGTTTCCAAAAAATACGACAACAAGTTAAATGCTATTTGCAAATGGCATCCGTAGCCGGTAAAAATGAGCTTCAGGAAGGCCTCGAAGTCATCGAATCGACCAATCTCAAGTACTTCACGAAAGAAATGACCGCCGAATTTTATGCTCTCAAGGGAATGCTACTCTCGCAAATTGGCAGATCCGATGATGCCAATAAAGCGTTCTCAGCTGCTGTACAGTTGCACGATACCCTCGTCAAAGCCTGGGCACTGTGGGGCGATTATCTCGAACACATATTCACCAGAGATGCCCGACAAATCACCATCGGCGTTTCCGCCATCACGTGCTTTCTTCACGCTTGTCGACATCAGAACGAATCGAAATCAAGAAAATATCTCGCCAAAGTACTTTGGCTTCTCACTTACGATGATGACAAATATTCTCTTCTCGAAGCAGTCGACAAATACGCCGTTGGCGTCCCACCCATTCAATGGCTACCCTGGATTCCTCAACTACTCATGTGCCTCGTTCGACACGATGGAAATGTCATTCTCAATCTTCTCAGCCAAGTTGGACGAATGTTCCCACAAGCTGTATATTTTTCCATCAGAACTCTTTATCTCACTCTCAAAATTGAACAACGAGAACGTTACAAAAGCGCTGAAATTGCTGCTGTTAAAAACAGCGGTGCCACCAGCTCCGAAAACGTCGGTGAAACCAGAACCACCGGTACCAATCAACAAAGCCAGGGACAACAGGAAACTGGACCTATTCGGGCGACGGCTCCCATGTGGCGGTGCTCCAAAATTATGCACATGCAGAGGGACATTCATCCTACTATTCTTTCCAGCCTTGAAGGAATCGTTGATCAAGTAAAAACCTTTTTTTGCCATATCTCACATCCATTTATTTATTTATTTATTTTTCTTTATTTATGCAACGTAATATTGATTTATTTATATGTGCTTAAGTAATTTTTCTTAGCCATTAATTAAATTGGTTCAGAATTTTGAAATTTTGCAATTGAACATAAATCTGAACAAGTTCAGCCATTTTTGAAACTTTGCAAACATTGAATTTCAATAATAATGATTCGCTTGTATAACCTCTTAGAGATGGCTGAATTTTTTCAGATTTTTAGCGACCCACTAATACTGAACTTTTTATGGAATAACACTATTGGCATAAATACATGTTGAATTCATCCTTAAATCACCTTCGGCTGTAACATACGTTTTTTTGTGCAAAATAAGATGGTTTGGTTCCGTGAGACCTGGTACGAGGAAGTTTTGCGTCAGTTGCGTCAAGGTCTCGCAAAATGTTACGCCATAGCGTTCGAAAACCGCGGTGCAGTCAGCGAAGCAACAATTACGCCTCACACTCTTAATTTCGTGAAAAAGCTCGTCTCTACGTTTGGCATTGGAATCGGTAATTATTTAATTTCAAGGATTTTTAAATTATCATTATTTTTTGCATTCCACCGTTTATTTAAATAAAAATACTTGATTACAGAGAACATATCGTCGAGTCAAAACGTGAATAATACTTTCGGCTCAGCCGCCTCCGAGTCATTGGCTCGTCGTGCCCAAGCGACGGTTCAGGATCCAGTTTTCCAAAAAATGAAAGGACAATTTACCAGCGATTTCGACTTTACGGAACCGGGGGCTCGACTGCTACACAATCTCATCAGCAAGCTCAAAAAATGGATCAAAATACTTGAAGGAAAAACGAAACAGTTGCCGAAGTAAGATCGCCTCGTAATTTCCTCTTGTCTTTCAATTTTGCATTTGGAATTTATAATAAAACTTTTCTGTTTCGTTCCAGATCTTTTCTTATCGAGGAAAAGTGCCGATTTCTAAGTAACTTTAGCCTGAAAACAGCGGAAGTCGAACTACCGGGTGAATTTTTATTGCCGAAGGTAATTAAACATTCATAGAATTTTCTCCAAATGAAAAATCATTTCAAATCGGAACAGGGAATTGAAATTAATTCATGAAACCAACATTTTTAATAGTGCCGTTAAAAAATTGTTTTTATTTCAGCACTCGCATTATTTCGTAAGAATAGCTCGATTCATGCCTCGTGTCGAAGTGGTGCAGCGTCACAACACAGCAGCCCGACGTTTGCGAATTCGTGGCCACAACGGTCGTCTGTATCCGTATTTGGTAGTGAACGACGCGGGTTTGGGAGACGCAAGACGAGAAGAGCGCGTGCTCCAATTACTACGAATGTTGAATCATTATTTGGCGAAGCAAAAGGAAACTTCGAGACGATTTTTGCATTTCACGGTGCCGAGAGTCGTCGCAGTTTCGCCACAGATGCGTCTCGTTGAGGACAATCCAGCGTCCGTTTCTTTGCTCGATATTTACAAGCAAGGCTGCGCCAAACTTGGCATCGAGCACGATGCACCGATCGCTCGTTATTACGAGAGACTCGCTACTGTCCAAGCCAGAGGAGCTCAAGCAAGTCATCAAGTGCTCAGAGATATTCTCAAGGAAGTTCAGACGACAATGGTTGCACGAACGATGCTCAAAGATTGGGCCAACAAAACTTTCCCGTCAGCCACCGATTATTGGACCTTCAGAAAAATGGTAAAATTTTATTTTTTTACACTTTTTTTACACTGTTGTTGTTATTATATTTATGAAATTCTTTCTTTTTACCTATTTCAATTAATGAATATTTATTTGTACTCAGTTCACTTTACAATTGTCGCTTGCTTGTTTCGCCGAGTACGTTCTTCATCTAACTCGTCTAAATCCGGACATGATGTACGTACATCAAGATTCCGGTCTAATAAACATAGCATATTTCAAATTCGACGTTGACGACACATCCGGCGAACTGGACGCCAACAGACCTGTGCCCTTCAGACTTACTCCAAATATTCTTGAGTTTCTCACGAGTACAGGTAAACAAACTTCCGAGCTTTTCTTATTTTTATGTGATTTTACTTCTTTTTATTTGCAATTATACGAGGCGTCCAACGACCAAAGGTGCTAAATGTATACTTAAGTTCAGGACCAAAATCCGAGTCAAAAAGTCTGGTAACTTTTTTTGATTATTGAATTTGGAAAATAAGGGTCCTTTTACCGCGTATATTATTGAAACAATTGGAGATAGAGCGAAAATTCATAGGATCAATCTTGTAGCGCATAAAATTTCCTACAAAAAAGTCCCAAGCAACACTTTTCTATTTTTAGTAATTTAGACATGAGAAGGCATCGAAAAAATTCCAGGTTCCAGGGGTCATACGTAGGACGAACAATTTTAAGATTCTTCGATGCGCTCTCAGAACTAAACTACTCAAGATAGAAAAGTGTTGCCGGGGACTTTTTTATAGGAAATTTTATACTCTGCAATATTGGTCCTATGCATTTGTATCGTATCTCCAACCGTTTCGGCAGTATGCGCGATAAAAAAACTCGTGTCTTACTAGACTTTTCGATTCGGATTTCGGTCATAAACTCAATTTTACATTATTTTCTACAATTGATCGTCGGACGTCTTGTATACCAGGAGCTAAAAAAGCAACACAAATTCCAAAACACAAAGGCACTCAAAATATTTTGAAAAAATTAATAACTTTAGACATTATCACGCATATGCAAAAAAAAAATAGATTGGCATTCCCAAAAAATATTTAAATATTTTTTCATTTTAACTAGGTGTTTCGGGACCATTGACCGCGAGTGCGATCGCAACTGCTCGTTGTCTCGTGCAACCTTCCTTCAAAGTTCACACGATCTTACGGGCAATTTTGCGAGACGAGGTGATCGCCGATCACAACAAAAAGCAGGAAGATTCAGAGAACGCGTCGCAAGTACCGGGTGAAATGAAGGGTGAACTTTTGATAACGATGGTAACGCGGGCGGTAACGGCGATCGTGACGAGGCTTAATTCCCTCGCGAATTTCGACGGGACTGACAGCAAAGTCGGTACTCTCGTCGCGGCCGCCAACAGCCACGACAATCTTTGTCGAATGGATCCTTCGTGGCATCCGTGGCTGTAAATTAACGAGACTGTCCTTTATTAAGCTGGGTATTTTAATCTCATTCATAATTTTCATGATTTTTTCCGTCAATTTCACCATTTTCTCCGATCGGCCTCGAGCAAATCCGCAGTTTTCATTCTGTGTATATATATGTATATATCTTCGACGCGTATTGCATCTTCGTAATTTTTCTTTTTTAATCTGTGCGTGAATTACGATGTAAAGATCGAGGAAAAACATCATTTTAATCATATTTCTTCATTTAAGTATTTTCTCTCGAAATTTCGAGTTCTCAGGACTCGAAATTATGTAGATAAAAATAGTATCTATATATATATTATATGTATATCTGAATATATATATATATATATATATACATATATATATATATATATTTAAGAAATAAATGAACGCGTTTTATACAGAATTTCGATGATTCTTCTATTGTTTTTTTGTCCAATTCGTTTTTTTCGTCCCAAGACAACGACACACGATACCGAAAGCTAAAGATTTTCTCTTCGTTTTTTTTATTTACTATGTCGACAAATATTCTACGAAATTTCGGAAAATCAGTGATGAAAATCACTCGCCGAATACACGATGACAGACCTATCGATCGTGGCGGAAGTCCGAAATTCAGTGAGGTAATAAATCTTTTAAAAGTTTGATAATTTTTGTCGTTATTCGGTCGCCCAATTTATGTTTTACAGTATCTTCCGGTCGACATTACGAATACCAAAAAATTCACCATTATTTTTACCCTCTTCATATCGTCGGGACTAATCACACCCGTTATAATCCTCTTCTATCAAATGAGAAAACAAGGCTGATTTCAATAATCCTCGAAATATTGTGAAATATTGCAATAAGTTGTTTAATAAAAATTCGGAAAAAATTTCAAAAATTTATTTGTATAATTTGTTGACGTTAAGTTATTAGTATTTTTTTACTTATTTTTAAGCAATTCAGTCAAAAAAAATTGACTAGGCAATTTATCATTTGTTGATTTGACAAAATTGGTAAATACAATAAATGGTAATGGTTCGGTAAAAAATGAGTTTTTGAAAAAAAAAACGAGAAATTATAGCCGAAGAAAAGTTTTTTTTCGTTACGTGAATTGAGTAAGGTTATTTTTCTAAATGCATTTTTAGAATATTCCCTTTTACCGCCAAATGCTAGAATTTTTACGTAACAAAAATATTCGTATGAATATATGTAACAGCGATAATTTAACGATCCTAAAAACCAAAAAATTTGATGTTCCAAACGTGTTACAAAAAGAATGTAGTCGTCTCGTAATTTAAAAGGTAGTCAGCTGACGTCCCTCTCTCCAGTTCGCCTTCCACGGCTGCGATGTCAGCTGTAAATGACGCATTTTCTCGTGCTCGTTTATAACCACAACAAAGTTCCTAAAAAAATAAAAGCTGTCTTGTAAAAATTGAGTTTACACAATTTTTCGATGAAAATAAAATGAAATAATAAATGTAAAGAAGTATAAGAAAGAAAAGTGAGTATTTTTCGAACGATTTTCTATGAGGAATTTAAGGTTAAGTCGACGCATTAATAAGTGACAATGACAACGTCGAAGGATTCTCGATTTCGAATCCTTGACGATGAGGTGGATCAACGAGGTTCGTTTTTTGTATAAAATTCTGATTTTCCTGAAAATCCCCGGTGCTTAAAGAATTATTCCGATTGATTTTTTTTTATTTTTTAAAGGACCACTTTTCGCGGACAAAATATTAAAAATTTCGGAGGCTGGTGTATACGCATATTTAGCAATATGCTCACTCAGTCTCCCAGAGTTATTTCCCATCGAGTGGAATGCAGATTTCAATCGTCAGTATGTCAAGGCTCTTTGTCATCATCTTAGAGCCAATGATAGAGTGGAAACTGTAATGTTGGTATTGGCGGAAGGAAAAAGTGGTCAGACGCCTGAATTGTACATTAATTTGTTGATGGAGGAGTCCAGTCTTGCCGGAAAAGCAATTATAATTATTCAAGATGCAGTTTTGTTCGCAGTGAGAAAAGGTAGCCAAAATACTCATTTTTATCAATTTCCATAGTGAAATAAGTTTAAGAGAAAAAATTGAATCCTTCGATGAACTTAAATATTGTCGATTTAATTGACACTGTAAAATTTACTAATCATGCATGAACATAGCAATCCATGATTGATTGATGTGCTGTCCTTTTTTATTTTTCATATTTGTACTTCTCACAGGAATTGTATCAGGTAAATCTCAAGTTATAGCAAAAGCTTAGAAAAGTAGTGCAGCTGAATCGGATTTTTTTTTTACTTTTCTTTTGTATAGTTTAATACAAAATATAAAAAAAATGTTTAATTTAGTGTTAAAATGTTGGATGTTGAATCAAATTATAGTTTATTTTTTATTTTTTTTTTGAGAATCAGACTTATTAGAGACTTTGTTATTTCAGGTGAATACGACGCTAGACAAAGAGTTCTTGCTAGACGACTCGCCGAACTTTTAAGCGTTCCTTTCGATCTTATCGAACTTTATGAGCATTCTTTGGTAGAATTGTTGAGTAGAGAAGTTGCTGAAAGGACCGAGTGAGTATTTTCGGTCTGTTAAGGGATTTTATGTGTCCAGCGTCTAAAAAATTAGGGTTTTTCAGCAATTTTTTTTCTAGATCTATTGGAAAAAATACAACAATAGCATATTGTTAATTGATTGTTAAGGTGTAAAAAAAAATTGCTTCACGTTCTTTTTATAGTAAATGCGATAGGATATTCGATGTTGTTTACGTCACCAGCAAAAAAACTCCCACGCTCGTCCTAAAATCATTCAGATTAATTGATTTGGGAAAATCAAAAAGATTCTTTCAGTATAGTATTTTCGTTATAGTCTGTCGAGCCAAATTATCTAATTTAAAAAAAAATGAAGTATCCGTGACATTTTGAAACATGTAATGCGTTTTTTACGAAAAATGTGCCTTTAAATTTTTATAGAAAATGTTCTAAACGAAATATTTTTAAAAATTACTCGACAGATTAGAGAAAATGATTTTGAAATGAAAAAAAAATTGTCGTTTACGAAAAAATCGTTTTTTTTTTATTCTGGACATGTGAAACCCCTCAAAATGTGACTCTGAATGTAGCTTGTATCTCGAGCGTTCTCAAATGCAGAATTTATTGAAAATGGAGTTTTTCCTTACAGAGCTGAGGAAGAAGCGACGAAGCGACGAGACAAAATAAGAAAAATTAAGAGATACGCTTCCGTGGGGGTGGCGACGATAGCTGGTGGAACTCTCATAGGATTGACCGGTGGATTGGCAGCGCCTTTTATTGGTGTAGGGCTGGGAACGATACTCGGCGGTGCATCCGCGGCGGCGATCGCTAGCACTACCGGTGTCGCCATAATCGGTTCCATATTTGGCGTTGCTGGAGCCGGTTTAACAGGCATATATTTTATTCAGAATTTATAATCGAGTCTTTTCTGCTTTTTATTCTGGCCCGTTCACTTTTTCCACACGCGGCTAATTGAAATATCGAAAAAATGGAAAATGACAAAAGAATCGAATTAAAAATTCGTATAATCATGAAACAGGGTATAAAATGAATAAACGAGTAGGTCAAGTTGAAGAATTTGGATTCATGCCGTTGTCACGTTTCACGGAGACCGATAGTCAATTGCACATCGCTATTGCTATAACCGGCTGGCTCAAGAACGAAAATCCTGGCAACGTTGAAAGACCCTGGCGATGCCTAGCCATTTCTCGTGAACAATATGCCCTCAGATACGAGACGAAATATCTTCTCGAACTGGGTCAAGCTCTGGAATATATTCTCAGCATTGCTGTTTCGCTCGCTACTCAGGAAGCCCTGAAATACACTATTTTATCCAGTAAGAAAATGAATTTCCGAAGCAAAAAAAGATTATTCTAAATTTCACTAATTACGGAAAAATTCAATGTTAAAATTTTGCGATTTCGTTTCTATCGCGTGTTTTCCGTTCAGGCTTGATGGCAGCGGTAGCTTGGCCAGCGGCTCTTCTCTCGATGGCTTCAGTGATCGACAACCCCTGGTCGGTTTGTTGCCGACGTAGCGCCGAAGTCGGAAAACAGCTTGCTCACGTTCTTCTATCGAGGCAACACGGTAAAAGACCGGTGACGCTTGTCGGCTTCAGTCTCGGCGCGAGAGTCATTTTTTATTGTCTTCGAGAAATGGCGGAAATCGGGGGTGCGGAGGGAATCATTCAAGACGCTATAATTTTGGGTGCGCCAGTGACCGATAAAGTGACTCAGTGGGACAAGTGTTGTCGAGTCGTAGCTGGTAACGTCGTCAATGGTTATTGCAGGTAATATTTTTCGAATAAAAAACAATGTAATGTAAAAATTCGAAAAAATTAACGAGTTTCTTTTGATTTTTCGAGTAAAAAACAATTTGATTCAAAAATTCGAGAAAATTAACGAGTTTCATTTGATTTCTCGACCAAAAAACAATTTAATTTAAAAATTCAAAAAAAATTAAAGAGTTTCATTTGATTATTCGACTAAAAAACAATTTAATTAAAAAATTCGAGAAAATGAACGAGTTTCATTTGATTTTTCGACCAAAAAACAATTTAATTTAAAAATTCGAGAAAATTAACGAGTTTAGAAACTCGTTAATTTTCTCGAATTTTTAAATTACTAAAATACAATTAATTCAAAAAATCGAGATCTTTAACGAGTTTCGTTTGACAGAGGCGACTGGTTATTGCGTTTTTTGTATCGCACTTTATCGATGACTACCGGCGTGGCTGGCTTGATGCCTCTAAGCTGCAAAAGAGTCAGAAACGTCGACCTGAGCGGAATAATATCCGGACATACGGAATATCCCGAAAAATTGCAGGAAATCTTGAAATTCGTTGGTTTGAAAACACGCGAAACCGAGACACTTGACGCCGATGGTGTCCTGAAAAAATCGTGTTCCGGAATGCCACAAGTCGGCGCAGCGTTTGCACTCGAAGTAAGATTTTACACAAATTACAATCATTTTTTCAAGTTTTTGATACCGCTGCGAAAACTTATAAAAACGAATTTTCTTTCAGTCCAATCGCTGCTTGAGAACCTCGAAATCTGACATGTGCCTCCCGACTGCCTCCCGACGGCTATCAGGTTAAAAATTCCTACGATATCCGTCCAAACTGGCGAGCTTTTCCAAACTTAAACAACAAAAACTCCGTTACGGAGTATTTACAATCTTATACATATATTTATAGCTTGATGCTATACGCACGAAGTATTATCAATCTCGTGATAATAGTTTCTATTTTATCAAGATAACTTTATGGACTTTAACCGAACCAATTTTCATTAACCGCTGGCGGACCACAATTATTAACTTATTAGTCGAACAACAGTATAATTAAAGATATATAATATTGTTAGAAAGGATCAACGCGAAGATTATAATTAGTTGGCTGAAGTTCCGATAAATCGTCGGAAAGAAGCTTGTAGAATTTTACAATTACGGCATACAATTACGATATTTACAAGGAAAAAATGGTAAATTTGAAGATTTTTATATTTCACAAAAACATAAAAAAATGAATTTTATATACAGCTATACATATATATATATATATATATATATATTTATTTATTACATTGTCGCGTTAAAAATCTGTTTACTCCCTGTTAGGTATTGGTCACAGTATAAAAACATGAGGAGTCTGGAGATTTTTGTTCTTTTAAATGCCGTACAAAAATTATTCGATTATTCGGGAATTGTTTGTTTTCCTTTTCAACTTTAAGCGACATGGTGCACTCCACAGATCGAAGCCTATAATGTTAATATTGTATCATTTACTACGCTATTTTATATTTTAGGCATTTTTTTCTCAACGCCCGATACAGAGAAAAGAAACTCGTTTCTTTTCTCGCCCTGGAATCCGATTAAATGACCGAGAGCAAATTAGATCAATGATAAATATAAATACTTTTTCCCCCTTCCTCGATTTATCAGTTGTTTCTTTTTTGTTATCACAGTTAATTTTTACTCCGTTAAAATGCGTAGTTTTATCGAGTATCTTGCAATCATATTGCCAACATCCTTGATAAACCGTAATATTCCTTCTTATTTTCTTCACATATTATGGAAAGAAAAACAGAGAAGTAACAAAAAACGAAATATTACTAATTCAAACCTAGGGTTACAAGGTTGTCGATGTGACCGCATTGACACCGTGAACCAATACGGTAGGTGGCAAATCAGAAGTCAATTCAGTCAACAATTGTAAATATTGTCGGCTCGCTGAATCGTCTTCCCAGCGTGTATCAGCAAGTGTCAATATCGGAGACGGTAGATAAATGAATGTCGCAGCAGTCTGCTCTGAATGTTCCCTGATCAATTGATTTACACTGTAAGACATAAAAATGAAAAAGTTCGTCACGCACAATCACTAAAATCATTACGTAGAATATTAAATATATTACTCTAAGTTTATAAATATTTTTATATATTATAAGACCAGATAATATCAAATATAAATTTTAATGTCAATAAAAATGATTTATTGTGTATGTAGCTCATTTTTCTTAACCCTTCGGCTGCACATTTTTTTCTGACGCTTGCACACTGGTGCGAATTCGCACCCGACGTTTTTTAAAAGCACATCTTTGGCGGAACCGTCCAATTTTAATTTATCACGGAAGATTTTTAAGTCTTAACATGTTTCCAAATTAATGTTAATCACTAAAATTAAAACAAGAAAATAAAATCTTATCTCAAAGGCGAGAAAATTCTATTTTGGACAGTTTCCAGAAAAAATGCAAAATCAGCGATGAGAATTCGCATCTGTGTGCATCCAAAGGGTTTGAACGAATGCAAAATTTCTAGTTGCTTATCTTATTTTTTGTTTTCTTTTCTTACCTCATGACGTAAGCTCGTGAAACATTGCTGAGTTCGTTGTCGCCAGGATCACTGGTGGATTCGTAGGTTCGATCGGATCGTGGCTCGATCAAAGGTCTGCCCTTAAGACCGGCTACGTGTGTTTCCCAATTTGATATTTTCCGTATAGAAGCTGAAATTCTGAGAGAATCAAGAAGCTTCCGTATCCTGTGCTCGTTGGATATTCTCGGATATTCGTTCATCGAGTTGTGGGACTCGCTGATACTAAGATTAGAATCGGTCTCCGAAATCTCGCAGTGGAACACTCGGAGATGAAGATTTTTCCAAGCTGGTACCATGTTTATAATGCAAGCGAGCTGGAGCATGAACAACGAAGTCGTGTCAAAGGGATCTTGGTCCGAGGGCAGGAAGAAATTCACGGGCCAAACGTCGATGTAAGCAACCTTTCCATTTCTATAGAAAAAAATGAAATACATTTGATGATAAAATCGAAAGAATAATTGAAGTTTATTGGTCAACAAAGTGGAATTTTACTTGGCGATTTGTGACTTGTCGAGACCGTGAAAGTTTCTGCACAGGCATAGATTTTTCTTCATACGCAAAACATCGAGACACATGCCAACGTATTCAACAGGATTGAGTGTTTTTGTTGCCCCGGAGTGTCTGAGCGGAAACGTTGAAGAGTTTCCATTGATCGTTGAATTATTCTCGAACATGGGAGTCGCGTATCGCGATTCCTGGAAGAAATCTCGTGGCGTTTCCTCATCGTAAAATCCGAGAATAATAGTGTTCGGCTTCATGGCTCCCATACCGGAAATTCTAATCAAATGTTGAAGCCCCTCGCGAATAGTTTTCGTCAGGGTTATTTCGACGAAAGCTTTGACCTTGAGATGATCAACGAGGCTCAACCATTGAGGATATTCGTCGATGGTTGGGTCTACGGTTTGGCTGGATGTAAATTCTCCTATTTTCACGTGTCCGATAACGTACAAACCACCTTTTTTCAAATCGTTGACAAAGTCGATCAACGGGCAGGCCGAACGAGGTGATTGGACCATGAGCAAAATCTGGGGACGCCAGAATTTCACGTGGTCCTTTCGAGAGTCCAGCATCAGCAAATATTTTCGGACCTACAGTTCAAAATATAATTTTTGAGTGTCTCCCTTTATCACAACGATAATTGAACACAAATGACGTTTAATTTTTAATTTAAACTAAGTTCTGTTTTTACCTGATGGAATATAAGAGCTTGCGAAATGCTGCCCCATGCAGCATTTTTGCTTGGTGAAAATAGGTGCAAAACAATAATAAGAATAAGACAAAGTATAATACTGCTCGAGGCGTAAATACTGTTTATGATAAACATCATTATCAGGGTTCCCAAAAGCCCTATAGTTGCCGTATGCCATGTAAAATAATTGAAAGTAGGCCTGAAAATCAAATCATGTTTAAACAAATGTTCACATTTTGTCCGAATAGTCTCGTTTATACGAAGACTCATCCAGCTCACCTAAAATTTGGTGCGCTGGCCAATTCGAGGCCGAGACAAGCGAGGTTTGTCGCTAAATAACTTAGTAAAAACAAAACCGAGTTTATCTGAGCGATAGTGTTGAGAGAGCCCACGAAAAGTATCACTTGAACGAGACACCATGAAGTGACAACAGCGGCTATGGGGTTACCTCGCCAGGTTCCCTGAACGACGAAATTTAGGCCGGATCCTGTGGATAATGTAAAAAAAATTAATCTTATTTCTGAAGTCCCATTTCATTTCAAATCTGTGGTGTTTGAGAGAAACATGTTAACTCCAAAAATTACATTTTCCTTAATAATTAAAATTACTGTAACAATAATGGCCGTGAAAGCCTCAAAACTAGAATTGCATTTTCCATTAAAACCAGTTTTATGATCAATTTTGATAATTTTTTGATTCGATTTATCAAAGACAGTTCCATTAACACTAAAAGGTACTTAAATAATTTGGTCCAAATTTACGACGACTTTTTTGTTTAATGTTATTGAGTTTGAAATGGAGTTTTTCTTGAAATATTTTTCTTTGAGTTAGCAGTTTTCTCCGAAAAGTCATAGAAATACATTCGAATTTTTTTCTTTGACATTGAGACTTTTTTGTAATTCACCAAAAATATTGTCCTTGGCAAGCGCTTCAAGAACTCGACTGGATCCGATAAGATTACTCAATCCTGCGCTAAAAGTTGCGGTGAGAATACCAACTGCTACAAACGGTGGCCAAACGTTGGTCGGCATCATGTAGATAAAATTGTTTTGAAGCAAAAAACGACTGCTCGTCGCCGCAGTCATAATCGATAATATGATGTAGCATAAAAACGTAAAAAGTACAGCGGACAGTGTGCCGCGCGGTATATTGCGTCCAGGATTTTTTAATTCCCCGCTCATATTCGCACCCGCCATTATCCCCGTGACACCGCTGAATAAAACACCGAAAACACTCGCGAAATCGGACATTCGACCGGCGCTCGAATAATCGGCACTGTAATTTGGATATAAATTTGAAACGAGAGTCGATGACAACAGTCCAGTGTAAGAACCGTTTACGTGGTAGGTCGCGTTTTGTACCAAATTATTAGCGTCCGGTATTGCGATCTGTTAACAAAAAATTGATTATTATTAGAAGGCAATAAATGTTTAATATATAATATTAATATTAATAATATATATAATATTATATAATATCATATAATATGAATAATATATATAATATTAATATTAATAATATAATATAATATTAATAATATTTTCAATGAATTTATTATAAATTTGCGATAATTTTCATTTAATTCTTACTTCCAAAGGTCCTTTGACGAGAAAACTGATGAAAACGCTACCAAGACAAATGCAAACGATCGCCAAAATAGCAACGCTCGTTTTCGCGAACATTGCAGCGCCGATAAGACAAACGAGAAGATTTGCTGTATTAAGGACAGAACAGTATAGAAATCGCCACCATCTGCCGTCTGGGAAAACCGCGGTTTTACCCACGAGATATCCGGAAGGACCAAAGTTTTCGACCAATCCCTCGGCGCAACCGGATATGCAGAGGGCGCTCGATACGACATTCGCCAGGAAAAAGAGAGTCCCGATCGAACCGCCAAACTCCGGTCCTAGGGTTCTGCTTATCATGACTTTTTATGGTAAATTGTTGTAAGGATAACAAAATAATTTTAGACGCCATTCCATAAAATCGGTACAATAATTTTTCATCGCCCTAAAAACATTTTGAAGCTCCATATTAACTGAACGATAACGAATTTGCAGTCCCTCAGGTCAGATTCGAATTCGACAACTCAAAAAACTTGAGAATACAAAGTTTTATCAAAATGCATCAAAATTGATTGGAGTTTTTCAATTCTGTATTAATCCGTCATTACCAGTTTTGGCACGAAAATTTGAGGTGCTTATATGCGTCGTTATCAGTTAACTGATTAAATAATCAGTGAAAAAAAATAGTCATCAAAATTTGTTCAGGAAATGTATTACCTAATTGCTTTAGGGGTCATTGATTCTGATAAAAAATTATTCAAGCCGAAGAACATTGAACTTGATAAAAAAACGTGAATGTCAGAGCACTGCTCGTAAAATGAGTCATCCAATCTACAGTCTTTGATATATTTTTACCAGTTGTTTTCTTTATCAACAAAAATGTGGGCAGCACCAGAACTCTCAGATACAGAATTTATCTATTTATTGTGTGATGACAAATTTGGATGCAGATAGTTTTTTTTTTTAAGAAAGGATACAATAAGCTCCTCCGCCTTCTACTGCTCCATTGGTTGATATAGCACATACGGAAGATACCGTAAATACCAGGATACCGTAGGCAATCACAAATTGTGTAAGGGTAATCAAAAGCCCTGCATTTCCCACAATGTATCCTGAAAACGTAAAACAAATTTTAAAAAATGATTTAAATCGAAGCTGAAATATTTAGATAAATAAAAAAAGGAGATGGTTTTTGGAAAACTGAGCCTTTTTAGATTTTTTTTAAATGTTCAAGTCCAGACTCTTAAGCTCACATCTGTACAGATAAAATATATCACTTTTTTCCCAAAAAAAATCATGTGAACTAATGAAAATTATTCACTAACAGAAAATCTCGAGTCAGGCATTTTTTTGGTCTCTCAGACTCAAGGGTAGACTTCTAGGGTGAAAAAAATGTTTCGACTTACCCATCCGAATAAAAATCAAGGCGCTAAACATAGAGAGTGTAACAGGGCTAAAAACACCAGCAAAAGTGCCCAGTGTCCGTCCACTGTCCGCTCCAAGGCTGCTAAATTCGACGTAGCCATCGCCCTCAGCGTTTGACGATTTACCGATGCCAATGAGATCTCCTATACGTCTAAAAACCCCACGACCGTGAATCAGAGGCGCTTTTTCGTTGGAAACTCGAACCCTGACGGGATCAGCGTTCGTCGAACCGATATCAGGTGCGATCATTTTTTTTTCACTCCAAATTAAAAGAATAAAACTTTCGAATAGTTGCACAAAAATCGGCCACGTGAAGAAAAAATAAAAACACGAGAAACTCGCGGTGAAGCAACAAAGTTTTTGACACCTTATTCTCGCATTGAATATCGTCAACTGTTTCCAAGCATTTTAACACGCTTGGCTTTTTTTTTATTCTCGATTATGCTCTATTGCATCACGACTTTTGTTCTTTGTTTACGACCCACGATCGACATAACGGTCTCGATAGAAAAATACCGTTTTATTTCTTTTTGTTTTGGGATTCTTTTAGGTTACATCAAGCCCTTAAAATGGATTGATAACGTTTTTTAGATTTTGAAGTTTGATGAATTCTATTTTTTGACGAAGATACGGTATAATCGCAGCGGAAGTGAATACAAGAAAAATTCTCTATTGCGTTACTAATTTCAAAGGCGGTGATGTCATTTTAACGTTATAACGCTAAACAACTCAAACACTCCGCTACTTTAGGTCGGCCCCCTGGCACTCAGCTTGCTGGCTAGTCTCTCAATGGCGCCAGCCGCTACGTGGCGCTGACAGTACTCCGCGCCGTCCATGCTGCGCGTGCGCCGCGCATATTTTATTTCATGATAAATATGATAAATAATAAATAACTAAAGAATAATTACATATATATATGTGAGTCTAGTAAATATGTACTAAATTTGTAGCCTGTTGTTTTAAGGATAAGTTTAATATATACACAACAGGCTAGATATTCTGTATATACTTTATAAATTTATATGTATAATGTTCGGCTCAAAACTTCCGACCACACATATTACCAGAGACACGGTCTTACATACAGGTCTTGCAACGAATATGGTGGGGCTGGTTCGCTTAATGTCGGCACCAAGTTTTGGCTTGCAGCCACAAGAGCGGCACTACGAACTTCTCATAGCGACTAGAGCGCATGCGTCGAAATTATAACCCGTTTTATGATAGAAATGTACATATAGGAACGTTTCCGACGAAAAAAATATGAATATTGACTATTAAAAAAAAAAATATTAATGAATATTTAAAAAAAATTGAACTGCAGTTTTCTATACCCTAAAGCATTATTATCTCAAGCAGCCCTGATAAGCATGTATCATTTATTTTTCATGGCTTTAAGAAGCACGTTTAGCTGAAGCGGTTAACGCTGAGCTTCGGTGGTGAGGGTAACGGGTTGAAGACAAGATCCGCCTTCAGGAGTTGATTTTTTTTTTAGATTGCTGGCACAAAAAATGTATTTTTTTCAGAATAAATATATGGTTAATTAATAAATCCAATTAATTTTATAATTTTCATTAATTTCAATATTTTTAATATATTAACGGACATCAATAAATTTTTATTCCAACGTACGGGGAGACGTGGGGCATCAGTTTTGTTATATCAAATTGCATTCAGAATTTAATTTAAGGAATTTTTGTAAAGTAATGGCAGGTGTGGATAAAATTTTTTTCGGAAAACGAAATATTGTGTGAACAATTAATATCACCAGGATTTCAAATTGCGTCGCAAAATCACAAAATTACACGTGGTGTTCTTTATAATCACATTTAATGTAAGACTGTGTTTATAGGTTATATTATATGGGTCTTCCGCTCTGTTGCCGCTATGACTTGATCAAAGCGACGCGTAGCGGCGGCCGGGGCCACTAATGGGCCGACAGTAACGCGACCACCCCCACCACCAAAATTTGACTCGGTTGCAAGACCTGTATGTAAGACCGTGCATGCAGGTCTTGCAACTGAGTCAAATTTTGGTGATGGGGGAATTTCATAATACTAATTTTTTATTGTTGCTATATCTTGGGAATTATTTATGCCATTTATTGACACTAATATCATAATTTTCGAAATAATAGATCATTGATAATAAATAAAAATGTATTGGCCGTATAGTTAGCAGAACGTAATGCAAAGTTCTTTCTTTTTTCGCAATCAACTAGAAATCATTTGAGAAACCCATTAGCAATGCTAGAATAATTTGCGAAGTAATTATTTTATCACGATCACGAAACCTAAATCAATCAATTATTTCAAGAGAAATCCGCTTTCCTAGGTATTTTCTGGTATACCCTGACTCTCATCTCTCATTGGCTACCGCTGCTGAGTGCGAGTAGAAGTGTATAACCCGTCAATTAATTGTAGTTATATCAACCATATCAACAATAAAAAATATCAATTTGGTGCGAAAACGTCATGTGTTATTCAACCTCTTGAAAAATAAGTATGGATGAGTGGAAAACGTACAGTGGAAACGTATACGGGTAACGTAAAAGTCGATAACCAAATAGAACACGTAATATTTAATCTGATTGACGAAGCTGCTTTCCTTCAACCTTACCTAATCATTAATTATAGTTAATATATATATATATATATATATTATATGTAAGAAAATCGAATAATTTGATAACTGTAAAAACAGTCGGGTGGGTTTGGGTCATCTTGCGGTTGTTTTTTGATTAGTTGGACATGTAGAAATAGTATTTTTACATGTCCAACTATTCAAAAAACAACCGCAATATGACCCAAACCCAGCCTACTATTTTTACAGTCATCAAACTAATCGAATAACTCTTAAAAACTTTTATGACCGTCACCAAAATGGCCAAAAGTCATCAAAGTACACGAATAACTCTTAGAAAAGTCATTAAACTACTCGATTGTCTTACATGGTAGCATGTCTAAATATCATAGTCAAAATATCACACGACAAAATATCACGGACAAAATATAACATGACAAAAAAACACACGAACAAAATATCACCGCGACAAAATATTACATAACAAAAAATCACCTCTACAAAATATCACATGACAAAAAATCACTGCAACAAAATATCACGTCGACAATATAATACAGCCAAGCATGAATTTATTGATGCTCAATGTTGTGTGTGTATGCTGTGAGTGTTGTACATGGCAGAATGGATAACGGTTCGCAGTTACGCCAGAGCGGGGGTGATTCCTGATATATACAGACTATTGTATGTAGATAATGGTAATGATAATTTAGTATCAATTCGCCTTGAGTCTTGATTAATTGTATTGAATTTGAGATTAGTGATGTTGCCGGATATGAAACATTGATAGAAAGCGAATATTTTAATAAACATCCCGAGGTATTGAAGAACTAAGTTGTGTATTTTGAAGAAAATTATATCGGTTATGCATTGACTCAAACCCACCCTACTATTTTCACATGTCCAACTATTCAAACAACAACCCAAAGATGACCCGAACCCACCCTAGTATTTCCACATGTCCAACTATTCAAACAATAACCCAAATATGACCCGAACCCACCCTACTATTTCCACATGCCCAACTATTCAAACAACAACCCAAAGATGACCCAAACCCGCCCTACTATTTCCACATGTCCAACTATTCAAACACAACCCAAAGATGACCCGAACCCACCCTACTATTTCCACATGTCCAACTATTCAAACAACAACTAAAAAATGACCCGTACCCACCACACCATTTCCACATGTCCAACTATTCAAACAACAACCCAAAGATGACCTGAACCCACCCTACTATTTCCACATGTCCAACTATTCAAACAACAACCCAAAGATGACCCGAACCCACCCGACTATTTCCACATGTCCAACTATTCAAACGACAACCCAAAGATGACCTGAACCCACCCTACTATTTCCACATGTCCAACTATTCAAACAATAACCCAAAGATGACCCGAACCCACCCTACTATTTCCACAATGCATTACGCAAATTCGGGCAGGTCGATAATGCGTGCTGATTTTTAGTTTAGCGTTTCCTTACGTGTTTCAAATAAAATAATTTCATTGTGATATATTGTCGGGGTAGTTTTTCGTCGTGTGATATTTTGTACGTGTGATATTTTGTCCGGATGATATTTTGTCCGTGATATTTTGTCAGTGTTATTTTGTCACTGACAAACTATCACGGACAAAACTATAACGGACAGTGTTTGTCACTGACAAACACTGACAAAATATCACGGACAAAATAACACACGACAAAATATCACACGGACAAAATATCACAGGACAAAATATCACACGTACAAAATATCACACGATAAAAAACGACCCCGACAATATATCACAATGAAATTATTTTATTAGAAACACGCAAGCAAACGCTAAACTAAAAAATCAGCACGCATTATCGACCTGCCCGAATTTGCGTAGTGCATTGTGGAAATAGTAGGGTGGGTGGGTCATGGTGGGTTGGTTGTTTGGATACTTGAACGTGTGAAAATAGAAGGGTGGGTTCGGGTTATCTTTGGGTTGTTGTTTGAATAGTTGGACATGTGAAAATAGTAGGGTGGATTCGGGTCATCATTGGGTTGTTGTTTAAATAGTTGGACATGTGAGAATGTGTGGGTTCAGGTCAACTTACGTTGTTGATTGAATAGTTGGACATGTGGAAATAGTAGGGTGGGTTCGGGTCATCTTTGAGTTTTTGTTTGTATAGTTGGACATATGAAAATAGCAGGATGGGTTCGGGTCATCTTTGGGTTGTTGTTTAAATAGTTGGCAATGTGGAAATAGTAGGGTGGGTCGTTCGGGTCATCTTTGGGTTGTTGTTTGAATAGTTGGAGTTGTGGAAATAGTAGGGTGCGTTCGGGTCATCTTTGGGTTGTTGTTTGAATAGTTGGACATGTGGAAATAGTAGGGTGGGTTCGGGTCATATTTGGATTGTTGTTTGAATACTTGGACGTGTGGAAATAGTGGGGTGGGTTCGGGTCATCTTTGGGTTGTTGTTTGAATAGTTGAACATGTGAAAATAGTAGGGTGGGTTCGGGTCATCTTTGGGTTATTGTTTGAATAGTTGGGCATGTGGAAATAGTAGGGTGGGTTCAGGTCATCTTTGGGTTGTCGTTTGAATAGTTGGACATGTGGAAATAGTCGGGTGGGTTCGGGTCATCTTTGGGTTGTTGTTTGAATAGTTGGACATGTGGAAATAGTAGGGTGGGTTTGGGTCATCTTTAGGTTGTTGTTTGAATAGTTGGACAAGTGGAAATAGTAGAGTGTGTTCGGGTCATCTTTGGGTTATTGTTTGAATAGTTGGACATATGGAAATAGTAGGGTGGGTTCGGGTCATATTTGGATTGTTGTTTGAATAGTTGGACATGTGGAAATAGTACGGTGGGTTCAGGTCATCTTTGGGTTGTTGTTTGAATACTTGGACGTGTGGAAATAGTAGGGTGGGTTCGGGTCATCTTTGGGTTGTTGTTTGAATAGTTGGACATATGGCAATAGTAGGGTGGGTTCGGGTCATATTTGGATTGTTGTTTGAATAGTTGGACATGTGGAAATAGTTGGGTGGGTTCAGGTCATCTTTGGGTTGTTGTTTGAATACTTGGACGTGTGGAAATAGTAGGGTGGGTTCGGGTCATCTTTGGGTTGTTGTTTGAATAGTTGGAAATGTGGAAATGGGTGAGTTCAGGACATCTTTGGGTTGTTGTTTGAATAGTTGAACATGTGGAAATAGTAAGGTGGGTTCAGGTCATCTTTGGGTTGTTGTTTGAATACTTGGACGTGTGGAAATAGTAGGGTGGGTTCGGGTCATCTTTGGGTTGTTGTTTGAATAGTTGGACATATGGCAATGGTAGGGTGGGTTCGGGTCATATTTGGATTGTTGTTTGAATAGTTGGACATGTGGAAATAGTAGGGTGGGTTCAGGTCATCTTTGGGTTGTTGTTTGAATACTTGGACGTGTGGAAATAGTAGGGTGGGTTCGGGCCATCTTTGGGTTGTTGTTTGAATAGTTGGAAATGTGGAAATGGGTGAGTTCAGGACATCTTTGGGTTGTTGTTTGAATAGTTGAACATGTGGAAATAGTAAGGTGGGTTCGGGTCATCTTTGGGTTGTTGTTTGTATAGTTGGACATGTGGAAATAGTAGGGTGGGTTCGGGTCATCTTTGGGTTCTTGTTTGAATAGTTGGACATGTGGAAATAGTAGGGTGGGTTCGGGTAATCTTTGGGTTGTTGTTTGAATAGTTGGGCATGTGGAAATAGTAGGGTGGGTTCGGGTCATCTTTGGGTTGTTGTTTGTATAGTTGGACATGTGGAAATAGTCGGGTGGGTTCGGGTCATCTTTGGGTTCTTGTTTGAATAGTTGGACATGTGGAAATAGTAGGGTGGGTTCGGGTCATCTTTGGGTTGTTGTTTGAATAGTTGGACGCGTGGAAATAGTAGAGTGGGTTCGGGTCATCTTCGGGTTATTGTTTGAATAGTTGGGCATGTGGAAATAGTAAAGTGGGTTCGGGTCATCTTTGAATTGTTGTTTGAATAGTTGGACATGTGAAAATAGTAGGGTGGGTTCAGGTCATCTTTAGGGTGTTGTTTGAATACTTGGACGTGTGGAAATAGTAGGATGGATTCGGGTCATCTTTGGGTTGTTGTTTGAATAGTTGGACATGTGGAAATAGTAGGGTGGGTTCGGGTCGTCTTTGGGTTGTTGTTTGAATAGTTGGACATGTGAAAATAGTAGGGTGGGTTTGAGTTAATGCATTACCGATATAATTTTCTTCGAAATACACAACTTATGTTAGTTCTTCAATACCTCGGCGTGTTTATTAAAATATTCGCTTTCAATCAACGTTTCATATCCGGCAACATCATCAATCTCAAATTCAATACAATTAATCAATTCTCAAGGCGAATTGATACTAAATTATCATTATGATTATGTACATACAATAGTCCGCGTACATCAGGAATCACCACCACTCTGGCGTAACTGCGAACCGTTATCCATTCTGCTATGTACAACACTCACAGCATACACACACAACATTGAGCATCAATAAATTCCTGCATGGCTGTGATATACTGTCGACGTGATATTTTGTCCGTGATATTTTGTCGAGTGAATTTTGACTGTGATATTTAGACGTGCTACCATGTAAGACAATCGAGTAGTTTAATGACTTTTCTAAGAGTTATTCGTGTACTTTGAAGACTTTTGGTCATTTTGATGACAGTCATCAAAGTTTTTAAGAGTTATTCGAGTAGTTTGATGACTGTAAAAATAGTAGGGTGGGTTTGGGTCATCTTGTGGTTGTTTTTTGAATAGTTGGTCATGTAAAAATACTATTTCCACATGTCCAACTATTCAAAAAATAACCGCAAGATGACCCAAACCCACCCTACTATTTTTAGTTATCAAATTACTCGATTCCCTTACATATAATATATATATACATTTCTTACACACAAGCACGCACGCACGCACGCACGCACGCACGCACGCACGCACGCACGCACGCACGCACGCACGCACACACACACACACACACACACACACACACACACACACACATATATATTAACTATAATTAATTATAATTAATGATAAATAATGATTAGGTAAGGTTGAAGGAAAGCAGCTTCGTCGATCAGATTAAACATTACGTGTTCTATTTCGTTATCAACTTTTACGTTACCGGTATACGTTTCCACTGTACGTTTTCCACTCATCCATACTTATTTTTCAAGAGGTTAAATAACACATGATGACGTTTTCGCACCAAATTGATATTGTTCATTGTTGATATGGTTGATATAACTACAATTATTAATTGACGGGTTATAGCCACAGCACACTTCTACACGCACTCAACAGCGATATCCAATGAGAGATGAGAGACGGGGTATACCAGAAAATCCCTAGGAAAGCGGCGGATTTCTCTTGGAATAATTGATTGACTTAGGTTTTGCGTTATCGTGATAAAATAATTACTTCGCAAATTATTGTAGCATTACTAATATGTTTTCCAAATGACTTCTAGTTGATTGTTAAAAAAAAAGAACTTTGCTTTACGTTCTGCTAACTATACGCCCAATACATTTTTATTTATTATCAATAAACTATTATTTCGAAAATTATGATATTAATGTCAATAAATGGCATAAATAATTCCCAAAATATAGTAATAATAAAAAATTAATATTGTCAAATTCGTCTGCTAACTATACAGAACTAACGGAAGAAAGGTCCGTATAAGAATTCATATAGGAGTGTCAGGGGGCTGCTTTAGGTTAATTTTGTTGCGGCGCAGCTTCCTCAAACATCCGCTAGCTGGCAAGATCGGTCCACGCGTGTAGTTATTACAGTCGACTCTCCCATGTGTCAACTCGACGGAACCAAATACGATCCCTTGTGTCAACTTCTCCTCCATCCCCGCTCTTAACATCGCTGATACAGGTGGAACATCGCATGAAAAGAGAGGGAATGCAAACCAGCCAGAGAATAAATATTTGACGTTTTGGAGTGGGGGTCGGGGAAGTTGACTTATGAGAACGGACGAATAGGACATGAGAGAACGGTTGGCACACGGGAACGTGACAAGATGGAGAGTCGACTGTATATGAGGTATTCCACGTCAAACCGGCGGACTTTTTCCCTGACCCTCGCCGACTTGGGTAATTATTTTTTATATGATTATATGAAGTCTAAAAGACACCCTGAAATTTTTTCAGATTTTTCTGAACAGGAATTTTTGAAAAAAATAAAAAAAATAAAAAAAGCGCCTTTTTAAAAATCTGGAAAAATTCCTAAAAATCGGTGATTATATGCCAAACATTTTAAGCTACCGCCCGTAGTGGAAGTACGATGTTTTCTGTGTTTTTATGAGCTATTAAAGTTGAAAAAATTCTCAAAAAATCAAGAACCACTCATTTCGAGCCAATAGTTGAATATTTTCGTACCCAAAAATTTTTTTGGGATATTTTAGACCAGTACAAGACAAAAAAAATTGAGCCAGGCAAAAAGTTGAGGTATTCATCTTTATTCATTCATGTTTTATAAAAATCAATTCTTTTTGAGGATCCTATGGGATCGGTGTTCTAATTTTGATTTGATTGTTCGAAAATTGTGACGAAAATTAGTTTTAGGCACCAAAATATTCAACTATTGGGCCAGAGTAAGTGTTTTTCGATATTTTTAGAATTTTTTAACGTTATTAGCCGATTAACACACAGAAAAATCGTACTTCCACTACGGGCGGTAGCTTAAAATGTTTGGCATATAATCACCGATTTTTAGGAATTTTTTCAGATTTTAAAAAAGGGGCTTTTTTTTGGATTTTTTTTTTTTTCAAAAATGACCGTTCAGAAAAATCTGAAAAAATTTCAGGGTGTCTTTTAGACTTCATATAATCATATAAAAAATAATTACCCAAGTCGGCGAAGGTCAGGGAAAAAGTCCGCCGGTTTGACGTGGAATATCTCATATATAGAAACGCGTGCCTGTATGACCGTTGATGAGAATTGTGTAGCTGTTTTTTGGCCGCGTAGCGGATGTTGCGTGAAGCTCAGGAACGCCACACGCGCGCATTTGGTTTCTCGCGCTTGAAATTCAAATTGTTTCAGTATTCGTTCAATATTTATAAAATATTGGAATCCCGATACTAAAAACATGAAAATATTGAAGCAGCTTATTCATAATTCTAATGACAGATATAAAATTATTCAAAATTTGGTAGAAGCACAATATGAATTGTTAGTTAATATACACGAAATAAAAGAACATTACATTTTTTCACTCTTTATCTCTATTGTTTATCGATGACACTTGAATGGAAAAAAACATAAACATTTTATCTAAAGTATCAGTGATAATACGAAAATATGAACATCGACCCAAATATGACGATTTGACATGTTTGTGTCACACATGTTTACAATTCTCGCCAGTGTAAACATAACCTCAGAAACAAAACAAAAACAATGCTCGCTCTTTTTCTTATTCTAAATTTCGTGTTTTTCCTATTTGTAAATTCGGCACATTCCGAACAATCAGAATATTGTGAAAAACGCTTGGATTCCAATGAATACAAATGCGAATCTCAGGATTATTCGAAAAAGAGGTTAACTTGTATTTTTCTGAAGTACTCTCGTTGAAATTCACTTTTTACTCGATAAACACACCGTTTTCACAGTTTCTATTTTATTAAATATTTCAATGAATTATCCTGCATTTTCAGGTATATTTTGTACGATGTCAATCCTTCGGAAGGTTTTAATCTTCGTCGAGATGTTTATGTGAGAGTAGCTGCGTTCGTTAAAAAGTACAATGTTTTGGATACTATTCACGAATGGACTTTGGTGCTCCCACCCTGGGGTAAGTTTTTTACTGTGTTTATCGTATTACAAATGTTAAAAAAAGATATCATGTATTGTGGGATGAACCTAAATAAGAATAATAAAAAAAGTATAACTCACCATTTTTTTCCTCAGCCCTGTTAAAATCAATCTTTTTGAACTGTTTAACCCTTTGTGTCACACATTTTCAGAATTCAATGCTCAGGTGGCACTCTCAGAGTGCCACCATGGCACAAAGGGTTAAGGTATAACCACGAAAAGGGTTTTCGTGGTTAAAGAAAAAAGAAATTTTTATAAATGCCAGAACCGGGCAAAAAAGATAGAGTAGGATATTAAACGACATATTAATATCTTTTATGTATCGTAGCTGATTTTAAAAAGATTGATTATTGATGAAATGGCAAGCTTTTAAACGAAAAAAATATTGATTCCTGATCTAAAATTTTTTGGTTTTCTATCAAAAACAAAAAAACTAACTCTGTAACTAGAGGATTGTATCCTTAAATAGTATTGCTACCGATTATGACAATAAAAAGAAAAGAAACTTTTCTTAGACCCTCTAATTCAGATTGCTGGCTTAATAAACTGACTTTTTTCAGAACGAATGTATCATTGGCGAAGTACAGAATTGAGTGATCAGAGACAATTGCCATGGGGCACATTCTTTGATATTCCAAGCCTCAATCGGTATATTCCGGTTCTCGAAATGTACGAATTTTTTCGAGGTATCATTTGCTAATTCACATTTTTTTAGAATGAACATTCGCACAGGAATATAAAAAATCGCCATTCAACGATAAAATTTTGCACAATAAAATGAATAATTTTTTACAGAATCGAATTTACGTACGAGTATGGGAATAACAAAAATCGATCAAGTTTACATTCTCCAGAACGATATGAAAATGTTTGAAACTGGTAATTTCAAGGACAAAAACGAATTGATCGATTGTCCAAATGAAAAATCGCGTTATCGTAGGATCGGTGAAAATAAAGATTCCCGACTTTTTTGGGGGTACAAGAATTTAACGGCGAAACACGTTAATTGTCTTGTATTTCATGGAACAGCTTCTGGGCTGCAAAAAAATTTAGAACCTGAAGTTTACAGGTGAATTATGAATATTGAATTTTTTTTTTTTAGCAAATATAAAAAATTATTGCCTCTATGATCAATCTAATATTATAATTTTACTGAATAAATAAAATAACGATATTAATCTCGTCCAGATCGTTCATGTTTGATCGCATGGAAATTGCTCTTCACGATCATTACGGATCGCAAGAATATTGGAGAGCGCGACGAAGCATGCGTTATAACGAGCAATTGTATGAGAAAGCAAATAAATTTCGACTGAAAAATCTCGAGTCTGAGGATACGATGGACAAAACACCACGAATAATCAATTGGACAGAAGAAAAGGTAAATTAACGTTGAAATTTATGAATGGAGAGAGGAAAAAATCGTATAATAACTATTTCAATTCATAGGGACGAAGAAATGCGAAGGGAGGTCCTTATCTCGCTGTTCATTTGAGAAGACGCGATTTTTTGACTGGTCGCGCAAAATCGGTACCGACGATTCCGAGCGCGGCTGAACAACTGAAAAAAAAAATGCGGGAACTCGATCTGAAAATCTTGTTCATCGCCACCGACGCCGATGTGGACGGTAAGATTTTGCGAAGCTGGGAAAAATTGAATTTCTTATTTCGTCACAACTTTTGTCGTCTTTTTTCTCCTAATAATAATAAATAATACTTTTCAGAGTACGAAGCACTGAGAATCCTACTGCATGATTATCAAGTTCATAGATACGTTCCTACGAAAATCGAGAAGAAAAAATTCAAGGACGGTGGAGTAGCGATAATCGATCAAATAATTTGTTCCCACGCGAGGTAAAATTTGACGTCATCTCCAAATTTGTTAAAACTAGTGATTTGACCTGCTCCACGACAGTTCAGTTGTAAAAAATTGTCAAACTTTTTGCTTATTTTTTCAATCTAAAATAATCAAAAATTCGTTAACATTCCGAAACTTTATTTTATGTTTGAACAAAATCTAGAAAAATTCTTTGTGAGTAAGGAATATTCACGAACTGGCATTTTGCTTCGTAAATTTAAATTTTATAGAAATTTTTCGAATTGATCAATCTAAAAGTTTTCACAACTTTCCGGAAAATTGAATGAAATTCTTGAATTTTCTACTGGGTTCAGTTCATTCTTAAAAAATTTCTATAAATTTATAATTTTCGAACATTCATTTCAAATCAAATCGAGTAAGATTCTACATAAACATTTTTTCTGAACTCTGCACAAAAAATTTTCTATATTCAAGATACTTTGTGGGAACTTACGAATCAACTTTTACATTTCGAATCCAAGAGGATCGTGAGATAATGGGATTTCCAACAGAAACGACTTTCAATCGCCTCTGTGGAAATGAGAAAAAATGCTCGCCCGGTGGACAGTGGACAATTGTCTGGTAATTTTTTCTGATGCATAAAAGACATGGGAGACTATTTATTTGCTCTTTACTTATGAGGCAAGATAACGGCGCAATATTTACGTACATGTATATATATATATTTTTTTCTCTTAATTTTTTATACTTAAATAATAAACAATTTTCAGACAGCAGAAGGTTTGCCAATTAAATCCTGTTCCCGCCTTAACTCTTGCTCTCTTTGATGCTCTCTGGTCAGTGCTTCTTTTTGTTTTATTTGTTGCAGTCGCAATGCTCGTTTCTATAATTTGATTATTCATCAATTAATTTTAGTACCTTGATTTTTTAATTAAAGCAATTAAAAATAAAATTACTGATATTTTTTACCTTTAATTTCAATGTTCTATCATGAATACTCGTCATTTCCTTCTTGATCGAACCCAATTTTCCTTGGTACAATTTTATTGTCGAAACCTTGGATGTAAATTATTTTTTAAATTATTGTTCTCCTGTTCTTTTTTTATGTAAATATTAAAAACTGTTGTTTACCATTTTGTTGAGTACAACGTCTTCCGAAAGATCAGTAATTTTGGTATTCTCTACGAGTATTCGATCCATCAAACTTTCCTGCTTTTTTCTGCAACATAATAGAATTTTTACAAATTATTTTACATCAATAAATATAAAAAAAGTTCCTTTTCTGAAAATTTATTTCCTACGTTAAATCATCAAGCTCTTTTTTTATTTGTTCCAATGGAGGTCGATAAATGGCGAGTAAACCATCCGCTAATTTAGATGTTGATTTTGAAAAATCAACAATTGGAGTGTCCCTGTAAGAAAAATGATAATTAGAATTCATAAAATGATTAACTAATAAAAATGATAATTTTACAGATTAAACAAAAGTTGTATTCAGTTTGAATCCATTCTATAAAATTTTGCACATTACTTTGTACAACAATGAACAACTTGGGTGTTGGAAAATTGAAAAAATTTCGTAATATTTTAGTTGAAAAATCAATATTTTTATATGGAAAAAATTGTTTCGTAATGTTGAAATATGTCATAAAACAGCCTAAAATGTCAAAATGTTTTATCGGAGCTGAAGAAGAAAATCTCAATAATATGACCCTTTTTTAGTGCTCTAGTTCAGATTCCTCCTTGAAAAATTCGATCCTAGATATAGCATCAAACTTTCAATAATACATAAACGATTTAAAAATATTTCTAATGCCGAAATTAATGTTACGAAAGGCATTTTTTCAACGGCGACTGACGTTTACAAAAAATGAGGTTATAACCTGTCAGTGAATTCCAAATGGGGTTGAACTTCGGCCGCAGCTTCCTCACCAATGTCTTTCATCATTTTGAAAAACAAAAAAAGATTATCTCGATAACACTGAAAGCTGTGTAAAAAAAACAATAACTCTTTGTTGCGATCACATTTATTAAAAAATAATAATAAACTGTCAAGTATTTTCTGAGTAAAATTAATAAACAGAAAACAGCTGTTGTCGATAATAAAGATGGCGGTCGATAATAAGAGCGCGCGTTAAGGAGAGCTGATGCGCGCGCATATTTTGCCGCTTGACACAAAAGTATCGGATTTTTGCATATGGCGACGTGAGATACCGCGGATACGGCCGAGAGTCGGTTTATTTTATATTACGTATACGCCGCTGTATATCTATGCGCAATAATAAATAAATTTATCGTTCGTCTTTCGGATTAAATTGAAAATACTTGAAAACAAAAAACATTCGTTCATAATATTTACTAGTGAAATTGAGTTCTACACTGCGTACTTGTCCGAACAAAAAAAAAAACTGATCTCCACAATGCCATGAATAACGAGATCGGCGTTACAGCAGCTAACCTCAAAATTTCGTTCCGAAGTTTCGAGCGATACGACCCAAATTTTACCTAACATTTTTTTACCCTTCGCGCGTCCTTATTTCGGTGCAAATAAATTTCAGTTCCAGTGTTCATTTCTTCATGTGAAAATTGTTTTTTTTTTTTTTTTTTTTCATTTTGCTTCATTAAAGCGAACGATGTAATTGAGTTTTTCGCCACGTTCCACCGCCTCGAGCAAATATCAAACTCGAAAAAAAAAACCACCGCCCTTGCATCGCGTTTTTATTTTTGTGAAAAACTTCGATTACAATGTTTTTCTAGTGAGAAAATATATATTGGACCCTTTTTTTCCATCTCGGAAGATCATGAAAATAGCAACACTTTTTTACAACCGAAACGCCCGAGTTACGGTTCGATTTATTTAATACGTGAGTACAAAAAAAAAACAAGTTTGTTCACTTTATTTTCTGTTGGAAAGTTTCTTTGATTTTGGACTCTTAAATATGATTCTTATTCAATTGCTTATTTCTCGTTTGTGACGAAAATGAAAGGTTCATTTTTTTTTCTTGTCTCGTCAATCGTTTTCTTATTTTTTCCGCCCCCTGGGGACTTTTTTCCCGCGCATTTTTAGCCACCGGCCTCTTGCATTTATGAGAATTGTAGATGTAGTAATTTTTTTCATTTTACGAGAAATTGGCATTTTTTTCTCGTATTTATCGATTTCTTTTAATACTCCCATTCAATCGTGTTCGTTGAAAGTATAATTGGATTTTTCTTTGTTTTTTATTAATCATTATGTAAATAGTAAAAATAAAAAACTATATGATTTTATGATTATTTTTATTGAATGCACGTTTATAAAAACTATTCGAATAAGATTAAATTATAAACAAATTGCTTTTTTGATGAAAATAATAATTATGTAAGTATAGTCACACAGATGCAAAAATGCCTCCGACTAAAAAGACGGATCTTGAAAAACTGGCCTGGGCCTGGGTCGAGACTGTTGACCCTGAAGAGCTTCAACAGTCTCATCTTGAGACTGCGTATCGTATAGGATTAAAAAATTGCAAAAATTGCAAGTAAGTAATCGGCGGATATTCATCGCTAGTTGTTAAGAAGAAACAATTTCATCAAAATATTTTGTTATAACGATTAACGACCAGAGTCAATTCTGACTTTGGACAAATGTCCAAAGTCAGAATGTGGTTTTCCTTGATTTTCTCAATTCTTCAGTATCTAATCAAGTTTTTCTGTATGCCATTAAAAAATGAAGAGATTTATGTGCTGGTAAGTCTCTTCATCTCGGTCGATATGAAACGCAATGAAAGATACAAAAAATGGGACATAAGTTCTATGGTTCATTACGATGATAAATAATAACAGTTTTCCAAAATTTGAGTCAATGGAAGTTTTTGAAATACAGTGATATTCTTAAAATCTTATCTATATTTCAAATCCGTACCTGAAATAAACGTACCATATTCATTTGAACGCAAGAAACATTTATTTAAAAAAAAAACTAAGAAATTCATATTTTTCATGATATATTCTGTGTGAAAAACATGTACTTGTTATATTTTATTTTTTATATTGCTGTGTGATTATGAAGCAAGTATAAAAACAATTATTAGACTATTATAATTGGAAAAATCAGGAATATCTTTTTTTTATAGCAACTTTTAGGGCAGGGACTTTATGGAAAAGAAGTTCTAATGTTCTACTACTCACTTAACAAATCTAATAGCAACTTTTGGAAAAAATGTGGTATAAATACATTTTTTTACTTCAGTCCAATACTATCTAAATTAAAAATAGCTAAATTAAAAACAATAAATAATGCTTTGACAATGAAACGTTCCGTTACATGTTTTAACGTATACTCCAATTCACATTTTAATCCAGTCACCAAAGATCTGTACATTGATAGAACGATACAAACTCTTTAAATCAACTTGATCAATGCAGATCTGTGAAATCATTCATTCTTTTTTGAAATAGACATTATTTTTTGTTTTACTCCGCATTAATTGTTGCTCACTGAAAATAATGAATAAATTTTTGCAGGCGCAATTGTAGCAATAATCCCATGTGTCTGACTGGTCTTGGAGAAGACAAGTACATAAAGTCTCATCCTGCAGAAGTGGCATCCCTGGAGAGTTCGCTTTCGGAACTGCGAGATCCAACGCAGTACGTAGGATTGAAAAATCTTGGTGCTACTTGTTACGTAAACAGTCTCATTCAAGTATGGTTTCACAACGAGGACATGAGGTAAATACAACAAAATAAATAGTATGTCAAGTGACATGCCGATGAAGTTAAGAATGGGAGAAATGAAAGAAAAAATCATAATTTCAGGCGTATAATTTACAAATGGGACATTTCGGAAGATGCCGAAGAGAGCGAAGCTCACAGGCGCTCGGAAAAGACGGGGCAACCTTATTTACCTGCCAGCGCGGTTGGACAATTGCAATATATATTCGCGATGATGCAATTTGGCAATCGACAATTGTTAGATCCGACGAATCTTGCTATTGCTCTTTCTCTCGATACGAGAACTCAGCAAGATGCTCAAGAATTTTCAAAACTCTTGCTGTGTCACATTGAAGGCAAGTTGCAGCAAAACATGTCGCTCAAAACGAAACTTCAACGATTGACGCAAGGGAAATATAGCTACGTTAATTGGTGAGCTAAAAATCATAATTTTCATTATAAAAAAATCGTTTAATGTTGCAACAATTTCTCTCTTTTTTATTTCAATCGAAAAAATCGTAGATAATGAAATTGAGCGCAGATTTAATGAAATGATAAACAAATTCTAGTTGTTCAACTTGCGGAACGGAGTATCCGACCTCGACCACCTTCTACGAGCTGGATCTTCAGCTGGCTCCGACTCTGAAAGAAGCAATAGAAAAGTATCTGTCCGAAGAGGAGCTTGTTGGTGCGAATCAGTATCACTGCACAACGTGCAATGACAAAAAAGATGCTAGACGTTTTATAAGGCTTGACGAATTACCTGAAACTCTAAATATTCAATTGTTACGCTTCGTGTTTCATCGGTAAGATCAGATAAATCGCCTGATTTTATTTCTCAATTCTTCGTATTACATCACGGACCCTATTCCACGACATTGGTCTGTGTGACTTATAGACTTTTTCTTCCGACAGTTCTCTAATTTCAACGGTTTTCGTATCATAAAAATACAATCGAAATTATTATTAATTTTCTTTTTTTCGAAATATCGACAAGTAATTTTTGGATTGAAAAAAAATTGTGTTTTTCTTTTTTGCGGGTCTCCCAGACTCAATGTGGTGTTTAATGGGCAAATGTCCCTTATTTCTGTCACGTTTTTCATTTCTTTGGAATTTTTCAACTCTTCGTTGGCAACTCTCCGAATATTGTTTTTCTCGCGTACCCGCGCGTATTTTGTTTTGCGCGGGTGTAATAGCCCTCGCTGACCGATCTAGATAACTCCGGAAGATGATTGATCTCCGCGAGGCCCGAACTACGGGCGACTCCTTTCTTGATCGCAGAGACTCCGGCCAAAAACGAAAGCTCAACTCGTTCATACAATTCCCGGAGGATCTTGACATGTCCGAGCATCTACGATGTCCGCAGCAGACTCACCTTTACAGTCTTGTCGCGGTCCTCTCCCACAAAGGACCCTCCGCACACTCCGGTCATTATATCGCCAATATTTGCAATTCTGGCGGGGAGTGGTATCAATTCAGTGACGACAAGGTCGAGAAAATGCAGAATAAACGTATCGAGGATGGCATAACCGGTAAGAATTTTATCAGTTGATACAAACACTTTGAATTCCTGTAACTCCTTCAAATAATGACTACAATTAAGCGGTAAATCTCAATCAGAACGCTAAAAAAAGGCGTAATTTTTGCAATTGTTTTTCTCGGCTCCAATAAATCGAAGCTTCTCGTAATTTTGAAATACAAAAATAATAATTTATTTTACGAAATATTCTGAAATGTTTTGAATATCTCGACACGGAAATTGTTCATAGGAGTACGTAATTTACGTCTGAGGCAAGAAAACCAAGGATTTTTTAAAATTTTTACATAATTACCTTTCATGTGAACCCCAGAGATTCTTTTTCCTCTAAAAAAGAAGAAAATTATTGTAAAAAGTGTGTTCGAAATTTAGACACGAGGATACATTCAGACAGACAAATTAATATTCGGTTTATTTGGCTCTTAGACACAACGACAAAAGTAGTGAAGAGAGGTAGAGTGCCAAAAGGATTTTTGTCCTCGAACACGGCGTACATGCTCGTGTACAAGAGATTAATCGCGGACGGGAAACAAGGAACGGCGGGGAAACGCGGCAAAGGAAAAAAAACAGGAGAAATTGAGTCTTCGAACAATACGTCACAGCTGGAAAAATTAACGGTAACCGAACTTGCTGGGGATGGACAAATAACGGAGGATGGAAAACGGAAAAATTTCACCGATATTTCGGCCTTGTTGAGCGTGGGAAATGTTTCATCCAGTCCAACCAGAACAAAAGTCGAATCGTCTCATACAAATTCGGTTAAAAAAACAAAACTCGACGATGATCTCGAGACTATGGACGTCGACGAGTCCGAGACGAAACCTCGACTTTCCCCTGAACAAAAAAATTTAATAAACGGCATAATCGGTTATAACTCGATCGAATCTCACCAGCCCGAACCAAAAATCGCCAAAGTTGAGCCTTTCGTGAAAGAAGTCGCGACTAAAAACGCGAAAATCGAGTATGGACTGCTGAACGGCGATGCTCATAGAAATATGAGCTGCGGGGAACGTGACCAATACGAAGATGTGAGAAAATATTTAATACTTCATCCGAAACATAAAGAACTTTTGTTTTCAAAAATTGTAGAACTCGAAATTCGAAATTACGTACGTTAATTTACTCAAATTTCTTGATTTTATTGTATTTTTTGTTTTCGTTCGCAGTTGGAGTTTGAAAAGTGGGGACTGAGTGAAACTCTTCGAGAACTCGTACGCGAAGAGAATGTTAAACATGAGTTGAGTCTTTTGGCGGTTCAGCAAGAAAAGGTAAATAAGACTCGTGACTATTTCTATTATTATGAAGATTGTAACAAGAAATTTTTTTTTTCGACCTTACAAAAATGTCAATGTATAATATTACTGTTTTTAAATTTATTATCGTTATTGTGTGATTTGTTTTATAGCAAAAAGAAATCGAGGATCAAAACGAAAAACGCCAATTGGTAATTGATTTTTACGGAATAATTGGAAATGCAGATACAGAGTGGAAAAGTTATCAGTGGATACCGAACGATTGGCTGGTCAAATGGTTGAACAATCATCTGAACTCAGAGGTGGCACCGATCGACAATTCGATGCTGATGTGTCCGCATTATCATCTCGATCCATTGAAAGTTAATCGAGCCAAATGTATTCCACCATTGGCCGCGGAATTAATTTATAAAAGATATCGTGGTGGTCCGAGACTCGACGAGAATTCACTGTGCGACGTTTGTGTCAAAAAACGTTGCAAAATGTTGCGCTTCAAATCTGGCCTCGAACGTGATCATAAGGAAGTCAGCGAAATAATGCGAAACTTTAAAGAACCGTAAGTTTTTGCACAATATTTTACTTTCTGTTCTCGCAGGTATTGATATAATCGAAGAATTAAAAAAATCATTAAATTCGATTTTTATTCACAATTTTAACCCAAATAAACGGACGTTTCACACTTTTTGTAACTGGTTTCAATCTTGGTGACTATGAACTCGCACTATGAATTAACTATGAAAAAGATATTGACACACGAACACACCGATTGAAAAAAAAAATCCTAAAATTAACATAGTTGTCTCGCTTCAGTCAAATTAAAAATTTAGCTTGGATATAAACTTCCGAAATATCTTAATAATGTCAATTGTTACATCTTATAGGATTGTAAAAACTTATGAATAGAAAAAAATGATTAATATAAAGTGTAAAGTATCAGAAATAACGTTCCATGATCTAATGCTTCCTTTTACTTTCTATCGGTATATCTCTGAAACTAAACGATCAAAATCCTTTTTTTTTTTTACAAACTTCGTCGTATATCCCTGAGTAGTTGAGAATTTTTCAACAAAAAATCTATAGATAAGTTCTATAAGGAATGTACGTAAAACTGCCGAATCTTTAATAAGAAATATTTCAGATCGGGAGCATTGAAGGCGTTTAAAATTTGGCAAGTAGTTACATCGAAGTGTCCCGAATATCTTACAATTTTCTAAATCATTTGAGAATCATCTGAAAAAGAAAAAAAAATATTGGGAAATTCTAGATTATTCGATTATAGATTATAAAATTGATAAATTTTTTTGTTTTATCAAAAATAAGAGAATTTTTGTGAATATTATAAAATTATAAGTTTTTATTATTATTTGAGATTGAAAAGTAGGCAAAACTTTGGACAAAACTTTAAAAACAGAATTGCTGTGAGGCAGGTCAAATTTATTCTCTGGAATTTGAAATTTTTTGTATAGAAAAACGCTTTGTGCGGGACAATTACCTTAAATACGATCGAAAAATTGTCAAAAACTATTATTTCAAATTCTTATTATATTATTCAACTAATTTTGTATTTCTTTCCAGAATGGAAGATAGTTACATCGTCGGTGCAGAATCGCTGAAATCCTGGCGTCGTTTGGTGATGGAAAATTTTATTGAATTGATGGAACACGAGATCGAGGATCCGAGTGCAAACGATTCGGCGCCTGAGGATACAAAATCATCGTCTTCGAAGGATCATCCGTTGGAAGAAACTGGTACAAGGGATCCAGAAGAATCGGAGGAGAACGAGGCAGTGATAAATTTCAACGAGGATTTATTGTGCGAGCACGGTGCCCTTAAAACGCCGGATTCAAGTAGAAAAATTGTTCCGGCGATCGCTTGGTCGATATTGAAAAAATATTTCCCGGAATCCAAGGAATATCCACTGTGTACTGATTCGTGTATTATATGTGAGGCTAAAATGCAAAGTGCCCAGCGAGCCAAAGAGGATGACAAGATCAAAGCAAAACTTCAAAAGGACGAACTCAGCGATTTGTATTACGGGAAACATCGTAACGAGATTATGAAGTCCAACGACACCGAAAAAACTTATTACATTGTGGAAAAAGGATTCGTCGACAGTTGGCGATCGTTTATTCGGTGAGTTTATTAACTAAATTTCTTTTTTCACCTGCCTTCAACAATTTTTCGTTATTTTTCAAATATTTTGTTTCGTTTGTGACTGTTTTATCAACTGCCAATATCTGTGTATACCATTTATTGATAAACGGGCGGAAAGTTAGTTCCCCTTTAATCTACAGCTAAGCCATAGCACCGATTCTTAAATAAAAAAATAAAAAAATTAATCCTGAAAATCTCGTCAGATGGCATTGAAGTTTAGTTTTCGGTATTTACGCGCTTTTTTCAGACGGATGAACATTCAGATTTAGAGTAGTTTTTTTATAAAATTTCCAAAGCCTTTTTCTATAAAATTTGTTGAAATTCGGAGGAATATAATATTAAGGATACTTTGTGATTTTGTTCTAAATTTTAAAAGGATTCAACGTTCCAGATTTGAAATATTTTCGTTCAAAGTTGCATACATTCGACAATTTTGCATATCTCGCGATAACAAACATTTCTACAATTTTTTTTTTTTTTTTTTTTTTTTTTTTCAGAAATTTCTCAATTACAGAGGAACATTTGACGAAGTTTGTCAAAAAATACTAACGTTTTTTATTCTGAAACTCAAAAATTTATATCGGATATTTTTTCCGTTACAAGTTTTCAGATTCCTAGATGTTAAAATTAATATTATTCGAATATTCCGCGAGTTATTATCCAAGTTTTTACACATTGACCGGAGATTTGCCTTTTAACATGACTGTGACGAAATAATTACGTCAATTAAAATTGAATTTTCATTTCGAGAACGCGTAAAAATTGAGATTCCATATCATCAAAATTTACTGCGGAATACCGTTAAAAATTGACTCAATAGCATTGAATTTTTTGATTGAAAGCTAAAAGGCTTCGACCGATAACAATGTTTTGCCAATTAGTCCATTATTTTACCTTGAAAAATAGTGAAATTTTTTTTTTTTTAATTATTTCCGTCCCTTTTCTGAATTCTTCTGGACGAATAAATGAAATCGTGACCTATAATCTAGCTGAATTCAATTTCATTATTCGATTGTACGAAAGCTCCCTTTATTTTGGCCAAATTCGACAATTCCCTCGGATAAACCTCGGAGTACGAAGTTGTCCGTAGGGCATTAACGAGCATCTCCTAATTATACGAGAAGAAGATGAAGACGAGGTTGAGATGGAGGTTGGGGGGGGGGGGGGTGTACGAAAAAAAGGAGGTTCAGACGATTAAGGTGAGCTTTTCGGGAGGATGCGTGAAGGGTGCGAGAGTTGAGGGAAGTGGTGGGGGTTTTAGGTGGCGAGCCCTTGCGGCGAGAATGAAAACGATCTGGCCTCGGAAAAGAACAGGGAAAACTAATTGAAATCTCCTAACGACCCAACGGCAAATGATACATCGAGTTTTCCTCGAAAGAGATCGTCTTACTACTCCCGAAAAAAAAGAATACACTCACACACGTGAAACAGCTCGTCTTAATATCGTTTTCGTTGAGAAAAGGAGAAATGATTTTTCTCTCTTTCTTACAAAATGCAATTTCGCCTCGAACGATCGTTCTCCGTTTCTCGAATTTTCTACCCTTCGTAAAAGCTTTTCTCGTACCAGCTCAAACTCCCAATACGCGTTCCCCAAAGACTCGAGGGTAATTAGAAAATTGTCGATTAACTCTGTGTCTCCTTTACGATCTCACCTCGATCCATCTTTCGTCAATCGAATTTTCTCATTCCTCCGTTACGAAATTATTCCGGATTTTCTCGTCACTTCCCGCCCAAACCAAGGAACGAACTTCTCCCGCTCCTTTGACCACTGATTGACGGATTTTACTCGTTACTCCCTATAATCTTCTCGCTTTATTTTTATCCCTTTTCTTTATCTCGCGAATAACATCGTTACAATTATGATATGTAATCCATGCGTTACATCCAACGGACACTCGGCTCAACCCCGGATCAACTCTTTGTACGGATTACCGCAATGTCATCCCACATATGATTTCGGCTCCGTCCTTACCCAAACCGCCTCGTTTCGACCCTTCAACCCAACCGGGACGAAATTCCACGTCACTGGTGGAAAATTAAGATTTTTCTCTTCTCTCACTGTTTTTGCATAGTTTTTTTTTATTTCTTTTTTACTTTAATTTTACATCGCTCATTCTTTTGTACTTTTTCTCGGCTGAACGTTTCATTTTTCTCGTTAATTTCAGACCAAAAATAAGAAATACATATTTGATTGTACATTTTATGTTTAAAAATTAATTGTAAAGTGAATATTGACCAAAGAAAAATAAATTTGATGTTAAAAAATGGAAAAATAATAATAAATTTAAAAATTCAACTTTACATACTGAAAAAAATGAGAATATGAACATTTTTGCAAGAATCTAAGGGTAGAAACAAAAGGGGTTGGTGGCAAAGGATGCGATTTGTTATCGGGGCATAGAAGGAATGGGCGAAAATATTTTTCCTGTCTGGAAAAGCCCATTGTCTCTTTACCAAGCTCAGGCCTTTGAAACGATCCCAGAAAAGATGATTAATTTTTCCTCACTGTTGTCGTACAAGCTTGCGAGAATTTTGGTATTTTTCTACGGCAGAAAAGTAACGAGAATATCGATCATTTTTGTTTATTTTTCATTTTTCATTTCCAAAATGGGTTTAAAGCTTTTTAAATTAACGTTGATCAACTTTTGCATTTTTTTTCGAATTTCGACGAATCTTGCGGATAAAAGAAATGCCGTTTAAAATAGCAATTTGTCGGGAGTCTCGTTCAAAACATCCCGGATCTAAAACGCGTCAGTTTACCTACCATTTGCCCTTCGAGCTCGTTTCCCTTCACCGATCTGTCAACGTCGCTCCGATGGATTTTCGAAAGGATTAGGTATTTGCATAGACAATCGCTCAACTCTCTCTCTCTCTCTCTCTCTCTCTCTCTCTCTCTCTCTCTCTCTCTCTCTCTCTCTCTCTCTCTCTCTCTCTCTCCCCCCCCCCCCCCCCCTCGGTTTCTCCACGTTTTTCTCATCTGGTTTATTTTCTCCAGGAAAAAATAAACTGATGACTTGAAACTTTCAAGAAAACTTGATAATTAGCCAAAGTACATTAACAGTTAAAATTGTCTCCATAATTCTCGTAAATTCCTTCCCAAACGTTAATCGAGTCTGAACTCGAAATTTCAAATCGTATTACGTCGAGTACCATCAAATATCGCGAAACTAGAACATCGCCAAAGCGCCGAGTGTGAATTAACGTGACTTTGTGAATTTTGGCCGGAAAAAGGATAAATAATTATTAATGATGTGCATTTCGAGCGGAAGGCTGAATGATATTGAGAGGAAGAGAAAGTGGGGAAAATTTGACGACGAAGGTGATCTTGTTGACAGCGTCATTGTTACGATAAAGGACAATGGTGGTGTGTATGTTGCGGTTGCCACAATATTTGCCAGAGAACAGTTCCACTCTCGCTACGAGCCTATAATTAATAACTTCAAATTGATTAAGGTGTCAGATAAGTCTATAAGAGCGAGAGAGCTTCCCGAGAGGCTCGTTCGGATTATACAGCTTGTATTTTCTATGTATATACGATATGGGATTGTAGATGGGACGAGGTTTTCTCTCTCAGTCCCTTGGCTTCGTGGATATGATTAATAATTTTGAGATAACGCTCCCAAACTCGTTGGACCCTTCCGTCCTTCCGGCAAGACAGAGAGGACATGAGAAAAAGATGACGATTTCTCTGGACCGACTTACGGTCTCATAAATGACTAATTATACTCACTGACTTCAATTTTTGTTGGAAATAAAAAGTATGATTTAATTTTCTTAGGAATATTTTTAAGAAAGGTAAAAACGTTCAAATCGCTGGGCCTTTTTCTTGATGTGATAAAATACTTTGGGCGGATTTTTTTTTGCCTAAAAACTAAAAAAATAATTGCAAGAACCCCACCAACGAATTGTATTTTCGGTCCAAAATGCTGAAACCCAAAAAAAATGATTCAATTGCATAATTTTTTTTCGTTCTGCATTTTTTCGTATGCAAGTTTTGCATAAGTTTTTGTCGATACCAATTGCAGATTTTTTAACACATTTCTCTAAATTTTATTGAGTAGAATCAGCATGAATTTTATTGGAAATGTCATTTTTTGCGGTAATACAATTTTTTTTTCGTTGCTTTCATGTTTTAATCTCACGTTCTACCACAAATTTATTGCTTTCGATTCTGATTAATTCTCAACATTGTTTACAATTTTTTTTCGCCACAAATTTGAAGCCTTTCGGAACTATTATTATTGAAAGGCAATCAATTTCATTGGAACCAAAAAAAAAAAAACAAATTCCTATTACATCAATAAATCGATGAAAAAAATAGTATTTCTGTGAAAATTCATTGAATGATGAAACAGATATTTATTTTTGTTAATGATACAGAAAAGTTTGAAAAAATCTGCGATCTACAAAAACTTGGACAGTTGAGTATTTTTTTCTTTTGGTTTTCGCGTTTTGGACCAACGCAAAAACCGAAAGAAAAGAAAAAGAAAGAAAGAAAGAGAAAAAAAAGCATTTTGTGTTTGTTTGTTTTGCGTTTGTGTTTGTTTGTTTGTGCAGTTCGGCGGTGCGGTTCTTGCAGTTATTTCTCACTTTTTAGACAATGGAAAACACCCAAAGTACTATCATCGTTAAAAAAAGCCCCGACGATTTGAAAGTTTCACTAAAATCCCTCAAAATTTTGATTGCAATAAAAATATAAATAATGTACTTAATTGTAATGAAAGTTGCACAGACGCATTTGTGTTGTAACTCGATGAATCGGAGTGTTGCAATTTTGGCTCAGGACTCGAGTTCCCGGATGAGAAACGAAAGCGATAAATCATTTTGAGAAAACTATAGCGAGAGTCTGAATGTACGAGGACGAAAAGAGAGAAAGATAGAGAGAAGGGGGGGGGGGAGCGAAAAAAGGGATGAAGACGGTGCATCGACTCGCGAAATCCAACTACCCTTAAATAAGTTGATTCATTGCTTTCCACCGATGGCATGGGTTATCCTTTCGCGTCTCACTCTCACCCCGTCGGCAAACGCGAAGAAAAGTGAGCGTGCGCTCACCACTTCTTGGCCTTTCCACTATTTTCTCCTTCCTCCTCTTTTCCCTTCTTGTTCATCCGTTTTGTTGATATTTTGCTAATTTCTGAAAGATTATACCCGATTCCCCTTTCGGTTCGTTCTTCATCCCCTTTTTCTTCTCAACCTCCGCTCGCGCACTCAAACCCTCTTTCGCTCGTACATAAACTCGCTCTCGAAGGGCTGAAACTTCAGAATCTCAACCAAAACACATGAAATATCGAGTCACAGTCTTGACTCCATTTACACATTAGCTCCATAAGTTTTCACCCTCCAATTTTTGCATGTCTTTTCTCTCGTCCCGATTGATCCTTTCGCTGTGAAACAAAAGTGATTTTATAGTAAAAGCTGTTAATTTCGTAGAAATACGAACGACATGAAATCTCGAATTTTCGTTATAAAGAGAAGTTGAAAATTTCATTGGCCAAATCAATTTCCAGAAGCGATTTAAATCATTTTTTTTTTCACCCACAGGTTCAATCAACTAGTTAGCACAGTTGGGAAATTCAACAGCAAGATTTTTGGCTTGAGAATAATATTTTTTGCAACGTTAAACGCCAACGGTGTGTACGAGAAATAAATATAAAATGACGCGTTTCTCGATATAAAAATCACAGCCTGTTTCTCTAAGTCGACGATATCAGGGCACGCAGAATGTTGGCCAGAAATGTCGTAAAATATAGTAATATCGTAAAGGAGGTAAGGAAATGTTGTACGTTCCGATATAAACACCGCGTTGAGTTAACGCGGGGGTGGAAGAAAGACAGAATCGAATATTCCGTCTCGTTCTTTTTTCCTCTCTATGTCTATTTCTCTCTGGCTCTTTTCCTCTGGCAAGCGAGCGAGGGCGGCCAGTGTCTCGGGGGGCGGTCATATATCATCCACCCCCTCCCAAGGGTGGCCAGGCAAAAAATCTTACCGGAGCAAAAACTATCATCAGTGCTCGGCAAAGCGAGCTGAACGCTCCGTGTGCTTCGCTCTCCCGTTTGCTTCGGCGTCTCTTCCGACTCTCTTGCTCCCTCCGCCCCACATTTCTCCGCAGCATCCCCTCAACGCTGCGTCTTCTTCTTCTTCATCTTCTTCTTTCGTTCTTGTCTGCGCGAAAAATTCACACGAGCGCGGTGTAAAGCCTAAAAGTGTATTGCAAAAATCTTCCTAAAATGGTCCGTAATCGCCGTTAAGCGATAATTCACAAAGAAATTCTTTGATTTCTCATCCGAAGAAACATAAAAATGGAATTGCATTACAAAAAAAAAGAGAAATTCATTCAAAAAACTGCATCGGTCGCTTCTGGATCGATCCAGCTCTTCGATTATATCTAAAACCATAAATAAACATAAATCGAGGCTTCCGAGGATGGAATCCCGCGTCCTCTTAATTCCGTACGATTTTTCATCGAGGGGAATCGAGAAGGGGGTAAAAATCATTACTTCGGGAGTCGGGCAACTTTGAGTAGTATAAGGAGATGGCAAAAATGATCGAGGGCACTTGGTGATGAAGAAGAAGAAGAAAAATAATCGAAAGAAGAGGAGAATGAAGAAGAAAATAAAGAGGGAGGATGTTGGCACTCGGGGTTCGGCATCGTCACGTAGAAAGGAGCCTGAAAAGAGGAGGATATATATCCTTTCGCTTAGGAATCAACGGCATACCGTAAGCTCACCGAACCGCGATCTCGTCAACCGATTTCTTTTCACCTCTCTCTCTCTCTCTCTCTCTCGCTCTTTTTCTCTCTTATTTTCTGGGCAATGAAGGCGGAAGTTTTTAGTAACGTTGGGCAAAAGGATCGAGCGAGTTTGTTTATTTACTTTTTTTTCATATATATTTTTTTCCATTTCCCACATTTATATAGATAAATATGTGTGTGTGTGTGTGTGTGTGTGTATGTGTGTGTGCGCGCGCGCGCGTGTGTGTGTATGTGTCTGTAATATTCTCGTGGTTACTGGTTATTTGTTTAATAGTCTGTCGCCACAGTTCGATCGGCGAGCATCAGAGAGGCTGCGAAGGAAGCTCTCGTGATCATCGAAGCGATCCCTCTCTCGTTCACCACATCGTTGTCCTTCTTCTTCTTCTTTCTCGTCTTATTCTCCTCCTTTCCTTCTCCTCGTCATCCCCGTCGTCGTTGTCGTCTTTTCGTAGCGTACATTCGAGCCCAGCCAAGAGACGAAGAAGATTAACCATGGACCAAAGTAGATTCGCCGCTTTACCTTTCTCTCTTTCTTTCTCTCTCTCTCTCTCTCTCTCTGCTTTTCTCTTTCTCTCTCTCTATCTCTCGCGTCTCTTTGTCTCTCTATCGACGAGCTTGGGCGCTCTCGCATACACGAGCGAGTGGCCGGTTGTCCAACGTCCACTTGACTGGCCGGCAAACTACGGCAGGATGTCGATTATCGACGCTTTTTGCCACGATTCTCTTGCCTCCAACGCGGCTCATCTCGCTTCATCGTTTTCTCTCTCTCTCTCTTTCTCTCTCTTTCTCGATATATATATTGAAGAATTGCGCGCGAGCGAGCTCACTCGCTCGCGACCGAGGCGCATAATTAGCTTTCGCGTTATTGTAGAAACTGAACCGCGAGAGACGCTTCCGCTCCGCTATATTACTCGATCCCTCGTCGCCCTATTCTTTCTCTTTCTCTCCCTCTCTTTCTTTCTCGATAATAAATATATCGAAGATTCTCTAACATCTCACCTCGAGGTGTAGCTACGAAAATTATTTGTCCAAAGACACGACTCCCTCAGAGAGAGATCAATTTTTCTCTACGATGTTATCTCCCAATTATTACTTCGAAATAATAATCGTCACGTCAATAAAATCGCGGAATTTGGGTCGAGTTACCATCTCGATTATTATCACGTTCCAACCCATTGTTTTTTATGTTTTTTTTCGCCGGTTTATTATTTTAAAAGACTGCATCCCTCGTGTGCATTCTCAAGTATATAAATTGCGAGTTTGTTACGTATTTTTTGAAGAAAATAAAAATGTTCTTCGACGACGAATTAAGATAAAACCCCGAGCGTTTAGTCAAATAGTTCATGAGGGTTAAGGGCTGCTAAATCAGAAAACTGGCTCTTTGCAGCTTTCGGAACAGGATGAGTAGCGATCTCCCGCAGGGTATGACTCTCCACGCGTTGTACGATGTCATCCAAACAAAAAGACAAATGTCGGAAGACACCCGGAAGAGAGAGCGAGGAAGAGAGAGTAAGAGAGAAGTCGCGAACCCCATAGAGCATAGATGCAGGCTCTTTGCGACGGTAAATCAAGCCTGGTGATATTAAAAGGCCGCATATACGCGAAAAACATAAGATTTATTTCTGCGAGTGAAAGAGTGCGGTACGTGAGGGGTTGAAGAGCTGAAAAGCACGTGCGAACCACAAGGGTGGTTTTCTGATGGAAAAAACGCATACAAAGTCAAAACAAAACACGAGAGGGAAAAACAAGACAATAATTTGGAAAAAAAGAAATTTACTACTTGTTAATATTTAATAATTGTAATTTAAGATTGGAATTTACTGTCAATGGAAAAAAAAAATCGGTGTATACATTATTTTAGTAACTTCTTTATATTAATTTACTAATTTTTTGATAATTTCAGAAATTTTGTAACCATTTAAAAACTCTCAAATTCCAATATTTACGTAATATGTCAAAGAATCGGTTTCGCTTGATTAGACTTCCGGAATATCGTGTACTCGTTCGTGCATAGAGCGCAGGATATTATGAATCGAGATGGTGGCCTTGGCTAAGAATAATAACGAGGGTAATGTAGGATTCATGGTTGTTTCGTGACCGCAGAACTAATGGAAAATGCTCATAAGATGCATTTTTATTTATTTATTTATTTGTGTGTATATTTCCTCTTGTGTTTTTCTCGATAAAATATGTACGTAAGTATGAATAGGTGCGACTAATTCGAAACTCTGCTCGTTTCTCGTATCGTACGAACATGTTTTCCGTGAATTTTCGTTAGGGAATCTCCGGGGAGTAATAACGTTCGTTATTCGCTAGGAGGAAAGCCTCGACGATAAAAGAGAGCACGAAAAGGGTGACGAGGAAAAATTCTGTTACGAAGGTTAAACAAAGCATGTTGCGGGAATATTTGTACGAGGTACGAAGATGGAAGAGAGAGAGAGAGAGGAAGAAAATAAAAAAATAAGCACAATAGTTTCGTCTGTAATAAGGGAGACGAAGAGGAACGAGAAACACGTATATGTGTATTATGCCTATGACTCGTTGATCATGCACAAGCTTTGGACTCTGTTCCGCAATATTTGAACAAGCCTCATAATTAATACGCATTCGTCGAGTATTGCTGCTCCGTTGCCCGGGAGAGAAACACGAACATTTTTAACTTTGACGTATTATTAGTATTTGCCAGGAGTTTAACTCTCGTCCTCGTTTTCACCGTTTTCTCATTCCCCATCGTAGAGAGCTTTATCTCGTTTTCAACCAGAGACAATAAAAGGATTCATACACTTTTCCTACCAATATCCCTATCCTTTGGTCTCATTCGCAGTATTTTATTTTTTTTTCTTTTTCTCGTACTGATATCAACCCTTGTAAAATTTGAATGCCACGAACGACGTTTAATATATCTATATAAATTTAAATATCGTATCGTTCATCTCTTTTTCGTATTTATGTTTTATCGACTGATCACCGGACAATCATAGAAAAAATAACGAGATATTCGAAACATAAAAGAGCTCACGAAAATTAGAAATGGAACGAAGATTGTTTTTTTTTTTCTTTTTTTTTTCAAGATATACGAAGGTGTGTAGCAAAATGTGGTTGTTATGATCGGTGTCTTCTCGTTTCGATGAGAATTCCGAGACAAGAATTTCAACGATACCCGAACGTTAGTAAAACGATCGAGAATTTTAAAATTCGTACGGACGATGACTCTCCAATTTCTTTCTTTCTCTCTCTCGCTCTCTATCTTTCTTTCTCTCTGATTTCTACTCTTATTCGCTTCTTTCATCCTTAAGAGATATCGTTCTTTAAGGACATTATCTCGTGGGCAATGCCAAGGGGAGATTCCGGCAAGAGGAGGAGAGGATGTGCAAAGGGATGGCAAAAACGATCCGCCCCTTCTCTCTCTCTCTCTCTCTCTCTGTCTCTGGCTCTGTCTCTGGCTCTGTCGCTCTCTTAGGTATGTGAAAAATGATGCAGAACCCCTGATTTCCAGGAGCGACGGTATGAGACCGATCGCTTTTGCAAGAGAGGCACACACGAATCTCCTCCTTCTCATATCGTCCTTTTATCACGTCGTCTCACTTAGTTTTTCCTTACTTTCACTCTTTCCTTTCTCTTTCTATTTTTCTTCCGTGCTAAAACATTCCCGTGAAGCGGGTCCCGAAGGAAAGCCAACAAACGTCGCGTTTCGTGGGTGACGTTGCCTCAGGGCGTTCACGAGAAATCCTACAGTCAATCTTGCACTCAACGATTTTATAAATATATATAAATATATGTGGATGCGAAGAAAAAATATTCAAAGCTAGTCCGCAGGGTGAACGAGTCCAAAACATCGCCCAAAACGATTAAGCACCCTGACAACTCTAGTAAATAATCGTTTTGTCGAGTTCTCGAATATTTTGACAGTCCTAACATTACAAAAGAAATGGCAAAATGAATCTGTAACGTGGCACCATTTCTCACATGTTTTTTTATTATTTATATTTCTTTATTTTTCAACTCCGTTGTTCATTCTTTCGTGTTTCAGATATGCCGAGAACTATGGAAGAACGCCACCCTCGGGCATACAAAATGGTCAATTGCTCTGCGAAGGACACAACGGATTTCTATATCGTCCTAATGCTGCGAGCGAACTGTGAGTCCAGCTTTTAGTTATTGAGCATAAATTACTCATGTTTCTTAGCCAAAAATTTTATTGGATCAGCATTTCGAAAGTCTTCGCAATTGGACAAAAATCTGAAAAAAAAACCAGTCATCTTCGTAACTGTTTAAACATTGATTTTCAATTATAATAATTCTGAAAAGTTATTAACATGTTTAAACAAAATATTCTTCGATGAAAAATTAGAAATTTTTTTTTCATTACGTGACATGAATTTAGTGATTTTTTTGTCTGTATATAAATTTTTAAAGAATATTCCCTTTTTTAAGATTTGTCGACAATGCAAAAAAAAAAATTGATAAAAAAAACATGATTTTTGCACACATTTTTGTGGAAAGTTTCAACAACATAAATACGAATTTTTTGAAGCATTAAAAAGCTTCTCAAATATCGTCTCCAGAAAAAGACGAAAAGAGGAATCATAAAAAGAAAAAAAAGGAAATAAAAAATCGTCTGATTCTTGTTGAATAATTCTTTTTTTTTTTTTTAACTTTTTGTTAATATATTTTCTATGATTATATTATTGCATTTTTTTCAGATCTTTTGTGAACCGCGAAGTACACTGAGAGAATAAATTTGTTGTTTCAACAAAATTTTTGTCGAATTGTGACGAACAAAATGAAATTTCTTAATTGAACAAAAATTTTGTTGATTCAACAATATTTTCGTCGTAGTGAGGAATATTTGTTTGAACCAGCAAATTAAGCGGTTGAATAAACCAATTTTTTGTTCGCCACGATTTTTTGATTCTGCAAAAATTTTGTTGATTCAACAAATTTTTTTCTCAGTGTACTGAAATGTTCATTTTTCAAATTTTGCCCATTTTACAAATATTTTCTGTACGATATGATTAAGACGAAAAGGCAAAGTCAGAGAAGGACACACGAGTGGTACTAGATTATAAAGTGAGAGTGCATGACCTTCTTGGGGCAGAAGGTTGGAGAACGTCCTTTTCAAGACCGAGGAGAGATGACTTTCCATATACATATATCTTCCTCTCTCTCTCTCTCGTTTGTTCACAAAACGCTTATGATGGATACGCGAAGATGTCAGTCGCATGCCCCGGGGCTAACTCTCGGGTATCCCTCGAGTCATCCGCGTTCTAGCGTCCTTTGCACACGTGACCCCTCTCTCGGACCATTATGCTAAGCCATTGTCCACTATCTGGACTAAGATAGCGTTTCGCGCTCGTCAAGCCAGCCCCTACTCTTCCATCCACTTTCCTTGCTCATCCCTTCACCATTTTCTCGCTGTTCGAGTTCTCTTCACGATCTTCACATGACACAACGTTAAAAAATCATTTTTCCCCCATTCTCAGTCCACCCTTGTCGCAAATATACTCCAGAAACTTGCCCTTTTCGCCTTTTCCTCCGTGACAAAAGATCGCAATGATTGGCAAAGTGAAAAAAGGGTTTCGATCGCTCGTAGTTGAAGCAAATTTATGATTTTCTTCTCGTGACATCTTTTTTTTATCGTATGCTCAATGTATTCTTTATTTTTTATTTTATTTTTTTCAATATGAAAACCCAAAAGACACCCTCAACGCATTTCGACAGTAAACAGTCAAAGTTCAATTTTCGTTTAATCACGATTTCTCTCTCTCTCCCCCCTCTTCTCTCTCTCTCTCTCTCCTCCTTCCCCCTCTCCCCCCCCCTTCTCTCTCTCTCCCCCCCCTCTCTCTCTTTCTCTCTCTCTCTCTCTCGTTCGGGATTTCATAAAAACGAAACACCGCGACAGATGAAGCAGGATGAATTCGCCGGCGAGAATGTGCGCGAAAGGTTTTGAACGACGAGTTCGCTAATTCCCATTTTTTTCGAGTCCCTATTATTCGAACGTTAGGCAAATATTGTACACGGAGAGCGAGAGAGAGAGAAAGATGAAGAGAACGCGTAAACGAGGCACGGGCACGTTTCCCATGGTTTTTGTCATATAAACGTACCATAGAACATAGACAGTAAACAGAAGGGATAACGAGTGAGATAGAATGAGAAAGAGAGAGGAGCAGCAGCGAGATCACTCTCTATGTGACATTGGAAAATTCAAATTAGCGCGGCATATTGCGCTGAATCGAAATTAATTCTCCGTCACTAATTATCCGAAGGGCTGTATCGGGGCCGGGACAATTTTATTTGCATTTTTATGACTTTTTCCTCGTTGTACTATGGAGAGAAAAAAAAATCATTCGATACTCGCTACTTTGGACGAGTTTTCTTCGAAAAAACGACTTCTGGTAAAATTAAAAAAAAAAAAAAAAAATTGGTAAAAAATTTTCAAAAATTGAAGCAAAATACTCGAGTCTCGTACGTATAACGCGTCTCTGGCTTTCGTTGATCCTAGTTCCGACGTGTAACACACACGTGAGCAAAAACTTGCTCGCGGGAGAAAGATAGAGAACGCGGATCCAGTGGAAAGGAAAATAGCGAGCTTGGCTCAATGAGAAAGAGAGAGAAAGAGAAAGAAGGGAAGAGCTAGGGACGCGGAGAAGGGAGTCAGGTGGGGCAAGAAATTTCTAATTTGCGGTATAATTAAGGGCGGCTTGGCAAAAAGCATCGCAGGGAGGGATTCAACGCGAAATGCGAAGCTGCACAGCCTCTCCGAGGCTTCGGAGAGATAACCGAATAGTGTATATATGTGCGCATGTGTGTATCAATGTGTGGCTCGTATACGTACCGAGAAAATCGGGAATTCCTCGTAGCCGCTCTTATATCCATACACTGCTGTCCGCTTCTTTAGCTGTGGAGTAATTTTAAGCAAACTCTTATCCCTGCCCTTCGAAACCTCGATTTTTGTGTTCTTTTCTATCTTCACGCTAATTTTTTACCCCTAAGAAATAAAATAGAAAATTAATGAGAAAAAATCGAAGTAGAAAAAAAATCTAGTAATTGCAGAACGAAGACAATCGTATGAATATCGTAGTAATAATTCTCTCGGAATGGGCGTCGTAACAGTAACATTTCCTTCGTAATAAGATCGTTAAATTTCAATAGTAATAATTGTAAATAATCACAAGACACATGTATAAATTATACTTAAGAAAATGCTCACGAAGTTCTGCGAAAATGAGTGTTATTGAGGTTCGATAATAGCTGTTTTTTTAAGTAATTATCGTTAATGATTATTGGTGAGATAATATTATTGCAATGAAGTTATTTAAGGGTGAATTTAGAGAGTGTTTTATTGAATTGGTAATTGGTTTAAATCGCTAGAAAAATTCAACTGATTTACAAGATTTTAATGATTTACTCTTTATGGCTTAATAATTGAAGAATTTATGATAAAAAATGAAGATAAGAATGAATTGGTTGACGTACTTTATGGTGAATCTGGGCGTTACAGATATACGATAGTTACGGCGGAGGAGTGGAGAAAATTGTTGGAATTTTACGAAGCGGATCACTCAATCACGATAAGGAACACAGGAGTGAAAGACAACGAGCTCGTCACCGATCCCGGTGAGTACTTTGACATTTTCTCGCTTTTTCGTTTTTTTTTCCTCATTCTTTACTTCCTTCTCCTCGTAATGTTGCTGACGAGCAAAGGACACTGAGCTTACCGGAGCGAATCCCGGCTGTTAAAGCCACGGACGCAACGAATAATGCCATAAGACATTAGCTCCTGATTTACATAAATTCTGGGAGGCGGGGGAAAGAGTCAAGCATGGTTGCGAAACTTTGCGTGTCTCTCGGACCAAAGTGTCTCTTCTGCGCCAAAGTGTCTCATTATAATTACCAAGTATCCTGAAAATTAAGCGACGAGTGAAAGACGAGGAGGAAAGAGGCAATATAGAAGAAGAAAAAAAATAACACGGACAACGAGAGTGAGTACGAGCTTGAGATTAATGTAGAGATGCGAGTCAAACGTGGGTCCATTACACTGAGAAAAGAAATTTGTTAAATCAACAAATTTCATTTTGTTCGCTACTATTTTGTTGATTCAACAATAATAATGTCATCGTAAGCGCATATGTAGTTCAACCTACAAATTAAGTGGTTGAAACAATCAAATTGTTTTGTTCCATCTGTTTAGTTGATTCAACACGCTACGACATTAACTAAACTAAACTAAACTAAACTAACTAAACTAAACTCTTAACCTAAACTAAACTTAAACTTAAACCTAAACTAAAAGTATAAAACTAAAGTCTTAACTAAATAAAGCTGTCGAAACAATTAAATCTGCTGCTGTCGAAACAACTAAAACTGGATTTAGTCGACTAAATATATGATTGAGTCAACAGACTTAAAAAAAAAATTTGTACCTCCCGTTCAATTGAATTTTTAGTTGTGTGAACTGAATCATATGCTCTCATGGGTAGGATAATTGGTTGAAGATACCAAACTATTCCAACAAACTAGGTTTTGTTGTGTGAACACGTTTTGGTATTATCGTAACTAAATGGGTTGTTGAAAGAATTAACGAACGTTCGAGTAGCTTCTCGGTCCGGCCACCGCGTGGCGCAGAGCGCCTAGGCTCTTCTCACATACACAGTGGCCTCTGGATGGACATAAATTGCGGAAGTCGAGTAAGATGAGACGTTCCAGCCGATTTTGATCCAGAATTAGGTAGCGACCGTTTATAACTGCCATGGGTTACGTTCCCGTGAGAAATCCATCGGAGTCTAACGACTCCCATGATCAACTGATTTCTCATAATGATTGATGAGCAATTAGTAGAATACACATTTTCGGATTGTAAGGGGTTTGATTATACATATTTGGATCTCAAACAAAAAAATTTAATATCAATTCGTTTAAAATAAATATTCTTCGTTTATTTGATTCAAATAAATAATTATTCGACTTAATTAAGTAATTATTTGATTTAAATAAATATTCAGTCAAAAGGAATGTCAGTTTCAGTCAGAGAAACAAAATATTTAGTTGAATTGACTCTTTTTTGTAATTTGAAATAACTAGATTATGTTGTATCATGAACTGAACGTTTTGCTCGCCTCCCCGTGACCGCAGGATTTGTTGATTCAACAAATTTCTTTTCTCAGTGTAGAAAAAAAAACCAGAAGGTACAATAAAAAATTCTTAAGATTATTCTCAAAAGAAACTGGAATTTTATTGAAAATAATATAAAGATTTCCAAGTTGTTTATCGTACGAAATTTTCTTCGACTATTCAAATGCGTCATCCTTGTGTTTTTTTCATCTTCGTTTACCTTTTTCTCGTTTTCGTTACTCGAATATCGTCGCGTGCCCTCTGTCGAAACGGTGTGCAACCCTGAAAGACGTATGTGATTGTATAAAAGAAGAAGCAGAAAAAGAAGGAGGCCGGGGGGAGGTAAAAAGGAATGGATGATGAGGGGAAGAAGTGTGTGGAACTCGAGTTGTGGTGATTCTGGATATATACTCTGTACACGCGCTGCCAAATCGGTTAGTGGCGCTTGTATCGCATTGTGTGTAACGCGTTGGATCCTTCTAAACATCCCATTGTCTTGTCCGTCTCTTGGTACTCGAAGGAACCTCGCGAAACGATGGATAAAAGCGAGGAGGAAGGAAAGAGTGCAACGATTTTTTGCAACATTTGTCAGAGCCACTTTCGCCTTCTTGACTATCTCTCCTTCGATTCTCCGATCTCGCCTGATAGGTGGCGTTGAATTCGTTCCTCCAATCTTTCCCTGAAACGCGTGCTCCCCCGCTCGATCTCCAACCCTGAAACGAAAACCAGTAAAAGAGAGAAAAAGGGAGAGAAGGAGTGAGAGACAAAGTAGATTTGAATTGCAAAACCAAACTCTAAATCGAATCCCACATTGTCCCATGCCAGGTCGTCCTCTTCCTTCGCCCTTACCATCTACAGAACTATCTTCAACCTCAATTGCTCCTCCTGATGCTCCTTTTCTCTCTCTCTCTCTCTTCTCGTGTTTTCTTCTTCGTGTCACCTTTCCTACCCACCCGCAACTGCTCACGCGCCTTCGATCCCTTTGCCACGATGGAGACGTCCTTTAGGACCAAAAGGGGATCTACCAGCGAAGCCAACACTGTCGATCTTTGACCGCTGCATGCCTCGATCCTTTTAATCGTAATTAATTGCCCAATTTTGCATCAGTCATTCGAAAATTCACCATTTTTATAAAGCTTCAAACTGTTGGACGAATACGTAGAAAGAATTATTGAATAGTTTTTAATAAATATCTGACGAGGAAATAACTGCCGAATTATTGCAGCTACGGAAAGTGAAAATAAAACGATCTTCTGAGCATGCACTTTCTGCGTTTCGTAATTTATCCTCGATTCCTGGAACAACCGCTAATTAGCACGGTTCTACGAAACAACCAAGATTTTTTTTCCCTCATACAACTGACATGGTGGATAATCGCGAAAAAGAATAGCGAATAAAAAAAAATACAGGGGAAAGGGAGATAAAGACAGGAGCGATACTGAGAAGAGGCGACAGGTCCAGAACAAACAGACAATTTAGCTCGTTTCAAGTAGGGCGCTTTCGAAGGGAGAATCGTCCGAGCTTGCTCTCTATGTCATTGAGGAAGCGAGAGAGAGAGAGAGAGAAAGAGAGACAGTTTGGTACGGTGAGGAAAAATCAGGGGTTGGTGCGCTTACGTTGACTGATACGGGGACTCTGGTCTCGGCTAACGAGCACAGACCGAGGACGAAGCCCAGGGCACTCAGCGTATATATAACTCACTAATACTGGTAAATGTTACCAAGCATGCCTAGCAAACCGCATTCAGCCTCTTTCCCCCTCTTTCTCTTCTCCTCGCCACCTCGTATCAACTCTTAAAGCTTTAGAGGGTGGTCTCTTGCCACGGGCTTGATGCTGGAAGGGGAATCTCTACCAGGCCACATTAGGCACCGTCCGGATTCGTATCAATCACCTCCCGCTTTTATCCTACACGATTTTCGCTTTCCCGAACTTACTCGTCATTGTTTTCGCTCCTTTCCTTCACCAAGCGCGGCAATGTTATCCTGGCAGCTCAATTTCTTTCCTAAGATATATCCGATCTTAGGAAAGAAAATTATGTATTTTTTTATAAAAGCAAAAGCTGTCTTTTCCTAGCAATTGTCCCGCAAGCCCATTCGAATCATTTCCTAACTAAATTGCTTACGAGACGAATACACACCAGGGACATTCCTCTCTTCCATGGCCAGTTCTTCAATCGGGTTAGCGCCGCTCGTAAATATTGTTTAGCGCCTCGAGTGGACCACCAGGAGAAGCTTCCCTCATGAGTGTTTTCGGGTTTGTAGATGAGTGTTAGGTCCGGTATCACAAATCAAAGAGAGAAACAAGGACTCGAGATACAAGCTGGAGCTTTCGCTACGTATTGGTTGCAAAACATACAGTCTCTAGTTCAGGAGAAAAGGAGAGAGAGAGAGAGAGAGAGAGAAAGTCTTGCGGTGGAAAGCGTGCAAGGTTACACCCCACAAGAATTAATATTCCTGCCGAGCGTTTAGATTTAGAACATGAATTTACCCGATTAGTTTGCATTCGTCTCTCTCTCTCTCTCTCTCTCTCTCTCTCTCTCTCTCTCTCTCTCTCTCTCTCTCAGCCCATCGCCAGAATTGCGCCAGTAGTTTTGCCATTGTTGGTCGAGTAGGTTAGTCCTTGTTCGTTTAACCGACGACGAGAACGACGACCAGTCTGACCCAGCAAAAGGACACCAATAGCGTGTCTAAGGGTGCGTTAGAGAAGCACGAGGAGTTGGGGGAAAGAACGGGAGAGAGTCCTTTAGCAAGGATTTACTTGACTCGAGGGTGTGGGAAGCTTCTCGCAAATCGAGACTTTGCTCTCGGGTCAGCCGGACATACCGAGACAAATATTATTTAGCGGAGCGACAAGTGCGCTGGACACGTCCCTTCGTATACTGCCCAAAATGTCTCCTTCCGGCGACTGCGTGACCACCATATATCACCCATTATCATATATGCGTCTTCGCTTTTTCCGATGTCCCAACTATTACTCAGCGATAATTGAAGTTTTGTAAAATTATTATTATTTATTTACTTCTGCGAGCAATGTACTTGCAACTTTTTGTTGTCTACGTGGTTGAGAAATACTTGCATTTTGGAATAGTTTTTATTTTGGCTTATTGCCTCAAATAGGAAAATTCTTGAGCCTCCATTTCCCTTTTGCTGTCCAAGTTTTTTACCTCATTTATTTGGAACTTCAGGCTGAAAGCCTGATTCCGTCGAGTTGATCAACTCGCGGGAATTATTCCACCCAACGAAACCAGTCACAGATGGTCCTTTTGCCTCCTCTTCATTCGATTCGACACACACTGTCCAAAAAAATAGTGGCAACAGAAAAAATGGAGCGTAGAACGAATAAAAAAAATGATTTCGTGCAATTTAGCCGAAGAATTCATCCCGTCGGACTCCGGCACAGCGGGGAATCTAATCGTAACGGAAGTAGCAGCAGTCTTTCCTCGCTCGAACAACAGGCCTATTTCGTAGAGGAAGAAAATTAGCAGATCTTCCGAAGCGAACACCGTTCGGGAACCCCTCCTCCCGCCCATTTACTCTTTCAGTCTTTCCCTTATCCTGCTAAAGATCCCCCACTTGTTCTGGCACGCTTGACTCCCGAAATCGCCACGGGAGGGCCGCCCTTCAATCCTCTCTCTCTTTCTCTATCTCGTTCGCATTTATACCAGGATTAAATGGAGCGCCTAGATGACCGATGCTCGTCGTCGATGACTCCCGAGACCTTCCAACAAGATAAAACAAGGATAAAGCCTGCTTAGTCCCATATCCTCCCTTAAACCTAACGTAAAAAAATTTTTTGCATCTTTGGGAACGCGTTTCCTAACCAGTGGAAAATATAGAAACAAAAGTGGTTTGTCAAAAAGTTTTTTATAATCTATACATAATTTTTAGTCCAATTTTTAGTAATTCTTCAAAATTTTAGTGCTCTGTTGAAGAATTTTGATTTTTTTTTTTTTTCATTCTTTTTTATAGTGCTTCTTCTTTTCACAACGTCAAGGCTCTTAAGCCGATTAAAATATTCCCTGCCCGAGCTACTTTGTTGTGGTTGAAGCCAGCCAAGACGTTCGTTAGTTGAATCTTCGCAGGATCTTTCCGAGATCCTCTTGCAGATGGAATAATTACAGCCAAAGTTGAAATACGTTGTTCGTTGTCGTAACGTCCTCGAGAAATTTACCGCATCTTAGAGACATCGTTTGATTCGATATAAACGCTCGCGAAGGGAGACTGATTTAGGTTAATTATTTTCGACTTTGATAAGGAAATTTCCGTTCGTCCTGAAATGACAATTTGCGGTCATGAAACGTTGATATAGATTTTTGTTATGGGACGAAAAATTATTTCCTAAATAAAGTAAATTTTTCAAATTGACTATTTGATTTGTTTGCAATTAATTTTCCTCTCTTGCAGATATCGAATTATGTATTAATATTCGTTGAGTGACTTCGATAAAGTTACGAATTAAATTCTGCGTGAATGTGCCAAAAATTCGTATTAGTCGCTAATGCAGTTAAGATTTTGATCGAAGACTTTGCCGCGATGTTGCGAACCCTCTGCGTGACTATATCGAAAATTAAAAGAGTCTGCATCGATTTGCCAGCAAATTCAGCTACGAAATAAATTGATTTTTAAAAGGAATCAAAACAGAAAATTCAAAAAATAATCGTGTTTCGAGAAGAAGACGTTTGACGATGTTTCCTGATACATTTTTTATCTTTCGTTTCGTTATTCTCTCATGGGGTTCGTCTAGTTAATGGGCGTTAGCGACCTCTGCCAATTTTTGACAGAATCCTCGCATTAATCACGAATTCATCAAGGACCGAGTGCAAGAGATCGAGAGAGGAAGAGAGAAGGAATTCTTTCTTGCTTCTTCTTATTGTCACCCCCTCTTTTGGAGCACTAGTAAAACGTGGAGAAACGCCAGAAGCGACATATACACGCATACACACTGACAAAATCGTTCTCAATGCCTGCCGGCTCAGTCGGAGACAATTCCCGCTTGCCACAACCGTGACGAGATCATTTTTTTCTTCTCCTGTTTCCTACGTTTTTTCGTTCCTTCTCTATCTTTTTTTTCTCTCTCTCGATCTCCCTCATTCGCAGCATCCATTTTTGTGTTTTTTTTCCATCTCTGCCGCGTTCCTGCATTTGTTCTCTTTAACTCCCGATCGGTTTCTACGATTTTTGTTCTTTTTTTCTTTCGACTCGACGATCTCGAATAATTTCAAATTTCGTTGCTCCTTCTGCGTACCGATTCCCTCGAGGATTTACTTCGATGTCTACCGGTAGTTCCTTGGACCTTTCGATCCACACGCGTTCCATCTCCCGTCGGGATATCGACGTCTATTCCATCAAAATAGCCACTGCCAAAGGGACACCACTCTCGGCAAAGTCCCTTTTGATTTATTGCTCCTAATTAGTCTACGATTCTATAAGATCGATTTTCTCAGCCGCTTTTTCTCATCTTTCTCTTCGTACTGTTGTCTTTTTTCTCTTGAAAAATTCTCGGCTGAGCGTTGGACACGTCAATTTTAACGATCCAATTAGCCCTTCTGTTTCGTCGGTTTTTTCCTTCTATTTTTTAAATTACTTCATATTTGTCGTCGTTCTCCTTCTTTTTTTATTTTTCGTGGTGCATAAAATTCATACGAAAATCTTATTGCCCCAAAAAATTTTTACTCGTTTTACAAAAGTGTACGAAAGTAGCAAATAAAATCTGCAACATCGAGAAAACCAAGAAAAGTTTGTCCATCGTTTACCAAGCGTTAACACGACCAAAGTTTTTCCCCCGCTCTTCTCTTCCACGTTTCGTACGTACAATTCTGTGTCTTGATCCTTGGCCCCTTTATGGTTTCACTGCCCTCCAATGGCACTTTAGGGAAATACACGCACGCACCATTTCTTCGATGTTGAAATTCTGTCTCCCTTTCGCTTTCCTATCCTTGTACATTATGTATCATTCGACAATAAAACTCGTTTCTGCAACTTTACTCTCGTGTTTACGCCACCAATTGTCCAATTCTCAATGGTCTATTTCATGATATTTGAAACGACTCATTCGTCACTCGAGTTCTCTGTCTGTACTGCACTTCCGTCAAGGCTGGAAATCTTATTGTACTTCTACGTTAGCACGTTTTTGGAAATACAACAAACTATCGAAATTTCGTATACAAAATGGCAACAAAATTGTGTAAAAATCTTTGAATTTATTCAAATTTGTTTGAAAATTTTTTGTAGCAATCTAATGTAATGTTAAATATAAATTAAAATTTAATTAAATCAGATAATTTTTGTTTCGCAGTATGAAATGAATTTGATGAATTTTTACGGAATTTCTTCTTTTTTTTATCATTCCCATTTTCGACTTTTTCTGGAGGCTGCATTTGAGAAACCATTCGTTCAATGCTTTAAAAATTTCGTATAAGTAATGTTGAAACTTTTTACAAAGAAATATGCAAACTGGGTGATTTTTTAACATGTTTCTTTAGAATTTTTGGATAAATCTACGAAGTAGTGAATATTCTAAAAAAATCATATGCATTTACAAAAATTATCAAACTCATTTCACATAACGAAAAAAAAAGTCTGATTATTTGTCGAATAATAATTTGTTTAAACAATATGTTATTATTACTTATTAAAATCAATGTTTGTGAAGTTTCTAAGATGGCTGAATTCATTTTAATTATGAAATTTTGGAATCCTTCATCAATAAAATTTTTCTGCTATGAAAGATGTATAATTAATTCTTAACTAAACATTTCCGATGATGTAAATGCGAGAATCCGATTTCCGTAGCTGTAATTAGCTTAGATCTCTCGTATATTTTGGGTTTATCGATATCGGTTGGATTTGGCGTTATCGGTTGGTCCTATCAGGGAAGGATGATAACCTGGAAGCTGAAGAGGGAAGGGGAGGGGAGAAGAAGGGTGGTAATTAGGGGAGTCGAGGTTGGACATTCGAATTCATTTGTGAATGGTGTGGGAAACTCCTTGGGCCGTGTTCCTCGACCCTTGGACCTTCCGTGCTCCTTTTACGAGAGAATAAGAAAGAGCGAGATAGCACAAGAGAGAATCCTCGTTTAGCTCATAGCAATTTCGCACCCCTTTCCACGGAGCCCCTGAAGGGCTTGCTCGTTTAACCCTTGGAAAACTGTCTGAACATGACGTAACACTCCTGAGAGTGCCAAAAAGCACTTTTTGCCATGTCCGCATGATCGGTAACAATGGCGACGCTTCTTACAACGCTTGGACCAACCCCATCCAAATTTTCCCTCGATCTCTCTTCTCCCCCTCCCCCATTCTCTCACTTTCTCTCTGACTGGTCACCGTGTATTATTAATTACTGTATTAATCACCGTACTCGAGGCGATATGAGCTTGGCGAGATTCTACTACACATGCCAAACACTCTCAAACCTTCCTCTGTTCTAAAGTCAACCCTTTCCCCATTGGCCCCAAATTGTGGTCAACTATCCCAACGCTGGATTTGAAATTCTCAACAATTCTCCTAATTTCGTTCAATATTTCGATTTTTTCTATTAAATTCTTACCTTTTGTACTATTTCGATTCTTATATTTATTTATTTTGCTTCCAGGTCCCTGTGCAGTTTGTATGCTGGCTAGGGTTGAGCAAGAAAGGCTCAAAAGTCTAAAATACGAGAAAGCTTCGATCTATATTAAATGCATTGACGACGGTGATGAGGGAAAATCAGACAACGACAACAAGGTTAGTTGAATTTAATTATTTTCATTTTTAAATAGTAATAAATACGAAATGCAAAATTAGAGACTTACACGATTCATAAAAGTAATCTTTTGATAATGATAAACGAAATTATAAAAAATAAAAGAAATTCACTGATCAAAGACAAGACTTTCTTAACTCGGCACTCTCGTCGCTCAAAATGCTTCGTACTTTGGAGAACAATATGCCGAGTCAGAGCTAATAGCATCTCTTGAAAAACTGGTCGTAATGCTATAATATGTATCGTGACGTGCGTCACTTTGATCCCGCTTGGATGATTAGAAAATTGCCTTTCCAATCTCTCATCCATTTCACAATAATAATCGTTATTACTCGATTGCCACTTTAACCGGTGTTGGCCTTTTTTCGTCTGTCGTAAAGTACTTTGCTATGTTAAAACTTAAATTTTTTATTTATTTTTTCGTTCTCGCCTCGAGTGTGAAAAAATAAGCAGACATCTGCCTTTCGTGCACAATCGTTACTTTTGATGTTTAAAATTTATTTTTTATTGTCTTAATTTTATTTAATTGATAAAGTTTTTAATATGTCCGATGCTGCAATTCGAGAATAAACATTTATCAAACAGTATTTTTCGTGCACTTTCATAATGTCCGTAAACGAATTTTGATTAAATTTTAAACTATATTATTTCTTTCCCAATTGAAACTCTTTCAGATATCGGCGAAAAGGCCAAAAATCGAAACCTCTAGGCCCTCTAGGACCCGGCGGAAAGTCAAGGGTTCGCACGAGCTTAAAGTATCTTCGGACATCACCCTAAAAGAGCTCAAAGTGATGGTAAGTTTATTGCTTCCCCTCCTTTTTCTCGCGTTCTTTTACTTTCTCCGACTCTCGTTGGCAACAACGATTTAACCACTCGCCAAAATTATAGTATTCTCAGCGCTGGACGGATTGTCTTTTATTGTTTTAAAAAAATCAGTGAAAAGAGGGCAACCCCCTCCGGTGTTTTTAAATCGTTCGCGTATCCTGCCTTTTGGACTCGTTGAAAAATAAGCCTCTCTCCCTTTCTTTTATTCATTCATTTCTTTCTCTCACTTTTTTTTTCATTTCTAATTTACTTTATTTAATCTTTTATATCGTTTTCTAATTCCTTTCAATTTTCTCATTCTTTTTTTTTAACATTTTTTTCTATCCTCCCACTTTCTTCCATTGTTTTCCTCCAATATTCCTTCTTCGCCCATACGATACAAAAGTACTAAAGCCTGGTTATTGCTGGTTAGCATACAGGACGATGGAGAAGCTACTCACCAAACGCCACACACATATACATGTATATATGCATAAATATAAAAATCCACTATGTTTATACGTAAGTTCTGGTGTTCACCAGGCTCCTCCGCGTATCTCCACCTCTTCGGGAGTGTGCTTAAACTATTAAGCGTATTTATATTGCGCGAGGTATCTCATGCGGGCGCTCTTCCGAGGTCCACGACGAGGTCCACCATTCTCCCGGAGCAAGAGACTCCTCGTTCTCGCTCTCCCTTCCCTCTCATATTCTCTCATCGGCAAAAACCCGAAAGAGCATAAACCTCAGGGCTAATAACAGGCCTCTTCGAACCAAGTCTACTTAACTCTACGCACCACTCTCTTTTCTCTCTCTCTCTCTCTTTCTGTTTGGCCTGCATAGACCTCGACCTCATCATCCTGTACGCACACACGCATAATTTTCCACTCTTTCCCACAAATTCTTTCGATTTTATTATATATTTACAGCACAAATAAATATAACGTGTTTGATGAAAAATTCAGCCAAGAAATTTAGCTCTAATACGCTGTTAATGTATAAAAAAAAGGGGTGCAAATTGAGAAAATTGCCTTCTTGTGAAAAAAAAACGAGAAACAATATATATTTTTGACAAAATTGCATCTTTTCTTGTACAAAATATAAATATATTATTATGAGGATGTGCAAATATATTCAAATTGTCAGGACTCTAGTCTAATTTCGAAGAAGCTCCAAGCTAAAGTTTAAACCTTTTCGTTTCTACTTTCCCTCGGTCCAAGAAAAACGCCCATTTCACGTGTTTGTACATTATTTAAGTTACACCGATACGCACCCAGACATCAAACACGAGTATATTTATCTCTTCTTATTATTCGTTTCTTCTTGTTCTCCTTTTTTCTTCATCTTCTTCTTCTTCTTTTGCTGCTTTTTCTTGTTCTTGTTCTTGCCCCGTGGTAAATGTACTTACGCCTCTCGGCGTTTCGTTTTCTCGCTCGTAAAAACGAAACTGAATATCGTTTTGCACCGACGCATGTATATACATACAACGGGGATGAAATGGCAGGATTCAACTCTCTTTTACATCCTCGTCGAGCACTTGTACGTAAACGCCCTGAACAAAGCTATTCGCTTATATACATATATACATTTATATATAAATATGGTAGTCACACTCGAGTTACTTCCACAAACTCACACCGACAAAACTCTGCGCTTCCACAAATTAAGCAATTACTGGACGCGCATGTTCTTCGCTCTTTCGCTCTCTCTCTCTTTCTCTCTCTCTCCTTCTCTTTTTCTCCTCTTTTCCCGCTTTACTGCAACTAGAAATTCGAAGCTTGCACTTTATTTTCTTTTACTCCCCCTTTTATTTTTTTCCCCATTTATTTCGCTCGCGTTTGTTCAATTTTTTTCACAGTTTTATATTATTTAATTTTAACAGTTTTATTCTTTTTTTCTTTCTAACAATTATTGGGGAAAATTATCCAGCTCGAATTTGATCGAAAAGTCAGTATCTCTTGATTTTATTTTCATATTGTTTTTTTGTGTTATTCCGAAATGTCGAAGTTGATCGGTGAATTATTAAATTTACACAGTTTTTGCCTGTGATAATGTTTCACTTTCATTATGATTTGTTCGAGCTTGAACTACGAACGTAATTTGCGATTTTGTTATTAGATTCGACTTGACAAAATGAAAATAATTCGGTTATAAAATTGCTTTTTGGAAATTAATCCTGAAAAGTTGTTTACATCACGAGCCCCTGTAACACACCTTGATCATTTGTTTGTTTTCATATTTTCGTAGACTATACCGCTGTGTGGGGCTGGCCCTTACGATCAACACTTGATGCTCGGGGAACACGAGCTCACCGATCACAGTCAAAGTTTAGCATCTCTCGGCATTTTTCCTGGTGCCCTTCTCACCCTCAAGGTAGGAACTACCAAAAAATTTATTTGATTTATCAAATTTGAAAAAATTCACAATCCACTTGGAGTATTTTCTATTTTTTATTGGGGAGATGGATTAATATTTGGAGGAAAAAATGTTCAATAATTATGAGACGACGAAAAAACCAAAAGAAAATTTAAAAAAAAATGAAGTAAATAATTGAAAACGGGTTGAAAAAAAGAAATAAAAATGAAAGAAAAAAAATGAAATGAAACGACGCATAAAGATTTGGAAAACGGAGTAAAATTTTGAAAAAAATGTTGGAAATCCTCTTTTTCAAGATTTTGACATTGTAGAAAATCTTAATGTGTCCTTGAATCCTCAAATCGGAGATTTGGATGTGAGCCAAAAATGGGAAGAGACTATTACTCGTATATTTTGTGGGTTTCGTGATAATTATTCGTAAGGGATACACGCAACCGAGACACCGGTTGTTTATCCCCGGAATAATAAGCTCGATGAATCGGTGGGCACGCGTTCCTTGACAAACGTTTCGCAATTTAGATTTAAGATCTTGTTTTCACGGAGGTTGCCTTTCGCAAAATCTTTCGCCCAAGTATCGTAACAATGGAGAAAGGAATCCTTAAGGGTTAACGTTCCTGGAGATAACCGTATACGAGAAGGACTAAGGTCCTTCTCAGTAAGCAAGATTTTGGCCTGCTCGAAGCTACGAGGATTAAGTCTCTCAAGTACATTCTCGTATGTGTGTAAACGTGAAGACGTTGCCGGAATCACCAAAAGTCTCACTCGAGACATTAAATTCTCAATCCCACACAATTATTCTTAATTATTTTTGTTTATTTATTAAAAATTCGACGTTTCGAAAATTACATTTTTTCCAATTGTTTTTTTTTGCTCAGTATTTTTCTCCCACGAATTTCTGGATTAAACAATTTACAAAAACGTCGTTTGCGATTGAATTCTATTCAGTGTCCAATTTTCAATCAATCAATTTTGTCAATTTGTGCTACATTGTCATTTATTATGTTATACGATGAGTTGTTTTTTTTTTTTGAAGGATTTTATTGTCGCTTTTAAATAGCTTTAAATAAATCATTGAAATAGATTCTTAAAAAATATTTGTTTATATTTTCGTAAAATGCTATTATTTTGATATTACAAGATCTCGTTGCAAATGTAATAGACTCTGGAAGGCTAGGCTGGGAGAACAAAGTCACCATATTATTTCAACATTGCATCAAGAACTCTGTCGACACATTCCACGCTTCACAGTCCACTGATTTTATGGTAGTTTCGAGTGAGACAGATAGAAACCTCTATATGTATAAATAGAGAGGGAGATTGTGCACGACGAGAGCCGTTAGCAATCTGGATCTTTCAAGATAGCCATGAGATCTCAAGATCGCGGATATAGTTGACGACGAGTTTTCCATGACTCGTGCCCCCCGAGCCGAATGAATCGTGACAAATTAACGAGTTTTAGCGCTTCAAGCATCGCAGGTGCAAATTCTAATAAACCCGTGCCACTGAAACGATTTTTCCTTAGCTGTTGGAGGTCGTCACGACCTTAAGATTTGAAACGTATGATCGAATACATTTTTTCAACAATATACATATATTTTTTTTTTCACCGTCTTACTGAATATAGTATGACGTTATTTTTTTGTATTTTATAAAAAAACCTCAAAGACCGAGCTGACGAATTAATTTGTTTACGAAAAAGCTTTTTTTTGCTTCTTTGCAGAGTAGCTAAAATTTTTAGAGTATTTGGATAATTATCGTCCCTCAAAACTGAGCTGGGAATCGATTGTAGGCTGATTGACATTCATTTGATTTTGATAGAAATAAAATAATGCCTCAAAAATGGCGAAATATCGAATACGAAAAAATGTCGATTTAGAAAGATCGAAATATTCGTTTTGAATGAGGAATCCCAAGCGGGTCTGAAGAACGTGCGATAAACAGCTAATTTAAGAGTATTCGTACTTTTCGGTCCAGGGCAAATGATCCAGAATATTTGTTTCCTTTTTTTCTCCTCATTTTTTCTTCTTTTTTTTCGTGCTCGAGGACCTCGAGATTTTTTTTGCAACGATTTTGTCTCTGCGGAGTATGGAAGAGGCCATGATGTGGCTCGGACTTTTCTGGTGGTTTGCGCTGCTGTTCGCTGCTGCTGATCGAGCGGAGAGTCTTTGGAGTCGGTACCCGACGGGCGGCAGCCGCGTTTGATGTCGTGTGACGAATGTCCGCGTTGGATGCGCCTCCTTCCTTCCTTCTCTCTCTCACTCTCCTTCTTTGTACTCTTCTTCTTCGTCTTCTTCCTCATGTTCTTTTGTACAGTAGCGAAGAATAACCCGCGCATCTCGCCACGTCTTTTCCCGCTCGATCCTTCCCCGACCCCTCTCTCTCCTCACGGAACCCAGAAATTCCATATCACCAGAAGTATATATCCTCCTTTTTTTCATTTTTTTCTCCCCCTTCCTCTCCTTCCTTTTATTTCATTTCAATTTATTTTCTCCGCGCGTCCTTTTCGCTCGTCAAACGACAGCGACTTTGGATACTTAGCGACCGAAAAATCTGCCGGCGCATAGACCAAACAGCCACATTTTTGCGACCCCCAAAAACTCCCAAATTCTCTCGAGGATTGCACCATTTTCGTCATGTCTTTTCGTCTCTCGGATTTTTGAAGCCTCGTGGATTCGGGGCCGGAAATTATTCCGGTTACTTAATAATTCTTATCGATTTCAGTCTGCTTACGGGGTGGAGCAATTAAGGCACAGCGAAATCAAATATTGTAGAGGAAAATACATTATTTTTTTATTTTTTTTAAGTTTAAGAAAGAAAAGAAGTGGAGGGAAAAAATGATGAAAATAATGGGAAAAATGAGAAGAAGAACGAGAAGCGGCGAAGACGACGCGTTCTTCACGTTTCGCGCGCGATGAAGAGAAAACCCTTTCCATATACTCTGTTGCCGACCACTTGGCGCGGTAAACGAGGATCCTGTTTACACGGGATTACGGGCAAAACCGGATGCTTCTCGCGCGTTCACTCCGCAACATCCTTGGCTGTACTTCGAAAGGGAGATACTGAAAGAGAGAGAGAGAGAGAGAGAGAGAGAGAGAGAGAGAGAGAGAAAGATAAGTTTGTATTTCGAAGTAAGTGAAGCGAGATGGTAAAAGCACAGAGAAACGTTCCTTGTTCCTTACCCTTCGAAGATAGTAAAAGGCGGTTCTCTCGTGCAGCTAATGGCAATAATTATCCCCGTGCAAGTATCATCTTTTCTCTCTTTTCCTCCCAACATTAAAATCAAATCACAGCTAGCTCGAAAAAAAAAATAAGTAAATAAATAAAAAATAAACATCGACGAATTTTATTTTGTTTTCAAACATTCTTTTCAATAAACAATTTTTTTATTATTGTACTATATTTTATTTCTACGCAGCTTGACCTCATTTGTTGGGAAAATGTTCGAAACAAATGCAAACATTTTTATAAATTATTTTTTGAACGAATTCAATCGATTCGGATTTCTCTATTTTTTTTTTTTTTTTTCTCGTATTCATCGAAAATAGTAATTCGAAAGTCTCCCATCTGAAATGACGTGATTCTCTTCGGTAAACACCGCGAAGAGTTCTCGGTCTACGAATAAGTTATTCATTCCCATCGATTTAATAGGCGTCGACAACTCTTTCCCCCAAAAATTCAATCAATTAAAGCGAAAACGCCAACTCATTGGTTTCCCATCGTTGCGAGAAACGGGATAACGAGAAAAAGATAATAATGAAACAGAAAATAAAAGGAGCGATCATCCAAACAGTAGTTTCCGATTGAGCGAGTCATTCGAGCGATACGTCAATGAGTTATCGATAGATAAATCCCAAATCTTCTTCTCCATGAGAATCTCAGCTTTGGAAATTTTCGAACTCATTCGTTACGCCCTCCCTCTTAACGGCGTTTCTTCCTGAACTTCAAAAAATTTGTTTTTTTTTTTCTTACCCCATTTAAAACGATATCGATTCCCCTGCTCTGACTCTTATAAAATTCGTCGTGTACGTTTCTGAAGAGTGCGAAAAGCATAGTCAAGTGTGTTGGGACTCGAAAAGCACATGTGCGTTAGAAGAGTTCATTGAGTCTGTCATTCTCCATGACAAATTGATCTCTTAACGTTTTTTTTTTTTTTTATTATTCTCTCACTCTGGTCCACTCTTTCAGACGATTGCGTCAGAGAATCTATTGATTTTACTGTCTCTCTATACAAATCAAATACATTTACTGTTATCATCAATTTTTCACACGATCTTTCCAGCTAAAAAAAGATTGTACATAAACTCTCAACATATTTATCACTCATAAAACAAATCAGTTCATTTTTCTGGACATGTTCCTTTTGGCACAAATAAATCTAAACACAAAATAAAATTAATCCAACATTAATATTATCGTTATCTTATATAAATTTAAGTTCCATTTTTTTTCAACTGTTTACTCGAAAAAATACAGGGTTAATCCGACGAATATTGTGGTCAAGAATCACAATGACGGAGAGGAAGAGAGAGAGAGAGAGAGAGAGAGAGAGAGAGAGAGGAAAAAGAATCAAGTGAGAAAAATTGTGCAAGAGCCAGAAAATTCGTCGATTTTCCTTCCCTCGTATGAATTTTTTCGGCAGACCTTCCAATTCCCAGCTGTGTCGCTATATGAGATTCGTCCCCTGCATACAAGATTTTTTTTCTCCTTTTTTTTCACTCGCAACCCCCTGCCCGAGCGCTTGACCACGTTCGATCGTGGGGAGGTTGTTTTTTTTCTTCATATCTCATATCGGTATGTATACGCGGATCCAGTGGCCACGTCGAACGCCTAAGTTAATATTAATGGGGAATATTTATGACCCTGGGCAAACGGTCACTGTTCTCTCCTGTTCTGCCCCCTCCCCTTGCTTCATCCTGAGGCAGGAGAGAAAGAGAGTGCGTGAGAGTAAGAGTAACTCACTGATAAACAGAAAAATCTGAAAATATCATGATTTATGAGAAACTTGTCCCTCTCGAAGGTCTGAACGATCAAAATCTGCGAACAGGATCCTTAAACGCTGAATAAGTTATGGAGAAGAAACGCGAATGGAAATTTTTTCTTGGTTTACAAGACTATCGTATTTTTGCATGCTCCACATTACTTTATTAATATACATATATATTTTTAAATATTAACCAACGAGAAATGGAGACTAAGCATGAAAGCTTGTTTTCCAACATGATATTCCAAGCTGGACAACTCATTTTCCAAATCCCATTGCTCCACGGTGCAGTGGGCGATCAGTCACTTTGTTGGATCTGAGCGAAATCTCTGGGCAAAGATCAACGAGACTTTTCACGACTTTGTCCAGGGCAGAGAAGAGCCCCAGAAAAAGCCAAGGATTTCAAATGAGAGCGGGGAAGAAAAGGATGAGGGCAGCCTGCTGGACCATCGGGAAGACACTGTGTATATAGTTTGCTACAGTTGAAGTGCTTCATGACAGTAGTAGTGAATAGAAGCCCCGAAGGAGGAAGATTTGTCCCCTAATGTAGTCAGTGAGCCTTGCGGGGACGATGAGAACCGTGGGCTCTTCTCTCTCTCTCTCTCTCTCTCTCTCTCTCTCTCTTTCTCCCCCTCCCTCCCTCACTTCTCTCTTTCCTCGTGTATAGCTCGGCTATTCCATGTTAGAAGGAGGGGATCTCTCTTCCAAGTAGGCGTCTAGAAAGTGAGTAATGCTCACGACAAACGCAGGCGCCCCCCGGAGGGGTAAAAGGAACCAGAGCGATCCCCACCGGATGAGAAGCGATCCCTACAGATAGGGTGCTAAGCGAGATACACTAAGACCTCAGCATCACCACCTACCATTGCCACCATCAGCCCAGCAGCCTCATCATCATCCCCCTTTCCTCATCCCTCCGCTCCCAAACGTTATACACTTTTCCTCTGAGCTCTCCCTCGCGAGGACCAACAACCTTACTCACACTCTCTGCCAAACGTTTCGCAATTTGCCACGCTATCCTAGACGATAAAGGGTGCAAGAACCGGGGTAAGCTCTCTGTGACAAGAGACACTACCAACATCCCGACTCGACTACAAACATTCTTCGAGATGATCGAGTCATCATTAAAAATAAATAGAAAACTAAAAAACTCTTTTAGTGATTCTTGACTTCTGATGACGTCAGTACTTTTCGATTTCATCGATAGTGTTAGGCTGCTTTTGGGGCGGTTTAGAATAAATAAACAGACGATTGTAAGTTTGTCGGAGCCTCCAATAATTCCACTCAAAATTGTCCACTTTTTTGTACTTTGATCTCATTCCAGTACAGACAATTTTGATATCAAAAAATTCATTTTTTTTTTACTTCTTATTTTGATATTGTAATGAATTAAGAATTCAGAAGTAATTATATACAAATTCAAAGAACAAGCTGGGAGGCAATGATCCAGAGACAAAAGTGACTAGAAAGCATCCAATCATGTTTTTTTTATTTTTATTTTTATTTTTTCACTTATGTACGAACGTGCAGGATTCTCAAAAGCGTGATTCACGCCTTGGACGCAGTTCGCAACGAGATTATTAAAAGGGCACTCGAAGTATACAACTCTCGACTCTCTTCTTGCGCGCGCTCGCTATGAAGGAGTTCTTTGTGCTTTAACGGAAGTGTGCTTCGCCTCTGATCTTTTCCTTCTTCTCAGTTTTCTGTTCAGGTTCTCTCTCGATGTTTCACCGAGACGTTTGCGAATAAATGAACACTTTGGAATTATTCTTTTGTATCAACAAATATATTTATTTTTAATGAAACTCGTAGAAATAAAGAAAATTGACAAATCGTCGAATGTTTATTAGAAGAAAAAAAAGACAAATTCATTTCAAAATTACTACCTCAGTGTATCTGAAAACGCAAAAAAATCTTGGCCTCTTACCCTTTTCGAATTTTCGTATTTTCCCAACGACCACTAACGCCCTCCGTCCGTTTTGACTAATTGCTCGAGTTTCCCTTCATTTCATTCAACTTTTTTTTACGTCACCGAATAACGCGTGGATCTTGAAACAGCAATTTTCTTTAAATGCTCAGAGCACCATTGCGATAGTCCTTGTGTGGTTTTACAGAGGGTGGTGCAACGCAACCCTTTTGTGTCTCACTCCCTCGCGAAAGTCACACGAGTAGGAGCAAAACATGCGGAGTTTATACTCTCGACGTGTTAGTATTGTTAAATTCTATAAGCCGACTTCTCTCGATCCTGGTGGAATATCTTTTACGGCGAGGGGAACCCGGGGGTAGTAATAACTCGCTCTCGTTGAATTAGCTCCATAAGTTTGCTTGACTTGCTCTCTCTTTCTCTCTTTCTCTCTCTCTCGTACAGGAGACAATATTAATCTACTTTGAATTTATATCTCGCTTTCTGCGGCCCATGAGACCCCAACTCCGCGTATTCAACTCCCCTTTCTTCGTATTATCGTTCAACATGAAGTTAAGGGAGTTGCAACCCTCAGAACCAGTTAAATCACTTCTAAATTAAAAGAAAATTGTTTTACCAAACTCTTATAAATTTTATCGATCATTAATTATATACACTCCATATAAATGTGTATTTATGATAATTAAAGCATATTTTATAACTTTGTAATGGTCTCTGACCGATTAATTAAAAAAATACCATCAAATTATAATTTAACACGTGATTATTCGAGGATAAAAACAATAAGCATGATATAATCTCCATAATTTGATTTTTTTACGAATTTGCTAAATGGAATATAATTTTTTCATATCAAGAAATCATCCTCCGCATCGTTCGTAATGTCCTTAATTTATTAAATCATCGTGTAACGCCGAAAACAAAAGAAAACAAATTGGCTGATCGTTATAGCGGATTTCGGTAGTTACGAAAAACTTCAAAGTGTTTCACGTTTCATGAAAATTGCTAGATCGTATATATATTTTGGACGGTTTATTAAGTCTGCGGTTTTGCGGTACTAAGACGCGGTCGCGAGGAGATCCTTCGTATTATACAGGGGTGAGTTTCTTGGCCCTGACGTTTCTACCCTTGTCTTACGTGTGTGTACCTATATTTATCTGCTGTTTCTCGTCGTTGCGCCTCTCTTCTCACCGAGGAGATAAATATGCCAAGACGCCATGAGAATAATTTACCCAAGATGTTCCTGAAGGTCCTGCTCGAGAGTATATTTTCTTTCTCTTGCTCTCTCTAACTCTCGGAGAGTCTTACGGCAGCGTCTAATCTCGTGACAGAAGAAACAATGCAGATTTTGGAGAAATAGCCCTAATTACTAAATAATAATATTAAGATAATAACAAATATAATACTTGTGAATGAAAAATAAAAATAAAATGGCGCCAGTTTTAATGGATCTGGAAAGAGAAAAGCAGAAAAGTTACGATAACTTGAAATTCCGACGTACATACATTATGTACTCAATATATATGTGTGTGTGTGTGTGTATATATATATATATGTCATAAATATGAAGGGGTTGTAAAAAAAATGTATGTTGAGGCGAAGACGCGCGCGCCCGCTTCACTTCGCCTCAGCGTCGGGGATTAAGACATTCTCGAACTAATAATTTTCAGCCTCGAAGCCCTGGAATGTTTTGTCCATTCGCGCTGTTTTCGCACTGATAATTCAAGACACTGCTCCTCAGTTCCCTCTAATTTTAGAGGGATAATTGAAGAAAATAAAAAAAAAAAAAAGAAAAAAATAATCGAATGGACGAGAATTCGAGGAGAAAATCATTGATAATGGTGACACATTGCAGTGATCGATGGAACATTTGGCACATGGAAATGATCGCAAATGAAAAACTCGGGATGTCGAGCGTGGACAATAGGTGTTAGTCCGCTTGAAGTTTCAACGTGCCTGAAGGTATATGACCGAGAGAAAGAGAGATGAAAGGCCTTTACCGGTGCTCCGGACTCTACAATTATGAGCCATACCACGTCGAGGCGCCCGGTGCTCATAACGAACTCCACTATATTGCCCGAGCATTTCAAAAAATGAGAACGCGCGCGCGAAAGAGAGAAAGAACGAGAGCACAGTTCTCTCGTGAAAAACCTCGCATCTACAGAGGAATGAGGAATCTCACGTAACTCGTTTTACGCACTTTGCCCTCCGATGAACTTATACACTCAACTATACATGTATATAAATATAATATAGGGCCTCTCAATTTTTTTTCGAAAGAGGTTCTGGTCAAAAGGACCACGAAACTTCGACACTCACCAAAAAATTATTATTATTTTGTTCAGCAAAAAACAAAATTACTGAATCAAAGTCAACATTTTTTAGGCCGTTTATTTACATATATATATATAAACACCAAAATCGCAGCATTTTTATAAAACCGTAAAAAAATCAATTGTTAAGTAACTTTTTTCGATATTATTCTCGATGATTGGTTGAAAAATTAAATTTTTTAGAACATCCTCTAAAAAGCTGATTGAAAAACAGGAAAAATAGTTTATTGTTTATGACCGACAGCGATAGGTGCGCGGTCGGTGTGTGGCTCCGACTCCCGTATCAATCGCTGAACGGGAGGCAGTTTTCCTGAATTTCTGATGGTGCTAATCAATTGAAACTCAGTAAAAATATAGCCGCCTGTATCGGCCGGGTTTTCCACAGTTTCCCTTAGCCCTCGTGCAAATGCGATACAGTAGTGCATTAGGAAAGAGTGGCTATGGGCAACACTCTTGGGGGATCTCTCAGGAACATGGAAATTAGGAAACTGGAAATTAGTGAAGCGGGGAAAAATGGGGTTAGAGTAATGGGAAGGGCTCATAAAAACCCGCAAGGGTGTACACAGAAACAATAAAAATAAAAAAATAATAGTTTATTATTTATTCTATCTCATTAAAAAAAAGAAAAGAAATACAGCTATTTTTGTCAAACGGCCAAAAGGTCAATTTTTTCTTTGGTTTCAATTCAACTCAATTCATTTTCATGTGTTTTGATCCAAAAAGACTGAAAACACCGATCATTTGTTTTTAACCTGAAATTTTGTGCGAAAACCTCTCGAATCCTCCTTTTTTTTTCATTTTTTCGATTTCATCGGTATGATTTGTTGGCAAATCAAATTTTTTGAAAAATTTGCTGGCAAGCTGATCGAAAGGGAATAATATCGTTTTTTTATTTATCTCGATATGCCTATTTTTGAAAAAATGGCAAAACTTTGAATATCGAAGAAAAATTGCCCCTCGTTGGGAGCATTCTCGACGGAGAAATTCTTATTTATTTTGCTATCATTACAAATATTTCTATAATCAAATGCGAGCACAGTCGGGGCCCAGTTAGAAAATATATATATATAGGTGAATTCCTCGAGCGAGCATTTCGACCACATGTTAACTTGGAGACGGGAGAGAAACCAAGAAGATAGCTCTGAAAGAGAAACACGTGTGTCTCACTCCAAACCCATCGGGATGACACTTGCTATATTTAGGCCTATGGGAAAATGAGAGTTTGGCGCTGAGCAAAGATATCAGATCTGTATATAACGCTCTTTTTCTGTATCGCTCTCTCCCTCTCTTTCTATGTTTCTCTCTCTCTCTTAGTCTTCCCTCTAATTCACTCATTATACACCTACGTTATGGCTCATTTCGATTCCCTGGCTCTTCCGGCCGCGTGTTTTCTCTATTCGATCGTCTGCACGATAATATCTCGAGACTACGAAAAAAAACGTCTTTTTTTTTTACTCTCGACAGTCTGGATTCAATAATGGATTTACCAGAATCTATAATTCGTTATATTTGTAATTTTTTTTTCATCTTAATATGTGTAATATTATAAAAGATCTGTAGTTATTTTTAAATGCTGGTTAAATTTGTATAGAATTTTCTTTCAATTTCGATTAATTACGATTTTGTCTGGCTAATAAACTTTAAATGAAAAAAGAAAAAGGATGAGACTTTTCACAAAGACGCATTTTGTAGCGTGCAATTTGGTATATTGACATTGTGTTAAATTACGATGAAAAAAAAAGAAAAAAAATGGTGAATGATAAAGCAATCCTGTCATTGGCCAATTCGAATAATCCGCCGAGCGAAAGTGCACTAAATCAGTCCCTCTTCATGAAGATTTCAAGCCTGCTTCTTTTTTATATATTCCTCTTAACCCTTTCTGTTATATTTTAAAATGGAGCAAGAGAGAGAGAGAGAGAGAGAGAGAGAGAGAGAGAGAGAGAGAGAGAGAGAAATACATTTATACAGACTCTGGGCCTTTTTTCAACGCTGACTTCGTCTGAAGTTACAGCGCCCGTTTTTGTTCCTTTCGGGGTGGAGGCCCATCGTCTTTTTTACGACGGGTCAGGGATCATTTAACAGAGAGAGACACATAGAAAAAAAGAGCAAGAGAGAGAGAGAGAGAGAGAGAGAGACAGAGAGAGAGAGAGAAAGGATACGGAACTCCCGTCAGTTTCAGTCCGAATGTCGTCGACCTTTTTCTTCCCTCTCTCCTGATCATTAACGAAATTTCTCAATGAATGAGAATCGTCGATTCATGAATCTACTATATACGTTGAGCAAATACTCGTCGTCATCGACATGGCTTTTTACATCAAGCGATCGAAAAAAATGGTTATTAAAAGAATTATTAAAAAAAAGTAAACTTCTTGCTCTGCATCCAGTTGAAATTTGACCGATATTGGAATGGCATATGTGCTGAGAGAGAAAAAAGAGATTTTTATCTCTCCCTCACTCTCTCTCGCTCTGTGTTTTGGTGTGAGGCGAGAAGACGCGTGGGAAGACGATCCCGGACCAAGCCGTCGGCAGCTGTTCACACATGTTCTCTCTGTACTCACATATCTCAACACCGAGAGTCAACGAGGGGCCAAAATACATATATATATATAGAGATATGAGTTTGCACACACATATATTCAATACCGTACGAGATCACATTTTATATATCCCCCCTGAACGTCCTCGTAATATGGCGGTTTTCCAAACGTCATCTAAGAAAAACAAACAAGAGTATATACGTGACATTTTATCGTCGATAATAGTCCTTTAACTCTGTTACATTTTTTTGCCAACAGCCCATAAAACATTCCACAAGTTACCGAAACAAAAATCTACCGAAAAGCATTAAACTGATTTATTGTTTCGCAAATAAAAGAAACAAATTGAATATATGTTTTTTTTTCTTTTTTTTTTTAATATTCCATGCAGTGAAAGTTTCGATTCTATAGGTGAATGTCAAAATCCTCGTTTCAAAAATACTGATGCTTTGTTTGCAGTGTATTTACCTAATTAATAAATATAATCAAATAATATTATCGAACGATTTTAAGATTTGTGTATTTTTTTGTCGCAGATTGACACTCCGATCGACAGCGAAGCTGACGTCGAATCCGAGGCGACTAGTCTCGACTCTGCTACCTCCCCTGAGAAGGGTTTCAAGGGTATGTACTTTTGTATTTTATGATAAAACGTTCTTTCGATATTTGGAGCTTCGAGAGCGGAGATAGTAAGAGAAATGGACGTTGATGGCTCGTCGAATTAGACGAGTACATATATGTTACAACTTTTGTCTCCCTCTCTCTTTTTCTGGTTTTCCCTTGTCCTCGAATTCCTTCCGGCGAAACCAATCCACTTAGATGGAAAAAAGGAGCGAAAAGATCTCTTTCTATATATTTATATATATATCGCGTATGTCTGTGTAGAGCAAACTCGTGAAGGTTTTGCTCGCTAAGAAAAATCTGACAAATATGCTACGATTTGCCGAAGAATAGAGATACGAGAGTGGTCCAAGAGAACAGTCAAGAAGCATCCTCCCTCGTATTACATTCATCCGCCCTTTATTCCTTTCACAAATCTATCCCCAAACCCCAAAACTCGTTCTTCCTAACTCGCGAATTTCTCCATTCCCCTTTGCCTTCCTCTCTCTTCTCTCATGAACGAGTCACGCGGAAATTGGCTGGTGTTACTCGTCGTTAACACTTTAAAACGTCACGACGAGAGACAACTACACGTTTTGAGAGTTACAAATAAAAATTCAGATCGGAGTAAATCGTCCGGGCTTCGATTACGACGAATATACAGAGCAATAAACTTGCCTCTAAATTGTATCGAAAAAAAAGTAGAACTGCACTTTCCTAAATTCTTGTTTCGACACTTTTTTCTCCCTACAAATCATTCTACAATTACCGCATCAGATTATTTTTAACTCCCGACTGCCCGCAGGGCAAAAAGACGGGAGTTATGCGTTTCACTGCGATCAGCTGATTGGGGCTATTTCTTTGTCACCACTTTTCTCCGAAACGGTGACAACTGTTTTGACCAATTTTCACATGTACTTTCTATGTGTGACAGACAGTGTTCTTAGACATAGTTTGTTCAATTCTATTGCAAACTCGCTGAAATAATTAAGAATTATTAATATTCACATTCAAACGCATTTTGCCATATCGAAAGGGGACCCTTATTCGACTATCGCCAAATTCACACCCTTGTGTGCTGCTAATTTCATGTCAATCCGAATCGACGCGCGTCTGTCTATACAGTTCGTCTATATACATGTATATATTGTTTTTTTTTTGTTATAATTGCATGTATTTTCTGTGTGTGGCAGACAGTGTTCTTCGACATAGTTTGTTAAAATCTATTGCAAACTCGCTGAAATTATTAATATTCATATTCAAACTCATTTTGCCATATCGAAAGATAAGGTAGTCCTCGACTTTTTTTTTTGGTTATGCGTTTCGATGCGATCATTATTTTTATTTAAGGATGTATGCCCAAAATAAACAATTTAAGTTTGACCTTCAAATTTAAAATATGTTGTAGAGTGAACGATGCTGCGTCGATTAGAAAAAAAATAATTAAACTTCACCGTATAGTTATTACGTAAATTAATTTTTTCAGTCCCATTAAAACGCATGTTAATCGTAGCGGAAAAGTAGCCTAATTTGAAAGAAAATAAGAAAATAAAGCCCGTGATATATAAGCGTACAGATTTAAAAAAATATTATTAGAAACTTTATTTTTTTTACTATTTAAAGAAAAAAAAACCCCCGATGTCACCATCGTATTTGTTCAAAAATCTCAAAAAAAAGTAGAGTCGTTTGGGTCATGTGCGAAAATTGCTACTACAGCCGCCATATTAAATGTGCGAAACATGGAAATATGGCAACGTTGCACGCGCGGGCAGTACGAACCGAGTGTACAGTAGTAGTGAGAGAAAATAAATACAAGCGTAATCTAATCATGAAATGTCAATGCAAATATATAATGCAAGATAAACATGAGCTATATAAATAAATTAACCAAAATATAATTTTTTTCGGTGTTGTTCAAACGTCTTCGTTTCTCGACACTCTTCGCAACACTCTCAAGCCACTGTTTTCTTTTTTGTGTGGTAAATTTGCCTTTTTTGTCTCTGAGCATAACACGAGAATTGTCATTCATTTTCCTCACTCACATTATTCACGAAAAAAAAGAAATTAAACAATGTATTAGGTTAGGAAACTAGCTGTCAAACGACACACTTTCCGGCACTGTTGCCAAATTTTCTCGATATATAAACGGAATTTTTTGATTGGTTGATAGAACGGACATTAGCTCCAGTAAAAAATAGTCAAATGAAGAACGAATTTTTCTTAAAGTTAATAACTGTAACTTTCATCGGGTTGATTTGTTATGTATAATTAGTATTAATAAAAACATATTTATGATTGATATCTTATATAATGATCTGTTTGGAAAAACAAATAGATGTACTGCGGATTTGACTGGGCATACATCCTTAATATAATAAAGTTTTGTGTTATAGTGATTTTCTTACTCTTATTTTTTTTTATTTATTATTTATTACTGCGTGACACACAAAGTGAATTTAAAAATAAGAGTAATAAAAAACCGTGTAAAGTGCTACGAACTCAAAGCAACAACAATGAACGAAATCGACAACGAAAGTATATAAACATAAAATTTTATTGCGTTATTGAAAGTTACAGTGATTTTTTTATTTTTTCAAGTAGACTGATCAATAAATAGATTTTAATAGTAAATTTGACAAACGAACAAATTGGGAACAACAAAACTTTAAATTTTTTAATTTAGCAAATGTACAAGTGAACAAAATTATATTTTTAATAAAAAGATTACAATAACATTTTTTGTGAAATTTTATTAGTAATTTTATTTTTTAGTGCGTACACAGAATGAGCTTATAAATAAAACCGAGTCTAATTTTTTCATCACGCAAACAAAGTGAATTTTAACAAAACTTTATAGCATTATAGAAAATTACATCATTTTTTTTAATGAGCGAACTTGTCAATATTTTATTAGTACAAATTTGAAAGAAAACAAGTTATTTGAGTGTAAATTTGACAAAAACCAAGTTATTATTACTACGCACACAAACTGAATTAAAAAAGAAATCCATAAACGTGAAGTTTGAAAAATTATAGATTACAATTTTTCAACTAATCGAACTTAGCAACAGTATTTCTTTTGAAGTATGAATCCGACAAAAAAATGAATAAAGTTAGGAAAAACAAAACTTTAAATTTATAAATTCAACAAACGTAGAATGGAGAAAATGTGTAAATAAAAAAAAACTTTTTATGGAAGTACATATAAATCTGACAAATAACCACAATAAAATCGGGAAAAACAAAACTTTGGATTTATATATTCGACCAACGTTTACTGAAGAAAAGCTATATTTTATAAAAATGAACATTTATAATAAAAAAAAATTGTTTTAAAAAACAAAAAACTCCCGTCTGCTATAATAGTATAACTTCATGAAAATATATTTTTTTTAAATGTTTCAAAAAAAGAATGAAAAAAAGAAAGTAAATATTAAAAAAATGAATTAACTTAACACCCACCACCAAAAGTAGATACTGGTGAATTTTAAAAAGTGTGAAATAAAAATTGTTTTAAAAAACAAAAAACTCCCGACTGCTATAATATATATAACTTCATAAAAATATATTTTTATAAAATATTTATAAAAAAGAATGAAAGAAATTTCCAAAAAAAGATTTATTTTGAAACACCTCCGCCAAAAGTAGATAGTAGTGAACTTGAAAATATGTGAAATAAAAATTGATTAGAAATAATACATATAGATAAAAAAACATTCAATTGGTTAGTGTAACTCCCTCGACATTCAATTTTTTTATGGTTAATGTTAATTGACGGTAGGATAAGTTATTTACATGCGAAAAATAAAAATCAAAAAGTAATTATCAAAGTTAAATAATTGTACGAAAAATGTAGATGATGAAAAAACGTACAATTTACATAAAATTAACAAATGTTATAATTATAATCGAATTTAATTGTGGTCGGGAGAAGTCTCTAAGTCATTAAATGAGAAATGGAGACGTCTCCCGACCACAATTAAATTCGATTATAATTATAACATTTGTTAATTTTATGTAAATTGTACGTTTTTTCATCATCTACATTTTTCGCACAATTATTTAACTTTGATAATTACTTTTTGATTTTTATTTTTCGCATGTAAATAACTTATCCTACCGTCAATTAACATTAACCATAAAAAAATTGAATGTCGAGGGAGTTACACTAACCAATTGAATGTTTTTTTATCTATATGTATTATTTCTAATCAATTTTTATTTCACATATTTTCAAGTTCACTACTATCTACTTTTGGCGGAGGAGTTTGAAAATAAATCTTTTTTTGGAAATTTCTTTCATTCTTTTTTATAAATATTTTATAAAAATATATTTTTATGAAGTTATATATATTATAGCAGTCGGGAGTTTTTTGTTTTTTAAAACAATTTTTTACACCCAACTCGGAAATACATCGCTCATTGGCTGTTGCAAGACTGGCATTACTCAAAATTTTATATTCTTTCGTTTATTAGTAAAAAACATTCGTAAACTCAAAAATTGTTTGTTTTAGAGTAAACTATTCAATCAACGAAATGCAAGAATTTTTATTCTTCAGTTTATCAATAAAAAAGATTCGTAAACTAAAGAATCAAAACGTTTGGGTTTAGCATTGAAATGTTTAGTTCCCAATTGAAGTTTATGAATCTTTTTTACTGATAAAATAAATAATAAACATTTTTGAGTTTAGTTTAGCAATAGAATAGTTTTTGGATCTAGTTTTTGCGATCTTATCGTCATATTGAAAGATCCAAAATTCACCGGGCAAAAGTATAAATGTTGCTGTTGCGTTTCGACTTCTCATAATCTCTATCGTTCTCAACAAGGTCACATCTCAGTTGTCACTTAAAAGTTCATGGCTGACGTCGGTCATGAAGGTTGGTATTGAATTTGGGAAATATCGGTTGAGCGGTTTAAATTTTATGATTTTTCGAATTTTACGAAAATCTGAGTTTTTCGAAAAATCGTCTAACCGCTTTAATTTTTGCAAATTTTGTAAGATATTGTGTATAAGTCTGTACTTCCAATGCTGAAAGCTTCCTCTATGAGGAAGCCAAAATGAAAAATATAGCACCTCATAGAGTAAGCTTTGAGCATCGTGCATCTAGAGCACCGTGCATCTTGAGCACCGTGCATCTTGAGCACCGTGCATCTTGAGCATCTTGCATTTTGAGCATCGTGCATCTTGAGCACTATGCATCTTGGGCACCGTGCATCTTGAGCATCGTGCATCTTGAGCACCGTGCATCTTGACCATCTTGAGGAAGCAATTTGCAAATTTTAATTTGCAGCATTTTTTTCTTTTTTTTAAATCTTTATCACAGAATGAACTGTAAGGCGAAAAAAATAGATAAAATAAACGTCGGTGTCAGAACGATCGAAAAAAGGTTTACGACGAAGTTTTTTTTGTCACTGACATTTTTTCGGACAGAATCGGAGGTTTTATCGAGTCTGAAACTATCGGTCGAATAAAAGGGCCCGGAAATCGTGAGAGTTTGGACAGCCACGGACTTTCTTTTCTCACTTTATCGAACGATTCAGCGTAGAATGGTTGCTTTGGATAACTGACGTAGAAAAGTAAGTGTTCGGAAAAAAAAGTTTCTCCCACGAACGACATATATATCGAGAGCGGAGATGTTCGTGAAAACTTTGAGCAAACTTCGTCACACTCCCGTAATTCCTTTCCTCCTTGTAGGGCCCGAAAAAGCTATAGATTTACTTGAGGCAGCGTTTCTTGTGCATCTTTCTCTTTCTATCTTAGTTCGTACCGTAACAGATCTCGTAGGATCATCTCTCTTAGTACGCCAACTCATTCGCGAGCTATTATTAATGGTTTTAGCGAAGTACAGTTCATTAAAACGCTTCGAGGTTGTTGGAACGTAAGCTCTCCTTATGTGTGTACATTTTGGCTTCGTAATATATTTATATATTTGTGTATATATAGATACGAATTTTCGAAGGTTAAACTTTGTGAGAAGTTTCCGAGGCAAACGTGAACAAGCGGTTATTTCGGTTGTGGAAGAATCGCACTTTCCCCACCCTCGATTTTCGTAGGACAACGTCGTCGTTCCTCGCTGTGAATATTCTCGTCATAATTTCACCTTTTTTTCAGTTGTTTTTTGTCCATTTTTTCCTCCCTTTTTTGTGCCTGCCGGCGTGTAAAAATGCGTAATTTGGCTCGCGAGGCTTTCCAGAAGAAGAAACTAAGAGAGAGAGAAAGATAGGGAAAGGAAAAAATAGAGAAAAAAATATTTATATGCTCTTGCCACTCCTTCGTCTCTCTTTCTTCGCTGGAATTATACTAGAGTGTGTACGCACCGGTAATGCAATATTAAGTATAAGGTATAAGCAGGCGAGAGCTGCCCCGGGTCTTTTCACTATGTGTATGTACAGATACATGCATATATATATATATATATATATATATATATATATATATATATATATATATATATATATATATACTGTCTTTCTCGAACGACGAACCAAAGAGAAAGATACGCGAGGCGTAATCCTCTCGAAGGTGGCTCACTATTATGTCGTTTCGTCTTCGAAGACCCCCCCAAGCATTTCTTTTTTTTTTACCCCAACAACTCTAAACTCCAGTCGAGAAAACAACAGCGTTTCTCGAGCTTCGAGATTATTGAGACATTTAAACACTTCTCGTGTCTGGGCCCTTTCTCTCTTACGTTTAACAAATAAAAAAATTGAACTTCTCGATATTTTTCGATTTGAAAAATCGTAGATGAGTTTTGTGACTCCGACAGTTGCCATTTTTTATCGGTCAAGCTCGTTAGGTTTGAAAAAAGGAAAGTTGAACATCCATTTGACTTCGTGTTACCTTTGAACTTAATTTCGAATGATTGCCAAAGGACTGCATGAAATTTGGGTTAAAAAAAAATGGAAGAAAAGAACAATTGTACAAATACAAGAATTAAGCCTAATTGGGTCAATTGCAGTCCACGACATTCAAATCCATCATCATTTTCGTTCACTTTCACTCGAGCCTAATTTAGAGAAGCAACGCTAAAAAAAAAAGAATCCCTTCGCCATTATTTTCCTTGAGTATCTTCGGAATCTTCTGAAGGACAAATTAGTCTTCGTAAGGTCGAGAAGAGACAGAGTCGGTGGGTCATTTCCGTGGACGGAAGAGAGTGGGAAACTTGGCGGGCGAAAACTCTGAGGGAAAACGTTACGAAGGGAATTGAAGGGCGTAGCGAGCAGCGAAGCGCGAATATCTTGCATTATTTCGATCTTTGTGAAAGCCCAACAAGTCAAGAATTTCTGTACAATACACAAAATAAACTTGCTGATCTTTTGGACGATGGCTTGGAGAAAAAAAAACGTCCCTGCAACGCTTTTGTGGTCTTTTGTCGTCGACGACGTATTTCTACAACTTTTCCTTTTCTTTCCGCCCTACTTACTTATACAGCATCCATGTCCGTATATTACCACCCGAAAGTTCGGATGCACTATTTTCAGATGAATAATTTTGATTTATTGTCGATACAATGGGAGCAAAGTCTTATTATTTGATTAGCAGTATAATTACCTCTGATAAAAGCTAAAATAAACAAAAAAATGGTTAATAATATTTAACATAGAGCATAGCCAAATAAACATACTAAAATCATCCGAACGAGTTTCTAAACGACAGTTGGCCTATTTCGTTCACTTAACAAAAAAAGATTCTGAAAATTTCACTCTCCAAACCCATTAATTTATTGATTTGAGTAATCAACAAAAACGTAATTTTTAGTCTTTTGATAAACGAATATTTATTATGAGTTTGATCGAGTTTTTTTTTAATGTATATTTATCATTTGAAAAACATAAGAATTTTTTTATTCATTGATCTCGAACCGAATCTGTACCCCAAAAAAAAGAAAATTAAAATTAACTATTTTAATACGTTCGTCCCAAGGCATAATTACAGGATGTCCATTAAAAAACTCTTTATTCATGTCCCTCGACTGTTGAATTTTTTCAATTTGATCAATCCGGTGCAATCCGGTACTTAAAAAAAAATAAAAACTCTTATTTGGAGTAACAATGCTGATGATTAATTATTTTTCAGATAAAAAATAATTTTACCGCATTCTAAGAATCTAGAACAATGTTCTTAAGGGGACATATTCGCCTCAATGATAAAATAATTATTATTGGAAAAATTGGACGAAAAGTTTTTGTTGTTAAAAACCTTTTTTTCCTATTAAAAAAAGAAATGGTGCACCGCTACGATATGGCAGCATATAAAGATTTTCTTTTTTTGAAGAAATGCTAAAAAGGTACCGGATATATCTTCACCAAAAATCAACTCATGAAAAATAATGAAGTGGGATTCTTCAAAACTTCATCCAAACGACGGTGGACAGCTTTGCAAAATAGAAATATTTCAAACAACAAAGTGATAAAAATGCACATCAATCTGTCGCGAAGATACGGTCATTCAAAATTGGCCTGAAAACTCAATGCTGAAGGAGTGATCTTAAAAATGTTTCGAGTGTATTTTGAATATATCGTTGAAATATATTATTTTTTTTTTTTTTTTTTTTTTTCAAAAACATTGTTCTAGGTTCTTGAGAAATAATTATAAAATGATGTATTATTTGAAAAATAAGTAAATTTTGGTATTATTATGAAAAATAAGGGTTTTTTTTTGAATATTGCATCAACTTGATATAATACAAAAAAATGGACGGTGAAGGCGCATGAATAAAGAGTTTTGTCTTAAACTTTTGTAATTGTATCTCGAGAGGCATATATTAAAACGGTCATTTCTTAATTTCTTATTTTTATTAAATCCAGTTGTCCTTCGAGCTGATAAATGAAAATTTTCCTCGCGTGTTTTCGTATTAAGTATTTATGAAAAAATCGACCAAAGCCTGTAGTAAAGATTCGCGTAAAAAAAAATGAGATCTAAAAATCGTGTTTTTAGTGATTACTCAACAAATAATTGGGTCAGAAAGAAAGAATTTTTAGATTTTTTCTTCTTATAGAATGGATAAAATAGGCCACTCGATAAGAAATCATCAGTTGCCATTTAAAAACTCGTCGATGGGAATTTTAGTACGCTTTTCAACTCTGCCCTTCCCGAAATATAATATTAATAAAAAATTATTAAAAATAATCGTTATATATGTTACAGGTACGGAACTAGTGCCGAGCGGTTCGGGTTGATTACAGCCAACTTCAATTGAGCTCGACGATGAAAATAAAAGGAAGAAATCGAATGATACTAGCCAATTAAATGTGTACACACCACAATTATGGAATAATGATTTATAGTAAAGTATTTTTATATACACACACCAAGGCATACACAAAACACCCTCACGAACACAATCATAATGCTGAAGAAAAAATTCGAAGTTACAAGATAACTGGCCAAGCTGAGGAAGATTTTTTTTTAGTTATTGCGACATTTTTTGAAAACCGCGTGATGGAAGCAAAACTGACGGACAGACAGAGAGATTATATCGTATTATATTTTGTACATACATAAATACCTATGTATATTTATGCACATATATGTATTTATGTATGTATATATATTACTAGTATGTTAAAAAGATATAAGTATAAAAAATGAATCGCGTATAGAAAGAGAGAGAGAGAGAGAGAGAGAGAGAGAGAGAGAGAGAGAGAGAGAGGGAGAGAAAGAGAGAGAGAGAGAGAGAGAGAGAGAGAGAGAAAGGAGAACTGTTTTTTTTTCTAAGCAAACGAAAAGTTTGCCAAAACGTTAAAAATAACAAACAAACAAAAAATAAAGGGAGTTTTCTTACTATTGCACCTTAAGCGTTTTATTAATTTCAACGATTCACAAACAATTCAATAAAACATTATGTAGTGGAGGTTTAATTGACTTTTGAAGAAGTTGAAGAATTGCGCGGTGTAATATTGACCCATATTTCGTCAGGATATTTCTGTCTTGTGGAAGAATTTTCTCACAGCGGAATGAATTTCATTTTTGTGGGAAAAAAGAATAAAAGTGAAAAACTTGCGTTTGTATAAAAGAGGCTGAAACGATCCGAAGAGCGTATTAATTAGTCGATGAATTTTAAAGGCAAACTGAAGAATTTGTTGAGAAGCTGAGGACAGGGGAGCGAAATGACGAAGGCTGCTACTGCTGCTGCTGGTGGTCCAGAACCTCCAGAACGGAAAATAGGACGAGTCATCATTGCCTCATTTGCTTTTGGTAAAACAATCTCTCTCACGAAGATCGACCGAGAATTGCTTGGCTCTTGCTTGAGACTGTTGTTTATTAAAGTTTGCAAAAGTGTAATTAAACTTGCACCCTTATTGGTCGAGGATATCGGTGAACAAGATTCGTCCAAATATGGCGTGAAAGAACGACCAGGAACGAGGAATTTTATCAACGACAGATTTTCGACGTCAACGACGAAAGAGCGACGATGCAAAATTTCTCTTCTTTTCTCTCCCGTACTCCCCATTTATTCTTTACTAATCCTTATAAATGCCAGAATTGCCGCTCCCGAAGTACCAGAATGCGAGAAAGACTCGGACGTTTTCGTTATTTCGTTTTTTTTCTCTCTCTCTCTCTCTTTCACGTATAATTTGTCGAGACACCCGCATCCTCGCGTGTATAATCCTGATGAAATGCCCGACTGAACGGAGACGAGAGACGGGGGCTCGAAATAGCCCTCGTCACGTTTTCTCCGGGTTTGATTAACAATAAATAAATTGTTTTAATAAGGAAACAATGCCTCAGTGACATTAATAATTTATCTAATGTTTTATGCCGATTTTTCAATTATTTTAACTCGTTTTACACCCTCGAAAAATGACTAGTGTTAATATGAATTTGTTTTAACGAATAAAATTCTTCGCATAGCCCTAAACCTTCGGCATAAGTAATTCATCGCGACTTCTGGCTGCGTCTGGTGTATTTGAGAGACAGGACAAAAACTGTTTCGAGTTTTGCACAAGGAAGAGAAAAACGGCAAGTCGAGCGAGGCAGGAGAGGAGGGAAGTTTGGAGGAAGCGCGTGAAAAGAGAGAAAATGCTGCTGGAGGGCGTGAGTACCAGACGGGTAAAAAAAAACATGGAAACACGAGGGAGGAATCGTAGAAAAAGAGGGCTGCGCCTGGAGCCAGAAAATTGTTGTCCAGGGGATGAAAGACGAGGCTTGTATGCATTTTTTTGAACCTGTGATTGAGTCGCGAAAAGTTCTGGAACTCTTAATCGCTTCTCGTTTTTAAAAAGAGGAAAAAAGTATTTTTTTTTCTGTCGAAATAATAATTTATTTTCGTGAATCAACGATGCGCCACTTCCGGTTACGATCTCGGAAGATTTTCGGGACAAAACTATTCCGCGTGAATTGTAGACAATGGATAAAATGGGCGACGAGTCAAACGCAAAGCGCCTCGTGACAAATGAAACGGGGATTTACTCGCGAGAGAGGGTGAACCTTTCATTTGTATCCGAGGATATGTATTTATTCACAGAAATGTTCTCGCCTTTCCAGCCCCAGAGTTGGCGTAATTAGGAGTCCATAAGATCTTCAAAATATCTCAGTTATTTATTTGCCAACCGAATTTTATCGTTATCATCAGTTAATGTATCTGTTTCGTGCACTGAGAAAAGAAATTTGTTTAATTAACAAATTTCATTTTGTTCGCTACAATTTTGTTGATTCAACAATAATAATGTCATGGTAAGCGCATATTTAATTCAACCAACAAATTGAGTGGTTGAAACAATCAAAATATTTTTGTTGCATCCGTTTAGTTACGTCAACACGCTACGACATTGTCTTAACTAATTATAGCTGTTGAAATAACCAAATCTGGATTTGGTCGACTAAATATATGATTGAATTAACGAATTAAAAAAAAAAAAAAACATCCGTACGTCCCGTTCAACTAAATTTTTAGTTGTGTGAACTGAATCATATGGTCTCATGGACACAATAATTCATTGAAGATACTAAACTATTTCAACAAACTAGGTTTTGTTGTGTGAAGACGTTTTGACATTATCATAACTAAATGGGTTGTCGAAAGAATTAACGAACGTTCGAGTGTAGTTCGAATTAGTAGGTAGCAAACGTTTATAACTTCCACGGGTTACATTCCTGTGAAAAATTCATCAAAGTGTAATGACTCCCATGGTCAATTGACTTCTCGTCATGATTGATGAGAAACTAGTAGAATGAATACACATTTTCGAATTTTAAGAGGTTCAATTTACATATTTGGATATCAAACAAAAAAATTTAATATCAAATTGTTCAATATATAAATAAGCGTTGTTTATTTGGACCAAATAAATAATCATTTGACTTAATTAAATTATTATTTGACTTAATTAAATAATTCTTTTTACTTAATTAAGGGGACTAGACATCGAAAAATCTCGAATTTTTTCGTTTTTTTGTATTCCGTTACTACAATTTCTTCCAAACATTTTGGCGCAAAGAAAGCTGAAAATTTCGCAAAATTGAGCTTAGGAGAGCAATCAAATTCCAATACTCCGATACTGCCGTAGTACCGCGTGAAAACTTAAACGCGTTTTTCTCGAAACAGCATTTTGTACTAGTTTTGCCACGATAACTCAAGAACGACTGAAGATATCGCCTTGATTTTTTTTTTTAATGAAGTTTTTCTATAAAATTTTTCTATAAAATGAATTGATGTCTATGTAAAAAAATCAATTTATTATTATTGTTACTACAACAAATGTCATTCGTTTTTCGATGTTTTTCAAATTTTAGCCGCCATTTTTTTAATTTTTAGGTTTTTTCAAAAAATTTCGATTCAGTCTGTGGAGGAACATTCCCTGAAGAGAATAGCGTTTGGGAATTGCGGAAAACTTCAACCGGCCACTCGGAATCGTGGCAATCAGGGGGCAGTACATGAGACGAATGGTCTTCTTTATCCGCCCATACCTCCCTTAAATATTTATATTTTTGAAACCCCAACCACTGAATTTAATAGCCAAAACTCCAATAAAAGCGTTGCAAAAAAGAAAATGTATGTATGTTATTTCGGTTCTTCACAAATGCCATTTGAATTTTATCCCATTTTTGGCCTATTTTCGCTGCCTGGTCGCCTTAAGTAATTATTTGATTTAAATATTTGGTCAGGGAAACAAAATATTTAGTTCGATTCACTGTTTTTTTATAATTTAAAACCACTGAATTATGTTGTATCATGAACTGAATGTTTTGTTCACCCCCCGTGTCAGCAGGATTTGTTGATTCAACAAATTTCTTTTCTCAGTGTGCATTTTAACAACACTAAAAAAGTGCAAAAGTTGCGATTTTTTTCTCAGCTCCGATAAATCGAATTTTTTCGAAACTTTTGAGGTGTTTTATTATAAAGTTCCACACTACAAAACAATTTTTTAAACCGAAAAATATTTATTTTCTATCCAAAGTTCTCTAAAATTTTAAAAACACCCCGTCGTTGAAGTCGTTCATCCGCGTCCAATGTAGCGTGCGTAATTTTTGTCTGAACCAAAAAGCGAAAAAACGAGAGTTTCTCGATTTTTATATAATTACCGCCTATGTAAACCAACATTTCTTTTCCATATCATAAATTGTGAGAGTTTAAAAAAAAAGATACAATTCTTGAGAAGAATTTCAACTCGATTGTTTAATAAATATGTTAAATTTATTTGTTTGAATAAATCTCGAACAAAACTTAAACTTAAATTTTAAAAAAATCTGTAACTTTTCGAGTACTTACGACAGTCGGAGGACTTTGAATTTTTCTCTGTGGCTTAAGGATTATATTCTTAAACAGCATAACGATCGATTAAAACAATAAACAAAACTTCGACCCTGTAATCCAGGTTTCCTCTGAAAAGAAGGGGTCAACGATTAGGTTTCCAGTGCTCCGCTAGGTGACTTCGAGGACAGTTACTCTCACAAAAGGAGCGGCGCTACCGCTCCTGTGTAAAGGCTCCCGCATTTATAACGTTTTTCTTTCCTATAAACGTATTTTACAACCGGAAACGAGTTGCACTCGTAAAGAAAAAAAAAAAAGCTTCACCAGTATTTTCCATAATTTGCAGACCCCTTCGCAACTAAATTTTGAATAAAAAGTAAATCAATAAATTTCCACTCATGTAACAGAATTTTTAATCGGTAAAAAAACGAAATGAATGTCTCGATGTTCGTGTCTTGAAGTTTGTTGGAGGGGATAATTAGATCCCTCGTTAAATTGCAGACTTATAGGTGGACAACACGCAGTAAAGAGAGTTATGGAAAGAGAAAAAGATGGGTGATTCAATTAACGAGTAGCAGAGAAACCGAGTGGCGAATAAATTAATTATTATACGTTGTTGGCAAAAGCGAGAGAGAAAGATAGCGCTCGAGAGATCCGTCAGTACAATGTCTATGATGAAAAGAGATATATACATAATCAAGTGTTGTACTGTTTGTACGCAATGTTCTCGGTAAGTAGGAGGCGTGCTTGCGAGGAAATAAGACCGTCAGAGCGAGCAGTTAAATGGTAGACGAAAGGCAAAAGATCGAGGAAGGCGTACATACGATTATGTACCCTGGTTAAAGTGCATTATATATCTGTAACGTACAATATTATCGCGGATAGTCCTTTCAACGAGTATTTTTAATTACACGTATAATTACACGAGCGTTAACACGAATCGTGTGGTTTCACGTATATGAGAGAGAAACGATCAGTTACAAAATATTAACACACAACATCAATTAGATAAAAAAACACATGCCTTCAGAGACTCAAATAAATGAAGTGGGAAGCTCATCTTGCGATTGGATGATTACAAGCCAGGGACATAATTCATAAAAAACGATTAATTGCTTATGAAAAATGTTCCACAAGCGAAAAAGAATAGAGAGTTCAATTAAAACACATTGCACTCTAATTAATTGTTTTAGAGCAGCGTATTGGATTTTCTCACTTTTCGAGTATACTGCGTCGTATTTTATCGATACAACTGATGATTTTAGCCAAAGGGCAGAAGGACCAGGAAGAGGGTTGGGGCAGGGGAAGAAATGAATGTTGAAGTTTAGTTAGGACGATAGGTGGAGAGGTAGGGCGACATACGGACGTTATAGCTGGGCTGCTTTCCGCCACATATACACACGCACACGGGAACACTCTTCTCTCCGTTCGTGGAACGACGTTTCCAATTCGCATCGTGGCGATTTTTTGTAATTAATCTTTAGACTTGCCGAGTGGAAGAGAGCGAAAGGGGTTGGCTCTTTTCTTTCCATCTTCTCTCTTTATCTCGTTCTTGATTCACGAAGGGCGGAAAAGGGACGGAAAGAGACGAGGGTAAGTCAAGAGAGAGTAATAGAGAGAGCGAGAGAGCGAGCGAGATAGAAGCGAATATAATCTCTGAGAGAGAAAGAGAGGGAGCGAGAGAGACAATATCGCGAGACCAGTCTGGAGCGGGCGCTCTCCTGTATCTGGTTTTTGCGGGCGTCAGATGACAGTCGCTTATTTACCGGAGGCCCCCGTGGCCATCTTGCTACTCCTCTGACTTAAGAAGATCCCTTTCCTGCAACACTCGTACTCCTTTCTCTCTCTCCCTCTCTCTCTCTCTCTCTTTCTCTCTCTCTCTCTCTCTCTCGCTCCCTCTCTGTCGATCTTTTCTTTCCACCACCGTGTGTATTTGATGATAAGAAAAAGAAGGATAAAAACAAAATAAAAACAACAACTAACGAAACAGAAGCCCTTGGCTGCTTGCACAGCGGAAGGATCACAAGTGGTAACAGCAGGACACAGCTATTTTTATATCTATACAGATCTGTATATAATATATGCGCGTATGTGTTTGTGTGCATTGCCGATTCTCGTCGAATTTATCGATCGCGGTTATCAATGTTTCTTCATCGCGTACATACATGCGCACCAGAGGATATCGATCACCAATTTCAGATGAGGAGGCAAAAAAAAGACTCGAAAAATCACAACGAAGCAAGGAGCCTCGATAAATTCGCGGATTCTTTCGTATGAAGCTATAAAATCGACAACTTATGGACGTGCCTCGGTAATCCCTGAATATATACATTTATAACACGTACCTGCTTTATTCTTTATTTTACTTCAATCGAACGGAATAAACAATTGAAGGTGAACAGAAATTATGAGATTTTTCTGATCCGTTTGTAAAGACGGTAATAACGTTCCATTTTTATCAGCAAATTTATAGCTTTTTGAAATTTCTAACACTTTGCTACTCTTTTCGTGGTTTTAAAATTCAGAAAAATTAATAAATAATTTTTTTCCCAGTTAAGTTGTAATTGGATGCTGTGGACTTTGGAGCGAATGCCCAAGATCTTGAGATATATGGTGGCCATAAAAAAAATGTTGACGAAAATGAAGAAACAGAATATATGATCAGGGGAGACGAAGAAACACATAAGGATCGAGGATACTCGCGAGTCCTCGTTGCTCTCCCTCGACCGGGAATCGAGGGAGCATCCTGTTTTTCACACAGTCCGTCGATTTTCGAATCCTCGGACTCGCGCCACATTCGAATAGTAAGGAATTAAAAACCCAATGGCATAAAGCAAAGAAAAGGAGTCGGAAAGAGAGAAAGAAAAAAGAGTGTATGGGCGCGGGTGCTTTGTGACGTTTCGTAAAAGCCTTTTCTACCTCTTCTCGTGTCCCTTTCTTACTCTCGTCCTCTTGATGGTCATAAGTGCCCAGAAAGTGCTACCGATCGGCACACATCCCCGAGAAATTATTTTTCATCTCTCACTCTCTCTGTCTTTTTCTCTCTCATCCTCGTATCTTTTACTTTTCTCTCGAGGGACCCCCGACATTTTCGATCTCTCTTCTTTACCATTTCGCTTTCTTTCATCTCTCGTTTTACCCCTTTTTCAACCCTCACCTTTTCTTAGCAGCCCACGGTAAATTAAAATACGGAGATGGCACGACAATGATTTGTTTGCTCAAAAGTTCCAAATTTTTTTACGTCAAGCCTTCGGAAAATAATACTTTTATTAACTGATCGAATTCAATGTTGATGACTTAATTTAACAATTTATTTACTATTATTGGATTATTTGAAATAATGAATTAGTAAACTTTTCGATTACCTTGATTCATAATTAATGAAATATAAAAATGACGCGAAATTTTTCCCACGGAATAGAAAAATGGCTACGTTTGGGTTACTTTTTTATTGCTGGTCTTGATGCACGCTCCATTTCTCTTTCTTGACTTTTATTTCATGCGGGATCGTCGAAGCGAACTAATTCGAAATAAAATAGAGCGCGTGTGTGTATGAACATGGGGGAGAGAATTGAGCAAAGTCCCGTGAAGGGAGACTCGATTCCCAGGAATAATAATAAAAAATAAAAAAAAAAACAGATAAAATAAATACAAAATAATCATTCGAGAGATTAGCATTTCTAATTCTCGTCTATCACGAATTAATACCGGCGTCGACTGGCTTCTTCTCGATCGAGAACACCGGGAGAATACAACGACGACGACGACGAAACAACGTCTCTCGATATTGAATCTTCCATCCCTTCTTCGTTTTCTCATTCTCTTTTTTTTCGCGAGACAGAACTGTCGTTTAAAAGTCGTCTCATCCTTTTATTCGGTCTCGCTGTTTATTTCTGATTATCGATGAGAGAGGCGGAATTCTCAGGGCCTCATTAATTCGAATTTATTTATTACCATTCTCGATCTCTTTTGTATCTTTATTTCATTATTTTTTTTTTTTCAACTTCTGATAGAAGCTCTGTTAAGAGGAGGTTTAGTAATGAGGAGAGACTCATTTTCAAGCTCGTAAATATTCATTTGCCATGGATTTTTGTATAAAAACATTTTGTGGAAGTTAAAAAATTCTATTTAATCGCGTTAAAAGTGACGAATTTTACTGAATTCATATATAATTCCATTTTAAACAATCACATAATGAAAAAAATCATTGATATCACTTTATTTTTTAATTAAGACAAAAATAAAATGATTTTCGAAGATTCGCAGGCTGCATTACATAATTCGATCGAGAAGTTCTCGAGGTCTATCGGTAAGAAGGGGTCAACGATAATTAGACAATTAAGTAAACGTGTGTCCCAGGGCAATAATCGAGTGGATCGAGTTTTATTATGCAATTAACAGTGGCCCTGTTATAATTCTGCTGTAACGATAAATTCAACAATTAGATCGTTCTCAATTGTAATTAGGCTCGATTCGTCGTCATTCGTCGTTGTTTTCGCAGTATATTCTTCCTCAACGTCTCCGTAGATCTCAGATATACGTTATCTATGCGTTTGTGGGAACGAGAGTCTCACAAATATTAGCGCCAATTCGAGTAATTGGATTAAAAGACTTCGAGATACTTTAAACTTGCCATTCGACCGAATGATCTTATAATTCGACGTTCAGCTCGACAAGATCAATTGCCAATTGAATATTTTAACTAAATTGACGTTTTGATTCTCAGAAAATATTTCCACAAGCCTAAATTGTCGTAAAAACATTTTTTTTCAAAGATGTATCAATTTAATTGCAATTATTATTTAAATAGTATAAAAAATTGAAAAAAAAAAAATAATAATCGTGAAAATTCAAAAATGGTTCGCGCTGGCCTTTAAATATCGAATGGAATCAATGTGCAAATGCACTTTGCACAAAATCGATTTTTTTGGAACATTGATACAGTTTTTTTTATTGCTGAAACCTGGAATTCCATTTGCTCTTTTATTTTTTGATGACAGAGTCATTGATCTCGGACGGTATTTCACGAGGAGGAGGAGGAGGGAAAAAAGGAAAATAAAAGGATATGATAGAAGGTGGCGGAGAAGGAGCAAAAGAGAGAGAGAGAGAGAGAGAGAGAGAGAGAGAGAGAGAGGAAGAAAAGGGGGGGAAACGTGACCGCGTAAACCTTTCAAAAGCCTATAAACTCGTGATAGCCGTGAAGTTGTTCGGTCGCGCAACGTCCAGGAGATGGTGTAATCACATTTCTGTACGTTCCTTTTCTCTTTTTTTCCCTCACCTCCCTTTGCTCATTCGGTAAATCTTTTTTTCCCCATTTTTTCCCCTTCTGTTTTACTCAGTTATCCTTTATTTTTGTGCCTTTTTTTGTACTCTTTTTCATCATCGTCTCGTTCTACTTATCCGGTAGCCCGTCTCGCGTGTCATCAAGGCCAACGAACTTGGTGTCTAGCGAGGAAAAAGCTTTGGTATTTCATGGATAAATTCAAAGGAATCGAAAATCCTACTCCCGATTATAAAAACAAATTATCCTGATTGTCAAATCAAATATCGTACTTTATCAAAATAAACAATGTACCAAATACAATTATTCAACCAGAATCAGAGTCAATTGATTGCAACTCTTTTTTCGTAAAGGGAAATGAAGAATAAAAATAAAAAATTGAGGAAAAAGATCGAATTAATTCTTAATCATCATCAAAATGATTGTAATTATTTTTTCTTCAAGATTGGGACAAGATCAGCTAATAGTATAGGACGTAGGCCATAATATACGTTTCTATATATATTGTGAGCTTATTTGCTCGAGTGTAGCTCGCGAGGCGCCTGCCCATTCCTCTCTCCTCGGACGCAATTATCCCATTTAAATTAAGCCGCATAATTGGACGGTGTCTATTCACACTCGTAAAGTCCGGTCGGGTCTTTTATAGCCAAGGCGCGAGGAAGTGTAGGCCGCCTTTTAAGCGGTAGCCACCGAGATGAATTTAAGGAGAGAACCGAGCCGCCACCCAATATGAATCATACTGGAAAAAGGCTCCAGAATCCTTGCAGCGTATGAAAAAATAAAAAATAAACAAAGTGAAAAGAAAAATTGGAAGAGGTAGGCGGAACTTTTGGAAGAGAATATTGCTACCGTTTGCCGCTTCTTTTGTCTTTTTATTTCTCTCTTTCTCCCTTTTTTATTGCTTCAGTCACTATGGACACTATTCTCTCGTCTCGCCAACTAATTTTACCGAGTCATCGAAATTTTGAGCTTTTTAAAAGTAGTCAATTCAGTGTACTCTTACAATACTTTTAGCATAAGAATAAATAGAAGAAAAAAAAGCAATTTTCACTTATTTATAATTATTAGTTTTCAATCGCAATTTACTAAGGTAATGTTTTATCTCACATTGATTAGATAGAATGAAGAATAAATAAGTTTATTTTCTCATCAAACGAACAAAATTTGGTTCAGTTCGAGGATTCTCGCGATCCTCGAATTACCCATATGAATTCAAGATTAAATTTCGTACGAAGGCGAAATATTCAGGAAAATAGAACCTCGAGGTCCTCGCGTTTTTCTTAAGGTCAGAAGATAACAACGATAAATCCCTGATTTCGTATTCCCTTTTAAAATAACACTGGAGAGACGCAGATCCTGGAAGGGTTGATGGGCAACGTTTAATCCGTGGCGAAAAGACACAGGAGAAAACTCATCGAGCGTGAACGCAGTTTGTATAAAGGGAGTATTTTAGTCTTAATTATTCTACACTCGCTGGTTTCGGTCAGAAATTACATGTGGGAATATTCTGCGTAAAATGGAACGATTTTTCATCAAATAGAGGAAATGTTAAATCTACTGAACAAAAGAATTTTTTTTTTTTTGTAATAACGTGCTATACTTTGTTGACATGCTCTCGAACAATTGTCGAAAAAGTACAATCATTTTATTTTAAATCATCGTTCAAGAAAAATCGTGAAAGAGGGGAAGGGGAAAATCTTGATCAGTGACTCGTTGTGCTCGTAGGGTTGCAAAAGGAATTCTCCCAGGGTTCTCGTGTGCAGGAACAGAGAACAATTCACGTTGGCTCGTGAGAGATTACGTAGCATAATCCGTTAAAGCAAACGTTCGTGAACTTTGTTGTATCGCGACGCGAGAAGTTCTAATTGCGAATATGACTTTGCTCAATTCTCCCCTTTTCCCTAACACGAGAATGCTTTTTCCCAATGGACGTTCCACGAATCTCGGGAGAGTATAAATTCGTCTTGTTCCTCGTTGCATTAAATTTTGAAAAAAAAAAAAAAAAAAAAAAAACATCAATTATGAATCGTAATTTACCAAGAATATACGACGAGAGAATTGAGAGGGAAAAAATCGAGTGACAAAATGCAGTGGAAACGGTTGAAAGGATTTGGATCACGAGGATCGAGATTGCTCATCAGACAAAAATGTACTCTGCAGCGAGGAAAAATTTGTAGTGGCTAAAGCTATTTGTAATGTTTTACGAACGTAAGCGACGATTCTTTTTTTTTTTTTTTTAATGCACCGGGAGCGTAAAAGGTCTTGAAGAGATTTCTTGCTAGAATGAGAGAGAGGATATTATAGCCTAGAGTTCTAAGCTCTTTTCCTCCTTTTTTCTTTTTTTTTGCATCACTCTCGTGGCCTCGAACGTTGGCACGAGACTAAAGAATTTCAAAACTTTTATGTGTGCGCCTTGCTCCCTCATAACGTCGTCAAGTTAACTGTAAAATGCCTCAAAGAAAGACTCTCTTTTTCGCTTTATTGTCGTGTGCCTCTCACCGCGATGATTAGTTCCGTGGCGTCGGTTCATCAGCCTGGACATCATGACGCGATCAACCTCCGCACAGATGAGACGCCAAAGTTTTTTTAATTTTATGTCTCTCTTACAGACAGACACATACGAAAGCTGCTAAAAAACTTTTATAGGGGGTAAAATTGTTATCAATATAATGATGAAGGATCAAGGGTTACGATTAAAGTCGATTAAGATTAAGATTATTGGGCAGGATTTTCTACAACAATGTCATCTCGTTCGAACGACAAAACAAATCATCGCAAAACGAGTAATTAATTAAAATTATTAATAAATAAAAAATATTTCAAACAGTGCAAGTAAATAAATATAAAAATGGTCCGTATGAACAGATTCAAAAAGATCACAATGTGCTATTTGGAGAATCAAGAGAAGGGCTCATCTTTCGAAAAGAGAAATACACAAAATGGCGGCCAGAAGGTGCACTCTGTGGCAACTCGATTTGGTTTCTAGTTCCGAAACTAAAGCTTCACTGCAAGTTAAAACCATAGTGCGGTAAGATACGTCGAAATACGACAGTAAAACTGAAGAGGGAAACAGAGAGAGACGAATGAAGCAAAAAGGGGTTAAAATTGGCTGAAGAGGGGTTCTAGATTCCCGTCGAGGGATGAATGATAGAAAAGGAAATCGAGTGTAGAAGAGAGAGGGAAGAAATCGAGAGGAGAGTGTTTCATCTCGGCATCGTCTCTGTGAAATTCTCGCAATGTCTGGCTGAGGATTGGCAAATTTTCCAGCAGGAGAGGGCGTGCCATTTGCTCAAGAGGAACCAGGAGGATGCGCCAGAACTGTCATGGCGTCTCTTGAGGACCAACGAAGCGAGGGGGTTGTTCATTCCCTTGGTTCACAAGCAAAGATCGATGGAGGGAAACGAACAGTAAACTAAGAAAAATCGAAGTAGATAAGGGATTGGTCGAGCAATCCCTTATCTAACCTTATCCCTAAAAATCAAAGATTTTTTCCTTCTGACCTAAATGATTAAAAGAATTGATATTTTTGTGCGATGGTAAGGTTACATGGAAGTAGAAAATCCTAACAATTTTTTTTCATTATGTAAAACTCTGTTATCATTTTTAGAATGCTGCAATTCTAAATTATTACCATCGTTATATTTTCATTGGACCATGTTCGCTCGAACATGGTTGCTCAACCGGTAAAACTGAGCTTTCGAGATCAGTAACTGGGACACACACTTCTTATCGTTCCAAGCAGCTCGATGTTAAAAAAAAGGGAGGGAAGAGGGAGAGAATAAAATCGAGATGGATAAGAAGCGCCACAAAATAGTGTTCGCCTGGTTCTCTCGTTTGCAATATCGTTGTCTCGCATGAGTCCAACATTCAGCGTGCGTCAGCGCAGTAAGTTCTCCAGGATTCCCAGATACAAAGGAACTTTTGTTTTATCTTTTATCTTTAGCCACGTGTTGCCATCTCTCTCTGTCTTTATTTTACTCCTTTTCAGCTATTTCTCTTGCACCCTTTCTTACCATCTCTTTTACTCTTCTTATCCTCCGCTTTTAGAACGTCTGTTGCTCTCTTTCCTCCGAGCTTGTCAGTTCTCCTCTCTCTCTCTCTCTCTCTCTCTCTCTCTCTCTCTCTCTCTCTCTCTCTCTCTCTCTCTCTCTCTCTCTCTCTCTGTCTTCCTCTCTCGTTGCTCGAGAGTTTTTTGCGTTGGTTGCGCGTGTGATGGGCGAGGCCAGCGAATCGGAGCACTACGTCCAATCGGAGTAAACCCGAGCTCCGCCTCCTCCGTGCTCGGTGGCTGCTTCTCGTTTTGCTGTTACGTTTGTTCGCCGCTTCGGAGTTGCTCTCCTCGCTCTGATCGAGCGGTTCCTCCTGGGGCTTTCCTGGCGCACGAGCAGTGGTTACGACGCTAACCAAACCGACGAGCAACCTCGTCCGACCTCGTACGACCTTTCTCACTCCTCTCTTTACCTCCTCTCTCTCTCTCTATCTCTCTTCGTCTCTTTCGTTTTATTATCTATCTTTCTCTCTTTCTTTAGCTCGTTTTACTGTGCAATTCGCGCGGGAGCCACGATCAAGGCTCGCCGGTACAGGAACACCCGTATCTGCTCGAATCCTCCATTCTAGGATTTAATTTTCCTTCTCGTTACCGCACAACGACCACTTCTACTCTCGTCGTTTCTATGGCAAATAAGGATCCCAGGATCTTCTCTCTCTCTCTCTCTCTCTCTCTCTCTCTCTCTCTCTCTCTCTCTCTCTCTCTCTCTCATTCTCTTCTTCTCTTCCTCCTCAACCATGCTTCTACCTACTGAGTTTTTGCTACAGATTTTTTTCGGGGTTACCCCATCTGCAGCTTTACCAACACTGAGAAAAGATATTTGTTGTTTCAACAAAATTTTTGTTAAATCAACAAATTGTGGCGAACAAAATGAAATTCGTTAACTCAACAAAAATTTGGTTAATTCAACCACTTGATTTGCTGGCTCAAATAAATATTGCTCACTGCGTCGAAAAATTTTGATGAATTAACAAATTTCGTTTTGTTCTCCACAATTTGTTGATTGAACAAAAATTTTGTTGAGACAACAAATTTCTTTTCTCAGTGAATGAATGAAAAAAGTGTCTGTATAACATTTTCCTTTTCGAGTATTAATTATTCGTTTTATTTCTTCTCAAATTTTGAATCGTTTTATTCCGTATCTGAATTATAAAAAACGCATTTATGTGGAAATAATTTGTAGGTCGTTTGATATTTATGAAATGTTTACAGTGTGCTCTTGATGAGAAAAAATAATACTTTTTCACCGATAGAATAGATTTTTGTATCAAACTCCATCTCTATTTTCAGAAGATTTTATTTTGACGAGCATATTCGTGGAATTTCGAGTTTGGTGAACATTGACAAAAAGCTTGCGTAAATTACCCGTATCTAAGGTAAAAATGATATATATAGACTGCGTTCGGAATTCCATGCGAATAACTAGGAAGATTTTGCTGTGTAAAATGGAAAAAGTTCATCATATGTACGGTGCATTTTTCTACAATGTATGGTATAATTTTCCAATTTGTCGGCAGCTGATCCTGATCGCCATTCATAAAAATAATTATTACCATGGTACCGTGTAATTTATACTGTTTATTTTTCTTATTATCATTATATTTCCCTGCAAATATATCGGGAGAAAAAAAATTCCACAAACTCGTTAACGTTGATAATTGATAGCGCACGTCTGCCGAAGAGTGGATTGGAAAAAAAACGAAAACGTAAGAATTTTTTAAAAAATTCAAATCTGAAGATACCCGAGGGCAGCGGAAACCAGCAAAATATTCAGGAAGCTCTTTTCAAAACTACCCGGAATTTAAATACAGTTCCCAAGGTATAACCTCGTAAATATCGAAAAACAAAAACATACAATCATTTTAAATAATAAAAAAATATATCTGTATATATTTCATTCGTTAATTCCTCTCACGCAATTAATCACTATAATAATTAGCGAGTCTATCATTATTTCACATGCGTATTATAACTTGTGTGTCTGCGATATAATGAGAAATCGTGGGACTTTATTAACACATTCCACGCTTTTGGTACTTCTTAGTTACAGTGTCTTGATTCATTCTTCTCAGTTTCGCATTGAGATTCGTATCGGGGCGCACATCGTCGTGGGATTTATCACGATATGGTATATCATTATCCGCAAGGACATTACGACGAAACGGAGAGAGGGAGAGAAAAAAAAATAGAGACTCTGAGGACGAGAGAGGCTATCCGACGAAGGGAAGAGAGACAGAGAGAGAGAGAGAGAGAGAGAGAGGGTAAAAAAGGGAGGTTTCATGATGGCTACTCGCAGCGGAGTTGGGCGCGTGCTGTGGCGGCCATGAATGCTGTCCCAACGCCACTATGATCTTCCAACAAACATATATATATATATATATATATATATATATATATTATACGTGTATATCTATGAAATGGACCGTTTTATATACATATATCGAAAGCTGTCAAATAAAAAGTCCTAACCGATACAATTTAGGTCCTACCTTGAAGCAAGTTGGGCCCTTTTGTTAGTTATTGATCATCGACAAATATACGTGAAGAGTTTGCGAAGAGTCCGGTTGGTAGATCGAGTAGAAAAAAGTGTCGCACACACCTTCCTTCTGAGGATCGGTTGACGTATCAAGGGGGTGCGGTTGTTCATATCCTTTCCACGATTCTCTCAACCAAGAATGTATCGAAAAGATCTCGCCCTCTTTTTCTTCCAATCTTTCTTACGTTATATATATATATATATATATTTCCTCATCCCTCCCACCCTCGGTTAGAAGTCGAGTAGTAACAGCCCTCCGGTTGAATTAATTGATCAGGTGCGGCCCCTTCGCAAAGCCGAGCGTCTTTTCCAAGCCTCAACGACGAACGAGGCGCACGAGAAGAAACAAAACGAAGCAATTGAAGAATTCCTCCCTGCCCCCCACCTCACGAAGATTCACCTCGGATACAGCCAATGACGTTGAAGAAGGAGAAAAAGAGAGAGATGAAGAAACCTCTCTCTCTCTCTTTCTCTCTTTCTCTCTCCTGGGGGACAGAAGGGCACAAATTCTCGAGATATATATAACGTCGGACAGACGCAACAGAAACGAGAAGACAAACGAGATAAAGAGAGAGAAATCTTTTGCGTCACAGACGCCCATCCTCCCTTTCCTCCCCCCTCACTCTTTTTTTCATCCGCCTAAGGATGAACATCCTGTTTACATATACATATATCTTTATTTATGTTTCGTTATCTTCGATCTCCGCAAATGAATAAGAGATAAAATTGTGCTGAGATGATCGATTCCCTCGCGGTTATGGAAACCATGGAAAACGCTAATTGCAACCAGAAAATTCTATATTATTTATGAAATATCTCCAGTTCTGTTTTTATCTCCAATATTCATTATGTATACTCTAGTATCTCGATTATGACTAAAGAAATCCAAGTGCATTGGCAATTCGAATCTCGTTTCTGAGGATTCAATATTTAAAAATGTAAGAAATACGGAATCGATTTGAAATTGTCTGCCTCCAGAATAAAATATTTCTTATCACGATTTATAGTGAATTTAATTCATAATTCTTTTTTTGGTACTTCTTCGGGTGTTCCATTATACCGTTCGAGCAATTTTCTTTTTCTCGTCATTATTAAAATGTACAAAGAAAGAGAATAAGAGAAAAGCAACGAGGATAGGAATTTTGGAGGGTGCGCATGAGGTCTTTCCCAACGTTGTGGGAGTTGAGCTCACGCCCTCGCCTTTACAGCTGCAATTTCATTTTCTAGCGAGAGTATGAACCACCGCCCTCTCTGCAGAGGAGTGAGAATTCAAGTGCTTAGCAGGCAACGTTATGGTGGAACGAAAAAATGGCATTGGTGGAGTTCTTGCAGTGGTAATAGAAGTCCACGGAACCTCACCTTAACTGCAATTGCGAGAGAGAACCCCATTTAATTAATTATGCATGAGGTATACGTGGAGAACGAGAGGTGGTTGTTCCGGGCTTGGCATTGCTCGCAACTGGAGAACCCTGGGACCACTAATCACCGTTATCTCGAACCGTGTATACATATACGTACATACGCGTATTTACGTATATAAATATTGTACACTCTTGATAAAATGAGTAGAAAAAGTTCTAAAACGGAGAAGTAAGGTACGCAAATCGCGTGGTTACTCGGACACGTCCCCAACGTTCAATTTACATGCAGAATATTTACAGCTGCATTTCTTAGGGGTGAAAATTCAAGAAAATAAAAGTGTCAATTAATCTATATCAATTTCATACCTCACTATATTTTATGTAGGAAAATTTACATTCTTTCGTTTTCATGTGGGAGTTCGAAGCTGGTGGGAATTATAGTGCGATTATTTTTGCGGTTTATTTCTCTTTGAAATGATTTAAATCATTTTTTTTTCTTGTACGATGCTGTCTAAAAATTTGGATATTGTTCGAAATGATTTGATTTATAAAAGGATATCGGATCGGAAAATAATAAGTCGATCGTGACTGTTGGAGAGTTTGCAGGAAGTGAGATGAGGTAACGGAAGCGAGAAAGAATTTCACCCTGCGGGGAGTTTGGCCGATCGGAAAGATTTGAAAAATCGTCGTCCTCCGAGGCTTCGTCACACTTCCGTTGCGCGTCATCTAACCATCTCTCTCTCTCTCTCTCTCCCTCTATTAGACTCTCGTGCGATATCCTCTTAGAAAGCTTCTATAGATTCTTGTCTCGGTGCTATGACAAAAACCACAAACATTGCTGGAAGGTTCGAGAGAGAGAGAGAGAGAACACGAGGCGTCGTGCGTTCTCCGACGCGACGTCACTTACGGAACGACCAAAAAATTATGACGGATCGTTCTCTCACACCCCCACGACCATTTTCTTACGTAGCCCGAAAACTTGGGCCGTTAACCCTGACCTATGGCAAACTATAAGCCTCATATTTCGGACGAGCTTGAGAAACTTCTAATTCAGGATTCCTTTAGGTCCAAGGGAGGATAAAGTGGAAACTGAGGGCGAGAGAAGGACTGAAAGGGAATGTATGTAAACCGCAGTACCGCGAGCGTTTCAATATGGCGGCTACGGGACTGAACATTAGTCAATTTTTGTCTCTTCCAATCGAATAATCATATAAAACTAATTGGATTATCGGAAAAAAAATAATTAGCTCGTTTTGCTGGAAAGAGCGATAAAAAATGGCTGCTACCAGTAAAGAACCACAAACCCTGAGACCTTGTACTGAATAATGAAGAAATGGATTGATAAGAAAAAACTCTTTCCCCAGGTGTCTTGGAACGTACCTTTGATCTAAGAAAAAAATAAGAGGCCGAGGGAAGTTCGTACTTGATTGGAATTTGAGGGCGAAAAAGGCGAGACTTCACCAGAAAATGTGGTCGGGTTCTCTGGAATTTCTCGTCGAATTCGTGACATACCGTATCCAAAAAAAAGTGTAGTCGTCTCTCTTTCTCATGATCCAGTGTCTGAGAGCTACGAGGCAAAAAATCCTCAGCTATACAAAGAGAGAGAGAGAGAGAGAGAGAGATGAGGGGAATAACGCCTTGGTCGTTTGGCCTTGAACTTGGTACTGGTGCTCTGGTCTGGTGGCATCAGAAACGAAGATAGGGGGACCGCATGGGCACACGAACGAAAAAGCATGTCGGAGTTTTTCCATGACGAGAGCGACGACCTCTTCTTCTTGGGTCTAGCTATAGAATGCTATATATAGCATCTCCTTTTATCTTTCTCCCTCTAGTGTCTATGAGAATACACGTAGAAGAGGGGATGAAAGGGGATGAAAAGAGGGGCGGGGGGATGAGAAGTGGCGATTCACCAGGGCGAAACGCTAGGAGATTGTCTTTCTCTTGGTGTATGGGCCATCTTCTTACAGACTACTTGTTTGGTCGCTAAAGAAGGTGGTAGCCTTAAGGTCGTCGTCGTTTTCTCTCATCCCTCTACGATCATCCCCTGGTGCATTTATCTGTATATACATATATAAATATATCTTTCTCGTACTGCGCTCCAAAATCTCACTCGATTCCGAGCCGGGCCATAATCCAACAAGGAAAAGCTCGGGCAGTAAGATTTGTGGTTATGGCCCACTGGTGGCAACCCCTTTATCGCCATCCCTCGTTTTCGACCCATGTCTCACTCTCTTTCTCTTTTTCTCTCGTTCCTCGAACTTTTCGCTCTAGAAAAACATTGGCCATTCACTAAAACCGCGATGATAGCGAAAGTACGACAAGCACGTTTTTCCTGAATGAACATTTTTACATTCCGACTCGGAGAGCGGGTGGTTTCTCCTCTTTTGTGTGGAAAAGTCTCTCTATGTTTATACTTCATATACTAGTATATATATATATATATATTTCTTGTGATACGAGAATCGTTTGTACCCCCATAAACTCCATAATATCCGAAGGGTAAGGCTGACTTTCGAGGAGAAAGACAGCCACGGTTCATTGACTTTTGGGATGAGTTTTTAGACCCGTTCTTCCCTTCTCTACGAATCCTAAAACCTCGTAGATTTTTTTTTTATTGGTTTGAAGGAAGAAAAAAATTCACGCTCGGCAAGTGGCCACAAAGCACATCTCGTCAGTATTAGGGGTGACTTTTTGTCATGTTTTCTTTCGCTTTATTCTCGTTCTCACTCTTTCTCACACGTTTACTCGCGGCCAGACCACCGCGACCTTGCTCAAACCTTTGCATCTTGCGGGCCTCCGCGTTCCCGTCAATGATGCTTTTTTTCTCTCCGCGCCTTTTACCACGTCACAGAACTCAACAATCGAGGGTGATTTTATTGTTTTGCACGACCTGCGCCTCAAGGTTTTCCATGTTTTTATCCACGTTGCTTCCTCTCGTTGATTGTTTTCTTTTTTTCATTTATTTATTTATTTTTTTTTTCATCTCGTTTCTTTCTACACTTTGCCAATGGTCCATGGCTTATTCTCATTTTCAGTCCATAATCACTGTAGCTCGCTTCTGAAGGAACATTATTTACACAATGAAAATTACTCTTCGCCCGAGGCAACTCGTGGTACTATTATTTTCAAGATTATTCGCAGCTGAATGGACGGTAAAATGGTTTAATAAAGTTTTCCTCGAAACGAGACGTATAAAAATAATTTTTTTCAAATCTATTGATTTTCTCTTTCAGCATTTATATCTTATTAAACAACTTATAGCAGTTTCAATAATATTATCTCATCAAACAATCTCGCAAAAATTAACGGAAGCATATTTCATTATTTTTCGTTTCAAAGTCCATTGTCGAAAAAAGTTGGGCATATTGTGTTGGTATTTAATTGCTTTTTCAATTACTTTGTAGCGCACATTCTTAAGATGTCTTCAAGAAAATATCTCATCTTTTTTTTCATGCCATTTGGTGGACGATCCAAAATGTGTTACAAGCGCGATCGTTCCTGAATTCTTCGAATAAAAGTAATAAACAATGGCTTCGATGGTATTCGAGTTAATTACTCATTGAATGAGCGGAATAGCTCGCCCCTGTTCGTCCTCAACTAATAAATCCATACGCGAAGTTCGACCATAAACTCTAACGATCTTTCGGGTCTCATATCCAACGTCCCATTGGAGTCAATCGATCAACCGCTGTACCGATCATAACTCGATACGAGCGTGGTCCCCACAGTGTGGATCGATCGAGTGCACGTTTTCCACTTAATTAAGATCAGTTCAGCTTTTTTTCAATACAATTATACGTAGTCACATGTATCACATGTATATACGTATAAAATGAGCGATATATAAACGTCCGCAAATAAACAGTACAACCATTATCCAAAACGAAATAAAGAACAAAAAAAACCTGCTCGGCACGAAATAATAATTAAGGAATATTTCATTACTACGTGGCAATTGAATTTCCATTTTTTTTAAAATAAATTAAACCACGAAAATACATAAATTAAACAAAGATCGATAATTCTGAATTTCTGTTTTATCGCCGCATTACAAACATTCGCCTCCATATATTGGGTCCGAAAAAATGATGGTTCGATTGTTCTTTTTATCAGGATATGTACGGCAAAGAAAAATGGTCACCGTAACCGCCCCCGTTGGAGGAATCTTTCCTGGTGGATGCTGAGGGCACGTGGGGGTTTGGGGGTCCTGGAGGAGGAAAGGGGAAGGGGGGTTGAACCATGGATGGTAGTTTGGTCCTTTCCCCACCGCGTATATAATCATACTCGATCGTCCTGGCCAAGAGGAGAGAAGGGGACAGGGCGATTCCCCTAGTTTCGTGGTCGAAGCTTCGGTACTTCGAGGTGAAGCGTTCTCTCGTCTCGTGTATTCGTACCAACTGGCTTACGGCACGAGCGAACACTCGTGGATATAGAAATATCCACTGAGTCACTACCCACACCATCGGGGCTTTCAATCCATGCGAACCCCCGCCCCCGCCTCTGTCCTCCTCCTCCTCCTCCTCCTCTTCCCGATCCCCCTACTTTGTCCCCACTATCGCAAATTCAGGGAGAGACCCGCGATGTACGAAAACTAGGGAACGTATACGACAAGTGGTAAAGGATCGTCATAAGCAGACCCTCGAGCCGAGTGATCCCGAAGACGCACGAGCACTGCCGAACACCCGTTCGAATCGTAGCGCCCGCGTCAGTGTAGAAACCGCGTTCGCGGTCCACGGTTCACGATTTCCGGGCGGAGCAGACCGCCTTTTTTTGCCTTCGCCGGTAACGCGACAACGCGTTTTATCTCTCACCTATACACCACTACGCAAATTACCAACGAGCGAATATATTTTTTTTCGTAATCGATTTGTTTTTCTTCTTAACTCGCCAATTTATTTTCATGGGAATTTCATTTAATTGTGACATGTTGAATATCGGATTGAGTGCTTGAGAGAAAGAGAGGGAAATAATAGTCCGAATAATGATTTTTTTCACGGGAATTTCATTTAATGTGAAATAATATTATAAACAGTGCTGTCAAAGGTTCATTCGGGCTCTCATTTTGATTTTTAATTCAAATGCAGGGATTCGGACGAATGTAAACCTCGTGGAGATTGAAAAGAGGCTTTCTCTTCGGTGTTGTTGACGATGACAGTGCGCCGTGTTTTGGGCCAATCGCTAATGACCGTCGTAAATCTGGATTCTACTATTTATCGCTCTGGTTATTATCTACGAGCTGTCAAGACAACGCTTTTTATTTTCATCGGTGCTACGTGAAACGACAATGTGAATAATTTGCTACTCACGATCGAAGATCGAGAGAAGAAAAATCGTAAGGGGATAACGACAGTGTGTGATCAGACAACGTTATCGCGATACATATATATTTACATGTATAATTAATCGTAATAACTCTCTGAGTGCAATAATTGGTCGATGCAATAAAAAGAAACTGGTGATTGCGATATACAAAGTTTACAAATAATAAATAATTACGATTTTAGAAGAAAATAGAGAAAAATATAGAGTTTCTAGTCAAGAAAAGCAACGAGGCAATCGAACGACTGAACAAGTAGTATAATCATGTATTACACACTCAAATACGTGTATGTACGTGTACACGTGTGTTTATATTGAAGTATAATAGCATTTTGCTCGAAATATATAATCGATTTATGTTTTGTTATGCTTTCGAAAGCATATTTCGTCTTTGCATAGTTGTGACGCGAAAATTTATGACAAATCTCGATGTTTAGTGATTGTGTCGAGAAAGAGTTTATTGTCCGCTAATATTTTCGAAGAGTTATCTCTCGAGACTGCAGAGGTCGAATCGAATAATAAAAGAAAGGTTATACATGAACGACGAGGACTACTTTTACGAGAAACACAGTGACTGATGTGATTTTCGTGCTCGATATATATTGCGAATACATACAGTCGTATGTACACAAATATATTTGTGTATACAGTAGCTCAAACGAGGTTCAGGAGAGGCTCCAATTGTAAAGGAAGAGATTCGCGTTTGTCACACGAGACAACGAAATCGATAAGTCGATGAATTTGGACACGCGAGCAAGAAATAATTAAAATTTATTCGAAAATAAAAAGAACGAGAAATAATAATCGATAAATGAATAAAATAAAAGAAACAGTCGAAATACTTAGTCGAGAAGACAATCAAGAACTTACGAATTAAAAATTCGTAGTTGTTTCTTGTTGCTTTTTTTTTATGTGACGCGTATGAGTGATCCTACCGGTTACGATTTTGTGATAAAAATGATAACGTGAACTGTATCGATGTTAATTTTTCAATCAATCGATAATAATAATTTAGTCATCTAATTATCGGAACAGTGAAGCGATTATAGTTTTTGTTTATCGACGAGTTCTTTTTCCGCGTTTTTTTAAACGCGAAAGAAATAGTTTGTTTTTTTTTGTTATCTTCGAGATTGGGGCCTTTGTTTTTCGTACAATTGTGAAAAGAAATCGCAAATACGACGACCACAACGAGTAGTATGTACCCTTGGTACCGGGAGAGCGTCGCCGCGGCGGCAGCCGCGGGTCTCGGCGGCCCGGTCGGCGTCGTTGGATCCGGATTCTGTTCAGCAGCACCGGGACAAGGTGCCGCTACCATTAAAACCGAGAGCGGATATTCTGACTGCATGCTAGCCCTCGATTACGTACAGAGCAAGGTGAGTATCAATTCTTTCTACTCCGAACTTCTTCATTCGTTCATTAAAGTCACCGAAAAAATTGCCAACCACCATTACTTTCATTATTTATATCAAATTTATATAAAAAAATATTAACTCGCGTTTTTTAAAAACGATTTAATGAAAACTAATGGATTTTTTTCCCTTTGGCCAAAGTGAAATTTTGCCACATTGGGCAAGAGAGTTTTGAGGGAATCACATTGGAAAGATCGGAAAAGAGCGAAAGCTCTAAAACACTCGAGCGAATATTTGCAACGCTCTGAAAACACGGCGAACAAGTTACATATATCATATTTCATTTAATTCCTCGACTGTTACGCGCGTTAATTGTTTACGATTGAATTTATATGGTCATCACTCGAATCTCTCGTTTTCTAAATAGCCGCGAATCGGAGAACCGTTAAGCCACGTAAAAGAGGGAACAGTTATAAATGATTCTTTCACTTGTTGCAATAATAACAATATCAAACTCAAATATCAATAAATATAATAATATTTATTGATATTTGAAACCAACAATAAAGATAATAATAATAATATCAAAACAGAACGAATAAAAGATGAAAGTGTATCCTGTCAGAAATTATTTGCAGTCCCTGATTTATCTGGAACATGTTCGAACGTTTTTCAAACAAAAAAGAATATGTATATAAACCTCGAAGAGTCACACCTTGGAGTGTGTCGTTCTCGAGAGAGTGATAATTCCACAAAGTTCGAACGAAGAAATGAGAAAAACTGTCGTATTTATATACATATATGTATATATTTATATGTATATAAAGATATATGTTTGTATTTCTTTCTCACTCTTTCTCATATCTCTCTGTACACGCTCGATAAACAAAAAAGCTTTGAAAGTGCAGAGTGTCAGAGACAGAACGAGGCTGGAACTTGATGCAGTTGTGGTTTCCCCTTCGTCCCGTCCCACCACTTTTCCGCTCGACAACCATAAGTACCAACCAGCCGTTCATTAAACTCTTGTAAAAAGCCACGATATTATCAACCGTTTCTGTCCACGCGTACAGACACTCTGTTGACTCAGGGTCTCTTTTTTTTGTCATCATACTCGTGACTTTTTTTGCATTTTCATTCATGCGGGAATACACTTTTTTTCACTTACTATATTTGTTTTAGTATTTTTGTGTGCGTGTGTGTGTTTTTTTTTCGTCACTTATTTATCAGAGGCCAATCTCAACTTGCTGAGAATTGTTTTACGTTTTTTTTCTGGAGTACGTATTACGCAGTGATTTATTTCATTATTTCGTGTTAAAAAAGTGTTTTGCTGTTATTGGATACACAAATGGGAATTTTATTTGAAAAGAGAACGAAGGCAATGACATTTTTCCAAGAATATTAACTGGAGAACCTTTTTTTTAACTTTTATATGCAATTGGCAACAAATAACTCTGATTAAATGGAACGAAGGACATTGTTTTGAATTTTATTCGAAAAGAGAATAAACCCTACATTTTTTTCGTAAATTTTCAATGTAAAAACTATTCAAGTTCAATATCAAATTAATAAATGATAATTTTAGGTTCAAATGAATGAAAAAAGCTTCAACTGATTCGTATCACACACATAATTCGCGAGAATCGTTTTCCCGGCTCGTATTACTCCCTTCTTTTATTTTCATTAACATTAACAGACTATAAACCTGAACAGCCTCGTAATATCATAATTAAATATAAATTTATCAGATACATTATACAGCAAGGATCACGAGTGAGACGTGATAATTTACGATATGAATAAATGCTCCGGTACTGGTTTAATTATTGTCGGCACCTAATTAGAGTGTGTCCGAGATGTCGGAGTGTCTGCGGTTGCTTCCTCCTGGGGATTCCCCGTTCCGTAAACCCCGGGAAAAATTGAAGAAGGGCAGAGAGGGAAAAAGATGAGGGAAGAAGTTCCCGCTGGTTATTATTGCAACACGTGCGATTCGGCGGTGGGAAGGGAAAATGAAGGGTTATAGGAGTTCGGTGGGAGTTTATTTCATTTAATTTCTCATAAATCTGAATAATATTAGAACGCATTCATGTTGATTTTTCCGCCTCAGTGAATTTTCGAAGGTAACGAGCGAGAAAAAGATCGAGAAATACTATATACTTGTGAGACTTTAACGTCCGGTGGGTTAGATAAATAAAACCGTTGAAGGGATACACGTAAATTAAATCTTCTGTGAATAGCTTCACTTTGAATATTTATTTATTTCTTTATTATCTTTTTTTGGTCTTTTAAAAACGTTTTCTACCCCATCAAGCCCATTGTAACGCTCTAAAATATGACTCTACCTACTGTGACATTCGACGCTCGGCCAAGTATACGATCGATTGATATGGATTTGTATATAAAAATATATATTTATGCGCGAGTGTAAAAATAGTCGAGGGGTAAATTTCAAGTTTAAGGCAGCCATCAAAGTATACAAGTACAAATTCAGATAAAGTGTGAGTTTTAAAGGCTCATATGTGTCGTCACGTCGTGATCAGAGAGCCAGAAGGCGAATCCCTTAAATGGTACCACATCCAGCCTACGGGTTTCCAAATTTGGTGTCTGGTCCCCCGGCATATATATTTTTCTTTTCTTTTTTTTCCTCCTCTTTCGAACATCTCTCGTGGCTCGAGAGACTGCGAAAATGGCATTGACTCCTCCCTCTCTCTCTCTCCAGTTTATATACATACGTGATCTTCGTGTGTCTGTTCATCACGGTCCATGCCTGCTTAATCGTTCGAACCAGCCGAGTTCAAGGTGGACCATAGATTCGAGCTTGAATAATTGACTTTTACGACGTCTACGTACGATTTACGAAGATCCTCTTACGTTTTATAGACTTCAGGTACTTTTTAATAATTAGAACCGATCGACCCTGAAATTGTTAGGTTTTAAATATGTAGGAAACCGAACATTTCGACAGCATAAGAATATATCCAATTTTGTTTTCAGTTCTTTTCCGGTTCGTTTAACATTTTATCATTATCCATTCGATTTCCCTATGTATACTATGATGTTTTCAAAAAAATCCCAAAACTGCGTGAACGAACAGAAGCCTATCAAAAAATCGAAAAGAACGATCGGGGATGAAAGACCCTATACGTTCGTGCGTGTCTCCCGTGTCTTGCGAGCAGAGAGTTTCACGCAAGTGCGGCAGTGGAGGAGGAAGAGGAGAAAGAGAAGGAGGAGGACGAGAAGATCGAAGAAAGAAGAAGCGAAAGAAGAGGTGGCGGAGAAGGGAGGGGTGGAAAGGAAAGGCAGAGGGGGAGGAAAGAGGGATCAGAACACACCTTTGTAGCTATAGAACCCGAGAGGTGAGCTATGTACATACAGAATATATAAATATACATGGAGCTCGACATATATTTATATATACACGTATATATTGGTCTGTGGACGATCATTTCTGGTTGATGGGCGTGTCGCAGGTGCGCGTGGGTGGAGAGGCGTGGTTCTCTCACCGGATTGGAGGCGATGCTCGTCGTTCCTTTCTACATATATATATATATATATATATATATATGTGTGTGTGTGTGTGTGTGTGTGTGTGTGTGTGTATATATACCTGTATACGAAGTAAATACACGTACATGAGAGAATGGTATACGTATATACAGGGAGGACTGGGTGACCGGAAGTGGGGGAGAACCAGCCAACACCGGAGGACGCACTGAAACGTACGAGCTCCTGGGTTCTCCCGTTTTCCCTCCAGGAGAGACGATGAGCAAAAACGATATACATATATCGCGTTGTCGTTCCTTCACGTTCCTTCTTTATCGTACTCCCCCTGCCCTTCTCCCGCCTTTCTTCGCAACCAGCTTCCTTCGCGGTCGTACGCCGCCCCCGGGCAAAAAGCTGCCAGGTGGCATTTCAACGTGTCGTGTGCACACATGCACACTCACACACACACACACACACACACACACACACACACATTCAAAGGGTTGCACTTACTCTCCTGATTGTATCCTCCTCGTGATACTGGCCAAACTCTCATGTATTCGTATAACGATGCACTCAAATCGCTTCGAGGGATCAAGCGCACCCGGTGCAATCCACAGATCCATGGTAACTATGGTTTCATCCTAATTTGGACCAGCTTCTTAGTTCTGTCAATATTTCAATTACTTTATTTTTATTGTAAACAAATCTTTTAAGCCGTGAAAAAAATGTACTCGTTGCGCGTGGACACAAAAGTTGCTAATTTTTGCTCACAGTTTTCAATATCAATTATTTTTTTCCCTATTTCGATATCATTAAATTGTATTTTTATATACCGCGCGATGTAATTACGTGCAATTCATTACCCTCTGTCAGCCCCTCGTTTCCTTTCGATCTATTTTTTTGTTCCTCTTCCGTTTAAACTCATGCCTATGCATACTACAAAAGTATGCACGAGTCTGAAACGAAACAATGATACGATGTCACGGTAGGAGAAATTTACTATACGCAACTGATAATGAATGCTAGAGAGATCCATGAAAAATAGCGCAGGGCAAATATTGATGACGAAGGAACGTACGGTATAGGAAATAATGTAAGTTACAAAAGATACGAGGGAAAAAAACGTCAAGGAAATGTGAATAACTCGATCATAATTTCTCAAACTCGAAGGGAAATCCCCTTCATATAAATTTGTATACATATGCTTGTATACATGTGTGTACATATGTATATTCATTTATATATCTTTAATTATGTGGAGGGTTCGCGAACGAAGGGTCGCGTGCGACCAAAGGGATATTTTCCATTCTCTCTCTCTCTCTCTCTCTCTCTCTCTCTCTCTCTCTCTCTCTCTCTCTCTCTTTTCTCCTTCGTCCGAATCCTTTTGGTTATTATTATCAGTGCGAATAAAAGCGGTAATGTACTTAATGCACGTGTATACGTTCAAAAGAAGAAGCGTCGCCGCCATTTGTGCACTTTACGCGATCTTATTGGCCTCCGAGGTAAAAGGTCGGATCTGCCATTGCAAAAGTATATCCTCAAGGTCTTTTTGCCCTCAAAGGCATCGATGCAAACATATAGAAACATTTTAATACACGCGCACACACGCGCGCGCGCGCGCATACACACACACACACACACACACACACACACACATATATATGTATTTGCAACGCCATGGGAAACGACACGAGAAATCTTCCGATCTTTCGTCCCCGAGAGATCCTCCGGATGATTATGCTAGAGAAGTAGTTCGTTCGAGAGGGCGGAAGGTTGCCAGGGAGCATTACTTTACCTGTCACTTAGGTCTTTAAAGCAAGAGAAACGCGAAGTCGGAATATAAAGAGATCCCCGCGAAACATGAGAGCGTAAGAGAGGGATGATTATTTGCCGGATGCGCAAACTCAACGGGTTAAGAAGTCTCTCCCCTTCTTTTATTCTTCGTTTTTTCCTTCAATTGTATCACAACCTTAATAAACACGGGTTTATATAGATATATCTGGATGCATTTGAATAAACGTGTGTATACATCAGATAGTTATATGATAACGTGTAATTCATGTACATTGAGTTTTAATTTTTGTGGAAATACTCCATATTCAAAATGGCGGCTTTGTTTGTATGTTTCAATGGGAAATTCTTTGAATACACAACTATTTACATATCTCGGCTCGATTGCATCTCTTCTGTAGGACTTACCCGCAATATAATCTCTACCAAAACACACACGTCTTATTATACTTGTACACATGTGGATATCTGTATATATTATTTTGTGATCACGTTGTAAGTAAACGGTTGGTGTACAACGAGCAAACACAGATGAGAATTGGCCGTTTGGATAGGTATAAATTAATTAGATAATTAATCGTGTAATGGAGCTTTAATTGGGAGGCTGGTTAAGTGTCAGACGGTATAACCCCCGCTCCCCGGTCGACGTGTAATCTTCCTGGAGGAATCTCGCTCTCTATATACATCCATGGAAACATATGTATCGCGTATATACTTCTACATATATAATTATATACATACAGAGATCGATCGCTGAGAAACATAAAGTCGTAATTATCGCAAAATTACCTTTAAATTTGTTTCGATTCAGCCTCTTTATCTTTTCGGCCAAAATTCTCGTTCTCTCACTCTCTTTCGTTCGCTTTCTCGATCCCTGGTATGTGTGCTCACGAGAAACGTTTGCTCCACCCGGGAGTACTTCGCGAACTTGTTAGATCACAGATAAGACGAGATTTAGCAGATCTTATATTTACATTGATAGGCGAGGGAAAAGGGCTAATGTTAGAGCTTGTCCTTCTCTTTCACTGCCTCCCTTTCTCTCTTTTTCTTTCTTTTTCTTTATTCCTTTTTCTCTTGCTTGCTCGGCTTGACCCTTTCGCAATGTTCGCACGGAACAAACTCTCGCACCCGTTTTACATCCTTCGCTTTTACCGATACCATATGGTCGATTCTACCATATATAAATATGCGGGTGTGTATATTCAGTTATATAAAAACCCCTGAAACTGTGGCTTGTTACGCGCGATCCGGTAAAACTGTGTTGTCCGAGCTTATCTGACTGTTTCTACTTACTGAGAGTATATTAACGTGTAAATCGTGATAAATACGTGTGCATAGGGGTATGGATGAAATACACGAGTCATTAGCCAATATTTCGTCATAATATTAATTGCCAATAGTTTTGTGAACAATAAATCTAAGATTATTGTAAAAAAAAATGTTTTTTCTATCGTTTAGTAACGAAAATTGTAGAATTTCGTTTTTCTTTACTTGCTGAATAATTTTTTTATGTATAAAAATATATTTCAAGACGAAAATATTTTCTTGAGATATATTATTAAATTTATAAAAGAATTGAAATAGTTTTTGGATCAACGTGAATTTATGAGCCGCAATTAGTTTCACGAAAATGAGGTTTTTGTGGGCTACTTTTGGGTTCTGTACCATCGAAGCACTCTCACGGAGTAGCATTCGTCAAAATAGTTCGAGGATTTGCCGTCGCGGGGCGTTACGAGGATCCTCGGAACGATCGATCATCAAAAACTCAGTCGAGATTCCGAGTCGCTGGTGAGCGGGTCACGGAGACTTATCTACCACGTAAACTGGATCTAGAAATTATATATGGATCTTCGAATGCATTGAAATTCATTTTTCTGATGTCATCGCCATTACGATGAACCGAGCGTACGATTATAGTTCTGATGATTTTTTGTCATGTCATCGATTTAAAAAAAGGCGAAGAAGCGGAAGAGCAAAAAAAAGTCGAGATAGAGAAACGGGAATGAAACTTTGATTAATAATTCGCTTGATTGTTTCTCTGTCTTTTTCTCTCGTATATCAGCGAAAGGTCAATCGAATGCCGTTGAAACTTATTGAAAAGACGAGAGAAATAAAAAGAAAAAAAAACCAGTTATTTTGGCCTCGTCCGAATTGTTATGGTTATATCCATTGGTTATGCATTATATGCACATCGTAACGTGTAACGCAAATGTATATATAAGTAGGACTCTGTCATTTTTTGTTCTAGCGCGCTCGCGCACGGAGATTTTTCGAATTCTGTAATTTCTATTTTTAGCTCAGGCTCCTCGCGAGAGATGAAATCCCACTTCCTTTTTCGAGAGGTCCTCTCATCACGCCTCTCTCTCTCTCTCTCTCTCTCTCTCTCTCTCTTTTTCTAGCCAGATTTTTTTCTTCGTGCGCTTCTTCGTTCTCTTTTTTATAGCGTCTTCTCTTAACGAGCCTCAGTCACGAGAGACCAAAGATCCTCTCGCAGCTTCTCTCTCGTTAGTCCTTTTTCCTAAAATCACACTTGAGAATAACCTTCGCGCAAATCGACCGGGTCAATTCGTTCACTGTATCTTCAAACTTGTCAAGAGAAAATTAATAAACAAGACGAAAAAGACGCGGAGAGACGGAGATAAAGAAGAAGAAGAAGAAGAAGAGGGTGAAGAAGAGCAGAGCGAGCTTAATGATCGTTGGCCAAACAGTGGCCCGCATTGTCAACGAGAATGAAGGTTGAACGGGACGAAGGGGTTGTTTGTAACCATTACATACACGTCTACTATATGTTCGTGTGTGGAATCAACTCTCTTACTCATTTTGCTCAACTCGTCTGTCGGACGACGCCGGTGCATCGTCTCAGAAGTTACGACTCCATTAAGAAAAGCCGCTGGGACGAGCCATTTTTTTGTTCCTGCACTTTTTTTGTACTCTCTTCTTTTTTTATTTATTTATTTATTTATTTTTATTTGTATTTTTACATTTTTTCTAGTGCTCGTTTCGGGTCGCATAAAACAAGCTATTTAAAAATCAGAGACGCCCTCACGAGGAGAAGCATTAAAAAATGCATTTACTTTAATTACGTGAAGTTAATGGAGAAGAATAGAAAGTTCAGAGTTTCATTTGTGTACTGCTAAAATCGGCCGAATTAGGATATTCTTTTGAGTCAATGAAATTTTTATTTATATACTATTTAATTCGTTGACCCGGAACTAATAAAATATTGACGGATGTTAAATTTCTCCTTGATCAATGTAATCTGATGACTTGAGTATAAATCGAACTTACGCAATTACGAAGATGACAGATCCCGCGGTAAATATACTAAGATCGAAGGTGCCCGGAAATTTGGATCGTAACTTTGGGATCGTTCGCAAGTTGCTCTTGTTCTCGCGGAACCTTTCTCCTCTTTAACTGGGGTTATTGCGGGTTGGTTGCGACCGCGTTGAAATGGTATTTTGCTCCTGTTTTTCCAGGAGCAAAAGGGAATTGACCACAGGACGAGAAGCGTGTAGAACCAGGAGCAGAGCACCGCAAGCCCCGAGAGTAGCGGATGCTTTTTTTTCGTTCTTCCCTTCGCCGCCAACGCGCCTCGTGAGCGTTTTTTTTTTATTTTCCGCGTTTTTTTTTTATTCATCAGCCAAACCGACCGGAGCAAGCGAAATAGAAGAAAGAGAGATGAAAAAAGAAAGAGAGAGAGGTGGAAGAAGAGGAGGATGAGGTCGACGCCGCCAGAGTGTACTTCGTGGGATGAGAACGGACATGTATGTATGTAAGAAAAGGGGGGCGCAGAAGAAGAAGAAGAAGTAGAGGAAAGGAAGAAGCGAGGAGGGATTCTTGGCTTCTGGATGATACTCTTCCTCTCTTGGCTCCTTGTACACGTTTTCTACTCTTGAAAAGAAGCCGACTACCGTACGGTAGCCGCTTTCAGACTGTACCCAATTATTCCGGCGTGCTATACTAATGTCATGGACCCCCTCACCCCTACTCCTCCTTTCCCTGTCCCATATAATGCGGATAGTCCCCTCGACCCCCCGCTTCGCTGACTCTCACATTCGTTCTCCTCTTCTTTCCCCCCTCGTTCTTCCTTTGGATCTGAACCCGACAGTTTCAACAGAGGGAGGAAAGGAGAGAAGGGGCCCACGCATCAAATAGCCCGTCTACTTGTCTTATTTGACGGAATGTCCCTTTTGAAAAAAATGCTTCGGATCACCGGGCTTTAAATTTTGTAGCAATCTTTGTGGAAGTTTACAAATTTTTGGCAAGAAAGAAGATTCCTCAAAATTGTTCAAAATGAAACCATAATCCATCCAAGGGTTGAAGCGATCGTAAAAATGATCGTTCCGCTTGCAATTCGCGTTGAAGTGTACAGTCTGCTATTTTTACTGCCCTCTCTCTCTCTCTCTCTCTCTCTATATATATATATCTCAGCCTGATAAGAAGAAGACTCTCAAACACGTGTTCAAACGCCGTCTGCATGAGCAGGCGATAATGAAAGTGTCATAAGAACGTTGACGTCTAATGAGCAACACTCTTTAATAAATTTTATTTTTATTTTTAATGTATCTCTCGATAATTTATCTCGGTCTCGTAATTCGTGAATTATGAAGACTCTTCAAGTTCACTGATAAACTTTTTTATTTTGAACGCAAAAAATAATGATCGCCGATAAAATTGACCAGACATTTTTTTTTTGAAACTCAAGAATGGTGATTGAATGGGGCATTTCTTTTTTGGTTTTCATTTTTTAATTTATCATAAAGCTTCCGTGGATATTTTCTGGAATTCATATCAGACCGAAACGTGTCCCTTGATTCATGAGGATTCTTCGGGATATTTTTTATTCTCGGATGTTGGGCTCGTACAATAAAATTCTTGACGCTTCCTCTGTTTTCTTTCGTGGAAGCAGGATCCTTGCGGACACGCGAGATAGACGCGACGACGGGAACGGGAGGGCGCATTAAGGATTGTATTAATCAAGCCGAGGACGCTCCGCTGTCACGGGGACAAGAGTGTGATACGTTTTCTCGAACGAATTTGTGTGAGTGAGTATTCTTGGGACGAATGTGTGAGTTTTTCGCCACAATGATATCGCGAGGCGAGGGACGAATTCAAGCTCTGCGAAACATCGCCCGAGACGAAGGGTGCTCGGATAAGACACGAGGAAACGAAGAAGAAAGGAAAAAGACAGGAGAAATCGCCACACACTGTGTGCTGAAGCAACAGCAGAATTTCCAACTAAGAAAACCAGGATTCACAAGTTTTTCTCTCTTTTTCGCTTGCCCTTTCTATCCTCGTTCTCCTCCTTACTTTCTCTTCCCCTCTTTCTCTCTCTTCTTCAAGATAAAAGCCAGCAAGCCAGAAAAGATCTCTTCTCTGGCGTGACACGAATCCTCCTCGTCTCTGCGTAGTTCCGGGGTGAGGGACAGAGGGCTTGAGTTCTCTTCCATACTGCCAATGACGTCGAGAAATGACGCAAAAAAATCGCAGCCAGACTTTCCGGCGGCTCTTCAACTAAAGCTACCAGAGTTCATTCGAACTTTTCGCTAGTTAGGCTCTACCATGAAATCCTTGGTTTCGTGAAAAATGAGAATATTCCCAACCACGACGATTTGTTCAGTGAACATTGAGAACTGTCTGGATAGGTAGTCAAATTTAGAAATACCCATAGACAATTTTCGAAAAGCACAAAAAAAGATCAGTCAATTAATTTCAATTGATATCATGTATTTTTTAATATGAAAAATAAAACACAGAATTTCTTCGGTTTTTTAGAAAACCTTGCAAGAATATATCAGCGTTAAAAATGCCAGATTCAAAATTGCGTTGTGAACGGAAGCGATTGAAGCGTGGTTTAATTTCATTTTGGTCGCGTCCGTAGGTGCATCACTACAGAATCGGTTCGATTATAATATAAGGTCTAAATAGAGGTAACCTCGAAGGGGGAAGAGAAGGGAGATGGACGTGTTCAACAGCAGTCAAGTATTTCCAATATCCTGCGGAGAGAAGATTCATCGCGGATGATGCTGCACTCGTCTTCTTCGTATTCTTCTTCCTCCTCTTCAGGTTCTTCATTCTCTCTGAGAGAACGTTCATTCATGCCCTACCAGCTCTAGTGGCGAGGACCTCATTACGAGCGGTGAATGGAGTCTCTACTCTTTCTCTCTTTCTCTTATGCCTCGCGTTTTTTTCTCTCCTTTCTCAATCCTTTTCATCTCTTCTTATTCTTTCCGCTGCTGCTTCTCCTCTTCAACACCCGAAGACTCGAGTCTTCAGCGAGATTAGGTCCTCTCACCTTCAGGTATATATTAAACAGCGTTATTAGGCTTCTTTTGAAGCAATGAGAAAAAAAAAACATTCAGTTACACGCGAGTCCCGCTAGCTCGCATTCTCGCGGTCATTATCTTTTTGGAAATTGATCAAAGACCTCAAATCTTTCGATATCAATCGTTCTCGATCACAAAGCGCCTGCCACAGCAATCTAATCATCACAAATTACACACCGACCATATTATTATTGATAAATGTCACTTTTTTATCTTCATCTTTGACGGGACAAAGTAGATCTCTATTTTTTAATCGACCGTCCGTCATTTCCGGTCGCCACCGAATGAATGAAATTTTCATTTCGTTTTTTAACGATTATTTACGAACATTGGCGAACGTTTCGTTCTTTCGCTTATTTTATTTATCTTCTTATGACCACCGGAAGATTTAAAAGATCAATAAATTTGACTGATTCTTCGAAGCCGCGGTTGGACTTCTTCGTGTTTCGTTGGATCCTTTTTCGTTCGGTGCTGGATAGCACCGTTACGTAAACTAAGAAAGTCTCTCCGGGGCAATCATACTTTGTAACGAAATTTCCGGCTCGACCAAGTTTTATATACACCGGCAAATGGAAGAAGGAGAAAGAGAGAAATAGAGATAAATAGAAAGAAAGACGTTTTTCTCCTCGTAGTAATCCGCATGTCTCGGCAATTCTTCCCGCCGTCGGCAAAAATTACCCCCGCGGGTTATCCGTACAGAGCACACCAAGAAAACGCTTTCTTGCCCGAGATCTTTCAAATGCACGCACCTGCTGTCGTTTCAACGCACTCCGGTTTAACTACGAGATCGACAAGCTCGGCGAGTGACTCTTATCAAGACCAGACTGGTTATTTCAGTTGATACAAACCAAGCAATAATTTAAATTCCCTGTCAAACATTTCATCATACCATTAGCAATAAAGAATGATAAATAAAGAAATAATAATTATGAATGCTTATCACAATTATTTACGTAACTGTCCAAAAGTATAATCAACGATGCAGTGTAGTGCATACCGTACGCTGGATCTTCTATTAAAATTTATCAAAGCTCAAAACTCTCCTTTCCATTTTTACCTCGCATTTATTCCCTGTTGGAATTTTTTTTCTACGACATTGTACGACGAAGAAAAACGAAATTTCTGGACACTTATCAACGGCTAACCTTCGAACTCCATCGTCATCTGTTGGAAAAGATCGAGAGACCCCTCGGAATCTTTTTATCAGCTCGCCTAACATCAATCTCTCTCCTCTCCGTATTTTTTGTGTTCTGTCATCTCGAGTATTTTGATAATAAACACATTTTCGTGATTTTGGAATGATGAAGAAAGATTCAAACTCAGCGATTCGTCGAATTTAGCACGTCGATTTTTATTCCTTTTGTCGTATTGTTCTTGCAAAACACAGCTGATGTTTAAATATTTATTGACGCAATGGCATTGCGCTAAAAATATTTTTATTTATCGCGTTAATACTTTGGATGTAATATTTTTTGTGTCAGCGATATTGACACAACGTAACTAGGTAAATTAGGCGAGAGGACAGTCGAGGGAGAAATTTCGAAGAGCATTGGAAAGATAATGATAGCTCCCATTTTGTGCTATGTTCCTGAACTAAAAGAAAAAGGAGAAAAAGAGAGAGCGAGAGAGAGAGAGAGAGAGAAAGAGACAGGGAGAGATAGAAAGAAAGAAAAAAAGTAGCTCGTCACCTGCACCGCATCCAAGTGGCCATTATTATGGGTGCACTGGCCCCTTGGGACTCTTTGTTCTCTTCGTCTCGATGCAACTACTGCTATATATCGTTGCACTTGCTCTGTTTCTTATTCCGTCACTCTGGCCTCCATCTTTTACGAGAGATCCAAAAGAAAATGTCACCCAACGTGAATAATAAAAAAAATACGATTATAAAAATGAATTTTACATAAAAATCAACAATTTCACATATTTTCTCTAATCGTAATATATTGTACGAATGGTATCTTACTTTGTAAGCAAAGGTGAAAAGCAAAATCATATAGAGAACAAGAGAAAGAGCAGAGAACAAAATGATATTTTAACATTGAGTTCTAATGCTGTAAAAAGCCGAGCTAATGTCGTGAGAGCCAAGGAATTTTTAGATAATTCAAGCCCGGCTCAACTTCCGGTACGGCCCTAATTTCTGGCCTCTTAACCACACGCAACATATATGATTTTTGTATACGTTGCCTGTACGAAATTGACGTGAGTTTAAAATAATTTTTAAAAATCTGGTATTATTTTCATTCTTTCCGAAATTTATTTATTCTAATAGTAACATTAGTAACAATAAATCATGTACGTAACATTAATAACTATAAAAAAATGTAGAGAGTTGACATAAACGTATAATTATAATAATAATACTGATATAATATTCGAAATGTAATAATCATCGTAATAATGATATTCGTATCGTCGCATGTTTATTCAACCTGGACGATGTAACAAGTGGATCGAGACTGACGACGATAAACGTAAAAGAGGTTGACCCACGTGCTGCAATTAGGCGCATCTAACTTGCTCTCGGAGCACGCGTTGTCGTAACGATGCATAATGAATTTATGCTAAATTTCTCAAGCCTCTCTTCTCTCTCTCTCTCTCTCTCTCTCTCTCTCCATCTGCGTCGAGCATTAGGGACGGAGTGTTAATTATCAATCTCGCAAACGCGCGCTAGTTTTATTGCTAAATATCAGTTTATATATATATATATATATATATATATATATATATGATATAATATTTTAGCATCCGCCAATCTATAAACTCGGCAATCCTTGATAAAACCTTCATATTAATGTCTTTATAAACATGTCTATACGGTACCTGTTAACGAAGAAAATAAATGAAAATGCCATTTGTATGCAAACATTTCGTTTGGACTTGATAAACTGAAAAATTCCTAAATAGAGAAGGAAAAACGTCTCTCAATTGAAGAAATTAGATCGGTCTAAAAAAAATGTGTTGGAAAAAATAGTCGCGCAACAAGACGTGAAAATAAAAATAAATTGTAGTAGAAAATGAAAAATCGAACGACTGAATGAAATCAACTTTCTTACGTTCATCAGTCGTTGAGCTTGACGAATTCTCCTATATCGAGACCGGAATAAGGTATAATCGGTACACAGGTACAAAGGGTTGGGGGCGGGAGATGAGGGGAGAAAGAGGGGGCGCAAAGGGTGAAGGGGGGTTAAGACAACAGGCGTGTTGAATCGTAGCCTGATGGCGCCTAATGTCTTTGGGACGTGCAGTAGGATTGCGTGCACGCTCTGGGCGGGTTTCAGAACCCTAAGGCGACGCGGACTCCGAGGTCCAAGGACTTGGCCGTTACCGAGAAAATCTTACCGACACGCTCAGATAAAAGAGAGAGGTTGAGAGTGAGAGAGATATAGAGAGAGAGGGAGAGAGAGAGAGAGAAGAAGAATCGACGGGAGGAGAGATAATCGGATCGGTCCGCGAAGAGTACAAACGCTCGAGGATAAGAGATCGAGTAAGACGAAGTGAGAGATAGAGAGGAAGAATCTTTGCTTGTGTAGGAAGCTGCACGCTTATGTTAGCTATATATTTATATAGATTGTACATACATACTAAAATATACTCCGTGAAGAACTCTTGCACGCATTAAATTCATTTAATGTTTTCCTCCTCGTCATATCAAACTAATAATATCCTCTATCACTTCGATTATGCAACGATACTGTATATATGTATAAATATATAGATAGATTTATCGGTCGGTAATTATATCGAAAGAGCAGATAGGAATTCAAGGATAAATCGGCCATGGGAAAAAAAGCGTGTAATTAAAATTAACTCTACGAAAAGTACATTAATATATATTTTTTTAATAAATATATAGATATATGTATATTTTTCATGTGAAATGTTTAATTGATGTAAAAAATGAGAAATCGTTGTCTCTGACATACATACGTGAATGTGACGACTATTCAAATATTTCGAAAACGGTTGAAAATAATAAAACGCGTGTACCATTTTGTAGTAACTTTACATTTTAATGTTACTTTATTAAATACTAGAGAACATTTGTAACACATTCCGTAAAACTTCTGTCGATCGAAAAAAAAAACGTATCAACGAGCAAATGTTTTTTTTTCTTCAACACCAGCTGTCAATGCGTTTTCGTTGGAGCAACCTTACTGACATACATTTTTTACCTTTCGATAGGAAAAAAAATAAATAAAATTACTTTTCTATATGCCGAACAGCAGGATGCAATTCTTTTATTTGCCCACGAAATATATCGTCGATGTATAAGTATTGGACAAAGGACACGAGGCAGGGAAACAATGTTGTTGATCGGAGACGACACGGTGGTTATCTCACTCTTGCGGTTTTGTCAAGTTGCATATACAAGAAGCAGAGAGAAAGAAAAAGAGAGAGAGGGGGGGGAGGAGGAGAGAGAGAGAGAGAGAGAGAGAGAGAGAGAGAGAGAAGTTCCGCATAACAGGCGTTGAAAAATGTGGTCATCTGCGAAAAATATGCAGCTCAAAATGCATGGGCGGACCTAAAGATGCTTAAAAAAACCTCATTGTATTTTTTTACGTGAATTATTATTTTTTTTATATCTTTGTCATTCAGTTTTGTCGCAATGCCTCGTTGCCAAACGATCCAGACCATCCGGAACTCACATATGTGTATTTGTGCTTATGTTTCCTATAAATATGCTTTTTCAATTATTATATTTCCCCCTTCGACGTACATACGTTATTAACGAGTATCTCATTATATATCCGTTCTCGTATCGGATCATACACGGAGATGCAACGTGTGCTACGTTTACTCTCGCATGCGATATATTACTAAAGAGTAACGCGAGCTGCGTGCCAAATGATTATTATAATAAGTGTACATAAACGCCAGTCTCTACAAATCGACCGAACTATTATATAATTATCAAGCGTGACGATAGAACGCAGAAATTTTCTGTGACGATTATAAACCAGAGCTCTGTGAAATACGAAGTATTAAACGCACTTATACGCAGAGGACATTCTAGGACTGATTTTTTTTCTCAATTTATCTCAGATGATTGAGAAAAAGAAGTCGATAATATCATTGCTAGGATATAAAAATAATCGATTCGAAAACAGTCCGAGAGGAGTATCGTACACAACTGATTATTCGATTATCACTTGTAAAAAAAATATATACGAAAAAAAATTATAATTCCTCTCGACTCATCCGGGAAGATTTTTTTTCCATTTTCATGTCAATTCGTTTTTTAATTACGACTGAAACGCTCGAGCGTCACGTGCTTGTGCAATGACGAAGGTGCCGAGTCTTCTTGATGTAAAAATGCATACCAGGTATTCAATGGAGTGACGGAAGAAGAGAGACAGAAGGAGAAAAGTCGAAGGCAACACGTGGAGTCTTCACGACTGTCCAGAGTTCAGTTCATGGCTTTATTCGTTTCCAGTTTACATTCAAATTGTCCTCACTACAATTAACCCTCACGCTCGTATAACTCTCCCCGAAGCGTGCGGAAACAGAGATCAAAAGACAGAAACAGCGAGAGAAGAGAAGAGAGAATTTTGTACAGGTACTGAAAATAATTTTTAATAACTCAATCCTTTTTCTTGTTATATTTTATTATCATAATTATTTATTTGTCTTTTTTTACAAACATATATATCCACATTTCATCTTTCGTCTCCACAAATATTTATTATTGAATTTAGTCTTCGAAGAAATAAGAGAAGAAATAGAATCAGTACAGTTAAAAGAGCTGTATTGAGTAATTATATTCGAGAAAAATAGCAAAGTTCGAGAGAGGGAAAGGAAAAAGAGAGAGAGAGAGAGAAAGTCGAAGAGAAAGAAGGGGTGTAGAGTTGTCATCGCATAAGGAAGGGTGAGGAAGGGCGTCCCGGAGACGCCACCCCCTGTCGCGGCCGGAAGTGACGCACATTTATCTTGTTGGTCCCGCGCGCGGGCTCAGTCGTGCACTTCCGCCTCACAAGAATCCCAGATCGAGAGAGGAAAAGCCCATAGCTCCATCGAGACGTATGGGGTTGGAATTTAGCCTCCGAAGAAAACCACGTAAAAGATTTTTAGCGAAACCGAGTCCCAGAGTGGCAATTTACCCGAGCGTTAAAATGTACGCGAGAATGAGAGTGAAAGAAAAGAAAAGAAAGGAAAGAGAATGAAATAGAGAAAGAGAAGATAATTTATGCTAAAAAGGGGTTTGGGTCCGCAAGCTCGTTATTTAAATAATTGACAATGTTTACAGGCTGATTAAGACACACACGAAACGAATGAGACGAAGATAAAGTTCGGACAATCCGAAGGGCTCGTTATGAGGAATCGAATTAAATCGCTACGTATGGTGAATAATTAATCAGTTTTAGTCTCTCGCATGCTCGAACACGAAACTGAGAGAATCCACATACACGGTTGCTTAGACTTCATCCCTTCTCTCCCCCTTTCTCTTTCTCTCTCGGGACTAAAAGGAACAAAGGATTCGTTGGAGATCAAGAATTCTCTTTCGAGGAACTCGGAACAATTTTTCAATTATTTCAACCGCACAGGTTGACCTTTCAATTATTTTACAATAAAATCATCAAGAACGATATTTGAACGTCAAATTTAATATCAATTCGATATAGAGCCCATCTTTATGGAAATGGATTTAGGACGTGTCTTTTAACTCTAGTAAAATGTGGATGATGATAGAGAAAGAATGATATAGCGGAAAAAGGAGGAGAAAAGAGTGTAAAAGATTAAGGGATCGAGAATACGATGCAGAATGGATAAAGTATAATCTTTCTTCATCCCTTCTCCTCCCCTTCTCTCGTTATCGCCTCTTTCTCTTTCTCGCTTCGCTCTAATGGTTCACCAGGAATCGTTCCGGACATTAGCTTCTGCGTGCGCGGAAACGAACTGGTATTCTTGTCTCTCTCGCTCTTATTCTTCGTCTTCAAAGATTCTTCATGTACCAAATATATATATATATATATATATATATATATATATATATATATATATATGTATATTTTAGTGTTTCATCCATGCTGGACCCTTCGTCGCTTATATCACGCTGGATATTCTCTTCTTGATCTTCTGCATATATCTCTCTTTTCTTTCTCCCCGTCTCTCTCTCTCCCGTTTTCTTCATCTTGTACGAACTAAAGTTGGTCGCCTTTTTGAAAAATGACCCGAAGCTCGTCCTCCCTCCGAGAGAAATAAGGAGTGTCATCATCATTAGCTCTCGGGATGAGCATTACACGTGAACTACTCTCATCCCGGTCGAGGGCCTTGTACGACTCATCTCGAACGATTCGCTTTTCCACGACTACCAGAAACTTATACTACATGATACTCTCTATCAAAGCAATACATAGATATAGATATACAAAACGCATAACGAATTACACGTGCAAAATTACGGTAGAAATCATAGGAACGAAGGAACACCAGGAATAAGTCTCAAGATTGTTATAATAAATCTTAATTTATGTAAAAATAAATTAACAATTTGTACAAAAATGCAGCTATAATTTGATAGTGTATTATTTTTCATGACAATTAAAAGAATATTGTCAAGTTTTTATTAAACATTTTAATATGTAATTTCAACATTTTTACCCCACGTCACATGAACGGTGTTGCGCTTTATTGTTAAAAAATCCCGTACAGCTATTTCACTCGAGTACTGTACAAATTACATATTGCCTTTGAATTTTTACTGTCTCGAAGTAAAAAATAAATGATAATTAGTAATATTTTTACACTTGTTCCCACGTTTCAGCGTATCACGTTAATTTGTTGCCGTGGCTCTTACACTGAGAAAAGAAATTAGTTGAATCAACTAAATGGCTTCGTGAAATACGTCGAATATAATATTTAGTTATACCAAGTATTTATTTTGTTAGATGAAACATATCTTGCGTTGATTCAACAAAATCTAAGCAACAAAATTTATTTAGTTGATTGAATACATGTATATCTTTATTCGGTATAATAAAATTAATGATCCGTGCAACTAAATGGTTTTTTGAAAGAACAAAATATTACATTCGACATATTTTACGAAGCCTTACGAAATTCAACTGAACTATTTTCTCAGTGTACCGTAAAGTTTACTTTATAACTCTTTCCGTTTACATAAATGTGCTTGAAAATCATTTTGTTGACATACTGTTTGCACATGCGTTGCTGATTTGCACTTTTTTCTAATTTTTATGCAGCGCAACGATCCCAGGTTAAAATAATTGAAAAAAAAAGATGAATATCCAAGTTTTAGAGGGAACAAGGTTTTTCCAATTTTGTCTCTTCAAGCCTCACTTTTTAACCAATTCTTGTGTATACATATACTCATATATATTTTATCGCCAGCTGATAATAGGCAGTCTGAGAAAAAAAAACCAGCGGGAGAATGGCGAAAGAGGACAATGATTTGGTCCGGCCATTGTTTCACCTCGTTCTTTTTTTTTTTTCAATGTGAATTACATCATAAAATCTTGTGTGCTAGTGTGCGATTCGCCTCGCTGGCTACGCCGAGTATTCTCGCGACAATTTTTTTTCTGCTTTTTTCTCATTGGGATAGAAAACGAGCAAGAATGCAAGAGCAGGAGAGAGGGAGAGAAAAAACAACAGGATGCCTCGCCTATTCATAATTTCGGCAGGAAAAAATGTTTTAATCGCTTCAGGGATTTTTTATGGACAAATACTCGTGATTTTGCCCCGTCCCTCCCTCGCGTTTTATTTTTATTTGACAAGCTTTGTGATTTTTTTACCTTTCGCTATTTTATCCGGAATAAATGCATCACTTTTGTTTCGTTCGCAATGAACGCGCTCGGAAATCATTCACGTCGATGTCATCGTCATTGTCGACCGGCCAATTTCACTCTTGATGCTCAGCAAAGAGCACTCGCTTTGTGGCGAATCATTACTCCGTGTAATGCGGAAAATACATCGATTCCCGAAATTTCGTACGATTAAAAATTGATCGAGCGAACAATTTCATCAAAGGAAACTTTTAACCACAAAATACAATAGATATTCAGGCATAACAAAAAATTGTATGTTTATTTTTTCAAGTATTTGCCAAAAATCAGCTCGCTCAAAATGGATATTAATCTAAAAAATACATTTCCGCAAATATTTCTTGTCAATTTGAAAACAAAAATACTACAGAAATTTGGAGCTTGAGTAAATGCCAAATTCCTGGATCAAAGGAATGCAAAAATTCCGAGGTGCACTGTGGATAAAGAAGAAGTTCGGGGTAGGCATTTCTAAAAAGACACGGCTCTTGGGCAGACCAAAAAAAAATTAGAGGAGCAATAAGAAGAAAAAACAACTAAGACAGTGGTTCCTCAAGGATTGGCATTTCTACGCGCCGAACTATTCCCAGGTTTGACGAGAGATTGATGCCTCGCAATTCCCTTGGCTTGGACGATGCCGATAGTCCGAGAGGGACTTTGTCGCTGCGTTCTTCTTCGGACGTTATAGAGGATCCTTATAAAAGAGAGAAAGAGAGAGAGAGAGAGAAATTCACATATCGAGAGAATTAGAAACGGAGAAGAGATCAGTTCGAAGGGAGTAGAAAGGGTTAGCGCGGCTTCCTTGCTAACAGCGGCGAGAGAAGAGCAGCAAAAAGATAACGAAGAGCAGGAGGAAGAAGAAGAAGAAGAAGAAGAAGAAGAAGAAGAAGAAGAAGAAGAAGAAAAGGCTTTGCAGAACATAGTAGCAAAGAGGAACGTGCGCTGATCTTAAGTTGCACATGGATATAAAAGTTGATCCTTCGGGTGTTTCGATGCATAGAAATATATATATATATATACGTGTGTATGTATGTATGTATATGGGAAAAGTTTTGACAGTGTCTGTATTTCGTATGTTTGTTCTTGTCCCTTTGAAGCACATTCACGACAAAAGGCACCGCCCGGAATTTTGAGCGTCGGCTTCACCTCTGTCGCGGTTATTTCCTACCTTTTCATCGTTCCTCAGTTTCATTTCTCTCTCCCTCATTCACTTATAAAGCTTACCCTGATACTCGGCTCATCTTCCCCTTTTCTTCATCCTCGCCGACGCCAAAGAGATTCGTAAAAACCGAAAATATTTTTCCAATCCGCGACACCGTTCTCCAAGACGCGAACGCGTTTTACAATTTTTCTCATCTTCAAGAGAGATAGAAATAAGGAGAGAGAGAGAGAGAGAGAGGGGGGGGGGGGAGAGAGAGAGAGAGAGAGAGAGAGCGAGAGAGAGAGAGAGAGAAGATGCTGGAGAATCTAATGGACCGAAAATTCGGACGAGAAAAGAAGGCCAAATAATTGTTTAACTAATTTTGGAATTTGAGAGATTGAATGTTTTCGAGAAGCAGGCTGGAAATGCTCTGTTACTTCGTAATTCATTTTTTTTTTAATTTTTTTTTTTCAGCTCTGATTATCTTGAATTGTAAAGGCCATTTTTTGGCTTATCGGAATTTCAAGTGAAAAAAAACTGCAACGTGAGGTTACACAGGGCGTTTATGCCGCAGGCATTCACGAAGGGACCATTAATCGCCGTATGAGTAAACTCTCCCTAAATCTTTCGATAGCTTTTATATATACATACGTGGCGTGGTTTTTTCTTGTCGCTATAAGGGGCCCAAAAGGGATGAGACTCGACGTTTTCGCGAGTATCTAGGCAGGACTCTCGGTGCGAGAGAGCGAGAGAAAAAAGGAAAAAGAAGCTCGACATAGAAAAAGAGTGAGAGAGAACGAGATTGGAGATCGAAAGAAAAATGTCTTCCGGAAACCGGAACCGGGCGCGACTAGAAGACGCGTTTCTGGTTTATCCCAGCGAGCACATCAATTATAAACAACTAGCAAAGAGATTCGCACCCTCGTAGTTGGTTCGAGAAATTTCAACAGAGGAAAAAAACCAAACCCACCAAATTAGTAAAAAAAAAAAATTCATTTTCATTAACTAATCAAAATACAGAATAAGAAAAAATATATAAAATCCATTTCATCACGATGAAATTCCAAAATAATCATTAATTTAGCATTAACTTCACGAATTTTCACTTTCTCCGACAAAAATATTGGAAAAACAAAAAAAAGGTATCCATATAATAAATCGCTTAAAATTTGCTCTTTAACAAATAATTCTTGTTGGTTATTTCGCCGCCGTAAAATCCACTTTTCCATACGGTAGTCTTTCGCAACGCGTTTCACTCGCGTCATAAATGAACTCGCGCACGAGTGCAGACAATGAGTATCGTAGAGTCCATGAGCCCAAACCAATCTCTCGGAAAGTCGCGCAATAAACGTGGAGCGGGTCTGTTTTTTTTTTTTTTTTTTATCTATAAGCTATAAATTTTTTTGCATCAAGTGTCAAAGCGTGAACATACACAAATATACACCTAAATGTATATAGATATATTGCTGAATAATAGTATTACAGCATTGAGATTTTTATATATGTATCTATACATATATATTTATATGAAGAAATATGGTGGGGGTCAAACGTGTCTCGATACAGAATAATCTCAACGCTGTAACACTATGTATTACGCAGCTTGCGTGAGAAGTTATTGAAACTATAGATTTCATATAAATACATATATACACTTAACGAAGAAACGAAGAATCGATGAAGTGTAAGAATTTTTTTAATTCCAAGTACGATGAGTTGAATCGATGCTTATACGGAACACATTGTAATTAACCAACAGCAAATATTTTCATGCGAATGTAGATATCGGGAATTTCACACAAATTTCCACGATCCTTCGGTTTCCTTTTTCCAAAATGCAGCCAATTTTTTCATTCGTCTAATTACTCTCAGGAGGCAAAATCTAATGAAATTATTCGATAAAAAAAAACATCAATTAAATAAACAGTATGAATAAAGGAGCTGTTACTCTTGTAAATCTTAACTAAACAATTGTAATCTTCAAAAAATTGTAGAGTTATATTTGAAAGAGACATGCTAGGAAAATTCAATAATGGCTGAAAAAAAGATCAGGACTTTTTTTCTTGGACTGAAATGCCCCATATATAAATATTTGTATATAAAACATACACGCGAGAGTAAATAGTCAGCTCATATAAGACAGGGTTACACAGCGGTTCAATGCCGAACCGGTGATTGATAGGTAACTTCTAACCTCCGTTTGCATCCAAGATTACGAGCCTACCAACGCTTATATTGGTTACATATGTAAATGGGAAAGATACGAGGGTCAGCTACGAATATATGTATGTGTATGTTGAGTACGGTTATAAATTTTCTTACCTCCAGCAATCTCTCTCTCTCTCTCTCTCTCTCTCTCTCTCTCTCTCTCTCTCTCTCTTTCTCTCTTACTCTATGACTTCTTCATACATCAATCGACTTGCAAATGAATGTTTGAAGTGTCGAACGAAACGTGTCACTGCTACTCATTTTCTAATGTCTACGATATTTCAGTCACCATGCACCCTGGATCTCTGGCCCAGGGTTCAATCCCAGCCTCCTCAACACTCTACGATTGCATACATTATTTTTACTCTCGCAATCAGTTACTTTTTTTTCGTCCCAGTGTATGGATACGTAAATTCCGAAAGGTAAAAATTATCGGAGATTGCGAAGTACGGTCAAGGAAAACGTTGCAAATCTGTTATGAAAATGAAGTCAATTTTCATTTTTTTTTCTTTTTTTTTTCATAAAAATGCTGTTATTTATTTGTATCGATTCTTGTGAGCATCGCTGATCTTTTTTTGAGATTTCAATCAAATAGATATTTTTCACCTCGGCTGAATTGCGTTTTGCTTTCGAACCGCAGTAAAAAGGAGAATGAAAAATAAGTTTATCGATTATTTATTGGGTCTTTGCAGTTTAATTTCACCAGTGACTGTTGGTAAAAAATGTTGGATCGAAGTGTCGGTTAAACGAGAGCCAAAATTACCACCGTGCGGTTCAAAGGGCCGCACACATCCGGGCGAAACCCGAAGGATCAACAGGACATCATGCAGCGTGTAAGGAATATGGGGCGGATTCAGGGAGAATTTACCCCTCGTGGATAAAGCAGAAAACTACGAGGGTGACTCTGGAGGGTTGCTCGAGAGTTGAAGAAACAAGGGATGGAAATTGTAGCTTCCACCCCTAGCGTTGAAATTGAGAAGCTTCGTCGATAAACCGTTTATCGAGGGTTGTGAAATTCTTTCTTATACCTTCGGGGCACCGTGACATTAATCCGTTATCCCAAAAAATCGAGGATGAACAGAAATGACGTTAAAAAATGAATTAAAAAATAGAAGAATGAAAGTTGACTCAGAATTCTTATTTTTTCTAATACTTACAAAACAACAGCTTATAAAATTTATTTTAAAAAATCTGCTCTGAAAAAAAAATTAAAGTATTGCCAACTACGCAATGAGGTTGGACGAATTTCGTTGCGCCAATAGTCATATTACGTTTAGTTAATCACCCGGTGGTTGATCCATTGAAAGTCATGTCGTCGAGACAACTATGCTACGATTTTGCCACTAAATTTTAATTTAATTGAGTTGAGTGTATTTCATATGATACAACTGCAGTAAGTGGTTACATTGAAAAATAATAAAACTTGAGACACAGAATTGATTGAATTTGAAATAATCATACGGAGGTTGAATCGTATACGGTTTGTCCGTGACTTGATAAAATAATAGCATCGAATAAACTTCTTTGTGAGAATTGAATTCAATGACACCATACACTGAGAAAAGAAATTTGTTGTTTCAACAATTTTTTTGTTGAATCAACAAATTGTGGCGAACAAAATGAAATTTGTTAATTATACAGAACATTTTGTTAATTCAATAATATTTTCGTCGTAATGAGCAATATTTATTTGAGCCAGTAAATTAAGTGATTGAATTAACCAAATTTTTGTTGAGTTAACGAATTTCATTTTGTTGGCCACAATTTCTTGATTCAACAAAAATTTTGTTGAATCAACAAATTTCTTTTCTCAGTGTAGATCAACGGAATATCATTTGTGATTAAGCTAATTACCTAGTAGTAATTTGGATGAAATCTTTTGTTACTGTTCAAACAAATAAACTTTTTGCTAAAGCTACTAAAATTTCATTGCGCAAACAATAAGTTTTGTTTAACATAAATTATATATATTGCAACCGGACAGCCTTATTACCTGCCTGGATTTCTGGTGTGGCAGAAATCCACTAGAGGGCCACAGGCGAAGCGCTCTCGCGTAAGCGTCGCACCGCCCGTGTGCACATAAAGCTCCGTCATTGAATCGTTAAACATCGATCACTCCGACCGATGGTCGTCGAGAAAACCCGAACTCTTGTTTTACAAGATATAAAGGTCTAATGCCTTATCTCGTACAATTAAAGTACGATGATACAGAAAGACTTTGTCACCTAATTATGTCAGGATAGGCGCTCTTACTAGAGTAAAAAATAGATCAATCGTATTTACTGCTGAAAGTCCAATATTATTCCAAAGTCCAAAATATTCCTACACTGTAAAAAATTTCCGTATGAAAATTAATACACATGTATAGGAAGCTTTTATGCGGATACCGTATATGAAAATTCAGATACGCTGAGGAAAATTGAGAGACGCGGTTTTTTAATGATACGAGCACTGTTCAGTAAAATTAATATACTTGTGTATTTGAAAAATCATATACATGTAAGAAATGTTGACCTTGTGCATATTAAAAACACGAAACATCTACTAATATTACTATACAGGTATATTAAAGTTCATGTTACCAGCATAGTAATTTTCAGATTCAAGATTACTAAATTTCAGGCACCGTATAACGTTTTCGCATTACATATGTCTACGATATTTCTAGAGATGTAACATACAATTTGGTGATCCTTTTTGAATATTAATATACGAATGAATATTAAATAAATTCAGCTATTATGAGTTTTTAGGGGGAATACATTAATTGGCATACTATTGTTCGATTTTTTAAAGTTGAAGGTCGAAATCATGCAGACATCTCAAGAAATTAGTTAGAGTGACTTATCACCACTTGATGCTGTGGCAATCAAGTCGAGCAATTGTCGGCGTAAAAATTTTTATTATAATCTCAACATCTTGTGTAAAGTTTGGTGTTTACCATTTTCATGTTTTACACAATTTTCTTAGATTCGAGCGACTTGTATATATCCTCGTCCGAAGCATGTGCCTCCTATGAGAAAGTCAACGCTCTGCGCCACGCAGTGGCCAGAGCGCGAAGCACGGTGCCCACAAAGCGTTACGAATTTCATACACTTGTGTATTAATTTTAATATTGAGATTCTTATAATTAATACATAGGTAAATGAATTTTAATACACGGATTTTTTTTCTATACTGCAGGGTATATTAATTTTCATTCCCATTTTTATACCGTATTTTTAAGAGATATAGTTATGATGGGAAATAACATGTATCGTATTATTAACATTCATGTGTATCTTATTTTTCAGTCGACTGTCAAGAAAAGTGAAGATCATACTGTAATTTTAATACATTGTTGATAGTAGATGAATTCATATACATTTGTATTAATTATCAATCAAACATATGATTTATTTCAATGCATATCTACAAAATTTTCAGATTTCATATGAATATTCAATGTTATGTATCTTAAATTCCACATCAGTAACCAAAATTTATGTTCATATTTCAATTTTGGCATACGAGTGTAATAATTTTCATTTCATACACCCGGTTTGTAAATTTCATTTACCCTTGTATTGTAAAAGTATTGCAAATTTCATATATTTTTTAACAGTGTATATATATATATATATATATATATTTCAAATATTTCTTAGTCATTTCAAACTCATAATTATTCGGTACAATCATTATACATTTTAATTACTCAATGCAATTAATCCAATCCAAACATGATTGATACAATTGACCGAAATACTTTTCCCAATTTTCCGAGCAATGCAACGATACTATTTCAAATATTTATTGAATTTCACTCAAAAAATGTTTTGGTTCTATTGAATATTTAAAGTTTTACCTCAAATTGCGGGTATAGATGGCTCAACAAAATATCTTTAACTACGCACGGAGGTTGCGTCAACTACGCCATTGGTTTGGCCGTATCCAACCTCATGGCATAGTTGAGCTAACTACGTCTCCGTTCTCAACACTATGCCTTTTTTTCAGTGTGGTGTCAAGAAATCGCGTATTTTTTGTCCGCATAGGAAACAAATTTTTTTTAATGACGAGAAGAAATTGAAAAAAATGATGAAATAAGCTTGAAAGTTTGAGTGATTGTTCGAACACTCAAGATACGACAAAGTTTAATCTTCCATTATAATTTGTTTAATGTGTCTGAAGTTTAATTTTTTTGAAGTACGAAATTCCAGTGTCATGAACGTTATCGAGCTCAGACCTCAAACAAACGATAAATAAGCCGTTAAAGAGGGAATTTTTTTTCTACGTTTCTGTAATTATAATTGAGACACGAGATGTCGTGTTATTATCAACGTTGTTTCGATAACAATTTTTATATTTGTTTTTATTTTACGCACTATCTAATTTTCGCCTTTTTCAGTGAGAAAAATCTACTGGCACGAGAGCGTAAAACTTATATATATATAACTGTCAATGAATCATTATTAATACGAGGACGTGGATTGCCCTCGGGGACACGCGCTCATACACGTACTGTCATTAATTTTAGTATGTTGCAATCAAAGCCTTTAAAAAGTATTTAAGTACCACTATATTAAACAACAAATATTAACTGTAAACATGGGATGTATCGCATATCAATATACGTTATGCAAATTGATATTGGAAACACGTACTAATATCGTATATTATTGAATGAAAAATATTCCGAACGAAAAACGCTCGATATTGGAAATAACGACCAAAGATTGTAATAAACTTTAATATGGAAGCAAAAATCATATCGATCAACGAGTAATTTCTGAAAGTTTATTTTTATTGTTTGGAAAATTCGACATTTAAAAATTATCACATTGTTACCGTTTAGAAAAAAAATGTTGCTGTTACATATTTTTCGATATTCGAGCTAACGCCCTGTTTGTTTTTCCACTCGAAAAAAAGCTATTTTCCTTTCGAAATTATACTCCACAAACAGGACGGAGCGAAGGAAAGTAAAAACGCGAAACGAAAACGAGAAAAAGATGATAAAAACATAAAAAAAGAAGGAATAAAAAGAGCGAAGAAAAGGACAAGATGAAAAAAAGAGAAAAGAAAAAGTATGAAACTCTATCAGGACACGTAGGATGAGAGCGAGTGGAAAACTCAGGCCAGAAACAACCCTACAGGCAAACCAGCGAGTGACGTTATTTTTTCAGAAAATACACTGTTCGCTCCTTCTCTCCCTCCCTCCGCCTCCAAACACCGCCGTATTCTACGTGTATTCCATACTCCGTCTCGCTATCATGGTCCACCTCTGAAAAGAATGGAAAAATAATATTTTTTCTATCATCCCCCTCGGTTCGCTTCATCTCGCGTTCAAGGATTTTCCATCTCCGCGCGTCTCCTCTCCTCCACATAGCTCGGTAGTTTTTCCAAGGACTTTGCGTTATCCTTCGATTCCCCGATGAAAAGAAATCAAAAATTGTTTTACCTTTGACGATTGATCGATGAGTTTCCGAATTGTTTAAATTGCAGCTTCGCTGTTATGGAAAATATGAATAAATACATCAAAAATATTCCGCGTTATACTTGACTCGATAATTTCACTAAAAATTGTTGGTCATCTACGGTTATGTATCAATTCAAGAAACCTTTCAACTGATCAGTTGATTTATTAAATAATTATAAATAATACGATAACTTATAGCTCAAAATATTTGAATTTTCAATCCGAATGCTATCCCCTTTAACAATGTTTTCGAGGTGATCCACTTTAAGAGATGGGCCTTTATTTAGGCTGAGGGTGTATGGAGTCGAGGTGGAGAGAGGGTGTTGGAGGACGCCGCGAATATAGAGTGTATCTCGAGCGTCTGACGTGTTCTCCCTCCTGGCTCTAGTCACAGTCAAGCTCCAATCCTCCCTCCGTAATGTCCTCCCGTCAGCGAACCTTCAACCCTCTTTGTAAGTGCGTGTATGTGTGCCTCCATATTGTATAGATGGGCCAGAAAGAACGCAGAACATAGCCCACCAAACAAGGACGAGGATGAAGGGAAAAAAAGGAAGAGAAGGGAGGGAGGGAGGGAGACGAGGGTTTATCGATTAAAAAATGTCTGCCCTTCAAGACGGCCTAGGTCACGACCCGCCCGCCTACCATCAGATCCTCTCAGCGAAAAAAAGGCCTGCGTCTCTAAAACCCCGATGTGCGTAGGTTGGCACGACCTTAACTGAGAGTACTTTGCGAATCTTTCAGTTGGATCAGCTGACGACTCAAGCTTTTTTCATCCCTGTGGTAATAGAGATGAAAAATGTTTGAATCCAATGTTGCAGGAGAAAAATCCATTTCAAAAGCTCCGCATTATAAATTCATGAAATAAAAAAGGTGTGAGTTTTTGTTTTTTGGGGGAGCAAGGGGGCGGGAAAAGATTTGAAGGGAGGGGGAGAAATCCAAGCCAGCGGGACATGCACACTGCTCTTGTTTTCACCAAAAGCCCGCTTCAGAGAATGCTCGGTGCGTGGGTGAAGAGACTTGCGACAGGTCAGGAGCACCGAAAGATCGAAGGGAGCGAGCAAAGGATGAAGAAGGAGGGAGAAGAGTGCAAAAGCTCCCTTTCCGTGGAGAATCGCGATACACTTTGTAGACTACGGAGGTAAGTCACCCCACGAAAAAGCAGAAAACTTTGAGGACAAAGAGAGAGGGTGAAAAAAAAATTGGAGAGGGAGGCGATAAGATTGCTTTCCGCGAAACGAACAAAGCTGGAAGATAATCGATAGACACGGCTAGACGCCGCCCCAGACAACCTTTTACCTTACCAAGGGAGAACACCCGCTCTGTTCAACCCTCCCGAATTCAACCCACGCAATTTCACCCCGTCCTCTTCCCACCTTCTTCATCCCTTCACATTTGGTCACAATATACCTTGAACAATTTAGCAAAACGACGCGGATAACCCAATGCCAAGGAGAAAATTGCCTTTCTACGAAGCTGTTCCAAAACCGTGGGGAAAATCGCGTCAACGAACGAAGTTCCATGATTAACGATAAAAACTCTTGCGTATAAACTTTCTTCGTATTGCTAGCTTTTTAATTGTTTCATTATTTCTTCAACGCTCGAGTTCGTCGAACTGTATTTAGACCTCGTTGGCGGTTACCGTTTGAAGAAAAAGCACTCATTTTTTATACTCAATTAAAGGATGAATTGGTATCTATACCTAAGAAAAAACGTGTGAAAACGCAAGCAAAATTCGGATGAATAAATGATAATCAATTGTCTGAATGTGTTTCATTGTAATCGAATGCTTTTTTTCTTTATTTTAGTTCTTTTTTTTATTTTTTCTCTTCTTTACGCCAACCCCAATGCCCTTCGATCCTCTGGACCACTACAGAGGTCGAAATATTATTTTTCGAGATTTTTTGTCGAAATAGGTCTCCGTATTTTTGTTGACACTATTCCTTCTCCGCTATCAGACCCGGTACATGCCCCATAACATATTTGCGGAATCTCATCCCCTCCTTTTTTCCTTACACCACAATATCATATGTATACATATATATTCACAATGTGTGCACAAATGCAACTTAATACATAAATACACATATATACGTGGCACGATGAAGGGGAGAGACGACACATGACGTATGAATTCAAAATGGTTGCTGCTACATTTGATGCACATGGTGCATGTGCATGCTGGTCGCAGCTCTCCTCCTCCCGTACGTTTCCCAGTCGCCGAGTACGTACGAGACGTCCGCTTGGTAGATTCGCATTTTGCGATAAAACCTTCTCCCGTATGCGTTTATATAATATATATTTATATATATGTATTTGAAACGAGGGAGAGCCTCGCCGAGGTCGGTGGCCCTTCGACCAATGACGGCCCTTCGAGATTCTATCGCTCGCCCGTCTCCCTCCTTGACTTAATTTATCATGGAGAGCGTCGAGATATGCAATTGACGCGCGGAAAATGCGAAAACAACATGGCCGCTAAGAAGAAAAATACTATCTATGAAGGAGATGAGAATCGCGTACGAATGGGAAATAATTAAAAAATGGTTGCGTTCCAACAATCACGGATGAGTTTCGTTTTTCTTTGGAAAATCTAATAACTCCAATGGAAAGTTAATCGATTAGATAGAGTTGAATTGGTGAAAGTTTATAGAACGAAGTTTTTGATAATTTTTTTATCAAAACAAAACAGTCGTGGAATTTTTAATTTTTTCTTATTTTTTTTTTTTTTTTTTTTTTCATAAAATGCTGACCATCCGTTATGCTCAAAGAAATTTCATTCAGCTCAGACAAAGCACGGTCGTCTCGCGCGCAGTTTCGCGAATCGGCAAAAACACGTATGTCCCGTTCCAAGAGGATGGTAAAAACCTACCCCAAGGGTAGAAACACACGGGATGAGAGAAGGGTAAAGAAGATGCTGTTACGAAGTTGCAAAGGGATGGGTTCGCGTTCCGAGCGGCCCAATGTGCGAGAGTAAGAGAAATAAGACAAGGGTGGAGGAAGAGGAAAGAGAGAGAGAGAGAGACGTGAGTCGACGACGAGACGCGGGAGATATCTGGGTCGAGACTCGTCGTCGCCGTCGTCCCGGCGCCAGGCGTCCTTTTCTTTGGTTTAAAGAAGCTCTTCCCGGGCTTTAGGAGTGCCCGAAGGATTCGACTGAAAAAAAAAAAAAAAAAAAACAACGGAGAAAAGAAAAAAAATCGTATTTTGCCTCGCTCCATAAAACACGAGAATAAATCTATAACAACAAAATACGATTTTTTAATATGAAACTTCAATTTCGGTGTACGACTTTATTCACTTTAACGATTATGAACAAATATTATCTTTTTTCGAAACTGAATCGGAAATTATCGTATGCTTTTAATAATTAAAATCTTCCCAGAGCTGCTTCAAAAATGAGTTATTTCAGTTCTTATGATGAATTTAATTAATAACGAATATTTCTTATGATGAATGGCAAAAATTTAATTCATAAAAATAAATTAATTAGTAATTAACCTTGATAGTGATATGTAATTGAAGAAATATGTAAAAGAGAAATAGAGATAGATTATAGAAAAGGGTAGTTGTTTTCACGTTAAGTGTTAAAAGCGCGGAAGGATTTGGGTGGCGTGGGTTTAAGATTTAATTTTCAGAGGTTGCTTCGTTCTTCTCTCTCCCGCTACTCCTTTTTCTCTTTCTTTCTCGTTCTGGCACGGGTTTGAGTGGTTGGGGAGAACGGTAACATGCGGAAGTCCGTTACAGGTTAAAGTTAGAAGTTAGTTACACAGGGATTTTCCCCTCATCTGCATATCCGTGAGAGTTCGCCCTATCCTCCCTTTCTCTCCCCCCCCCCCCCCTCGCTCTCTCTCTCTTCTCACCCCAACGACGAGCTCTTTCTCTCCCTCACTTTCCCTGCTGTCGGCTGTCTCGCGCTATACCTTCGCGTTTTACACCCCCAGCAATGAGAAAGAGAAAGCGCGACGAAGACACCACCGCGCCCGACTGGTTCAACAAGTGGTTCTTCAGTTTAGCGCCTTGCTTAGTGCTTCTTTAATTTTCACCCTCGGCCTCGGTGGTATGTCACTTCGTCGTTCCAGTTCTCATCATACTCCTTCACTTTCATCCCTCGTGGTAGCTTTGTGTACAAAAAAACGCTCAGGAATATCATTTAAAAAAAAGTCCTTCGTTGCAAAAAAAAATTAGTACTTTTCAGCGCGTATTGAAGGTAGTAAAAAAATTGAATCATTGGATAACTGTGTAAATAAAAATTGAAAGACCAGAGCATATAAAAAAAAAAAATGTGTGCCTCGAATATTTACTCGATTCAAAAAATGAGTAGATAATTCCGTTGAACGCTAAATTACCCTTAATTTCACGCAGACGACTCTCGATTTATGTGAGAGAAAAAAGATTCGTTTATCCGGCGTCGGAAATTTTATTGACCAAACGCATGCGAACTCGTGGTTACCCTTTCTCCTGAGCTTTTTTTAACCTTCCCATTTTTCCCTCCAATCTCGAGTATGTCAACCTATCTCTCGAGTCCTCACGTACGAAAATTATAGGGTAAACGATGGATGGTGCAATAGAATCTTTTATGCATTTGCGTATTTGCTGAAAACAGACAATAGAGAGAAAGCGAGTGAAGAAGGCGAAGAGAACGGGAGAAAGAGAGAAAAAATGTATATGAGCTTTTGAAGCATTTCTGCAAGGGGTTGTTTCTCACGCGAGTTGAAGACACGCGACGAGTGAAAGCAGCTCGACCAAAGTCCTCACCGATCGGCAACAAAAGACGATGAAATATCCATCCAATTCAGCGATTCAATATTTTACTTACCCCCTTGTTTTTCTCTTTTTTCTAATCACAAAAAATGAGATAACGTTCTCATACCCCGGCGAAGGTATAAATATGAATTCAATACTCCGGGATTGCCGAAGGAAACAGAACAAGGATAGAAAAGAAAGAAAGAAATAAAAGGTGGAGATTCTCGAGTTCGTCGGTCGCACATACGGCCAATTGTGTAATGCAGGAAGATGAAGGCTCTTCCGGGTGCCGCCCCAAAAAACCAAAACACAAATAAAATATTGTGCGTTTACTTACCGCAATGGCATAGAGAATGAGAAGGTGCGAGCTGAAATACTCAAGGCGAACTATACTTTGGCGTTCCCGCGAATGAATACATAAAGATATTATTCCATGCACAGCCGAGTAGCGGTAAAGCGAAGTAAGAGGGAGAATGAAAAAAGAAAAAGTATAATGCTCGTGGCCACCGGTACCTCTGATACGGCTGCTTAGGAGGCAGCAAACAAAAAATAAATAAAAAAAAATCCTCATGACAGGAGTGGTGTGGATATAAGGACACTGACATTTAGGAAGAAAGAGTAGAGCAGTGTGAAGCTATATGCATGTCAATGGGATGATGGTAATTGGGGATGCACCGTTATGGGGCCCTTTTAGAACAGGCATCACAGTTGTTGGCCCATGTTCGAATGGAATTAGCCACGAAACTCTAAACCGAGTTGGACATTCACTTACGACTACGATGAAAAGTGGTCCACGATCTCTGGATTATCATGATGGTGACAATCTTAGGAACTTTCATTCCCATATAGCTTTCATATAATTGGTTAATATGGTTCAACCAATAAGCAGTGGCTTAATGAAAAAGAGGAAAATACCATCAGAATTCATTGAAAAAAAGGCCAATAACTGTATCCTTTTTTGGCTGCAAGTCACCATTACTGTAACTCTCTTCAACGGTATAGCCCTTAGAATATATCTTCAGACCCAGAGCCTAGTCACGTTCACGCGTTGAAATCTACGTGTGTATACGGGAATCTGTGGTTGTTGGATTAACCATGAAGGCAGGGTGTGGATGTGAAGAGAGAACGAGAGAATAAGGGTCATAGAGACACAAGAAAGCGAGCGCGGTGTAGAATATATTCTTACGGTTCTCTCTCACGTGAATCTCCAAAGCCCTTTTGCTGAAGAGAAGTAGGGAACACAACGTGTATTCTCTTCTTTGGTGTATCTTTTGCGGCTACCTGTTCCACGGGCTTCACCGGATTTTCATAGATAATGTATGAACGCCGGAGGGTCATGTGTAGTCAACGAGGCATGCGTAATTCCCGTCGTCGTCTTTCGGCGGAGCCTTAGACGAAAACAGGAAGCAAAATGCTAAACGTCAGGTTTCATGTGTGAAAGTAAGCCACGATGATACGAGTATGTCAAAAATGTTGGTATTTAACATGAAGGACATGTGTTTCACTTGCTTGTGGTGAAAGCAAAAGACAACTAGATCGAAGAGTTATCCAGATGATAGTCTATCAGTATAAATCGATCCATCTATTTGTCAAAGGCTGATATGGCTTCGTAGAAAGATCTGGTACAGAGTGAGACTAACCTAACCCAACACCTGTTATCAGCTTCGGAATACGAAGGACGATTTTCAAATGCCTATAGTTGCCAACGGTTGGATTAATCAAAAGGGCCTTTGGTACCAAAGGGAATGTAGCACGAAGATAATCGCAAAGGTCCAGCAGAGATTGGATATTCACATTCTTCCAGCTCCTTTGGCAACGAGTTTTTACATATTCTGGGATCGACATTAGCCTCGTGCGGGTTGGCTATAACGCGGTGTATTTTGATACAAACTATGAGCATATGATACAAAAGAGCGTGGACAGCAAATGGGTGGGAACTTGGTTCATTGTGGGTTGTCCTCTCGCGTAATACGGTTGAGAAAAGCTGTAGGGTCGTTGAAGCAATAACTCGTCTCGTCTATACCTGTAGGTGTGTCATTACGCTATAGGATAAGGGTTAATTTATCGGCAATGTGCAAAGTCGCCCTCCGCCTTCGAGTGGAGCCATGTTGGATCCGTAGCTGCGGTAAGTTGGAAGGGAGGCTTGGCAATGTCTATCGGGGTTTATCCCTTGACTCTGACCCCAGTTATATTGTAGGTAGAGGCTATTTCATTCTCGCTTATTTTCCACTGTGGTTACATGTAGCCCCCCGCTTAGAGTTGCACCTTCGGTATCTTCATCCCTAGTTTTTCCCCTCGTACGTATATATACGCGAACGACTCTTATACAAGCTCATTGCAGACCGAAAAGGAGGGAGAAAGAATTCCATCCTCTGAATACCCTCCCGCTGATGTGTACACATTTTTTTCCCGTTCTGATATAGATGTGCTTCACATTCTGTTAGTCCACCCCACTTTCGTTAGCATTGTAGGGGCTACCAAGTTGGAGCTCCCGATGGGATAGTTGGACCATTGTTGTGGGACGTGTATCGAGTCAAAGGTGCGTTTGTTGGCTCTTCAAAAGAAGGCCAATCGTCACATATTGGCATCGATTTGTCTCCTTTCAACCAATATACTTTATACGCCAATAATTGTACTATAGCCGAGAAAAACCTCTTATCCATCGATAACACACTATATACGTTAAAGAAATTGTTGGACACTTGGTACCGAATGATTGTAACGTGAAGAAACAGTAAACTATTGGTTATTGGCATATGCATTCAACGTTTCCTTTGCAAGATCAGGATCATTGATTGGCACTGCCCAATCACCGATCGAACAGCCAATCACTGTAAGATTGCTGGATGAAAGGAAAAAAATAAGCGCACGCAGACAGAGAGGAAAAAGAGGGCGCGAAAGAATCGTCTCTCGGCGTTGCTCTCTTTCTCTTTTGCACTCTTGTGCGATGTTGAAAAGTCTTGCGCAGGCTGCACTGCGCAACTCGAGTCGGCAATGGCACCCCTTCTTTCCTTAGGAACTACCACCATTGCCTCTTCCGAGCTGGTACGATCGTGAGGCAAAGAGGAGAGACAAAAGCGAGACGAAAAGAGAGAAAGAGAGAAAGAAAGATGTTCTCCCATCCCCCTACGAATTTACCCTCTCGCACTCCTTCGTCAGCCGCAGCCAGCGTACATGCTCACATACGTGTATACAGTTGTTATATATACATATATATGTATATATGCTCTGAGAGGGTTGAAACCACCCTGTACCGCTTGTACCCTCTGCACCCCGTGAAACTCTTATTATTTCCATTTTTCCAATTCTAGCACACGATGCTGGTGTGCGGGAGACTAAAAGAGCGGGACAGAGAGAAATGGTACTCCAGGGGGAGGGTGGCAGAGAAAAAGAGAAAATAAAAGCCGAGTTCCACCCTTCCTAGCTTGCATCCCTACTGGCGCACCTTCAACGAAAATATCTGTATTTATCTGTTTCTTCGCGGCGTTGGCGGTAGCACAGCGTCGTTTTCTCTCTCCACGATTTTTCCCACCCTTTCTCTCTCTCTCGCTCTCTCTCACTCGACCTATTCTTATCCCTCTTTCCTCCTTTCCACCGTCTTCGCTCTTTCGGTTATTTGGCTCTCTCTCTCTCTCTCTCTCTCTCTCTCTCTCTCTCTATTTCTCGTACTCGCTCTCGTCTCTCCCGAGTCACATTTTTTTCTTCTTCGCTGTTTTTTTCTTCCGCGTCTTTTTTCTGTCTCTCCCCCCTCGGGCCCGCTCGACCGAGCTCTCCAACAAAACGTGTTCTCGCTTCTTCCTAGCTTCGATCTATTCGTCTCGCACTCCATTCAAACCGTTCTTTTCTTCGCCTCCTTCTTCTTATTTCTAGGCAATAGAAAGTAAAAAAAAATGCATGGAAGAAGTAGAAGAAATGGAAGAAGAAGAAGAAGAAGAAGAAGAAGACGAAGACGTAGACGACGACGACGACGACGGCGGCGAAGCGTGCGCGCCTTTCCTTGGCAGCCGCGCGCCCCCGTTCTTCCTTGAAGAGAGTGAGAGAAAGAATGTGAACCCCACGAAGACGGAAGAGAGATGTGAGGAAAAGAGGAGTCCGGAGACGCGAGAGAGTGAGAGAGACAGAGACCGCGCCGCCGGCTTCCGCTTCCTTATGCTCTGCCGCGGACTGCATCAACCAGTCGCGCGGTTCGCCCCCGGTCGCGCTCATATAAGAAACAGCGTTTCAACAACCACACTCAACAATAATCTTTTGTTTGTGTACCGTTAAAACGTCATTAACGTGCTACACGTGTAAAAACCAACTTTTTTTTCATCACTGGCATCATAAGCGTAGACCGAAATTAATTTAAAAAATATTCCCCCACGATTCCCAATAAAAAAAAAAGCTGAAAAAACGACCCCTACGGACTCCTCGCAATTCCGAAGCACGTGATCAACCTGTCAAAGAATTTCGTGCGTTCAGGCAAGCCTAGTGGTTTGAACGAGTACAGGTTACAAAAAAACTTTTTAAACCCTCGAAAATAAGGGTAATAATGTCATGCAAAAGCCCTTAGCTAGAGGAGGATGAGAAAAAGAGATTGGCAAGAATGAGCCTGTAATTAGCATCTGCGATGAAGAGCGTCGACGAGAGTTTTATCAATTGGCGGATATGGGAATTCGTGATCGAGGAATCGATACGATTTTACGATTGGACGGATCGGTCAAATCGTAACAAGATTAGCAGAAAAAATCGGAATCGTCGTCACGACAGAACAAGGTGAACAAAGTTGACGCGATAAAGAGAAAGAAAAATTGCAATTTTTTTTGTTTTTTTTTTTCAACAACAAAATCATCGACAAGAATTTCGATGATCCTCGAGGGGAGAAAAAAGTGGCTCGAGATGAAAGAATCGCGGGGCAAGGAATCGATAGGTTCGACGAGAGTGAACTCAAAAGCAACGTCCACATCGTCGTCATCCTGTCCTTCCGAAGATCCTGGACATGTGGAGCGTTGAGAGGATCTTTCCCTTTTGTTTTCAAAACAACAAACAAAATGGCGTCGAACGTGTGGCAAGCAAAGGAGGAGGTGATAACAACAACAAAATAACAAAAATACAACAAAAAATGATAAACCAAAGTTCCTATTTTTCACAAGTAGCACAAAAGTAGTCATAATAGAGGTGAAAACAAAAATGAAAAAGAAATTAAATCTCGCGACTGGATTCTGAAAGTTCCTGAATACGAAGAGAGGACAAAAAAAATGAAGGGAGAAACCGAAAACTGTTGAAGAAACGTGGAAAGAAGCTTCGTATGGAAAAAGCCTCGTGGTCAGATCCCGCGTGTTAATTAGCCAGCCAATTAGAAGGCAGCCCGGCGTAATGAGCTGCGCGCGCAAAGTTCCTAAAGCAAACTCACCGACGATTGTTTATTGACAAAGTAAAGCAAAAGATAAATAAACTTTCGACATTCGAGTAAGAAGAGTTCAATATACCGAAACGTAGAAGTATAGAGATCGATTTTTTCAAATAAATATTAAAATAAACAACAACAAAATCGATCAATAAATTCAAATAGCTCACTCAAAGTAATAAATAATCGTTAATAAGAGAAGAGGATGATATGAAGGAGAGAACCTGTCCAATAATGTGAAATAACTACTAGTCTCCTAACAATCATAGCAATAGTAGATACGAAAATTCATAAAAGACGAAAGATAAATAAATTTTTAATCATATTAATAATTATAATAATACTAACGGAATTTTAAAAAAAAAGTAATAATCCTTCGAGTGAACGAGTGAAAGATACAAAAGTATCATTGACAAATTATTTGGTAAAGTGAATTTTTCACGATAAAGAGATTTAAAAATAAAACGTCATATTTATACACACGGAACATGTGAATTAACATTTAACCAACGTTTCAAACAAAACAAAAAGAATAAATCAATATATATACACATAAATCTATATATAAATGTATGACGTACATACACTGGCGTTTTAATCCAAGTGCATTGTATATTTTATTTATTTTACATATAATATATATATATATATTCATATATATATATATATATAGATATATATTTATCTCGCTGGAAAATCGTGGATATTCGAATGAAAATATAAAAAATATCGCGAGAAAGAAAAAGTAGAAAACACAAAAATATTTATAAATAATGTCCACAGTGAGTGTCGTGTCAAACTCGTCGGTCGAGGTGGACAGTGAATCCTCGAACGATGCCTCCTCGAGCAAAGAGGACGGTGTACCCTCCTGTGGTGGTGGTGGTGGTGGTGGTGGTGGTAGTGATCACGATCAAAAATTTATCCTACAGAACGATTTGTACAAAAGCCTTTGGGCGAGTGCTGTACTTGGAAAAACGGTTCTAAATAGAAATCTCAATTTTAAAGAAAATTTAGCCAATCTCAAAGACAACTTGAATGCCCTCGATGCACTCAAGGATCTCAAGGATTTGAAAGGTCTCACAGTTAGCAGTGTACCGGCTTTTCCAAGAAATTTGGCGCTCCATCGCGATGACATTGACGAGGTAGTGCCAATAACCGATTTTCAAATGTTTATTTTGTTTTTCATTCATTAATACGACAGATTAAGTCTATTCTGTAATATCAATAGACCCATTGGGAAAGTTTTCTCACTAGGACCACGTGACGTGTGTCCTTGGCACCCGGAAGATTATTATCATCTTGGCTCGTGATCCAGGCTACTTTTGCGCCTGATACCTGTGCCAAGGAAAATTCGTCGACGTAAACACTAGTTGACTCTCATTCTCACGAAGATCTTGATGAACACAAGAGCCTCTCGAAATCTATTTTTATTCATAATTCCATATCATTGTTTTAACTACTCTTTACTCATTGCTAAACCGGATATTCCGGAAAAATCGATTCACTGTTGTAATGAGAATTATCATTCCATCATCGTTTGAAGGAATGATGATAAATAAATATTATGTGAGGGTGTAATTAACGATTTCGCGAAAAATAATTGATTTGGATATGTTATTTGTTTATATTTATTTACTTGATGTTATTATTTATTTTTCTAAGGTTTCTTTGTATAAAATGAAACAAACTAATCTACTTGAAGTTATAATAGTATCAGCTAATTTTGGTACTATTCGGTACGACAAGGCTTCGTTAATTATTGCCTCTCTATGTTCTCGATGCTCCCCCGTCACGATAATTGGGGAGCATTGACTCACGACAATAATTAACGTGTGTCTCATCCCCATGCCGAGACCCTCGAGGCGGGAAGTCCTCGTGAGGGTTGTACGAACACGTATGAGATCTCTCTTACGACTTTTAGCATAGGCAAAAGTCCTTAACGATCGTTCCCACGATTTTTTCATACGAGGCCAATGAACATTTATCTTGCTTAGTAATTAAATCGTTACGTGCATACAATTAACGTCACTGTCGCGATTAGTCAATTACTCGCTTGAAAAATAATTGCAACATATTTTGTTCATCCCTTAATTTTTTAAATTTCACATTTATTAAAAATCCAAAACCTTTACGAAAGATTTTCTTATAAAAAAAAAAACATTTCTCGGTACATTCGTGCGGAATCAATTTCCTAACCATTTTTTTCAATTCAGATCCAAAAATTTTTATTATAGAATGATAAAATACCTTTTTTATAAACTAAACACTGAAAACCCAATTTTGTTGAAATATTAAAATATTTTGTTGGACGTATTCAACAAAATTATTTCGTCCAGGCAACAAAATTTTGAATGTTTCAACAAAACTTCGTTAAACTGAAATGAAACTTTGTTGAAACAAATAAATATTTTGTTGCCTAGACGAAACATTTTTGTTGGACGTATCCAACCAAATATTTTATTGTTTCAACAAAATTGGGTTTTCAGTGAACCTATTTGTAAAAATAGGTTTAGTTTAAGTTTAGTTAAATAAACAAAACATTTATGAAAAAATTTCTCATAAAACAAATCTTTTTCGATATATTCATTCGAAATTAATTTTCTAACCATTTTTCTTTCAAATTAGATCTAAAAATATTCATGAAAAATGGTAAAATACCCTTTTTATCAACGATCCACTTTTCGTGTACGAAAAATCGGCTTTTTTGACAGACAAAACAATTAATCCAGTATCCTGGCAACGTGTACTTTCAGAAAGCTTCCTTCGCGTGGTCCGAAGGAGGCGAAGAAGGTGGAGGAGGAGGAGTAGGAGGAGGAGGGGGTGGAGGAGGTGGTGGTCCGGGTACAGGTGGTACCGGAAACAATGGCGGTGGTGGAACAGCGACGAGCGGGGGTGGTGGTCTTGCCCATTGGGTCAGTGTTATGGCGGAACACATTCACAACCCTCACACGGCCGGTGGTGTTGGTAATGTTCATCATCAACAACAATCACCGCCACAACCTCCGTACCCTTGGAACAATGGATTGTCGAGTGATGTGAGTAAACAAATAAATATTATAACAAATTTCGAGCAATTCTTGAAACCACATTCAATTAGACAATTGAAAAAATGAAAAAAAAAAAAATCATTTTAATTGACTGAAAAAAACTAATGTGATCGTTGCTCGATCTGGGAGTGCATTGAAAAAAGCAAAAAAGATGTTTCTCTTGGGAACAGAAAGAAAAATAATTGGAATGAAACGTTTTTCCGGCGCATGAAAAGAGAATAACAGAAAATAGTCGATAAGAAGTAATTATAATAAAACCGAATGAATTTTTCAACTATTTTTGACCGTTGCGACAATTTTCTTCAGCAGAAAAAAAAAACTTTTCTGAGTGAGCTTAGTTTAAAACGTGAGTGAGTTCGAATCTCATTCATTCGTTTCTTGATCTGGGACTCGGAAGAAAAAAAATTAAACAAACGGTTGTCTTTGAATAGAAAAAACTGATTAGAATAAAACGTTTCTCCGGTGTAGGAACAGAGAGAAAGAGAGAGAAAGTGAGAACAGAAGATGAGAGAGTTCTTCCGTTGGCCCGCTAGAACAAGGGATGATGAAGGAACAAAAAGGGAAGGCAAAAAAAAGGAAACTAGGAAAGAAACGGGTTGTCCGTTGTTTTGATTTTGCGTTTTTTTTGTCTTCCTCTTCTTTATCTTCTTCTTCTTCATCTTGTTCATGCTGGGGTAGGTTTTTACCACTTTCCACCCCGTGGGCTACATCGTACGGAGCCTGCATAATTTGGGCTTAGGGCTTCGCGCGGGATTACCAGCCATAGACAGTGAGAGAGTCTGCATTGGGTGACGGTCTCTCGTCGATGTTGAGAGCCCAGTTAAAAAAAAAGGGACAGAGGGCGCGAAAGGGTTGCTTTGCATAGCGGCATGGCGATAGTGACAAAAAAACGACGCGCCCAAGAATGGACAAACAAACGGAAACGCGAGAGAGCTGGGGAAAGAACAGAAAAAAAGAAATTCAACAGTATACGCACGTAGTACGTATGGGGTGAGATGGGGTAGAAGAATAACGAAAAAAACGGGAGAACGAAGGCAAAAAAAAACGTTTGTACGGAGATGAGGTTGCTCATTTGAATAGATACAGGCTCACATGGATTTTCCATTCGTTTCTATTGCCAGATCGATTCTCTTTCTCCCTCTCTTTATTTGTTTTCTCTCTTTCTCTCTCTCTCTCTCTCTCTCTCTCTCTCTCTCTCTCTCTCTCTCATTCTTGTGAATCTCATTGGTACGAATATTTACGAGATAATGTCGTGTAAAATACGTTCCGATAGAAGTCGGATTCTTCGAAAAATCTTTTCTAAGCCCCTGGCTCGCAGCTTGCCCAGCATCATGAACGTACATTTCCTTTCGATTGTCAAACTTAGTTTTTTTCAAATGTATATATACATAATTTTTTTCTTGCTTTCTACCATATTTGAATATTCCCACTCGACCAATTTTTTTCAAACCTTTTTTTCAGCGTTTCACCCTTTGCAGCCTCAGGATTTTTTCCCTTTGGTTCCGGTCCGCTGTACCGTTGTTTTTTTTACTCTGCGCCTGTCTTTTAATTTCAATCGTCGAATTGCAGCCACGTAATTTATGTACAAAGGCAGATGTATATATAACTAAATATACAGCACTCACACATAGATACGAGTACGTAAACCGCGACGTAGATAGTTAGAGCGAGAGAAAAAAGTTAGTCACGGATCCCCGGTACGAACCAGTTCGAATCGGTGCCAAATTGTTCGTAACTGATCCAGAGCTAAAGAAAAATAACTTGTCGGTAAAACGTTTGTTTTTTCAACACAGGAATTAGAAGCGAGAAACTTATACATCATTTTTTCCATCTCTCCTTCGATGCTTGAGATCTCGTTGAGAAAAAAACGAGTGAGAAAGAGAGAGAGAGAGAGAAAGAGAGAAATGGGCGGGAAATTTAAATTTCAATGGAGAAAACTCTCGAGATGCTTGAGAGAGGAATATTACGTGGCGTGTCCTCTCAAGAGCGTCAAGACAATGTCATATTATGTATAGTACGATATATCTGTTGGGTCCAGAGAGTGTCTCTGTCTTCCAGCCGCAGGCAAGCGTCAAAAACAAGGCGAGTACGACAATAAAAAATGATTTAAATAATCCGCGGTATATGCAAATGTAAATATGTACCGTGAGATTCTCACGCGTTTCGTGTGCTCATCTCTATCTCTTTTTTCCCCCTCCACTGTCCTCTCGCCCCTTGTCTCTTTTTCTCTTAAGGATCCACGAGGCCAAAAACAACTTTCTTTCTTTTTCTCTCTGTCGCATTATGAGCATTAGCCAAAGCCCAAAGAGAATAGCGACTAAAGAGCACCGAGATGTGCGGGCTTATTGTAGAGTCGAGATGAGGGACACGTAAGAGACTTTTTTTCTTTTTTAACTACTATGCATTTAACCCTACTGCTACGAGTACACGAATTCTTGCCACCTGAGAAAGAGAAAGGGAAAGAAAGATAGAAAAAGGCACAAGACAATCGACCAATCTACATTTGTCTTTATGGAGAGAACCAACAGTCTCCTTTCCCTCCACCGAATGCCAACCCCTTAAAGGGCTTGATAGAAAATTCAACCTCTCCCCTCCATGCCCCTTGTGCATTTTAAATAGGCAGTGTTCGCCTAGAAAGCAGTCCATGCTTGTTCAGGACCGAAGCAGGTACAGAGATTTATGAGTGGCGGTCCATCTATTTTGACAAATGTTCAAATATATCAATGAGTCAGTCATTTTTCTTATTGATTCAATTTCAGTTTCCAAATGCACTTTATTTTAATTGCAATGCTAAATCTTTTCAACCAATGTTTACCGATATTTGATGTAAACGTTAAAATATTATAAATGTTGTTTCCAACGTTGCACCGCGGTAGAAAAAAAAAGAAAATGCGTGCGTACAGGCGATGCTGTGAGAGTAAATCGTTTTTGCACCAAGGTTCGTAATTAATTAGCATAATTATATGCTCATATCTTCCGGCAGCTTATGGGCTAGATTTAAATATAATGCTGGATATAATAAAAATCCTGTAGGATGCTCGATGTATTGACGTGTTTTAACAAGAGCAAGAGGAAGGGCAAATGTATGGTGAAGTATTCACAGTTAGATGATGAAAACCTCTGTATCCCCGTAAACATCGGAAAAAGGTTGTAATCTCGTACCTTTTGTCGACTCTAAAAACCTGTCTGTCTGTCTCTCTCTCTCTCTCTCTCTCTCTCTCTCTCTCTCTCTCTCTCTCTCTCTCTCTCTCTCTCTCTCTCTCTCTCTCTCTCCCTCTCCCTCTCTCTCTCTCTCTCTCTCTCTCTCTCTCTCTCTCTCTCTCTCTCTCTCTCTCTCTCTCTCTTGCTCTCTCGGTCTCTGTTACCAAAGTTTTGATCATGCCCTGCGGAAGATACGAGTAGTTTGCCCAGCGGGTGGTCAACCCCTTTCTCGGCTTTTTTACGCATCCCGGAACATAATCCCTTAAAACGCTTATAGGCATTGCTGCCTGGAATAAATTTTTGCACGAAAGAAACTCTGTGACGATAATGGCGGATTCGGCAGGGCGTCGTACCTTCCAGCGCCCTTTTTCTCTCTTTAACTATGCCCCTCTCACTCTCTTCATCACTATTTACTTACAAAAATTCCGATGAGCATAATAAACGGAGAGAGATAGGGAGATAAAAATGCAAAAGTCTTTCCTAACTCTATAGATACATATATGTGTCAAATTTATATACGTAGACGATGCCTATCGATCAAAAGGGCCTCAATCACGTCGCTAAGTATTTTTATTCTTCGGAGTTGCACCCTTTTAGTCAACAATCTTTATATATTTATATATGATAGAATTGAGTGCACGTATATGCATATATATATTTTGCTCACATCGCCAAAGCCCTGGAGGCGAATCTCCTCGCAGTGTGAGAGAGTTCTTAGGCCTAGAAGAACTATAACCTTCGAAAGATTATGCAAAATAGTTACTCCTTTACTTTTCTCCCCTCCATCACACGCGATGGACCCTTGTACACGACTGGTCCACCAAGCAGAATCATTCTACGCTTCAGCCACCCCTTCCATGGGGTTGCTCGTGGATAAATACATATATAGATATATAATGCTCATGTGTGTCTCTCTCACCAACTGGAAATTAAAATAATGGCCCCTGGACGTGCCGGTGGTGCGTTTCTCTGCTACTGAGTATGCACGTCGAAGGGTTGTTCGCTCTTTCTGTCTCTCTCTCTCTCTCTCTCTCTCTCTCTCTCTCTCTCTCTCTCTCTCTCTCTCTCTCTCTCTCTCTCTCTCTCTTTCTCTTTCCACGACCCTTCGATTTTTTTCTCGACGATCAATTTTTTTTCGCGGCTTCCGTCACGATGCAAATCGTCCAACGGCATTTTTGTCTTCTCCCTGATGCGAGAGACAAAAAAAAATTGACAAAAAATCGCAGCTTTGTTTAGAATTAAAAAAAAAAAAAAAGAAAAGAAAAAAATGAAAGAAAAAACACTGACGGGTTCTTCGCCCTGATTGTGAGCTAAATTTTTATATGTTCGGCCTGGAATGAAAGGGGTGCAGGTTTTATTTCTGTATATGCATGTGTATGTCCATACGTTGAGACGAACCGATGGAATGGCTAATGAATTTATAGCGAGCACAAGTTTCTAAAAAAAAAGCCGTCTAACGTATATTCGCCTGGAACAATAGCAGCTCGAAAAATTCGGCACGTCACTCTTAGATCCACTCTATCCTCGATTTTCCCATTCGCCGATGACAGTAGTGAAAATACTTTTTTTATCTTCGATAAAAGACTTTCTCGTCAGAAAAATAATTTATTAGTGACGATAAATTTAAAAATATCTGCCCTCTGGTAATGGGCTAAAAAAAGATTAGCCGTAGCCAATGAAGCAATAAAATATTGACACATTTTGTTATTTCTTTTTACATTCACTTTACATTCAAATTGATTATTTAAAAGTAAATAAAAAAAATTTTATCCAAATAACTTTGTCGTCCAAAGTAATAATGTATTTTCTGTAAATTTATATTAATTTAGAAAAATATAATAATATAATTAAAGCCATAGATATTTAGGTCCTCGCAATGAATTTCGACACTGTCATCGAGTCTCAATTCGTAGGACAATATCGAAAAGTTCCCGATCACACGACCCTGGACCTCCCGCAGTGACAATTTTTCGTTCCTAGTCAACTTATCGAGTCATAGGTTGACAAGTAAAAGCAAAAAAAAAGAGGCAGGACAAAAGTCTCGGGGAAGAGGCATTTTCGTGGCAGAGTTAACAAGCGAAGAGGTCTAAAGTTGGGGTGTTTGGATATGTCATAACATTTGGACCCGATGAAAGTTATTGGGCTCCCTTTTTTCTGGCGTTTCGAGGCAACCGCGCTCGTATCTCTTGGCACTTTTGTCCTTTTGCCACACACTGCTGAACCCCGCCGCCACGACCATCGAGGGTTTACCGATTTTGCAACCCTTCTCCTTGACACTCGTGAGCACACGCACTACTGGCACACTGACGCAATGTAGGGCTCGATGGTGAAACTCAAATATACATATATATCAAATTGTTCGTGTATAAGAACGCACTCGAGTGTAAAGAATTTTATCGCTTTCCCTTCGCCTTCATCCAAGTACAAACTTCCATAATTCTCTTCTCCTCGCCACAGATAGACTCGGAGCCAAAAAGATTTACATCGAGACACGTCACTTATCCTGAAAAACTATTGACCAATCGCTCCATTCGTTCTCTCGTTAATTTCGTCAAACACTGTCTTACCACATGCCAACGTCCATTGTCTCGATGAAAAATCCGTTTTTCAATATCGTAATTAAGTGAAAAATAATATAAGTCATACAAATAATCTATCATTTGTTGAATAATAATATTTCTTCGTGAAATAATAAAAATAAATTGTTTATCAACCGATTGAAAACATTTATTATCAGCCGAGAATTCATCCTAAATTAGCTCCAAAAAATAATGATAATTTTTTTCCACTTCTTTTTGTCGAGTTACTCGTCGCGGTGCTTAGATGACTATAAGAAAATCGAAGCCAGAGACAGAGGACTAGGGCTACTGTGAGAATACACTAAAACCATCAGCGGTGTATCTCAGGGGTGAGGGAACTTTTACATGTTTTTTTTTTTCTCGAGTCTCGCAGGGTGCGCGATGACGATGCTTTCTTTCGGGCGGTGGTGATGAGGATGATGGGGTGGGTATGCAGATCGTCGTAAAAATAGAGTATAAAGGGCCCATAGTCTCACGCTATTGTCGTTGTTCAGGTAAGATAAAGGTGCGCGTACCTTATGGATGTACATAAGCGGCCAACCCTTTTGCCACTACGTACGAGAGAGAAAGAGAGAAAAACAGATTATAACTCGCCCTCGGGTGGCTTTCGTGTCTTGTGGACCGCGGTTCTACAACAGTGCCCTATAGGACATATACTAAAGGAAAAAAGGCCCTCTTGTTCACCCCAAACCCAGTGATGTCTCTTTAATTTTTATTAATGACGACGAATTTGAATTTTTGAATCAGTGATATGGGAACGTGAAATCTCCAGTTCCTTCTTTCGTCTCCATCCATTTTTTTTCATCGTACGATGAGAAAAATAATAACGTAACCCAGAGTACACTAGATTGTCAAGATGAACAAAAAAAAACGTGCTTGATACCATCCTCGATCGGCTTAGATGAAAATGCGAAAAAGAGAAACTCACATTTTCCTTTCGATTCTCTCTCTCTCTCTCTCTCTCTCTCTCTCTCTCTCGCTCTCTCTCTCTCTCTCTCTCTTTCTCTTCTTGTTCACTCCATCGATCATAATTATCCGCTTGACGGAACGTCACGAAAGTGTGAAGTTGCTTATAACCTGTGACCCACTCGCAAACGCGATTTTTCGACACTAACTCCCGACACCGTTGTAAAATTGTATCAATTTCCAAACTGAACGAGTTTTCACTTTTCCGTTGAAAAATCATGCTTCTAGGTTTACATCATTTTTTCGGCGTTTGCATAATTAAATTTGATATAAAAAATTATCATAAAACTGAAGCTTATTATTTAAACTTTATTGTTTCATTATTTTCCAATATCCTAATTATTTTAATTGTTAGCATTTATTTGTGATATCGTTACGAGATTGCTCTTTAAAAAAATAAAAACACAAAAAGAATTGGCTAATCATCGGAGACTAAATCTGTCTGAAAGTATTTAAATGAAAATAAATTTCGTTGTATTCCAACGATGTAAACTTTAACACGATAAATTTTCTGAGATATAATCGACGTTTTTAAAAATACAAAATCACATTTTTTTTTTTAATTCGAAGCAACTTCAAATGTTCACAAATCAATAAAAAAACATTAAAAATATCTAATTAACCAGAATTAACGTTGTTACATTTTGAATTTTTGCGACTGTTATTATTTCGCTTTTAAATTATTTCAAACGGAGTCGGTACGGTCAAAATCACGATTACAAAATTCGAGGTTCGAAAGAACGTGAGTGACAGATTATTATAAAAGGGCTGTTGGAACAGTAAAGCCAGTGTTTCCTCGTGGATATCTTAGAGTTTCAGGGCCACATGTTCCCCACACGTTGGTGTGACGAGAAGCAGAGAGGCAATACATTGCGATGTAAAACGTTTTTTACAACATGTGTACCATAATAATGCAGAGAGACGTTTCTGTGACACCCTCGTATACTTGATCGAAATATCAGGCGACGTAACCCATATATCTGTATACTCATATATATAAATATATATGGAGTTAAATGGTTGAAGGGCTAGCGTTTCAACTATGCCGCGAGTATTCCCGAAAGGGCCAGAATCAGGGCAGATTCTCGCGATGTAGAGCTCGAAGGAAAAATGTGTGGCTCTCCCATTCGCACCGAGAGCTCGTAAAATTTTTCATGGCGCCTCTCGTCTGCCATGCTGCGGCCAAGGCCAAGGGCGAGTAGCCCTTGAATGAAAAAAGCGTTAAAAAACTGTAGGGCACGAGGTGGAGGAAAAAAAAGGCGGCGAAGGGCCGATTTTTTTATTGGCGAAGTCAGTGAACTTGTCTGCTGGGCATAACGAAATTCCGAACTTGTGTGCACGGCGATACATTTTTTTTTTCCCTCGACTCTTTTGGTTCGATGGATATTTAACGTTCGTGGGCTCGGTACTGAATGCTTTTTTTTCTGCTTCCATAATCGGGGTCGAACCACAAGGACGTTAAACTTGTGGCAAATTATCGGGCCGTTTAACCAGGCGTGATCAATCTCTCGTTTCGAATAACATAACAATGATGATCGACTAATGTGTATCGACATGAGGCTTGACAAAGCCACGAGGGAGGTGAACTTGGTGCTTTTATTATTAACAGGTATACCGAAAGAGAGAAAGAGACAGTGAGAGAAAGAAATAAAAAAGATAAAGAGAGAGAGAGAGAGAGAGAGAGAGAGAGAGGGGGGAAATCGAAAAGGGATATAGATCGGTTCCTGGGTGTGTGCTCACTGTGTCAAGGTATGTATACCTGAGGACGAACGAGGTTGCGCTTTTTTTCGCCCATCTTTACCAACCACAATTTTTTATCCATTTGTAATCGTGTCTCGTTCGAGGCCTATCTATTAATATAGATCGTATGTATTCTGCTCCATATGGGACGATTGATTCATCAAGTCAAAAAACAGAGGGTTCGAAGCTATTGAATTATTTTTTTTTCAACATATGTATTATATATACGGAATTTTCTATAACTTGTCATTTTTTTCAGTACTTGTATACTTCAAATTCTATCGTTAAATTAATTCGAAAACTCTTTTTTTCAATAGAATTTAGATCGATCCAACTGAAAACTGCTCTACAGGCTGTCTCGACGTTTTTTGTCTCGAAAGACCGCAAAAATCGATCGCCAGATCCGTAGGGTTTCTTCCCCGGATCGACCATTTCCCTCGAACGAACACGAGCTCTTGTAAACTCAGCAGGTGTCACTTTTCCGATCCTTCCTAAGAGCAGGTGTTTACACCTGTTACTGTTCATCCATTTCCTTCCGCTATCGTCTATATTCTTATTCTGTAAGCCTATTTGTATTTTCCAAAACATAATTCAAACGTTTGACAAGTTAATTAACAATTTGATATTTTTTTCTGATATAAGCGCAAGAATATATGATTCAAATATTGGTACTTGCAAAGTTTAAAAATTTGTTACGATTACGTCGATTTTAATAAAAAGAACACAACGTAGAGATTATAGTCGTGCTGGAGAATTTCACGGAATAGGTTTCAAGAGACGTCGATCCCTCTTGGCTTGCCATCGAACATAACCAAGTGGCCTGCTCTTCAATTGATATATATATACGAGCTTGTAGGGATTCTGTGTTTGTTATAATAGCTCGCAAACACGTCGTTATACGGCAGGCCTTCGGTACGCGTTATAACTGTGCAAGGGAGAAGACGAAAGGAGTGAAGATGGGAGAAAAAGCGAGAAGAGAAGAGAGCTGAAGATTTTTATCGACTTGTAAAATGCTCTTGCGGAGTGAAGACTCTGGAGAGAGGATCTCGAGTGGACCATCGAGCGAGAACGACGTTTCTCAGCTCAATTACACCCGAGAGCGGCGAAAGATCATCAAGAGAGCGAAAGATGAAAGAGGAAGAGAGTGAGAATGAGAGACAGTGAGAAAAGTTTCACGGGAAAAGGCCTAGGAAAAAGCTGCAGGGCCTCAAGCTCGAATCTTCACATTCTTAATGACCTCCGGGTTAACGTTTTTATAAAATAGGATCATCGATGGATATGTGAGTTAAACAAGTTTTTCCTTAACGTCAGCGTCTTCCTCAGCTTTTTCGCCCATATTATGAAGCAGAGGGGAGGGATGTGCAAAAGAAAAGAGAATTGGAAAAATTTACTGTCGAGACGCACAGCTTCGGGCATAAAACTCTCGTCTTCCCAGAGATTCCGCCAACGAAATCGCTCGTCTACCCTTTTTGCAAGTGCATTTACCCTCTCTCACCCCTTCGAGACTGCAACGTGAAAGATCCGCGGTATATATCTCGGCGTTGTTCACCCTGCCACCTTACTCCCATTTTCTCTTTCTCTTTTTCTCTTTTCTTCTATTTCAACCCCGCTTTTGATGCCTTCGGCAAGCGAGACAGGAACGCCGCCGCAGTTACCAAGTGCGCTGGTAAAACAGCCCCTTAAAACGGTTTTACTGCCCTGCACGGGGCGCGCAACGACGTCTAGACGCCAGGACCGTAAAGTTTGACCTACTCACCCCCAACCTGCTTCTTTTACGTTTCCTCCCTCCCTCCCTCCCTCCCTCCCGCCACATTCCCGTCTCTCTCATCCTCATAACCCTCTTGTTTTTCCTCCGTTTGCTGCTTTCATCCCCTTTCAACTTTACACTTCCACCCCCTTCTGCAATACCTCCGAAATCACGAGTACATCGCTTCTCCTCTTTTTACCAGCAACCCTAACTTGACTTTCGTCTCACTTTTTTCGTAGCCAGACTACTCCAACGTGTACTATAAATCCTACGCCGTTCGGGAATGGATAAAGAGGTAAATATAGAGAGATGAAAACGCGGTAAAACTAGGGCAAAGGGTTGTCAGGAATTCCGCAAGCCTTCTCAAAAGGGATGCACGAATATTTTCATTTCCTCCAACTTCCGTAGGGTCTAACCCACGAATTGACCTTTCTCTTTCCCTTCTTCTTTCGTCACCGAATATCTACTTTCGTTCTTATCCCAATTAGGCAAACCATCGGCGGAAACTGCAAGTGCTTACTTGATTTCATGCCCTTATTATTTACGTGATGGAAATTTACCAATTACGTTGTAATTTAATGTTTTATGTAATTCAAGATTCAATTCTTCAAATGAAAGTTTCTTTACCAAAGCTTGCCCATCGTCGTCTTCTCATAAATTTTAGACCAGATACGCGATGTCGGAGCATGTGGTTTCACTTTCCAACGGTCTGGGAGAAGGGGAGAGTTTGAGTTCGTGATTTGATGGTGTATACAGGATCCAAAATGACCTGTGGGTCGTGCTTTCATATTTGTATATGTGTGTCTCTCTTTCATGGTCCAAAGCGTATACTTTTGGGCTCAGATGTTGAGTCTAAGCGGGTTGACTGTATCTTTCACTCGGCCACACACAACCTGACTCTGTTAAAAACACTTGACGCTATAAGGAGGGGAAACAAAATCTTGGCCAACAACCCTAGAACGAAGACCACGTGTTGTCTTTGTATTATCTCAACACAATTAGTCCAAAGAAATTAAAATTTAATTCGAAAAAAAAAAAAAAAAAAATTAACACTAAAATTCTTTCTCGCAATCCATCACTCTGAGCCGACATATTCATTTCTATTTTTCTATAGTGATTAAAGAAATATAACCTGGAATCTAGCGTCGAGACGAATATCAAAGTCAATGAAATATTTCGATCGTACACGAAACTGTCCGCATCAATCGAATTCGGATTGCCGGCTATAAACGATGTATGTGTGCTCATCGGAATAATAAATTTTTACCAAACGATCGATTACTTTTTTTTCAACAAAATTCGTTTATCTTGTTTTAATGAATCAGAGAGTTCAACGTTTTCGAATTTCCCAAAATGCTCATCGAATTTTTGTTTTATTTGTCATTATTCGTATCGTCGAAACTCTGAAATAAACTGCTCTCCGGAGAAACAATCAAAATACAAATAAAGTCAACAAAAAAAATATCGACTTTTTTGGAATGTCTTATTCCTTTTTTCAAATCGGACAAAAATACTTATTTTTTCTTTTAAATTGGAGAAAAATATTTATTTCCTTCTTCTCCCCGGTTCGAGATTTATATCGACGGAGAATAAAGCTGTTATGAAATTATGACGAATTCCAGACACGAAGATGTCATCGAATTTCATTACCTGAATTCGTAAAACGTGAGAAAACCTGGTGGATTAAATAAACGTCGACGATAGACGGTCTCGCGAGAAATAACTAGTCTGGCCTCGTATGAGGGTGAAACAAGAGAAAGAGGGGATGATCTCATCGTGTGCTTCGAATGCATTTTCTCGTTGAGAATAACGGTCTCAGAGGGGGTTGGAAAAACTAGTGAGAGAGAGAGAGAGAGATGCTTGTGATAGGAGATTGGAGGTATAGCTGGGAAAAGCACGAGACGGGGGGCAGACGTATAGGTTTATGGGTTTCGCGAGCAGGACTATCCCGTGGCGCGTCTACCGGTCGGGGGGTTTTGCAACTCACATATATACACATTTATATACGTATAGCAAAGCTAAAGCCGCTGCCGGCGGGGGGTTGTAAAAATTTTACTGCGAATTGTCTGCAGACTCGCCGCCATCTAGCTCGCGATGTTATGGCCAGGGAAAAATGGGAATTTCCATCATCTCGCCCCGCTTCTTTCCGCGGTGTCGCCACTTTCGCGTATGGTGGTAAAACCACGCTACAAAAACCCGTCTGGGTCAAAGAGGTCCAACTTTGATCAGGCACACTTTTTTTTCACGAGCTCATTTGGGTCACGTATTAGATGCACTTTTATATACAGTTAATTAGAACGAATAAAAAATTACGTAGTTTTCGACTTACTTCATTCCTAGATGGTTTTGTGTTAGCTCGTCTTTTTTGAGAATAGAATGGAAGATTTTGAATTTTTTAAAGGTCGAGAAAAAATTGTACATCTTTGCTGACGGTTGAAGAGATTTTTCACGCTTGTTTCATCTTTTGAATTCGAATAAGAGAATGTAATCGTAAATATTAGTAAATCAGAGTTCTCTCAGAGATATTTCTTGAAAATTAAGGGATCGGTCGTTTTTATCAGGTCTTGAGAATCTCACGAAGAAGAAAAGTAAAGCGATAGTAACGGATTTCGGGGCCAACTGTTGAGTTTTATCGCCATGTACTCTCGCCCTTCCTCACCCTCGACCAGTCATCTTGCATATGTCGTCTCTTACGTTTCACGTTTGGAATAAAGCCGAGAGAAGTCACACGAGATAGGCCCGCACATGTGTACGTCTGTCGTTTGGCTTTGCTCCGCTTCCTCTCTCTCTCTCTCTCTCTCTCTCTCTCTCTCTCTCTCTCTCTCTCTCTCTCTCTCTCTCTCTCTCTCTCTCTCTCTCTATCTCTCTCTCTCTCTCTCCATCTTCGTTTCTCACTCTCTTTCTCACTTTCGGTTTCCTCTGAGTTTTGGTGCACCCTCTGGAGCAGGCGTACGAGACTTCTCCTTCGTCAACGATGACTTTTGACTCTCGCACTCGAAGTCTTTCGAATGAGAAACAAAAAATCTCCGACGATAACCCCAACGCAGAGCGAGAGAGAAAAGGGACTACGAAAAATGATACCTTGCTGGTCCATTTTCTCACTCGCTTGAATCTCTTTCCTTCGTATCTGTTTAACGCCTCTGGAACTGTGAGAACCATGTGCTTTTCATCCACTCTGATATACCATTATTGAAGTTACCCCCTCTCGCATTCAGCCGAGAATTCTGGATCTTCATGATGATTTGATTATTTGTCGAATAAATCAGATTCCTAAGAAGACGCTTCGGATAGAATTTAATCTGAAGAAATAATGTTTCACTTTTCTTCGATCCTTTCTTTCCTCAACAGACAGGAAATTACCTCCACGAAGATTTGTAAGAAAATTAGGGCCTGGTCGTTGGACCGTATAACCCTTCAGCAGACTGTAGCCTCAGGGGTGACTTTTGGCTCGCAGCTGTTGTCAATTTGTCGAAGATCACATTTACCGAAATATTTGGACCTACGGAGGGTCGAAAAAGTCAAGATGTCATCTTCTCGTCTTTCAGTGTAGATCGTTCGACGGTCACTTCGAAAATATACACCGAATAAATGACCAGAGAGTCACTCATAATTTTTCCTTCTCTGTTGTCACTCCTTTCGAGCAAGGGCTCGTTAGCGTGTCCCGTTATTTTGTAGTCAGGCGCGATAGCGACGGACAGGAAGGATTGACGCTTGAAATTTCGGGCGGGCCATTTTTTTCTTCGCTAGCATTTTTTTCATCCTTTCCTCCCTCTGGTGCGAGCAGAGAGGACCACCCCTATCGATCGACGTCGTGGTATCCCTGTGGCCTCTCCCACTTTTTCCTTATACCACCTTCAACCTCTATTCACATATCTATTTATACATATATCTATATTTCTACACGCCTACTACGTTATCGCACAATCCTCCGAAATTTTGTGAGAAAGCCTGAAAAAAATTCATCCCTGGTTGAAAAACATGGTAATGTTTGAGACAGCAGCATCTTCGGTGATAGTTAATGAGGGAGAGGCAAGAGTTTGAAGAAATTGGACGGTGATAAAAATTCCCCGTTCTACAAACTGGGACCGCAAAGTTTTAACGGTACTTTTATTTCTCTGATGTTGAGCATCCCTCAAGCAATGAATTCCAACCCCGTTTGTGATACTACGCACATAGAGAAATCGAAGAACTCACCCCAGCTTAGGACTACTGGCTTTATCTCGAAGGATGCGCGACCAAGACGAGAACAAAGTTGTTCATCGTCTGGAGTGACGTCATGGTGTCCCGTTGGGCTAGGTCGTGAAAACCACCCTCTAGTATCTCACAGCGCTCTAAGTCAGACCTGAAACGCAGAATGAGGTAAAGGGGAATGAGAGAGAACGGGACAGCAGCTTTACGAAGCAATACAAGAACGACGGTCCAAAAGGGGGAGAAAGAGGGTTGATAAAAAAATGAAGAAAAAAGCTTGGAGTGTATAGCACCCCTTTTTCTTTCCCATCATCCCTTGCTCCGCAATTCCTTTTTTTCGCGTTTTCTCTCTCTCTCTCTCTCTCTCTCTCTCTTTTTCTATCGTTGCCTCGTTCTCCTCATACAGCGGTGGACTCTTCTCGTGAGCCGTATATGTTCTGTTCTATGCCGAAAAAAGCAAGGCTCGCAGAAAGGACGCCCGGCGTCGTGGCGCTCTTTGGCTGATCAATACGCCGCCGCCTCTCTCGTACGCGGACGGTCACGCATGTGCACGGGGTGTACTCAGGGGGGAAGAAGGGTGAGGAGGAGATGGTGGTTCCTATACCTCTCCTTCTACATCCTCCTCCTCCTCCTCCTCCTCCTCCTCCTCCTCCTCCTCCTTCTCCTCCTCCACCTCTTACTCTTCCTTTCCCGCTAGGCTGCACGATTTTTTTCCTTCTTTTTAACCCAGCATCGTTTCTCTCCGTTCGTGCATTTTTTACGCCTTTTTTTCCTCCCCGAGCCACCCCCTGAAATACCCAACTCCTCCGCTTCGCCATATCCCACCCGCCACCCCTTTGGCCGAGCTGAACCACCTCCTCCTCCTCCTCCTCCTCTCTTTGGTCTCTAGCACACTCACATACTCTTTTCTCACTCCACCGTTCTTTCGACCAAACCTCTATCTTCGTGGGCTCTCTTTCTATTTCTACCCCTTTCCAACCCTTCTCGTGGCCGAGCTTCGGAGGCTGCATGAGGAATAGGTGGAGGTTGGTCGCGCAGTCTTCTCTTTCTTTCTTCTTTAATCGTTCTCTGTCTCTCTCTCTCTCTCTCTCTCTCTCTCTCTCTCACTCTTTTTCTCTCCCACGCTCTTTTTCTCTTCTCTTTCGATCTCCCACCCCCCTCCCTCACCGCCCGCCGACTCCTTCTTTCTTTTCTTCTTTTTTCTTTACTACACCGCGTTCTACCCCGCTTCGGTCACCCTTTTCACCTCTTTCTCCTTCTTTGCTCGCTTTTTATTTCAAACCACCCTCGTTTCTCCTCGTTCAAGCCTTCTCTTCTCACCGCACCCCCTTTCACTCCCTCTGTGTGTCTATCTGCACTACGCTCTCTAGCCGACGCCAGGCATTCTATTTTTTTTCTTCTCTCTCTCTCTCCCCCCCCCCCCTCCTCTCACTCTCTCTTTCTCTTTTCTTTTTCGTTTTTTTCTATCGGAGAGGCTGATGCCGTTCAGTCTATCGTACGTAGCCCACCCACACATCTTCCCTCACGTCGAAGCTTTACCTCTCGTCACACATATACTTCTATATATATATATATAAATATAAGGACGCGAGAAAAGACTGGAAACGTATTAGAGATCTGACTGCAGAACATATACACGTACCATCGCAATACTCGTGCACGTTTCGCAGGAAAACACACGCACATTTTCTCATTTCGTATATATACTCACACAGTAACACGATCTGAAAGAAGAACACACGTATTTCTCGTTTTCTCGCACTGCTAAATTGCCCCACTCCCTTTGCCGGGCTCCGAAGGGAACTTTGCTAATTTCTTCTTTTTTTCCTTCCACTCTCCCAATTCTCATTCCTTCTATATATTTTTCTTTTTCTCTTGCTCTCTCTCTCTCTCCCTCTCTGTCTCTCTCTCTCTCTCTCTCTCTCTCTATCTCTCTATACTTCGTTTCTATTTTTCTTTTTACGTATTACGTATTTATGTATCGCCCAACGAGCAAAAGCTCCACGGGAATCCATGTTCCATACAGAACACGATCGGAGAGTTTACTCCCCCCTTTCTCCCTCCCTCGTGTTGCTGGAAATAGAAAAACGCGCCTCGAGTACGTTCTCAGTTCAAACGAGAGATGTGTCTACGTTGTGATTTCCGGGATTGGCCGGAAGGCTTCACAGCCTCCCTCAATCTTCCTCTCACCAGAACACTACCTAACTTTTTTTTTACTTTTTTTTTATGCCTCTTCCTTTCCAATTTGGAAACGGAAACTTGACGTTTGTATTCTGTCCAGGATGAACCAATTTTCCCTCTCCAACATTGGATATTTCTCCCTCCCCCCTTTCCCTATTCTTCCTCGTATATATTTTCCACTTAAATACACGAGCATCAGCTTACTATAAATGCGTTACTTCCTACCGATATATTTCAACTCCGCGTTCCAGTTCTGAGGGATGAACATTTTCTCACAATAAGGGCAAACTTTCCCTTCAAAAGTTCTCGCATATTTTCATCCTCTTCCAGCTCTCTGTCTTTCCCTCTCTTTCCCGTCTTGTCCTCGACGCTCGACGTGCTGATGCCACCTGTAGCGCAGGGCCAACCGTGAGGGATTCCTCCGGCCCTTTCTATCTCATCCTCTTTCCTTCGTTCTCTCATTGCTTAACTCGCCCTTAATCGTAGGATTTACTATGAACTTCAGCTTTATTGTAATTTACACCATACCACCCTCAAATCCTAAACAGTTTAGTGCCAAAATAATAACAAATAATTTACCGGTACTCGGCACAATACTCTCCACCTTTCAGCATGCCAGTTAATAAATTATTATGTTTTAATTATAACCGAGAACTCGGTAATTAGCCACAGTAGTTTCTTTGAAATTTGATTATTGAATTTAATATCAATAGCAACTTATACCGAGCTTTTTTACGTTTGTTTACTAACATTGATCGATGAGTGGAGACTGAATTGGAAAGATATATCGATAAGAAAATATTCGTCTCGAGAGTTTCGTCTCAAGACGTCATTGTCAATATTAGAAGATTCCCAAGTTTACATAAACCCCGGAGTACACAAATGTTCGTTTGTTGGGGAGAGCGTAGGAGCACCAACACTCAATGGCCATTATAGAGGGCTGCAGATTTAAGTCCATATGATAAACGATGAGAAAGGAGGGGAAAAGAGATATTAAAGGATGACCTCGTTTCCCTTCTCAGGACCCTTGTGCGAGTCCAGCCATACGAGGACACACATTCTTCTCTTTTTTTCTCTTTTTCTTCTCTCGTGTAAGGCAAAATCCCTGAACGACCTTAGAAGTATCGTATCTCGAGGGTCACACATACATAGACGCAGACACATCAGAACTGAAATATTATCCACAAACGTTTTCCAAAAAAGTATTTATAAATAAAAAAAGCATCATCATCGTCCATGGTGGTTCATAGAATTTTTCAAAAAAGTATCAGCTCCTTGGTACTCTTCAATAAAACGATAATGCAAACAACTTTTCAAATCGTTACAAAAAAACACTCGAATAAGCATATGGGGAAAATAATCATTTGTTTTCAAATAAATTTCGGCATTTTTTGAGAGAGTGTTAGTTTCAAGGCGAACATATTGAGAGGATCGATAAATTGGTTAAGATGAAAAGAAAGAGAGAAAGAGAGAGGCTCGTTTATCTCCATAGAAAAGTCGGGAGAGTGATGCCCAAGGTCGCAGAGGAGATACACCACCCCGGAGAGGTTGGCTCGAGAGTCATTCCAGTCTGTGTTGTGTCTAGACCACCAGCACTACCACCACCACTGGCATCATCCCCCTGTTGCCGTCGCAAACGAACTTCATCCCTCTTCGACCCTCCCCAGTCGTTAGAAGCGCGCCCTCTTTTCCCTCTTTCCCTCCTATATTCCTCTTTTTCTTTCTCTCTCGTCTCCGCAACGTTCACCACTCGCACCCTCTTACTTTCGAGCGGTTCACCACCCCAGAGGGACTCCTCGGTGTGACATTCCTGTTGGATGCTGCGTTACACTGAATAGTCTACAGCTCTCGCATACCCCATCGTGTAACGCTTGCCAATTATTCAACCCTCACCAGCCCCCTTCCTCGCCCTTTTTACTCCGTCTCTTTCATCATCCCCCGCACATAATGCACCCTCTCTCACCCTCCATTTTGTCTGCCTCTCGAGCTCTCGTAAAGCAGAACAACCCATCACCATCTTTTTACAACGTGATAATGTAATGAAAGCCACGAGTGCACAAGGACAAATCAACTGAGAATTAGGCGTAAAAACCATTTGAATGAATACATTTTAAACACTTCGTAAGCATCAAATACTTTTGTTATATCAAGGCACTTAACTTATTTCAATTCTACGTTTTTAATTGGTTCACATTTGAATGACCTTTCAGCACTTTTTTAAACTGGTTTAATATCTAATTGGGGAATAACATTTTTTACACGTAGTGCCCATATGACAGAGATTAGTATTGAAACGAAAAAAAAAAACATTGTTTACATTTAGGCCATTTTTTTATGGTAAGAAATGAAGATATTATAGTAATGAGCGAATGTCTTTTTTATTTGCAATTTCACACTGTTTAAAATTTGCTCGATTAATCATCCGATCGATTAAATTCGAACGAATTAATGTGTTTTTTATCTTTTGTTGCAGCAATGCAATCCCCACGAGAAGGACACAGACTACTGGGGTACGGGGCGAGGGGCAAAGCAGGGCTACGAGGTGAGTGAAAAAGCGCCTGAAAATAAGGGGAAAAAAAATGAGGAGAACAACGCACAACGAGAGTGTGTTCTACTTTGTGAAACGCAGCATTTTTTGTTGCAGGCCAAGATGAACGCTGATCACGGACAGTTGCAAAAAGGTTTGTAACCCACATATTATCATAGCTCAAAAAAGTACAAAAGGAACGAAAAAAATAGTTGACACAAATTCGGAGAATCAAATTAGAAAAAAATCAAGTTTAGAGAGTCGGGAGTCGCGTGTGCGGGAGTTGTTGGTTAGAAAGGAGAGGCGCATAATCGTGAATCCACAGGTTTTGACCCCGAGAGGATTAGCTATTGCGCAATGCGACCTTGAGGGTCTCGATTCACCGGAGAAAGACAACAGACAGATACGCGAACACAGAAACACCGGTTATTCGAGATGGCAAAAGCCGAGCCATAGAAATAACTAAGAGGGAACAGGAAACGTTTTAGCGGCGCCGAAATTCTCGATTTTTTTTTCGTTTTTTTTTCTTTTTTTTTTTGCGCTGCCAGTTCTCACTCGATGAAACCTGAAATCATCACGCACACATAGAAACCCTCGTTCGCGTAGCAATATAGATTCACGCGTGTATAGAGAAGAATAGAAAGAGAGAGACGATGAGCATAAGCAAGAAAAAAAACGGTCCAGGATCCACGAGTCAAGAAGAACGTAAACACACGCGAGCCCAAGAATCTCGGCCCCTTTGCGGTAGCCAGCGTTTCAAAACCGGTTACGATTTTGCATCCGTGACGTAAGATCGTCGATTAGGCGAGAGGGAGAAATCACCAAGAAACAAAAAAATACACGTGATAGTGTGAATAGGCATCGTACGAAGAAACAAAAAAATTGTGAACAAGGGACCAAGATAGAATTGATTATCGCATTTATCTGCCTCTCGTAATCGACCCGATCTTTGAAATATTCAATTCTCGAATAGTCATAAACGGAACTTTGCTGAGAAGGAGTAAAAATAATATAAATGTGGCGTTCGTCTTGACTTTTAACATTGAAACTTTTCTTTGTCCATCTTTTTTTACAATTTATATACGAAAAATATTATTTGATCGCTTATTATCATTTTCGAACGATTTATTTCTGCAGAGGTGTCAATGACTGCGGATGATAAACTTCCCTGACCAATTCGTGTTACCTGTTTCGCAATAGCGAAAGAAAAATGTTGTGAGAGTGGTCTAGGATCATAGTACAACGAACTCTTCCTCTCTCTCTCTCTCTCTCTCTCTCTTTCTCTCTTTGAAGTCGACAGTGACCTAGGTCTACCATTTGCAGAAAGAGTCATATTACAAGTCTCGCTGACTCTTTTACTGATTCTAAAAGGCACGAAAAGGATTGAGTAATCGTCTCGTCTGGATATACCGGTGTATGCTTAGCCCAGCTCGTGGTAGCTCGTAAAAGGTGAAGCACGTTTCCATAAACGCCTTTTCACTGCCAATGCTATGTATTTTCGCGCGCTATAACAACGCTGCTGGTGCTGCTGCTGCTTCTCGCACACGTGAAATCCCCATCACGAGAACGCGTGAGCTATTCGCGCTTTTGTGATGTTTGCGCACCGCGCGCGACTCGGATGGCACTCGTGTTTACCACTCGGACGGAACTTTTACCTATTCTTCCAGTTGGAAAAGAGGTCGTATACACCGAGAAATTATTCTTCGTGTTTGTCTATACCTCGAACTATACGACTGACATCTAAGTGAATGCACAGACTTTAAGTGCTTCCTTTTTATGACTGTAAATCTATATTATTTTACATTTCCTTGATTTTTTAATATATTCAATGATTTTAATTGTTTTAATTTCATTGTATTCTCACAAATTATTACCGATATTTTCACTTGATCAATGAATCGTCGTCATGTTATGATGAAATGAGTCGTCAAATTATTTTCGTATTTTTCGATGTTATTTTCATCCATAATTCGTTGACATTTAATGACTGTTTAATGAGACGAATTTTATGGTCGACATAAAAAATGTTAAAGACACGAAAAGAACATGGAATAAATGTCAAAAATGGAATGTGTATATAAATAAATTTGAAACATTCCTAATTTTGATGCTCTTCAAGAACGACGAGTAGAAGCTTCTTGATTTTCGTTTAAAATCAAGAGTTTATGCATCCAAGTATCTTGAATTCCATACCCAAAGGACACCGCTCTGCAAGCTCTTCATCTCTCTTTCCCCCTTTTTTTCTTTTTATTATTTCGCTTCCTCGTTGTCTCTACCTTTCTATCTTTTTCCCCTTTCTCTCGCATTTCTATGATGATGGTCGTGCATTAAAGTTATGCACCTGTTGTTCACGTGCAACAATAGGGAGGCTTGTATGCGTGGGGAACCGGGGAAAAAGATGGAGAACTTGCACGAAGATTGGCGAGGGTTAGAGAGAGAAACGCGACAAGGGGTTGTTCGAACTTGAGGTTCAACGAGAAAGAGAGGATAGCGGAGCCGGGGGAGGGGAATCTGAGGAGATAGTTCGTCCATCTTGGCGAAGAGAGTCCCTTTTCTCTCTCATCCCTCATGTCGTGGCAGTATTTCATGTTTTTGCGTCAACGGCAAACTTTACTGCCAATTAAAATGGTCGACGTGCCCAAGCGCCCTCTCTCTCTCTCTCTCTCTCTCTCTCTCTCTCTCTCTCTCTCTCTCTCTCTCTCTCTCTCTCTCTCTCTCTCTCTCTTCCTCGCTCACGATCGCATCAACTTGATTATGTGAAGAAAAAAACCCCTCACGCTGGTCCTCATAGACCGCGAACGACAGATATATAAAAAAATTCACACAAAAATGCGCATTTCTAATAACCACAAATATTTCTTGGGGTATTCGTTGCAATTCGATTTTAGCGTTAAATCATTAAATTCTTCTCAATTATTATTAAGGTCATTAAAATTATTGCATAATAACTGTAATAATATTATAAAGTATTTCCCTAATTCTTACAATTTTTCATTCAAAATTAATCGTATGTTTATAAAAGCTCAATTGTTGTTAACTGTTTTTAAAATGACAATCTGCAAAAAAAAAGTTTCAATACCATTTTTCCCCTGCATTAAACCGAGACCGTTTTTCGTCTAGACAAGCTTCCGACAAAAATACATATCGAGAATACACCGAAAAACCGGTAACTATTTTTTGGCGATTGAGACTTTTTTCATCTCTCGTTCTTTTCATACTTTTTCGAGAGGAGAAACAAAACGGAATGAATATATTATCGTTCTTAAATGGCGATATTCCATGATAATGCACTTTTTATACTCCACTGATGCTCGTTAATCGATTAATCGATCATAAAATGGCGACTGGTGACATTTTCACGAATGTTATACATTTGCATTATTCACATACTAGCGAGAAAGGACAACGCTAAAACAGTCTACCGATTATCTCACCTTTTGCTCCAGCTTTGCGTCAACACAGTGATGACCTTACGACCAAATGAGATTGAAAGGATGCTGCTTTGGCGCGTCTGCGAATGAAATTACACGCGGGGTCATAGGTCCTACCTGTTGACCATAATTACATAAATTATTTAAATGTCTCCATCAAAGGTTTATCATCATACTTTGAGAATCTAGATGAATATAAATTAATTAAAAATTCACAATTATGAATTTTCTCAGAGGACTTTTCGTCTTTTGTTTTTACGAAATTACGCGGACTGATAAAATTCACTGTTCGAAATAAATCTCAGTTGTTCCTCAAAATCTCTCGGCTGATTATACAAACTTGTGTGTCGCAGCGCGAACGCACAAAAAAAAGATGAAAAAACGAATGAAAAGTGAATGGGGGATGTTGCATCGTGGCATAAACATGACGCAATCAACTGGCGATTCTCCGTTCACTCCTGCATTTCGTTTCTTTCGTTCTTTTTCATCTTTCGCCACGTATTTTATTTTATTTTTTTCTCCTTTCGTTTTTTCTGCATTCACGGATTTGGCAGCATACTCGAGACACGCGAACGTGCGTTTTAATTACTCGCCTCTGGGTGAGCATCGAAGGTAAGAGAGGAAAAGAGACAAAATTCAAGATTTTTAGACTCGTAGACGACTTTTTTTCCATAATTTTATTCCTCTCGAATTTAAGAACAAACAACAAGAAACAAAAAAATTGGAAAGATTTGTAAAACTTGATGCACCAAGGTCGCTCATGAATACGAGACGAGACTTTCGTTTTTCGTCGCACAATTGTCTGCGGGACTTTGATTATATTTAGCAACATTACGATCATTACTTTTGGAATTTTATTTTAAACTTTTTTTTTCCTTTTTTGTTTGTTGTTCAGTGAACAAAAACAAATATAATAATTCATTTTTATCTCGTAACAATATAATTTTGTTGTACATTGTGGAAATTATAGTCGGTTACTATTCGCGAGAATGACGCGCTTGTTGAACAATTTTGTAGTTCTCTGCTGTAATGTCAACCGGTATTACTGTGCCGCATAATACGACGATTCCCGACAATGAAAATAATTGTCGAGTTCCCACGGCCATCAGAGAACCGCGACGAGTTTGTTAGCTACATACGGAACAGCTAAATATGCAATTTAGGGTTATCAGCTGAATCGCAGTCTCCGAAAAGAACAATAAAATGTAACAACAACAAAAAACACATCATCAAAAACAAATTTTCCTTGCTAATTATCACAAAAACAATAGTGATTAATTAAAAAGATGTGTCAAAAAATAAATTTCACCTTAAAAACGTTTAATTCGATCGAGACACTAATTTTAATCGACCATGAAATCATTCTAATTTCTTTCGCTCCTTCGTTCCATTATCTTAAAATGCATTTCCCAAAAATGGTAATCATTTTCGTCATTAAAACAATGTTAATCAATAAAAACATCGTAAAAGAGCTCCTAACACTTCCGAGCCCGAATTAAAAATGAATTAACCCAAATTTCCTGAATGCCATATCTCGTTGTAAAAAAAACATAATAATTTCACTTCAATAACATTATTTTTTTTTCTCTAAAATGCGCCACATAATGCCGATTATATTCCATTACAATAATTATTCAAATCACAAAAGCCACGTGTAAGAAGTACATTTATTTGCTGCCGCGTATACGAATCAAATGGAATCAAATATTTCAAGACCATTCCCGAATAATCACAACAATAATTTCAAGTTTCTAATTATATGGGGAAGAAAAAGAAAAAAAACTAGTAATACGTCGGAACGATGATTGATTCCGGTGGAATAAAAATTTCTGTTAGAATCAGTTTATCGTGGGCCTCATTCACGAGGACGTGAAACACGCGTGACGTCATTCCTCATTAATTTTCTCTTTGGAACTGTGCTACACATGTCTGTGTATCTGGTTTGGCTTTAACCTCGAGATCGTACAGCATCAATACGTACGATGATATAGAAGCTTGAGACGTAACTGGTACACTGAGGCCCCGATTCGAGGAACAGCGGTGGGATCAGCTCGGCATTGCGATTGCAACAAATCGGGGTTGCGCACGGTTCGTCATTCCGTCTTTGCGCACCTGACGCAAGGCCGGATTGGACCGGGTGCTTCCCCCACCGAGCGCAGACCGATCGATATTCGGGCCATTTTGCACTCAGAAAAAAGTTTTATTTAGATATCTACTAGGATCGTTTATACGAATTTTTTATAATTTCAATCAACAATATTTCTATTCATTTTAGGTAGAAAGCTGTATTCAAATCAAATAGATAATGCTATTTGGGTCCGTTTATTCGAATACCCACGTTTAAGCTTCTTGTTCCGACCACCACGTGGCGCGGAACGTCGAATCATTTCTCACATACGAATTGCGCTTCAGATGTGCATAAATTACGGGAACCAAAGTAGTATTATTATTCTGACTGACTATGTCTAGGAAGAGGAACGTGAATTTTTGTACCTACCCAGGGTCGTAGATCCATGAAAATATTATTAAATAATATCATAATTGAATATGGTATAATTAATATTATAAATATTATAAATAATAATATAAATATTATTTTTATTTCAACTTCATATACGTTCAATTTTTAAGATAAAATATATCCGATTTTAATACACATCAAGAGACTCGGTAGTCTCGGGACAAGTACATTGACAGCTCTGTCGTCTGCTGGCCCGAGACTCGCCGAGTCTATATTATTTCTGAATAAAACTTTTCGCGGTGGTGAGAGCAAAAAAGGCATGTCATTTTGTTTAATTACGAAGCTCAGGAGTCGTTTGGTGTTTCGAATATTGAACTGGAGATTAATTGAGAAATTCTCTTTCGATTGAGCCTAAAATCAGCATGATCGGTGGCTTAATTGCTGATATTAAATTTTTTATTAATTAAAAATATAAAAATATTGTGATATAATTTCTTAAAGTTATATAAAAATAATTTAAATTAAAATATTAAAATTATTATTATATTATTTAATTTATATATATTATAATAATTTAATAATTTATATATATTATAATAATTTAATAATAATTAAAATTTATTATATAAATTAAAAAATATTAAAATTAAAGTTATATAAAAATAATTTCTTAAAGTTAAATAGACCTCTATTTGGTCGTAAGAGAAAGAAAAAAAATTATTTGATTTACGGTAAATACTGTACTGCATGCTAGTCAAATGAGTGCTAAAACTTCAAAATGTTTTTATACCAAGTTTAATGCGCTATAATAATTATACATAGTGAAGGTGAATTTGTAAGATGATATGTCTAATTAACCTAGAAAAATATTAATAACGATACATTTGCGAAATCATTAACTGATAGTGGCAAATTTCCATTGACACATTTTCATTGAAACTTTTCAAAAAATAATCTGTATTTTTTAACCGATTTTAATGCACCACGTCTTATTTTGTTCCTCGAGAGATCCTCTATGAATTCACCATATAGATTTTTTCGAAGTTCATTTGTTTGAAAATTATAGCAATTTGTTTATGAAAGATTTTTTTCACTAAATAAACAATCGGCTGCAAGGGTGAAACGATCAAGCTTAGAAGAAATCTACGTGGTAAATTCGTAAAGGATCTCTTGAGGAACAAAATAAGACGTGATGCATTGCAATCGGTTAAAAATTACGGATAATTCTTTGACGAAATCCGATGAAAATGTGCCCTCATGGAAATTTGCATTTATTAGTTGATGGTTTCGCAAAACTATCGTTTTTAATATTTTTTTACGTTGATAAGACATGCTGTGATATAAATCCACTAACTTTGCGTCCAATTAGTGCATTAAACTTGGCATAAAACAATTGTGGAAATTTAGCACTCATTTGACTAGGATGCTAGTCAAATAACTAGATCTTAGTTGAATCGACTAGATGTTCTTTTCTGGGTGTGGAAGAAATTTCATCAATCGGGGTTCCTTAAGGTATTTCCCCTGCGACAACCTCAATCAAAAGTTACATACCGTGTGTGCGTTACATATGGGTGTAAAGGGTTGATAATTCGTAGTAAATAAATTTAAAAAACACACAATATTGACTCGGTATCAATAGATAATACGACAGATATCATCTACTATCGTAAAATTTATTCTATAAGTGTTTTTGATCTGACATTGCGAGTAAACTTTTTACCGGAACTATCCGGGCTAGGCTCCAATGCACAAAAAAGGTTACATCTTTCGCGCTCGCGCTCGTTTGTTTGTAGAATATGTCGTATAAGGCCAAAACCGTAGTACTTCTCGAGGTTATATCTTTTAAACTAGATGGTAAATCATATTGATGTTTTTTCACAATATTCGTGACATTCTGCTCTTGCTCCTCCTCATTTTTCATCAGCTTCTTGATTTTAGTTCTGACGGTAGAATTAATAACGTACTATTTGTCCATGCATTGCCCATATGTTACGTGTTAATCGAGCCAACTTCAAGTATAAATATCTCGGGTTCGGGATGGTAAAACTTGTTAAAATTGCACAGATTTTTGAATAACGTATCAAATAACACGTATGCCAAATTTCAACCATTTCTTAATTCAACGATCCTGTGGGAGAATTACCTTAAATCGGGGTCGCAGTGTATTTACTTACATATATACTAATCGATCTCTGATTCTCATTCAGGTAACTGTAGAACAGCAGCTATATACTTTAGAGCAGAGTCGAATGTATGCAAAGTCCAAGAAAACATTTATTAAATATAATCGAGCAAATGGTTATACGAGACCTAAAAGTATTTATGTATATATGGATGTGTGTAATAGCAGAGATTAAATGCAACGTGTGCCAACGATGGCGGGTGCATGGTCAAGTATCAGGTCTGTTGGCTCACGCATTTCTTCAAATGCGAAGCGATTCAAACAAGTTCCATACAGCTAAAGATATAAAGCCCGAAGGAGATTTTTTCTAAATCAGATTAAAAGAAGCGGTCATTCGATTTGGATTCTATAATTGATTCGTTAATTGATCGATTATCCAATCGGTAATTGGTTGTTTGATCAATTGTGATTCGTGAAACGATCAATCACACCAACAATAACGTGTATAACGACAGATTATTTAATTAAATATCAAGTTGATTAATCGGTCGTTCAATGCACTCAGTTTTACATTTGTATTTAATTTTTTATCAGGGATTATTGGTTTTTGTAAAGGTTGGATTGGTTACTGAATTTCATTATCATTATTGACAACCAATTTTATTGTAAATATTATGTAAATAATGTTTTTAACAAGGTGCAGAAAAATCAATATTCGTGTAATGTATTGCTGCAAAACATCGGGGAATTTAACGCTGACACTCACCGCTCCATAGCAATAATATGCAAATCATAATTATCGATTTCAAATGCATTGGAAAGATGGAAGACAAATAGAGAGAGAGAAAGAGCGAGAGAGAGAGACAGACAGACAGACAGAGAGAGAGAGAGAGAGAGAGAGAGAGAGAGAGAGAGAGAGAGAGAGAGAGAGGCGTTTGTACAAGACGATCTCGTGCATCGTCAAAGTACGACTTATTGAACCGTCATCTGTGTCGATATATTACAAAAACTGTGACGCAATTGACACACAACTGTGAGCAACATATTTAACATAACATAGTGTATATATATTTATATAACGCGTGTATATATAGCGTGCAAAGGGCAAGGATCTTAAGCAGCAGGTTGCAAGGCCGATACGACGCCCGTTGATCTCGCCTTGAGTATTTAACATTCTGTAGTGTGAGCTATATATATATATACACACACATATTCATGTGTATGCACAAATATATATATATATATATATATATATATATATATATATATACTTTTATTTTATTTGCGAAGGTAATCGGGAAAATCACGATCGCGATCGATACCGCGATATCTCATTATATTTCCTCGACTCTGAAGCCAGCAATCAATTAATTATCGTTTCAGTATCATTATATTAGTTGTACACCACCAATCCAGCGTTTTTGTAATTTTTCAGTCCATATTCATTAATGAAGTCGACGATCTTCTGATTGAGAGCGTTTTTCTTATTTCACCATGAAATTGGTTCATAATTTTTATTTGTTTATAATCAAGGTGGAAATTGTTATTTTTTCTTTTTGCTTTAGGAGAGGAACAATATCGAGGAGCAGGTGGAAGCAGCAGCGGCAGCCCTCCAGCGAGTTTACTCGTCGTGCCCCAACCCCTAACCGTCAAACCGTCCCACCCCTCGCATTTAAATCCTCATCTCGGAGGACCCCATTCTCATCCACCGAGAAAGTACCAGTGCAAAATGTGTCCTCAGGTATGTTTAGCATTAATTATTAAATCTTGTAATTTTTAGATGTTCTTAGTCGAACAATTATAGAGATAATTAATTTTTAATTAAGAATTTTATTAGCGGTTGAATGAATTCATATCAATTTATTGACCCTCAGATAATTAGTTGATAGATCCCTGGATAACTTTATTATGTGTGCATTCATAAGTAATTAATTTCACGAATTAATTAATTAAACGATTTATCAACGAGTCCCTATAAATTCTCAAAAACGATTAAATCAGTAATGAAACTTAATTAGAAATTTTAGTAAAATATTGGCAAAGGCTTTGGAAATATACAAAGTACGGAAAAATTATTGAACAGCGGCAAAAAATAATTAAAAAAAAAAGAAAAGGGTAGGACCGGAAAAACTTGTCTCGAGAGTCATCGCGTGAAAAAAAGGGTTGAAAAGGTAGCAAGTTCCGAGTACATCAAGAGGTACAAACTATAACAGGACATTGCTTTCTCGTCTGATCCTCCAGCATATTTTTTCTTTTTAGTTCGTGTAGTTTCTCGAGTTGTTTTGGGGAAAAAGGCCTAATACACATAACTGTGTTTGGCATTTGATGGCTTTCTTCTGCAATAATACGCTTTGCCCAGAATTTTTATAGCAGCAATGCTCGCGAAGGGTTGTTTCAACCCTTTACGGTAGTTGCGGTGATCCACCGGAGTAAAATAGTCCCCCCCTCCTCACACCACTCATTGTATTGGAAAAAAAAGACGAAAACCGAGAGGTCAAAGCCACGAGGGATGTGCGTTTGTGAATGTGTTGTAAAACCATCGTCGAACTCTCGATGCCCATTCAGAGGCCACTTTTCCAATGCTTGTACAACGAACTCGTGGCAATATACCAGAAAACGTAGAGAGAAAGAGAGGGAAAGCGAAAAAAAGAGAGAATACAGAGAGAGAGAAAGAGAGAGAGAGCGAGAGAGGGGGGGGGGGTTGGCTGGCAGTGTCTCACATCGACCCACGGGAATCCCCAATCTGCTGTCTCGCTCTATCCCATCCATTTACCAAGGGTCAGGTAGCGGAAGGGTTGGCGATTATTTTACCCCCAAAAATCCTGATCGTTTACGATCCAGTCCTACATAAATCCTACTCACTTTTTTTTTTCGTCTCTCGCAAAAAAACTGCACTTACCACTCGACAGCCTTTTTTCTTCTACCTCAAATTCTCATCTTTTAATTCTTTAACCCTTCTGCTTGTTCGTACATAGAACTAAAGTGGCAGGGAAAAAGCTGATGGTAATTTCGTTGCTTTCCTCGTTAAACATATTTCTTATTTACACTAAACGTTCGAGAATTTTCATCCCTCAAGACAAAAATGACTCTCTCACTCAAAAGCCTGAAAAAAACGATCGAAAAAAAAGGAAACGCACGTTAATGAACTATTCGAGTTGGAGTTTATGTATATACGGACAAAATATTACGAGGCAACAGCCGAGATTATCATACATATATACACATATAGAAGCGTGAAAATATATGGTGAATGACGAAGACGTCTCGGTGGCCGGAGGACTGAGATTCAAGTCCGGAGGCAAGTCTACCGTGACGGCGCAGCATCCTGTCTTCCTCTTTCCCCTCAGCCTCGAAGATCTTACTGCGGCTTGCCCAGAAGATTCCTTCCATACTCGTACTCCCCCTTTCCCTTTCCTCATCTCCTCCTATCACTCTCATTCTTCTCTCTTTATTTTCCTTCGCTACCGATCATCACCGCTCTTTTCTCCTGAACTTGTATACATTTATACAGATTCTATATACATACATACATACATATATATGCGTGTATATGTATGTGTGTGTATGTAAAAGATTCTCCCTGTTCGCTCCCGGTCTTCCGCCTTATACTTCGTCTTCATCATCATTATCATCAGCAACAGCATCATCATCATCATCATCATCATCATCATACACTTTTTATTCTTTTATTTCTTTTAATCTTCTTCCCTTTCTTTGATCCTCCTCGTCTCGGAAATCAACGGCAACAAAATAACAAGAGAACGCACACGAAAGATCGATCTACACGCGGTTCGTGTATTCGTTTTATTTGCGGTTCGTTCTTTTATCGTGAATTAATTGATCGAGAAAAATTTAGCTGGATCAGTGATTTTTTTTAAGCAAATTTACTCATATGGAGTAAAAATAATACTGATGAATAATTATCTTATTTTTTCTTTCGCTGCGAAAAAAATTGGAGACTCTGATCTTCGCTATGAAAAATAATAACTCGCTGTTCAATGAATTTTTGCTCATCGAGCAAGCAAAATAGTGGGTGCGCATTTTATTTATTAATCGTTTTTATTGAAGTGTTTTCGACGAAAGACCGGAGAGTTTTTATACTCGAACGGGAAAAAGATTTTGGGTCAGGCGATCTCGTTTCGTAAGACCTAATTTATACAGGACTGGGAAAGGGGGTGGGGACTATTTGGGATGGACAATCAACTGCACAGACCTAAAGGTTCGTAAGCGATCACGTGCTAGAGTTCCTCAGACTCATTCACAATCTCGCTGTAGCTGTTCTAACTGTGCTCTCGACTTTGCCCGAGTTTCATTACCGGAATAATTCTAACAATGGAAAAATACACTGCAATCGCAGTGAAAAGTTGATTGATTATCTCGATTTGGAGCCAACGCCACTCTTAAAATTTACCAAAATCTTATTTCAAAGCCCGATTTCAGTCTTCGTATCTCCAGTCCTTCCAGTTTTAGGATTTTCAAAAATCTATTTGGAAATTCAAAAACTCGAAGAAAAACAAATTTCACCATTTCGAACACTTCGAAAAAATGGCCTTAGCGTTTCCGCTATTTGGAATGAAGACGTCAAATGGAGCCCATTCGATGGTTATTCGAATTCTATTTAAAATGGCGAAAAAATCTGGTAAACATTCGCATGAAATTCTTGTACAATCAGATTTCGCCCAGGCATGACAATTTAAAATTTCGACATTTTCGAATTTAAAAGAAAATGAAGATATCGGGATAATTTAAAAACGATTTGTTTCTTTCTTTCGTCAGCTTTTGGAAAATTTCGTAAAACATCTCGTGATTATCTCAAGTGATCATTGAGAAATATCGAAAATTAATCTAAAAAAGTGGTTTCTGGGGGTTTTGTTGCAAAATTTCGATGTTGATATAAAAAGTGATCGGTGTTTTCAGTACTGTTGAGTTGATATACATAAAAGCAAGTTGTTAAAAAAATCATATTTTCTATTTAAAGTTCAGTCAAATTTAGTCTCCATTACGAGACAATTCCGTCCGAAAAGGTTCTAAAAATCGATGCATGACATCGAAATTAGATTCTATGATCCAAAAGCAATAATCTCTCAAAATTTTTCTTTCTCACGTGTAACATTTTAATCAAGGGCAAAGTCCAAGACGCTCTATTTTATTTAATCTCCCTATTTCCTTGGACAGGGGCAATAAAAGGCCCCAAATTTCATAGGAAATTGAATATTCTATATATATATAAAATATAAATCTCAAGGGGGGAGCTGAGATATTCGCGGGAAATTTTCTTCCCCAGTGATGGAATAAAGTAAGAATTGTAAAGGAATCTTAAGATCGAGAGAGGGGGAGTAAGATTTAGGGGAAAATATATATAAGGCCCAAGGAAGATCGGTTAGGTTAGGTCGGATCAGGTGCTCTGGGGAGGAGACAGAGCGGCCAGTGCAGCGAGCAAGGACCCAGAGCTCTTTGCTCTCGCTTTCTCTCTCGCTCTTTTCTCTATTTAGAAGCCTATACACTCCCACGCCAAACAAAAGTCCTTAAGCCTTAGAGACTGAACATGATACCCCATTTACTGTCTATATGTGTACGAAATTTCGAAGTTCAACCCGGGGGCCAATGGCATATGAGTGACGTCGTGTGAGACTCCCCATACGTGTATAGAAAAATGTGTGAGTTTTAATGTGCGTGTGTATTTGTGTGTGAGCGAATGAGAAAATAGGCACAATGCCGCCTGCCAGAGTTATGTAACCGTCCGTCCGTCCGAGCGCGCAGAAAAGGTGGGCCCCCCTCTTCGCGTCATCGTGAATGGGGTCCATACACGTCTCAAACGTGTATATATCTATATAAACGTTTTCAACAGTCACACGTATACACGTAAAAGAGGAAAACAAGACGATATAAAGGAGCGAAGAATAGGAGAAAGAGTATACTCTTAAAGAACTTAAATCGAGAGCTCAGGTCCTATGTTTGGTTTCGATTTTCGATCCTACTTTTAAAATTTACCAAAATATCGAGAAATACGAAAGGAGGATGAAGATTAAGCGAGAGAATTGAAGGACAGAAAACATTTCGCATTGAAGAGGGCAGATTTGAGTCATCATAATTTTGGAAGCTCGATTTTTGTGCAAAAATTGATGTCAGGATATTAAAATTGGGAAAGAAAGTATTTTTGAAGTTTTCGGTTTTAAAAATCTGAGTGATGGGATTTTCTCTGTGTATCAAATACCGAACTAAGATTTTTCGGCGGTAGGATCGACAAAAGATTCTGTTGTTTCTCTTTTGGCTCCCCTTTTTCCTGGTGCCCCGCGGGTTGTCTTTACATCGCGGCGTCAAAGTGAGTCCCAAAATTATATACATCGTGAGAGACAGACAGAGAAATGAAGGAAGAAAGAAAGAGCGAGAGCTAGGGAGGTGGAGGGGGAGAGAGAGAGAGAGAGAGAGAGAGAGAAGAAAGCGTAGTTAATGCTACTGATTAATGCTACTGGTTAATGGACTTCCTCTTTGATCTCGACGATCTACCACGTCGTAAAGCGCCCAGAGAACGTCCAAGTCGAACGTGTATTTTATTGTTAATTCAATTTCCCGTTCGAATGACCGGGCAACATTGGGCGCGTGGCACTTTTCGGAAGAGCCTCATATTTGTAAAAAAAAAAAAGCAAAGGATTGAAAAAAATTATGGAAAAAGTCGTATAAAAAAAGGGAAAAGGCGATAGAAACAGAGAGAGAGAGAGAGCGAAATGTTTTATATAGAAAGAACAGTAGCCACGGTTGATGGCTGCGGGGAAATCGGCCCCAGGGCTATGAAAGAGGATGCTCCTTTACTTCTGGAAGGAGAGAATCTCGAATGAACGAAGAAGAAGGTTATAGTGAAATAAGAGTAAATAATAATCGACTAGAGGCTCCATGGTGAAGTTCTCTTTCTCTCTTTATCTCTTTCTTTCTTCTCTTTTCCTGACGCTCGTAAATCTGTGGCGTGGTCTCATCACGAACTGAATATTCTTCTCTCTTCTTCATCTCCTTTTTCCTCTCCTTCTTCATCTTCTTCCCAAGCGTTATATACTCTGGTTTGCTCATCCCATAACGCCTCTATACTCTCATCCAGCTCGAAAAGAAGCTTCTCTTTCATCTTCCTCGGATACGCACAAAATCTCGCGGGACTTTTGTTCCATCTTTCTTCATGCCATCCTCTTCCCTCCTCCTCCTCATTCGCTTTATCCTCCTCGCGTTCGCGTCTCTTCTCCCGCGTATTTTATTATTTTTTCTTTCTCTTTTTTTCTTTGCTTCCTTGCCTTTTTTTCGCTGCTGGCGCGACTAACGAAAATGAGGGCCCGTTCAGGCCCATCTTTTCTCCGCACGGTAGCCGCCCCCCCCCTCCCTCCTCTTCCTCCTATTCCTTCAAATCCCTCGGAAATTGAGTAGCTATAAAATTAATTATCCGACGTGCTTTATCGCCTCCCTTCTTCTTCTTATTCTCCTCTCCGAAAGAGATTCATCTCTCAAAATGCATTTTACAATCTGCTATTAGTTTCCTCTTTGTTGTACACTCCCATAACGCATTATTACCCATTTCTGAAAATTACGAAATTCCCCACTTTCTTAATCGCTCGTCGTTCCTCGCACGTGGAAATCTTTTTCGTGTCCCAAGAATAACTTCTTCAACTGTTTTTTGTCAGCGACAATAATATGAATGGGTCCTACGAAATGTTTGATCACCAAAACAAAAAAATATATATATGTATACGTACACAGTTTGAGATGAGCGAATAGAAAGTTTTTAATCATCATTTTTACTTAAATTTGATCGTTCGAAATTATAAATAACGGCTAATACGGGATAATTTATCAAAGACACTGAAAAATGAAGTCACATTGAAGCATCGCCTCAGATTATTGCTAATGGATTTTTATACCTCTTACCCAAAGAAATAAATGACTAGAAAATTTAAAATCGTTTTAATTACCAATAATTACTTCATATATTTATTCCGACACTGCATCACAATTATTTTTCACAAATATTCAATTTTTGTATCCATCCATATTTTCAATTTATTTACCACAAAAAACGTTTTTCGAACTAAAATTCGTGAAAATTCATTTCGAACTTAAAAACGAGACAATTACATTCGATATAAAAACGATGAATATTCAAAATTTAGAGACCAGATGGAAGAAAGAGACGAACGATCTTGATTCAGGAGTGGCATGTGTGTATGAAAATGTGAGGTAAGACGATCCCGTGGAACACGAAAAAGAGAGAGAGCGAGAAAGAGATAGAGAGAGGACTAAGTGAATCAAGCGATGAGCAGCAGTAGCTTGAAAATTGTGTTTGCCCGACGTATCACACGGCCTGATGAGTCTTCAGGATTCATTTTTTTTTTTCAAACATATACCCAAGTTTTTCAAAACTATATACCATATACCGAAAGGGAAAGAAAGAGAGAGAGAGAGAGAGAGAGAGAGAGAGATGAATAGACAAAAATAAAAGGATCGAGAGGGAGGGGGATAAAAAAAATGCCGATGTCCGTCGATCTAGCCAACTGATGTGTGTTCAAGTGCACAGTATCCCTCCCTTATGATCCAACTGACGAATCAACCCCTCTATGAGTTTTAGGCCTTAAGGCTCAAGGGTCCGATGAACTTCGGGGGCAGACGCGGGTCTCCGGCGACGGAAGAAGAGAATCTTCTCGGAGTTGAAGGACGAGGGAGGGGGGACAAATTTGCTCCCTCCTTTTTCTCAGTTACATGCTTCTTCTTCTTCTCCCTTGGCGGTGCACGGCTCGTTCACTTCCTAGGGATGCTGCCCCCGAAGTCAGGTTCCCATGCTCCCATAAATCTTTCGTCCTTGTCGCTCTTTTACGCTCCTTCTTTCCTCCCTCCCTCTCTCTCTCTCTCTCTCTCTCTCTCTCTCTCTCTCTCTCCCTCTCTCTCTCTCTCTCTCTCTCTCTCTCCTCTCTCTCTCTCCCTCTCTCTCTCTCTCTCTCTCTCTCTCTCTCTGCCTTCGCTCTTCTCATCTCGTATGTACTATACATACATAAATATCTATATATATGTATACATGTTACCTAAGAACCAGCCCGAAGGTTCGCCACCTGTCCCTACAAGTCCCTGGTAAACCAAGGAACGAGGGAGAAGGAAAGAGAGAGAGAGAGCGAGAAAGAAAGATCGATGATATATTATGTGTACGCAACCATCAAATGTCTTCCTGGCATGTAAAACACAAGAAAACTACAACAAGATGAGGATCGCCTACAACGATCCTGATTTTTCGTCCTTGCGCATATATTTATATACATATATATTTGAAAAATAAAATAAAACAGCGGTATATAAAATTGGTTGATTTTTATCTTCGTCGGTGGATCAATTGTCGAAGGATCGACGATAGAGATTGATAAAATAATTAAAAGGGCCTTCGAATGCTCGACCTCAGGCCTTAATGCTCGGGAATTATCCTCAGAAACGTTATTAGCATCGCCTTTATATACATGTGTGTCTCTCTATATACATTTATGTATGTAAACTCTTACACATAGGGGTTATAATTGATGATGCAGTCTCGACGTATGTACATCGTTGAAAATAATTTAGGGACATATGGAGCAACGACGAGAGAACAGAAGACTATTTTCGTCCTCGTCTTCGTGCCCTCCTCTCTTAATGACCCGGCTTCTATCCCACCATCAAAATCCTTTTCGTAACATTGCACTCTTCGATATTTGACTACTGTACACGAACATTAGGATCCGGTGCACTTTAACCCACTCCAATTCTCAAGTATTTATTTAACCACTGTTTTTTTTCGATCCCGACTACACGGTGTTTGAGAAACTGGAGAATTTATGCCCGTCGGCCATATTGGAAAATGTAGTTTTTTCCGGTGGTGTCGTAAATTACACAAATTGGAGTAAACCGGTTATTTTTTTTTCCCCCTTTTTGAAATTGGGTCAATTTACGATCGAATGTGTTTTACCCTTTTCCTCACTCTTCATGATTTATTATTAAATGAGAATATAAGGTTTTTCTCAATTACTCAGTTCATCAAATGGAGAATTAAACATTTTCTTTTTGGTAATGTTCCTCGACTGTAATATGGAAATAAAAGTGTTTTAAACTCGTTTGTTTCGAGTCTTTAAAGGTAGACGGCGAGGAAGACGAGGGATTAAAAAAGTCCATAGCCACCCTTCGTACACGTTCAATTATCCCAGCTTATATATTTTCACAAGGTCAAATATATACGAGCCTCGGACTGTTTCTCAATACAGGAAAAACGCGCGTCCACTTTTCGTACGAAATTCAAAGGACCGAATAAAATTTTTTTTATCCTCACAAATCCGGATTTTGGGTCGAGTAAAAAATGTACGAGAGATTTATAGTTGTGTTTTGGGTGTATGAGACGCATTCTCATCAGGGAGATTGATTTAGCGGACTAATGACGAGCTATCCTTTCTCTTTGAAATTACGGCCGATCAGATCTCGAGAAAGAAAGAAAGAAGGAAATAAATACAGAAAGAGAGACAGAGAGAGAGAGAGAGAGAGAGGGACGAGGAACTATAGGTCGAATAGGGTATGGTTTACCTGAAGGGTCGCGCGGTGGCTCATAGCCAAGAACCCTCGACATCTGGTCAGATTCTTTTTCAGGAGAGGGAGGAAAGAAAGATGAGAGAAGAAAAAAAGCAGAGATGAAAAAAGCGATCTACCAACACCTTATCAAATATGGTGGAAGACGAGGGAGAGAGGAGGGATCGTTGCCCTGATGTGCTACGGCTGTGCCAGACGGTGGCGTCCGGAGGAAAAGAGAAAGAAATATCTCGGAGTGAAAAAATGAGGAAGCGAGAGGGAAAGGGAGAAGAACGATGAGAAAAAAATCGTCTTGAACGATCTGTGGGAAAGATTTCGAGAGGTTCACTTCCCTTGGACTCCCCTTAAGCCATATCCGCCCCCGCATGTACAAGAGATTTGACATACATATAGATATGTGCGTATATATGCATTTTCATTTTCTCACGCGAATGAAGAATCTCCCGAGGCCGATAATAGTCGCAGAATAAAATAGCGCTATCAGAAACCACATTTTTCTCGATTTTAATTGAAAAAAAAAAAAACAACGTCATGTTCTTTTTTTTAACGCGTTAAAGTTCTTTTTTTATTTTCATGATCTAATGTATCAAAATCACAGGTGTAAAAGCCGCAAAAAAAATCACGAATATTCAATAATCCCTACCGCACGATCTCGGCCATATTATTGTTTTTTGTTTTCTTTTTTTTTGAATATTTGTACGAGTAAAGGGGGAACAGGTTAGCGCGGTATATTTTTTGTCTTTTTTTTTTATCGCGGCTCTCTCGTGTGTCAGGCAACACGCACTTCGGTTCTGTGCACCCCTTCGCTCTTTTTTTTTTTTTTCACGCTTTTTTGCGCTCCTCCAGCACGCGCCGCGTTTTTGTGGATTTTTTTTATTTCCACGAGAAACGAGAAACCAGTGATTTTTCGGTGGTTACCGAAGTTTCGATAAAAAAAAGGCTTCTTCTGGGCTTGCGTTGTTTTTTTCCTCTTTCCTTCGTCTTTTTTACTCAAGAATCACGCGCGTTACGTAATGCAGTTTCGAGAGTATACGGGGTGAAGGAATGAAAAAGAATTGCGTATCAAGGACGATTCAGCCGGGATATTCATCCCTCGAAAATGATCGTTGGCCCGCGCAACGGCCGAATTTTTTTTCATCCTTTTTTTTTAAGCCACCTCGTCAATGGCGAAGCAAATTTATGTGACACGCGGATGGAGGAAGGGAATTTTCGGAAACGCGGAAAAACGAGGGTATAGCTTAAATGTTTCGGGACAATTTCAGGGCATCGGACGATCCCCTGTATACGTCTCTATATCTATACATATTAACGGAGAGAAGGCTGCAACGTTTTTCAAATTTTTTTTTATACGCTTAGACACACGTATGCGGTGCCACCTTTTCGTTCTCCTTCCGCGTGCGTTTCTCGTTCTCCCCCTCGGGATCGAGTAAAACTCGGGGGGCCAAAAATATTAAGGAGCCAAAAAAAAATGATGAAAAAACTCGGGGCCAGCTTCCTTTTTCCTAAGAGTCCACCGTTTTTATTATTGCGTTTCGTGGATACATATATATTCGTGTGTATGTGTGTTCTCGTCGACCACGCGCCACATGGTCGATCGTCGTTGTTTTTTTCGCAGTTTTTTCGCCACACGATTTTTTTTTTTTTTTCATACGTATTCTCGAATCTCGTGGACACCGGGTGTTTCGATATATAGCCGAGAGGGTCGAGATGAGTGTCCAGCTCGCGTCCGGCGCCGACAACGGGCCCCAACGATCGAAAAAAAATGAGAAAAAAAAACTAGGATAAAAAAAACCCCCAACGGGCCTCATTCAGAATTTGCCTAACAGCCGCGTGGAAAATATTTCCTATAATACTCATGGAACGTTAAGGGTGTGGTAAAACCACGAACTGGAAGAAGCAAAAAAAATCTTATGAGATTGCGAGAACTCCTGCAACCGAATATCCCTGATGCAAACCATTTATAAAAAAAAAAAAAACAAGAGACGATGAAGAAAAAAGCACTGGTGAAGGAATAAAATGAGAAGAACTCGATGGACCAGATGAAATTTGATCTTAAATATTTTCTCCTTCATTCTGGAATCTGGATATTTAACGAAAAATCTTGTTCGACGTGTTTTGTAACAATTAGAAATTAGATAAGTTCATTGAGAAATGAACTGTTGAACTTTCATTTTGATTTAGAAAATGATCGATTTGAAAGATAATTTTAGTAATTCCGGGCGTTTCGATGCATCAGTTAAGAGAGAAAAAGATCGAAGGGGAAGAGGAAAAAAATGAAGGAATTCTTTGTTATGGTTTTACACGGTTGGCGGATTTATTTTTTCGGTAAATCGATTGACCAGGAGAATGGACGGCTTTCTTATAATAATCGTTTTCATTTTCATGGGGGTGCGCGGTTTTCGAGTGGCTCGATGTACGTAAGCGAGGGCGCACGCTTCAAAGTGTTCTTGTACCTTTTTTCTCCCTCGAATATTGTTGAAAAGAGAAGACGAGGACGAAAAAGGCGAGTAGAAAGACCAAAGAAATGTTTGATGCGCGTCAACGTTGACGTTGAATCGCTCGAAATAGGACATTTCTCGAAGGTGACAAAAAAAAAAAAATAGGTGAAAAGAAAATTTGCACACCTAAACGGATTACAGATGTTTTTCGTTGACTCGACGAGGGAGAAAAGAGAAAGAGGAAAAGAAATCAAGGATCAAAACGTTTCAGGACGACTTTTGATGCATACAAAAATTTCTTGACGCCTCTGCGGCGCCATTGAATTCCCCATCAAATATGGGTGAATTTTTACTTCGATAGATCACGCACCCTCTCGCTTTGCTTTCCAAAACGACAAGGATCTACGAATAATCCGGGCTAATGCCGAAGAACCGCACACAAAAACATACACATTTATTTATATAGCCCTAAAAATGGACGATGCGATTTTTTCAAATTTTATTTCCGGTATATCAACCTCGTTATTAGTCAAATAATAAATCTGTTGGCCCTCAATTATATCAAACGAGTCCTTAATCGATCCAAACACATAATTAATTTTATTGTGCGCATTAACCGTGCTATCGATTGAATAATTGAACCCTTAATCTGTTGGTAATTCGAAATATATTCACGAGTGTGGATGCGGTCGAAAAGCATTTTGACAAATGTTGAAAGCGTGTCCGAGAGCGTGTAAGCAACCCTCTCGTGCGGTCAGTTTCACCCTCGTGTAGGAGGGTCGCATGCGAAAAGCGTGGGACGCACTTGTCACGAGGTTGTTGCACGGTTCGAGAAAATAGCGATTTGTTTGGGCCGGTGCGGTCATCGACAAGGGCCCACGTGGGTTTTTCGGGGCCACCCCCGAGTCGTGCCATTCGCTTTCCAAAGATCTATTGAGGCCTGATGTTTTTTTCCCTCCTTCGTTCTCACCACAGTTTTCTGTTTGTTTGCCTGTTTGTTTGGACTATTCGACACATCGGAGTCGGCGATTTTTTAAGGAAGAGACGGCCCAGAAAAGGAAAAAAATGAAGAAAACAAGAACGAGAGGATGAGAGATGATCCTTGGAGGATTCTGGGTCAGTTCTGGCGTTTTTTTTTCTGGTCAATAACCCCGAGAATTTACTCTCTCGTCCAATTTTTCTCAGCCCCAAATAACGGCAAAAAAGACGACGAAAAGCGTCGCTTTCAAATTCACGACTATGACGACAAGTGTGACGGAAAAAAAATACATAAAAAGATGTAAAAAAAAAATCAAAAGTATCTTCGTCGCCTTCGGAAGGACTTCGCTTATGACGATGCAAAAAAATCATTAAAAAAATGCTCCTTCTCCGCCTAAAAAATAACGTCCCTTATATATATAAAAAAAAAGTTTTGAAAAAACGACGTCGCGAGGATAATCCTCCAGGAATACACGAGATTGTCCTAATATGCGTACGCGCCACGAGACATCACAGGGAAAATAGTGTTGCTGTACATGTGTCAGTACAATAAAGCACGTTCCTTTGGGGCTGGGACTAAAGAAAAGAAGTACAAAAAAGCAGGAGTATGCGATAGAGAGAGAAAGTGATGACGGGATCGCGTGGCATAATCGACTATTAGCGATCGAATGGGAAAGAGAGAGAGAGAGAGAGGGACGGAGAAAAGAAAGAAAAAGGAATCGATTCCGGGCCTAAATTCGAGATGAACCCTTTTTTCTTCTCTCTCCTTTTCTTTATTTCTTTGCCTCTCTCTTTTTTTCGATCGATCGATATACAAAACAGGTCGCGATGCTCTTCGAGAGGTAACGCGAATCCTTTGACGATATTCTCGATCTGTAACACCTTGTTTTTCTCGTGAAAGGGGGAGCCCCAAAAATGAATCGTAAATCGATGTGCGAGTCGAAAATAAGCGAGCATGCGAGGAAGAGAGAAAAAGAGAATTTTCAACCGCACACGACCTGTGGTAGAAGGGTTCTCGAGGCATTTGTATCTCGAATAATGTATACCTATGTATTTATCCCTATATATATGTATAGATAAATGTGTGAAGGACCCAATAGAGCCCATAATACGGCCCATCGGTGGTGCTCGGCTTATATTGTAGCCTCTCGCGAACGAACCAATTTGGGTATTGAACTCTGGCGATTTAAAAGGGTTGATTTTTCTCGATAGAGGCACCGCGACGTATTGTCGAACCTATTGAGCTATCAAAACATCCAAGGGCTCAATTTTATTTCCCCGACTCTCGTACGCACACGACACAGGTGAACCGATTTTTTTCTTTCTTCTCTCTTTTTTTTTTTCAACGCGCCACGTAGAGAGGGTAAAGGGCCAAAACTCGCTTCGTTATTATTGTGGTCATATTGTCGATGCACAAAAAAAAAGGGTTCACAAATACTTCTCGTTAGCAGCCAAATACCGATATTCATTCCGCCCATTATCGATGATTCTTTAGCTATTCATAGAACTTCTGGCTAAACTTGACTCCCGGGAGTATTATGCCAACTTCGTCAAAGGATTTTGACGCTATTGATGCACCATCAGCTCGTAAATAATTACATTAGACGATTCAATCAATATTAAATGATTTTATGAGACTTCAATTATCTAATAATGTTCTTAGATGAGTAAAAAAAAAGCTATCAGTCATTGTGGACTCGACAATATTGATTAAGAAATTCCGATTGGGTAAAATCAATTATTCCATATTAAAAAACCATAACTATCGTCCCAATTTTCCAAAATTATATATCTAACTTTCCATAATTCAAAAGAGGAAAGCAGTCAACATTTATCACGAGATAACACGAGCTATTTCCCTTTTTATCGAAATTTCGTTCTCGTTATCGTTCGGAATATATTTCAAAAGGCGTACAAGTGTTCGAAATTAGGAAGAATAGTGTGCGAGGGTATTTAAGAGAATCCGTAGCAGGTCCCTAGGGGAGGGGATGCTGGACCCTATTTGAGATATTCCTTCCGGGGAAATTTCAGCGTATCATGAGAGAGCGAGCGAGATAAAGCACTAGAAAAAAACGAAGGGGAGCGCAAGAGAAAAAGAGAAAGATGAAGCTGGACCGTCCACCTGGCATCTGACGTCGTACACGACAAAAAAAATCACATGATCCAAGAGGGGTCCTCATTTAGTTTATATATACGTATATTTAAGTGTCTGAAGTAAAGTCCCAAAATCCTCGAGACCCCCATGGGTTCCCATGACCCCGAGTGACCCCCTGGGCCAAGATGTCCCACGGGGTAGGAGGGTCCAGTGATTTTTCGCGGCGATCTCGTGTCAGAGGTCACGATGCATATGCTTTACGAATACAAGAGTGCGTATGCATTTCAATGAGAATTTATATATATATGTATATTACAGATGATGGTGATTGACGAAAAATTTAGAGGAAAAAAGCGAACCTCCCCTCAGTCTCAAGGGGGTCAAAAAGCGGAAGGAAGCGAATTTCGAAAAGTGTGAGATAATTTTTGGCCGAAAACGTAAATCTCAGGTTTTTTTTCCATCATCATGGTAAATAAAGGTTTTGGCTCTGTGTGACGGTGTATACGAGATGAGAAAGTTACGCCTCGCATTATTATATCGCATAGGAAAGAGCGAGAAAAAAATAAGAGGGAGAAACGTGGAGGGGCGTTTTCTCCATTTTAGGACGAAGAAATTCTGTGGAACAACGAAAAAAAAAAAACACTAACGTTTTTCAGTTGTTATTCTAGCGACAGGATCGCAGCAGTCATGACGGATTGACCGTTGGTGACCCGACGAGATGATCTTTCCCCTGCCCAATTGCAAAATCAAGAGAAGAGAGGCAATTTTCATTTTTGAAAAATCTCGCAGTAAAAAATCATATCAACAATCATAAATAACAAACAGTTGAGCGGACAAAAAATGATTTCTTTGTGACACAATGGTCTCGTTAACCGAGGCCCAAAATTAACTCGTAAGAAATTCCGTCAAGTTTCACTGGTATATCGTTCATTTGAGAGATAAAAAAATGGGAAAAAAAAACTATCTGCACTTTATCCGAACCTCGTTGACCGTTGGTGAACTCTAATACGATCGAAACCGATATTTTTCTCTCGTGATACGATAGAATTTGATTTCTTCATTGGCCGAAGGGGGATAAAGAAAATTCTTATGATTGACGAGCTTTTTTTCATATTTTTTTTACCAGCATTTCTTTGTTGTGAATCGTCGCAGAAGCAGGATTATTATATCGTTCTTCTCGCGACAATGCAATTACGTTAGAACCCACCACCACTAAGAATCTGAGGCCCAATAAAATTTAACGACGCTTATACCGTTTCGGTGTCTCTCTCGGTTCCCTCTCTCTCTCTCTCGCGCTCTTTCTTTCTCGTGCCTCTCGTTTTTTTCGAGCTTACACGTTCAAAAGGTCTAGGACAAAACGTTACAACTAGGATTTTGGCTTATGTGTATAATCCGAAGGGCTAATTTCCCCGAGGCTCGAGCTTTGCGAGTATTTTCCTCAAGCTAAAGGATTAAAATATCAGGAAGAGAGAAAAAAAGACGAAAAAAAATGGAAAGAAAAAAATAGGTGGACAACTCTTTAGGCGTGCATTATAAAGTGAAAATTGGGCAATAAAACCGAAGGGTCTCGTAAGTTCTTCAACCCTTTTCATTGCATAGCGGTTTCTCGTTCTCGCTACCCCTTTTTTTTCTTTCCTTAATCCCTCGCGGAGCATCAACAACCCTTTCTCGACTCTGGCCACTTGGCCTCTCCGAGCCAGAAGTTTTCTTTTTTTTTTTTGCTTCTTCCTCGCCCGGGATTTTGACCATTTTTTTTCGCGCACACTCACGACAATTTTCCCCGGCCAATATCGTCGCGGTTGTTGTGGATGGGATTAAATTTTCTGAAAAATCGCTGGAACGCCCGTTCTTATAAATTCTTTCGCTTTTTTTTCGTACTTTTTTTCATTCCTCAAGCTCGAGCTGTACTGTATATTTTCCAATAAACACGTAGAGCCTATTCAACTTTCGTTAACGGATGTTTACACGAGAAATGCCAAACTTCTTAGTCACCTTCGCAGTTCTTCATTACCCATCTGCCTCATCATCACACCGACGAGAAAAAAGAAAAAGCATGTTTTTCCATATTTGACGTTTTTCGAATTTTCCACAAAATCACTGAAGAAAGGATTTCGTTTGGATCAGCAGCTAAAAAAATCGTTAATTTGCCAGTAGAGCCGTAATTTTTTTTGTCTCGAGGAAGCGGTGACTCCAATTAGTGCTCATTCCCTTTGTAATCGTTTGAGCTTCGAGTCGACACTCGGTTTATTGAGTTAGGGTACACCAAGAATTTTTTTTAACATATTTTCGAAGTCGAATATTTCCTCGTTTGTAAACATTTTTATTGTATCGAAAATTTTTCTGAAGCAAAAATAAAATCGATACCTCGGAGGAGACTAAATATTTTCGATCGATTAGTCGCAAAATGATCTGGCAAGATACACGGAGAGTTTCAAAAATTACGGTGCTCTGCACTACAAATTGTATGCAAATAACATTTTTGGGAGGATTTACCGAAAAAAAAAAATAAAGATTCGAATCAGTATCGCAGTAATAAATCTATGACTTTTTGTAATACGATACAGTCCAATTTCCGAAGCAGCACTGTAAAAAGGTTCCATTTAAAAAAAAATTGCTGTTCTTTAACACGACGTAAACGAAAAACTAATTGTTGCACCGCAACTGAATCTCAGATGAGTTAGAAATTTTATTAAACTGTAAGGCAATTTTTACCGTGCTGTTTGGTATGTTTGATTCAAGCTCCATCTTTTGTTATTGCATAAGACGAACAGGCCGGGCCCAGTCGTCTACTTTTATTATTTTTATTCCGTTGTGTCATGTGACAGAGCATGGTCTTTAACCTTTTACAATTTTTTTTATGCTAAAAAGGGAAAAGAATTATTTGGATGGAATGAAGCGGCAAATTGAGTAATTTCGGCGACTGTTCTCCTTATGTTGAATTGGCAATTTGCCAATTCAACATAACTTTTCCTACCGCAAATCGTGCCCTGACATACATATATTAAATTTGAAATTCTGATGAAGACGGACTAAAAAAAGTTGCAAACGTTTCATGTAATTGATGATTTATTTATTAAATAAAAAAAAGTAATAATCACAAGTTAAATGAATGTACGAAAAATGTGGATATCGAAAAAAATGTACAACCAACATAAAATTAAAAATGTTATAATTATAATGGAATTCAATTGTAGTCGGGGGACGTTTCTTTTCACATTCAATGACTCACAATCAGTTAGAGAAGTCTCCCGACCACAATTGTATTCGATTATAATTATAACATTTTTAATTTTATGTTGGCTGTACATTTTTTTCAGTACCCATATTTTTCGTACATTCATTTAACTTGTGATTATTACATTTTGATTTTTAATTTTCGCATGTAAGTTACTTATCCTACCATCAATTAACATTGACCAGAAAAATTGAATCTTGAAGGAGTTGGACTTACCAATCGAATGATTTTTTATTTATTTGTGTTATTTTCGATCAACTTTCACATTTGTTATTTCACATTTTTTAAAGTTCACTACTACTTCTCGTGGGGAGTTTTTATTTAATTTATTTTCTAAACATTACTTTGTTTTTTTTGAAACATTTTTTAAAAAATATATTTTCATGGAGTTATACTATTATAGCAGTCGAGAGTTTTTTTGTTTTTGAAAACAATTTTTTTTCTTCTTTACTTGTAATATTTTCACGATATACGTCATATTTTTTTTTGATATGTTTTTTTCGATACACAGTTTTAAGACTTTTTTGAATTTATTTTTATAAAACCTCTTTGAATACAATTTTTTTGTTTGAATTTTATTAGTACCATAATAATTATATCTATAAATATTTTAGTGTTTCGTTGTTTCAGGCAATACAGTTTTTTTTTTTTTATTTCTATAGTTTTTTGCATTCAGGAGTTTTTATAAATCATTCATTTTTTTTCAACAATTATTTTCCAGTAAATATATAACATTTCAAGAATAATAATGTTTTTCTGCAAAGAATTTATTTATTATTATTCATTTTTTTTCAGTCGATATATGTATCGATAACTCAAGACGAAATATTAAATAACAATGTGACTGATAACTTCGTCATAACCTAAAAAAGAAAACAGACGAACTCCGTACTAAACGACGCGCGGCAGTTTGGACTGAAATTAGGAACGCTCAACCGCGTGAAGTAGTCGATAGTCGAAGACTGCCTTATATGGTTATTTGCGATATGGTCAAATGAGATGAAATGGCAATGTTAATTAACAAAGCATGTACGCAATAGATTTTGACATACTATGCATAAGAACACAGTCCGCTACACCTAGGAAGACATGCAAAAAATTGGTCAAGGCATTTGTCACCGTTTTCGAGAATACTGGCGACAAAAAAATACCAGCCCATCAGCTGATCACAGTGAAACGCATAACTCCCAACTTTTTGCTCTGGGGGCAGTCGGGAATTAATAAAAATAATTTGTTGGGTGAATGGATTTTATTAATTGATGAATAATCATTGATTCATTATTTTTTCATTATTATGATTATAATAATACTATCATTTCGAGGAATAAAACTGAAAAATGAGCACTAGGGAAATTCATGTTCAGGTAAACAAAAATTGACAATCGTTCCATGAAATTTTATAGTGCCAGGACATTAATTTTTATCATACTGACACCATCCATTTTAATCTCGTTTTTTGGTTAAATTCATACATACTGTACACATTTTTTATTGTGCCTAACGATCGCGTGTACATCATTGGAAAATACGGTAATCTTTGCCGGAATATCTTACAAATATTTTGAAATATTTCTCTCCGTGTATATATATATATATTATTTTTTATTCGCAAGGACTAACAATCCCACGATGTTGGGTAGAAAAAATGGCGAATTAAATCACAGAGGAGCGTGAAAAGCGAGCCTAAAATGAAATCGGGTATGAGGATGAAAGGAGGCCAATTTCTCTCGGTACGTTCCATCAAGCAAAGTCATTAATCTCAGTGGTTTAAGTAGATGAAAATATTTGCATATCGGGTTGCAGCTCGGGTAATTTTCCTTACGGCTATTTTTCCTACCCTCGTTCCTTCAAATTTCAATACAACTCAGTGGATATGATCGATCATCGTATTCACTTTGATACCGTACACAGACCTATATATACATAAATATATAGGCATATACTTGAAGACGCAAAGGTAAAGGGAGAAGTTCAAAAATCATTATTTTCGCCAAGCCTTTCAAAGCGTGCATGGAACGAGAGCAGGAAGAGTAAGAATTAAAATCATCGTCACTAGGACGCGCTTCGTTTTTCTCTTTCTTTTTCGATTTTATTGTCATTTAAACTTCGTGAAGATGGAGGAGAAAAAAAATCGGACCGTTGAAATTAGGGTGGTATCCGAAAAGGGCGAAGAGCGGAGATGAAATTTGTCGATGTGAAGCAGACCATGAGCGTTAAACAAAAAGAGTCTAGCAGAGAAAGAGAGAGAGAGCGAGAGAGCGAGAGAGAGAGAGAGAGAGAGAGAAGGACGAGAGGTAAGTCAGCTCTGGACCATATGCAGATTAGGCACAGATGCTTATTTCGAGCTCAGGGACTAACACACACGTATTTCGAGGGCCCGTATACATACATGTATATGTATAAATAAGCAGTAATGCACCCTACATTGTCCTTTCTCTTTTCTCTCTTCGAGCCGGACACCATTCACCAAATCCGGTTCTTTTTTCATCTCGTACGCATAAAAAAATCATCTAGGGGAGAAAATTTAAGGGGCGAGTTGCACATCGCGTTCATGTGCATATTCACACACAAATATGTATCTATATCTATATATTTTAAGGGATTGGTGTAAGAGTGACCACTATTTTGGTGGCGAACAAAACCTAAAGCTGACCGGTCGATATTAATGTTACCCCGTGATCCAGGCTTCAATATTTTTCTCCGTTACGGTCGACCGTTAAAAAAATTGCGATAACACAAAAAAAACGCGCCAAATGAAATCCCGTGATTATATTTTGTTAGCACGCAAATGAGGGAGACTGGTCGGATGCAGGTGTTCCATTTTTCTTCTCATTTACTCCATCATTCCTTTCGTATTTAATTCTTATTACATATTCAGCATTTCCGAATTCCACTACAACATTCGAATGATCAATTTTTTCTTTTAAGAGAATCAGTATTAGAATAATTCACAATATTTATCCTGTGTAAAAATAATAAATATAATTAGTGAAAATAAAATGAACTCATGCATATTTTTTTTATAATCATTTCGAAATTTATCAAATGTTTTATACGCATTGACAATTGTTACAAAATAATTGATGTTTTGATATCGATGATAAAATAAATCGAGTATCTAACGATCAATGCATCAAGAAAAAAATTGGGCCATTGTCAAGTAACCGAACGTAAAAAGTCGATTTCACTGAACGAAGGACGACGCACATGTTGAGGTGGGCGCAAAAAAATTCATGGGTGTATAAATAATTTGGCATAGGGAACAAGAAAAATCGTGTTATTTGGATTGTTTGCTTCGTCCGGCTGACGAAGGATGCTGGCTCCATATCTCGGAGTTAAATTTAAGATTGAGGAAACGTAGAGCAATGAAGGCAGTAGGAGAGCGGTTCTCTTACACGCTTCAGCGCCTTTTGGTATATTGGAAGTGCTCGGAGGAGAATAGAGTGAGAAAGAGAGAGAGAGAGAGAGAGAGAGAGAGAGAGAGAGAGAGAGAGAGGGAGAGGGAGAGAGGGAGAGTGAAACAGCAAGAAAGAGAAAAAAGCGAGAACGCGAGAGGAATAGGAGGTCTGGGTGGTTCACCGATGTGTTTCGTTGTATAGCGATCGAGAGACAGACGAGAGAGTGCAACAGAAGCTGGAGAGCCTAGCATAGGTCCACGCTTGGTTGCTCCTAATCATAATAAACGTGCCAAGGTGCCCACTTGTGCGAGGCTTCCACTCAGCAACCCAAAGAGAGACAGAGAGAGAAAAAGAGTAAGAGATAGAGAGAGAGAGAGAGAGAGAGAGAGAGAGAGAGAGAGAGAGAGAGAGAGAGAGAGAGAGAGAGAGAGAGAGAGAGAGAAAATGCGGACAGCTCAAAGCCGATTTCTATCTCCGGTAGGGGTGGAAAGGGGCAGGGGGAGGGGGGATAACCGAGAGTGTGACGAGGAACAACGAGATACGACAGAGAACATTTCCCAGCATCTCTGCATCTATGTCTTTCTCTTTTTTTATCTGGCTCTTTCGTTGGCGTTCTTTTGCCCTCTCTCTTTTCCTCTTTCCAGCCACTTCAATCCACTCGACGCCGTTTCGGTTTCCTTTTTTCGCCGACACTTCTCTCCGCTAGTCTCTTCCATATCAATGGAAACGCGCAGTGACGAGAAATCGCCACAGAGGATGACTGATCCATATATTTATATGTACGTGTGTATCCTTGTCTGTGTCTATCTTTTCAGATACGTAGGGACTCGAAGACACTTTCAACATTATTATTAAATAAATGTTTATGTTTGCTTAAAATGAAATGAATCTTCTTGTTTGTTACAATACATTTTCGTGGGCTAAGTTCTAAATCTCGATGTTCAGATTTTCAATTTGTTACTACCATATTTTTTCGCTTTTGCCCTTTGATGAAACACCGCGCGCGTCTTTGAGAACTGATGCGGGAAAATAACAACACGACCAACATAGCCGTTAAATCCAATACTTATCGATTCGATCTTCGATTTTTAGCGAAAATACCATCACGAAATATCGCGACAGAGAAAAATCGTATTTCTCATCTTTTTCTTATGCTATTTTCTCTTCCTTTCGAAAAAGTTTCGAGATATCACGCTAGGATACCTCGATATAATGTCGTGGGCTCTTATGTTCTTTTTTCTTTACTTGTGGAACGTAAGATCGAAAGATCAAAGTGAGATTCTTTTCGTATCCAGGTGACAACGGAATTGACAAGAAGTCTGTAAACACAGTGTGAAAATTAGTGAGGCAGAAATTTACACATGCCGAATGGCAAAGCTGTGAGATGCGATGCAAAGACTCTTCGGATTTTTGTAATGCACTCTGGACTATTTTGTCCTTCATATGTGAGATTTTTTTCGTTCATTTTTCAAATATTTTCAGATATCAGATTAAATTAAACGTATTTACTCGTAAATGTCGATCACGAATTTTGATGATTGATATCAAGAGTCGCGGTAGCGGCTTGACGCCAAATATTTAAAAAAAAGTCAGCGCGAGCCCTGCCACACTCTTATATACTCGAATATGACGGTTTTCGGGCTTTTTTCGGGTTACAGGGATTAATTGCATTTGAGCAAACCAGCGAAACTTCAGAATTCTAAAACTTAAATATGTCCAACTTTGGTCAGCAATAACGTGGCCACTTCGTTTCCTATTCTTTCTCTTTTTATCGGTACTTTTCTGTCTCTCTTCTTTCTATCTCTTTCATCAAGCGTTCAGTTTTTTGCATTTTTTTTATCCTTCTCGAAATGACTCCGTTTCGCCACGACCTCGGGCCCTTTGGCAAGTGCATGCGCTTTCTACAGTGTATGTAGAAAAAAAAAAATTACCAAAAAAAAGAAGGAAGAGAAAAAAGCAAGACACCCAACTCTCTTTTGAGCTAGTCAAACGATCGGGAGAAGAAGAGCATTGATGGGGATGAAATAACAAACATACACGTACAACAAGTCGGTCGACCGCAATTGCCACGGCAAAAGAAGTGGACGCAAACAGAGAAAGAGAGAGAGAGAGAGAAAAGAAGGAAGGAAGGAGAGAGAGAGAGAGAGAGAGAGAGAGAGAGAGAGAGCAAAAAAGTTGGTGAAGTGAAAAAGAAACAGAGAAGTAGAGAGAGACGTATCGCGCAATCGAAAATAGCAAAAAAAGATTCGTGATGTTGAAAGGGTCTTTTGTTGTAGGGCTAAAACGAGGGCAAACCCATCGTAAATTTTTTCCAACTGGCGCCAAAAACGAGTTTCCCAATTTTTTTTGGATCATCCTCCGTTTTTTTTTTTCAGACAGAAACCTGCTGATATAAAAGTTGCACGAGATCAGCACGCGTTTCTGATTCATTTCGCACCCCTGTTTCGCGCCCTTAGTCGGCGAGAACCGGTATTAAGACCGGGTAACTCGCGCCTGTCAAAGATTTTCGGTAAAGTTCGAACTAATAACAATCACGAAGCAAAAACAAAGAAAGAAAAGTGTTCGTTCGAAAAAAATTCTTCAAAATTCATGGGGATGTTTCTGTGGTTCTGGGTGAAGAAATAAAGTAACGGAAAAAAGAGGATCGAGCACGTGCTCGAAGAGCTGAAGAAAATGCGGAAAAAGAAGCCGAAAGCGGTAAAATAAAAAAAATATATAAAAAGAAAATACCCGAGTTTGGAAAAACACGACTTTTATGAAGACGTTACACGGCTCCGTGGACATTTGACAAATTTGGCCCTTTTCAGCCCTCGAGAATGCACTCTCACCCCCGTCAACATTCGGGGATTGTATGATTCACGATTTTTTGGAAAATCAGCCGGTATGACACGATAAAAAGAGGTGCTAAAAAGATAAAGGAAAAAAAGGACAATATTGGAGAGCGAGGATTCATCACGCGTTGGGAGATCGAAAGATCCCTGTTTTGGGACTCGGACGTCGTCGTAGATAGATCGATTTTTGGAGTACATGCTTATAAGTATCGATACACATTTATAAAATTTACACACATACACTTATATATTTCGGAACGATTTTTCTATGAAAATCGATGCGTCATATTTCTCTCGACGTTGTAGAATCATTTTTTTTTTCATCTTCCTCCTCATTTCGTGGTGTGAACACACGTACTTGAAACTTGTAGCAAAGCCAAAAAGTTATATACATCCATATATATGTATGTATCGATACAGAAGATCGTAAGCGGCAAACCGATCGCGTCTACACGCGGTTGAGCAACAGAAGGTATCCGGGTGTGACGGTGCGTTTTCAATTCGATCGTTGTTCTCGTAAAGCGAAACAGAGATAGCACGAGGAGAGCGAGAGAGAGAGAGAGAGAGAGAGAGAGAGAGAGAGAGGCAGGGAGGGAGGGAGGGAGGGGAAGCGGAGGGAGGCTGTTGCTGTTGCTGCTGCTGAGCAAGGTAGAAAAATTACACTTGGAGGCCTCTCCGGGGCCTCCGTGTATAATAATCCATCAGAAGCAAGAGCAAAACCCGCGCGCGATACGTCACGGCTGTTGATCGCTTCGCCACCACGATCTCATACCGATCTCCGGCTCCCCGGAGACCGAATCATTTTTATCAAGAGGCCAAACAGCAAGAAAAAAAACACACACACAAACAAAAACCTACAGATTTTAAAAGATCATGAGTGAAGACTCGAGTCGAGGGTGAGTTTGGTTGATGGACGTTTGGAAAAATAGTTTTATTTTGTTTCTCACCCGTGTCAAAAAGTATTATAAGTAAATTGAAGTAAAAATAAGTAAAATCCATTAAAAAATACATGCATTTTTTGGGAATTTAACTTAAACAGTGTTCCGGAATGACGGGCGTGCTCCGAGGGGGAATTTTTGCAAAATCGTTACTTTTGCATATGGACTTGTCGGAGTTTTTTTTAAAGATCTTGGAAGGACCCCGAATAAAGCACACCATAGCGTCATCGAGGGTGGACAAAAAATATATGAATTGTAGATATAAAAAAAGCATAATACTTTGGGGCAGTATGGAGGGATGTTCGTGGGCATGTAAAAAATGGCCGGAAAGAAGAGTACGTGGGGCAAGGGAGAGAAAAATTGAAGGAAGCAAAAAAAGTGTCGCACGTATCTAGAGATGTATCTCGAGATGAAAGAAAAAAAACGGGAATGAGAGAGGGAGGGGGGGGAGAGAGAGAGGGGGGGGGGAGGGGGAACACCAAAACGAAAGGACCAAGAGATAAAGAGAGCGAGAGAGTCAGCGGCTCAAGAGTGAGAGAGAACAAAAATGCGAGGGGTAGAAAGAGCAAAGGCATACCGACGTTTTTTTCTCTCCCTCGAATCTCTTTTTAGCTACGGGGGAAGAGGGTCGCGAAAGAAAAAGAGCGAGAAACTGAAAAAAAGAGATAAAATATACACTATATTCATATATATATATGCATAAATAGAGAAAAAGAGAGAGAGAGAGGAAGAGAGAGAGAACTAGCGGCATGGCAAGCACGATATGCCCGCTTAATTATCCCTCTGCCCCCTCGCGCCTCGCCCCTCTCCCTTGCGTGTGCGACGAGTCTCTTCAACGAGCTCTGCCTCATTCTCTCCCCCCCCCCTCTCTCTCTCTCACTCTTTCGTCCCGAGCGTTTTTACGTCCTAGCCTCCTCCCGAAGAACTTTTCTCTCCCTTTTTTCCTCTCGATCGTTCGTCTAGCGCCTAAGCTTTCTCACTCTCTTTCTCTCTCTCCGTAGACGGAACCCAGAGTCGCGACAGAGGGAGAAAGAGAGGCTAGAGAGTCAGTGAAGTGGTGGGGGAAGAAAAAAGCGGCACGGCTGCTATATCGAGTGAGCGGGAGCGAGAGCGAATGGGGAGGGAGAAAAAAACAAGGGAGCGATCGTGAGAGCAAAACAGAGAGGAGGAGAGCTACTAACAAATATATATGTATATATATATATATGTTTATATAGATATAGAAGCTGCACGAGGGAGAGAGAAAAGGAGGAAAAACGAAGCGAAGTGGGGTAAAACGCTCTTCATTTATATATCTATATATACATATATATTTTTTTAATTCTGTGTATATAGATACATAGAAATATGTATGTATATACACGTATGTACGAAGCGACGGCGTACGACGAGGCTCTCTACTGTGGGCGAAGGTGCCCGATGGTTGGCGTTCGCCGTGTCTCACCGTAATAGAGAGGGGGGAGTATTGAGAAGAGATTCGTGAGATTGTGTGTGTGCGCGCGCTCTCTCGCCGCCACGCTCGTCGCGCCACGGCGCAAAACATTCAGTCGGCAAAAAGTAGCCAAGGGGTAAGCATTACCCCGGCGTACACAAGAGGGCCAGAATCACGTAGCGCCTTTTTTTTCTTTTCGTTTTTTCTTTTCTTTCATTGCGAAAAGAAAAGGAAGAAGAATCGCGCGTGTTCACGACGAGAGACGCGAGAAAAATTTTTTTTTTTTTGTTACTTTTCCCTCGAAAACCGCTTTTTTGTTTCATCATGCGCGGGCTCTTTTAAAAATCGAACGATTTATATTGTTTTTGAAAATGCATTAGGATTCAAATTCACGAAGGTGTGTGAACGAGATGAAACGAACTGACTTCTTGCGGACGAATCTGTGATCGAGTGTGTCGTGCTGTTTGTACAAATGTTGTTAGTATATCAAATTTGAAAAAAGCACTTTTCGGTCGGATATTTCGTTTAAGTTCTTCTAAATCTATTTTTCCGTGGTTTTTTGTTCTTTATTTAGAGAAACTCCGAGAGAACGTGCGCTCGCTGTGCTATTTATAATTTCTACGGTGACAGTTATTCTGTAAGGATTTTGTATTACTTTTTTTTTTGTTTTTGGTCTTTTTTTCGTCTTTGTTTCGATACACCGTCCGTAGTCACCCCCCGCCCACGCAGAGACACTCACATAGCCGCGGTCACAGCAACTGTATACAGGGGTGTACTTCGCGACTCTCTGAACTATATTAAAGCGAGGGAGGAGAGTCATGTGGATGTGGTGACGAATAGGGGCTTGCAGAGAGCTACTCCGTGTGTTGTGCAACGTGGAAACGCGTGGTGTTTATATCCCTGAGGGATCTCTCTCTCTCTCTCTCTCTCTCTCTTTTTTCGTAGTCCGGAGTTTTTTCTTCTTTTTTTTGTATCTTTAATCTCTCTGCGTCATCGTGCAAGAGGCTCACGAGAGCGCCCACTTCATTCTTCGTTAATAATCGAATAGGCGTGCGAGAGAACGATGTCTTCGTGATTTGGTGCTCATTTCTTTTTTTTTTTTTTCAAAATATATCATAATTCGTAATTTTGAAGGAAAAAAGAAAAAGAATACAGTTATAGTTCTTTTTGTCGGACAATCGTAATGACTGAAACCAGGATTTTTACCCACGGAACTTGAGGACCAAAGTGAAACTTGTGATCGAATTTGAAAAAAAAAAAAAAAAAAAAAAACAATCAATTTTAAACACACACACCCGCCAATAAAAAGTGTTGGAGAAACGGCCTCAAGCTGGTTTATTCGGGGGGTTATCCCGTCCTTACGAAAATGGAATTAAGGGCGATGGAATACAGACCGGTCGTCCCTACGGGGGTTGTTGCCGGTCTTCAGGATTATCACGCTGCCATACCCGATCTTAGCCCACCAAGGAGCCAAGGCTCCTCTACCGGTGGCGCATCCTCGATCGGCGAATACGCGCCGCGTATGTACACACCACCTACACCACCAACGCCACATGAGGACGAGAAGGTAAATAAAACCGAAGGCCAAGTTTTCGAGCTATTAATATTTAGCGGCAAACCTTTTATTTTCCTCGATCTGAATTAACTACTTTCGAAAACATTTCAAAAAATCATTAAAAAATCATAGCTGATGCAGACTAGTCAAATGAGTGTTAAATTTTCAAATTACGTTTATGCAAATTTTAATGCACTAATTTAATTAATTGACGGTTGATTTGTTTTACAGCACGTCTTATTAACCTAAAAAAATATTAATAACAATAGATTTGCAAAACCTTCAACTGATAAGTGCAAAATTCCACGATGTCATATTTTTATCGACATTTTTCAAAGAATAATCCGTATTTTTCAACCGATTTAAATGCATCACGTCTTATTTTGTTCCTCAAGAGATCCTCTACGAATTCACCATGCGCATTTTTTTCTGAGTTTCATCGTTTTACTGTTGCAGCCAATTGTTTAATTGGCTAAAAAAATGTTCATAAGCCAATTGCTGTAAGTTTCGTATTAACAAGTTTAGAAAAAAACCTACGCGATGAATTCGTAGAGGATCTTCTTGAGGAAAAAGTAAGACTCGATGCATTAAGGCGATTAGGCAGCGAAAATAGGCCGAAAATGGGATAAAAATCAAATGGCATTTGTGAAGAACCGAAACAACATACATACATTTTCTTTTTTGCAGCGTTTTTATTGGAGTTTTGTCTATTAAATTCAGCGGTTGCGGTTTCAAAAATATAAATATTTAAGGGAGATATGGGCGGATAAAGAAGACCATGCACTGCTCCCTCATTGCCACGATTCCGAGTAGCCGATTGAAGTTTTCGGCAATTCCCAAACGCCATTCTCTTCAGAGGATGTTTCACCACAGACTGAACCGAAAATTTTTGAAAAAAAAAACAAAAATTAAAAAATAGCGGCTAAAATTTGAAAAACATCGAAAAACGAATGACATTTGTTGTTAAATTTGAGCCGCCATTTTTTTAATTTTTATCTTTTTTCAAAAATTTTCGGTTCAGCCTGTGGAGGAACATCCCCTGAAGAGAATGGCGTTTGGGAATTACCGAAAACTTCAACCGGCCGCCCGGAATCGTGGCAATGAGGGAGCAATGCATGGTCTTCTCTATCCACCCATATCTCCCATAAATATTTATATTTTTGAAATCCCAACTACTGAATTTAATAGCCAAAACTCCAATAAAACCGTTGCAAAAAAGAAAATGTGTGTATGTCGTTTCGGTTATTCGCGAATGCCGTTTGAATTTTATCCCATTTTCGGCCTATTTTCGCTGCCTAGTCCCCTTAAGATCGGTTGAAAAATACAGATTATTCTTTGAAAAATCTCGATAAAAATATGACATAATGGAATTTTGGAGTTATCAGTTGATAATTTCGCAAATTCATCGTTATTAAATTTTCTTTAGATTAATAAAACATGCCGTAATACACATCAACCTTCAATTAATTTAATTAGTGCATTGAATTTTGCATAAATATATTTTGAATATTTAGTACACATTTGACTAGTGTAAAGCAGCCAAATTGCCTTAAGAGCGTAATGTTTTCGAAGATAAAAAATAAGCTTTTAAAAATAATCACCGAACCCCTTGATAAATATTTCCCTGTCAACGATCGAGCACAAATAAAATAGCATCATTTTCTCATAGTTACGACGTCGAAAAAAAATAATGTATCAAATTAGCCACAAAACAGTTGAGTAGGAAATTTCTGTTGGTAGCCCCAAATTATTTTCATGGAGAAAAGAATCGCGGTCCAGAGAGAGCAGCCTCATTAAACACAAAAACACACTCTAAAACGTCGGCTCCCCAAATCGTGAAATTACGCAACGTAGATCTGTGTTTTTTTTTCTCTCTTATCACAAGACCGAAGGCGGAACTCGATATCTCCACGTTTTCGATAAACGAAAAAAAAAAAAAAAAACAGGAAGATCCAGGCTAAACAATGCTGGCTGAAGGAGTAATAAAAACGAAAAAAAAGAAAGAATTAAAATTCCAAAGTCGCTTTATTCAGTTTGCTGTTGGGATGGAGTTAACGAGAAAAGTATAGGAATGAAATTTGGTATGTTCGGTCAGCAGGGGTTGACCAAGGGTCAAGAATACGCTCGCATATATACATATATATATACATGTGTCTCCAAGACGATCACTCCCCTCAAAATCTTCGACAATAATAACCATTCCATTCACTCGTCGACACGAGAGAAATGGTTCAGAGTGCATATACATACACACATATGTATAAAAATGAAAACGTTGGGCAGGATCAAACAGATCATAGCGAGAAGAGGCTGCTCGCGTGACACACAGAGAAGCATTCTTCGCGCGCAATTTTCCAGAAGCGTTCACGAACAATGTTCTCGTTCCTCGTTGTCACAATAAACGAATCGATTGAAATACGAGGGTTATTTCGTAAAGATTGAATAAAAGAATAAAATGTTGAAAAGAGAAGAACGAAGAGAGAAAAAAAATCACATAATAATCGCACGAGGAGCTTCTGGGGTAGCGAAATAAACGATAGAATCGCGGAAACTTGTCAATACAAGGAGTGAATGAGAATAAGATATTGAGGGAGGAAAAAAAACTCGAGAGTCTTGGATTCTCCTCCGAGAAAATCCATATATTCATAGACGTGTTTACTTGTGTGAGTTTATAAAAAAAAAAAAAAAAAAAAAAACGCATTTATATAGATGTATAAATGTGTGGATAATGTAAGGGTAGATACATGTGGGGGCGTGCTCATTGTACCCTTGGTAATTCCATTTGTCCGGTCACAGAATTTCTGAAACTTGACCTGTTAAAAAGTCCTTTCAGCGTCCCCAAGTGTCCAAGCGAAAGATCTATATATCGTCCATCAATGTGTGTGTGTGTATGTGTGTGTATATGAGAATAAGACGAGACTGGAGGACAGGAGATTGCCAATGTTCTCACACTGGGTCACTGTGTGTTTAAGGTACAGTTTTTCTCTCGGGAGCATCAGGCTCGCATTGACGAAACGACTCGGACTTTTTCACCAATAAGTAAGGCTCGATACGGCCAAACTCGGTGGGCTTTCGCCTCCAATTCTCCGGAGTTTTGAAAATCTTCGTTCGTCATTCGATTCGCCAGGTTCATTCGAATTTGATGGAATTTATCGAAGGGATAATCGAGCCTTGAAACGAGCGAACTACGTAACTTTGTTTCTCATCGAATGTTCCGCGAGATGTTCACCATTTTGGAGAAAAATATGAGAATTGTCGACTTTGGTTAGATAATAGAAAAGGATTAGATCGATTTTTTTATTAAATTTTGTTTTAGCATAGTTAATATAAAATGGCATCGTTAGAAGGCAAATAAATACCTTTGTTTTATTCATGAATTTCTTAAATTTCTAAATTGTCTTTATTCATTTTTTTTTTTTTTTTTTGAGACTTCGAGATTTTGGCGCCAAGCGATGTAACGCGTTGAAATTCTCGAGTGTTCTTTTTCTTTCGCTAGTTATTTCGTTGCTTGGTGAGGAATTTAAGGATTGAAGGTGGGCTGAAGGGGGCGCGAGTACCTTTTAGACGAAACAACGAGACTAATTGAAACCTCTTCTCCTCTCTTCTCATTTTTCGAGATCTTTTTTACTCCCGAGGAGCAACGAGAAAGAAAGAGAGAAAATGGAATAGCGGGGGGATGCTGGCGCCCTAACACGTATATAAATATATAGGTATATATTTATACACCAGAGGTTGAAATAGAGAAAAAAGTTGAGAAGGAAATAAAAGACAAGAGCGAGAGAGAGAGAGAGGAAAAGTCGAGCTGCTTCGAGGCGACGGGTGCGTATTAACTTCTTCCCTCCATCGTCCCGGATAAGCGCATATAAGAGTTCCCTCCATAATACGAGAAACAACGTACAGAGACACGCGCCCAACCCTCCCTGCCCCTTTGCACTCGCACAGGATACCATATTTCTTCATGATCTTGAATATAAAAAAAAAAAAAAAAGAAAAGAAAAAAAAATCATAAAAAAAGGCGGAAACAGAATAAATAAAAAAAAGTGACGCGCGACGAAACTGATTCTATTTTTGGTGAAGGGACGAATGAAAAACAAAACTTAGGGCTCGAAAAATAATTTTAAAAAAAGATGGGAGAATAAGCGCGAGAATAAAATCATTTAATATTGTTCACTTTGGAGTCAAATTTTGTAGTCTTTGAGACTACTTTTGTAAATTTTTGGACAAAATTACTTTTATTTTATATTCATTAATAATATTATTACAATTATTTTATTATTTTTTCATAATAATCTCTTGATTTGTATCAACAGTATTACTTTTTATCAACTTTTTTGGCCTTTTGGAATGTTTTTTTACTCCCGTACGCCTCGATGAGAATTAAAAGCAGAGTGTGGGCTCGTGGTGCTGTAAAATTTCTTAAAAACTGGAGCTCCGAAAGGACTGCCGAAAAATGGAATGGAATAATATAGAGGGAGAAAGAAGGGGATATATATATATATATATATATATATATATATATATATATATAAAGAGCACTGGTCCGAGACGCCGCAGCAGCGGCTTTCATTAAGGAATCGTTAGCGTCATCCTCGTTCTCCTCATCAGTAGCAGGCAAGCTTTCTACCACCATCACCGCCAGCATCCCTTCACCACTTTTGCCGCGTTACTCTTCCTACACGATCTTCTCGTCAGACGTTTTTTTTTTTTCACCTGCTGTCGTTCTTTTCTGGCCTCTACCATCCTCGAAATATCTCTATACCGAAATTTGAGCCATTACTTGTGAGAATTGGAAAATATCGTTCCCACGAAGATTCACAGATGGAAACAATCGTTCGTCATTCTGCCGAGGGCATTAATGAATTAAAATCTTGACTACGTTTTCAAAATTTATTTTTGAATCATCGGAGCATGATAAATATATTTTTTTAAATATACATCTTTGAAGTAAGAAAAAAGGACCCATTGAGGTTAGTTTTTACTTTAAAAAGTTAATAAATGATAATATTTGTTTTTTTTTTTTTTTTTTAATTAAGTTTATAAATTTCCATACATTCTTTGGTTTTTTAACGTATAGATAAACTGGACGTATCTTATTCATTACATATTTATTTTTCAAAATTTGGGCTGCGTTATATCAACATCTCTAAGTTTATTAATATTTTTCATTAGAATAAATAAAATATATGTGGGTTTTTGTCAACAATGTTCTTAATAATATTAATACTGCGTGGAAAACGGGAAATATTGGCTATAATACAAAAACCACGCTTATAGTAATCCTTATAATCAGAAGTACAACAGATCACTTCTCTGGGAAGCGACTTCTTATATTGATGCTAACCGAAGCTATGCAATTCTTATGTTTAAGAGAGTGTATTTATTTACATTTTTTTGTTTTTGTTTTTTTTTTTAATATTTTTTTTTATTTGAGATCTTATCATCAGTCAACAGATAGGAACCGTAACTCATATTCGTTTGTTTTCTCTTATTTGATATTTGAATTAATTTTATCTCCTTTTCCTTCTCTTCCGTTTTCTATGAGGACGGATATCTTCTATACTCAGTCTTGTTCTTAATTCGTTTATGTGGAGGGCGGTTGGGTCTAACCAGAAGTATTTTTGGTCCAGCCTATGTTCGTCTGATAGTATTTGTTCGATGAGAAAAAAATGTTCTTTGTTTATCGATGAAAATGGCGGAGAAGGTTTACATCCGATTTTTTTGTTTTTTTTTTTGTTATTTACTTACAATATTACGACTATTTGATTTCAATATTTTTCATTCTCCTTCAGCGCCGTAAAACGAAGCAATAGCTATAAAACGAAATAACGGGAATAAAAAAATGAGGAGAAATAGACAAAGCCACGCGAACTCGGCTCAATAAATTTAGCCCTCGTTATGGATCTCCCGAAGGATTGCGATGGATCACCCGAAGGATTGCCAATAGTTTCTCGTTGATTTTTTTTGCCCCAGTACTTTCTTACGAGCTATCAGTTCCTCCGGCAGCTCGTCAAAGCTTTCCGCGAGGGTAATAGAGAAATACGTTCGCACGAGAGAGGAAGAGAGAAGGTGGAGGCTTGAAAATGGCGTGAGAAAGACGAAGAAACGAAAGAAACGAGAACAGAAAGAAGTAAAAAAAAGATCCGAAAGGGAGGGAGGGAGGGAGGGAGAGAGAGAGAGAGAGAGAGAGGGATAGAGAAGATAAAAGAGCGATAATTTCCAGCCTCGATGAATTTCCAAGATGGCCAAAGAGAGAAGAAATGCGCTGCAACACCCGCTTTTAACGGCCTCCTGGTTATTTAACCGCGTACGCAAAGCCCCATCAAAAAAAAATCGAAGAAGGAAGGAAAAGAGAGCAAGTGAGAGAGATATTCTTTGGCGAGTTATTTTCATGAACGAACGAACAAAAAGATTTTTCAAAAGGCATTATAACAAGCCAGCCTTCTATCTCTTACTCTCGTTGATTCCCGCACGTTCGCACTTCTAGCTCTACCGCCAGAGTAGAATATTAAGCAAAAAGTCTTGAAAGATTTACTTTTCCTCCAGGCAAATTGTCAAGAGTCCAAGCTAAAACATATGTATCTCAACGAAAAAGTGCAATTGACCAGGACCCTAATTCTATTCTCCTTTCTCCCTCTTTCCCTTCCTTTCTCAAACCCGTTCACTTCACCCCATAATGTTTAATTTCTTCGTGAAACAACACGAGTAACAATGGAGAGCCCTATGCTCTTTCAAACCCTTCGGGGCCTATCGCCGCTCACAACGAGATACCCGATCACCGAGACGAGCCAACGAACAGTACAGAGGGAGGACGGGAGGGTTAAACAAAAAATATAAAAAAGTTCAGCTTTATATTTCAATCTTGCGGAGCTCACCAAGACGAGAGAGCTACGTTTACGACGCGTAATTGTTGCCAGTCCAGCAAGTGGCCATTTCGCAAGTACAGAGCTCTCTCGCTCTCTCTCTCCTTTCTCCCTTTTATCTTCTCTTTCTTTCTCGTCTTCCACGGAAATCGCCGGGAAAAATTGTCCGTCGCTGCGGTTGTTTAAAACGACCCGCGAGATATGCCCGGACCCGAACATTCTCTTGCCTCTTTTATTACAAGCGCTTCACCTCTTCCTTTTTTTTACTTCTCTTCTGCCCAGAAGCAACTTCTCACTCTATTGACTTTCGCTATTTATTTATTGCCGTTCCATCACAGCCTTCCATGATTTCCAAGATTAACTATTATTCCGATAACGTCTCTAACTTTTCTTTCACGGAATTGAGACACTGCGCTAATAATCTCTTAGGGTCCCGCGGTTTCAAGAATTTTCAGTGTGAAATGCGACCAGGACTTTCTTGGAGAATTGGGTTGCCCATAAATACATTTTCACAACTTTGCAAGAAATAATTACAGCTCAAATTCAATCTGAAAATACTCGCATTCTGGGAGATCAGGTTTTTTCAATACTTAACTTTAATCATCAGAATGTTCTGGTACTCGCGATGTATTATCGAGGCCTAAATCGACCTCCCTTTTGCCTAGACCCTTTGATATACCTGAGACTTTATGTTTGAGCTGGTAAAATACATCAGAGGAAATGCACATTATATCTATATAATACTGGCAGCTGGTAGGTGCCTGGGAATTTTTTTCGATTCTTTATCTAACCAATTACACAATCCTCCTTCTCTCTAATTGGTCCGACGGTGCGGGTGCTCTTTCTCTCTATCTCTCTTTATTTGAGCCCTTGATTTTCAAGGTGTAAAGGGATGCTGTGAAAAAACGTTCATCAAACTACGAAAAAAGAGATGATCCCTTTACATTTCGTGCTCCGAATATAAAAGGTCATATTAGCCAAGTATTCTAGATCCATTACGAAGATCTCGCAGTTACTTTATCCTTGGAGCATTAGAAAGGCGAATTTATTAGCTCAAATCAGCAGGTGGATTAACAGACTTCTTTCAAAAAGCCTCGTTGCATTTATAACTCTGTTTTTTCATTGCCTTCCTTCATTTCCAACACTTTTCATTATATTTTTCACTATTCTCTGTGGGGTTCCGTCGCGTGGGGTCCTCACAAAATACACAAACATGTGTGTTTGAGCCTCTCGTAGTCTCGTGCACTCTACAAAGATCGAAAGATGGGAGAAAGAGAGAGAGAGAGAGAGAGAGAGAGAGGGGGGGGGGGGATGAAAATAGAGGGAACTTGATGATCAGCTTTGTTACGGAACGTCCTCCACTGGCACGACTTGCGCCACACGAAGTTTTCTACCTGGCGCTCGTAATGAGACTCGCAAAGAGAGAGGAGCATAAAAAATAAATATATTTATTCTAAAATAGCTCGCCTTACATTTACTCCTTTCTCTTTCTCACTTGTTGACAAATGTAAATCGTATATGGAATTCTTGAAAGAAAAGTCCTCCAGGAGTCTTTGAAAAAAGATGCAAAGACTCTCGCCTCTCGTAAAGAAAGAGAAAATACCAAAATGAGATCGGAAACATACATATTGAGGGATGAAAAAGCTACTTGGTCGCGAGAAAGAGAAAGAGATGCTCCGATGAGGGGGATGCGAAGAAAAAATCTCAAGTTTTACGACAAACAAGCCGATGACGGATCGAGGGATTCTTTCTCCACTCTTTCTCTGTCTCTCTCCTGTTCTTGTATGATCTTTCATGCGGGTCTCGACTAGAGAGTCGTAGATGTTCCAGAGTGCCATAAGTACCTTTTTATTCAATATATATATATATATATATCAATAGTCTTCGGAGGTACATCGCAAAGAATCTCAATAGTCAACCCTCCTAGGAGCAGCCTCTGCTCTATACCGATCACGTTAATCTTCTTCTGATTCTTCGAAACTTGTGTACGCCAATTTCTTAGATTCTCCAGAGTAAAATAGGATCTCTCTTTCATTCTGGACATACGTGCTGTGTTGTCCCAATAGTGGTATACAAGGGACCAGCAGGATGGGCAAATAGGGCCTAATCCACTTTGACGGAAAACCGTTTCAGGTGCTCTTCTTCGATCTTTTTTCCTTCGATTTAAAAAAAAAAAAAAAAAAAACAAACAAACAAACTCATCGATGGCCGACGAGATAAACTTCACAATCACAAATTGTTCGCCACGACCGAATAAAGAATTGTAAATTGTAGCAATTGTTTTTCTTCTATTTTTTTTTCTTTTACTTTCGAGGTGAAAGGCCTTTCGAAGTTTAATTACCAAAATAACCGTTTAGATGAAATGGTTTTTTTCACCCCGTGTGCTCTTTTTTCTTTCTCACTACCGACTGACTTTGCCGACAGAGTCCTCCATTAGTGTCATCAACGTCTCGACTTCTGTGTCTTTCTCCGTAGCCACACAATTATCCTAGAACACTTTTTATACCAAGAAAGAAACGAGAAAAAAAAACATTTCAGGGCTACCGACTGTCGGATTGCTGTCCCAGTATGTATTGTAATCCCAAATTATCCGTGACTCTACAACAATCTTTCTCTCTCTCTCTCTCTCTCTCTCTCTCTCATCATGATTTTGGGACGCGTACAAGCGTCATTAAGGTCGTCGCTCGACTGCCACATATTTAAATTGAATTTACCAAGATTTCTTCTTCTTTTAGTTAACCTCCTCCGGGCTATGAAAACATCGATCGTTTCTTACAGTTGCAACCTGCTAGGCAACCTCGTACGTTATTAATTTTAATCAAAGGATTTTTCAGCCATTAACTTCGAAAATTGACAAACAAGAGCGTGAATCTTCAAGAACAAAAATTGAAGGGCTTCAAAATTGTGGCCGAAAATGTATAAAACCATTGGAATTTGACGATAATAAACTATTCGGTATTGAAAAAGCTATTAAAACCTTTAAACATCAGTATCAAAATTCTTAAAAATCTTTCCTTGACAGTGGAAATATAGAGCACACAAAAATCGTCGATATATTGAAGCACGAGGGGAGATATCGAACGATTATTTCAGATACCGGAAAGCTAATAATAAATTTGGATCTCATCTAGGCAAAACTCGGGCTGGTTCTCCTTGCTACCAATGTGTTTAAAAGTAACACACAGCAAAAGCGGCTTTCTGATTTTGAGATCCAAAGATCGCTCATAGCCAAATATTCCAACGGGGCCTGTACCAAAAATGTGTGTGCGTGTACGTGTTATTATTATTTTTTTTTTTTTTTTGCTGGGTTTAGTGTGAATTACGTGTGGGCCGAAACGAATGTATATAGTAAATTTAAATGTATGTGAAGAGAAGGCTGTGGAGTGGCACAAGAACGAGCGAACTTGACACCTGCAAGGACGCTGTTTCGAAAGGAGGAAATGAAAAAATAAAAAGATTTTAAATGTCGCTCCGTTAAAGGACGTGTGCCAAGTCAGCTGTTGAGCTCTCTATTCCACACAAACACACATCCATTTTAGTTACGTCCTACATGGTCAACTTGAGATTTCTCAAAGTCTCTTCACGCGTTTGCTTGTGTGCGAGTGGATTTTTATAGTATAGACGAAATCGTTGTCTGGAGGATTACGTAAAGCCAGCCAGACGGATACAAACACAAGCCCGAGCTTGTTACATTCAGAGATTTAACATGCGAGGCCTTCCAAAGAGCAAATTCTCCCATCTCCCAAATACTCGTCCAAGTTTCAATGCCACGAGGTGGAAGCGCGGGGCAGAGGACGGGAGCTTCTAAAAATCATATCCTGATTCTCGTGACGTGATGAGTCGACCAACGTTCGAGAATCCTGAAAGATTAATTTGCGTAATCGAATATGTGCCAGCGGAAAATCATTTTGTTCGTTTCATCAGCACACTCTGCTGTCATGAACTTGAGACGATCGAGACACGTATTGAAATATTAAATAGAGAAAAATATTATAAATTGATGATCTTTCGAGGTTTTTCTTTGAAAACTTATTGATTCCATCCAATCGTGAAATTGATTACCACACATTTCGATACGATTGTTTCGAGCCTATCTGGTTATTTTCTTGGCCTTCTAGACAGGAAATTATTCCTACTCGTTTGCGTTGCTTGTTGCAGTAACAAAGTAAAAATACAAGATATATCGTGGCTATTATAATACGATTTTGAAACTCACAATGTCGTACTGGCACACACAGACACACGAGAGAGAGAGAGAGACTTTTCAACTCTTTTAGGCACAATTCACCGGAGATCATCGGTCCGGTCTTTTATTTGCCTCGGGGCTCTATCTCTCTCCTCCGTTCTCTCCCAGTCTCCCTTTCCCGCCTCGGCTCGATTCTTAATGTCCGAGAATTTCAGAATCTCGTGACTGAGATGAATTACTCCTATAACGTGGTTTTATGATCGAAGGGACGGGATGAGACGAGACCGAAAGCGCGAATACTCTCGAAGAATATGGTCGTTGTATAGAGAGATGGGACAGCAAACTATATAGTCTCGAATGTGAGGATTGCGATTCATGTTAAGAAAGATGAAACAGTGTATATATATATATATATGAATATTATGTAGCTACGTATTTATATGTATATATAACATGCGTCTGTATAAGATCTTGTGTCTACTGGATCTCTATGCGGTAGCATTCGAGCAACGGAGGCAGGGAAAGAGTGGCGAGAGAGCCAGTCAGTCAGGTATACAGCCTCGAGGCTACGAACATGATAGACAAGGTCAGCCTCTCCCGTCGATAGGTGCTCTCGCGAGAGAGAGAGAGAGATAGAGAGGAAAGAAGAGAGCCAGCTTATGGACCAGCAAAAACTTATACGAGTTATGTCGCCGACGGTACCGCAACGCACTTGACGCGATCTTGCGACTTAACACTTTTAATCGAGCGATCGAACGTATTACCAGTTCGACCCTTTCATAGTGATTTAATTCCTGAATTAAATACAGCTGGCAAGTTTGCCAGAATGTTTCGATGATAGAACTGTAAGGAACGTTTGTTGTGAGTGTGAATAACGAATAAAATTGTAATTTGGTAAGATTTTTTAATACTCGAGATGTTCCGATTAGGGACCTGAATAAAGTTGCATTTTGTTTGTTCTGCTTTCAGATATTTGGTAGCAAAGCTGATCTCCAATTGCACACGCAGATACACATGCGGGAGGCAAAGCCGTACAAGTGTACGCAGTGCTCAAAGGCATTTGCAAATTCGTCGTATCTGTCCCAGCACACGAGAATTCATCTTGGTATAAAGCCTTATCGATGCGAGATATGCCAGCGCAAGTTCACCCAGCTAAGTCATCTACAGCAGCACATACGTACGCACACGGGTGACAAGCCTTACAAATGTCGTCATCCCGGCTGTACCAAGGCGTTCAGTCAGCTGAGCAATCTACAGAGTCACTCACGCTGTCATCAAACCGACAAGCCGTACAAGTGCAATTCGTGTTACAAGTGTTTCTCGGACGAGCCGAGTCTGCTTGAGCACATACCCAAGCACAAAGAGTCGAAGCACCTTAAGACGCACATATGCCAATATTGCGGCAAGAGTTATACCCAGGAAACTTATTTGGCGAAGCATATGCAAAAACACGCAGAACGTACAGACAAGAGACCCCCAATAATCGGCACAGGTCTCAGGCCGGCGATACACGCCATGTCCCATCATCAGGATCATTATTGGCCGAAAGTTAGCCCGGATTCAATGATGAGCGAGCTTCACGAGAGGTTGCCCCATCATCATACGGAGTATCATCAGAATCAGAACACGGAAATGCTGCTACCACCACCCCATGGAGCCGGTGGTGGTGGTGGTGGTGCGAACGGACCTGGTGGAGGAGGTGGAGGAAATAACGGAAACGGAGGTGGACCAGGCGGTGGTGGACCAGGCGGTAACCCGGGTGGACACAACAGGGACTCGATCGAAAATGACTCGAGGCAACAAACGCCCCAACCCGGTAGCAATCATCATCCAAACAGCAGTTCTGCTTTTACTCCCATATCATCGATATCCATTAATTCAATATCCTCGATGCAACATCCCCTAAATCCCTTAAATCATCTTCATTACCCTGGCAGTCATCATCCCGCCTCGAGACCCTATCTCTACGAGGCCTTCAACACTCAAAAATCATCGCCGACCTCGTCGTCGGTTGCCGGTGTTACACCCGGCGCTCCGACCAATCAGAATACAACATCTTTCCCGAATCAGCTTATAAGTCTTCATCAGATAAGAAATTACGCGCATCAGCCGAATCTTGGTAATCTCGGTAATCTTGGGAATCTCAGCAATCTCAGTAACTTGGGCAACCTTAGCGCAAGTATGGAAGGACACGCGCTCCTCGGTGGACTCAAAGACAAACAGTAACTGTAGCTTAACTTTAGATACTAAAGAGTCGATGTTTTAACGACCCATGCACAGATGCGGGGACTTGCGGAGGACGGCTAAACACTTGTCTTTTGTTAACTTTATTCTCGCTCGCAACAGCCAACCGAGACTTGCCACTATTCGAGAGCAACATGACTAATAAACAATTTCCTACCGACCCCTTCTTTGGTCATCAGACCACCAGAATTCCTGCCCCTACTTCGTTTTTTTTTATCGATCTCAAACTCCAACGAGTGTTTGTGTGTATGTGCGTGCGTGCGTGTGTGTGTGTGTGCGTGCGTGTGTATGTATGTCTGTATCTGTGTGTATTCATTTGTTTCGTTATTTCGCAAACAATTTACTTGCTGCAGATAAAATTCAGGCATCTTTTTAATTTGCGTATATCAATGGGAAGAAAAATATGTACTCGTTCGCTCATGAAAAAATTATGAGTGCGTTACTTCTTGGTCGAATAAGTTTCCAACTTGCATTTAAACTTTAGCTCGCTTCAGCGCGTTATTATTTATATGAGAATTTTTTCAGTCTCGTATTTTTCCTCATGTTGAAAAATAAAAGTGATTGATTGACTCGCGTCCTAAGCGTGTGACACAAAGACCATCCCGTCCAATTCAAATTTTTTTTTTTTTTCTTACATTACAATTCTATGCTTCGAACAAAACCGCAAATTCATTGGATTTTACGGAATTTTATATATTTTTTTATTTCACAAATTCGCAACTTGGAATAAATGATTCGTAACAAAAGTCACGTGATCGATGATTATTCATTTACTAAGTGCGACTCTAATTCGACCAAAAAGTGCGTTTGAAAAATCAAAGAGACGTTATGAAACCTCAAGAAACATAAGGAAAAGTGCGATTAATGTGCTGCGCACATTTTCAGCATTCCGGGACAATCCTTTCACGATATTTCAATCGTTTTAACTCTCTTACACGCGCGCGCGCACACACACACGTACACGCGTTAAAAATTATCGCCAAAGCGAAACGACGTTGTTATTTTTAAAAAAATAATAATAATAGTGGGAATTGGACGAAAAATTGTTCCTCATTCCATCGTACGTGTGTACCCCGAACGAAAATAATGCGGATTCGTTTATTTGTTTCTTTCTTCATTTTTTTTTTCCTTTTGATTTTTCATATAATTAATGAAAGGTAGACGCGAGAGTTAGATTCAGGGCACAAACCGCGAGATAATGTATTTACAAGTGAGAGAGAGAGAGAGAGAGAGAGAGAGAGAGAGAGAGAGAGAGGGAATAACGAAGGTTAATATAAACGGCGAACGTGAGAATAGTAGAGTAGGTTTGATCATGCCACACGTAAACGAGAAAAACGATTGAAAAGACATACAAACAAACATACACACACACACACACAGACAAGGTAGATGATCGAGTTGAAGATTGGACAGAAGAGAACGAGACATCATTAAGTGGTATGGTAATGACCTCCTGTACATAACTATTATATAAATATATAGATAAATATTATATTGATATTATTATTATTATTATTATTATTATTATTATTATTATTATTATTATTATTATTATTAATATTATTAATTAATATTTGGTAGGTGTATAAGATGGATAAAATAGATTTACGAAAAAAAAATATATTCTACGTACCTTGTCCGAAACGAGATAAAAAGCGAGAGAGAGAGAGAGAGAGAGAGAGAGAGAGAGAATGGGTTAAACTGTCCAGACTGTTTCTTTTTGTTTTCGTAAAATTGCGATTAAAGTTGCGTGAACGAGAAAATATGGGAGAGTGTAAAATGTAAAGTTAACGGATTTTTCGCGAGTATTTCGTGGTTTTGGGCGAGAAAACGAAATTTCGTTTTTACACTATATTTGTCGATAAAAAAAATGATCGATGACTACTCTTTGGTTTTTGGTATATATATTTTTTGTTCTTTTACAGCTATTTTCATGGCTTATCGCGTTGAATTTTTTTCACTTTTGGTCTTTTAATTTCTTCGCAGGGTTGGGTTGTTGTTTTTTTTTTCTTTCTTTCATATACGAAAGGTTTCCCAGTCTCGCCCGAAATTGGAAACACCCGCGAAAAATTTGTCAGACGAATTCTCGTGCTCGAGAAAAATCGTTCGAGACACGAGAAAAATCGTGGAGAATGAGAAAAACGTAAAATAAATTTAAGAAATGTAAATGTATTCGACGCGAGGAGGAAATGAATAAAGAAAATGTGTACAGACCGATTTCGGCCGCGACGAAATGAATATTATAGTCGAGACGATCGAGGATTATTAAGGAAACTATGAAAAATCATAATTAATTGAAGATAAAAAAAAATAAATAAATAAATGAATAACGAAATAATTCGATGGAAAAAAGAAAGGAGGAAAGTGGAAAGGACACTGTAGATAATTTCTTGTTACGGCGAATGCGGGAATCGGGAGGAACTTCAACCACGAAAGAAAAATAAAAGTACGAGGGGTAGTTTCTTTTGTTTACATTTTTTTGTTTCAACGAACGTTTCGTTATTATTGTATAAAAGCGCGTGCTCGATATCGACATACAAGCACAAGATATTTTTATTTTTACCTTAAACGAATTTCTCGTTTATACTCATCGAAATTGTCAAATATCTCGAATTATTCGAATGTTATGCGTGAAAGAAAGAAAAAAAAAAAATTCGTAATACCGTATTTTTGTTGAATGAAAATAAAAAATAAAAGCAATTGCAAAAATAAAAAATAAATCGGAAACAAGTATCCTCGTTTAATCGGTTTATTACAGTTTTTAATTGGTAAACAATGAACTTTTCATCCCGAATATGGAAAATGGGATGAAAAAATCCGCAAAGAATAAATATTACGTTCTGTACAGGAAATTTATTAACAACATTTTTTTATAATAATTTGCGTTCGATCGAAAAAACGGTTCATTGTTTACTAAAAAGAAAAAAACAAACAAAATATATTTAAAATGAATATTTAAAAAAATTTAATAAAAAAAAAGTTACGAGAACTAGGAAAAATTAAATAACTAATTAAAAACAACAATTTCCCTCATCCTTTGCGCGGATAATTTCCTCGCGATACTCGCCCGCCTCACCTGTGCTCAAATTGTTTAATATTAATTTGTTATTAAGAAAGTATGATATTCTACAATTATTACGAAATATTGTATATCGTCAAACACACACCACACCAACACCAGCGACAAAAAAAGATGAAAAAAAAAAAAAAACAAGAAGAATTCAAACTGATACGCAAAACAGGTTGCTCTTTGGATTTCCTAAACGATTGTTGCGCCCGGTCGCGCATACGAGTGAATGAGAATTAAAAAAAATTAAAAAAAAAAAGAAAGAATAAATAAATAAAGTCGCGTATGCGTGTGACGAGCATGAGCGAAAAAATTGCGAGATAAAGTGTGAAAGATTTCGAATGTTCGTTGCAAAAGGACTGGATAAACAAGCGAGACAATATATATATATATATATATATATATATATATATATATATATATATATATATATATATATATATATATATATATATATATATATACACGAGATAAAAAAATGAAAAATAAAACAATTGCGATAGAAAGACACGAAAATGAGAGGAGAGGGGGAAAAACCAGGGACCTCGCGCTTTAATATGTGATTTCTTTTTCTTCTTATATATATATATATATATATATATATATATATCTTCTTATTTCTTTCTTTTTCCTCTTTCTTTTACATCTATCCTTAGTTTCAATGATTCTTATTATAATAATTATAATTTTCGTTTAATAAAATATCCCGTTAAAAGGAACAATTGAAAAAAAAGGCGTTTTGTATAATTTGTTGTTTTCCACAAACGATTAATCCCAATTCCGAAATGAATAAATAAAAAAAAATCGATAAAAAATAAAAGTTGCATCGTGGGTGTTGGGAAATAATGTGCAGAAACAAAAAAAATGGTTTCGGGGCAGGAATGAGGGCGCGAAACAATTGTCAAAGCAAATGTAGGTACGAAAAATAATAATAATAATAATAATATTTATAATGATAATGATAGTTATATCGCGCGGTACGAGAACAGAACTGTGATATTTTACTGTGTAAATTATTGATGAAAAAAAGTAAAAAAAAAAAATGAAACAAACAAGCGCGAAAAACGAAGTGGCACGAGAAGGAACAAAGAGAATATGAAAAAAATTTAATTACGGGAGGGTGGACGGGATAAAATATTAATGTTAGTCACAGATTTAAGCGTATTTTACATTGGCGATTCGCCAATTTTATCCATTCTGGAATAATCGTTCTAGGAAACAAGAAATGAGCATCTCCGAAAGAAGATGGTGCAGATAAAATATAAAAGAGAACGTTTTTACTCGAACGTCAAATTTTGGTCCATTTAACGCGAACGAGAGAGAGAAAGATGCTCGGGAGAAAAAAGAAAACTATGCAGAAGTTCTCGGTGTGTTTTTTTTTCTATCGTTTTCCCGTTTGTATATATGAGATATTTAGTAAATAAATGTTTCCACGAGAAAATCTCATGTCCAACGTGTTTGAACAAAATCGATCTCGAGAATAAAAATAAAAGGAAAATAGAGAAAAGAGATGATTATCGAATTTTTGACTCACACAACGATTTCATTCTTCAAAATTTAATCTTGTGCAAATTTTTTCAATCGATTATTCGAGTTACAAATGAAATAAAATTTGATCTATGATAAATAGAAATTTCACTTTATTTTCGTGATTTCATTGTTTTTTGGCTTTACGTCCAATGTCGCTGCACTTTTTTGGTCCTTTTGTTTTTCCTTGACGAACTAGAATTTTTGTAGAATATCATTTTTCGCCGAGTCTGTGCAAGCTAAATATTCGTAATCATGTGTTAGCGCGAAAAAAACCAATAGTTCGTAAGTTTTGAACAAATCGGTGGAAAAAAAAAGACAGGAATTCATTGGAAGCGAACGAGAAAAAGATCGTTGTTCAAAAATGTCCACAATTCCGTAAATTTGCAAATTATTAATGCACTATTATTCCGAAATGAAAATCCACGTGATTTTTTTCCACTATCATTGCAATTTATATTTTTTATTCTTAAAAAAAATATATTTACATTAAAGTTTACGTTATTTTTATCTAAAAAAATGTTTAAAGTAATTTTGAAAGGGAAAAAATGCAAAATCTCGTTCGCTTTCTTGGTCCCAAATCCCCTCGCCCAAAAACGTCACCGTACAACGACGCGAATCCATGAAAATATTTTCAAGGAGATTAAAAATAAAATGCGCGCAAGAGAGCGAAAGAAAGAGTGAGAGATTTGATTAATGCACGAGATTCATACGTATGAAAGTGTAAACGAATCTTAAAAATCGCGAGCACGTTACGATTATTCGACGAACGAATGTGAAACAATTGAACCACGGAAAAGAACTATTATTAGGCATTACATTAAAGTAGAAAAAGAGATAAGATAGTTATTGAATATATATATATATATATAAAAAAGAAAACGAGCGATACGATCTTGCTACAAAGTTTCATCGATCGAAAATTTAAATGTGCTATTTTCAAAAGCACAAACGTAATTTTATTTCGACAAAATTATGACGAAATTATATCGAAAAAACGAGATTTTTTCTTTCCATTTCAAAACAAATTGTTCCCATAACTGTGCAAACGATGCTTTTTTTTATGAAAAATTCTAAATTAAGAAAAATAAGAGAATAAATTTGAGAGATAATGATAAACTCGTAATGCAAGATCGCACACCCGTGTTTTAAATCGTAAAATCTATGGTTACAAATAATCCAAGTAATTATTCCTAAACGAAATTCTGAATGTCGTTTTAATCTTTGCCACTTTTTTTTCGAACCCTCAAGAAGAACTTTCTGTTTGACAAATATATTTACAATGTTTCCTTATTGTTTCCGGCTGTCCAGATTAAAACACAACGAAAAAGAGTGCCCCGACTTTCGAATACATATATTTTGTTTGGTTATCACTCCTTCGATCGTTCTCGTCCTTTGTTGAAATATATATATATATAAATGATAGAAGAAAAAAAACAAATAATTCTCCGAGACCCGCGCGATTTTCCGGGCAATACAGTCACCGATGACTATTTTCGTCTCGTTGACACAACTAACTGTTCGTCCTTTTTATCAACAAATATAACAAGAAAAACTTACGTCTTAAAGATCGATTTAATTGTTCGTTATTTCATCCTTCCGTCGTATTTCCTCAATAAATTTCCAATATGGCGATTTTTGCGAAGATTTTCGTGATGATAAAACACGTTAATACTAAAAGCTTCTTTTCAGATGGCATTTTCACACGATAAAATAACAAACATTCATTATTTACGGTACGAAAACTTATTTCGCGTGTGGGGTTCACTATTCCTCAACAATTTTGAGAATGTCGATAACTTGCAAAATTCAATGAATTATAATGCAAACTCGGAGCAAAGCAATCAAGAATCATTATCCAGCCATAATTCAATAAACGTTGCAAAAAAAATTAACGTCAAAAATTGAATGCCCTCAAAAGCGACACCAGCGCCATCTTTCCAACAACTGATGAACTTCGAACTTCGCCTGGTTTGTTTCGACAGACGGTAATCTAGTAATTTTCTTAATCGACAATTTCAAATTACCTTCACTGAGTTAGCCCCCCCCCCATATTAGCTATATTGACTTTTTTTAATAAATCGCTTGGTAATTGTTCAGTTGTGTACGGTGTTTCATTTAGATCGTTCAGTGGCTTATCATTTTTTCAAAAAATACAGTCAACTCTCCCATGTGTCAACTCGACGGGACCAAACCCGATCCTTTGTGTTAACTTCTCCACCATCCCCACTCTTAACACCACTGATACAGGGGGAACATCGCATGAAAAAAGAGGGAATGCAAACCGAGCGAGAGAGTAAATATTTGATGTTTTGGAGTGAGGGTCGGGGAAGTTGACTTATGGGTACTGACGGAGAGGACATGAGGGAACGGTTGACACATGGGAACGTGATACGACGGAAAGTTGACTATACATTTTTTAAATTACCCCTGAGTTAGTGCCCCATATTGACTATATTGACTTTTTCCCTGGAGTTAGCCCTCTCCCCCATATTGAGTATCAATATGGAGGGATTCTCATTAATTTTTCGTTTATTTGTTCATATATATATTTATAAATTATTATTACTATTATTAATAATGTATTTTTATTTGGTTGAAAAAAAAATTTAGACCGTATGAAAAAATTATTTTAGATTTTTTTTTTATTTGCTGAGGATCAAGTAGAATTTTGCTTATCGTATTCTATATTCCATTTTCTCAATTTTGTTGAAATCGACGAACGATAATGCTATAGAGAGAAGGAGTGGACACAGTTTCCCTGGATAATGCGAAGCATTGCATTGCATTGACCGATCGAGGCTCATGCTACTCTCTCCGCTCGCTCCTCGCCTCCGCGCGTCCCGTGGACGACGAATGAATAAACATTTGTGCCGCGCTCTCCCTCCTACCCGCGCTTAATCGGTTCTCGCGCTTACCCCTTCCACCGGCGGCCCGGCGAGCGCTACTACCCTCACTACGGAGCGCGATACCGAACTAAACGTGAGAGCGCATAGAACGTAAACATACCAAACAAGTTAGCAAATCCATTCGGAATATATTTAAATATCACATTTTTCTACACTGAATTTAATTATCATACTGCGATATTTAATAAAATTTCAATATTTTTTCATTTCCTCATTTAATTAATGCACGAAAATGTCTGTAACAGTAAAAAACTTACCATCAATCAAAAGTCATACATTTTTTATATTTAATTTGAATTAATTAATTTAAAAAAAACGAGGCGATTTTGCTCCATTGAAATTATTGAGTTTTGAAAAATATCGAATGGAATGTTTTCCAATAAATCGAAAGTCATACATTTTTTTATCGACTTTAATTTTAATTATTTAGAAAAAAAATGCATCTTATAATATTGATATCCTGGAAACGAGAATTGATTCATAAATGCAAAATTGATTCGATTTGTTGGATAGATTACTATGTTCCAAGGTTACCGCTCGTGGACAATTCCTGAAATTTATTTTTTGACAAAATGATATACCACTGAAAGATCTAAATGTTATACTATACACCTCAGAAATACCTCCGAACGATTGGTAAAAAAATAAAATTAAAATAGTCCATTTGGAGGAGTTAACTCCGCGGGTAATTTTTGAAATTTATTTTTTGAAAAAAATGTTAAACCATTGAACGATTTAAATGCGTTACCAAACACCACCGAACGACCACCAAGCGATTTTTTGAAAAAAGTTAAATATAATTAATATGAGGAGGCCGGGGGGGGGGGGGGTAACTCAGTACTGGTATTGAAGTAGAAGAATTCTACTCTATCGGTAAGTATTAAGTCTACTGTCAAAGATCTGTCAAACTAGCCTAGAAATCTTTCGTCGAATCAAGTGAAAGTCGAGCAAAGTGATAATAATAATTGTTTCCAATGTTGAATTAAACTTTTGTAGTCGTAGCAAAATGGCATTTTTAGAGGTCAGGAAAATTTCTCATTGTCCCGTTAATCTCCTCATCTCGAGGAGGTCTTTCGTTGAAGACCTAACCTCAAAATCACGAAAAAAACCACCCTAAATTGTCGATTCGATAATGACTTGTTTTTTCTTTGTTGCTTTCGCAGTGGCGGCGGTTCAACTTTTTCGACCTCAAAAAAGAGGTCGATGGCGGAAGTATTGCAGAGGCACTCGCGGTATTATTTAAATTAATCTGTTTTTTTAACAAATTCCAGAATTCGATGTAAATAATTTTTTATGTTGAATTTTTTTTCTTCCTCTTTTTTTAGGGTGCCCAAGTTACTGCGGCAACCAGTGGCAATGGAAATTTGATTCTCGGTGATGATATGGGCAATGTCCATATCGTCAAACGTACTTATCAAGTCTCTACTTTCAGGGCTTACGAGATGAGTCTAACCCTTGCTGAACAGGTCCAACATTCCACTTATCTCTTCACAATAGGCGTGAGTTTTAATAAATTAACCTTTTTTCTGCTGTTTAGCTCCATCCAAAATATGTTGATACTCTTTTCCATTTAATAAATTGAAATATTTATAAATTTTTGTGAAATTCATGATCCAACTATGTGATTACTCGCCAGATTTTGAAAAAATCAGCATTTTGATTTTGAAATCTTTCTTAATAAAATTTCTGCAGTTAAACACGTGTTTTTTATGGGAAACATTTAAAAATTTCACACTTCCCATGATAACTCTGAAAATGATACACAGATTTTTTTTTTATAAAATTCTCCATTACGGAGGAACGTATGACAAAGTTTGGCAAAAATACACTAGCATTCTGAACTTTAACAATTTTTCTAATTGCTTACATTTTTTACATTCATATAAGATGTAACAATGAGCGTTATTAGAATATTCCACAAGTTATATCCTTTGAAAGTCAACTTTTCATCACAATTATAACAAGATCACTGCCATAAATTTCAAAAACCATCGATTCAAATTTTCTTACAGTTTTCCATAATTAATATTAAGTTTATTTTTTCATGCAGCTATTGTGCGTATTTCTATGTAGATATTTTTGTAGTGAAATTGAAAAGTGAAGTTGGAAATCGACGATTTTCGATATAGTTCATTTTGTAAAGAAAAAAAGCATTTATACATTGTCAGAAAAATTAACTTTTATAATGCAATTGTAGTGAAACAACTACGTTAACAATTTTAAAACATAGCGTTTAATTATTCATTAGCTACTGTAGCTGAAAAGAAGAAAATCTAATATTTGTAAAACTTTGTTTATTACGATTGCCAGGAAGACGATCCAGGATGCAATCCAACGATAAAAGTATGGAATTTTGGGAAATTAGACAAACAAGAAAATCCAACTTGTGTGCGAATAAGTAGAGCTATTCCTAGTTATAGAGCAGTTCCAGCAACGTCTCTTTGCGTACATCCGAGCATGACTTTGATGGCTGTTGGATTCGGGGATGGTTCAATAATGCTGTACAGGTGACTACATAAAAATATCTGCTTTCTATAACGAAAATATATTTTTCAATGCACCTAAAGTGAACAAACATTTTTTTTGCTACTTCAATTTTCAGGGGTGATCTTACAAGAGAACGCAAGAACAAGATAAAAGTGTTGAAAGATGGCAATACTCCAATAACTGGATTGGCCATAAGAAACACAGGAAAGCGAAATTATTTATTTGTTGCAACGACTCTCAGCGTTTATCTCTACAACATCACCGTCAAGGACAAAGAGACTAAGTCCCCGCTCGACAACATGGGCTGCGAGAAAAAATGCAGCGTTCTTGCCGAAACAAGCCAAGATAGTCACTTCATGATCGGACGCAACGATGTAAGAATATCTATTTACCGCAGTTTATTATATCCCAATTAATTCTCTCTTTCGTATTTTTAACCCTTACACTGTCAATTTGGGTCATTCACGTCCAAGCTGATTTAATTTTTTTAGGAGTCCTGTAAAACTTGTCACCCTACTTTGATCGGCATTCAACTTTATTTTAGAAATATCTGAGCATAACGCTTTGATATGTTAACTTAATGGACTCCATAAATTTTCAAGCCTTTGCCTAACGTGTAAATTAGATGAAAAATGTGTCACAAATAGATATTGACGTCAACCGGAAGAAGGAGCTGACAAAGATTGACCGTGCAAGAGTTAATACTGAAAAAAATTGAAAAAAACGATATTTAATTTTAGGCGATCTATTGTTACACTCTGGATGGTCGTGGGCCGTGTTACGCGGTCGACGGCCAAAAAATAATGCTGGATTGGTTTCGTGGATATCTGGTAATAATAGCGAAAGAAGCAAGCAACGTGCCACGTACAACAACGACGATAGCAGCTAAGCCAAACACCATAGAGCCCATACCGCCAGGTGTCGACAAACACATTATCACTGTACTCGATATACAAAACAAATTTATTGTCGCCTCGGCATCAATGATTTCGGTACAAGCTGTACTTTCTGAATGGGGTGGTTTTTTCATACTCAGCGGTGATTCCAAACTTTACCACCTCGATGAAAAAGATTTGCAATCCAAATTGGCGCTGCTGTTCAAAAAAAATCTCTACGACGTTTCAATAAGGTATTTTTAAGATACATCGAAAACAGTCACATCGAATAGTTTTTCTCATCAATTTAAAGAAAAATTGATCTACAATGATGTTTTTTTGTATCAAATAGAATTGCGAAAAGTCAACAATACGATGCTGAAGGTCTGGTTGATATATTTCGTCAGTACGGTGACCATTTGTACTCAAAAGGTGACCACAACGGTGCGATAGAGCAATATATAAAAACGATCGGAAAACTCGAGCCGTCTTACGTCATAAGAAAATTTCTCGATTCCCAACACATCGACAATTTAACGACGTATCTTCAGGCGCTGCACAAACAGGGACAAGCTTCCGGTGATCACACTACGTTGCTGCTAAATTGTTACACCAAATTGAATCATACGGATAAATTGAAAGAATTTATAATGACGAAAGATCGTGAGGTCGATTTTGACGTTGACATCGCGATTAAAGTGTGCCGTCAAGCCTCGCCCGAAGATGCTTTGCTTTTGGCACGTAAACATCGCAAACACGAATGGTACTTGAGGATACAAATTGAGGATAAAGCCGAATACAAAAGTGCTCTCGAGTACATAAACACTTTAGATTTTGACGAAGCTGAATCGAACATGAAAAAATATGGCAATATTCTTATTGAAAATGTGCCTAACGAAGCGACACAATTTCTTAAAACTCTTTGCACCAATTATCGTGCGATAAACAGACCGTTGATCGATCAGGTACGTTTTCTTTTTAATTCAAATTAAATTCGCAGTTTTGACAATATACAAAAAAGAATTGTAGCATTTATTAAATTAAAACCATTTTCTTGCTTCGTTACAGAATGTTCTTGATGGAACTGCCGAGGAACACGTAGAACGTGCCAATCCCGAAGATTTTATTCATCTTTTTCTCAATAATTCTGAGCGACTCGTTGAATTTCTAGAGCATCTTATTAAATGCGACAGCAAGTTAGTCCACAACGATAATTTCCTCAATATTCTTGATATTTATTTAATTCGAATAATGTGATTTATTTATTTTAATTTAATTTATTTATCGTTATCGAATGATTGTGACACTCTTTCTAAAATATGTTTTCCCAGGTGGAGTACTCTAGTATATAATACTCTAGTGGAACATTATCTTCACGTCTGGTCAGCTTTGGACAACGAAGTCGCGAAACTTCAGTATGAGCAAAAAGTCGTGCGTTTGTTGCAAAGTTCCGAGGCTTGTTGCGACAAGGATCAAATTCTTATTCTCTGTCACCAGCACAATTTTCGTCGCGGATTGTTATTTCTCTACGAGGAGCGTAAATTGTAAGTGAACGAAAATAAATTTATGATATAAAATTCATAGTTATACTGTTTTTATTCTGTTTTTCTTTTTTGTAAAGATATCAGGAAATTCTGCAATATCACTTGCGGGAAGGAGACAACGAGCAGGTATTCGCTACCTGTAAAAATTTTGGTCATCAAGATCCGAATCTTTGGGTGCAAGCTTTATGGAATGTTGCGAGGAAGAAAAATGTCTCGACGAAACTCCTTGCGGATATTCTCGATCACATAGGTGAATTTATTAAATTCACTGTTTGGACAATATTAATGAACTTTGTAGGTAATTTATTTGGAATATTTTAATATTCGATTTATGTGTTTTCTTGGGCTCAGCTTCCCAAGGTCTTTTATCACCTCTGATGGTGATCGATGCTCTCTCGACATCGTTAACCTGCAGCCTTGGTGCCGTGAGATCGTATCTCAACGGCGTATTCAAAAATGAATACGAGCAGACGCGTGAAGATGCTGAATCGGCGGAAAAATATCGCAGAGACACCCAAAAACTACGTGAACAAATAGATCTTATTAAAAATAGCACGATGATTTTTCAGTGCGCTCGTTGCAGCGCTTGTCACCATCAACTCGAGCTCCCATCGGTTCATTTCATGTGCCAACATTCCTATCATCAACAGTACGTTTTTTTTTCGTATTTTCCATGTATAAATTTGTTGAAAATTAATCTATTGAGAAAAATATTTTCAGTTGTTTTCAGAGTTTCTCGGAAAACGAAAACGAGTGTCCTGCCTGTTTGCCAAACAACAAAAAGCTCCTGGACATTATTCGAACTCAGGAACAATCGAGAGATCTTCACGAGACTTTCCACCGCCTTCTCGATTGTGCCGAGGATCCGTTCTCCCTCGTTGCTAATTATTTCGGTCGCGGAGTGTTTAAAAAACTCATGGTCATCACCGACGCCGATAAACCAATCGCTGGACCGGCTCAGAAAAATCCTACGCCTCCTACTAACCTCATGAGTGCACAGAACAAAATCCAGGACCCAAAACCTAACTACAATGCTTTTGGTCCTGGAGCCGAAGCGAAAATAAGACTGACCGAGGGACGTAATACAACACTAGGTGATTATCAATTAACTCGTCAAATATTCATTCAAATTCATCTATATTTTTCTTTTTGATACTAAAATGGTTATACAAATTTTTAGAAAATGCATTTATAAATATATTTAAATATTTACGAATAAATTTAAAAAAGTGTCTGATTATCTGTCAAATAATGTTTCGTTTAAATATGTTAAAAACTTTTTAGAACTATTATTTTAAAAAATCAATGTTGGTGACGTTTCGAAGATGCCTGAAATTTTTCAGATTTTTGTCCAATTGCCTAAATATCGAAATTCTGATTCAATAAAATTTTTGGCTGAGGAACATGTGTAATTCATTCCTGATTAATTGATCCGGAAAAGATTCTCAATGTACAAATTTTCGTCACAGTAATCATTGTTAATTATTTTCCAGTCAAACCGGAAGTCAAAAAACCCGATAATGATCCATTCGCGTCTACTTCTATATCGGTTTACGAAGCCCGACCGAGAAATTTGACGAAACCGGATATTTACTCGTCGTCATTGGAAGCGAATATATCGGGCACGGTGAGTGAAACGTCAACACCGCGGACAAATTCCCGAAAAGCATCACCGGTGCCGATAAGAGAGGCAAGAATAATGAACAATCCAAGCCCGAAATCGTCACCGGCTAACAAATCTTTCGTGCCACCAAAAACTCCGATAGTACCGATGAATCCTTTCGAATATGACGAGTCGATGAATCCATTCGCCGAGGAAGCTGAAGAAGCAGGCAAATCTTTATCAGCTGACGAAAACAAGAACGATTATAACGAAGACCTCAACCCGTTCGCGAGTTAATTCTCAAGGTTTTCACGTTCGAAATGCAATAAAGGTAAAAGCATGAAAGTGAAGAAAAAAATATTGCCTAGATCGAATAAAAATGTATATATTACGTGTAATGCGAAGGATAATCGTCGCTGCTTTCCTATCTTTTTTTTATCATACATTATATAGCTGAAATATATATATATATATATATATATATATATATATATATATATATATATATATATATATATCGTAAAACTGTACAGGCTATTGTTACGTTTCGTTAGTAAAAAAAGAGTTTTAGAAGCGAGACAGTATTTTACAAAATTAAATCTTCTCATCAGAACTCTCGATCGAGACTCTCCTTCCAGGAAAATATGCGATCGCTTATTTTATAGGGATTCCAAGTGTCAATTACGCGAGGACTCGGCGGTCTCACGAGAACCGCTCTTCGGAACTCGTCGTCGTTCGTTGGTACAAAAAAATCTGATAATTTTGGCGTTATGTCTCGTTGACGAGGCTCGGGATCTTTGCTGCGGGTTAATCTCATTGGCAATTGTTTTTCGTCGATGCTTAAGTCTATGAGGTCCCGATAAATTGCTTCATTCGCACCAAAATCCAGCGCACTCGATACCTGCAAAAATAACAAATTATTTACTTAATTTTTATTCACTTTGTTGAAATAGATAATTTTTAAATTTTCTTTAATACTGCATTTGCGATAACGTTCGTTCAAGGGTTACATATTTCTAACGCAAAAAAAAAGGATTTTTGCAGAATTTTCTTAAGGCCTATTGAAAAAAATACAATGAAATATGGATTATACATTATCAATGAATTCTTTAGGTGTAAAAAAAAAATTCAGTTTTTTTATAACAAATGTAATACGATATTCGATGTATTTGTAATACAGTCGAATCCCGTTATAAGCCTACCCACTATATAAGCCTCTTCCCCACTTTCAACACGGAAAGCTTCCCCCACCCTGAAGTGGTTTCGAGGTTGATGGCTAACTACTTCTTATAAGCCTCGAACCAACTTCTAATTTGATTTTTTTCAAATCAATCTTTTAAATTACGATTCTTATATGTTTCCAATTAATTCATTAATTTTATATATTTTGGAGGTAAGTGTCGTTAAAGTCGGTTGAGTGAAATTTTTAGAATGCAGAAAAATAGATAATTTGTATCATTTTGAAATGAGGGTTGTGTTCTCTACGAAAAAATTGACTAATATTTGATGAAAAAATTTTAGACGTATGTGAACCCCTGAAAATCAAGACTCTTCAAGCAGAATGTTGATTCTTTCAACAAAAATTTATCAAGAATTTGCAAATTTTTATTATTTATTAGAAAAATTCAAAAAAAAAAAAATAAAGAATATTACAATTTCAAATATTAAACATACCTTTCCATTAATTAACCTGCGATAAAACGCTGGTAAATGCTCAATATCCGGAACAATTTTTTCCTTCCGAGCTTCTTGCAATTGTCTCATTGTACATGCAATGGAATTGTACTCGGGACGAGCGAGTTTATCGGCCGAATGAATCTCTGAACGAGAACGACAGTTATTTTCTCCCTTTGAATGAGATAATAAATCTGGTGTCCTTGACCTTGGCAATCCAGGGCCGACGTACACTTTGGAGCAATTGGCCAAAGTGTCTCTCACAATTGTTTTTTTCATAGGGGCCTTTTTGTTCCTATTTTTTCCAGACTTCATACAGGCCATTAATGCTACCGTTGAAGGTTTCTGTGTGCTGGTGCTTTTTTTTGCTGGTGCCTTTTCCCCTATTTTTCCTTCAACTTTTGTCAATGACTTTGAAGTCTTTTTTACTTCCGTAATTGTTTTTGTTGCCGATTGCACAGGTTTGTTAGCGATCGAGGCTCTCGAGGATTTCTCATTGGCATAGGATCTAGTATTTTGTGTAATTGTCCTTTCAGCTGTGCTTGCTGAGCTCACAGTTCTTGGTGTGTTGTGAGGAACTTTGATAATCACATTTTTGCTGCTTTCTTTCGAGGGTATATTTTCTTTGTCCCTACCGCACGACTTTGACTGAGACAAATTTGACCCAGTCTTCTTTTCGTCGTTTGATGATTTAGAAACTTTCTCAGGGAGAGAGGAAATTGATTTCTGTGAATTTTTTAACGAAGATCGCACAGTTTTTGCAATAGATGATTTTTTCTCAACTAAAATACTCTTCAATGGCTTCGAAGGCTGATTGGTGCCTGTAGAATTTTTTTGAAGGCTTCCACTGTCCGAAGGAACTTTATTTACATTGGTACAATTTTCTCGATAGGGAAGAATTTCTTCCAAATCAGTACTGGAGACAAATTTTGTTTTCGAAAGACGAAAACGGTCATCGTCAAGAGAATCACCTGCGGAACGTCTTGTAGAAATTTCTTCTGGGCTGGAATTCCATCCAAATTCGTTATTCATCAACGGAGCTTTCAAAATTTTTATTTGAGGTTTCAAACTCGTAACACTTGTTATTTTTGGTTTCCCAAACACTCCGAAATCACTCATTTGGTCCGGCGATTCGGCCGATTTCGAGAAACGCACTTTCGGCCGTGCGAAACATTTCTCAAGGTCACTCATGGTTCAGCAAACGTTGAGGAATTGTTACGAAAATGCAGAAAATAATTTTTTACTGCCAATTTCTGGCAAAATCGTCATTTTCATGATACTTTAGAGGTTAGGTTTCAACAAACGAATATTTTTTTCCATGTTGAGAACTTTGTGCACTGTAGCGACTTTATTCCATGAAAATTAAGTTTACTTTTACGTTAGAGGATTTTCAAACGCGTGACAAACGTGACAACTTTACAAATTAAATTTGAATGTGTTGCGTGGTATTTTTTCGTAAACAACCGGTAACAGATCGAAACAATGAAATGCGTACGGATGCGTTCTATTTTGCGTCTATTGTGCACCGCGAGGTTAAAAAAATGACGTCATTATTACCGACACTACCGACAGTCTGTACAAAATTCGAAAACATAGATTTGTTGAGTTTAAAAAAAACATCGTTGGTACCGACGATAGATGAAAATTTAAAAAAATTGTATTGCCGACAGACGGTGCTAAATTTGAGGTAATCTGTTTTGCTGAGAGAAGGACACACCGTACTTAAAAAGTGTTCCCAAAAATCGGTAGAAAATGAGGCGCTGCGATCGCAAAGTACACGGTCAGTTTCACCTCGCTGCGGATTATTATTACTATATGTATTAGTACTTTCGGTCAAGAGCGCTGCAGTGGCAAAACCAGACACTATAGCATCAACGTGTTTTGGGCACGCTGGAACTACAAATTGGCCTATGCTCTGTTCACTCCTTCTCTCTAGTCTCCCTGGGTTTGGAGTTTATTCACTTTCCGCATTTTTACTCATCGAACAAGGATATCCAAAATCGTAAATCTCCATTATTTTTCGAAAGTACAGATTCATTATAAATAATTCGGTCATTCAAATATTTTGCATTTGAGGAGTAAACTAATGAAGGCTTTTTGGACGTAAGCAAATTAAATAATTAATTCCAATTTTCATTATGGGGCGAAAAATGAGTTGTTATAATCCCCACAGACATTTGGAGACTCAAAGTCGATACAGTAACTGTTTTCATCGATTTTTAACTTCAATGTTATGAATTACAAATTTTAGTAAAAATTTAATATTGTTTTTGTTATTTCGAAATAAAAAATAAGGAAAAAAATGTTAACACCAAGAATTCATTCGGCGCATGGAACGATCCGTGTGTGTGTGTGTGTGTGTGTGTGTGTGTGCGCGCGCGTGCGTGTGCGTGTGTGTGTGCGCGCGCGCGTGTGTGTGTGTGTAGTTTGACTCTTAATGATTGTGCATGTAGTGCTTAAATCGAGAATACACCTCGAGTGAGTTTGCCTTCTCTCGCCCTCGTCCCTGCTCCATGACGCTACTTCTCGTTGAAGATCGTATCGAGAAAGATCGGGCATCAGAAGAGGACTCTTTTTACTACCCAAAAACTTTCACCGTCCATCCGTTCGTCCGTGTCTGGCACAGTGCCTGCCTTGCTTTTTATCTCTCCCTCTCTCTCTTTCTTTACAACGTTCTCCCCTATATTCCCACGATCCCTCTCACACACAACACACACACACAGACACACATATGTCGACGCCTCCTCGTACTTTATTGTATTACACTGAAGCGTAAACAATGAAGGCCCAAAATACCTATTTTATAATATTACATGAGCAATATAGTATTGGAAATTCATCGATTATGTAGCATGAAACGCGTTTTGATTAATAACGATTGAAATGGACGTAATTCGTGTGATTTACAACCCTTATATTTCGAAATTGCGTCATTTTTCTTGTTAAGATTTTTGGGTCGTATTCAGCAGATATTTGAATTACTTCCGGTGTAGAGAGCGGCCGTCATGCGACCCTGGCGGCAGGTGGACAAAACGACTTTTGCATCATTTCGGAAGTTCTACCATCTGCCGCTACGAACGCTGCATATCAATTGTAATAAACACTTGTACTACAATTAGGAAGTAGCGATTATTTCAGTGTTCTCGGTAATTAAACTGCGAGTTAAAAAAAGAAAATTGGCGTTTCGTTCGTATCTTCAATACAATACATTGAGAAATTCTACAAATTGCATTGCAAGCAGGTCATTCAGCAAATGTTCGGGAATTGTTATTTTTGCTACATATTTATTTCGACACTTATTTATCCTCAGGTAACGGTATGAAATTGTATTTTTAATGACATAGAAATGGATCTGGACATTGTAAAAACGGATAAATACAGCAAATTGAGTTACGACACGTTTTATTGTAATATTTCATATTTTTACGAGCTTTCTGAGAAATCGAGCAATGCTTTTTATAAAAAAAATAATAGGATGATTGAAAATTAATCCGGGAGACTTGTCCACCAGATGACGTTAGTGTCGTAATCAAACGTCTAGCAGATTAAATTTGAATCACGTGCCAGTGGTCGATTAACATATGCCAAAGCTTCGAAATAAAAATTCATTTTTTTCACCAAGCATTACAGTAACGAAAAGTGAAATTAAAAAAAAAACGAAAACAAAAACAAACAAAAAAAAACAAAAAATTGAAAATAATTACGTGCATACAGACGATATAATAAATATGGCAGAAACGTGCGAATTGCATCGCGGTACTCGAGGGAACGCACTTTCAACAGATGTTACATTCACTTGAACTTATTCTTTATATTTACTTCGATGATTTACAAAGGAGATTCTCCTCGTCAATGTGAGCGTTCACTCGACTGTAAAAGTGCAATTCCCACAATTTTCATACATTTTTTTATTCTTCCGTAGCTCTTTTAATTAAAAACTTTTTATATTCACCAAATTTCGATCTAATTTCAATAAAAACAAAAATTATTGCACAGAATATTTATAACTAAACAAAAATCGTGCAAATAAAAAAGGTTTGAAAATTCTTCTTAAAATTAACGGTTTTTCATGACAGTACCTGAGTTTATTAAAGAGAATAATGATTTTTTTTTTATTTCGAATTTTACAAGTTCACGATAGTAGTAAAGTGAAAAAAAAATGGAAAAACGAAATTACCCTATCAGGAAACTCTATAGCGAAGTCGGAGTTTTGAATGTTTGTTAAAAATTCCATGCGACTGCAATCGAATATTGTCTGGAAAGAAATCTCTTCGAACCAGTAGAGCAATCGAATCGAATAAGCTCCAGCCAAAAACTTGTAAAAATACCGAGATTCGATAAAAGTATAGGACGTCGATGTTTTAAGTATATAACTGCAGAAATGTTCAACTCGTGTACACTAGCATCCCGAGAAAAATTATATGGCCATAACGCAAAGCAGAAAAAACGAGAAGTCAATGAAATCGTAAAAGAACACGAAAGAGGAATTTTGTTAACTCGTCTCTAACTCGTTTACAACAAGTCCAGATTTGCGAAATGGGCAACAGCATCTATTCTAGGATTTCAGTTTCCAAAGTAGCTATTGTTAACTTAGTTTTATTTTTTTTTTAGTTTTAAGAATTAGAAATCGTCACACTGAGAAAAAAATTTTGTTGACCCAAACAAATTTCGTTTCTCTCAACCAAAATATTTAGTTCGATACGGGCAACAAAATATATAAATAATGCAACAAAATATTACCCAAATAAATCATTTATTCGTCCCAACGATTACCGTTTAGTCAATTTGGTTACTGAGATTCAAACAAATATTTTATTAAAGCAACTAAAAAGTATGCGTAAGTAAATAAATGGTACCAGTTGTTCGAACAAAATCATTTGCCTCCGGTGATTTAGTTGATTCATCTACAAAAAATTTTCATGATTTAGTTGAATATATTAAATCATTTGCCATTTAACAAAAAAATTGTTGGATCCACCAATTTTTCGTCCAACAAAATGGAATTAGTTTGATGAACAAATTTTTTTTCTCAGTGCATCAAATGGAAAAAACGCAATAAAAAAATGTCAAATGGAACAAATTCGTACACCTAGTTGCGGACAAGTGCACCACGCGCTTATGCAGCTACCGTGATCTCCAGGTATATTAGGGATTGTTTTTTCGTTATATAGTAAATTAAATACCAAATCCCAATGTACTTATGAATTAAAAAATTGGAAAATCACGTTTCATGCAAAAACGCTTTTAACATCGAGAATGTGCAAAAGAATAGTGGCAATGAGTCTTTTTACATACCGCGTCTTTATATATATATTTCGTTTATCTTCTCCCCATGCGGTTCTCCAACAAAAACCGGCAAAGTTCCAACCGCGTCTTCTCGGTTACAGAATGTGAAAGTAGCAGCGGTCATCTGGTCATCCTTATTATGTATACTCGGGCGCATCGAGCGATACAACCACAAAACATTACACACAGATACAAACACACGCTTGTTTTATTCTCACTCCTCTCGATAGAACTTTATGGACGTTTATTTATAAATACAGGGTGTCAAGTTTCAATCGAAACACGCTCATAATTTAAAACATTTGGAAATCTCCGAAAATCTTACCTGGTGTAATTTTAGATGTATATTCAGAAATTTATAGAAAAAAAACAAAATGTGATGGAAAAATCAAGAACATTCGAGATCACTTTGCAGAATCTCGAGAAATTTTCTCGATTATTCCAGAATGTTTAAAAAAAATAAAAATAAAAAAATAATATTTATAGATAAATTCTTAATTGTTCAAGAATATATTTCGTAAATTCAAGGAATTTTCATAGATTTTTTGTTCAGTAATAAATGAATCTTTTCGAATATTGTGGAATTTTTCGGATTAATTCTAGAAATTTCTAAATGAGTTAATAATACACAGAAAAATTTGAAGGTCGAGACTTTTGTCAATATTTTAAACTGGAAAGTAGGCGAAAGATTTGATTAAATTTTGAAAAGCAAACAGCCTTAAGGCAGGTCGAAACACCATTTGAACTAATTGAGAGAGAAAAAAGTAAATTTCTTGTTAAAACAATTTTCAAAATGAAAAATTAACACTTTTGTTAATGTTTACACCAATCGATCATTTAGATGATCAGCTCGTAATAAAAATTTGGTTTTAATTAAAAAATTAAAATGTACGTAGATTAATTTAATATCGAATTACGCGGCAATGCTTCTCTACTGAAATCAGAACACCCTGTACATATAAACACATGTAAAATAATACTTGCAACAAAAGATAGAAAAAGGCTCTTTCGTTTTCTTTTTATTACCACGAAATAGCCTCGCGTCTCCGCGATTAACAACGCTCGTTTTCCATTTCCTTCGAGTATCTATTCTTCCTCATTCGCTTTGTTGCAACAAAGAAAATGAAAAAAAATGAAATTCCTTGTACTACAACGAGGAATACGGTAATAACTCGTGTAGCTCAGAGATTTGGTTGTGTTGTTAATCAAAACAATTTTTTCTACAATTTTCTTTCATTGCTGCTGTTACGTTTATGATTGAGAAATTTATGAATCTATGATTTTTTTTCCGATATTTCTGTACCCTTGATTAGCTTTTGCAACGACTTAGTTCAACCCCCGAAGAAAATTGATGTTTTATTCATAAAAAATATCGTGTATGAGCGGAAAGTAGTAAAATAGTGAGAAAAAAATGTTCGTACCTGTTGGTAAATTCTTCAGCCACAAGTTTATTACAATTGTAGTGCAGCAAAGTGGCTGCGGTGTTGCTCAAGACAATAGGAGAAAAGAATGACACAATGGGTCAGAGAATACGAGTATAATATTAATAATAGCGAAAACATTTTTTTGCAAATTTTATTCGAAATATGATACAGGACGTTTTGAAATGAACTCTAAAGATTTTGAAAATGTTTAGCCGTGGGATAAATGAAATTTTTTCAAATTTTTAACATGCTTTAGGCCAACAAAAAACAAACTTTTAACTTTGATTGTAAAATAGTGAATTTTCTTTGGAACTTCCGCGATTCGAAAGTGTAAAAGAAATGATGACCAAATTTTAGGAGAGTCTCTACGAATCCTTGCTGGGAGTATTCCCATAATTAATAACTATATATAAGGAATTCTCGCGTTCGTATAGTCGTTGCTCTAATTCGAGAGAATTTCACGTCTCGTATTGTAATACGATTACTGACTCACGTGCCGGGACATTTGCATATTATGACACTTGCTCTTTTTCTTTTTTTTTTCTCTATGGCTCATTAATCTAGTTTCAATTTTTCACCGTTTAATTACCATAGAAAATCACGAATTTTGTACACATTTTTGTCAAAAGGTTCGACATCTTATATACGAAATTTTCAAATCGTTGAACTAACGGTTTCTCGAATAGCGCGTCCAAAAAAAAAAAAAGTCGAAAAGAAGAATTTCAAAATAGAGAAAAAGTTATGAAAAAATGTTTAATTCATTTAGAACATCGACAAATTTATTTCATACAACGGAAGAAAAAAAGCGCCCGATTGTTTGATGAACAAATACTTTTTTTAAACACTTTGCTTATCATTTTTTGAAAATGTTATTATTGCACATGAATTTTCGTAGCGTCAGATATTTTTCGAACTGCTAAGTACCGAAATAAATTATTAGCATAAATATATATATGTGCGATTAAACTTCAAGTAATTAATGAAATAATTGAAAATTCTCCTGCAATTATCTGTCGAATATCTGCTTCAGCTTTTTCAATGAAAAAGAGCTAATTATGAGAATGGTTTCGAGCCCATTTGGCCTTGCAATAAATTGTTGTATTGAAAGAAAAAAAGAAAAATGCGTCCCTCTTGACAGAGAGTGTCTGTGAATATTGCAATGTTTAGAGGTAGGAAAAATGGCTCGGTAGACGAAGCACATCGTCTCGCTACTTTCAAGCCATATATTGGCCTGGCGCAAATTACTTTGTGAAACCAGCGAATACGGTAAGTTCTCCGTGAGTATGGTAAAAGAGACCCTTTCGCGAGGCTGCAATGCCCCTTCGGGCGTTTTCGTTAGTGCGACTATTTCGCGTGCTCCAGAAAGAGAGTAACTTGTCGTTTTCGTCGTCGTCTTTGACGTCATTCTCATTGCTGATTACGAAAAATGGTGCAAGTCTTGCGGATGAGAGCGAGAGAATTTTTTTACCCGTTCTTCGCCCCTCCCGGGATCTTACCAACTTCTGGAGCTCTTGATTCTTAAGTATATATACTTATTTGAATATTATTTCACACGAAATTGCCTCGTAATCATTTTCGTAAATGGGCCAAAGCTCGCACGCAATTTTTCGTCGTTTTTTTGTTCGTCGCTAACACAATTTATCAGCTAATTATCTTTTTTTCGTATATCGCCAGCTTTTGCATGATTTTGGCAATCTACACTCGTGAATATTCCTCTCCAAGCCCAGGTCATCAAATAGAATCGATCACCATTTCCTGGCTCTATATATATACTTGTAATTATGAAAAAAATATGTATACACATATACGTAAATATGCACAGGAACAGCTGCGCATGAGCAGTTGATCTCACGCCCCCCGGGCACCAGAATTCTGACTTGTTGATCTTCTCATTTTATTTCTTCCTTCTTCTTATTCTGGCGTGTCGTAAGCGTCGTATCTCCAAGCGCGTAATAAGCTTTCTCCGGTCGCGTCGAGGTGAAAATTCTCAACTTTCTTCGGAGCTGTAACAAACCGTATATGTATATTATATATATTCATTCGTATATACGTATATATAGAAAGATACATGTAGACTCGAGCCCTCTGGCGGCGTCTTCTTCCGATTGTGAGCTCTGCATATCTACAGAGAGCTGTTCCATGTTAACCTGCACGTATCTCTGACATACCTATGCACACATGTGAATGTATACGATTCGCAAGGATCTCTGTTGTACGATGCATATTACACGATGCATATATAGCTATTCCCACTGCAATTTCATTGCTATATACGATCGAACTCGTTCTTCCGGTCGATTTTACCTGCGAGCCTCTTTTTTCTTCCTCTTTTTATCTCTCGAGGATCCTCTTCGCGAAACCCGGAAATCGATCGATAAGTGTATCTCTCTTATGTTGTTGTTGTTGTTGTTGTTTTTTTTATGCATTTTTTTACGATATCAAATTTGGAAGAAACTGTTACTATTTTTATGTTCTTTGCATAATTATTTATCGATAAATTTAATTATACCTTCGTAAGGTAAATTTAAAGAGTGTAATTACTGATTTTTAACCAAAAGGCTGTTCTCATTGAGGTCTTTATTTAAAATATAAACGAGAGCTACAACTCTCTCGAACTTTTAACCTTCTGGGATAAACGCGGTTCGCTTATCCATCATCACCACTTATAATATTGAAGATCGATTGTGAACAATCTCATGGCTCATGCTCGGTAAGCTTTTGAGCTCATGTCAGTGCAACGAGATTCAGTCTTCACTCTCGTCACGAACGAGAACTCGGTACTATACGTGTACATTTCCGATTATGTCACTTCATGGTCGGCTCGTTTCTTGTCTAAGAGACGCACGACTGTGCCGTGCGACTCAATTCGAACTATAACACGTTTCGTATATGGTCCATAAGAATTTCCTCTCAATGAATCTCAATATTTTTCAATTGTTTAAAAAAAAATTGTTCAAATTATTTTATTAATTGATTATTGAGCTGATCGTAAAAAATTTAATAAAAATATGAAATTGAGCAACTCAATAGTTGTATAATGTTTTTTATTTCCATACTACAAATTTATTTTGACTCGTTTTTTTTTTTTTTTTTCGAAAATAGTCTTGCATTTATTGATCATGCTAATGTAATCGTGTTTTTTCCCGAAACTCTGTTTAATTTATGTGATTTATAATATACGTATTAGAATTTTCTCTCGTTACGTATATGTCCTCAAGAAAAAGAGAAAAATTCCGTAATTTTGCCTTGGGCCTCGGAAATCTTTATTTTCATCGAATATATTACAACTTTTGGTCTAATCTACGATCGAATGTAATAAAAAAAAGTTTTTCGAAGTTACTTTCCAAAGACCTGATCGTAAATAGTCGTTTCGGTTGCCAAAATTATTTTAAAATTCAAATTTGTTGCAATTCATAATTAGAAATATTTAAAAACATGGTTATTATTTATCATAGTTTTAAAATCTCTTGAATTTCGTTTTTATCTATTGATCAAATCGATGCTCGATGCAACTACTTTATGGAATGATTCAAAAAATTCTTTTCGTTACGTAAAATTTGGACAACTTTTGGAGCAGGAACTTTCGGCTCCCTCTCTCTCTCTCTCTCTCTCTCTCTCTCTCTCTCTCTCTTTCGAAATCATTTAACACAGTAATAAATGAAAGAGAATATACCCGTCTAACAGTTATTGAAAAAATCTTGATTGCCTTGCTTGTAAATAGTCTTGGAATAGATTTTTATGTTCTGTCCTTATAAGTCCCCATAAAATCGTAAGATTTTCATTGGATTGTAAAATATCGTTTCGAAAAGAAGTCGCGATATAATTATTCAATTATAAAATGTATTGATCGGAATCGTGAACATCTTTTTGAAATACGATCACACGGAATTGTGCAACATTTCCTAAAGTAAATAAATCCTTGAACGTCTGCAATGTTTGCGAAATTGATTAAATTAAAAATCTGCAAGTTGGCGATAGAGGATGAAGAAAGGTAAATAAAAAAAGAAGAACGTTCCCTTTACATTAATGTTTATAAAAGTGCCTCCTGTCCTGTCGATTCAATATCCTGACCCCAATATCGTTAACGAGCCTCCGTTCAATAACATTATCCAACTTTGCTCGATTTCTCACTGCTCCTCTTGAATCTACCACCTTATGGACTAATTGCTTCACAAGGTTTCGAATATTTAACCAATGCGTTCTCGAGCGATCGCTCATAAGATACGGACTGATTCACTCCATTGTAAATTAGTTAAGTAAATATATACAACAACGAAAATTCCAAACTCTTATGGCTTTGCCATCGTGTGATAATCCGAAAAATTAATTACGAAAAATAGTCCATTATTATCGAATATTTAAAATAAGTGATTATTTTGTCTTTTTTTTTCATCCCTCAAGGTTCGCGTGCAAAAAATGAAGGATAAAAAATCACTAATTATGGAAAATAGTCTGCGAGGAAATATCAAAAAAGTTCCCAGGTGTTTTTTCATACCCAAAATAAATAGAAAATCTGCAAGTACAAAAAAAAATTAATTATAAAAAGCAGTTTCATAATTAAGGCAAAATGTTAAATGAAAAAATTCTGCGGTTATATGCGTCGTCATTAGGTTTCGTGAAAAATAGTAGAAATTTAATTCTTACGTTGCGGAGGGTACGGACGAGAAAACGCAACGAGGCATTCACACCGGGATTGGGACGTTTCACGAAACTGAAGCCGCAGCATCATTTTATACAATCTCACGTTTTATCAGGTTTCTCGCACGAGGCAAAAGACGCTGCAGGGCAGAAAGGCGCACGGATTCCGATGCCCCTTGCTGTCTCATCGTACACCTCTCTATTTTTTTTCGTTCTCTTTTTTTTCTACAATCCTCTCTTTCACTCTTAAAGCAAAATTGAAGCAGCGAGGGGCTCAACGAACCAACGAATAAACTCTCCGAGAGCAAATAATCCTTCAAAATGTTTAATTATAAGCTAAAGTAAATAGTATCCTAGTTCGCGATAAATCGAGACTGATTATTCACCACTTAAACTTTATATCCATGCATATTTAATACCGATTATTACGCAATGCTCTCATCAAACCTAAATTATCACGTATTACTTTCCGCAAACGTGTACTAATTTTTTTTCTCAACCATTTCATTACTACTGTTATAGTTTGATTGAAAGTAATAACCAACGAGTTTAAAAAAAAAAAGCAATTCAGTATCTAAAAAAGTTTAAAAAAATGCAATTTTCATTTGCCTGATAATTCTCCATTAATTCTTAGCAAATCAGCATACTTTTTTGAATATTTATTCAAATATTTATCGCATCATTTATACAATAAATACTGTCATTTCACTAATTTGCGCTAATTATGGATTCATCTTGAAGAATATTCATCTAATAGAAATGATTATAACTCTCTTACCTAATAAAATAAATATAAAAAGTGTCGTATAATTATGTTTTTGTTAGTCCACGTAAAAGAGTACAGAAAAAAATTTAAGCACATGATGGAATCTGTGATTGGAGGTGTATGAGTTCGTGAGCGAAACCATCTTCCGCGAAAGTTCCACTCGATCGTCACAGCTTCGCTCAATATTTTCAGTTAATACGTACATACATCTGTATATAAAAAATTGTCGACTTGAGAAAGAGGGAACGAGCAAGAGTGCTCTGAGATCGAAGAAAGAGTAAAAGAAATTGAAAAAAAAAGAAAAAAGACAGAACCCACCGATGTAAAACGTCGACCAAACGAAAATATTCGGGTCAAATGAATTTGGGTTCCCTTTCTATGTTTATTCTCCCCTCTCTGTAACCTGGGGTTAAAAAAAAATTCATTTGTCGATCACGACAAATTCATCGTCGTAATGGCATCGAATGGTTCCTTTTTTTGTATAACTATCACTTTCGCAATAATTCAAAAATGATGTACATGCAGATCGAGCATTTTCACCGAATTAGAAAGACTCGTGAATATTTATGACGAGGAACTCGTTTGACTTCCGAAAATAAAAAATTCAATAGAGTTTTTCTATCCGTATGTTTTGATCATGTGATACAAAATAAATGCAAATTAAACGTCGTGTTTTGATTAAAATAATAGCTCGATAAATTTTCGTACGCCAGATAATAAAACGAATTTTTATTTCTCCGCTGAAGTATCATTTACATAATTTCTAACGGTGACAAACCTCTTGGCTCCTTTTGATTTATACACTGTTATCGATTTATGCATCGTTTTATGTCACTTTGTCTCGCGAAAGGACTTCCAGTAGGAAAGATATTCAAATATGTTTTGCACGTCGTAAATAATGTCTAACAAAAATATTCGATCAAACAATTGTTTTTTTTTTTTTATTGATTTATTTCCGATTCGTTTTCATTTGTCCTTTTACAAAAAAAAATTATTTCGGCCGGAGCCCAATTTCGAGAGTTTTTTTTATTAATCTATTTCCGATTTGTTTTCATTTGTCGTTAAAAAAAAAAATTAGTTCGCCCGAAGATCGTTTTCGAGAGGTATAAAATTTAGCGCGATATTTTACACGTTAAAAAAGAATTGAAATTAAATTTTAATAGACTCTAAAAACGTCATCAAACTGACATTTTGCACAAGTTATTTACCAAGCCAGTTTTGCAATACGAATAATATTCATTGCGAAACGTACATTTATTATTTTCAAAAAGTCGCTGCGAAATATCCTGGGTTTTAGGACGGTTCGGATGAGCATGACACAATAAAAATTCAAGAGCCAGGATAATTCAAATTTTTTGAAATTCCATCAGTCGCGTGGGCAGATAAAAAAGAAACATTCATTCTCCTCAAATTTTATGCAATCCTAAAATTTCGAAGCCAAACATTAAAGTTCGGCGACCCAAAAATAAAACTTTTGAAAAACACGAATGCGTGCAAGCTGAAATTAAAAAAAAAAATCATTCAAAGTATATAAAAATAAAATTACAAGGCAAAAGTGTCGTCAGATATTCGATTGGTCAAAGAGTTTCAACGTGAGAGGTCGATCGAAACGTTTATAAATTATAATTATGATTTCACATTGAAGTACTTTCTTTTCGATAATTTTTATTTTCGAGACACTGGCAACGGTTCAAAAAAAAAAAAACACAAAACAAAACAAAACGATCGACGATTTGGCTGCAAAGGAACGAAAAAATAAAAATTCTTCCGTTTTAAGTACGCTCGTAAAACTTTCGTAATTTCTATTATAATTACCTATTCGGTTTTTGCCGGTGTTTCGCGGTATATATTAATAACATTGGACCAATTATTACGCGTTACCCGTTGTAATAACGTCTGTCGTGAATCGCATATGTAACATAGGATGAGATCAGTAAGATCTGTGTGTAATAAGAGCATCGCGTGGTTACACACCCGAGCTCTCTGCTATCGCTCAGCTCTCTTTTTTTCCGCGTTTTTTTTTCTTCTCTGCAAACTTGCAGTGTAAGTATACACTTTATACACGAGTTTTACTCTCTTAGCATGGCCGGAGCGTGGTTAACGATCTATGAATGTTGTTTTTTCTTCTTTCTTTCTTCTTGAAATCGTCCGAAGTACGAGCCTGTTGCGTGATCTCTTTCAAACTCATACCTCTGTATGCCATAACTTCCATAATGCTTGTCTCAAACTGATCTATGCATTAATATCGAGCCACTTCGTGAACAAAAACGATTTTATGTATATATATAAACAAAAGATCGTAAATCCCACGGTTTAACACTCGTAGTAATTTGGGTTAAGCCATTTTGTTAATAGATATATATCTCTGTGTATATAAAGAAATTATATACAGATATGTGCCTTTAATATTTCTTGAATATAGATATGGATTTAAAGGGAGTACGGATCTATTTATGTTCGAACGTAATTATAGGAAAACTATATAATAATTGCAATAACGTTTAACTCTTTTTGAAATATTTTTGCACTAAAATCGCAAAATTAACAGTTTTTATGGATGGTTCATGTTTACAGTGGAACTGACATCAAGGGAAATCTGTTTTAACGATCGCTCTGTATCCTGCTGAATAACATTTATTTGGTCCATATTTTATTTGTTTTTTTCTTCTTCTAAATTATGTTTTTATGTAAAGTTCATTAATTTTGTGTACGAATAGTTTTTTGAACGGAACTTCTTATGGGATATTCTCTCGCTACACCGTTGCTTCTATGATCTGAATGCAAGACACCATTGTACCTGTTTCACGACTCGACTCAATCCATTGCGTAATTTCTTCTCAGGTCCCGTCACCCCTTCAACGCGCATCGTACTCGAACGAGATTTACTTTATCTACTTTTTTTTTTTTTCGTTTCGAGAATCCGAGCATTCATATTGCGTCGAGTGGTTTAAGGACAAATTGGAAAAAAAAACTAAAGGGAAATTCCTTACACACTCGAATCTACGAATTTAGAGATATTGAAGAATAAAAGAAAAAAAAATGAATCTCTATTTGTTACGAGATGGCAATTTCATAACATTGAAAATTACGAAGACTATAAATTATTCCATTAATTTTTTATTCCATTAGATAATTGAATAATGCACAAGCTCGGAAATGACCTTGAAAATCATTGCAGAATGAGTAGCTCTCGAAAAAAAATTACGTGTCACTCGTCAAAATAGTCATTACGAATTAACACAATGAGATTGACAAATTTTTAATTGACACATACGTACGTTGTACATGTGGTTTAAGCCAAGTTCTGTACTGTGAAAGTCGAATATTATTCACAATGAGTACGGAAGAGTTGGTCGGAGGTACGCCAAGCTAAACGACCTAAATTGTCGTAAATCTTTCTGTCAACCGAGCTCTTTTCATTAACGTTTCGAGAAGCGTGTACGCCTCACTGTTTTATACCACGTTTCTGCAGCATTTCCATGCGATGGTTTTGTTATTTTTTTCACGATCTTTGTATCTCGTTCCTGTTGATACGTCAGTAGGAATATGTTGCAGTAAAAAGAATAACAAAATCGTTAAAAAAATTCTAGTTATTATTCGAACATTTTTTTTTTATTGAGTTCAAAGTATTCTTGGATTGGCACAAAGTATTATGTGATTAAAAAAAGCACTTTAGAGCGAAAGCAAATTTATGGTAACGATCGTGTGTTCATTTTTCATTTTTTTTAAATACATAATATTACTTTTTTTATTTTTTTTACGGAATTATAAAATTTTACTACGCAATATTCAATCAATTTCTGTTTTTAAAATCAATAGCTCCATAGTCTCTGTATTTAGAAATTTTTGGCACGTAATTTATTTTTTTGACTGCTGCCAATTGAGATCAATGTTGCTAACTTTCATGACCTTAAAATCTCAATTCTGGTATTAATTTGAACGTTTAGATGTGTGCAAAAAATCCAATTGTCAAAGATTCAATTTTTACCATGACCTAAATCCCGAATATTTTTTCCTAATGAGCTTTATTTCAGCGTCGAGAACTTTCTGCATTGGCAATGTTGAAAAAAAAAAGAATCATAAATTCTGCAGCAAATAATAATCGGAACGAACATTAAAAATTCAGTCGATAAAATAATGAAAAGCGAGCATTTGTCGTTGAATTAATTGGTATTCGGATGGTTTTCCGTATATCACGAGCACGTGCCATCTATAATCTTTATCGGCTATTACGGTACTCGTTACATGCTTTCAAAAGCAAACAAGTGGCCCGAACGTTACTTGATCACTCTCGAGACTCATTTATCAAAGGTCGAGAGTGTGTTGGATGGGAGCGTTGTTAAGAACGAAGAAATGATGGCCTCGAGAATCGTCTGAAGTAGATAATTTTGAAGAACGAAAGGAAGAAACGCCTCTCACCCCAAAAATAACGTTTAAAAATTTAAGCGACGTTTTACTGTTGTTTGTTTTTTCGCAATTCTCGGTCGTTGGAAAAAGAACAATAAAAATAAATAGCTGTGCTATTTTTTGAGGAAGGACATATTTAATTTGTTAAACATAGTGTTACTGTCAAGAAAGAAAGGAAAAGAGAGAGAGAGAGAGAGTAAGGGGGTGAGAGAGAGAGAGAGAGAGAGAGAGAGAGAAAGATTAGTAGTAAGAGTGAGAGTAAGTGAAGAATAATGAAAGTGTAGATTTGCAATAGACAAGATAGTCCAAAGTGGCTTAAGGTTCTTCCTCGACCCCGCGTCCTCGCCTTCTCTACGTTGTCGTCGTATTTCTTCGGACGGTCGATTCTCTCAGATGGTATACCAGAGGCGGTAAATCCCATAGGTGATGGGTCGGTCGTGGTGATGGGTTGCCAAGGAGTTGGGTATATCGAGTGGGGTCCGAAACCAGCGAGCGATTCCCCTCGTTCTCGTCGTCATCAACGTCGTCTTCATCGTCGTTGTCGTTGTCGTTGTAGTAACCGCCACCACCGCTGCCACCACTGGCTCGGGCCACGTATAAAAGGAGCTCGACGAACGAACACGGAGCATCAGTCCTCAAATCAAGCAGGAGGAACAAGCATCCCAGCCGCAACACTATCCACAAAACCATGAGGGCATTCATGGTGAGTAATTGGGTAGAGAGAGGGATCATCACAGCATCCTAACAGTGTTCCTTCGGTTCCATTCGAGCATCATTTAGTAAAAACCCAAAAATAAAACCACGCGTATAATCAAACCGTTCACTTTCTTTGCCGTGCAATTGACCAAAGTTCGTCGCCAGTTATCCGGGAATAATAACAAAACCTAAAGAGAGCGAGGGATAGAGAGGGAGAAGAGAGAGAGAGAGAGAGAGAGAGAGAGAGAGAGAGAGAGAGAGAGAGAGAGAGAGAGAGAGAGAGAAAGAAGACGGAATGAAGAACCGGATGAAAGAGGCCGTACCAGCAACGGCTGACGACGTCATCTCTCGGGCACTTTCTCTCGTATATATCTCTCAAGAAGCTCTCTCACGTTCACCCGGCAACCCAAATGAAATTAAAAACGAAATGGAAAAAGCTATACGTATATCGCTATTGTGCCACAACGAAAATAGAATATACCGACAGTTAACGTTATAAAGCCTGCATGAAAACAATGAATAAGTATTATTTCGCGTTTGAGTTTCCATGGAAAGTTAGTGCTTTCACGAGATTGTGCCGCGGATGAGAGTTCGAAAGTCGTCATGATTAAAATGCAGAAATTTCGGTGGGATAGATTAATCGGTTCTGGTTCATTGGTTTTCTTGTATTTTTCCATTTCTCCAGTCTCTGTCGTTCAACCCTTCCATTCATTCAAAGTTGCTTACAATTTCTATTCCGTTGAATCACTTGATGAATAACGGAACTAGAGCATAGGATGACATTACGATGTTTTGTCTAACGATTCGTTTTTCACAGATCGTGGCACTGGCCACAGTGGCGATGGCTCGCCCAGAGGCCGGCTACTCTTACTCCCAACCCCAACCAAGCGGTAGCTATGGAACACCAGGCGGTGGAAGCCTCGGTGGAGGTGGTGGAGGTGGTGGCCTTGGTGGACTCGGAGGTTTCGGAGGTGGCCACGGTGGTGGGCTAGGAGGAGGATCATTTGGAGCTGGTTCCAGTAGTTTTGTTTCATCCGGAAGCGGCGGATTTGGTGGTGGTTCATTCGGCGGAAGCAGCGGCGGCGGTGGTTTTAGTTCCGGTGGCTCATTCGGTGGTGGATCAGGCGGTGGCTTTGGCGGTGGATCAGGCGGTGGCTTCGGCGGTGGATCAGGCGGTGGCTTCGGCGGAGGTTCTCTCATCCAGAAACACATTTACGTTCACGTACCGCCCCCAGAAGCACCTGAAGAAAGACCCCAACGTCCTATCGCACCTCAGGCTCCTGCCCAGAAACACTACAAAATTATCTTCATCAAGGCACCTACTGCACCAACCCCAACCGCTCCAGTAATCCCAGCGCTTCCTCAACAGGACGAACAGAAAACTCTTATCTACGTTCTCGTCAAGAAACCCGAGGAAGCACCAGAAATCAACCTGCCAACCATCACACCCACGCAGCCCAGCAAACCCGAGGTCTACTTCATCAAATACAAGACCCAGGTAAGTTCTTAGAACTCTATATCTTCCCATTAAACAGTATAAAGACAGGAATCATTGAGAGAAAAACTTTTTTGTCAAAATCCAACCAAACGACGAACTTTCTGGAAGTTCGAGTGATCCCCGAAACGATTTTTTTCGATAATCCAGCTCCCAAATTTGTATCATCAAATCCAATGGCCTGAATAATCTCCATTGAATAATTTGAAATGCAATTTTGATGATCTTTGCAGAAGGAAGTTACTTCCGGAGGTGGTGGCGGAGGAGGCGGATCGGGTGGTGGACTTGGAGGTGGACTTGGTGGAGGACTCGGTGGAGGACTCGGTGGAGGTTTGGGTGGTGGACTGGGAGGTGGTTCGGGATCAGGTGGTGGACTCGGTGATGGTCACGGAGGTGGACCAAGTGGCCCGAGTGGACCAAGCTCGAATTACGGAGCCCCTGGAGCATCCGGCCCCTACTAGTCAATTTACTTAAAGAAAGAAGATTAATAAAAAAGACCCACACACGAGCACACACACACACACACACACACACACACACATACACACACACACACACACAGACACAAACAGAGAGAGAGAGACACAATGCGGAAACTATGAAAGCGATTGAACCGGAAGACCAGGAAAATCGACCGGATAAATCGAGCGAATAATAATAAATAATTAATATAAATAAGCTACAAAGGAAGCAAGTGAGAGACGAAGAAAGCAGAGAATCTTACAGCGAATACAAAGAAGATTAATGCTCTGTGGAAAAGATGAACTACTCGTAAACTCGATACCTTCTCCGTTCGATGAGTCGCGATGGGGAAAAACAAACACCCGTTACTTTATTATTTTTTTTAATATGAAATTTCCAAGTCCCGACGACGAACCGGAAGATGAACAACAGGACAACGAACAAACGAAGAGAATGAGCGATCGAAAAAGTGGAGTCCCCTCGAGTTGAACGCGAACCGAGCTGCCGAGGATAAAATCAGCGAGGTCAATTTTATACCGATTTCGTTACCGATCGAACCTTTACCGGTCGCCGATACGATTACAGAAGGAGATTCTACTGCACCTGTTACAACGACTCTAGAAAGAATAAAGTTGTCGACCGATCGACCGGGTCCTTATTGTTCGTGGGCCCGATCGTTCGAGTTTAACCTAGCGAACACGAGGTCTCGTCCAAACCTCAAAAAGGAAGATCATCGTTGGACCTGAATCAACGCGGATAATCATAAACAACGACTGCCAAAAATGGTTTATGTTATTCGACGTGGAATAGACGAAGACATCGTGGGAGTCCGGGGCTTCATCGTCACGTACACAATCGGCCAGAGATCGGCAACTGACCAAGAACGATGAAGAGAACAAAAACAGAAGAAATAACAAACGAAGAAGAGAAAAAAAACTGCCGAAAATCTCCCGACGAACAAGACTTTTTTATGTTATTCCCTGCCCCCCCCCCCCCCCCCCCCCTCATATTTTTTTATACATTTTTTGCAAGAAAACGGTGGCGAAATAAAGCTTTTTTATGTATTTTTTTTACATAAGAAAAAAATGAGACAAAAAAACAAACAAAAGCGCGATGTTTCTTCCTTTTTTCACAGCCTCCGGGCACCTTCACCTCTCGCTATTTCCCTCTCTCTCTCTCTCTCTCTCTCTCTCTCTCTCTCTCTCTCTCTCTCTCTCTATCTCTATTTAGTCTCCGAGGATTACTCTTCCGTGTGTAACTTTTTCACACGATACGGTCCCACTTTCGCTCGGCTAACTGCTCGCCTGAGAAGACGAGACTTCTGCGCAGCAATAATGCTCCTCTCGATTCTCTTCGTTACTTGTGTTTGTCCGTACATATTTTACTCGTATTTTTGTATGCGTTCCAAGCTACTGGGTCATCGCTTTCGTTGTTGGTTGTTGGCCAGACGCAAACGCCTGTCAAAACCTCCTTTTTCTTCCCTTTCTCTCTTTCCCTCTTCCCACATCATCAGCTACACGAGCGTCGTATCGTGAATATTTATTTATGAACGTGAAAGGATCTCGTATACGTTAAGCTGGTGTCATCGCCTTCCACCTTTACGCACACACACACACATGAAGAAATATCTGTTAAGATAATAATCGAACTTTATACCGCGCTGGATCGCCAAGAAACTTTCGCTTCTTCTCCGAGTAACGTCATCTCTCTTCTGTATCTTCTTCCGCATCTCTCCTCGCCCGCCCTCCTTCCCTGCCACCCTCACTTCATTTCTTATTCTATTTGATACTCATGAGAATCTCGAAATAGCTACTCGCACGCGTTCCTTCCTATCTGTGCGTGCTCACGAGCTTGTGTGCATGCCTTGTGTGCATTGCGCAAAGTGCGTCAACCAGAAAAGATGTTTAAAAACTACCTGGCAACGGGTAAATTTGTTTAAGAATTTCTATTTGTGCACTTTTCCTCTCTACATATTTTTGCACGTACGCTCATGAGTGTGCGTCTCTCTCGATGTTGCTTCCACACTCGAAGAGTTTAGGTACGTGTAAAGTGTAGAGTTCGAGGATCAGGAAGAAGCAGCTACCATTAAAGTTTACGTGCTCGCTTTGGGGCCATTCGGTGGCTTACAAATGCACAAAATATCTCAATGTGTAAGTGTATGTTTGTGTTTTTTATACTGGTGTAGCCGAGCCACGCTTTCACCGAGTTACCTTGCTGGATTTCGATGCTTCTCCAACACTTCCAATTTATTCCTCGCCTTTTTGTTCCTTTTTTGTTCTGTTGTCCTGAATTTTTATCGAACCTTCGAGAGAAAGGAGATTTTTTTCTTGTTCCTTTATTTTTATTTGCTAATTATTTTATCCACGAATATTCACGAATTGCGAAACATTTTATCATTAAGTGAAATAATAATTTCTGTTACAATATTATAACTTCGTTATTTATGACTATGAACATTCTTTCCTGTTAATTAACTTTTTATTGCGAAGGGCGCGACAAATCTTCGTCACGAGTATTCGATTGTGCAAGACATTAACTTGATCGAGGAAGATACGAAATTTGTTTTGTCACCAATTTTTAAGCATTGCTTCATTCAATGGTTCATCATTAGAAATTAAATGTTGTTTTTTTTCACAGCGTATTGAAGAAATTTTTAATTCGAGAAAAAATAAAGTCGATACAAGGACAGTTTCGGTTTTCGGAAATTTATGCAACTTTTGTTGTGGCGGTTTAATCGATAATTAGTTGAATTAAATAAATTATATTTGTAATGAGCGCGAGACTGATTGCAGGTTGATGAGCAAATGAAAACGGGTTTAGGTTAAAGGTCAAACTGTATTCGATTTTGATCATAATGCGTTAGTTAGCGAATGGCGGCCATGATTATCTAACAAAAAATATGAATAATCGGTAGAACGAAGAGAGTAAGTTGAGAAAAAGAATACGAGAAAACAAGAATTTCGTCAGATGTTGAATGTTTTTTGATGACATTTACGAATTTTTGGCTCTCATACAATTAGAGAAATTAATTATAAAGAAAAAAAACATCGCAAGATTATTAAGAAATTCGAATAAAAAGCGTGCTCAGCCCTAAAGTGTTTCGTAGGCTCATTATCTCTTAATTTTAGTTGATTACGTGGCCGCGATGCTTGTGCGATGATTTTGACACAACGTACTATATCGTATCAGTTAAATCTTCTCTAAAACATTTTTAACGCTCGGGCATACGAAAACACGAGTTAAATATTTCGTAACGAGAATATAATTAATATTACGAGAGTTTCTTAACCAGTCATTCAACGGGGTATGTTCACGGTAGTTTGCCAGAAAATAGAAATGTTGAAGTGTTCCAACATTCCGGGTGAGACAGGAGAGAGAAGAAAAATCGTCTTGGCTGGATTAAGAAGAAATTGATAATGAACGAAAAGTATAATGGTGTAGGCAAGTCCGGCACGTAGCTGAGGAATTGCTCAATATTTAATTAAATAAAAAAAAAAAACAATAACAACAACAAATAAATGAACAAGCCCTGGAGATCTTCTTAATTTGCGTTAAATTAGTTTCCATGTGAATACGATTAAAGTATAAGAAAGATAATGGTAGAAGGGGTTCTTATTGAGAATGTCCGAACGAGCAGGTGTCGTGACCTTTGATCCAATGGGCCCGCTTTCACCCGCGCTCGAATCCTCGTGATCAACCGTTTTTCCCTTTCTTACCCCCCATCCTCTCCTCCTCCCCATTATTTTCTTCTCATATGTACAACTCTCGAAATTCACTCTCACCCGCGAGAACGATCTTCCTGTTAAGTAGGAATCTCGTCTTGCCAGCAAAACCGTTTATTTCGTATATACAAACGAGGAGATACATTCTCGTAAGACGTAATAGCCGCTTATACACGCACATCTCTCAATCCTCAGCTTACGGGTCTTCTTCATGGTTTATAACTTCTTCTGATGTACAGGAAGTATATACATAAGCGTAATTCATGTGGAAGTCCGTATAGACTGACGAGAACTAGACACTTATTTCTTTGTACATCGCACTTTCGATACGTACGGTCGATAACCAACATCGTGTTCTTCATTCAAATCGGTAGCAAATCTCTGAAATATCGTTGCAGTGCCAACAATGCTTTATGCTGCTTTGGACTTTCCTTTGAGAGCGACTAAATTACAGAGGACAGTCGTCATCGAAAAAATGTCCAAAGTAACGGTAAAATTTCTGGCAAATGAGCCGAGTGCAATTAGAGCAGTTCCATAGAAACATACGACGATTAACCGATTTATGTTTTCACTTGGAAGGTCTACTTAAAGACTCTTTCCAAACCGAAATCTTACTAGTCTGCCCGAATAGCTCGTTACGCGTGTGCCCTGTTCTAATTTAACATTTTTCGTGGATGATGAAAAACTCCACGATGTTCGAAGTGATTGGAATCACTGCATTGTTTACGATGTCTGCGAATTGCTCGCCAATTAATCAAAGGTTTAGAAAGAGTTTCTGGCCCTTTGTCGCGGATTCGTCTGCGTCCAAAGACGCTGAGACTGTTCAGGGTTGGAAATTCGTCCGTTACGATGGCCAAGTTCCTCCGGAATTACTGGACATTGATCCGAACGAGCAGCCGATCTGGAAGATCTATAAAATTCCTGGCATTGATCCAAAGCCTAATCCAATTGAACCGGAAGCTGATAAACGCCACGAAGAAACGAATATTGAATATTCGAGTTCTCACATTTCCTCAGGACAAGTAAATTCTCCAGGAAAGCAAACTTCGAATGATCAAGAACATAACTTAGAGATTCAGCAGGGAGATGAATTCCCAGGATATTTCATTGGTCCGGTAATTCCTGTGATTCTCAATCAAGAAATTACCACCGAATCCGTTGATCTGAGTTTTCTCGACGACCTCGGTGGTTTAGCTCCATTTTTGCCTGATCCTCAGGACTACGAAGAATCACAACAGGGTCAGAAAGTTCAGCCTTCAAAATCGACGGGATCAAACAGCAGTCGCCAAGATTCGCAAGCAAATCCTAGTTTCCTTCGGTGGCTACTCTCCAAGCTCACTTTCGGTCTGGTGGGAGAAACTTCTTTGAGCGATCCATCACCCACTCCCGTGAGTGCCCCGCCGCTCGAACCTTCACTACAATCAGGTCTTGTACAAACGGATAACAAGAACGCACTTTACCTCCTACAGACTTATCCGCCGCCCAAAACTAAGGGTACTTACATCGCTTATCGACTGCCGGTAAATGAACCGGCTGAAATAACAATTATGAAAACAGGACATCGAGCCAGGATCTCTGCAGATCCTGTCGAGCCAAAAATACCTTTTTACTCGCAGGATACCGCACCCGGCCGATCGGCTGACATGAAAAAAGGAGAATCAACCGAGCTGATCAACTTGTAGAGATACCAATTTCGATCTCGGTTCTCGACGATTCGCAGAATATACTTAAAGGACTCCATTGGACCAAAAGCGATCGTCATCGATGTGGACGAGCTTGACTCTCAAAAATAATGAAATAAGACATCAGTAAAAGATCGAGAAAATGAACAATGTCAGAAAAAGTAAGTTTACGATATCTGAAGGTATCCTTGAACCAGTTGCTGAAGTAGCCCGTGCTTATTCACAAATAAGGAACTATGGAGCCGAGGATCGCTCGATATAACCAAGAACAAAAATTAAAAATCGTTTTCAAATTCGTAATAAGAATTTTTACACTCGAGCGAGTAATTAATATTTAATGCGTCACAACTGAAATTATTTATATGGTATTTAAAAACAAATTATATCGAAATAAAGAGATTTCGTGTCAAAGATATTTGCAAGAAATTTTTTTACGACTCTCCTTTATCCCGGTACGAAAAATCGACATATTCTTTTGAATCTTTCGAGCAAAATCTCTCTTCCATTTGTTTCTTTGTCCGAAAGGTATGTTGCGTTAAAAGTTGCATCGAAAATGGGTAAACGGCACGAATAGTGCGTGCTTAAGCATAGGATTACGCGTTACAACACCGCTCGTCCGGCAAATTTCTTATTTTTATATTTATTATCTCTTGCGCGTTAAACTGTTTTTGTTTATTCCTACGGGATGTCCGAAAAGTCGTGCTTAAGCTATAGAGGATATAATTAAACGGCAAAATTTTGAAGAGAAAAGATCTGATGCATTTTTCTCTCCTACGCACGGTACAAGAGATATTAAGGGATTGGGGACAGCCAATCCGGCGCGTTGGGCGGGACGCGCTGGCCCCACCCTTCGCGTTTTGCTCACGGCGCTTCGGATTGGCTACCACCAATCATTCCATATATCTCGTAAACGGTGCATCGGAGATCAAGATGCCAAAAGACTTTTCTTTTTAGAATTTTACGGTCTACCCGTCAACGCGTCCTCAGAATCTTCGGACACTCGTTATGTGCTTGTTGTACACAAACGGTGAGTTTCGGACATGCTACAGTAAATAAGTAGCGATGAGGATGTATTTGTAAGCAGGGTTTGGCGTGAAAGTGACCGGTTTAAGACAGTTGAGCCTGCAAGACAAGCAAGGTGTACACTGTTGCGATTTAGCAACTTTGAGGGAGCGCATAAGCGGATGGAGAATCGAGGCGGACATCGCGCCGCACCAACTTTAACCGAGCGGAACCTCTCAAGAATAACAATTCGGCTATGCAATCCAAGCTCTTTTATATACACGTATTTAACAATGATTATAACACTTTCCTATAGGAAATTTAATTGGCCGTGCGTAGATACATGGAATTCCAGGTCAAATCGATCGACCCTGATCCTTTCAGTTTCCATCCATATTTTTAAAAATTAATAACCAATCCAAGATACTGCATTTTGTCCCATTTTTTTCGGCAGCTTCTGTACGCAATATTGTTTTTGAATTTCCTTTTTCTTTAGGTCGTAGAAAAATCAACTAAATTTCGTATTTTCTTGATAAATTATAAACATATCACATTCGTTTATTCATGGTAAATTATTGTGCGAATAACTAGGTGAAAATTTGACCTGAAATAACGAATACCAGTCAATTTATTGAGTAATCCAATGTACTCACGTAGATCGTTGATGCGGCTAGAAAAATCCAATATACGTGAGTGTACGAATAGTCGATTAAATCGTTGTTCGCGTAACCGGACACTTGGAACGACTTTTCCGCTACCCCGATCGCTCTCGATGCGTGATGGGAATTCAATGAGTCTCAATACGACAAATTCGGTATTACTCGGCTCGAGTTAACGGTAGATTGCTGATACGAGAAACGTAATTGTTCTCATACAACCACGTTAATGGTCATTTAATTGGCCCGAGAATTAATTAAACTAATTGCTGAAAATGTACTTCCAAAATTTAACCGAATTTAAAAAATATCAAATAATTTTCCCCTATTGAAAAATATTTAAAAAATTACAATTTCTCTGGATTCTTACAACAAAAAAGTAAATATGCGTGCGTTCTTTTATTTATGTGTATATTTTTTTACGCGCGTTTTACTCGGGATCATAAATAGTCAGTAGAGCACATATAAAAACGAGTTTACACGTCGAGTCTAGCCACACATGGTGGATCTGCCCTGTGATAGTTGGATTATATAGCGTAGCACGCGTCTCGCATCGTAAATTCTACTTTCGTTCTCGATGATGCCTCGACGAATTTGCCATGGCGATGCCTTACCACCGGGGGATTAAATGAATCGTTTCTTACGCGCGTGCCATCGGGAACTCGAGCTTGGCCAAAGAATTGCGAATGAAATTCAACGAGCGCCGCAACTCCGATGCTACTTACTTTTACTCGTCCGTCTTTCTCTTTGAGTCACTCGCTCACCTCAACGGCAATTCACTTTGAGCTGCGAGAATCTTTCTATTTCAACTGTATCATTATTTTTATTTAATTTTTATTACGTTGCTAGAAATTTCGAATTTCATACAAATTTAATAGCTGCACACATTTATTTAATGATTTTTTTTTTTATCGCCGATTTGCTATTCATTTTTATTTTATTTCATTTCATTTCTTTTGTTGCACGTACCAGATGAATCGTGAAATATTTATGGAGAATTATTAAAATAATTTCGTAGCCTCATTGTGCCCCATGAAAAGTGCGTTCGGTCCGAGAGTAAAGGTGTTTTGTTACTCCTCACGTATCTCATTTAGATCGGATCTAATGCTCGCGGTGCGTTCGTAATATCCTGTGCATATGCGGTTGCGAAGGTGTTTGTTACCATTGATGCTCCGTTTCGTGTACGAATTTTTTTCTGCGTGCAACCCGGCAAAACAACCTGATGTGTTACTACATCAACGCGAGACGAGCTGTGAGATTATTGTCAGTTTTCCTGGAATATTTAACCGCCAGTTATTGGCACCTTTTTACCTTTCGGTCTCGAAACTTTTATCGGTTGTCATAACGACATTATCCCTGAGAGATTTTCGTGTGAGAACGAAAAAATGAACGACAACGCTTCACGACTAAAAATGATCAAAATTACGAAAAGTGACCTTTGAATTCCATTGAAATTTTGAAACAACTTTTCAACCATATTGCCCACAAATTTACAACGAGGTTGCTGTCTAATTCTCAGCGAGGGAAAGCACAATGGCGGATGGTAGCGTCCTCGAAAATTGTTCGACTATTAAGCAGACAAACTCTTCGACATACGTTCCGCCCAAGAGCCTCTCCTTGCTGCTGTAATTGGTACCAGTAAATTGTAGGTTTTTCGTCAATGCCTGATACGTTGCTAATTTTTTTTAAATGCACGAAAAACACATAGGAATTTATAAAATCTCTTATAAATAATAAATTCACATTTTTTTACTGAATTAATAAATAATTAAATATTTATTCCTGAAAAATGGTTTTATTTATCCCAAAGGTTCAAACATTCATTTTCATTAGACTTCAACTCCAGATTGTAAATAACGAGGATTCGATGCCAATAACTGTGTGTTTTATGGAGATCGCGCATTTCAGAAACGTTTAGTGCGTTCCACCTGCTGAATGCACTTTCGTTACATTCGCACTGGATTCACCATATCCGCAACCATCGAAAAACCTCTCACTCTTGGCCTGCCCTCCCTTCTCTTTTCCGGCCACTTCTTCTTCGATCTAATACGAATACGCCGAGGACGTTCTCGATGATGATGATGATCATCATCATCATCATCATCATCATGATGATTATGATAATGATGGCGATAATGATGACTCGTGTGTACAAACTCGATGTCCGAATCGAATGGGAAAGAGCATTTGCTGGCACACGGGACGGACAGGTGAAGGAGTTTCTTCGAGTACATACAATCGTTTCTTCGAGGTGGAGATCCGAACCATACCATCGCTCTATATAATCCCAGACTGTATACGCATTGCCCCGTTTTTACAGACTCACACACGATGAGAAAATGGTGAATCTAGAGGGGGACGAGGTATAAAAGTTTCAAAGACAACGCCAGTAGAGCACACACTCCCGGGTACAAGTGCTCCAGTAAGAGCCAGTGTTATTTAATCCGCGTTCATCGATCAGTTTCGTCGTTGTTGTTCGTTATTTTTTTTTCTCCCGTTGTTTTGGATTTATTTATTATTATTATTTTTTTTTCGTTAACAAATCAAAAATAGACCAAGTTTGTGTGAAAAAAACATCGAGAATTTTGTAAATACATCGCGGAAGGTTCGCCTTTAGTGTCTCGCAAAAATGCAGTCTACCGTCGTAAGTGATCATCGCACGGACGATTTTTCACATTCGTTTTCATCATTTTTTTCGTTCGATTTCTGTTTTTTTTTTGTTTTTGTTTTTTTTTGGTTTATTCTTTATCGTTTTTTCTTTCATTCGGTTGTTCAATTATGCAAAATATTCGGACTTGTGTTTTTGTTTTTCATTATTTTGTGTATTTTCGATTGGATGACAAATTTTGGGCTGGGAAGAATCTTCTCGATTTATTTGTAGTTAAACAAAAAATATTTATCTTCGTTCTTATCAAACGTTCAATTTGAATTTCTTTAAAGTCCTAATACTCGTACATAATTTCTACATTTATCTAACGTCTAATTTCTCACTTGACGAAATCGCAGGCACCGGAATAATGATGGTGATGATGATCATTATAGTGATGATGCGCACTCGGTACGAACACCGGAGTCGTCAGCAATGAAGACAAATAAAAATAAACAATAAAAATAAAAAATTAAGTCGAGCGCACTCGCTCGAGATGCTTTCTACAGGAAGTAATTAGCGCACTTTGTGCCACCACGTCTCTTTTCGCGAATATACGATCGCGCAATTCAACGATAATTATGCCGCTGCGCGGACCTCGACGGTGTCAAAATTGCTCGGGTTTTCTTGGCTTCGAACTTCTTTCCCTCCCCCCCCCCCCCTTTTTCTGCCACAACCGAAAATAACGATATTTTTATCAGACAGTCATTTTTTGCGTCAAATTTATTTTCGAATTTCACACTCGAACGAATTTCCTGAGCTTTTCATATCAACTCAAATAATGGCAAAATAAATTGTACTCGGAAGAAATGAAATTTAAATAATTTCGTTTAACTTGATTAATTTTATCCAGATTTATCGGAATTGAATTTGGAAGAAATGAAATTTATAGAATTTTATTTAACTTGATTACCCTGCACGCAGGTGTTTTTTTTTTTATTTTATTTTTAACATTCATTGTAATGATGCATCAGCTACTTTAATTCGTTCCATATTTCAATTTACACTCTCCACAGTTGGTGAGCGCTAAACGCGAAGAACGAATATCGAGGTGAATCGCGAAAGCGTTGAAATTACTTTGCGCTCGGAGGTCGTCCACCCTTCGATCTGTTTTTTTGTTTGTTCTTTTTTTTTTGAGTAGCATCGAGAACAGTTTCATCTCCGAGTAGAACTTTCCTTCGCACGATACACACGATCCTTTCTTTCTTCCGTGAGATTTTCCCCTTCCCAAATTCGAACTTATATAATTCGCTCTAATAATACAATTAAATGACCAGTCATTGAAATTAAATGAATTGCTCGATTTTTACATCTTGCTCAATACTACAGAATTTTTTATTCTGGTATTCAAAGTTTCCCATACGAAGAACGAAAATTACATGATCTGGAACAATATTTTTTTTCTCTACTTATCAAAAAATTCTGCTCAAGATGGACGAGGGTGAAATTAAATGAAAGTTTAAGGGTCAAACCTAAAATAGAACGAGAATCAATGCAATTTTTGTGATTTTTTTTTCTCAGTTCCAATAAGACAAATCTTTTCGAATTTTCTTGGATGTTTTATCACATATTTCGACATTGCAAAACAATTTTTTTAACACAAAACGTATTGATTTTTTATAGAAATTATTCTGAATCTGAATTGTTTAAAACACCCAGACGCTGAAGTTAGTCATCGACGTACGCTGAAGGCACTGAAACGTGGGCTATTTTAGTTTAAACGAAAAAACGAAAGATTTTTTAAATATTTAAATAATTACTTCCCATATGAAACTAATTTTTTGAAAATATCACCAATCAAACAAATGGTGGGACTTGAAAAAAAAAATAGAAAAAAAAAACAATTTTCGCACAAAAATTTTGACCCATTTTTTCAAAAAAGGTATCATTATCAATTTTTAAATTAAATTTCTTAGGTTCACATAGGAAATTCTCATATAAAAATTGAAAAACTCTTTGGTTACTTTATTTCAGCCAAAAATTACGCATGCTACATCGGACGCCGATGAAGCGTATGGGCATTTCAAATATTTCAGAATATTTTTTTAATAAAAAATCAATGTTTGTGAATTATTGATATTTTTTATTAAATAAAATTTATAGAAAGATTCGTTTTATTGGAGCCGAAAAAAAATCGCAAGAATTACACTTTTTTAGCGCTCTAATTCGAGTTGCCCATTTAAGGGGGGAAAGTCGTGTAAACGTACGTTTTTTCAAGATTTTTTTATAAAGAAATGGAACAGTTTATTGAATTAACATAAGGCATATCTCAAAATGTACGATGTAAGTTGTATTGACAAATTTTTTTAGACTAAAATATTTCAAAATGACGGCGCCACAGCTGCTGGAAGTCGGCACCAGAGATTTACGCCGTGCAGCTTACAGGTCTCAAATCTTAACTAAACTCAAAAAATTAAATTTTTGTTGTTAAAATACATTAATACGCTTTTTATGACCGAGAGATAAAAAATAAAAAATTTAGGATCACTTTGAAAAAATACAAAAATAAATGATTTTTTTTCAAAATGGTCCTTAATTTTTAATTTTTTTTCCTCTCCGTCATGCAAAGCGTATTAATGTATTTTAACAACAAAAATCTGATTTTTTTATTTTAGTTAAGATTTGAGATCTGTAGCCTGCACGGCGCAACTCTAAAGTGCCGATTTCCAACAGCTGTGGCGCCGCTATTTTGAAACATTTTAGTCTAAAAAAATTTGTCAATATACCTTACATCGTATATTTTGAGATATGCTTTATGTTAATTCAATAAACTATGCCACTTCTTTATAAAAAAATCTTGAAAAAACATACATTTGCATACCTTTTCCCCATTAATCGAGTCGATATTGACGAGAAATTGAGTTGAAAAGTAGAAAATATTGAAAAAATTGCTGAATAATCGACAAGTAAATGGGTGATTTGTTTTATGAAAACTCAACAGTTGATGCTGGTCGTGGGGTGTACATTGGGCTGTCTTGCGAAGCCAGCACCGGAAGCGCCAGTCGATTCGTACTTTCCCCCGAGCACAGGAGGCAACAACGGTGGCGGAGGTTATCCAAGCGGTCCGAGCTCAACATACGGAGCCCCGCAACGCTCGGTGATCCACAAGCATGTGTACGTTCACGTACCGCCACCGGAAGCGCCGGAGTACAAGGCGCCAAAATACGTAGCACCTCCACCGGCGCCACAAAAACATTACAAAATAGTTTTCATCAAGGCGCCAACTCCACCGACCCCGACGGCGCCGGTGCTGCCACCTTTACCGCCACAGGACGAACAGAAAACGCTTATTTACGTTTTGGTTAAGAAACCGGAAGAAGCACCCGAAGTTGTCTTACCCACTCAACAACCAACTCAACCGAGCAAACCTGAGGTTTATTTTATTCGCTACAAGACTCAGGTAGGTCGATAATATACACTTTTTCATAGTTTTCTACTTTTTTCAACTTCACCAATGGGGACCGTGCACGGCGCTTACAACGCCACGAAGTGAGCAATCTCTACATTAAATAAGTGCAAGTTATCAAGCGCGTATACGAGTTACAATATTTATTAATTAATTTCTGAAATAAAATAGTTTGTATTTTCTTTATCAAAAAGACATTGTTACATGCGAGGCGGCTCCTACACGCCATTTTGGCTTCAGAAAAATAAACCATTTTTAAAATATTCTTTCCCCGAGAGCACTATCCATATCCCATGGAAACGAGAAACAAACGAAATAGATTATATGGCTGGTGCTGCTCTCTATAGCCCACGCACGGTCCCTACAAAATAAACTCCAAAAAAGTTAATTTAAAAAGTTGTAATTTCCAATATTTCACAAAATTACTTAATGAATTTTTTTCTGAAACATATCTAAAAAAAAAAGTCCTTTAATTTACTAAATTTATCCTCCAGTATCTTGAATTTTCCGATTAATATTTCCCTTTCTAAAATAAGCTGGAAAAATTTCTCGGAATTGTGCAAAGCGATCACAAATGTTCGTAAATTTTCCGCCGTATGCCTTTTTCAAGAAATTATTAGAAATTCATCATTTCCAAACATAAATGTCAAATTGTATTAAAATGAATTAATTTTCACATAATTCACTCACCGATCCATAATTAATCGACTAATGACTTTTTTCTTTTTCATGTATTCAGAAGGAACAACAACAAAGTGGGGAATACGGTGCACCAGGAGTGCCACAAGACAGTTACGGTGCACCTCAACGGGACTCCGGTAGTTCACCTGGACCTTATTAAAAAAAAGGGGGAGGGGAGAAACAAAAAAAATCTTGCTAAACCCATCAGAAAAGCCGGATTCCCACAGGCCAGCTGTTTCAAGTACACGTAGTCATTAAATGTTCATTATTTCGTTTTTTATACCAGAGAAGAAACATTCGTAAGAAAATTTTGAAAATGAAAACGCAATCGTCTCGTCTTATCTTTCTCTTCCAAATTTCGTTTCCTGTTCCTGCAATACAAAAACTGGGATTAAAAGTGAAATCGTTGATACATAGAGTAGACGCTTTCATAATTTTACGCGTTTGACCATCAATCAAGCGAGCAGATATTTTAAAGCCTGACAAAACTCACTTCACTTTTAAACTATGCACTATTTTCATTTTTTCGATTTTTATAATTGCAAATGCAAATTTTATGCACTTCAAAAAAGGACAACTATGCACCGTTCGAGAGATCAAGTGGTGGAAAAAGAAATTGTTAAGGCGAGATAAAATTGAGGTCCAAATCGCCTTATGACAGCGTCGACTGTATTTTAAAAAATCTTCTTTTACTATACGAAAATACGATTTATTTAATCAGCCTCAAAGCTTTTTTTTCTTCAATATCATGAACACCTTGGTTTGTTATTCTCATACGATCGTAGCGAATGGTCATCCGAATCTCTTCGTTTGTGTGTATTTGTTTTATTTTATTATTGTTGCTATCGTTATTAATCATATTAATGTTATTATTTCTTTTTGCCTTCTTGTGTGTGTTGCATGTTTCCCATTACGCTGGAAGACCATCTGTGCAGACAGCTCGAAAAAAAACAGTACTATGAGGTAGCCCTAAAGAGAAAAAAAAACACGCTGAAAAATACTGTTGGCAAATGGTAACGTCATTTGGATGTTTCGATGCAGCTCATTTATTTAGGCGACTAATATTTCACATTGTAAACAAATCGCTTTTCCGTAATCAGATACCGAACGATTTGAGGAATTTTCATAGTAATTTATTTTGGCCTCTTTTCGTTCGAAGCGTAAAAATTCCTTACAAAAAACAAAAAATTGTTTCTTAACTTTATGAATATTTGAGATAGAAAAAAAAAATTATAAATTACAAAAATATCATTATTTGTGCGCTCGAGCGGAAAAATCAAAAATAAAGAAGTCGTAGGCACCAAAAATGGCTCTAGAAAAGTTTCTGTAAACAAAATCAGTCACAATATTCATTGTCAGGTCAATGACACGAAGATGCAACGAAAAGATTATGAACATCTCGAATTATCATTTCATCATTCAACAGTATTTTTCTTGATGGAACAGAGAAAGGAGCGTTCTTGATGCTGGTTTTTTTTTTTTTTTCAAATCGTTTTTCTTTATGGTTTTATCACAATGCTGCGTGATTCTTTCGATTCGTCACGAACAGCCGTTTCTCCCTCTTCGAAATAGGAAAATATTTGCCTACTTACGTTATTAAAATGTACAGTTATACTCAATTTTTGTTCGTTCGTTTTCTTTAATTAAAAATTATTCCTGATGCGCGCGTGACTGAGATTCCGCTGATGCTCTTATAATCCTCTTGATAAAAGGCGCGGCGAGCGGATATAACAAGAAAAACACATGACCGCAGTAATAAACACTGCCGAAAACTGGGACGTAACGAGATGACGACATCAAAACGAACGGTATCAACGAATAGCCCATAAACACGAAAGTATAGATCTTCAGGACCATCCAAACTACTGCTCGTAACGCTAAATTTTCCTTCAAGCCTTTCTGCAATTTTTCGTGACGCATCAACGTCGGTCCAATCTGTAAAAAAATGAACATTAATCGCCCTGTTCAATTTTTTCCACCAAAATCATTCAAAGTGGGTCTTTTCGACAGGAATTCAGTTTTTTTTTCTATTTTCAAACCTAACCGTGATTTCTTCGAATTTTTGTATCGAATTAGCATCGATTTTAGTATTATTCGGTTGTCCGTTCGTGAAATTCTGTAGAATTGCTCTCATATTTTCGTACTTACGTCTTTTTCAAAGTACATTATAAGGAATTCCATGAGGAAGCAGAGGTAATAGCCGGAATGAAAGCCATGCCATACAGCGAGAAAAAAGAGCGTGACGACTTGACTGATTATACGTGATCCGAGAAATCTGAGCCTCTTGTAAATATACTCAGCGCACCAATGATTCGTATTTTTGTTAAAGGACAAAATATAGTGATTGAAAGTAGTTGCATTTTCGAAAGTCAAAAGTGCAACGTTCGAGCAACCGTCCCATTTAGGACTACCATCTTTGTCGCGGCCGTTATAGGGTAGTCCAAAAGTTATGCATACCTGTAAACAATAATTTTCTCAAATATTTCGAACCTTCGTTTGTAAATAATCGTATTTATATGCGCAGGATGTCCCGGATTAGATGCTCAGTAATGTGAACTCAAGATCAGTTTCGAATTTGGTATTATTGACCATTTAAACTGGGACATCGCGTCTGTAACTGAATAAATAGGCGAATATTAGTCTAATAGCTATGGATCTTTTCTATAGAATAATTGACTCACCCCTTCGGTAATAAGCCAACAACTAATGTACTTGTAAAGATTAATGCGTCCCCAGAGACCAAGCAGGAAGAATTTTTTAAAGAAATTTTGCTGACGATATTCGTCTCCGAGCAAATACTGATCGGAGACGTAAATCGTACCGATCTGGAAAAAAGCTACGTAAATAAAACCGACGATAGCTCGTTTTATTCCAGCCACTAGACAACTCGTTCTAAGATCATCTCCATTCTCGATTAATGTCCCGTTCACGTAATCGAGATAACGTCGCATACTAAATTGCGGACCGACTAGAAACGAGCTGGGAAAGTAAACGTAAGCCGCCACTTCTAAGAGACTTGGACGTGTACTCAGTGCCACCTTTTTCTGGTAACTCGACAGGCTCTCCTGCAATTGTGTAACATTTTTTTGTTATCGATCGTGTCTCGACAATGAACACAAAATATCGTTGATGCAACCAATTTTTTCGCTATTTTTCAAATTAATCATTTACACAATAATCTACTATAGTTTCCACTTGATTATGAATATTACTTACTGTGAGAATAAAAAATCAATTATTAATTGAGCAAAGTTTTCGTAGAAATTGGCCATTGGTTAAATGGTGTTTAACTTTTCAAACATTATCTCAAATAATAAATGAAAATAAACATAAATGAATGTTTTTTTTATTGAAATTTTCACTCACCTCCGCTTTAGTGCCATCCCACAAATTGAAGGCGAGTCCAATAAGTCTCAAAGTCAGCACACATTGAGGCATCGTCCATACGATATCATATACGTCTGTACTCGTAGTCCAGTAGCCTTTCGATCAAAATATTAAAATTAAAAGCAGACCGTTGTGACGAGTTCAAAATGATTGAAGTTTTTACTCAATCTTCTTTGGAATTGAGAAAATTTTTCTTTTTTAACTACCGTACGACAAGTAGCCCATATTGAAGATAAATGTTATCGCTGTGGAAGTAAATGTACCACCAAATATAAGAAATATCAGGTACGTAGCACAGACTGTGAGTGTCGAATGTAGAATGTTCCATCCTGTTTATGGATATGCAAAAAAAAATCAACAAATATAAATCATTCGATGACCAAAACATTCGAACAGAATGTTGCAAAACTTTCTGACAAAAACATTCAAATTTGATTTTATAAGACAAGAAAATTACCGTAGTTCCAAAATCCTATTGAAAGGCCACATATTATGAAGAAGAAGTGCTGCGACGAGGCTGATTTCCCATACAAACTATGCCGGTGTATCAGAGCTAAAGGAAATCCTGAAATTTCAGAGCCAGAGGAAAATATCATCAGTGATATATTTATCGATAAGAGTGATTGAAAGGAGAAATTTGAACCGAAACACCGAAAAATCGTATAATTTTTACAATCTTTTTTTTTCAGCTCCAATAAAACGAATCTTTTAGAAAATTTTCGAATGTTTTATTACATATTTCGATAATACAAAACGGTTTCTCTATTACAAAAATATTCATTTCTTTATACAAAATATCATAAAATGTTTACAAAATCTCGATGCTTCATCGACGCAAAATGTAGCATGCATAATTTGCGTCTAAAACGAAATAACCAAGGAATTGCTCAATTTTTATAGAATACTCTGAATAGAACTCAAGGATTTTGTTTGTAAATTGAATTCAATAACTTTTTTGAACAATTTATTTGAAGATTTTTTGCAAAAATCGTAATTTTTTCGTCAGTCTCAAAATTTGTTTCAATTCCAATACTCAAACAAAAAAAATAGGTTTATATACAAGGTAATTTTATAAACATTAAGAAATTCTCAGGTTTCTTTGTTTCAGACTGCAATTAAGCATACTTCTCGGTTCTCCAATGAACAAGTTCCGTGCCAGGTTGTTGTAACCATTTCAGAATATTTTGTATAAAAAATCATGGTCTTTGTATTGAAACAACTGTGTTGTAATTCCAAAATATGTAATGAAACACCTCAAAAGTTTCAAAAAGATTTGTTATATTGAAGCCGACGAAAAACATTCCAAAATTGCCCTTGTCTTAACATTCTAATTCAGATGCCCTTTAATAAAACTACAATAATATACAGAAAAACAAACCGACAGCGATAGATCGGCGGTCGGTATGTGACTTTGGTGATCTCCAAAGTTAAGCAGCCTCAGGCAAGGCCAATACTCGATTGGGTGACCGCTTAGCCATACACCGGCTCGCGCATTAATTGAAATTAAATTGAGGCTCGCGCATCAATTGAAACTCAGTAAAAATATAGCTGCCTGTATCGACCGGGTTTTCCACAGTTTCCCTTGGCCCTCATGCAAATGCGATACAGTAGTGCATTAGGAAAGAATGGCTGTGGGCAAGACTCTTGGGAGGTTTCTCAGGAACATGGGAATTAGGAAATTGAAAATTAGTGAAGTGGGGAAAAAGTGGGGTTAAAGTGACGGGACGAGCTCGTAAAAACCCGCAAGGGTATACGCAGGAACAATAAAAATAAAAACAAAAAATATACAGAAAAACAAACATTAGATAAATTGGAAGAAAGTATGCCAAATTAAAAATCATTTCAATTAACCTTAGACCACTACAGCAGGCTTAAAAACAACCCTAATTTTTTTTAGTGAAAACTTCGTTTTTACATTTTTTCAACACCATTCTCTTCGTTATCAACAAATTAATTTTTCGATAACGAAGAGAATAGTGTAGAATTAAACCTCATTATCGCATTGGAGGAACATTTTAAGCTAAAGCGAAGATTGGGGTCGTTTTTGACCCCCTTGTAGGGTTTACGTACAGAAAAATAGATTGTGGGAGTCTAGGGTTAAATTTACTACAATTTGATTCTTCATTCATTTTGCATTATCATTAAATTCGATGCTGCGTAAATTTACGCAAGTGATAATAATTTCACTATATTATGTCTTAGTTGAGTTTTATTTTTCGTATTAAGGATGTATGCCCAGTTAAATCCGCAGTACATCTATTTGTTTTTTCAAACAGATCATTATATAAGATATCAATCATAAATATGTTTTTTTATTAATTAATACTAATTATACACAATAAATCAACCCGATGAAAGTTACAGTTATTAACTTTAAGAAAAATTAGTTCTTCATTTGACTATTTTTTACTGGAACTAATGTCCGTTCTATCAACCAATCAAAAAATTCCGTTTATATATCGAGAAAATTTGGCAACAGTGCCGGAAAGTGTGTCGTTTGACAGCTAGTTTCCTAACCTAATACATTGTTTAATTTCTTTTTTTTTCGTGTATAATGTGAGTGAGGAAAATGAGTGACAATTCTCGTGTTGTACTCAGAGACAAAAAAGGCAAATTTACCACACATAAAAGAAAACAGTGGCTTGAGAGTGTTGCGAAGAGTGTCGAGAAACGAAGACGTTTGAACGGCACCGAAAAAAAATTATATTTTGGTTAATTTATTTATATAGCTCATGTTTACCTTGCATTATATATTTGCATTGACATTTCATGATTAGATCACGCTTGTATTTATTTTCTCTCACTACTACTGTACACTGATTTGAACAACAACGAGAAAACTTTTTGCGAATTAAACAGCGAAACTGAAAAAACTGAAAATAACTGTGAAGAAGTCGAGGAACGTGATTCCGATGATTTCGACGTTTACGAATATGCAAATTATGATATTTAATTTCAATATTTAAACATTATTGATATGCACTAATTAATTTTTATTTTTTTATAAATAAATATGTTTCGTTTCCAGAATCATGCATTTTTTTATACTTTCTTTTCCCGTCCTGGTATTGATTGATCTAAATTCATAAAGAAAATATTTTGGTTAATTTATTTATATAGCTCATGTTTCTCTTGCATTATATATTTGCATTGACATTTCATGGTTAGATCACGCTTGTATTTATTTTCTCTCACTACTACTGTACATTCGATCCGTACTGCCCGCGCGTGCAACGTTGCCATATTTCCATGTTTCGCACATTTAACATGGCGGCTGTAGTAGCAGTTTTCGCACATGACCCAAACGACTCTACTTTTTTTGAGATTTTTGAACAAATACGACGGTGACATCGGGGGTTTTTTTTTCTTTAAATAGTAAAAAAAAAAATAAAGTTTCTAATAATATTTTTTTTAATCTGTACGCTTATATATCACGGGTTTTATTTTCTTATTTTCTTTCAAATTAGGCTACTTCCACTACGATTAACATGCGTTATAATGGGACTGAAAAAATTAATTTACGTAATAACTATACGGTGAAGTCTAATTATTTTTTTTCTAATCGACGCAGCATCGTTCACTCTACAACATATTTTAAATTTGAAGGTCAAACTTAAATTGTATATTTTGGGCATACATCCTTAAGGATGATCAGGAGATACAATCTTAGACAAAAGTGTCTAGAATTCTTATGTCACTGATATTATGGTACTTAATGGATCTGCACTGAAAAAAATTGATCCTTAAGGGAGTTTTATCGTTCAATTGTTATTGCAAAAGTTTTTTTCTTCAGTTTTTAGTGTTTTATGCCAATTTTTTAGATTTTATCAAATGTAACATCAAAACTTTTGACAGTGAAATTGCCGTGAATTCAACTGTGAAACACAAAAATTTTACCCTAATAATTATTCGAAACAAAATTTCAAAAAATATGGTTATTGTCCAAAAATAACTGAAAAATCTAATTATATTCTTGAACCATATGAAATTTGTTTATTTAATTATTAATTGTAACAAAGCACTTATTGCTTGAGACGAGTAAAACTCAACAAAACTGCATATATCGTCATGTTGGCTGCCTGAACATTGTATGGGTAAAGTTGGGTTCGACTCACAATAGCGTCCATAGCGTCGTACGGTTCATTTTGAATGAGGTTAGGTTCGCGTGTTTTTGAAGCTTGCGAGCATTGAAAAAATTATGAACTGGTTTGATTAAAAAAGTAATAAAATTTTTTTCGTTCTTGTTTCGACGCTCATATTTGAAATGAATGATTAAAAAATGGAATTTATCTAATGTTACATATATCCAATGTTTATATATTCATAAATATATATTTTGTTTTGATAGTATATAGGATGCCTTTAAATAATTTATTTATTCCTTTCTGCATATAGAAATTAGGTGATGTAAAAAAAAGATACATAAAAATATACCAATTCCGTTTGAATGAGAGGCGAGAATATATCCTATAGCAAATTCGAGGTTAGGTACTGATTCTGCGGTCGCTAGCGTTCCTTGTATATATCAGCTGTTTTCTGCGTTGTCAGATTTCCACGGTGAGTGAGTCACCAACTCGAATCCTCTCATCATTTTTATCCAACTTTATTTATTTACTCCTTAATGATGTCGAAAATGTCCAATATGCTTTTGTGAATGGATTCTCTAATATTTAATCTATATGTATGCAAATTTTAAAAAAATTGGTACCATCTTTTTAATGTTTTTCTATTTCAATGCCCTTTTGAAAACAATTTTCTCATTTAATTACGTGTAAATTGATCAAAAATTAAAATCGTTATAACTCTTAAACGGCTAAGTTAACCTCTTGAATTTTTTTTACCAGCTTCAGGACAATTATACAAGTGATCTGCCAAAATTTCATTAACTTTGTACCCTTTTCAATATATATCCTAAACATCCTTAATGCGTTATCTATAGATCTTCTCTACAAGGTCAAAGTTTATTATCAGTGATAGACTTTGTACATTGCACTCTGAATAAAAAACGGAAGATTGATTTTTTTCCTCATGTATATATTTTCCGCAGCATTGCGCAGAAGTAAAATACATATAACGATTATTCGGTTTGTAGATCGGGTAAAGAAGTGAGGTTGATGACTGGCGATAAAAACGGCGGGTTTCGTTACTACGCGAGGTCGTGTGAGCCTGAGAGCCAGGGAGACTAGAGAGAAGGAGTGAACACAGCATAGGCCAATTTGTAGTTCCAGTGTGCCCAAAACACGTTGATGCTATAGTTTCTTGTTTTGCCACTGCAGCGTTCGTGACCGAAAATACTAATACATATAATAATAATAATCCTCAGCGACGTGAAACTGACCTTGTACTTTGCAAACGCAGCGCCTCTCATTTTCTACCAATTTTTGGGAACACTTCTTAAGTACGGTGTGTTCACTCCTTCTCTCTAGTCTCCTTGCTGAGAGCGAGTGAGATAGAAAAAGATTGTCGTCTGCTAGGGGACTGTTATAAAATACATGGAATAGGAGCGCTGCTACCAAGGAGACTAGAGAGAAGGAGTGACACACCGTACTTAAGAAGTGTTCCCAAAAATTGGTAGAAAATGAGGCGCTGCGATTGCAAAGTACAAGGTCAGTTTCACGTCGCTGAGGATTATTATTACTATATGTATTAGTACTTTCGGTCACGAACGCTGCAGTGGCAAAACCAGAAACTATAGCATCAACGTGTTTTGGGCCACTGGAACTACAAATTGGCCTATGCTGTGTTCACTCCTCTCTAGTCTCCCTGGCTGCTACTTATCAGGTTTAATTTTCAAACGCAGGAACTTTTTGCAACTACGATGATAACATTTCGAGTGTTTCCGTTGTAAAAAAAACTGAGGAATAACTGTAAAACTCGCATGGCCGAACTGTATTTCCGATCCAGATCACGAAAACTTAAAAACACTATTCAACTGCCAACGTTTTTGTGATTGCTAATAACAGATTTTTTAAGGAAGTTCACGCGAATCTAATGTTAATCGAAAATTCCAACTTTGGCGGTTAAAATTTGAAAATATTATAGAAAAATATACCGTATATCTATCACCGGAATTATTTTTGGATCCGCCGTCTAGTTGTCAAGAAAACAATTTATGAAAATCACAGGCATATCTCTAGTGAATCCGACAACCATCAGTGACCAAATTTACAGTTACTAATTGGCCTTAAACGACCGTTTTCGGTTGATTCGTTCCATTTTTCGACCGAAATTTCGGTCACTGAGGGTTGCTGGATCCGCTTGGGATGCCTTCTACATAGGTTTCTTATAAGAGCCCTAACCTCTCATAAGAGGTTAGGGCTCTTATATGTATATAAGGCCGACGCTTATGTAATTTTCATAAATTCTTTTCTCGACAACTAGACGGTGGATCCAAAAATAATTCCGATGTTAGACGTACGGTATACTTTTCTATAATATTTCCAAATTTCAACCCTCAAAGTTGGAATTTTCGATTAACATTAGATTCGCGTGAACTTCCGTAAGAAGATGGATCAGTCACCTAACTTCACCTCGAATTTTCGAAATTTAAATTCTTCGACACGGTTTGACCGAATACAAAAAAGCTCTGTCAGCGGACGCGGGGCGATGGCAAAAATCCACTGACAGGGCCTTTTTGTAATCAGTCAAACCGTGTCGAAGAATTTCACTTTCGAAATTTACAGTTATCTCTCTCGCACTCACGGTGGCGAGATCCCGACTGACCCATACTCTTAACACATTCATGTGAAAAATTATTGAATGATAAAACCGATGCTTATTTTATTAGTGATATTTACAGAAATGTGTGAAAAATCTGCAATTGGCGACGAAAAAACATTGAGGCTGTTGAATGTTTTTCTTTGTTGTTTCTCGTTCTTAGACAATAAAAACAATCGCCAAAAGTATTATCATAACTGGAAAAAGCCTCGATAATTTGAAATTTTTACCGAGAGTTCCTTCTTTAAATCGAAAATGTCAAGTGCAACAGCCAAAAATGGCCACATAGACGATTCGCATACATGACCGTTTAGGAAAAGCGGGGCAGGGGAAATCGCCAACGTTATCTATCTTTTGGTAAACAAGATCTCGGCTACGTGCAATTAACAATTTCGCAATAACATAAACTAAAGGATATAATAAACACGTTTCGTTATATAATTTGAGAATGTAAGCGCGTGCGCATAGAAACAGTGAAAAATACATGTTTTTTTTACCTAAAAGTATGGAGGTTATGAGGCGCACAGCAGAAACAGGAGCTCCGATCAAATTTGCCAATACTTCCAGTGCACCCATGTTCTGATTCAAGATCACCATTTTTTCAACTTTTAATTTAAATCCACCCGATAATAAAAAGACGGATTTTCGTCCATCTGATTTGTGCGTAACATACGGTCAACGTTTGATTTTTTTTTTTTTTTTATGTTCCAATTTTCAAATACACCCGTTCGCACGCTGCGAAAATTTTGTTTCACTGGCGTAACACAAAGCACAAACGTCGAGACTTTTTCGAAATGTGCATAGATATTATATATATATGGACGTAAACGCAAACGTGTATCCACTGAAGAATACCTCATTCCACTGCGAACGAATTTGACGTTTCGAAACTTTTCCCAATTGTTCTATCCATTTAGTTTCAATGTATGACGTAACATAACAACAAAAAATAATGTGCTTATTCGTCAGTTCGATTTAGGCTAAAACGTGCGTACGTTTGAACGATTCGACTCGAAGCTCGACCCACCCCCCTCGTCCACACCAACGGCCACGAACTTTACGAACGAGGTTATCCTGGAGGGTCGTTATTCTTTTTTTTCGTGTTCTTCCACTGCGCGCGCCGATCATCAGATTTTATTTTACTTAAACATTTTGCCATTACAGGCTAATGGCGCTTTTACTTGATTCTGAAACTAGTTCCGAATCAGGCCGTCGAGAATTTGAACGCATCGCGATCAGTCCTTTTTAACACGATTGACTGTAAACCGTAATTTTTTATGCGGAACTTATTATTACAATTTTTCATGTTACTATTGAATAAACAAGAGGCTTGTAATCACGAATTTCCGCTATCGAAAAAATTGTATGTGAAATATATTTTAAATTTTAACAAAATTCCCGCACTTCTCAACGCTTTGATGCCCCCTGCCACAGAAAGACCGCGTGAGGCTATGATCGCTCTTTCTATGCTGACACCTAACCTCTAAATATCGTTCAAAGTGTCAAATAAGTCAAACCGCGTCCTTGCACGATAAAAAGCATTTCTCGAACAAGAAATAAAAAAACAATTTATTTACTCGTTGAATCATAAATATGCAGCGAGAAGAGAAACAATTAGATTCCGCCCTCGAGGCAATTATAATGCGAGTTAATGATCTCAAATCGTCAATCGCTTCGATGATATTCAAGTTGGAACACGAGTACGAAACGTTAAATTGGCCGAGTTTTCTCGATAATTTCGCACTCATCGCTGGTCACGTAAGTAAATTAGCTTTCTCGATTTTTATTACACATCAAAATTGAAATAATTGAGTTTGCATTGTTTTGTTCACTTATCAATAGGATCAAAACTTTTCAATCGTTGTGTTGTCATTCGGACTTCGTGCGAGTTTTAATGGTCTATTGTCTTTTTTTTTCGAATCTTTTTTAGCAAATTTTTAAAATTATCTATCAGTTTTTGCCAATTCTTCCCTCTTTTTATTGGCCAATTTTCAATAACTTTTTTTTTATTATGACCTATTGAATTATCGGTATAAATGCAGAGCTATTTTTCAAGATGACTTAAAAGCTATGGAAAACATTCCCATTAAATTTCATCACAATCATTTTTTTCTGAATTTTTGAAACTAGAGTCTTGTGGAATGCAGTAGGCAAAACTTAAGAGTGCTGTATTCTGTTTTTTGGTCAGATTTTTGAAAAAAAAAAAAATTCTTCAAACTTTCATTCATATTAAATTCAAATTTGTACTCAGATCATTTATAATAAAAAAGTATCTAAAACCGTGGTTTTCTGGGGTCAAAATAAATCAGAATATTTTACTAAAAAAAATATTAAAAGAATGACAAAAGTTTGCCACTTTGGTCATTTGACAAAGATGGCTGTAGCACCTTTTCTATTAAGAGTTGAGACTCCACTGGATGTATATTAGGTTTGTCGTAAAATTGCTCTTGAAATGGTGCTTGGTTTATCCATTAATCTTCATTTTTCTATTATTAATGAATTTTTAAAGATTACAATTGATTTTTGAAAATTATTTTATACATACCAATTTGTGTTTTCCTTATTACTGCGTATTAATCAATAAATCTAAATGTGCCTTGACTCTGTTGATTTTCAAGTATGTTATGTACTTTTAAAACAATTATCAAGCAAAAAATGATGATTAATTACAACTAATATGAAAGAAGAACGATAATAAAATTTATTAATTACATTGGATCAATAGCTAACGAGCCTATCAAAAATTTTGGCTCATGACAAAGCGCCTAATTTGAGGAGTTTGACAGTTCTGCCGCTATTATTAAGCCCAGAGAAGGACGAAGATCTTGTGAGAATGACGGAGGGTCGAATATCGACGTTCGCTCACGATCTTGTGCCGGATTATCTGCGAACAAAACCAGAACCCCAAGCGGAACAAAAAATGGTCCAACTCGAGATAAAAGCAGCAAATCTGAGCTACGACGCATCACATGTGAGAATCATTTTTCCTTATTCATCCCTTGGACGAAATTGAGAAGAGTGTTAAAAACTAAAATGATTTGACGGAATAAAGCTGGAAGTAAAATTTCGTATGTCCTCTTGTTACTGCTAACTGTACCGCAACAACTAGGACTGCAATGTAAGCTAAATCAATTTCAAGTTTCGGCTTTTGAAATCCGTGAATGTTTACCCTTCACGTACACATGTTTTTATTAATTATATTATTTTTCAGTAGTCTCTGCAATCAAAACGTCAAATGCCAGAAATAAAAGCATTATTGCCCATCAATTGACAAAAAACAGTACCATGATCTATTGAAAGCCCGATAATAATAATCGATAATAATTAGCCCAAAATTTTTCCTTGTTTTAGAGCCATTCTCATTTTTATTGGCCCTTATTTTCATCAAAACTTTAACTGCTGAAAATGTACGAAAGTAGTCTTTTTATCATTTATGTACGTGAGGGGTTGAGGAAGTTTTGGCTGTACACTCATGTTCACAAATCTCAATATTTCTGAAAATTCTGTCCTCAAATATACAATATTTCTGAGTTTCATCATTAGTATTTCTTTTGGCTACAAACATTGGAATTTAAAACTGGCCAGTTCAATTTGCTGGAACATAAAATTTTCCTTCCGAATTGCATTCGTACAAACTTGTATTATGGTAAAAATATTGAATTAAAAAAAAATTGATGCTTTTTTTGTAGGCCATGTTTTATAATTTGAAGATCATTCAAATAATATCCCAACAAGTGCGGAACGAAAAATTTAGAAGCATTATCGTAGATTTACAAAAACTCAATATTCAACGATTCTTAAATGCTCAATGGATACAAGAAAATTATTAAGGAAATTGGGAGAATTATGAGAAAATTCATAGTTTTTGGAAAATTGATTATTTGGACACGAGTCGTACGATTCATTATGTCCTTGATTACCATTCGTACGTGCTGTAGCGTTTTTTTTTTATTCTTAGAGTCAATCTTATCGATTACCTTTTTCATCGTTTGTTTTGTTCTTATTTCATTTTTTCTTTTTCGCTAATACTCCATAATTGCAGAAACAAGTTGCCCAATACACAAAAGTGATAAATCACGTATGGGACATCGCGAACAAAGCTCGAGAGGAATGGGAGAGCGAAGCTGGCTCGAGAACGACACAGGCACAAACGAGCAGCACTGCTGACACGAATGTCCTTGTAACTGCTGTGGGAATGGGCAGTGGTTTGAAAGTAAACAAAAATTATTCCAATTTCTATATTCACTTGTTTTAACATAATTACGTAATTAATTGTTTAATTCTTATTGTATCATTTACTTGAATAAAAGTCTGATGCTGTACAAATGGCACAGTCAGGTGTAAGTCCTGTGCCTGCGGGAATGATGGTAGGAAGACCAGGAAGTCAACCTGGTGCTGGTGGTCAAGGACCTCTTGGAAATTCGCCAAGTAAGAATCGTTTCAAATTTTCAATCAATCAATGTGCAAAAATCTGCTAATTTACGAATCAATTTGACGAAATTTAGTTTTTTTTCGATAAATTACTCGGGCAGCAATGAAATTAATGAAATTTTTTGTTCTACAGTGGGTCAAATAGGCAAAGCTCCGAGTGCTATAAAAACGAACATCAAAGCAGCATCACAAATCAATCCTTATGGACGATAAAAAAGTGCCAAGTGAACGAAATCATTTGTGTTCATTGAAAAATTTGTATTATAATAATTTCTATATAGTTCTAGAATTTGTAAATGTATATGTATCAACGACTGAATAGTACGAAACGTTACGCCTTTTTTCGTCAATGTTACGTGCATTCTTTTCTCGATACTATCGCGTGAGATCGTGGCGAAAGAGTTCTGCTCGTAACAGGAATAATTGCAGTTTCGTAACCCATTTCTACGAGCCAACAGCGACGATCTCGTAAAATCAACGATTCAGCCGGACTCTGCAACATCAATTGCAACCCCGTGTAAATTTCAGTGTCGTTGAGATTTCCCACAACTTTTTGCCATTCTGATAAAATCGATTCTCGAATCTCCGAAGTATTTCTTGATAAAATTTCATCATTGAATTCAAATTCGTAACGCAGCATTGCGTCTTGAAGATACGTTTCGAAATCGACGCATTGCGATTTTCTCGTCGCTTTACATGTTCGTTTTTTCAGCGTTATTGAATCTGGAAAAAAATCAAAGTAACTCGAGATTAATACAGATGTATAATTTGCTTTTAGCGAACTTTAAAAATTGGAAAATTCACAATTTCATGTTTATTTTTTTTTTTTAATGCTGTAACGACAAAAATCGTACTTTTTTGTGCAAAAAATTGCAAAACCGCTCTGGCCAAAACGTGAAACGCGTGTTCACGATGTGCCTCTTCTGACATTCGATTCCATCGAACAGCAGGCTCTTGACAAGCCAATCTCAAAAAAGGACGATTCAAAAATTCGTTATAATTACGTTCCGAAGACTCGAAGATATTTTTCAAAGTTTTGGAAATTGGAAAATTACGAAATCGATATTTATCCGTATTTTCCTCGATTTGAATCTCCATTTTGTGATAGCAACACGATAATAAAATGAGAATTTTTGCTGATGGAATTTTCGAAAATAAATCACAAGCGTCCACGCCGAGATCGGCACATGCGTGAAGGCCGATCAGACAAAATTCTTCTTCGATATCCTTGTTCGAGTTTTTTAAAAAATTCCTTATTTCCATACCCGAGTCAAGGCCGATTTTCGCGCACACGTAATCCACGCCATCAACCGACGAAGGATAATATTCACGTTGCCTTCGTTTCGCAGCTTCGACGTTTTTAGGATTCGATTCCAAACCGAGAACTCGATAATTGTGACGAAAATTTAAAACCTGGCAAACGTAGCCCTGAAATAATTCAATTTTCATTATTTATCCAAATGTTATTATTTTTCTGATATAAAAATAAAAAATTTGAAGCACATTCGAAGTGGATTATTTTGAAAAAGTGTTCAGTATTATTCTGTTTATACCAAACCAGCGCCAAGGTCAACGACAGTTTTTATGCCTTTCTTCTCACATTGCGATTGCACCAAATTTGCCAGATATACAATTTCGTGTTGCTTTTTTTTGCTCATTCCCGTTCGAAAGGATTTCGGTAAAATTTCTACGTCATGATCAGTGACTATTGGTGGCAATTTGTCCAGGAAACGACATTTTTCAACAAATGATAAAAGAGACCCGGGCCAGTCGATCTTTGAAGAAAAAAGAAAGTTTTACATTTTAAAGATTCTTTATTAAGTACAATTCGGTATACATTTCTACACGAACTCATCAAACCTTGCTTATTTTATTGGCAACGAGCTCATTGAGTTCTTCATTTTTCATATCCCTCAGTGCCAATTTCCAGCCATCAGGAAATTGTTCCAAAGAATTTCTAATCAATAATTCCGTTACCGGAAATTTATAAAGCCACTGTGTTTCGTATAGCAAATCCAAAACTTGGCAAAAATATATCTTGTCATCTTCACCATCAATCATAATCTAAAAGGTAATGAAAAGCATTTTTTTTTATTTCTACTTATTCCTGAGAAAAGAATTGCTTTGTAAATCTTTGAATAAATACTTTTTAATTGTAAAGAAAGCGTACAACGTAAAAAATAAAGTAACATTAACGTAACAATGAATTTGACGTAACGTTTTATTCAATAAAATATTTACAGATTTGAGTGTGCATTAGAAAAGAAATTTGAACTCGCTCCGATCTCAAAGTGGCGTTTTTAACGAAGAATTTATTCAAAATTGATAATATTTGTGTAATTTTTGGACAAAAATCAGCAAGCTCGAGCCCGACTCATTTCGTCCTGTTCAAGGACATTCCAGCCTTGCGAAGTTCTATTTTCGAGTTCGGAATTGGATGGTCCTATGAGTGCTCGGCCAATTTTCAAGCCTTGTTTTCCTGGGAGAAGATATTTTTCAGCAACTGCGAGCAATTGCTCTCTCGTGACTTTCATGAGTCTGATTCTTTGCCTCTGAACATCGTCATCGTCGAGGCCAAAGACGAATTTTCTTAGACCGCGATTGCCCGGCGGAATCGGGGCGTCGATTTGTTGAAAAACGCCAAGTTTCGCTTCGTCGATATCTTTATCCGAGAAATCGGATTTTTTCAAAAAATCACAGGTCCGGTCGAAAATATCGAGGGTTCTGGTAGAGTTGGGATCTCTGTAAGAATAAAAGGTGAAAATACCTTCGGGCGACAAACTAGCACCGGCTCCATAAGCTCCGCCCTTTTCCCTCAATTCTGGGAACAAATACAGATGAGTTATCAATTTAGCGAGAATTCTGAGAATGGGATATTCAGGATTTTCGTAAGGAACGGTGAGTATTGCTTTTGAGGAATAATTAACGGTGTAAGGCATAACGTGATGGATAGCTTTTTCATGGTGGCCCGAAGAGATTTCATGGGCTGTAATGAGGCGCGATTCGTCGGTTTGGCCCTGAAGAGCTCCGTAAAATTGATCCATACCAGCGAGAACGTCGTCATGATTTTCAGGCGACAAATTAATCGAGGAGCGTAAATGATTTTTGTTAAAAACGTGTTGACGTATATTCCGCATTTTATGGAGTATTTCATCGAAATTTTCCATCCGGGCGATATGTTTCATTCTCGCGACGTGCTCAAGACCGGAGAGACTTTCACGCAGTCTCGCGGATTCGGCGACGAGACTTTTGGCGCTGCTCATCGCGTAATGATGCCCCGAATCGGCGATTCCGTTCACCAAATCTCCGGCGTATTCCTTCACTAAATTTTCTAAACGTTTAGCATCCTCGAGCTCCACTTCGTTGAATAATTCTTTCCAAATGTACCACATGTCCTTAGCATTTTTGTCGAGACAGTAAGATTGCAAAATGATTCCTTCTTCGTAGTAATTCGTACTGTCTTTCTTGTCGGCCACGTGGCTCGAAAAACTCAAGCCACCAGTTTTGAGTTCGCAGAGACGATCGAAGCTTCGATAATCGTTTTTCTTCGTGCCCATTTTCGCCACTACGGAATTGAATATTGGTAACAATATTTTCATGTCGTCATCGAGTTCTCGCGTATTGAGAATCGCTCGATAATAAGAAATTCCGTTGGTCGGTTGAACAGAGATTTGTACCGGAACACCGGAAACTGTGAGATCCCGAGTTTCATAGCGCTCCGTATCAGCCTTCAAATCCTCAATTTTAAGGGTAGGCAAAACTTCGGGTTCTTCTTTCTGTTGATCCGCCAAAAGAATCTTACCGTCTTCGAAAATTTTCGCCAATTCTTCTTTACCCAATGGATCGAGTTTCGATTTCAAGAGTTTCTCCTCAGCGGCACAACGCAATTTCTCGTAATTTTCATCCGGAGACATCGTCAACGTTAATTTATGTTTATTCTCGAGAAGATATTTCTTCACGATTTTATTGAGATATTTTGGATCTTTGTCGAGAGAATCAACGAATCGTTTCATAGACTCATTTATTCGCATCGATTTAATCAAATCGCCATCGTGATTCCACAAAGCTGTAAGACTGAACAAAAGGTTCAGACCGAAATTCGATGTTTGATGCTTAACGTGCAATTCGATACCGTGCAATACAGCCTCAATCGCGTCTCTCGTAAAACCTTCTTCGACGATAGTTTCCAGTGTGTTTTCGTATATTTTCTCGATTTTAGTGAAATCCTCGGATTTAACGCCCTGGAGACTCACGACGAACATGGTATCGCGAATCTGCGATTCGAAACCGGTCAAATTACCGAATCCCGTTGCTAAATTACTCTCTACGAGATTCTTGTAGAACAAAGCATTTGGTCCTTTGAGCAAAAGCTGCGAAATAACGTAGAGATCAAAAGTGGTATCGACATCTTTGATATCGTTGCAAAGTTGTGCAATAGCGATACAATTTTGTCTCGTTGAGTCAGCGGCCATGTGATCAGGTCTGCAGGTGACGTGATCTCTCTTCGGTAATTCCCAACGTTTTTCAGGTGGCACGACAGTGTCGGTGACATCAATTTTTTTAGCATCACGAAGATAGAGTTCTTCAACGAATTTGAGATGTTCTTCGAGGGGGACATTGCCGTAAGAATAAAATCTTGCGTTCGAAGGATGATAATGTTTCGAGTGAAAATTCACAAGAGCTTTGTGAGTCATTTGTGGTATAACGAGAGGATCTCCTCCCGAGCAAAAGCCATAAGTGTGGCTCGGTAGAATCGTGTTCAGTAATTTCTCCCCAAAAATTGCTTGATTTTCGTTAAAAACGCCTTTCATCTCATTGAACACAACTCCCTTGAAAATGATTGGGGAATTTGGATCATGGACGTCGGAGTGCTCGAGTCTCCAGCCTTCTTGACGGAAATCCAAATCTCTGAGACTCGGACGGAAAACCGTGTCCAAATATACCGATTGAAGATTACGCAAATCTTTGGGGTTTTGCGTCGAAAGAGGATAAAGAGTGTAATCCGGGCCAGTCATGGCGTTTAAAAAAGTCGCCAGGGAGCGACGCAGCATTTTGAAGAATGGATCTCTGCAGGGATAACGCTGAGAACCGCAAAGTACTGTGTGCTCCAAAACGTGAGGCAAACCCGTAGAGTCTCGTGGTATTGTACGAAAATTAATGGAAAATACGTTGTTGCTATCGTCTCTACTCAAGTGAAGATAACGAGCTCCCGTCGACGAATGAGTCAGACTCACCGCGTCCAAATGCATCTCGTCTATTCGACATACTTGATCGACCTTGAAACCATGAATTACATCCCCCGCCCGATATTCCAAGTTTGTTGAGCTTTCAGAGATCGGAGCTTCCCTAGGAGTCGTACTCTGATAACGTCGCAAACCTTCTAAGGCTCGCTTAGCAAGATCAAAGCGTCTCAGCATTTTTAAAAAAATTCACTTTTTCTTTACCTCTTGAAAATGTGCAATCTCCGCAGATCCTTCAATCGTGTCTACCAAAAAAAAAAACCATTTTTTTATACCAAGAGTATTGAAAAAAAATTTATTTCATTGTAAAAATAAAAAATATCAACTTTAAATTCAAGTTTAATCAATTATTTTAATTCCATAACTAACAAAAAATGATGTACAAAATTCTTTCAACGTAATTTTGAGCAGAAGAAATCAACCAATTAAATAGTCCCAAAACTATAGCATCGACCATTTCGAAATTGTGGGTTAGAAAGTGCCGATCAACGAGATTTTCGTCTTCTTGTAACAACAAACGACGAATAATAATAATTCACTTACCCTTATAATTTTTCGTTTTTTTCAAAGAAATTAATTTATTTCGATATCAATATCAAATCATTTTCCTACGCAAACGAATTTTATGAACCGGTATACAAGGATACACATATCCCAAATTAAATGATGCAAGGTACACAAAAATTATACAAATACTCAGCCGATAATTAAAATTTTCTATACGTTTATGAGGTTATGTACGTTCACTACGTTCATTCCACTTTGGCCCAGTCGGCAAAGTGAGCTGTCACTCTCCCGGCACTCCCGGTATCGGATTGTGTTGTTTTGCTAATACTTATTTGTTTCCTTCGAACGATTTGAACTTCTCACAAAGGAAACAACAAAAGAAAAGTAAGTGGGGAAAATAAACTAGACTTTTAATAATTTACCAAACTGCATTACGAGAATTTTCTGTAAGGAATTATAGAAGAAACAATTAATGTTTTTAGATGAATATCTATTTGTACAATTTCACTATAATTTTCATAAAAAACTCTATCATTATATAACTCAACATTTTTATTTCAATTTCACAACTCAGAAGCACCCTAATTTTTATTGATCGTCAACGTATACTGTAATCCCGAATGTCGTAAAGTACGAAAATGTTGCAGAGAGGAATTGAAAAAAAAATTAGGTTCTCGTTATAAATGTTTTGCCTAACGAATTGTTAAATTTTTCACAAATTCCATAAAAACATCGTTTTTAAATATTGCTACCGATCCATAATATCACAACGACAGAGCAGGAAGAAAACCACCGGTAGAAGCGATCACTGGTTTTTGTGAGCTTTGAATGACGATCAACACGTTTTTCATTGTTTCTGATGTCATTTCCATCCCAAGCACATTATACGCTGCACTAAATATCATTTAGATATTTAGTGCAGCGTATAATGTGCTAGATACTAGAATCGCACTAAATATTATTTATTGATATAACATTTTCAGTTTTAAAAAAATTCAGTCCAAATTGAATTTGAAAAAAAATCTTTCAAAAGTAGGAAACCTGAATTAGAGAGAGTACGAAAAAATGTTTAATGGCTTAATCAATCGTAATACTATCAAGATAATAAAATACAAGAGCATTTTATTAGCACTAAACACTCAAAGAGTTTCAACGAAACTTTGATGTATGTAAACGAGATACATTATTGGCCCATTATCAATGGAAAACGGGTAAACCGCGGATGTAGGAAATCGTTGATCATCCAGCATCAAAAATGGTCCGAAAATTACGACTGACATGGTCATATAATTTATAATTGTTATAGAGGTGTGGAGGGTTGTTTTCAGGGAGATAACAACTTTCGACAATTCCAGTTATTACCACTGGGAAAAAGCCAGTTGTAATCCACTTACGTCATTATCATTTAAATTCACACAATATTAGAATTTTCTTTACTTACGAGTCAGTGCTTTTCGATTTTTTGAAAGCTCGGCTTTCCCGAGGAAACCTTGCGATAGTTTTAGAGCCGAAGAGCCCATAGTTCTGGAAGATAAAGTTTGGAACGGTGGTGGATGAAGGAATTGGAATAATCTTCGAATACATATCTGATTTAGCGTGATATACAAATTTATTTGTTTGTTTTTTTTTCTCGAGATATCGAAAAGGCCTGAGCTGTTCAAAAAATTTGTTTCTTTCTCTCACTCGCTCTCATACATTTACGCATTTCAGGCACTTAAAATAAATAATAACAGTTTCCACTCGTCACTCCTTCTTTCATTATCGAAGCTCTTAGTTTTACTTTTACTTTTTATTTAGTAAAGTGCGCTGTGTTCGAATAATTAATGAACTAATGTTCTTTTGCTTTAGAATTGCTACGAAGTATGGTTTTGCCATAGTCTCGAATAAGACGGTTTTGAGTTCACAAAGTCTTGTTTCAAATTGTATCCTGTGTTTTTAGACATAGTTTATTTGTTAATTAATCGCAATTGATCGGTCATTTATAACATAGCTGGATTTATTTTAATGGAATTATTGAGGAAGCGATCCCTTCTTTTTTCGTGATTCTTGCACCGAGCTTTTACCAATTTTTATTTTATCGTGTATGCATTATTATTCATTTGTTATTATTCGGGAAACAGTGAGGCTCATTAATGAAAAATACAACGAACAAATTTAAATCTACATAATTTAAAGTCATCAAAGAGCTCTAAAAGCTCATTTGAGTCGAGACTAGATTGGATCAATTAACGATTCTTCGCTAGTTTCAGTTCTCACCTTTCGTTGAGCGAACGTTAAAAAAATTGGAAATAATTAAAAAGTAAAATATTCATTCTGCTGCACCAGCGTTCTAAGACTTTCGTTTATAGTTTAGCACCGCCTTTGAAAGTCTCAGAATAATTCGCTTTTCTATTCTACTCCTCTCACTACCATTATCGAAGGCAAATTTTCGAAAAATCCTAATCATTAAATTACGCTTAAGGAGTTACATACGTTCTGAATTGTCAGAAAATCGTTTTTTTATATCGCTTATTTTTTTTCAAATCGTCAAGAACACCCAAAAAAAAATTCCTCTTTTTTTCGCCATCGTTTGCACGATGACTTAAAAAGTTGTTAATACTTTTTCATCGCTCAATTTTCATCTCGAAATCGTTTTCTCTCGAGCCCTTATTTCGATATTTTGTTTAAAAATTTGGTTATAATCAATACCAGTCAAATTTTTCGTAAAAAATGCCTATCTAATTTTGAGACGTCACAAATTTCTTATTTCTTTTTTAAATTAAATCATTCGGCCCGATGAACTAGAACGACCACACTATATTACAAGAATTTGTTTGAATTTTTACGATTCATTCGTCTCTTTATGAGTCCAGAGAGCTCAAGTGTATTTTTTTTACTGACGTTGTCAACGTCAAAAATTGTATCGAACGTACTCAAAAAAAAAAAATCTTTAATTCTACAGAAAGTAGGCCTGGCCACGGATGACCTTGACCTTTGTTTTTGAGATCGGATAGATTTTCTCTTATACATAACGGATCAATCAATAATGTGTAATCGATAATTTGTTGTATATTTAATAGGTTTGAAAAACGAGCCGAAGTTGGGTTTTTTGGAGCTGTAGCTTAAATCGAGGTCGAAAGTTTTCTTAAATTTGTTTTTTTCTTTTTTTCAATACTTCAATTTGTTGGACGTTGACATATGTAACCCCTTAAATTCACTTTATGTTATTTATTCGAGTATCGTTGAGTGCAAAATATAATTTTATTTACGAAGAACTATTTAGGCAAAGTTGTACGAAGGAAACTTCGAGCGCTTACGCTTTTATCTTTTCTTGAATTCAATGTGTACAGCAATATCCACCGTGAATTTAGAAAAAGTGGTGCAAGGAAAATTCAAACCGAACGATTCTTCCCCGGAAAATTGGTCCTTTAGAAAATTTGTCCCTCAACATAAAAATACTAATACAACCGAACCAAAACAATCCAAAAAAACCAACCCAATAATCAAACCCCAACGGGTTCAAAAACCAACAAAATTATTTCAATTATTTTGCGTTGAGCATTTGACATTCGGCGTTGGACGATTTTCACAACCTTTGATGCTCGAAATTTGCGAAATTTTATTTTTCGGTTCTTAATTTTTTTAAAACATGTTTTCATGGACAATTTCGTCGTCCTCAGACTTCTCCCGATTTATCGACTTTTTTTTATTGAAAAAGCCACTTCTATATTTACCAAGCAATTCAAACATTCAGAAGATGTTCAACTGGGCTACAGAGATCGATTTAACGTTTCTCCAGCACACGGAGAGAATTAAAAGTAAAAAATTACCGTTACAGCAATAAAAATGGGGGACAACCTTGATGTTTGGAATTTTTACAGTGCAAAGTGTAAATTTTAATGAAAAGAAAATAAAATTTCCTCTATTATATAAGAAATTTTATTTTACTTTCATGAAAATTTATACTTTGCGCAGTAAAAATCCCAAAGATTCAAAGTTTTCCCCCGTAACTATTGCTGTAACAGAATTTTTTTACTTTTTATGCTCTCCGTGCAAGGACAAATTTTCCTAGAACCAATTTTTCTGGTTCGATTTTCCCGGGCTCGCATTTTCCTTAGATGAATTTTCCTGTTACCATCCACCGCAGCTCGCCTTCTCACCGTGCTCGGATATTAAGTTTTAAATGTTAAATCACACAGTTCGCACCGCACAGAATTCATGTTTATCGTTTCAATTAAAAATAAAGATGCTTTACCGTATATTGTGTGAATTAACGTCATTCGTACCATTTTATAATCATAATAATATTATATCGAATAACGTTATATCGATTAATAATATTATTACGCGGTATAATAATAATAATAATATAATAAAATAGACATAATATTGTATTATTATTTGTAATTGTATAGGCCCGATTGCATTCGTCGTTACGACAGTCACTTGTTTCACAGCTCTGGTCTCGTGTCCATTTCCGGTTAATCAACGAAGACGATCACTAGCATTTCTTTGTTTCATTTGTTTATCACGTTACTCAAGCAAATAATTTTCATTCATCAACAAACTCGCGAGCGTCTGTTTCTTTCTTTCTTTTTTTTTTCAAGTTTTAATTCAACAACTCATTGTGTTAAAAACTTGCCAATCTGAAGGCTGATTCACGATTGCTCGTTTATTGTTCTTTTCTTTCGATTAAATGTATTCGTTCGAGAAGCCATTATTTCAAAGCTTTACTGCTGTCTAAATACTCTCGCCGATTTTTGAGTTTTCGAATTAATCGCATTAATCCAACAAACCATTTTTTTCAAAGCTCATCGATCTAAAGGCGTCCTCGACAAGATCAGCAAGACATCGTACGGCCTGGAGAAGAGCCGCAAGAAGCAACGATAACGAGAGTGATATTATTTTGCTCGGTACCAGTGCGTTGTCGCCGGTTTGCGAACGATTCGTAAGTTTTTTTCGTTTTCTTTTTTCATACGCGTACGATTTATTATTCGAGGGTGAATTGTTGTCTCGATCGTGTTGTATCTCGTAATTTTTATCGTGATTTTTTTCGTTGTTTCGGTTACCGATCGAGCAAGATTTTGGCGAAGATCGATGGCAATAATTCTTGGTGGTTTTGTTGCTCTTCATAGCTTCGAAACTTGCTTTACCGGTTACGCAGCGATTCGTAACGATATTTTCAATCATGCGACGAAATTCTTCGGCTTTTGCCTCGACCTCGGCTATTCTCGTTTCGCGGCATTTTTGACCAGCTCGATTCGATGATTTTTCACGTATAATCGAACACGCATTCACCAAATTACCGATCGCATTTTCTGACCTCGCTCTCGCGCAAATGCTCAAATTACTGCTAATCCGCAATTCCGTGCGTAAATTTTCCAACGATGCTTTTTTTCTCTCCTCTGAAAAATCGTCGAAACAACGATATATCGAATTTTCGTCGAGGGAATTCGTTCGACTTTGAGACTTTTTAGAATCGAGGAGCGAACTTTTCTCACTCGTGAAATTATTCAGATTGTAATTAATCAGATCTGTTATATCATTGTCGAGTGATCGTCGACGCGATTTCTTTTCCGATGCATCGATCGTTCCTGGAATATTTTCTCGCGTCTGCAGGATCTTGTATCGCATAGGAATTTTGCCCAAGCTGTTCGGTATGAAATTCACGTTTTTATCGGTATTCGAATAAACGATTGAATCGCGATTACTGCTCGGTAAACTCGTGGAATATTCGAAGTTTTCACTGCAAGAAAATTCGTCGGTAAACTGTAAAACATTATCGTCCGTTTTGTCGTCGTTGTAACGTTTTTCGTCCGATATTTTCGCCGAAATATCGAGATCGGTAAGAACTTTATCAGTAAGAATTTGATCTATCTTAAGACGATCGACTGCGGTTTTATTTTTCGACGTATCTCGATCTTTGCCGACGATTCGATCGAGAACGACTCTCTCTTCGATGGATTCTTCATCGGTATTGATTTTTTCCTCCCGATCGTGATTTTCGATGTTATTATTGATTCTTTTCCCCAAAGCGAGATTTTCCAGGGACAAAATATCTTTGAAATCTGAAACGTTGCGCTCAGCGCTCGGGGTTTCATAGAGCAAACTTTTAAATTCGGGTAAATCGAGCTCTTGAACGTGTAGAAGATTTTGTTCGATATTCATGAGGCTCTCTTCGATTTGTATGAGACAATCTTCGATGTCGCAAGTACTGGTGCTTGTTTCCTCGGTGCTTTTGGAGCTTTCATTGGTAGATTCGCTCTCGTTGGGGGGGCTGTTACCAATTTGCAAAAATTTCATTCTCGATCTGGCGAAATCGTGAAATTTTTCACAATCGTAATCGCGATCGCTGAGGGAGGAGGAATTATCGAAACGTAAACGATTGTTGAGGTGGTCGTGGCTATTTTGTAAATCCATGAAATCGTCACGATTGTAAAGAACTTGATAATTACTGTGACTATTCGCGATTTCGTAATTGTCACTGGGATCGAAAGAAATGAGACGTTCTCGGGACAAATCATCGCTGGTTTTTTCACTCTCTTCCGACAGAATTCCATACACAAGATGGCTATTCGCAATGGAGTAAGAGGAGCAAGGATCGTAAGATTCGATCGGATTGAGCTCGGAATTATCGGACGATAAAATCTTTTTAGTTTCCTCATAACGCTGGTTCAAGCTTCGGGGATTGTTCGATTTGTGATTTTTCTTGATAACCGGTACGTCGAGATTCCTCGAGCGTGATATTTCGGAACTGGGTGTATCCTCCTGGAGTAAATTGTAATTACTGTGACTGTTCGCATCAGGATAGGCGAATTTTCGCGGCGTCAAATCGAGGCTCGAACCGTCGCTCACGAGGACGTTCAAACTGCTCAATATATTTTCGTCGTCTGTGTCAAAATCCAAGAGATTTCGAATCTCGTGATCTTTGCTCGATTCTGTATGAATTTCAACCTCGCACGAAATATTTCCCGTTGTCGTTTCGGTGTTTCGTCCATTTTCGTGTATTATCGCATCGTCGATAAAATCGCAACCTCGCAAACGATAATCAGGACATGGTGTGTTTATCGGCGAATGCGACAACAAATTAACGTACACACCTCCGTTTCCGATCACCGATCAACTGTTCGTTCTCTCCTCGTTCCTCGTCGAAGAAACTCTTCTTTCAGCTTCAACGTTTCGCTCTTCTTCTTGATAAACGCTCAAAATTTCGTTACTCGTCGTTATTCCTTCTGGTTTGTATATCAACTTAGGCCATAATAATTGCGTCTTTTTAAACTCCTCCGTAAACGACAGCGTGTACAGACAAAATGTCATCGAACATAACCATTCGGCTATCGTACTCATTATGTGCAAATCCCAACCACCGTCCTCCTTGTACCATTTTTGGATCTGCTTGCCTAATAAAATAACAGAAAATCATTTAAATCATTCTTTTTTATGTTACTTTTTTATTTTTTATTTTTATTGTTGCTGCGTATACCCTTGCGACTTTTTATGAGCCCATCCCATCACTAACCTCACTTTTTCCCCACTTCACACCCAGAAAAAAAGGTCTATTCAAATCTACTAGGATCGTTTATTCGAATTTTTTAAATTTGAATCAACGAAATTTCATTAAATTAAATCAAATAGATAATGCTATTTGGATCTATTTATTCGAGCACCCACGTTAAAGCTTCCTGCTCCGGTCACCACGTGGCACAGAGCGCGTCGAGGCATTTCTCACATACGAATTGTGCTCTAGATGTGCATAAATTGCGGGAACCAAAGTAGTACAGTACAGTGCGACCTCGATTTTCTACCGTTTGGGGAGACTGATAAAAAATCGAGGTTCAGCTGAGAGGTGTGACTTAAAGCTAGGAGTCATACCGACTGAGCCGCCATGAGTGCGAGAGAGATAGCTGCAAATTTCGAAAGTAAAATTCTTCGCCACGATTTGACCGATTACAAAAAGACCCTGTCAGCCCATTTTTGCCATCGTCATGCGTGGGTTGACAGAGCTTTTTTGTAATCGGCCAAACCGTATCGAAGAATTTCAACTTCGAAAATTCGAGATGAGGTTAGGTGACTGACCCATCCTCTTAAATGTTGTGGGGAGGTATGAAATGCTGTGAGCATGCGCATACCTATTTTTACCCTTAGAGTTTGAGGTTATGTTGCCACAGCGCCTGGCTGCCAACGTGTCGGACGAATGTGATAGGGATAGCAATGCCCACAGCCACTGTTCCCCTTGACGAGACAAAATAGAGCGGGGTCAAGAATTAAGAGGAATGGAAAAAAATCGAGGTGAAAAAAGTTCGAGGTCGCACTGTATTATTATTCTGGCTGACCATGTCCAAGAAGATGAACGTGAATTTTTGTACCTACCCAGGGTCGCAGTCCCATGAAAATATTATTAAATACTATCGTAATTGAATATGGTATAATTAATATTATAAATTTTATATAAATAGTAATAAAAATATTATTTTTATTTCAACTTCATATTCGTTCAATTTTTAAGATAAAAATATGTCCGATTTTAATAAATATATTCAATTTTTTATTAATCAAGAATATAAAAGTATCGTGATAAAAAAAATAATAATTTCTTCAAGTTAAGTAGAGCTCTATTTGGCTGTGAGAGAAAGAAAAAATTTTATTTGATTTAAGGGGGGAAAGTCATGTAAACGTAAATTTTTTCAAGGTTTTTTTTAGTAAAGAAATGGAATATTTTATTGAATTAACATAAAGCATATCTCAAAATATACGGTATAAGGTATATTGATAAATTTTTTTAGACTAAAATATTTCAAAATGTCAGCGCCACAGTTGCTGGAAGTGGGCACCAGAGATTGGCGTCGTGCAGCCTACATGTCTCAAATCTTAACTAAACTCAAAAAATCAGATTTTTGTTGTTAAAATACATTAATACGCTTTGCATGACGGAGAGAAAAAAAAATAAAAAATTTAGGACCATTTACAAAAATACAAAAATAAGTGATTTTTTTTCAGTGATCCTAAATTTTTTATTTTTTTTTCTCTCCGTCATGCAAAGCGCATTAATATATTTTGACAACAAAAATTTGATTTTTTGAGTTTAGTTGAGATTTGAGATCTGTAAGCCGCACGGCGCAAATCTCTGATGCCGGCTTCCAGCAGCTGTGGCGCCGCCATTTTCAAATATTTTAGTCTAAAAAAATTTGTCAATATACCTTACATCGTATATTTTGAGATATGCTTTATGTTAATTCAATAAACTATTCCATTTCTTTATAAAAAAAATCTTGAAAAAACGCACGTTTACATGACTTTCCCAACTAGATGTTTTTTCTGGGTGCACTAATTTCCATGTTCCTGAGAAACCCCCCAAGAGTGTTGCCCACAGCCACTCTTTCCTAATGCACTACACTGTATCGCATTTGCACAAGGGCCAAGGGAAACTGTGGAAAACCCGGCCGATACAGGCGACTATATTTTTACTGAGTTTCAATTGATTAGCACAATCAGAAACTGAGAAAAACTGCCTCCTGTTCAGAGATTGATGATTGCGAGTCAGTGCATGGCTAAGCGGTCACCCAACCAAGTAATGGCCTCGCCCGAGGCTGCTTAACTTTGGAGATCGCCGGAGTTACGCACCGACCGCGCACCTATCGCTGTCGGTTTTTTTATTCATATTATTTATCAACGAGGTCGGAAACGACTTCAATTTTTTTTAGTAAAAAACTGATTTTTTGCATTTTTTAAACGTTTTTCTCGTTTTATCGAGTTTTTATCATTAAATATTCATTAAATGCGATTTTATCATACACCATTCTCTTCGTTATCAAAAAACAAAGAGAATAGTGTATAATTAAACTTTATTATCGCATACGAGGAACATTTTATGCTACAGAGATGAATGGGGTCGTTTTTGACCCAGTTGTAAGATTCAAGTTCGGAAAAATAGATGTTTGGGTTCTAGGATTATCGAATTGAATTCGGTGTGTAACATTTTTACAGATTCTTTGTGTTTTATCTTTAATTAACATGAGCAAATGTATTTTGTTGGAAATAACGAGAATTTTTGTATCGATTTCAAATATTTTCATGAAAGTTTATTTGCTGATTATTTCATTTTTCCATTATTGCGAAAATAAATGCCTTGGAAATTCGAAAAAGTGGCGTTTTTTTTTTAGAGCAGATTAATGTGATTATCAAGAATCTCTCAGACGATGTTGGATTACAAATCGCCGCAATTTTTCGATAAGATAATAGGAGGCAAAGCGTGAACTAAATTTTTTTCGTAGAAATTTCATGATCTGACTAAATTTGAATGCTTGAAGTGCGAAAATGAAAAAATTAATTGGTGAATATTCGAATATGGTGAATCATTTTTCCTTAATGAAGACAGATATCCGATTTCTTTCACAACAAAGTAAGTTCACCATATTTTTACACGCAAGTTTAGAACGGGTCCATTATTTAAATAAAATTACAGCTATTTGAATTTTTCAAATTCAAACCAGAAGCTTTTGAATAGCTTTAACATTTCATAATAAATTCAAATTAACGAAATCTTGAAATTTTGTTTACTTTTTGAAGGAAATTGGAATAAGGAATAAAAATGAACTTTTTTATAGAAATTGACTAGATAAACTAAGAAGAAACTTTGTTAGTCGCCTTTGTCCCATTATTTTTAGTTTCCGAAATAAAAAAAAAAAGATTTTTTTTATCTCGGAGTTTATGTTTAAGAAAATTATATTATTTTAATTAACTTATTTATTAAATTATATTAAATATAATTAAATTATTTAATATAATTAAATTAAATTATATTAAATTATATTAAATTATATTATTTTAATTAACAAAATTATATTCTATAACTTTTTCTTCTTTCCTGGGAATCGACCATTTTCCAATTATATTTCATAAACCAGAGAATTTGGATTCGATAAGTTTGGGCTTCGGAAAATTGGATTTGGAGAATTTGGTGGATGTTCGTGCACAAAGATAATTATAATATTGTAACGAACGTACCTTTATACAATCGGAAACTCAGAGTTCCACACACAATGGTGACGATGAAGCAAATTGTCATAAATATTGCCATAATTATTCTTGCACGGGCTACCAAAATTGAGCAACCTTGGGGCTGCAGATAATACGAGCAGACAGCCTGAAAGACATTTTAACAAAAGTTATTTTAGTATAAAAAATGGCCAGTGTCGAATTCTTAAACCAGGAGTAAAATTTCGACAAGAATTTTGAGTTCTTTTATTAATTCGGGTGAAAATCTAATGTAAATCAAACAAATATGCCTATTTCATTAACCCGAGGCCCCGAGAATCTATTTTTTGAACGTAAACCCTACAAGGGGGTCGAATACGACCCCAATCTTCTCTTTAGCATAAAACGTTTCTCGTTTGAGAAAAAAAGGTTTAACTATACACCATTCTCTTCGTTTTTTCATAGCGAAAAGAATGGTGTATGATAAAGTATCATTTGGTGAATATTTGATGATACAAACTCTATAAAACGAGAAAAATTTCGAAAAAATGCAATAAATAATTCGTTTTTCAATAACGAAAATAATGGTGTACGATGAAGTTACATTTGGTGAATATTTAACGATAAAATTTCAGTTTTTATTTGACAAACTTCGTCATACGTTTTTCTATAATTGAGAATTTTATTGAAAAAAGCTGTAGAAAGGTTTCAAAGTTACTACATGAAATGTCAAATTTTATCTGTAAGAGACGATAAATCATTTTAAAATTTGGCAAAAAATTACAGTCGTTTCCCGAATGTGCCCTCTTATTTTTTTTGAAAGTTTTATAGAAAAACGCATCGACGAGACGACCACCTTAAATAACAGTTACGTTTTTTTTTTTTTAATGAAATACTAATGCATAAAATTTTTCGTTACCTGTGACCAAAAGTAAATAGTCCCAGCACCGAAACACATGAAAGCACCGATCATGTGAACGATGAGGACCGAAGTTTCTTGAAAATTAGCGACAATCGAGAGTCCCAAATTCGTCAAAAGCCCAAAAACGAGTCCAGCTCGATTCCACTTTTGCAAAGAAGCATTTCCACGAAATTCAACAATACACTCTTTGACCTGTGTGTATCGTACGTAAACGAAGAAAGACACTGGAAATCCAAACATTTTTTATGACGCTCTCATTTTTATAAAATTGCGACAATGTTAAAAAAACGTTAATTCCATAAAATTTATCACAAAATATACGTGACAACCCTCCGAAATATTTTCGATAATTAATTATGAAAATTCACGAGCTTTTTATTCGCAACTTGTTTTACAGAAACTTACTGAGGGCCGCGACCATGTTCATAAACTGCGCGAATATGCAGCTCTCGGGTGCGTACGTCGTTGTGTCGGAGATGTAAGGAAAACCAGCTTCCGTATGCCCGAGACCAACCGCTATCGAATAACTGCAATTTAAAAAAAATGAAACAAAATTTATATTTAATATAAACGAATGATTATTATTAAGAATTTTTTTTTCTATTATAAGATTGAAAAGTAAAGAAATTAAACAAAATTTAAATTTAATATAAATGAATGATTATTATTAAGAATTTTTCTTTAATTATAATTTTGACTCACGTGGTAATAACTGTTGCCGGAAAAGTGATAAAAATAACGATCGGTACATAGTGAAGATTTCCCAATATTTCCGGTTTGTCCATAATGATCGATTTCGGAAAAAGAAAGATTGAGACTCAAAAACGACGAGGATTTATCGTCACTCCGTCTTCGACGACACACGTCTGTGCGAAAACAATCGTGTCGTATATAAACGAGAGCCAAAGAATGTCTGCTAGTCGAATATATATAATACGAATGATTATAAAGTCACATACTTTTAAGACACTCGTTACGACCTTCTTCGAGCCATTCGCATCATAGTAAAAACCTTCTTCCGTCCTTCGCACAGAATCGAAAGAACGCGCGTGATGTTTATAAAACGTTACGATCGAGGATTCGTTTACTCATTAATCGCCCTAGCGATCGTGTCCTCGACCTTCCATCTGCAAAAAATGTGGATTTCCATTTTTTCAACAAGTCGGTCAAACGAGATCGCAGTAATCGTGCTGCAAAGTACCGAAATTAAGTCCTGTTTCAAAAATGACATACTCATTGTCCGATCGAATAAAAACATTGCAATTCTCGGAAATTTTTCATTCATAATTATATCAACCAAAAAACCGGTTGCGTAGAACGTGACGAGCAATCACTTATGTAAACATCGAATGATGATTGAACAAAAATGAGAGAGCTATTTACGTCATTGGATTAGAAAATTTGCGTGCAAATAATCTCAGCATTTTCTTTTGATAATTTTTTATTATTTCGTTCTTTCTTTCTCTACAAATTGTCTTAAAAAAAAAATTCTTATCTTATCACGTGTGACAATTACATATATGATATTTAGTGGAAAACGGAGATAGAGCATATCTGATAACAAAATGTTTTGCTGCCTAAACAAGTGCGATGATAAAAAAATCTGATTAGATCATCGAAAATTTTCCTTTTATTAATTAATTACACAGTTTTTTTTACAACTCCATTTTCCACTTTCGTGCGACGTGCAATCCTTGAAATTTACTTTAGCAATGTTTTTCTAAATTTATAAATAAAAGAAAATTTTCAATAGCGCTTTTTATTCGAAAAAATAAAAATTTCTTTTTCACTTCCTTTTTGGGCGATCAGATGGAACACTGAACTTTTGGGCCCTCTAGTTTATTAAACAGAAACACGAACCTCGCGCACACAGCTTGACAGTTGATCGCAAAATAATCAACTCGAGAATGAAATTTCGGTTTTTCGATAACTCAATTCACAAACGAATTTCTTTACTTTGATTTGCTTGACAAAATTGAAGAAAAAGAAAATTCACGTTCAAGATCGTGAACACATCGAGACTGAGTCGAGGTTACGGCCGGTTAAATCGATTTTCCAAGCTGCCCAATAGAGAAGCAACCCCTGGATAACATAGAACGAGAGAGGGAGAGAGGGAAAGGGAATTTTAGGACGCAAAATGTGTGTGACGTCACGGAAAAGTTACTTCCAAAATAAAAAATCCTACGTTCTGATATTTATATTTGCTAAAATCACGAAAATATCTAAATACCTCGACTCGATACCGGAAGTTCACTGACATTATTAACGACAGAGCTTTTCCCACTTTTTCATCCTACTTACTTATGTTAAAAGTATTCTGCAAACTGTTCAATTTTTCACAATTTTTTTTATTTTCTATGCAATACAAATAGCTACTTAAATTTCGTAGTTTCATTTTTTAATGAAAACAAACGTGAAATTTGTTGGAGATGTTTTTATTTACAGAAAACCACCCTGATGAACGAAAAATACTCCAAAGATGTGTTCGCCTGGAACAAACCGTTTTTTAACACTTTTTCTCTTTGCCAAATGCGATAAACCGAAAATTTTCTTTTCAACAGAATTATTTTGAATTGCTAGAAAAAAACTTTATCGAGGAATGGTATTTCAGAATTTCGTTTAAACTGGCGAATTACAACTGGTGCTCCCATTTCTCACGTTCCCTAATTTCAATTTCGTTCGTTCCTATGTTAACTTCTCTACCCCTCCTTATATTTACTCGCGTTCGTTTCATATTCATGCGACGATTGTGTCGAATGCAGTTGGGAAAAAAATTTCCCCTTATTTCGTGTTGTAAATTCTTAATGAACTCTGTAAAATATGCAAAGACCGAGGCAAAGGGAAACGAAAGATTGGTAAAAAAATAATGACAATAAAATTGTATAAATAGTATTTAATTTTTGTTTCAAAGAAATACTTCACAATATCAAATTTAAACACTTTCATCTCAACTCGACAAATCACGGTTTACTCTCTCATCATTTGTTACTCATTTTTTTCAGTTTCATTATACTAAATATCACACAAGGTTTTTCGCGCATCTCGAGATGTAAAAAAAAAACAGTCAACTATTAATAATAAATAACTCGACGAAACACACGAGCAACTCAAGACGACGGGATGAGCAGTAACACGTTCTCTCATATCGCTAAAAAATATCAACGGTCGATCTCGTTTGATAACAGGGTTGCAATGCGGCATTTTCAAAAAATCCATCAATTTTTTTTTTTTCATTTTCATCTCTTCACAAGTCAAACTCTCAGTTTGAAATTTTGAAATTTCAACATTTGATGGATGCATATTTTTTTTTTATTGAACTTTTAATACTCGAGCGAACGATGTGCTGAGTGAAAATGCTTCATCATGAAGTATCTCAGTAGTATAGACAGCAAATCTTTAAGTACCTCAAAAAATACAAAATCAGAGTTTGATAAAATGGCACTTGATATAAAAAAAAAATTAAAGGTTTACCACCAATTTTGTCCAATTTCCACTTCATTATTCTTTCAGCCACTCGTTTCATCCTGCATTTATCCTTAAATTCAATTTTTAACATCTTTGTAGAAGATAAAAAACGATTTTCCTTATATGAAATATCACTTTATCAAGCTCTGCTCGATAATACAAGAAAAAAGGAATTTTAAAGTTATGAAATCTGTTACGTCGGAACTCCTTAATTCTCTTGTCACATACTCAACATCGAAAGAAATCATGTTCACAATAAACAAATGAGCAGCACTCAAACGTGGAGGAAAATTTTATAATTGGGTGTTGATCGATCGAAATTTCACGCGTACCCAAAGGGTTTTCCAAATGACTGAACAAAGTTGCCATTCTTTGTTTTCTTTTCTTACAAATTCACATTACGATTTTTCGAGTTTTCATTTCCGGTGCTCGTTTCGACTGATTTTGTCGTTGTTTCCATTATAAAATTTTGTCCACATCAAAGACGAGACTTTTAATCGTATTCATAGTAATTCTCGCTTTCTCCCTTTTACGACTTTTTTTCTGTAAAGATAATATCGTCCAACGGATATTTGGTAATAGCCGAGAAAAATTTTCTTAAAAAAAGAAAATCGAATAGCGGTCAAGTTCGCTAACTCGGGAACAACAAATTAACACTCACGTTAAATAATCTTCTCTCGTTTGTACAAAATGCACCAATTTAAAATGTACAACCCTGTTTTGCAAAAAAAAACGATAAGAGAAACAGAAGAAAAAAAACATAGGGTATTCCCAAATTTCGTAACGCTATAACGGATAAGAAATTCGTTACGTGGTCCGCAATGTATTAAGAAAAAAAAACATCGACAAATCGTCGATTCGTACATGGGTTTAAAAGAAAAAAAAATAAACTTAAGGGCGAAAGAAACTTTAGCTCGCAAACTGTTAAACTAAAAAGTTAGATAACGCGATTCAATTAACATTTATCAATTATCACCGAAGATTGTCATTATGGCTCAATCTTGAAAATCTTCATTTTCAGTTTCATTTATATAAAAAAAGGAGAAAAAGAAACAACTAACGATTTATACATTAAAAGAATGCGTTCAACATTCGGAATATCTGATGCGGAACTTGGATTTTTTTTTCATCAAACTCGAGATAAATTATCAAATAAATGGTTGCAAAGATTTTTAAAATTATGTTTAAACGTGCATAATTTCAGTATAACAAAGTTTCTTTTTGTGGCTCGGTTTTAGGTACTAGAATGAAATAAAAATGTTGAAAAATGAAAAAATAAGGAAATCTGAAGGATTTTCGTTGCGTCCTAACGATGGAAACTTCAATGCCGTTTAAAAAAAGCAATATTCAGTTTTTCTTCATATTCTTGTCTGAAGCTCAAGCAACGCGTTTCGTATTTATTTTCTCCAAGAACAAAAAAAAGTATAGGAAAGTTTCTGTCGATAGAATAAGGGAATCTGTCTTACAAAAAGTAAACGAGAAGAAAAAATGGATCACAGTCTACGGCTGAGTATAATCGATAGTCTGTTGTTGAAGATTTTTGGCAACTTGTCGAGCTCTCGCGGCGGCTTCTTCCTGAGTTTTAGCGAGTTCCATGAGGGCCAAAGCGCCGAGCCATTTCTGATTGTCCTCGAGGATGGGCAAGTTGATCAAGCTGTCTTCTTGCTTGACGACGACGACTTTGACCTTGTTTATGTGATCGGTGGATGCGTTGGGACCATTGACTTTCGGAGGGTCTTTGTTGAGGTTGGAATTGGAGTTTCCAGCGAGAATAAGAACCGTAGGTCGAGTTTCGTTGTCGGTAATAGGTCTTGGAATTTTTTCGAGGACATTTTCGTCCTCATGATTATCGACGATCGTAGCAGCTGGAACGTCCCAGCAGCGATTTTCCTCGTTCAAATCTTTGGAGTTGATGACGCAATCTTGGCTGCATTCTCTCGGGGACATTGTGACGTTTGTAACATTCGTATTCCAATGAACCTGCTGAGGGAGAGTGTTCGTTTCAAAGAGAAATTGTTCGCTGCGATTAGCCTCGTAATTATTGACAGCAAGTTCGTTCGGCACAAGATCCCAGGACAAGCGATTAGTCATGAAACTTTGTTCAGTTTCGTACTGAGGTATTTCATCGTTAATCCGAGCATCGGTGAGACCGTTTGTCTGTTCGTTCTCGGTAGGATTGTTGCAACTGGCACGAATGTCCCATCGAAGGGGCTTGGCCAATTGCTGCTCGAGACAAGCCTCCCGAAGCCATCGTTTTTTCGGTTGCAATCTATCGAGCGGTCTTCGAACCGGCGTGTTTGGCATTTTGACCATGCTCGTCGATTCCTCGTCCTCGGAGGTTTGTAAAATTGCGCAAGCCTCACTCGGGTCCTCGTCCTGACTGTCGTCTTGACTGTCCTGACTCTCACTACAGTACAAACGTTGTTGTATCGGCGATTTGCAATCACGATTCTCTTGCTCTATCGCCGAATCCATCATCAAACCCTTTCGCGATTTGATTCTCTTGTGATGATTTTCTGACGAACTTTTCCACGTCTTTTTCTTTCTCTCGTTCTTTCCCGTCGGCGTACGATCCTCCCGCTCTCGCGCCAACTTGTAACGCTCCAACCAACGCGTCACGTCGTGCGGTAATTCCGTATTTCCCGTAACCGGCTTCAATACGAAATCGTCCGAACGCGTCAACGTCGCGTAAGGATGATCCGGACAGTGCCGATTCGCGTGCGTAAATCTCATCTCGCAGCCTGGCTCCGTACACAAAAATGGCTTTTCTCCCGTGTGCAAACGCTGATGAGTTTTCAATTGACCCGACTGCGTAAATGCCTTCGTACAGCCTGGATAATCGCACGGATACGGCCGTTCACCTTAAATTACAAAATTTTCATATCCCATTATTTTTCGATAGTTAATTAAAAAAAAAAAAAAGAAATTTGATACGTTTTATTTTGCCAATATAATTATTATTATTATTGTTACAACGAAAAACATATAAAAAATAATGAACTCATGAATGTTGAATTCGAATCCCTTTTTGGAGTTCACAAATAATGAGTTCTTCAAAAATAAAATGGGAATAAATTTTTAAAAATATCGATCAAAATAAATATACAACGAAGATGGACTCATTGTGCCGTAATCGATCGTAATTTCTTCCGTTTTGTGACGCAAAATCGTTTTGTTTATACTGTTTTTTTTTCGTAGAAAAATAAACAAAGAAATTGTGATTTGAAAAATGATTGCAATGTTTTTTTCGAAATATACGAAGAAAACCATTTTTTTTTGTAAAGAAAGAGAACAAAGGGGAGAGTAAAAAAATGAGGAGCGTCGAAGACGTGCTAGCAAAAGTAAGAGAACGCGGGAGTGAGAGGGGGGGGGGAGAAAGAGGGAGAGAATAGCCATTTAACAATTTAAAGTACGCATGATGGCGGCCTCGTGTGCGCGGTGGGATGCGTGATCACGCGTGACCGTTACGCGATAAATGAAAAAAAGAAGTATAATAGCGCAGGAAAAATTTGAAAAAAGTCAAACGAAGAGAAAAGCCTGAAAAAATGTCCAAGATGGACGACGGCTCGCACGGATCTCTTTTAATATTCCCTAATTTCCCGCTACGAGCGTCGTCGCATCGGAGTAACAAGAAAAAAAAAGAAACATCGTGACACGACAGAGCGCGTCCGCGTGGTTGTGCCAACTAGCGTCTCGGATGGGAGATTTTTTCTTATTCGCGAAAAAGACGGGAATGGAGAGGGAGAGAACAAAACACGAACTTGTTTATACATGTATATATATACGTATATAAATATGGGAATAATAATAATATTAAATGTATTTACCAGTATGCGTACGCAAGTGTGCCTGGAGGCTTTTTTCTCTCGGGAAAACTCGATTGCAGTATGTACATTTGATGCTGCTTGGGGATGTACTACCCTGCATCATGAGGTTGGTTAGAGCGTCGGCGCGTGGCCGACCACGACGATGGCTCTCGGAACCACCGGAACGTTGTGTAGTACCATTACAACTATTTCCCGCTTGTCCGTTATCGCGATATTCCGGTGAGGAACAAGAGCTACCGGGGCTGAGATTAACGTTTCTCGCTTCCTCGCCCCAGTTCCAAGGATACAACATTGTGTCGCACATTGGTGGACTACGAGGCATCATAGAGTCCGACAAGGGACGAGACTCGCGCTTCGGCGTGTGCAGCTCCATCCTTTGAGCAAAATATCGAAGAAAAAGAAAACACGAGAAATGTTGTTTTTTTTCACAAGTTTTGTTTTATTTTGACTTTGAGTTATTTTTATAGGAAAAATCCTTTCTCACAACACGTTTTTCATTCACTGTCCCCCAATTTTCGACCCTTGACGCGATCTATTTTTTTTCGCCCTCTCTCACGCTCTCTCTCTTTCTGTTTTTCTCGAACGCGCGCGCTCTCTCAACGAAAGAGCATATTACGATGGAAGTTTACGCACAAAAGAAAAACCATGTTAAAAAGATCGTCATTATGTTTTTTATGGTTTTAACGTGGTTGCCGCCATCGGGTAAAAAAACGCGCGCGCGAACCTCTTGGACGTTCGTTGTACCGCGTGCCACTGATTCAACCGCCAAAATATAGTACTACGATATACGATGCGGTTGATGGCGCGTGGGGCAAGCGGGGTCTATGCGAAGCTTATTCGCGTCTCTTTAAGCCCTTTTCCTTGTATATGCTTATATGTACGTGACAGGTGCGTTAGTGTGCGTGTGCGTGGTTTTGCACATGAAAATGCGCCCGCGCACATGTGCTTCGCTTTCCGCGCACGTTTTTTGTACAACTCCCGGTAAAAGTTTATTTTGTTCGAGTATTGGAATTTCGAAGATGCAGAAACTTCGGAAAAAAATGAATCGATATGAAACGTTCAAAAATTGAGCCATCTCGAACAAAAGCAGATTGTTTATTATTAAACGGATTTTTTTTTCTCGTCCCGTGCACAACCATGAAAAAGATCCGCAATTTTTTACATTCCGATAGATCGGACATGCTGCTTAAACCAATAAAAACCTTTGATTTCTCGTTAGGGATGCGAAGGGTTTCAACAATTGCCGTCGGATGGCGCTAGTGCGTTTTTCCGTAACGCTCGATACTTTATAATTTCATATTCTTCAATTTTGAAGTAATATTCATTTCTACTAATTTTAATACGCCAATAATACACAGTTGTATTAATTAATGGACAAACAATAAAATATGCACGTAAATTTCTATCTACCATTTTTTTTTAATTCATAGATTTTAGTCCTGATCCACGAAGCACATATTCTCCGTTCAAAATTTTGCCGCGCAGCAGTTCTCAACGAATGATACGTATGACGAGCTTTCATTGGTCAAAAATCGGAGTAAAGAAGCAGCTGATTCTGCACCGACAATTTGATCTGAAAGCCAGATTTATAGCAGATTTGTGTGAAAAAAGCTGTGAAAATTAATATCGACAAGCATTTAAAATCCTAATGAATGTATTTCCTTGACGATTCTCTCTGGATTAAAGAGAATGCAGAACTTTTAAGTCTTTAATATTTTTTCGTTCCTTTGCCGCGGATTCGTAGACCCCTTAAATGCAAACTCGCCCATCGCGACTGCACCACGAGGCTTTGATGATATCGCGGATAATTTAACGGAAAACGAAGCATTAATTTGTAAAAGATTGATTATTTAAATGGATATTTCGATTTTTCGAGCTCAATAGCATTAATTACACGCGTAATATATGTTAGAAGAGGTATTAATTTGGATTTGAAAAAGCGGATTTTAAAGTGCGTCTGGGTCCAAGACGATATTCGCGAGTAATCGGCTCATTCTCCTCCCTCTCTCGCGTGTCCCCTCCCCACCAAGGACGGTTTAAGGCGCACAAGAACCTCGTGGTGAAACTACAACTTCCTCGTACGAGATACACGCACCTCGGCCATATTGGAAATATTGGATGTCTCTGTTACACAAGGGCTCAAAAGTAGCCGTGAAATTTTCGCATAATCCTCGACGACAAGAGGATAATAGACGCAATGGAGAACTCTTACAGCATCACGGTAACAAACAAATTTTTGTTGGCCCTAGACGAGGACGAAGATCCCCTGGAAGTGCTTAAAGTACGTGAACAAGAGAAAGAGGCTAAGAAGAAAGAAAAATTGTCAGAAAAGGAGAACAAGAGCAAGCAACCGGAGGGACAAAAATCTACCGGCGTAAAGGCGCAAAAAAGTCGCGTTATCAAGGATGTTCAGCAACCGACCAAGGTACAGGAGGTGAAAAAGGAACAAGGTTAGTGAACAAATTTCTCATATCTCTAACTTTTTTTTTTTTTCACCGCGCGGTCTTTTCTCCCGACACTAAACGAGGCGGTAACATCGCTCGAAACGTGCACCTTGAGTACTATTATGGCCGCTCCGTGAGTCGACCTCGTGTCGCTCGATAATTTTACTTTTTTTCCGATCTCACGCGTTAATCATCGCGAAAATGGTTTTTCTTTTTTTAGAAAAAAATTTTTTTTTCTCGTCTTTTCTCGCAACCCGGGCCCTCGTGAGCTTTAGTAAAATGTCCTAAACGATAAGCCGGTAGTGACGAAAAAAAAATCGTTTCACCCTGGCTGCGTCGCGACGTTGGCGTTGTCCGGCGCGCGAAAAATTTCACTTCAATCCTGCGCGACTTTCATCAATTAAAATCATCATAATGCTTATCGATCATTTTTTTTACTCCCATAAAAATCATAGCTCCGCCATTGTTAGAGAGGGGGCAGATCTCCAACCTTTGCTCGATAAATCTTATGGTTTTTTCGTTTCACCCAAGCGAACAATGGAATCCCAATATTTGCCATGAACATTTTCAGCTCCGGGAAATTTTTAATTTGGCATAATGTACGATCGAAACTACGAATAACCTGACCAATAAGCACATGGTTGCCATGTGCTTTTGTGGTCACCAATATGTCCGCCGTGTGTGGAATGACAAAAATATCACTATCGACTTACTACTCGCCTCCCCTCCCCTATTTTTCTCCCCTCTCCAGGGGGGAGTTTTTCTTTTTGTTGCTACACGAGACTGCCTATAATAGTCATGCTTGATTTTTTATAGATTTTCTCTTCTTATTTAAAACATTTTCTTTCTTTTTTCTCCATATACGCACGTTTTATGATTTTTTTTCACATCTTATCGATCAACAGCGATTAATTTTGAATTGTTCGAATTTTCAATTATTTTTTGTTCCTTCGCAGGTGAGAAAAAACCTGTGCAACAGAGAACATCAACGGGTGGAGATCGCAACGTCAAGTTCTCTGGCGAATCCAGGGAAGAACGTAATAATCGTCGCAACCGAGAAGATGGCGATCGGCCACCTCGCAACCAAGGTGGAGAACTCAGGCGAGGGCCACCAGGGTCAGTTCTTTTTATTTTATTTGTCTTATTTATTTTATTCAAAACCTTCAGAATCTATCTTTATTAGTAAATTTTACTATTTCTTTAGTTCATCCGTTAATTTTTAACTGTAATGGTAATAACGTCATTATGGAACCTAAGAAATAGAGTTGAAATTTTTTCTCGTTACAGTAACATTTGACTAAAATTACCTACAACTTGAAGCAAATTTGGGTCAGTGGGATAAGGAAAATAGGCAAATATGCAACAAAAATTTCCAATGCTTAGAAGCAAACAAAATGGAAGTTTTTTTCGCTTTTTTAGCATAGTATCTTGAATGCAATTGTTTGATTTGCTGCGAAGCATTATACAAAATTTGCAAATTTAACGTAAATTGGTAAATTCAATAATTATTATTTTTTTTTGGTCAATCTGCTGATATTTCATTGTTTTTATTATTTTATTAATGATGAAAATATTTATGCATCGAAAAGACAGTTGAAGTTTCTTCCAGATATATTAACTTTTGACTAAAAGTTGGAAAACAAAAATTCTAAACTGTTAGACGCAATGAAAATAGTTTCGGTTGTTTTAGTTCTAGTTTAGTAGAATAAGCATGATGTAAAACGTCCAAAATCTACCTTTATCAGTATTTTTGATGACTGTTAATTTGTTAATCTTTAATTTTTCATTCCAGTTTATTAATGATAAAAACAATTATGTGATTGAGGAACTAAAGCTGAAATGTTTTAGAGTTGTATTAATTTTTCATAAAAACTAAATATTGCTGGAATCATTCAAGTCAGTGGAAATAGAAAAATAGGAAAAAATACCAAAAAAATCCTGAGCTGTTAAATGTGAAAAAGAAATAAAGTTTCGATCATTTAAATTTGACGTTTTTTTTTATATGATTTTCACAGTTTCTGTAATTTATAAAATGGGAAGAGTCGGATTTTATTTAATTGTAAATATTTTTGTTTCATTTGTACAGTGGTGGTGAAGGCCGTGACAATCGCGAATTCCGGGGTTCCGGCGAACCCCGCGGCGAATTCGGCGAACGTCGTGGACGCGGTGGTATCCGCGGTGTTGGAGGTGGACGAGGTCGCGGTGGATCGCGCGGTGGCCGTGGCGGTTTTGATAATCGCGGCAAGCGCGAATTCGATCGCCAATCAGGCTCCGACAAGACGTATGTATTAAAATTTCCTACTATTGTCATTCCAATTAACGAGATCCGATTTATGAGAACCAAAAAAACGTGGCAAAATTTTTACTCCCGTCTATCGAAATGATGAATCGTTTTTTTCCCTTTTATTTCTAATCTCGTCGTGAAAGACGCATAAACGTTGCTCGATATTTGTAAAGTTGCTTGTTGTAAATGATCGACTATATTCACATGTTTCCTTTTGTATATTTTTGTGCAAGCGGGCAACCGAGGTAAGGATTTTGCCAAATTCGCATGTACTCTATACTTCGTTCTTCATTCACGCACATAGAAAAAAACACAGAGTCAGCCAAAGTGCATCCTTTTTCTCCTTTTTTGCCCGTCATTTTTGTAAACAATTTTTCCTCTGTTTATCCGCGTCACACCACCAAGTTTTTCTTGTCTTTATTTGTGCCCTCGTCTTTTCAATGTTTTTTAACTTTCCTTTTCATAGTTAGCTAAATGATTGATTGCTTGGGGCAAAAAAAACTTCGATGTTATCTTTTGTTTGTATAAGTTTTTTTCGGGATTTCTCGAACACAAGTGCATGAGAATTTGGGAGTAAAAAAATTTTCGAAAAAAACCTTTTTTTTTTTCATAAAAATGTCTCGTTTTGTGTATTTTTGTCTTGTGTTTGTCCTTATGTGTCTTATGAATTGTGTATTAATGGTAGCAGGCATGGTTACAGTGGTGTGAAACCAGTCGACAAGAAGGATGGCGCTGGAAGCCATAACTGGGGAACGCATAACGATGAAATTGAGTAAGATCATTTCTAATTTATTTTCCCAAAAATAACAAGTGTGATTTTTTTTCCAAATCTAAAACGCACGACAGAGTATAAAAATTCTTTAATGCAACTCATAATTACTAGTTGCTAAATTAATTTTCGCTTCGAATCATTGAGTACAGTAGAAAAAAAGGAACATCGCAAATATTTTTCAGTGTAATAAAAAATGAATAAAAAACGTAAATTTGAGACTAAATTTATGAAAAAAAAGAGGAAACACAAAGTAAATATTGACCAGTTTATTTATATGTTTTTTCTATGTTTTGTAGAGAGAGTCTGAATCCGGAGACTCAAGAATGGGGAAACGATAAGCCAGAAGGTGGCGAAGTGGCACCAGTAGCGGCGGAAGGAAAAGAAACTGAGGCATCAGCAGACACGTCGGCAGAAGAGAAGCCGGTCGAAGAGGAGGCTCAGGTGTTGACCCTCGACGAGTGGAAAGCTCTGCGAAGTACTCGCGCGAAGCCGCAATACAATTTGCGTAAAGCGGGCGAGGGCGAGGATCTTACGCGCTGGAAGAAAATGTATGCTCTCGAGAAGAAGAAAGAGGGAGCCGAAGAGGAGGAAGAGGACGAGGAGGAGTACGACGTCACCGCGGAATATCCTCAACGTGTTGGAAGGCAAAAGCACGTTTTGGAAATCGACATACAATTCAGTGACTCACGACGCGGCGGTGGAGGTCGCGGAGGCCGTGGTGGTCGCGGTGCTCGTGGCGATCGCCCGAATCAACGTGGCTTCGGTGGTAATCGTGGAACACCGCGTGACGCCGCTGCAGGCGAGCCCCGCACCGGAGGATTGCCCGTAAGTTTTTCATTTTTTATATAAATAATCTACTTTAAAATTTAAAAGTTTTGAAAATTCCAAAACAAATCAATTTATCTACATCAATTTTCTAATATTTCTTCTAGTTTTTCTTTAAGAACAAGCTAAAAATTATTAAATACATTGTCAGGAATTGAGTTCACCATCTGTATCATTCCATTGGATACTCCAAAGGGATTAATTAGTTGAATAAAATGATTTAATATTCAAATTAATGCAATTATTATTATTAAAAGTATCTAATACTAATATTTTTCTCAAGGATTATTGTCGTTTTGTTGTTTGAGCAGGATATCGCCAAGCCGGTGTCTCAAGTTGAACAAAAGTCGCCCCGTGGACGTCAAAACGCCCCGAAGGTCGACGACGAGCACGATTTCCCATCATTGGGTTAGAGAGACAATCGTGCATCGTCTTTCCGTGTCTCGGGAACACGGAATCAAACGAAAAAAAAAAACCAATAGGAGAGAAGAGGAAGAAAAAAGGAAAGAAGGAAACAAAAGCAAATACAAACAAAAACAAAAGTCCCACCACCACCAGCAAGCCATCATCTGTTGTACCACATACCAGCTATTATTACTTGTACTATTCTACTACTCTACTACTATTACTTCTACCACTACTACTACTACTACTACTACTACTACTACTACGAAAATAGAAAGAAAAAGCAAGAGAGAACAAAAATGCAAAATGAAGTCTATATTCATCGACAGGCTCGAAAAGTATCGATAATAATCAGATTATTATTGCATAATACAGTATGCCTTTGCAGAATTGAAATACCACGTAAACTAAAAAAAAACGAACTAAAGAAGAAAACGAAATCGAAAAACGACGAAGACCGAGCCAATCTCGAAGCCCCGAAACGTAAAACAAAACCAAACGAAGCGCTCGCGAAAAACTACACACCCGAATAACGTGACGAAAACCGTATTTTTTTCTTATTTCATTTTTTTCTATTTCATCCCAATTCGATCCGAAATATTTTTCTTTCGACCACCTTTGTCGATGCAAATTCGAAAATTATTGTACCGAGATGAACGAAGTATAAGAGAGAGAAAGAGAGAGAGAGAGAGAGAGAGAGAGAAATAGAGTACGTGCGAGTGAGCGAAAAATCGAGAATGTGATCTTTTTTCAATATGCATGCCGTAGTGAATCGATGGATGATGAGAACAGTCATATTTTGAAATATTATCAAGAGGGAGAAGAGATTTTTTTTCTTGACTCTCTTACGCTAACACTTTTGAACGGATTTTTTCTTTTTCGATTGTCATACGGTCGATGAGCGAAAAAAATTGGCGATTTGGATAAAATAATCGTGTGGATGTATATTGATGGACGAATGTTAAATTGTGAGAGTGCGAGTGTGTTTGTGCGCGTGAGTGTCGGCCGGAAAACAAACGAGATGAAAAATAAAACCGAATTTTACAATGGTTGCTAGTTTTTCTTCAAGCAGCGATCGGGGGGGTTTTCATTTCTTCATTTTCCGATTTTTTTTTTTGTTCATTTTCCCTTTTTTTAATGCGGAATGTCGCTGGCCTAAAAAAAGCGAGAAAGACGATCTCTGGCCACCCGATCCATAACGAACGCGCGCGCGCGCGCGTGTGTGTGTGTGTGTGCGTGCGTGCGCGCGCGTGTGTGTGTGTGTGCGCGCGCGCGCAGATGTGTGTATAATACTCTTTTGGTAGACGTACACGTTGAAAAAACAAGTTGCCCGAACTAGGATTTCACCCTCCAGCTCCTCTGCTTTGATTTATCATTTTTATACGGTATTTGCCGAAGTCTGTGCAAGTGGCAAAAATGTTTTTTTTTTTTATTCTGTTTCCCTTTTTTTTCTCTCTCTTCTGTTTCTGTCTCTGAATGAAGACTCGAAAGACTTATTTTCAATAAATTTGTATGAGATAGAGCTGATATCTCGAGACCCTTTTCTAGTTAAGTAGACGAAGTTTTTTCACTTTTATTTCTTTGTTTTTCATTATTTTTTTTTAGAACTTAAAATGAATGCCAATCGAACACGAATCCTGAATTTGTCGATCGCTGAATCTTTCAAAATACAATTTAGACAGCGAACTTTAATGCTAAGGAATTTTTTTTCCATCTGTATGAAAATCGTTTAGCGCAGTTCGAATTTTTACATTAATTTTTTGAGCGTCTAGGGGGAAATTTACGCAAGCTCAATATAGAGAAAAAAAGAATGCATGAAAGAGGAAAAATACAGAAATTGAATGAGAGAGAGAGAGAGGAAATTCTGTTCCTGTATTTTCTTTGCACTCTGCATTTTCGTGACTTCCAGGGTCAACAGTTACTTTCTAACGAAAACAAAAAATACTGAACAGTAAATAAAACAGACGGTAATTTAATAGCTCTGACTTGAAAATAAATTTTCTCAAGTGACTCCCAGTGAGACAGTCGAATTCTTCAGGTGAAGCTGATGAAATTACAATTCAATTATACTCGCCCATCGATCGTCGTCCTCTGAATTATGAAAACGAATACCATGAGAGAGAGAGAGAGAGAGATAGAGAGAAAAAGAAATAACGTACGGCTATATTAGTTATTTACTATGTTTGTTACACTTGAAGATGAAAAGGAAGAGGGAAAACGTAAGAGAGAAAGAAAAGAAAATAAACCAGCAAAAAAACATTAAAAGAAATACAAGCGAAACCGAATTCACGCCCTCTCCAACAACGGACGATGTTACACTATCCGAAGCTTAGGTATATATGTAAATAACATAATATTTACAATAAATTGTGACAAGACTAGTTAATTCGTGTTCAGTCAATAATAAAAACGGCCTTTCGTTTGATATCACTCGAATTACAGACATTTCTAACAATGGTAAAGTATAAACCGCGACTGCGGTTCAAAATTGCTTTTAGTCTGCATTGAAATTTGAGCTCGCAGGATTAACATCATTCTCAAAATCTACCAAAATCCACTTCGAGACGCCATTATAAATCTCAGCGTCTCAATTCACCGTTATAACTATTTGAAGTTTTGGGATTTATGTGTTTTTTACACCCGGCCGAAGTTTTTGGTAAGAGGCGAATCTTTTTTCGACCTTTGAAATGTCGCTCTTTGGGAAATAAAAAAATGGATTTACAATCGATCAAAATATTGATAAAATAGTTAATGCCAAAAAACTACTCGAAAAAGTGGTTTTTGGAAGTTTCCTATGAGATTTGGGGTTGCGAAAAAGCACACGGTGTTTTTTTGGATCGAAATACGTCTAAATATGCTGCTAAAAAAATATCAAAAGTCAAAAAATTTCCAACATTTTTTGGATACTTCGGAAAAGTGGCCGTAGCATTTTTTCTATTTGGAATTAAGACTGAATAGTCCTCGTTCCATTCGTTTTCGAATTCCTTTTTAAATGGCGTTCGATTTTTTGGTTGATCTTCATTTTTCGATTTTTGACGTATATTTTAATTGTCCGATCAATTTTGCCAACTTTTCCCATAATCTCGGCCCTTTCTTTGCGATTTTTAAAAGTTTTTTTTTCGCTTGGAAGCATTGGATTATCGAAATAAATTCAAAGCCTTTTTTGACGTTGCAAAAAAACTCCGGAAAGCATCGGCATTAATGTCGCGCACGATAATTTTTCATGAACATGTAACGATTTCAAAATTGGGTCCTGGGAGCGAGGGGAAACTTTAAAGAACTTGTATTTTAACGAAAATGAACATATCGGGATGAATGAAAAACGATTCTTTTCGTTTTTCGATCAACTTGCCTCAGAATCTGTCAAAAAATCTGAGTGTTAGGTAAAGAGAGTGTTTTTTGGGTATTTCTCACGAGATTTCGGGTTTTTAAAGACGAGCTAATGATTTCAATGTTTTTGGATCGAAATACATCAAAATAAGGAAAAAAACTTTAAAGATAACGAAGATCTTAACATGTTTCATATTCATTTGTTTATTTAGCAACTTATTTGAAAGTATTTTGTTCCAAAATCACCAAAAACTGCTTTTTTTTCAATAATGAAATTTTGTAAAAAAAAGGGCTCAAAAACTCAGTTTTCTAGAACATCGTCGACACTATCCCATTGTGTGATTAGGAATTCAAATTTTAGAGTCTGTTTATCAAAAAGTTAATGATAAAACGAAGAAAATTACGCAAGCCCTATCCCGATTTCTTATTTATTGGAAGAATATCACGACTTTCAATGTCGAAACAGAATGGGCTTTTTTTTACAACTACTCCGAGTGTGTTTTAACGCTCGGAGTAGTTGTTATTCTCAGGCCACAATTCTCCACGAATATTCGACGGTATTTCAAACCTGAATTTTTGAAGCGGCGCACTTAATTTGTCATTGGAGTTTATATTTAGGGAGTTTAAATACTCGCGAAGAAGAGTTTTATTTAACGGGAAATTGGGGGCGCGTACGGAAGAGATTTTAACAAGTGGGAGGAACTCTAGATTGTAATTTTATTTATAGGCACGGATGAATCGGAAAGTGAAATTTTCTCCATTTCCGATTTACCGGAGTCGAATAAAAATACAGTTTCCGACTAAAGCAATCTATTCTCGTATTTTGAAATAAAGTTGATAAGAGGAAACTTGTGAAATTCGATCATAGGGCACGTTTTCTACGCGGTTTTATTTGCCTCGCTCGTTTTACTTGGCTGCAGTGCCGTAGCTACCCTAAAGAACATACGGGGGTAGGAAATGGTGAAACGAGAAGCTTTATACACAATGGGGTGGCTGGCCTTTTTATTTACACAGTCACTTTGTAGGCTTCGTGAGTAAATGCAGGAACGAGAGAAATATGACGAGTGATTATGTGGAAGGGACAAAAAGGAAAGAGGTTTTTCATAGTTCTTCCGCAGGAGGACGCTGAAGGGCAGAACAAGAGAATAAGGCAGCTGAGGCAGGCGGCACTCTCTCGGCAGCACCGCGACAAGTGCTGTGCGTGCTCGAGAATCATATATATACACCATGAAATACTCAAATGTACACACACTTATATACCTACTTCTATATTTTCGATGGCTCAGTATCAAAAAGTCGTATTTCACCCTCAAAGCCCCCAATTCAATGCCCTTGCGGGCCTCTGCTATATCTATATCTACAGATGGCCGAGAATAAACGAAGAGAGCCGAAGCTTGAGCGTGGGAAGAAGCGAGAAGCGAGTACGCGCTTACTACCAACAGTCGTGCGAGAAAGATCGAGATAGAAAGTCGAAGTGTGTCGTACAGTTGAGACCCTGTCAATAAAGGTTTCAATACCCCCGCCATTAAGAGGATGGATCAGTCGCCTAACCTCACCTCGAATTTTTGAAGTCGCATTTCTTGCACTTAGCCGTATTAAATATTATTTATAAAATATAAATTGAAAATTATCGTATAATGTTCTGTTTTATTGCACTCTATTAATAATAATACAGGAGTAACTAAATTGTCACAAGTGTATCATTCATGAATTTTTGTTGATTAATGAAAAAGCAAAAAAATGCGGCGTTGCGCTCATAGCGCGTGACCGAGGGTTAATCCTAGAACCCCAACGTTGGGTCATTCGTGTCCATGCCTTTCGGCGTCTTACATGTGTGCAATTTTTGTAAGAAACGTTTTTTTCGGCACGGAAAAAATTTTATCGTTCGGTTAAGGGTCCACAGAAGACTCATTAATTTTTTCAGATTTTTTTGTACACTAACATAGTTAAATAAACGACCGGCATGAACGATCCACGTTGGGGTTTATTGGTGCTGATAATTACGTTGGGGTTCCAAGGTTAATACGCGAAACTTCCAAAATCGTATAAAAACATAAATTTATTATTCAACAGTTTTAACTTATCCTACTTGTAAATGAAAATTCAATTCATACCTCAAAAATGATTTCTTGTTGACTCCCAAAAAACGAGACCCGATCGGAGGTTTTGACTATATTCATTTTCCGCGTAAAAAAATGCATAAGTAAACGTGTTCAGATTCTTGAACGTGAACGGAGAACTTTGTGAATTAGTGTGATAGTTTCAAAACGATTTGAAGAAACGTTACAAGTTTTTTTCGAATGTTTGTGCTCTCAATTGCGGATACGCATCGTTAGTTCAAACTTTGACCGCTAGGGTCGCACGCGCAGCGTTGGCATTGAGGGGGTCGCCACTGTACGAGCAGTGTTCCGTATGAAACCGAGCGTCAGAAGAGAAAGACCGAGCGAGAGAGAGAGAGAGAGAAAAGAGGAGCGAATCACTGGAGAAAGATGGTGTATGGAGCACGGGAGAGAGGCGCGCACGCCGTAGGTATATTTCTCTCTCGGCGCTCTCGAGTTCCCCAAACGCCAATCCAATGCACATAGAGTTTAAGAAACGAGTACCCTTGTCATAGTAATCGTCGTCGTTACCGTGATCCTTTCCGTCGAATTTTCAAGTCTCGCTAGACGAAAATTCCCCTCGTTTATAGTGTTTTATCGCGAATCGTCGTCGTATAGTGGCGGTCGCCCCCATCCTTGTTCTTTCCCCTTCACCCTCGTGTCGTGCGTGTATATGTGTATGTGCTGAGCCGCGTGTGTATATGCTCCGAGTGTATTAAAAAGCAGAAAAAAAAGTAAGAGTCCGAGTTGAACGAACACAAATCGCGGTGAAAAAAAAACACCAAAAGAAATATTACATTCCCTGAAGGAAGCATTGGTGAAGCAAAATCGACGATAGAGAGAAGCAGGAGAAGAAAGAGTGCGAGAGAGTGCGTGCGCGAGAAAAGACGAAGATATATATACAGAAGGTTTTGGAGCTTTATTGTTGCCTCCTCGTCTCTTGTAATATTGTGAACAGTTTTGTGGATGTGTGCGCAGTTTCAAAGGGGAACGAAGGTTTATAAACCTCCTATACATATACGTGTATACATATATTCACTAAATATATATATATATATAATAAATATATGTATATATATGTATATACATCAAGACCCTTCGAGAGTGAAACATGGTGAACGTTCGCGATGTTCCGTAGAACAGCGGAGCTATACGGGTTTCACGAGCATTCCGACGATCCGGCCACGAATGCCGTTCTACGACTTGACTCCTTTCCCATAGAGGTATATAACATTGTATTAATCATTGGGTGAAAAAAAAATTTTAAAACATCAAAAATGATAATAACTAAACAATGATTACTGAAGATTCGATTCGGGTGTGTGGGTACGTGTAATTTATGCATCGCACACGGATGATTAATCTTTTCGCGACAAAGGAGAGAAATTACTTTTTTTTATTTTTTTTTTTACAAGTATATGTATATACAACGAGCTCGCCGCAAGATCGCGTAATGTATCGTGAGGCGTGATATATACGTATATATTTATATACGTCCACGAAGCAATGGTCCTTTCAACGCAAGGACCCGTTTTTCTCCCTTTTTTCTTTACATCCCACCTCTTTTTTTTCATCGTCTCTAGATAGCACGAATGTTTTTTTTACTCTCACGTCGTTGACTCCTAAATTTTGACGTTTCGAATATACACGGTGAGGGATTTACGATTGAGTCGAACGATTTATAAGTGAAGCGAGAATTTCACGGTGAAAAGGGCCTTCGTGTGATATACACAGTAGTCGGGAGGAGGACGGAGAAAAAGTTTTGTGGTGTGTGTGTGTGTTTGTGTGTGTGTGTGTGTGTATGTATGTATGTGTGGTGCGCGCGTTGGATGTTGGATGGTACTATGTGGATTTGCCTTTGTGCAACGGGAAGACAGTGGCCTTAGCTGTCAAGTGGAGAGAGAGAGAAAAAGCTTTACATACACACATATATATTATACATGTATATATATTGTACTCGATGGTAAATGTTAGTAAAGACAGAAGGGCGGCTGTGTGTACACGCGCACGAGAGCTCTGCCCTTGTGATAATTGCCGGAGCCCCATCTGGCACTGCTTTCACCGTAATCACCATAAATATACTTAGAATAATAATAAAATTCTCATGTCGTGTAAACAATTTTCGCGTATAAAAGTAAATTACTTCCGCCACCCTCTTTCTCTCTTACTCTCTCTTTTTCCATAGAGCGAAATTTTGAGACTTGTTCTGCCACACATTCGACGCCTATAACGAAGCGTCTTTTATCGTTATTTTTCGGAAAATAAATATATATATATTTTCAAAGTCTCTAAACAATGTTTGAAATACTTTTTTTTTGTTTTTGCACATGATTGGTTTAGAATTTATAGCACGTGAAAAATGAAAAACTGTCATTTTTTTCCGGATTAATGCGCGGATGATTTTTTATGAGAATTATCGGTTGGCTAAAGAATTAGTTTTTCATGTTGGCAGTTTTCTTTTTTCAATTGTAAATTGAGCATTATCGTTTCGATTTTTTATTTAAAATAGAGAGAGAGAGAGATTCAAACGCTTGTTTGTCTCGCGTTTTAAGAAGATTAATCCACCGTTCTTTCGAAATAATATTCCGGGGACCTTTTACATTGTAGTGAACTCCAGTGATTAATCTCCGTGTTGACAAAGTTGAGAAATGCGCAAATAATCACGCGTTTATCATTTATAGATGAACTTTCCATCATTTAGTCAAATTTTACGAGCTCGAGATAAAATTTTTAGTTCGTCGTTTTCATAATTTTACCGATAAGATAAATCGTGTAATATTGATACAAATATTTGCTTCAATACAAATTTGTTGCAGTAAACAAATAAGACTACAGGGAAATAAATTTTTATATTAGCGGTTCTGTATTATTTGCAATAAAAAGGAGAAAACTACAAGGAAGGAAAGAAAAATTCAAAAAATTACGAAAAATCATTCTTGACAGGGGTTAAACATCGAAATTCAAGTTCAAAATAAAATTTTCTCAATCTATCTATCATATCGTCTATTTAGCATAATTCAATAAAATATACATAAATTAATTTATAAAAGTTTTTTATGAATGTTTATGGCCAAAAATCGCATGTTCTATATCAAATTGACTTTATCAATATAAATAAATAATTGAATTCATAATTGATCGACGTAATTTATTAACATCATAAAATTCATGTTACAGGAGTCATCGATGGAAATGGTGCCTGGTATCGTAAGAATTTGGTAGCGCAGTTACCAAAAAAAAATCCAAAACTGGCTACTCGTGGAAGATCGAGTAGTTTTTTCATCCCTCCCTTCCCCTGCCCCTAGGAGTTCAAGATATATGAAAATTCATTTGAATTCTGAGCCATTCCAGTCCCTAAATTCCCCCTGTATGACTCGTGTTGCTATTAACGCGACGCAATGAGACTCTTGGGACTGAGACCATTTCCTGCGTCGCCGCGGGTCCCGCCGCCTCCACGGCTCTCCTTGGCAAGATCTTTATCCTTGCAGTTTCTTCTCCTAGTCGTTCTTGTAACTCTTGTTGTTACGACTCGCTCTGAAAACCCTCCAAATTCCGATGGCAAAAAAGAAACTCAATCCCTGCACGTTGTTGCACAATTTCCATCTGATCCTCGATCAAAACAATTGTTTGATCTTTCCGAAGCCAACAAAACAAGAGAAGGCCCTCTTCGATTCAATCATTTGACCATCGACCCTGCTACTGGCAGACTCTACGCAGGTGCCGTCAACAGACTCTTGCAGCTTGACTCAAACCTCAAACTCGAAGAACATGTTTCTACCGGTGAGAACAATTTGTCCCTCTACATTCACATTCTTCACAGAATAACTAAGAAATCTATAAAAAAAAAAAAAAAAAAAAAATATATACGGTAATGAATGGTTACAGGTCCCAGAATGGACAATCTTCAATGCCACCCATCCGGATGTTCATCCCGAGACGTAGTGACGTCACTAACCAACAACGTAAACAAGTTACTGATCGCGGATCTTGAGTCACACACGTTAATAGCGTGTGGTTCTCTGCTACAGGGTGCTTGTGAGAAGTACAACATGTTGAATATTTCGATAAAGCCGGAATTTATAGCGCGTAGCATAGCGGCGAACGACGAGTATTCGTCAACGTACGCGTTCATCGGTCCAGAGCGTTACGATCCCTGGGACAACAAGAATATTTTGTACGTGGGTACGACATTTACGAACACCGGTGAATATCGTCACGATGTGCCGGCGATATCGAGTCGGAATCTTTACACCCTCGAATTCGCAAGAGACACCTTTAACAAACAGTCGATCGTCAACATTGACGTCAAATATCGCGATCATTTTCTCGTTAAATACGTTTACGGATTCAACGCGAGCGATTACGCATATTTTGTTCTCGTACAAAAAACATCGTATTTACCGGAACAAGAGGAATTGGGATACATTTCGAGACTCGCGAGAAGCTGCATCAACGATCCTAATTACGACAGTTACACCGAAGTCACGTTACAATGTAACGTTGACATGGGAAATGGCACCCTAGAAACTTACAATCTTGTACAAGATGCTAAAGTCGCTTCCGCCGGAAGCGACTTAGCTAGCCAATTGGGCATCTCCGTTGGCGATCCTATTTTCTTATCTGTTTTCTCACCCAGCAAAGGTATTACCAACGAACCCAAATCTCGATCCGCACTTTGCGTCTACAGCTTACGTGACATCCAGGAAAAATTCATCGAGAATATCCACATGTGCTTTAACGGCAGCATCAAGTATCGTAACATGGGATACATTAGCGGCCCTATTCAGGATGGCGAATGTCCTAATGTCGGGGTAAGCATTTCCCGTCATTAGAAATAAACTAAGCAAATTTATCGATCGAAAATTTGATGGGATACGAATTACGAGACTTCACCAGTGGACAAAAATCTGGAAAAATTCAACTTGGAAACTTTACAAACATTGATTTTCAGTTATAACAGTTCAAATCAATTTTTACCATATTTTTTAATGAAAATATCCGATAAATAATCAGACTATTTTTTATTTTGTTACGTGAAATAAGATCGGTGATTTTTCTAAATGAGTGATTTTTTTTAAGAATATTCTCCTTTTAGATTTATCAAATAACTTTTGAAAAATTTATGAAAAATCAGGAGAGAAATTACTTTTTTTTATTTATGAAAAAAAAATTTATGAAAAAAAGGAGAGAAATTACTTTTTTTTATTTTTTTTTTTACAAGTATATGTATATACAACGAGCTCGCCGCAAGATCGCGTAATGTATCGTGAGGCGTGATATATACGTATCCGATAAATAATCAGACTATTTTTTATTTTGTTACGTGAAATAAGATCGGTGATTTTTCTAAATGAGTATGATTTTTTTTAAGAATATTCTCCTTTTAGATTTATCAAAAAACTTTTGAAAAATTTATGAAAAATCACGAATTTTGCACGTATATTTGTAAAAGGATTCAACATCATATATACGATTTTTCGAAGGATTGAATAGTTTCTCAAATTTCACCTCTGGAAAGAGTCGAAAAAAGGAATTGAAAGAAAAAAAGAAGAAATTCAAACGTATCTTAAAAAATCCACAAATTCATTCCATACGAGGAAAACAAAATCTGATTATTTGGTGAACAATTGTTTTTCTAAACGAGTTGATAATAATTTTTTGATAATTTTATTATTTCTTATCAATGTTCGTAACGTCTTAAGCAGTTGATTTTTTTCAGATTTTTTGCGAACCGTTAAGTACTGAAATTAATAAATTTCTTTTTTTTTCTCACAGAACACCGGAAATATATTACATTTTTGTGAAGTTGGCCTCAAAATATCGGGAGTATCGCCAATAGTTGGGCAAACGATACTCCATTTTCCAGAGACGTTTGTAACTTCGATAGCGGTAGCAAACACGGAAAGTCACACGGTCGCTTTTCTTGGGACAAGCGACGGTGAATTGAAAAAAGTATTGCTTTCTGGAACGGAATCTTCGGTTTACGAGAGCGTCGTTGTTGATAAAGGACAAACGTTGTTGCCCGATATGGCTATAGCGCCCGATAACCAACACATCTACGTTCTATCGACCACCAAAATTTCCAAAGTCAAGGTCGAACATTGCAGCGGCTACACGAGTTGTGGCTCTTGCCTCGATGCCAAGGATCCTTATTGCGGGTGGTGCTCGTTAGAAAAAAGGTCAGTTTATTTTCTTTCACCGAATCAATTTTCAACGAATAATTAAATAAACAAATAAATTAATTCAATATTTTATGTTTTTTCCATTAAAATAGATGCACATTTCGGTTATCGAATGAATTTTCAAAGAATAATTTAATTAATTAAATATTAATGTTTTTTTCATTAAAATCGATGCACATTTCTCTTACCGAAGGAATTTTCAAAGAACAATGAAATAAATTAAATATTAATATTTTGTTTTATTTTTTCTATTAAAATAGATGCACAGTGAGGGAAGATTGTCAAAAAGCAAGTCGAAGCAGTCCGCGATGGCTGTCATTGGGAACGGGCCAACAGTGTATAGATTTCGAGCAAGTGTTGCCGGATCGGTTGCCTATAGAGCAAATGACGACGGTGCAATTGACGATAAGAACATTACCGGAATTGCCATCGGGAGCGAATTACAAATGCGTGTTTGGTAAGGCTGAGCCGATCGACGCGTTGATGACCGGTTTCGGTTTATCTTGTCCGGCACCGCCGGTCGTCGGTAGACCGAGCATTCCCGAGGAATCCGATCATGTTCTCGTGCCACTTTCGGTACGCTCGAGCGAGACTAACAAGGATTTCGTATCCCGCAATTTCGCCTACTTCGATTGTTCCAAACACAAGGTATGCACGGAATGCGTTAAAGCTCAATGGTCCTGCAGTTGGTGCGTTTACGACAATAAATGCACTCACAACACGAGCAGCTGCCAGGGAAACATAATATCCGGCGAGAACGTGAGTAGAGTCCTTGAAAATTTCCTCTTTGACATACAAAACGACCCTCGATCTCATCAACCAAAATCGGGCTTTATTCGTCATTTAATCTTTTTAAATACGATATTTGCAACAATATTCTTAATCCTTTGTTGAAAAGTAGATTGAGTCATTATCCGATGAAGCCATATTCGAATTTGACCTTTTGGTTGCACACCGGTGCGAAATCGTATCTCTAATTTTGCATTTATTCCGAGAATAATTTTTACTTTCCACTTTATGGGATTCCATTATATTTTTCGTTCTAAATTTCTGTAAATCGCAATAATTTGGAAGTATCTATGTAATTTTAATAAGAATTAATACAAAATTGGTATTGGTTTTTGAAAAAAAAAGGCAAGTGCGAATACGCACCAGTGTGCAGAACAAAGCGTCAGAAAATAGCTGCCGAAGGGTGAAAAAAAGGAGTAAAACCGAAATGAAAAATCGGACAGTTATTGATTTTTTTTCAATTTGTGCACAATTATTCACAGCAACGAAATCAGCCGACCCTGGCAGCCCACGGAGCCCAATATTGTCCACGTTTTACGGCGCGAAAAGCGCCTCTGATGTTGCCGATCAACGTGCCGAAGGAGATAATTCTCGAGGTGGAAAATTTGCCACATCCGCAAGTGGGACACACGGGATTCCAGTGTATCGTTACGATCGAAGGTGCGAATTTGAAGGTTCAAGCCCGGGTGGATAGTTCGTTGATCGTTTGTGACAGAACGACGTATTCGTACGAAGCGTCAAGCGGCGAATACGAGGCATCGGTAACGGTCGTTTGGAACAAGAATCATCACGTCGACAAAACAACAATAGTGTTGTACAAGTGCGAAGTATTGGGCTCGCATCGTGAACACGCAGATTGTTCGTTGTGTATGACGAGGGATTCGCGATACGAGTGTTCGTGGTGTTCAAACAGGTGCACGTACAAGGATTCTTGTTTGCCGACGACCTCGGCGGAGTGTCCGAAGCCGCGAATAGACATAATAAAACCGTTGAGCGGTCCGATCGAGGGTGGGACTTCGGTTACGATCGAAGGTAGTAATCTCGGGTTGCGGGAGAGCGACGTCCAGGGAAAAATTCGCATCGGTGACACGCCTTGCGAATTGACGGATTACGAGGTTTCGGTCCGAATAGTGTGTGTCACGGGGCGTCGAAACACGAGTGACACAGCCTCGGTGATTGTAGGAAACGTCGCGGGTTTTACCGAGTCGGCGGTACTTTTTAATTACAAAGATATACAATTGACAGGAGTTTATCCTTCGGTCGGGCCGCAAAGCGGTGGTACGCAATTGGCCATAACGGGAATGTACTTGAACATCGGTAGCAAAATCACGGCTTATCTTGACGAGCTTCCGTGCCACGTGAACGTCAGTCAAGCCAGCTCAACGCGGCTGACTTGCATCACGAGCAAATCGGGACGTACGAGACGCATCGAACATCTGAGACTTACGATCGATGGAGCCACGCGCACCTTGACCAATAATCCCTTCAATTACACCCAAGATCCTTCCATCATGGAAATAAAGCCTTTACGGAGTTTCGCTTCCGGTGGACGTATGATTACCGTCCACGGGACGAATCTCGATACGATACAAAAACCCGAGATGGAAATATTCTTCGACAACGAGATATTGCCAGTGAATCGAACTATTTGCACGGTTCTTAATCCAACTCAAATGGAATGTCCGAGTCCCTCGGTCGCTGGAAGATTTGTCAATTTTCGACGTGCCCGACGCTCTGCTAAGAAACGCTCCAACGTCCAAACCACCCGCAGCATCAAAGAGTCTCAACTCACTCTTAAAATCGCATTCGTCATGGATAACGTCGAGAGCGTGAGGGATTTGGATAAACATTTTCAGAATTTACGCAATCGGTTGCTCTACGTACAAGACCCCAAATTTTTTGCCTTTCCAAGAAACGTTAAATTGTACAAAGGCGACACGCTCGTTATCGAAGGTGAAAATTTGATTTACGCCGCTGACGAGTCCGACGTAAACGTGACGGTTGGCACGTTGACCTGTAACGTGACGTCGTTGGCTCACACGCAGTTGGTCTGCACTCCACCGGATTCACAGCCCGCCGGCACAGACGAATTAGGCGCAAAAACTCCCAGTGGTTTGCCCCTCGTCGTCGTACGAGTCGGCAGAAATTTGCGTTTTCCCATCGGCTATTTGCACTACGAAGTAATCAAAGCTTACCCAATACCACCGGAAGCAATCGCCGGAATCGCGGCCGGCACATTCAGCCTCGTTTTCCTCTTTGTTCTCGTTCTCGTTGTTTATCGTCGTAAAAGCACACAAGCCGAACGCGAGTACAAAAGGATACAAATCCAAATGGATACTTTGGAAAGCAACGTTCGGATGGAGTGCAAACAAGCTTTCGCCGAGTTACAAACGGACATGACCGACTTGACCGCTGACCTTGAATCCTCCGGCATTCCGACCTTGGACCACAAGAATTATATAATGAAAGTGTTTTTTCCCGGGGTTATTGATCATCCGATACTCAACGATCCAAGGTCGCGAGGCACTTTGGCGAGAACTAATTACGACGCTGCTATGATACAGTTCGAGCAGCTCGTTAACAACAAGTGTTTCGTTCTGACATTCATCGAAACTCTCGAGGCCCAAAAAGACTTTAACATCCGCGACAAAGTGAACGTCGCGTCGTTGTTAATGGTAGTTTTGATGAGTAAAATGGAATACGCGACTGACATACTGATGAATCTTCTGTTGCGTCTCATTGACAAATCCGTCGATACGAAACATCCTCAGCTTATGCTCAGACGCACTGAATCCGTCGTTGAAAAAATGTTGACCAACTGGATGGCGCTGTGCATGTATAATTATCTCAAAGACTACGCCGGCTCTTCCCTCTTTTTATTGTTCAAAGCGATCAAGCATCAAATCGAAAAAGGTCCCGTTGACGTGGTCACTCACGACGCGAGATACTCCCTGTCCGAGGAACGTCTATTGCGAGAACAAATAGATCATAGTCTCGTAACGCTTCACGTTGTCCAGGATGATCTCGATGAAAAAATTCAGTGTAAAGTCCTCGATTGCGACACGATAAGTCAAGTTAAATCCAAGATTCTCGATGCTCTTTATAAAAATACACCTTTTTCGTTGAGGCCATCGATACACGAGGTTGATCTCGAGTGGAGACACGGGAGAGGTGGACATTTGACACTTCAGGATGAGGATTTGACGACCAAGTGCAGCGGGGACTGGAAAAAAATCAATACCCTCGCTCATTACGGCGTTAAAGAATCAGCCGTTATGTCACTTATTCCCAGACAGAACGACGGGTTCAGCCTCAACTGTAAACCACCCTGTCACAATTGTAAACCCGCCTCGCATCATCATCACCATCATCATCATCATTCGACCCAACAGCATCAACACAATCTTCATCGTCACGCCAACAATTGTTCCTCGGGACATTTGCCAGCTACACCGAGTCACGGCCTCATTAGTCCGATCTTGTATCCGCACACGCCCGGTGGCATTTACTTCGATAGCCAACACTCACCTACGATAATAAGCGTGAACGGGGACATCGAAACGTCGGTCCCAAATCAACGGATTTGGCACTTGATCAGACCAATTGACGAGGGACACTTTCCACCGGGCATCGGTTTCTCAGGCGGCAAAAATCATCTCGAAAGAACTCACAAAGCTATACCCGAAATTTTTTTAACAAGGCTACTCTCGACCAAAGGCACCGTACAAAAATTCGTCGACGATTTTCTCAATACGATTTTAACTGCCAACGAAGCACTGCCCAGCGCCGTCAAATGGCTCTTTGATCTTCTCGACGAAGCTGCCAAGAGACACTGCATCATTGATCCCGAAGTCGCTCACGCGTGGAAATCCAATAGTTTACCACTCAGATTTTGGGTGAATTTTATCAAAAATCCGGACTTTATGTTCGATATTAATAAATCTACTACGGTCGACTCGAGTTTATCGGTTATCGCCCAAACTTTCATGGATGCCTGCTCCACCACCGAACACAGACTCGGTAAAGATTCACCCTCTAATAAATTACTCTTCGCCAAGGACATTCCTCATTATCGGGAAAAAGTTGGACGGTTTTATACGGACGTACAAAGATTACCACAAATTACCGACCAGGAAATGTCCAGCGCTATGCAACAACTCAGCGCCTCGCACGCCAACGAATTCGACGTTATCGCCGCTCTCAAAGAGCTTTATATTTACGTCAGCAAGTATTATGAACAAGTGAGTTTTATATCCTTTTTTTTCTACTAATTCATCACATTGTTTTTTCTCTATCAATAAATCTCATTTTTTGAGAAACAACAAAGTAATTTTCAAGATACTGCGTGAATTTTTATTTATACGCAGGATTTCTTAAAAATGTTGATCATTGAATTTCTGTTTTTTTATACGATTTTGTTTGTCGCGTGTGAAAATACAGCAGTTTTCATATTTTAGCATGTTTTCATCCCAATAATCTTGATAACGTTTCTTATTTATACTTAAATCCTGATGAAAACGCTTTCCCGCTCATTACTCGTTGCACCTAATGTTCAGTAACGTATGTGCACATATTTTGTTATAGTTTTATAGAAGTTCTTCAAAGATTTTCTTGTGGCTGTCACTTTCTTGTATTTTGAAAATTCTTAAACAAAATCTTTAAATAAAAACCACGTTACAGCTTTTCTTCGTGATAAGCACTCTTTAAACTTATTGTCATTGAATAACTTTATAATCCGGGAGTAACGAGGCTGGAATCCCCTGGCAAAACGATTCTATCAGATCGAGTTCTTCAAATATAGTTAAATGACAACATTGCTGTTTGTATATTTGAAGAACTCGATCTGATAGAATTGTTTTGCCAGGGGATTCCAATTCTGCGGCTAAAAATACTTCGAAAAATGTTGTTTTCATATTTTGCACTAAAAAAAAAAAAGAAGAAATGTGTAAAATAGCAGATTTTTGTACTGCAATTATCAGGAAACTGAATGTATTTTTATTTCCCGTTCAGATCCTAGAGGCCTTGGAGTCGGACGCAGGCTGTCGCAAGCTACATCTGGCGCATAGGCTGGAAAATGTCGCGTGCACGCTCGAGGGTGAGGAGACAAGTGCCTGCTGACAAAACCTGCCGGTACGAAAAAGCGAATAACCCCGCTCGCTGAAATCGGAAGAGGAATGAACAAAGCAAGAGGATTAATAAGCTAAGAGCAAGAAGATAATAAAACAAATCCGAAGAAGTAAAAAAAAAAACACTGACTAGTGCCTCGAGTCCGCGCATCAGATAAACCTCGTTTTTTTTTCTTTCCGTTTGTGTTTTTTCTCACATGTACAAATTGAACACGCGAAAGGAGAGTAAAGTTAAAAAAAAACAAAGAAAAAATATGGGAAAATACCTCGAGACAAGGATCACACGATCGCGAGATCAAGTCGGGATTTTTCGTTACGGTATGAGTTCGGCCAAAGTGCTTTCGCGATGGATCAACGAGATAGATAGATAAACACAAGAAAAAAATAAGAGAAACAAAACTCACAATTAAAAAAAGAAAGAAAAAACGAATGATAGAGAGAGAGAGAGAAATAGTGAAGAAAAAAAGCGGTGAGATTCGGGAGAGAATCGAAAGAGACTAATTCGCAGCGATTTCTCGCCGCAATCTTCGATTCTCCGTTGTTTCGGTGTGACGTCATCGTTCGACGAATCCACCTATACGCCGGTTGGTTTTTTTTTTATTTAAATTTGTTTTGTTCTTTTTCACTGGCTTAATTATGATAAAAGGCGAAAAAACGTCCGCTCCTGTGTGATTTGCGATTTTTACGCGTTGAGTAAATCTCGTGAGATGTTAAGAGAAAGAGAGAGAAAGAAAGAGTGAGAGGGTAAAAGAAAATCCGTTCACGAACTGTGCACCGACCGTGACTCGCGTTTACACGCTTGTGTTCGATATTTAAAATCCAAACAAACTCAAATTATCGTGATCTCAGCGACTAAGAGTTCGTCGGGGAGACAAACAAACAAAATTTAGTCTAACGAAGCGTGTTTGCGCGTGGCATAGCGTTATAGCATTGTATACATGAAACACTAAAAATACACAAAACACACACAATAATTCTTAAACGAAGACACGAAACAAAATCGACAAAGGTGGCGATTAAAAAATGAGAAAATATTGAATTAAAAAAGGAAAAAACAAAGAAAGCGTAAAAGCGAGTAAGTGAAAAAGCCATAGTGTCCGACGGACTGTTTGTACAGTTAATGAGAGTGTACGAGCAGCGAGTAGTCTGTGATCCGAGCACGTGTGGCTATGCCTACTATCTTCATTACGATATTATTATTAATATGTTATATATTATATATATATATATACTGAGTGTCCTGGGTTGAATAATCAACAATGTCGACTTAAGATCAGGACAGAATTTCGTGTTGGAAACTCGACGAATACTTTTATTTTTGCACTTTTCTTGGTTATAAATGAGCAAAAGTGTAAGGTAATGAATTTTATAACATTTGTGAAACTTCATGCGGTGCAAATTGACGATCTAATAAAATTTTACTGACTTCCTGCCACGTCGGTGGGTGTTAGAATTGCGTGGGAAAATCGTTATTAAATTTTGTCGACTAGAAATTCGGTGCCGAATTCAAATTTGCATTGTTGATTATTAAATCCTGAGACATTTCGTATAAATGAGAAAAAAAGAAAAATCATCGATAAGTGTTTTCGTACGTGAGAATCTCGCGAAAACACCTTCCATGGATCGTAGTGAACTAGTTAGAGAGGGAGTATATATGTATTATAAAAAAATGAAAAAAAAAAAAAAAAAAATTTAACGAAACGTGTCACTCTTCGTACAAGAGTGAGCGAATGGAATAACGCGAAAAATAAGAGATTGCAGAAACGAACAATTTAAATAATGAGGATTTAGAGCGAGGGGAGATAATGAAATGGAAAAAAATTGTAAACGTTTAAAGACAGTCGCGAAAATTAACGAGAGAATTACTCTAGGCCTAGCTATACGTACCCGAGCGATACGTAAAAAAGAAAGAAAGAAAAATATGTCTTATTCGTTTGTAACGCTCTTTTTTATATATGTACAACATATTTATATACATATACGTATATTTGTGTCGGAGGACAATTATTTTCTCATCGCCAACATCTTTTTACGCTTTTCTCGTTTTTCCTGGACGTTTTTTTGCCCCGACGAAGAATTGTTGGAATAAGAAAGAAAAATATATATATATATATACGTAAATGAAGAAGGTACTTTTCATACCTTTTTTCGTGTTGTAACATTCATTTCTTTCTCAAATAGTTACTAAATTTAATTAATAATTTAACAATTAATTTACAATTGGTTTATCAATTTTATTTATTTCTCGCATATTTGCGTTAAAAAATTATAGCATAGATGTTTTTTTTTATTATTTCCAATTTTGCCTGTAGAAATTTGAACTATGTCCTTCGATACAAATATAAATTTATATATCAAAATATAAATATTTACATAAACGCTTGTATATATGAATTTTTCCGTTGGTTTACTCAATTTGTACACTTCCTACGATCGATATTTTTTTTTCATCTTTTTTAAATTTTTTAATACTTTTTTGTTTTTTTTTTACAAATAAGATAAATTTGCGATTAAATTTATGATCGTCCATGCAATTATCTCGTCGAAAAAGCGTAATTAAAATGTTATCTCGTCATCGTTATATTAGCGTCGATATATATTTTCAAACTCGATAAAATATCTCCTATAATGAAAAAAATTGTAAAACGAATCTCGGAGGAAGGCCTCGAATTTAGCACGAAATGAATTATTATTACTATTATTTTATTATTATATTTTGTTTTTAATATTAACACTAACCGTCGAGACTTTCGAATCTCGAAGAATTGACACACGTGCGGTAATTAGCCAGCCGTATTTATTTTGTATTTTTTGTACGATCTTTTTTATTATTATTATTTTTTTTCGTTCCCTCAATTCCCTCTCTGGAAGCGTAACGTGCCTCAAAGCTCTCGCATTTGTTAGACGACGACGACGAATGACGAAGTTTCGTTGTTACATTTTCCTGCTTTTTTTTTCTTATTACTTTTTTTTTGCCATCAGCGCCCGTAAAAAGCGTCATTTGTCGACGCTTCGACAAATAAAACAATACTCAGCGTTCTTGTTCGGAATGCATTTGAAAAAGAAAAAACAAAAACATAGACAATTCATAGTTTCGAAGACTTGTTACGGAAACACTTTAGAGACTGGTAAAACTTTAGTTTTTCTCTGTTTTTTGTATACTCGCAATGCAAATTTTTCATATTCCTTTTTTTACATGATAATATATATATATATACGGGGCATTCCACGCCAAATCGACCTACATCAGATTCTTCCATTGTTTGATTCGGCTGAAAATTGTATATGTTATATGGCCCATTGAAAGAAGCTCTCTTGATTTTTTTCGGATTTTTTTGTTCATACACTTATGATATGATTTTTTTTTTTAATTCGATGTTTTTTTCTTCAAATGACTGTAATTCTCAAAAATCGACCAAATCGAACTTTTGTTTTTTTAGAAAAGTTGGTGTTTCACCGTACTGTTAAAAGAAATATGAAAGAATGATTAATATTTGTATTCCATATTTTTTCTCAATTTAAAAAAATTTAAAGCAAAAAAACATTGGTTTTAAAATGTTTGCCCATTTTCATTTTTTTTTTTTTCAAAAAATTTACAAAAAAACTTTAACCAATTATATGATTTTTGAGACCAGTCTCATCGTGGACAGATTTTTCCTTATATTTTTTTCAATTTGGACTAAATCGAACTATTTTTTTGATATTTTGTTACACCAACATTTCTAATATAAAAAAGTCCTATTTGGTACGAATTGACTAAAAAAAAATGAAAATTTTTTTGAACCTAAGAAATATGAAAAAATATCTCTCCACGATGGGACTGGTCTCAAAAATCATTTAATTGGTCAAGGTTTTTTTGTAAATTTGTTGAAAGAAATCAAAGGTGTCCAACATCTTAAATTTAATGACGTTTTGCTTAAACATTGAAAAAAATATAGGAGACGATTTTCAATCATTATTTCGTAATTTTTTTCAAAAGCCTGGCAAAAACCTACATTTAAAAAAAAAGTTCATTTTGATCTAAATTGACTGAAAAAAATGAAACTTCTTTTCAAAATATAAAAATAAAAATATAAGGAAAAATTTGCCTACGATGAAACTAGTCGCAAAAATCATTTAATTGGTCAAAGTTTTTTTGTGAATTTTTTGAAAGAAATAAAAATGAGCAATCATCTTAAAACCAATGTTTTTTGCTTTAAATTGCTTTAAATTGAGAAAAAATACAGAATACAAATATTGATAATTCTTTCGTATTTTTTTTCTAACAGTACGGTGAAAACCCAACCTTTCTAAAAAAAAGTTCGATTTGGTCGATTTTTGAGAGAGTTACAGTCATTTGAAGAAAAAAACATCGAATTTTGAAAAAAATATATCTCACAAGTGTATGGACAAAAAAATCGGAAAAAAATCAAGAGAGCTTCTTTCAGTGGGTCATACAACAAAAAAAATTTTCAGCTAAACTAAAGAATGGAAGGGTCTGATACGTCAGACCCTTCCATTCTTTGATTTGGCTGAAAATTTTCGATTTTTTTTCGAAAATTCCGATTTCGAAAAAAAAGGTCGATTTGGTGTGGAATGCCCCATATATATATATTATTTTTTTTTTCTACGACATCGAGCCTAGAAAAACAGTACGCATATACAGTTTACATTTGAAGGAATCTCTCTTTCTCTCTTTTTCTCCTTATGATAGTTCCGAAAAGCACCGCCATTGTTGCACACTTATGAATTCCGATGGGATTACCCCCTTCAAAGAATCCAAGAAAAAATAAACGTTCCAACGAGCAGCTCAATTGCCATTATCGTCCAATCTGCATTATTATTATTATTATTATTTTTATTATTCATTTAAGTAATATGTTATCTTGAAAGAATCAGAGAGACAAGAGTGAATCGATAAATTCTCTTCAAAGAAGAAAATATGGTCCGGGGCCGCTGGGAACGTGCTCATTACAATTGTACTTAAAACAAAGTGGCATTCTCGATAAATGCACACCCTCTAGACGTCAAATTCTGGTGCCCAGCTCCCTTAGGCGCCTAAACACACAACATACACGTACATACGAAAAAAATCCCTATGTATCTCTATATATGTATTGTATTTATTTATACTACGAAAGAAAAGAAAAATAGCAAGTTATTACGAACAGTGGTGTACGTCAATCTGTGCGGTTACGTTCTCTTTTTTTTGTTTTTTTTTCTCGCACACATGACCGTATAAGCTTACCGGTGGAAAATGAAATTCAGGATCCCTATTGACTCGTGTGTGATTTTACAACTTGATACTTTTGCGCCGTGAGTGGCTCTTTTTTTAATTATTGCGTAGCAATTTCGAAAAAGTTGTCTAAAGAATGTCTAATTCTTTCCGAAAGGCATTTTATTAGTTAACATATGTCCAATAGATAATTTTCAGACGTCCGACAACTTTTAGATGTCTTTTGGACGAACGTTCGATCATCTTGTGATAAATTTTTGTAAATTGCTACTCGGGGGTCCTTTTGATAACTCTTTGGCCAACTCTTTTGAAAGAGGTGAGAGAGAGAGTTGGCTGGGTGATGATTTCAACTACGATTTGTGGTTGATTGGAAATTGTGCTAACGTTTTGAAGGAAAATATTTGTACCAATGTTAGTTTGCCAAGCCATTGAAATCACATTGAGAAAACAGGGCCCTAAAATTCTTCTTTCCACTTTTGTGATTCGACAAAGTAGCCAGGATATCGCATTTTTGTTTTTTATTTAAAGAAAAAGAGAGCTAACGGTACGGTCTTCCTGATTGTAAAGTATATATTGACGGAGTAAACCCCCCTCCCTTCCCACCTCCTCCTTCCTGTTCCAATCCTTCGTCCTTAATATGTCTGTGGCAATTTAGTAATATTATATATTTTAAACATTTCGATGAATTCGACCGTAATATGATAATTTTTGTCACTATGGAAAATCGGTAAAATCGCTTTTCCTTAATGCCATATATATATACACATATATATATATATACATATATAAATCTAATAAGAATATTTGATATTTTTTGAACATCTCAAGTGATCAAATACTCGATTCATCGACAGCATCAGCCCCTCACCAATTCTGCCCCAGTGTTAATTCCCATTTATTTCGTTGTATAGATTTTTCACTCCTCAAGCATGCATATTTCATTCTGGGAGGCAATAAAAAAAATGAACAATACATGTCTCGTGTATACTTCCTTTTTTTATTTACTTTGTTTTTCCCACTCCTCCAAAACGGCCCAATATCAGCGAGTCTGAGAATTCTTTGCATATAGCGTTAGCGTTCAAAATAAAAACACAATCAATCAAATCGGCACCGCAACAAAACAATTGTTACTTGTAAATGAAAAAAACTGCTAATGGAATTTTATTTTTCCTTTCTGCAAGACTGAGCAAATTCAAAAAATTGGCAGTTTGCAATTTTTTTCGTACTGGCCTATATGATGCAGATTGACGTACACGCGTGGAAGAGAGAAAAAATCTAAACGCGCGTGCGCACACATCCGTATATCTGTAATTATTATATGTATATTCTCTCGTGCCCTTGCGAAATCCTCAAAATTCGAATATATTGTAAGAAAAGATATTAAAAAAAAAGAAAACCTTCAACCCTATAAGTAGTCTGTATTACCTGTTGAGAAAGAGAGGATAGATGGCGTACAAAAACTGGAAGTCATCTTGGGAAATGTTTTAGAGTTTATTGCGGTCACGATTTTTGCGTCCAGTAGACTTTTAAATCACACGAATGAGGAAGAAAAAACAAATGCATACACACACAAACACACAAAGAAAGATAAGAAAAAAAGGATTTGATCGACCATATTGTGTCTCCGTGTTCCATCCAACTCGTAATCGAAGATAAATAGAAAGAAGCAGAGAGAAGGGAGCGTGGTAAAAACTCGTCAATTGCACTTGTAAAGAATTTGTATTTTAATCGACTATTTTGGGACTTTCGTAGACAGAAGAAAAAAATAACGTGTGTCTTATCGCCAGTCCGTATACTTAAAAAGTCATTCACACAAACACACAATACAGACGACACCCACTCATAGGATAAGCAGGAAAACAGAAGAGAGAGAAACAGAGAAACGGCATGGATCAAGTCAAAGTTGTGCGAGTTAAAAATATTATTTAATTTCGCGTTTGTATGAGTGAAAAAAAGATTTCGATACATTCGCCTTGGTGAAGGCTCTCAAGGAATTTTTGAGACTTATTAGATGAGCCGGAAACAGCGTCGTTCGATGTAACGCGAAATAAACGCGACTAAAAAAAAAAAAACAAACGAAAGGGAAAAAAGTGGAAACTTATCGTGTGTGAGCGGCTGTGGATTTTATTATATATATATATATACCTGTATATTAGGCTGGTCCATTGTCAATCTTTTGCTTCCCAAGCCACCCGAAGATTGGTACCAAATCATATTTTTAACGAGGTGTTTTTCTTCTCCAGGGGTACGAAAATATTTGAATTTCGCGCTAAAAATAATATTCCGAAGGCCGCAACTACGCTAGCCAAATTTCAACAATAACATGGAAAGTTTAATACAAAAATAATGTTTTTTTTCTTCACAATTCTGCAATTGAATCAGTTTTTAAATTTTTCAGCGTTACCATCGAAATTTTCAATTTGACACAAAAGAATAAAATGAAAAATTGAATTAAGATTCAATTCAATATTGAATTTCACGAATTTGCACACAATTTGTAAGTGGCTGGAGAAAAAAAATTGTCATTAATTTGTAAATGGACAATTCTAATACTGTACGGATATGAAAAAAGAGGACAAAACAAAACCATAACCGTAATACTTTTGTACGCGTGTGTGCGTGTTCAAAAATGTAAACTACGCGAATCCATTGTAAATAGAATTCGATGAATCTCTTCCCCCTCCCCCTGACCGAGAAAAAAACTAGATCGTAAGTCATTGAGACACGAAAAAAAACACACAAACATAAAAATTCGAAAGAAAATGAAACAACTCTTGCCAAAAATTTTCAACGGGACGTAGGGGCAAAACGAAGTGAACAATTGAAGGAAAAAAATCGCGAAAAATATATTGGTATTATAAACAATGATTATTATTGATTTGACGTGGAATTATCAACCCTCTCCTCAGTATTGTCATTTATCAATTTAAAAAACGAATAATGGTTTATTATCGTTTAGTACAAATAACAACTGTCAGAAAAAAGATCAATTTTCTCGTTGGAGAAAAACAAAAATTCTATACAACACATTGCTGTCAAAACCCTACACTATTCATCGAATGACAAAAAAATCAAATATATATAATTATACAATTTTATGTGGTATCGAAGAAAACAAAAATTTGATAAAAAAATTACTCGCTCTACGTTATCATTATTTCTTCTATATGTACGTACGTGTATATCGTAAAAAGAGCCTAATTACGTGACATAATTGCGATTTATAAAAAAAAAGATTTCTTTGTTTTTATCAGTCCGTAACGATTTTCGTTTTGTGAGATTTGTCCTGCGAACTTTTACCCGAGGACGAGGACGAGCTCGACGAGTGTTTCCCACCGCTGTTCGTGCTGCTGTTGCCGCCACGCTTTTCTTGCTTACTTTTTTTCGCCACGTCCTTCAACCTACGATCACCCGCGATAATGTGGATATTCGGCTTCGGCAAATTATTCCCTAAACCGGAAGTTCCACCCCCGTTCAACGACTGCGACTGACTCGAAGGATTCTTGTATTTTTCCGTATGCTTCGAACCTGCTAATCCCAATTTTTAATTATTTACGTGATGTTCATTCTGGAAAACGAATTTGTTGCATTTTTTTTCTCGCCTTTCGATACTCACTCGTGCTCGACTTTTTCGGTTCTTTCGCTTTTCCTTCCGTTACAGTCTTTGGAGAATTTAGTTCTTTCACAGGCTGGAAATTAGGTAAGAATTTTCTTTTAGTTTTTTTTAGGAATTCTTTTCTAAGGCCTATTTAATAAAATACAACAAAATATCAATTACACATTATTGATTGATCCTTTAGGTATAAGAAAAAATTTATTCAAGATTCTTTTTTTATAAAACAAAATACGGCATTCTATGTTGTTTACATCGCGAGCTAAAACAAAAATTTCTTTCGTCTGCACGATAAATCAATCAGAAATGAATAGATTTTAAAAAATTAAAAATATTTTTGTAATATAGTGTCGCGTTGTAGCGCGGAGCCAAATTTTTTAATTAAAAAAAATTAAATCCTTTTTTTACGAGTAATTTGACTTTTCAATTGTTTATAAAAATGGTCCTAAACAAAATACCAAACAAATCGCTCGGCGGACTATGAAAAAGATGAATTCAAAATTTTCAGTGATAAAAAAAAATGCACGGTTACAATGATTGTTACAAAGTTGTTCCTGGGTGGAACTTTGTCATAAAATTTTTTTCTATCGCTCAGACTTTAAGAACAAGTGGCAAAAAAAATGAGATTCTTTTGAAATTCTAAACATATATAACCACTTAAATAATTGAAAAAAATGAACAAAATACTTGCCTGATGAGATTTTAAACAATTGGAACAATACCAAACGAGTCGTGGGACATCAATTTGCGAATCTTGAATCGGAGGAACGTGACATTCTTGATGATACAGAGAATGACAATCGACGCATTCTACCAGCCTATTTCTTGCTCCGACATCCATCCCTTTGCAAATTACACATGTCAAATCATCCTCCAATATTTCCAGCGCCAAATTATCATCACTCTGCAAAATATCGGGTGGAGTGTCCCGCGAAGCTCTATTCTCCGGCGATCCGCTTTTGCTCGATTTGCTCGAATGCTTTGACGAGGAACTTGAACTTTTGCTCTTTTTACTGCTGCCGCTGCTACTGTGATCGCTCAGCACAGGCTCTTCCATCGTGTACTGACAAACATTTTTATTATATTTACTGAACAAAAACAATACCCAATTGCATGAAGAAAATTGACAAAACCATTCAAAATTATTTTTGAAGTTTTTGATCTCAAAAAAATGACTTTATATTTCTGAAAAAAAAATTTCTATTTATTTCATAAAATCCATGTGGAAATGAAATATTTGTGTGATAAATCTACTGGAATTTGTGTACAAAAGATTCTTTGAAAAGAATTTGATAAATTTTGTAATAAAAATTATTTCGTAAAATTCAATGAAATTTGTTCTGAAAAATCGTTCGAAATTTGAATCAACAGATACTTATTTCATCGACTCTGACGAACGTTGGTAAAAAAAACGTTCTTACTTTTTTATGCAAAACATTGCAGAGCATTTTCGTAAGGCCATATTTCTGCTTAATCGCCTCATCCAAAAGACTTCGCAACTGATCGGCCGAATCTTTGTTTGAAGAATGCAACAATCGTAAGCCCTGAATGAATTGCGGATCGGGTTCAAGCTGCGACATGGTTGTTTTTTTGTTTAAACTTATTTATTTCCACAATGAGCATTCCCTACTTTACAGGTGAGATTAATTTTTTAGAGGTTATGTTTCGCGGCTATCTAACATTACGCGTTATTTTTCATTACGGACGAAAAAAGAAAAAGCAAATGTGTATTGAAAAATGTTTTTTTTTTCCTTCGGTAACTCCGCCAAACTCTATACTCTATTTTCAAAATACTAAAATTTTAAATCGTCTTATTTTAGTCGCAAACGTCGGAAATAATAATACAAAGATTGATATTTAGATTCTGCAAATAAGTCTGGAGGAATTGTAAAGTTCAAACCTCGAAACAATATTACACGGGCTAAGATGCAGGTATAGCTGTTATAAATAATAAAATAAGACTTTTGTGTAAAGAATAATTGTAATACAATTAAATCAACAGGGCATTTTGAAATAAGGATAGATACAAATTTTTGTCCACTGTAAACAAAATTTATTTTCTCAATTCAGTATATATATGAATAAAAAGACAAGAACAGGTTAATTTTAAAAAATCGTGTTTATTTTTATAAATTTTATATTGTTAAAATTCGAAATATAAACATATCGTTAACATTTCGAATAAAAAAAACTCCGTGAGTTCTTTCGCTGGCACTTTTTTCGTAGCGGTCGAAGCAGGAAGATGTCGATTTATCTTACGAAACTCGGCCGGGATTGCAGATTTTCTTTTTACGGAACTCGACTGAGATTACAGGATTATTCAACGTGTATATTAGTGGATAAAAAATGTCAACATTTCGTAATAAATTTGCAATCCATCGTCACACGGTGGCAGATAGCGTATAGGTATAGAGATAAATTACACGGGTAACAACGTTACGGTCGCGACCAATCAGGAAAGTGTCGCACGCCGTCGAAGCAAGAGCTCGAAAAATGTCGCTCCAACAACACGAAAATGTCGCGTAGTGAAATTAGGGGTCTGAGAGACACGACCCTATACTTTGTTCTTCACTAAACGCCCATATACCGACACGTCAAATTCTTAAGGGCCGGTTGTTCCACCTTCTGGCAAATTTTACCGGACGGTTGTAGCATTGAGTAGCAGACCTTTAACTATCAGATAAAATTTACCTGGAGGTGGAACAACCGGCCCTAAATGTGTGAAAACCGAGGATAATCCAAAAAGTCTTTGCAGTTTTTTTTCCCGCAATTATACGTACCCAATCCCGCTGATTTCAGGCTTAATCGAACGAGAATCGATATATTAGCTGAAGAAATAATGCCCTGTAAGCGACCAAACTCAACCTGTTTTTTTTTTCCAATTTCCCAAAAAACGCCAAAGGAGTTGTTTTTTCCCCCACAACCTCAAATCGTTTTGTCCAGAGAATATATTATATATTATCGCGGCGAGTGCTCGGAACATAGCTTCAAATGTACTTGTGCCGAGACTCTCCTCCTTCCGAGTCTCTTGATGTGTGGTATACAATGGCTGCTGTCTGCCATCGACCCTCCGAGTTCTATACATATTTACATATACTACATATTTTTATGAATCTATATATACATATATATTAATACAAAGAATTCGTAGCGGCATCCAATCATCGCGAGAACTCGTCCATCGGTTCCCTTGCCTCTCGCTCCGCGCAATGACGATCCGGCTGTCTCGAATCCTAAAAATAAACATACTCTATTTTCCCACCTCATAATATATATATATATACACAACGCGTGAACGAAGCATAGAGACCGCGATACTGAGGAATTAATCAAACAAGTCTCACTGATAATAGCAACAGCATTTTCATCATTTCACGAAACGAAATAAAACGTACGATATACATTTACCACGAAAATTAAATATCGTGGTATATTATTGTGTATTCACAGATATACTTTATTATTGGTGTGCTATTTATTACGAAGAAATTGATATATGAATGTTGGATAATAACGAAGAAATAAAATGAGAACTATTTCAAACGATCTACGTTCGTCCGTGTTTGATATATTAATATATTATACTCCTGTTACCTCTAAGAGACAGTATTACTTATAGTATGAAATATAATTGCAATACACTGCTAATTAGACGTTTTAATGACATTAAGATATAATAAAAAAGGGAGTAATAATTGCAGATAAATTGCGAACGAATATAATAGATTGGGTAATAAAATGATTTATAAATAAAAATTTGACGTAAAAATTATTTACTTTATACACAATTTCGCATATGCGATATTTTGAAATTGTTAAAAATTTCGTTTCTATTCTATTATCGTTTCTAGTCTTGAGGATTTATGTTTCGTCGATTGATAATGGTTGACGAAAATTTTATTAGTGGCCAGAAACGAGAAAAGGTTTTGGCTTATTGAATAAATGGAATTTGAAAAATATAAAGCATATGTGTATATATATGTATAATTGGATACAGCTCTGATCGTGGGTCGATCTAAGAGAGCGTGAACATTTCTCGTCCGGATTGCATACGACAGAGACAGCGTCGTCGCGCGGCCAAAAGAAGGAGGGACGGGGCGAGGGAGCGAGGCGGAGGGGAAGAGGGTGGAATTTAACCAAAGAGAGACCAAAATAGTGAGGCTGGCTGCTGGTTACGGCTGCTGCAACTTGCAAGAGCCACGAGCAGTGCAGCCCGCTCAGAGGACGGCAAGGAACGAGGTAAAAGAGATTAAGGCGTAGGGAGGTGGGGGAAACTGCCTGCGCAGGGCACGGGGCAGATAGTCAGGTACGGCTGTGTCACCGTAGCTCTTTCTCTCTCTCTCTTGCTCTCGGAATAGTTTTGTCTCTCTCACGCGAGAAGCAAAAGCAATGGCGGCCGTCCTCGTTTAGCGCATTAAAACTTACAATTCACCTTCCCTCGTTCCCCCTTATCGCTTGCCCCTTCCCCCGGCAATATCCAGCGCCGCGGCGCTTCAACTTTCGACTGGCAGTTGGCAGCCGTGCGTAAAAGAAATAAATAATCAAAGCGCGACCATGAAGTGACAAATAAAGTTGGAGGAAAACGTAGTGAAAGAAAGAAAGAGAGAAAGAATAACAAGTATATAATAATACTCGACATAGCGACAGAGAGGACCGAGATTTTTTTCAAGTGTAAATAATTTTACCAACGTGTAATTAACGCTGCAAACTTGGCAAAAGCACGCACGCACACGCACACATTTACAAAGACGACACACACGCACGTATATACATAGAGACCGGATTCGTACGAGCGATGCGTATGTTTTGGGATAATCGGAGGGGTTTGATGGGCACCAACGTGAGCAACTATCTGTGAGGGAAAACGTGGTCTCTCTCGGCAATTATATTTTATAAACCGAGAGAAAGAGAGAGAGAGAGAGAGAGAGAGAGAGACAGTGAACAAAAAGGAACGAGGAAAAGAGTGAGTGAAAGAAGGAGAGAGAGATAGTGACGCGGGTCGAGCGCGAGTTCGTCTCTCTCTTTCTCGATATCCTTGCCGTGTGCGCGCTTGGTGTGTTGTGTGGTTAGGGGGGTAAAATTTTTTGTTTTTTTTTAACTGAGTGCGCGCGTGCAAGTGTGTGCGTGTGGCTCCGTAAAGAACGTGAACGGGGTATAACCACACTATGAAGTCGCGACGTTGCTGTGAGTGACATTTGGTCCATCATATATATATACGCACACATCTATATTCGTATATTTTCCGACTGATCATTTTCACGATCCCAATTCTTTACTCCTCCGCTCCCCCGGTCGTTGTGCGTGCCTCCATCATCACCAAATATACTTCGAACACCCTAGTGCGTTTTTTCGTTTACTTTCCTATATTTTTTTGTCTTATTGCTCGACGTAAAAAATATATTATATTTTCCGGTTAACTACGAAAGACGAAAAAACGTTGCGAAGCCAAAAGTGTATATATATTTGATTTCTTTGGAAAAACGCATCTATCGCCCGGGGTGGCGTGCGCGTTGTTTTTGTTGTTATTTTTTCACTTTTCGGCGGGGGGAGGGGGGAGAGAATTTTTTCGCGTATGCGTTTGACAAAAACGAACGGATGCGAGTTAACGCACCGATCAAGTGGAATATCTCCGTATCGGCGATTCACCTGGAGTATTTTACCCGCTCAAAGTCACGCATTTGGTGTAGCGAATTCGTGCGAGAAAAGAAGACAGTGAGAGAGGGAGAAAATGAGCGAACGGGACTGAGAAGTGGGGGAGTTATAACAAACAAATTTACGGCCATGCCTCCTTGCTCCATCAGATTAATCGTGATTCCGCATGTGTAATCCACTTTTAACGTGCAAACCTATCATCTCGCGTGTATTCTCCGTACGTTTACCAGTGCTTGCCACAATCCACCTGCTACGAAAGTGCGAAAAAAAACATCGAAATCCCGTAGAATTTTTTGTAAGAAATCAGCGCTTTTTCCAGTTTGTACGAATCTATCCTCGGGCCAATCGGAGTACCAAAATTTCCGCCCCAAACACGCTTAGAGTTATAAAAAAAACGGAGTCTCTTCCCTGTTTTTTCGTTTTTAAGCCTGTAACCCCGAAACAGCGTTTAACCTCTCTTTTTCGCGCGTACTTCCCGGACGAGGGAACATAAAGTTTACGAGCATACTCGCGAACTTCGTCGTGTTATTCGTCACTCTTTCGCCCTTTCGCGTGTTAACGGATATTTATTTTGGTGCAGAAACTTGAAGGATCTCCGGAAAGCATCGAAATTACGTAGTTCGACGAAATTTTTGACAAGTCTCAATGAAGACGCTCGTGAACTTTCGATAAATTGATAAAAAAAAAAAGACTGAACTAACGTAAATATCTCTCGATCGGATTTTGCGCATATTTTGTACTTTAAAAGTGTTCGAAAATTTAGTGGACGTTTAGATGGAGTCCGAAATGAACAGTGCACCGCAGGGACGTAGAAGAATTTGAAACACTCGAAAATTATAGAAGGCTCTACACGCGAAGGGGAGGGAAAACGCGGAGGGAATGCAAAAATTCGGCGATAGTCAGCTAACATGAAAACGGAGAAGAAGAACAACGAACCAAGCTGCATGACAAGCGCGGTTATAAAGGAAGAGCCGGATTCCGAAACGGTCAAGATCAAAGAGGAAAGCGGTGGCTTAAAGAACGAGGATGCTAGCGGCGAAGAGAACGTCGATTGTCCAAGGGATACCAATCTGGATCCTAGTAACGGAGAGGCTAACATGCCTACCGATAGTCAAAACGGACCTCCTAATCAGTCCATATTGAATAACGTTAAACAGGAGAACGAGCATAACAATCCATCCGACGAGTTACCAGCCGGTATGAAAAAAAGACTTGAAAGAAGCAAAAAAAGTAAAGCCAAAATTTGTAGCCCTATCTTACTACGCCCTGAGAAATTGTAGCCGTACCAATTATTGTCTCGACATTTCAAAATGTCACGCAAAATAAAATTATCGAGTGACGTTTACGTTATTAAAATTCATCACGAATAATTTAGTTTTCAATGCTACAGAAGTTAGAAGCATTTTTGGATTTTAATTGATGAAACTGTAGAAATTTTCAAAATTATTTTGAAAAGTATGAAATTGAGAAATAAAATAAAATAATATTGGCTGCAATACGAAAAAGTGAATCAACATACAGTATTTGTTGACATTTTTTGAAAATTCTTCAATACGGATGAATTTTATTGTTAAATGGAAAATTTGACAATTCTTGCAGCGGCTCCGATTCCTCAAAGTGTACTATTATATTGATTTATACAATAGTATTATATTAATTTCGCACCTTTACAAGGTAAACGTTTTTCGAACGAAAAGAAAGACTGTTTTGAGATTTTTTTGATTAGTGAAGCGCTACATTCAGTGGTGTAAAAGTGATGATTTTTTTGTTGTTTTTGACAGATGGTATACAACCTTTGGTGAGCAACGTGCTCGGTAAACAAATGGGAAGCGGAGCAGGAGGTGGGGAGGCCCAGTACATGCAACAGCAGAGTCAGATATTTGTATTCTCGACGACTCTGGCGAACAAGGGAGCCGACGCTGTATTGCAGGGTCAATATCCATCAATAATCGCCTATCATTGCGCTCAACCAGCCACCAAGAAATATCTCGATGTACGATAAAAAATATTGTATTCTTATTCGTCAATCACAACATTTTGATCGTATTTTTTATTTATAAAAGACTCGATTCAATTTTTCAGAAACATCCGAACAAAGTGAATCAGTTTCGCCACAATCCAGCTCAATGGCTCAACAATCTCGCGATGATGAAGCAAAAAGGTCACCAGGGTGGTGGTGGCCCGAACAGCGGTTTCCCAACGGAACAACCTCCCGATTTACCTGCCCTCGATCCAAATGCACCCTCATTCTGGAACGATCAGTCGAATATACGGAATATCAACGGCGGTAATTCACTCGGTAATCCCGAATCATCGTTGGACGATACAAATATAGACGTGCCTTGCCTCGTGCCGAATTCACCGAGTAATTCTGGTGAGAAATAAAAAAATAAACAGAAAAGAAACTAAAAATACTTTCCGATATACAATACAAACTATTTCTTTTTCTGTTGCTTTTTCTTCAGCAAACACACAACCACCCACAAATCCCGTAATGGGTCACAGTCCAAATCTTTTGGGTGGCACAACGAGTCCCGGTCCTGGTGGCCTACAGCCGTCTCTACAAGGCGTCAAAGTACCCGATGAGAATCTCACGCCCCAACAGAGACAGCATCGAGAAAGCCAACTCGCTACAATTAGAAAAATGCAAATGATTTTTTTTCCCGAGCACAAGGACGACTCGAGCGGCCCGATGGATCCCTCCCAGGGTACACCACCGTCTTCCGGACAATCGACGAACGTACCGCCCGTCAGCGGTCCCGTCCAGTGTCCCACATCCATGGATTGGCACAAATTGCAGAATCAGTTTCTCGATGGAAAAAACAAGGTCATTATTCTTATTCTAATTTGTCTCTCTAGTTTACAAAACTATTATCCTTGCTGTTATTGCTCAATTCAATAAATTCGACGAAAAAGGATGAAATTTCAATTGTTACAATGAAAAAGTGGCTATTTTTACAGGTTGGCGTCGGTAGTCCCGGTTCGGTACCCTTACGAGGTTCCGGTATGGTAGGTATGCCCAGAAGTCAAGGTCCACCACCGCCGTATCATCAAACAACGAGATCAGCGAGTGTACCAATTGCGATACAAAGCCCAAATCCATCATCGCCGAACAATCCGACGAGCAATTTATCCTTACCATCGCCGAGGGCAAGTTCGGCTCTGAATTCACCGGCGGATTGTAACCGACAGTTTCAATTGAGCAATCAACAGAGAACCGGTCATATGCCAGGTCAGAGTCCCACTAGTCAGGACTCGCCTAATCCGGCAGTTGGCGCGACCTCGGGACCGACAGCGACGCGACTTAATCACAGTAATCCTGGTACGCCTGTCTCACAATCACATCTAACGTCACTCAGTCCGAGTAACACGACACCACAGAAGGAGAATCCCCTCGATTTTCCCACGAATCAGCCACCAAATGGTGAGCAATATTTTCTAGTTAGTCAAGAAAAAAAATCAACAAAGAACCGAATTTATTTAGAGACGTCGCCGCGTCTTGACGCCAAATATTAAAAATATAGTGTTAAACGTCCAAGGCAAGACGCGCCGCGTATCTATTCTCGAGAGCGGGCGTTTTTCCGTTATTTTTTTGACATTCTTGAACCGAAATGAATAATTTATTTGTAAGGTCGATGTTGTTTCTAGCAGTGTAACTGTAAATAACATTTTTTTCCTTACGCAAGTTGATTTAACATGTTTAAACTAAATTCATGTTACATAAAAGCTTTCGGACATCCACCTTGCACATAAATCGCGTTGGCGAAAGTAATCGTAAGGTTCTCTCATAGGAATATATGTAATTTAACGTCTTAACGCAGTGGACGGTATGTTTTGCCGAACGCTGCAATCTCTAGCTCAACAGAAACAACAGCACGCCGGTGTAAACGCGACGGGGGTCAAAGAAGCGAATCTTATGCCCGTACCGAGTCCCCAGCAAATACAATATCTCAATACTTTCGAGGGACAAGAGTTAACAATACAGAAGCAGCCTAATACTAGTCTCAAAGACGGCATTCCATCGACGTAAGTTTATTTCGTGTGTATATATTTTTAAATCTTTTTTATAATGTGCCCTATTTCAAGTTGAATTACTGTCAAATTACAGTGTTCTATAAAATTGAAGATTTGTTCGCGTTTAAGGTAGTCGTCTCGCCAAAGCGTTTTTCTATAAATTCTTCTTTAATTCAGGACACTAATTATATAATAATTACGTGCCAAAGTTGAAAAGGATTCAACGTTCTAAATGTGAAATGTTTCCTAGCAAAGATTCCACATTTTAACATGCGTTTCTTTTGGGAAGCATTCGAAAATTGCACATTTTTCACGATAACTTTGAAACTTTTTTGCAGATTTTTTTTATAAATTTCTCAGTTGCATAATTATAGTTGCGTATAATGAACTTTGTTACGATAAAAAAACTAGGATTTAGACAACCAACGGCGATGGGTGCGTGATCGATGTGTGGTTCTGGCGATCACCCATGTTAAGCAGCCTCGGCCGAGGTCAATATTTAGTTGGGTGACCGCTTAGCGTTGCACAGGCTTGCGCATCGATCGCTGAGTGAAATCAAATTTTTTCGGGGTTTCTTATGGTGCTGATGAAGTGAAACTCAGTTAAAATATCGCCGCCTGCATTGGCCGGGTTTTATACAGTTTCTCTTGGCCCTCGTGTAATTGCGGTACAGAAGTGCATTAAAAAAGAATGGCTGTGGGCAACAGTCTTGGGGATTCTTACAGGAACATGGAAGTTAGTGAAGTGGAGGGGAAACGTAGTGTTAGAGCGATGGGATTGGTTCGTAAAAAGGGTGTTAACATTGCAATTGAAATAAAAAAAATGAACTAGGACTTCAACCGTTTAGTTTTGTGGATATAACGATAGAAAGTATAGGCAATGTGTATTGGATAAGGGGAACGTTGTGTTTATCAACTTCAAAACTTTTAATTGGGCATTCTTTCCACTGATTCAAAAGTTTTGACATTCCCGCAAGATATAACAACGAGTTTTATTAAGAAATTCCGCAAGTTTTATCCAAGCTTTGAAACATCGACCGCGGAATTCAATTTCGAACAGAACTGTGGCGAGACAACTGGGTTAACAATAAAAAATGGTTAGTAACGAAATAAGATGAAATGTTTCGACTTGGATATTTGTTTTTATTGCAGAAACAACACCGGTAATAATCCGGACATGAGCGGTCGCATATTGCCGGGGAATATGGACGGAAACAATGGTCAATTTCCGGGTCGTACGGACGTGGCGAGTCCGTCGATGGACAGCATGAATCGGGGTTTTGGTGCTTCGATGCATAGTCCGCACACGCCTCATACGCCGCATACACCGGGTAACGTGACGCCACAGACGCCCATAGACGGTGGTAAGACAAACGCGAATAGTGGAAAAACGTCGGCGAGTGCGCAGAGTAGTCCGGCGCCGTTGAATGCGAATATGAGCGGCGACAGCATGGGACCACCGAGGACGGTGCCAGCTTCGCCGAACACGAAATCCGAAACGTCTCCGCCCTCTTGTAAGGAAATGCAGCAGCAACAACAACAGCAGCCGCAACAACAACAACAGCAGCAACAACAGCAGCAACAACAACAGCAGCAGCAGCAACAGCAGCAACAACAGCAGCAACAACAGCAGCAGCAACAACAGCAGCAGCAGCAACAGCAGCAGCAACAACAACAACAGCACACGCAACAACATCCGCAAAATCAACAAGGTCCGGGGCTAAATCCGAATAATCCTGGTGGAAACAACGTTGGTCCACAAATGGGAGGTCAACAGGTGCCATTTCCATGCAGTAGAGGATCCTCGAACGTGAATCAAGGCTCGGATAATGTGCCCTTGAATCCGAATAATCTTGGTGGTCGTTTAGGACCAATGGGCCCGATGGCGTCGAATCACTTTGATCCGATAACTTCGTTGGCTCAGATGTCACAACAATTAACGAACACGGCAGCGAGCAACGCCCTCGGTAACGATGGACCGATGCATGCAGCCGGTGGAAACGGCGGAATGATGCCGTTTGGTAATCCTCACGGTATGCACATGATGCAAATGCCCAGCGGTGAAATGAACGGTGGTTGTCACATGGGCGGAGGCGTCAACGAGGGCGGAGATATGAGCGGTATGTGCATGGGACTCGGCGGTCCACCGACGAGTTACAGTCCAACAACTTCGCACACCGCAAGTCCCGTTGGTTCCGGACCGAACAAAATCGTTCACGCGATGATGGGACACGGCATGATATCGGGGCCTCACAACGGACCACCCTCCGGCTATCCCGGCGGCGATCCTCATGGTCCACCACCCAGACTCATGGGCGGACACGTCCAAGGACCTAATCCCTATAACGGTGCCAATATTCAAGTAAAACCTAGCGCCCCGAACACGATACAGTACTTACCGGCAAGGCCGAACGTTGGACACGCACCTCGCGGACCACCCAGCCTCGATTTTCTTCAACGATTCACGAATCCCATGTCCAACATGGATCCTAAAATGTCGCCCTCCGTCAATCTACAATACTTTCCAAACGGCTGCGTACCCAATAATATGGGACCGCACTCCGGTATGCCCGCTAACATGGCCGCCGCTGGACTTCCCAATATGGTCGGATCTCCCAGAATGGACGGACAACAACAGCAACAACAACAACAGTCCATGGTTAACAGTGGCATGCATCCGTCCATGAGACCCGGTGGCAACATGAGACAACCACCGAATATGATGAGAATGCAACACATGGTCGGCGGTGGCGTTTTCCCCGGAAGCCCCATGGATCCCGACAAAGTCTTCCCGCCCGATATGGTCCAGCAACAAGTCAACAATCAAACTAATCCTGGGATGTACGTGCCCGGCAGCAAATCAAGCCCCATGGGACTCGGACCTCCGCCCGATGCCTCACAACCTTTGCCACCTACCATGGGCGGCGGCCCTCCCGGCCCTGGCAATAATTTCAAAAACAGCCCCTTTGTCGGCGGCGGACCGAGTATCGCCGATCCTAATTATGCTCAACAATTTCATAACTTTCAACAACAGCTTTATGCCACCGGTACCAGGGGCAGTGGACCGCCTCATGGCAATCTACATCCACCACCAAATTCACACGCTCATCAACAGTTCTTCATGCCCAAATAGACAAGAACTTTGTACATGCTCAGCGAGAGCGATCATCGAACGAAAGACCCTCGGAACTCGCGGTTTCGAGATTTTTGTCCGCGCGCGCTCTATGTTTTTTGTGCGTTTATCTGTGCGGGCCTGTTTGTAGTATTTCACTGAGAAAAGACTTTATTTAATGCCTTTCCTTGGTACAACGAAAACAAATGTTTCTTTTTGTATTGTGTTACTGTTAAATTTTAGCCGAAGCACGCGAAATTCCTCGATAGATATCTCGAAATTGTTTTTTTTTTTTCGTTCAAGATTCATGTGAATTTTTAGTTCTTGTGGAATGTTCGTCGAGACCAGAGATTTATCAAATATTCGCTTTGTAATGGTAATCGGTTTTTTACGAGGATTTGGAAATTACTAAGTTTCTCTTAGTTTTCTTGAAAATGTTTGATAATTCCAAGATATTTATTTCGTGATATCGAAGGGCATGTTTTTCGTTGATTAAATTCTTTTCTCAGTGTTCCTCGAATTCTTTCATAGAATTCGATCGATGGTGATGTCGTTGGTCGTTCGGATCCAATATTTTCCTGTCCCGAAAAAACAGGAGTCTTCTTTTTTTCCGACAAATTTCGGCATGTTCCTTCGATTATATCGAGAACGGGTTATCGTTCGGTTCTTCCTTAAGCACGCGCGCACGCCGAGATTGTCTCCCGAATTAGCATAGCCCGAAGTGAACATGAAAAAAAAGCCGAAAAAAAAGGAGAAAACGGTGAATCCGAGAAATCCGGCGAATCTCTACGATTATTCTCCTTGGTCGCTACCTCTCTCTCTCTCTTTCTCTCTCTCGCTCGCTCTTCTTTTCCAGAGAGCGTTCTGTAAATTCCGTGAGGTCCACGACGACCCGTGCAAATGTCTGCCAAAGTGATGCTGTAAATACTCGTATAAAATCTGGCTTTTCATTTCGTACCGAATCGTCCGGTTATTTCGATGTTCTTTTTTTATTTTTATTATTTTTCTTTTTATTACCCTCGTCGTTTGTGAAAATATTTCCAGCGCTTTCGAGGGGAACGAAAAATAAATTGAAAATAAAAACTCAAACTCGTTCGTGGAGAATCGCGTCGGGTGCTTTGTTATTCGCCAGACATTGAGAGAGGGTGAGAGAAAGAGAGAGAAGGAGGGAGCGAGCGCGGGGGGAGCGGAAGTGGGCGAGAAAAGAGAAATTGAGAGCATCATGCGCTGAAAATTGTTACGGCGAAAAAATCTCGAACGAATAGTGTTATTCGTGTAAAAGAGAAAAAAACGTCCGTTGCCGCATTGGCACGGCCAATTTATCCTTCCTTTATCACTAAAAAGTAAAAAAAAGAAGAAGAAAATACTGAATGCAGTCAAGCAAGCTCAAATTCATAACTGTACATATATACGATATATATAAATATATATATATATACATATATATAACATACATATTACACATACTTACATAAACACTTACAGACACACATACATACATACATACATATTCACACGAAACGCCTGATGCAACATAATTCTCCTTATATTATCCTCCTTTCCTGAAATCCTCCTTCGTGACCAACTTTGTGCATAATCATGACCTCACCTAGCGCATAATGGTATAAGTAAACAAAAAAAAACAAAAGAAGAAAAAAAAATAATTGACTAAGAACAATTATGTTGTTGACGAATGATTTTTATTATAAATGAAAAATAAAATAAAGATATTTACAAGAAAATCAGTACGATATATGTGCTCCTCGATGGAGCTTTCATTTTTTTCTTTTTAAGGATTTGTGTATAACGTTTTATAGTGCGACGACATTATTTTTATCGAAAACAAAAAAAAAATTTAGTTTTTCTCGTTTCCAATCCGAGAAAAAATTCACTTTTCTGCTTGCTTATTGTTGTTTTTCCCTTTTTCTTATGGTGGAAAGCGTCTTTGTAGTAAATACTGCCTGATCAATTGTTGAATGCGTTCGAAAATTTTCGAAAATCAACGTTGAAAAGGATTTTTTTTTCGGAATTGTGGTTTCCTCGATTTTTACACTTTTTCATGGCGAAAACCTCATTCGGCGAATGAAATTTTTGACGCTATCCCCCCACGAATAGAAACAAGAATCAGAGAAAAATCGGGGCGAATTACTGTGACGACTTTCTACGATAAGCGAAGCGCTCTGCTTGTTTTTATCTTTTTTCCGTCCTTTTTCCTCGAATACTAAAGCATTAAGATTTCGCGTCTAAGTTTCGTACGGAAATTTTATCAGATTCTCATGGTTGAGAGAACATTATCGACGTAGCGGGGGTTAAAATTGGGAAAATTGAACTCCCAAAAATTGTCATAGTATTTTTCATAGATAATTAGAACTCGATATCTACAAAAAGGGATTGGATTATCCCGAGTGTTTTTAATTACAGTAGCAGGAAGGTGAAGGGCCGAAAAAGCAACCTTTTCTCCCGTCGAATTGCGGGATACATATACTTTCGGAGACAAATTTTCATTCGATCAGAATTTCGCTGTTTGGCAATACGATAAAAATCTTCGAAAAAATCTTCAACTTTCATCTTTAAGATGTAATTTATCATTTTCGATAATAGTAGTGCCAAAAAGTTGTAAAAAATTGTGTTCAACAAATAATCAGACAATTCGGTTTTTCATCGTATGAAATGGAATTTGTCGATGTTTCCTAATACGCGCGAATTTTTTTTCAGATTATTGTCGAATCGCCAGCTGCTAAAATTCTCGACGAATGGAATTTTTGGCTGAGAAGGTGTGTGTAAAATATCGTTAAACCGCTAATTGCTCTCGAATTCTTCGTCAATTATAACTTTAACGAATGAGTTCGTTATTCTTTTTTCTCTCGTTTCCGTCCAACGTATTTTCATTTATCGTGGCGTTCAATGGCTCCAGACACAAAATTCTTTGCATCGTTCGATTTATTTTCATATTTCACCGACTCATCGAGATTTAAGCTTCGGCTAAGTTACTTTACTTTTGTTGCGTAACTTTACTTGGCTACTCGTGTTTTGTCTTATTATTTTTTTTTCTCTATTCTCTTGAGCTGGGATGTACAGACGCGACGTCGCGCTTTCTTCGGTCATCTGTATTTAACAGATAGGCTGACTCATTATCACAACGAATTTTTTGGCACGTTAAACCCGAGTCAAACCTGTCCCCGTGCCTTTCGTGTAATTTCACTGGCTCGACGTGCCCGAGTCTCGCCATTTGTCACCGTTTCTGCAACAGATTCAGGCGATTTAAATGTAAAAAAAAAAGTATATCAAAACTCCGCGAATTACATCAGTTCATTTAGTTTTTTTGCTTTTGCAGAAAAATCCCTAAGGGAGGAGTCTGGTTTAAGAGGTCGATAAATTGATTTTTTTGTTGCATAAATCGACAACAGTTTACACTGAAAATAAAATTCCAAAGTTGTAGCAAATTCTGACAATTTTCAGTGTTATAGCTCATTAGTCAGTAAGTACAAAATAATGACTAGTTTTCTTTAACGAAAACTTTAATCGCTTTTTTCTTTAAATCGTATCTTTCGAACTTTCGAGCAAGATAGGAAAAAAAAATCGTTCGATTGAAATAACCCAAATTTTTGTCCAGTGAAAAGTCCAGTGAAAATGTTCATTCCATTTTTACAATGCTCTAAAAAAATTAAATTTCACAATTTTTCTCCATTTAATTTAGTTCGTGATCTTCTAAACCAAGGCTCTCCCGTTAAGTTTTATCGAAAGTCCATGAATAAGTACTTTTTTTACCTTGATCGTTCGCTCTCCGACAATACCGCATTGCCATTCGATCTGAAATAAAATATAGCCAGGCGAATAGAATGATTATCGGAATAAAAAAGGACAGATCAATCGACAAATATAATTCGATAAAATTTGTACGTACCCTTTTTTTACTGGGACAAATTCATCCCATTCGCTAAGGTCGTACTTGGACAAATCACCGTCATCGTCCTCCTCCTCGTCTTCTTCCTCCTCTTCTTCAAATTCCTTAACATTTTTATTTGTTTTAATAAAAAAAAATATAACGAGCAAATAGAGTAGATAATGCGAAGAGAAAAATTACATTTTCTTCTGGTTCACTCCGGGATTGTTGTACTTCTACATTCGTTATTTTCTCGTCAACGATTTCCTTCGATTTACTACGCGGTGGGCTGTTGTACCTAGAATCCTTGGAATCATCGTCCGAACGATTTTCCATTTTACGACGTTTCTTACGCCTACCGAACTCGTCATACTCGTCGTCTTCCTCGTCGCGCCTCTCTTTATACTCGACGACTCCACGATCGTTATAACCACCTCCGTACCCAGTTCGTTCCTCCACTTCCCCGAATTTTGGTGCGTTACACATGTTACATTGCTGACGACGCGCCCAATTCACGTTACCACATTTGCTGCATTGCCAATCGTCCGCACTGCCAATTGAATCAAATTTTTCACATTATTTTTTCCTTCCATTTTTAATTCAATGGAACACAGCAGAAAAAGTTAAAAAATGGTACAATAACCATTTCTTTTAAATAGTTATACTTTTAATTACTTTTAAAAACTGTAAAAAAAGTAGATAATAAAATGAACAATGGATTGAAAAAATTATGTTTTCGTTATCAGATACAAAAAATAAGATAAAAAATATACTGAGGTGAGTTTTTTGAAATAGTTTTTTATAGAGTCTACAATTTATTTACCTGAACAATCCTCTGCTCTTCTCAGCTGCAACTTTGCCAATCTCTTGACCAAGTTTTTTCTTCTTTGGACATTCTCCTCTATCTGCGCTCAAGCAAAATCTATGCATGAGAACATTTCTCACGATGATAAATGCTTGGAAAAATTAAAAGGAGCAAACTTTTTTTTACCTTTGCCGCAGCGATTGCAGGAATTTCGTCTTGCAAAGTTTACATTGCCACATCTGGAATGAGCAAAATAATAATGTTTGGAATATTTGTTATTGAGTGAATAAAAACATGTTTATTAGGACAGTTGTCGCACAGAGTTTTTACATAAAATTCTTTAAGATTCGGTTAACATTACTACACGATTGCTGGCCAAATTTTAATTGAATTCAACAATCCCGATTTGGGATATTATTTTATCAGATTCCAGTTTTAGATGCGTTTCTTATCGGGAATTATTGAAAATATCATTTTTCGCACGACAGAAATTCTCAATTGCAGAGGAACCTACGATGAAGTTTGTGTTAGGTTTTTCAAGTGTTGTGTTTTGATTTTCAGAGACACGTCTACAGAAAGTAAAATTGAATATTAGATGCAGGAAACATTATTAGTTCTGTAACTTTAAAGTTTATTTCAGGCCTTTTTTCCATTACTTTACAAATTTGACATTTCAAGCAAGAAAAGCACCTTAAACCTTAAACCTTAAGGTGCAATTGAAATTAAAATTGAAAGCAATGTTTTTTTTTTAATTTAAATTAAAAAGCAAACATTGCTTTCAATTTTCGTATAGCAATTCGTGATTAAATAAAGTCGTAGCGTTTGTGTTGACCTATTGCTCGTATTTCTAAATATTTTTTGGGATGAAAATGAAGAAAAAAAAATGAAAATCGACGATTTTCGAGATTGTTGATTCGTTGAAGAAAAAAAACAAGTTGTCAATCGATCAACTCCAATTTTCGGTCAACAATCGATGAACATGAAAAAACAAAAAAACAACAGAAACGAAAAGTGTGTACGTATGTGGGTATTTAGAGTTTACGCACTGGGAGTCGGGGCATATCCAATCGCCATCGTTGATGCCGCCTCGCGGACTGTCGTCGTCCACTTTGCCACCATCCATTTCCCCCTTTCCCACAAAAGCCTTCTCTCAGTCCCCGATGAATTGACGAGACTCTTGTTTTTTTTCTTTCTGACAATTTCTCTCTATTTTTCGTTTATATTTCGACTCGATTTTGTTGTCAACTTTTTTTATTTTCTTGTTGAAACAAGGAAAAAAAAATACCAGGCTCTCCTGTTCTCCGAGCTAGCAGAACAGCAACCCCCCGCCGTACTGTCGCACGAAGAATAATCTAACCTGAGAAAAATTGCAGAGGGCAGTCCTATACGCGGACGAGGCGCGCGCGGAAAAAACTCACACGGGAACAGTAGAAAATAATTTTTTGTTTCGATTCCATTGAAAATCTTGTTTTTCATCAAGTGTAACGAATCGCGAGAAAACATGAAAATTGAACAAGTTCTGCGAAAATTCACGACAGTTCTTCATGCTCGACAAACATTCTCTCCTCTTTTCATCATTCGAAATGATGCTGTTTCAGCAAAAAAACGTACAAAATAAACAATGTTTTTAATAACTATCCCTCCACTGCTTCTCTGCGATTGTTGGACTAACGTCCACCATTTTTTGTTTACAAACCCCAACATTCACGGTTGTCGTATTTTAACTAATTTTTACCAAAAAATGGCGAATAGTGTTCTGAATCATAAAATATAAATCATCGCTTCAAGAAAATATGGTAGAGACGATAATTCTATATGTATTGAACGTTGCGGATGACGGGAATTTCTGCAAGCAATCTTTTTTGCGCATGAATTTTAAGAGTTTAATATCATGAAAACTTTATAGAGGGCGAAAGAATATTATACTTCGACTTGTCGGTCTAGTTTAAGTTCGTAATTTCATGCTTGCGTAGTACGGATGCTCGAAAACGCAAGAACCCGGTAAGCGTGTGGTTATTTTCTCGGCGTTTGTTTATTCGTTGCACTTCAATCGAATAGAAAAATTGTAGGGAAGGTTTTTTTTCACGTGTTTCATTGTAAAGTAGAATTTTCAAATTTCATTTACGATGGATGACGAGGCGGAAACTTACAAACTTTGGAGAATAAGAAAGACGGTGATGCAGCTTTGTCACGATCGAGGTTATCTCGTGACACAGGATGAATTGGATCAGACGTTGGAACAATTTAAGGAACAATTCGGCGACAAACCGAGCGAAAAGAGGCCAGCACGGAGCGATCTAATTGTTCTTGTTGCCCATAATGATGATCCTACGGATCAGCTGTTCGTATTTTTCCCCGACGAGCCAAAAATTGGTATTAAAACCATTAAAACTTATTGTCAACGTATGCAGGAAGAAAAAATACACAGGTACTACTTTTTGAAACACCACGCAATTGAGCAAAAATCATAGATTTCTAAACTATTAATTAAGTGGTTACATCGTCCAGATTTTCGATAAAATCTTTGTTTCCTTATTGTTTTTATTTCCCCAGTCTTCAAAAATGCAGAAAAAGATATTTCACTTACGAATTCCACCCGGTGACTGTATAAAGATAAATTTACCTGTGTGCATTTGCTGTCGAAAGAATCTGAAATCAATTTTTTTCTTAAACCTAAAGAATTCATTTGTAGTCTGTAATTTCATGGCTTTTTTTTTATCAGAAAAAAAATCTTGAAAGACCACAATGTTTTAGGTCCAAGGTGTTGGGACCCCTTAAAGCTATAAAAAAATTTCAAATTTCTTATTATAAATTGTGTTTCAGGGCTATAATCGTTGTACAACAGGGTATGACCCCATCTGCCAAGCAATCCTTAGTTGACATGGCGCCAAAATATATATTAGAACAATTTCTCGAATCTGAATTATTGATTAACATAACGGAGCACGAATTGGTTCCGGAACATATTGTTCTAACCCCTGATGAGAAAGAGGAATTGCTAACAAGATACAAGCTCAAGGAAAATCAATTGATGCGAATTCAAGCGGGTGATCCAGTCGCCAGATATTTTGGTCTCAAACGAGGACAAGTCGTCAAAATTATTCGACCATCGGAAACAGCTGGGCGTTATATTTCTTACAGGCTGGTTTGCTGAACCAAATCTTCAACAAACTCTTTAATAATAAGTTATTATCGTGTTAAGTCTCTATATTTTGTACAAACTTAGTGTAAATGCGTGCGAAGACAAATTAAACTGGAAAAAAATATACTGTTTCTCTAAATGGAGTTAGGATTTTTATTAAACCTCAGATTTCAATCAATAGCAGGGAAGGAAAATGGGGAGAAAAATTATTAATAAATATGAATTGATTTTTTGATATTTCTATTAAAGTTCAAAATAATCGATTTGATTTTTATCAATTTTATTCAGCTTTGATTGTAATTGAAAAAAATTCTTCGCAACACTACGGAATAAAAATGAATAAGATTTATTTTTTTTTCGATAAAAAAAAAATCGATTTGCAGTTTTTTAAAATATTTTTCGATAAATGCGCAGCTCGTAAGAATATTGATAAATTGCGGACACTACGGAATATGTATTTTTTAAAATGGTGTTCATCTGAAGGCCATCTTGGTTTGAAAGACACGCCTGGCGCTGAGGCTTCAATATGCAGTTAGTTTACGATTGGTTGGTTTGGAATGGAAGCCCCCGACTTCTCTTCAAGAAAAACGAAGTCTTTTTTTACTACTCGAGCACCCGTCCATGGCCCGCGGCCGCCCGCCCGACATCGTGGTATATCATTGGTGTTGGTATCGTATCGTGTGTCACGTGACTCGCGGTCCGCCTTAAAACGCGCATCGTTTCATGAGAATCCGGTTTCACAACATTTCGGAATTATCTCGATGATGATAATTGAGTACAGTGTCAATTATCGTGTGTTGAAGCTACGCAGGCGAGCGATCATAAAACACGAAAGTGATATCCGAAAAAAAAATTGTCATTGATAAATTGAAACTGCGCGAATTGTCTCTTCAAGCTGATGATTGTACCTTTGTTTCTTTCAAGATTTTGATTGAAAATTCAGTCGCGTATATGTAACGTTAATTATAATGAAAATTAGTACTCGGGTGAATATCGCGAGCGAAAACAATCTATTGCATTATGACAACGGTCATTAAGTGAGACAGATAACAAAAAAAAGGAAAAAATAACAGTCATTCGTCATTAACAAAAAAATAAAGAACAAACTTACGGAGCAGAAAAGGTGAAGCTTTTTTTTTACTTTTTTCCTCTTCCATTCACGAATTTTTATTATTTCTCCGAGATTTGCTCGATTTTCAATCTTTTTTTTTTTCTTTATAAGATTTTGTTTTATTTCGGAAAAAATGCAATTTTAGGTTATATCGTGTTTTGGATGTATTTAAAATTGTTGGCAACTTTTGTGAATTGTTATTTGATGAATTTGAGGTATTTTTTGTCTACAGGAAAAGGAGGCGATCGATCGATATGATTCATCCCATTTGACGGTCTATCGGTCACTGGAACACCAATACTTTTTGTTTCTTTTTTTTCACTCCTACTGATCGAGATGGCGACTGATCCTACAGACGTTATGATGCTTAACAGCGAAGAAACTGAGTCCCCGGATATCGGTGCTGACAACGACGACATGGACGATGACGGATCGGATGGAGCTATAGTTCCGGAGCTTCAGGGTACGCTTTCCAAGTGGACAAACTACATACATGGCTGGCAAACAAGATTCATTGTCCTCAAAGATGGTACCTTGTCCTATTACAAATCAGAGCAGGACAGTGGTTTTGGCTGTCGTGGCTCTATCAGTCTGTACAAGGCTGACATTAAGGTATTAATTGAAGCAGCAGAACAAAACGAACAAATAAAAACAAAGTAGAGATTTGACCTGCTCTATGGCAGTGTTATCAAAATTTTGCCAAGATTTTAGCCTATTTTTCAATCTGAAATGAAAAATTTGTCTTATTTTTTTATTCTGAAAAATTCGAAATATGCAATGGATCTCGAATCTTCTTGAATTTTCTACCGCATTCATTTTTTTTCTAGAAATTTAAAAAAATGTATAGTTTCAAAATATACAGCTTGAATTGTAATCACTAAAATTAATTCAATAAATTAATTTAAATAAATTGTAATTGAATTAAATCTTAAATTGTAATAAAAATTGTTAAATTTTAACCAAGGTATCAACGTTTCTTCACTGTACTAAATTGATTTTTTGCAATATTTATCTAATTTAGGGTCACGAGTTTGATGAATGTAGATTCGACGTCTCTGTAAACGATGGTCTGGTTTGGTACTTGAGAGCAAACTCTCCCGAGGAAAAACAGCGCTGGGTCGACGTTTTGAAATCATACAAGGTCAAATATCCGAATTACCCTTTGCAGGATTAACGTTTTTTTGGCATCTTATTCCAATCAACGGGGTCATTTAACATGTTAGGAAAAATCTCAAAAGATTGAGTCAATCGATTCGAATTTCAACCATATACTAAAATGCTTCACCCAGAAATTTCCAAATATGTTTTATTAAAGTTTGTTTCGGATTATAATTGCACGCATGATGAATCTGGTAATACAAATTAGGTCTGGAGAGAAATGAGCCTGTTGACCGAGTGAAATGTAACGAAACGAACAAAATGACATTTTGAATGTTTTCAAACTTTGGTATTAAAAAGGTGAATGAATTTGGAATATTCTTTAATGTAGGCCGAATCGGGATATGGAAGCGAGAACAGTCTGAAACGTCACGGAAGTGCGGTGTCCCTGATTTCGAGTACGCAATCGACAGCAAGCGCGGGAAGTTTCAGTAAACGCGGTACTCGCGGGCTCAAAGAGAAGCTCGCAGAATTGGAGACTTTCAAGGATATTTTAACGCAACAGGTCGATTCGTTGCAAAAATATTTTGATCAGTGTGCGGAAAATGCGAGAAATTTGCCGTTTCGAGGTACGCAGAGTATTTTTTACAAAAATATTCCAGTTTCATATAATTTTATTATCAACGTCGTATTATCGTAGATTCGAAAATTTGCAGACTTTGAAAAACTATCCGGCTTTTGAAACTGAAACCTCATTAGCCAAGCTATAACAGTAGAAATGACGAGTAAAATATAAAGTATGATGAGAACAAGTTTTATATTGAATGAACTATGAATTTTTGATGTTTCATTAGCCAGGGTCGATATTACACTTGAAAAGTTTCAAGGTCTGCTGCTAACCACTTGTAAACATGTATATTTCCGTATATAATCCCGAGCACGTTTTTTCTTTTATGTATCAACAATCATTCAAATGCACTATGAGAATAATTCAATCAAGGAGTGTCTCTACAAACCGCGTGTTTTGAATATTTCTTGGCAGTAGGACAACTCTATTCATCTCTATTCTTAAATAACTCTATGCTGAAAATCTCTATTCCTGGACATCTCTATTCTTAAATATCTCTATTCTGAATAACTCTGTGGTTAATTAAACTGTATTAGTAAATAATTCTATTCTTAAATATCTCTATACCGAATTATCTCTATTCCTGGGCATCTCTATGCTTAAATATCTCTATTCGTAAATATGTCTTATTTCGGACATCTCTATTCGTAAATATGGTTCAAGATATCTCCATTCCAGGACATCTCTATGCTTGATAAAAATAATTGACAATCATGCTACATATTATGATAAATCATCGGCGGTCGAAATAGTAGAACGAATAAAATTTTATGGACTGATCGATTGAGAAATTGAACTCTGAGATCTTTGCATAACTATGAGATATTTTTGTAAAATTTAAATTATTTTTTTAAATATTATTATGAATTTTAATGATCATGGCAATTGCATTTGAAGAGACAGAATCAATGTTTCGACGGTATTTCGACCTGTTGGGGTAATTTCCGGGTTGAAGAATCATAGCGTGGTGAGTTCATGCAAAGTCTCGAGTATCTTTGCGCGTGTACATGCATGAAATCGAGGCGTACAGAATGACGAGGCGATTTGGGCCAGTATGAAGAAAATAACGTTTTACTATATTAAGTCGTTATTACAGACGGAAGAATGAATGAAAAGAGTAGTTCGCGTTCGCGAGTAGTTATGATCATTACAATTCATAATAATATTCATTCAAATAATTTAAATTTTACAAAAACATCTTATTGTTATGCCGACATATGAGAGTTCAATTTCTCAGTCGATCAGTCCATGACATTTTATTTTTATTTTTTTATTTTATTTTATATTATTATTTATTTAGTACTAATTTTCGGCAGAAACGGCGATTGATCCAAGTCTCGATCCAATCGTGCAGTCGGTGGATTTCAAGGGCGAAGCGATAACTTTTAAGGCGACGAGCGAGGGTGTACTGGCGACTCTTCAACACTGCGTCGAATTAATGTCACAGATGGAGGATTCTTGGCGTCGCAAATGGGAAAAAGAGGCGGAAAAAAAGCGTAAAATGCAAGAACTTTGCAAAGCGCTAAAGGATCAAATTGCTATTAATCGTGGAGATACAACAAGACCGAGAGTTCTCATTCACGGTGGCCCGGACTACGAGGTACCCGATCTATACCGTTGTTTTTAAAATTCTTCGGTCCCCCTTCTCTTTCTCCAATCGGCGCGTTTCTCGGTCGTGAAATTCCCATTGCCCTTGACCGAATAGGCTCGCTTGCCCCTTTCTCCCGTCAACATTATTTCTCAATCTTTTTCTCGTTGCGTCATCTATTACCAGGAGAATTTCGTTAACGCGACCTTGCAACAACCAAATGGAGAAAAAAATAATAAATTTAAAAAATTATAATACCAGCTTTTCAGGCTTGCGGCAATAAATTGATATTCAACTATTTTACCGGCTATACAGCCTGACTACAAAATCGCGTTATGTAACGAGTTCGTAAGCAGCACGTGAATTACAAAATCTTCGTGCTCATTGTGCTCGTCGCTTCTACCTAACTTTTTTCTACGTTGTTCATCATTAAGCTCGTTCAATACAGAATCCAACGAATTACCATAACCGAGCAATTTTTATAATGGCTACGAAATTAATTTTGCTAATAACAAAATCGAAAATTAAAGCAAATGTATATTTTTACAATTTATCATTCGAATAATTTGAATAAAAACACCCAACTTGACGTTCGTTTCCAGGGATCGATATCTGTTGTCAATTGTTTAGAAAAAAATAAATATTATTCAAACGTCATTTTTTATCAAGGATAAAACTTTTTGTAAGTTTATTTTTTTGAGAATATAATTTATTACGCCTCGAAGATTCGACTGTTAGGTACGGTTCATTATAATTTTTGAAACATTTCCCAAAATATTCGTTATAATAAAATGCATGTCTATTTAAAATTGAAAAAAATTGAGAAAAAAAGCACGAACATAAACATTTTTATCAAGGCAGTTGATGCCAAAACGATCGAGTGTCACGTTTGCTTGAACGCTACGTCGACGATTGGGGCAAAAGAAAGGTTCGGTGAATTATACGCTTACGCAATTTTCGTAGAGACCGTCTCGATGAGTAACTGTGTATCAAAAGAAAGACTGACTATCTAGTTTGGCTCTGAGCATCGACGAAGAACGGTCAACGTATTAATCTCGTCGTAAAACCGTAGCGGGAAATATAAAGACGTTTTATTTTGTAAATTATTTGGAATACTATTAACAATTGCCACGAAAGATGGGAAAATTACGAATTAGAACGAAGTTATTTCGAGTGAGTTACTAAAAACAAAACAAACAAATTCTTTATCTTATCGCGACTACACTACGTAACTTGTACTCATCAATAACGTATAAGCGCTTGGATAAATTTACAAATGGCTGTTTGAATATCGAACTCATGCATTTTATCGATTTTTACAAAACTTTCATGATCCTTGCAGCGTGCATATTTTTTTCACGTTTCACTTTAGAATAAATAACGCATTTAATCATTTTTTGATCATTTATAAGGAAGGTCCTCATAGTGCCCTTTGCGACGAGGAATTCTACGACGCCGTGGAAACCGGACTGGACAAAATCGACGAGGATAATCAGCTGAGAGATCGTTTGAAGCAAAAAGCTGTCGCACTTCCAAAAAGTCCTGCTGGTCCTGCTGTGTCGCACCGATTATGGCCCGAGGTCTGTATAATCATTCGGGCGAAGCTTTCGGTCGATGTTTAAAATTGAAAAAGCAGAATTTCCATTATCACAATATTCCTCTTTTGCGAAATTACTTTCTCATTCTTTTTTCTACCTGTCGTCGCCTTTTTTTCTATATTTTCATCTTCTCTATATCAATTTGACGTATTTTTGGTGAAAACAAATTTTCGTTCGATAGAAATCGGTGAGTAGCGAAATAAAAATAATGTAATAGACGGATGATTCACGATTCTAATGGTCTCTTGAGTTTCAACGCGATCTCGAAACTCTCACATTATCTAATCACATTCAGTCGAACGCAGGCCTTTATAAAACGTTACGATTTTTCATTATTACATCATCGGAATTCTTCCGCAATTTCTCCGTAAAAAAATGATATCTCGGACCAGCGAGAACATTTTTTATACTATAAAAATTTTTAAAGAAATTGAGGCGATCTATCAGTCATTCAGTCGGTAAAAATCCTGCTGCGCATTTTTCTCCGACACAGTTAAGATGCTTATTATCGTCATCAGTTGCGCGAGTGCGATAAAAATAGCTGAAAAGCAGATTCACATTTTTATCGGAGCTTCTTGATATTTCGAGAAAAAGAAAAGTTATGCCTTATTCTCTGATGAAAGAAGAACAATGTGTAACCTTTATTTTTCTCGAAAATTCATTTGTGTTCGAGAAAAATAAAAGTTACGCGTTATTCTTTTTTCATGAGAGAATAAAGTGTAACTTTTATTTTTCTCAAAATATCAATCATTTCCGAGAAAAATGGGAAAACAGGTAGCAAAAGAATTTTAAAAACTACTCGACTGATTTGCTTTAAATATATCATGCTCGTTCTCCACACAATAATCCATAGTTTACCATAGAATTTTTGACTCTTAATTTTGTGCTTTTTGACAGAAAACCAAACACTTTTGCTACCCAAATCGCCATTTTTTTGTATAAAAGTTCGCCATTTTCTCAAAAATTGATCTTTTTGAAATCCGTTATTATACACGAAAGATGTCAATATGTAGTTTAATAATACACGTCATAATTTCTCTTTAATTTTTTTATATCAAAATTCAATGGGAAAAAAGTGCATGTAAAAATAAGTCCAGCTTTCCCAGAAAAATTGTCGATAGATATTGAGAATAAAAATGTTTGTTTTCTTTGCTTAGATCGAGAAAGTGACGATGCAACAGCTATACAACGCTCGTTTGGGAATCGGGGGTGCGGGAGGTTGGCAATTATTTGCGGAGGACGGTGACATGAGAATGTACAGACGAGAAGAAGAGTGCAATGGTTTGGTGGTTGATCCTTTGATGGCGTGTCACGTGGTCAAGGGCGTAACGGGACGAGAAGTTTGTCAAATATTTTTTAGTCCGGAATATCGAAGTGGTTGGGAAGCGACGTTGGAGGACATGACGGTCGTCGAAACGATGTCGAAGGACACGCTCGTATTTTTGCAAACGCACAAGCGAATATGGCCGGCGAGTCAGAGGGATGCTCTTTTTTGGTCTCACATGCGTAGCACGCCCGATCCTGAAGATCCGGACGGTTCGGATTTGTGGATCGTATGTAACCACAGCACTGAACACACCGACTATCCCGTAAGCTCTCTTTCTCTCTCGCTCTCTCTCTCTCAGATTTCTTTAATCGCATCATTATCACAAACACGCTTCTATTTATAACTTGTGAATAACCCACAAGTGTTATTTCGCGTATCTTCGTCTTTAACGATTAACGTCATATAAAAACACGTGTTATTATGAGAAAGCTAGAGAATACATTATTCGATAAACTGTTATGTCTGGAAACATTTCGCGAGTCAATTATAAATTCGAAAATGTTGATACAAAAAAAAACAGATTACGTGAGTGGAATCCTTGGGGGATAAAAATTTGCATTTCTCAGAAAAGTCAATAGTCCGTTGCTTTACAAAATTAAAGCTTTTTAGCCGACGTATTTGTGTTCATGATTTGGATATTATTTTATTTTCATAATGAGCCAATGGCTTTAAATGTTCTGTGATATCTTGAGTTTTTTTTATGACGTTTACTGTTGTTTTCAATGAACGTTGCATCATTTGTCATGAAAATTGCATTATAGTACACTCGCCACGTATGAATAAAGTGTCTCATTCTACTTTCAATGGTTTTTTTTTAGCGTATTGTACCGATTTAAACGTTCTGCAATTTCGTTATCATACAAATGATAACATCAGCCTTCAAGGCGTAATGTTGTCACGCGACAGTAATCGCACAACGGGGAGTGATTGAAAAGTTTGCATTTTTACGTGGAGGGTGCTCCGAATATGTAAAAATCATGAAAAATTGGTTTATTCCACGAGACAACGAAACTGTGTCCCTCAGTAATATTTACAGTGTTTTTGTTTTTCGTTTTTATTAATAATTAATCAACAAACACCCTGTATATTAAATAATAATCCCGCTTTAAATAATTAATTCAAGAATCAAGCAGTGAACAAGCGAAATCACCAACGATCTCTCACTCTCTTTGTTCACAGGCAAATTCGGGGAAATGCGTGAGGGTTTACCTGACCGTGTGTATTGTATGTCAAACATTCATCGATCCACCGAAAGATCCAGCAAAAATTGAACGTAATGATATAACGTGCAAAATAACGTACTGTTCCGTGGGTAAGAAAATAATTCTCCGTTGCCTCATTCTCTAGAGACTTGTTGAATTATGATTGACAAAAAAAATGTTACATTTTTCAGTTAATCCTGGAGGATGGGCGCCCGCTTCCGTTTTACGCGCAGTCTATAAACGCGAGTATCCAAAATTTTTGAAACGTTTCACCAATTATTGCATTGATCAATGCAAAGGCAAACCAATTGAATTTTAATTTAATATATACATGTAAAAACACGTATATATGTCTATGTATAAAAACGTTACATTTAAATATTTTTTTAAACTTCCCTAATCTGCATTCACGTGATAATCAAGAGCCCACTATTGATTGTTTTCCTTTTCTATTGTACGTGGCAATCATTGAACGTATGTGAATTATGCGCTTGCGAAGAGAGAGAGAGAGGTCTAACATGAACGAATTATCTTGGAACAAATATGCCAATAATTTTATGGTATCAGCATGATGTGCATTTTTTTAATTCTCGTATAATATAAATATATAATACCTAGATGTTTCATTTTGTGAATTTTTTCAACTGGATATCCTTCAAAGAAAAAAAAATCTTACGCTAAATTAAGACACGCTAAAATATCGAACAATTGGGTCATTTTTACTGGTCGTTAAAAACGAAATTTTAGTTTTTTCTGTTTTTTTTAAGTTGTTCTCATTCTCAGATAATAGTTGATTGACATTTTCCGACCTTGCGCCTGATTTACACGAATTTCTCTCAATTTTTCTCCGCTATGCGGGTGTCCAATTTTAAATTAACGATGAAAAAATGAATGAACCTATTATACGCGAATCCATTCGATTGGGAGGATGAAGAATCGTCACAATGTCACGATAACGCTTACGATGTTATGAACTAACTGGTAACATTTTATGTCTACGCGACTATCGATGTTTTGTCGTGTTGCACACATGATCTTTATGATCGAATTGAACAAAAAAGACGGGAAAATTAAATGCAAAAAAATAATAATAATTGCGTCGCGAGAATCCAATTGTACAAATTTAGGTACGAATATCTTCATTGAATTATTAAATCGTTACATTCTGCCAATTATATATGCGAAACTGTATAGTGATGATGAAAATTATATTGTTACTTTTATTTATATAATGAGAGTAAGACGATGAAAATAAGCACTGTGAATATCATAAATGCTTGAAAATATGCGGATTGCTTATACGAATGAAATTTAATAAAGACTGTTAGAGGTTTATGCAATCATGAAGAGAATTTTTCATCATTTTTTTTTGAATCCATTACCAAAGTTTTTTTTTCAGCTCTTCAATTTTTTTCTCTGCGACGACTGAAGTATACCGCAAGTGTACAACTATAATTATTTTTTCCACTCCGTCTTAAAATCGCCTTATTTTTTTTTGTTTATTTGTATTTCTTTGATTTTTTTTTACAAATTTCGTTAAAACTCTGAATCTCTATTGTTGAACAGAAAATGGTAAAAAAAATTGTCTATTGACTTTCGATTATTTACATCTTTGTAATAACAATATTAAATGCAATCTCGGGGAAAAATCGAGTAAACACTCGTAACATTATTGAAATAAGGTACGAAAACGTCGATTTTTTTTCGATACATCGAGTAAATTGCTACAATAAAAGTTTGTCTTTTTTTTCTTTCGCATTATCTCCGATCCGAGCCGTTGGTTTCTACTGAACCCAATGACTCAAATTCCGTTGTATAATTATTTTTTTCGAGGTCCAATCAAGCCTCGTACGAAAGGAAAAACAATAAATCCGTAGAGTGAATTGTATTATTTCTTTTTCCGGCATCCGTTCGCGAATTTTTTTAGTTCTTATTTACATGGGAGCTCGTAAGGCGCGACTACATTAGTACCTAACTAAAATTCGAATGTGTGGATCGCATTCGAACGAGTAAATTTTATCGTCTCTCATCGTTTCGGAATATTACGCTCTTTACGTAAATGGTCGATTGTTCTCGTTTTTTTCTTCTTCAGTGTACAGAATTTAATGTTCATTTATCGACGTGAAATTTTATCAGTTCGAGTCGTAGGTTGTCAATTTTTTTAGGACGCTCAAACCCTTCTCCTCGTATTCTTCTCTCATTATCCAAAACGAATCACGATTTCTCGTGAGCTCGGCTAATACAGCACCTCCCATGAAAACCATGTCTTTGCGCCTCGGCGAATCTTCGATTTTTATTTTGAATTTCTGGAAAGAAAAACAATTTTTTTTTTATTCTGTTGCTTCTCGAGTTTAGGGCTAAAAAATAATCAGATGCGAAAAATTTTCAATATGTCTTCATCGCCAATTGAAAATTCTCAATAATATTTGGGAATTTTCAAAATCGTTTTGTCTAAAGTCTCTTGAACCACTTTTAAATATAGAGTCAAATTTTTCGTAAAAAACACATACCTAATTTCAAAATGCCACAAATTGTTTTTTTTTTTGAATTAAAAATTTAGCGACAGGCTATAACGACGACACTATATTTCAAAAATTCTTTTGATTTTTCCAAATCTTTTCATTGCTGAATGATTTATCATGCCAACCGCGAGAATGTTTTTTTTCGCGGATGATTAAAATAAAATCGAATATCGTATTGCATTGGCTGTGAAAACAATCTGAATTAAATTTTTTTTCTTACATCTAAACGATAATGGGTGATCAGTATTTTATTGTATTTTTTATTTTAATACACTGAAAACAAAATCTTGGAAAACTGTAATTTTGTTGAGTTTGGACGTATGTAACTCCTTAAATAAATGAATAAATAAATAAATTACAATAAAGAATTGAAAGGGCGAATCTAAAACGATCAAATACTTTGATAAAGTTCATTTACCCCTAGCTTCGATACGTCGTTTTTGAGGACACGCTGAAGGTACAATTGTTTGATTTCACGCTCGAGTCTCGATGGTAAACCAGGATACATAGTGCTGCCCCCGCTGAGAACGATGTGTTTATACAATTCGCTTCTCATGTCGATGTCGGCGGACTGTATTGTGTTGAAAACCAATTCGGCAATGCCTTGAGCCTCGATGTTTATGAGATGAGGTTGAAACAGGGCTTCGGGAGCGATGAATCTTTCACGACCTACTTTGATGACTCGACCGTCTGGGAGCTGGAGAACAAAATAATTTTTTTCATTATTTATAATAGAAAAACCTTTTTTTATTCGTTAAAAAGGAACTTTAAATTGGCAAAAACAGAATACTCATAATTCATATTGATCAATAGGAAAAAATTCGTTTGTTTAGTAGAATGGGATTTTTTACAAAATTAAATGTCATTCCCAGTAAAAAAAAAAACATTCATAACTTAATAATTCTCACCGTATACGATTCAACGAGAACCGTTGTTTCCCGTGACAATTTCACCTCGGTTTCGACGTTGTAACTGACGTAACAGAGTTTTTCCTTCATCATGCGGACAGTCTCGAAATCAGCCGAATGGTTAAAAGCATAACCGCGCAAAAGCAGTAATTTAATAAGATACATAGTGATATCACGTCCCGCTATGTCCAATCTTCGTGTGAGATGAGGCAATGAATATTCCTCGTAAACAGGACATATGTGAGTTACTCCATCCCCTGAGTCTATCACAACGCCGCTGATTAATCCTTGGGCGTAAAGCGTTAAAACCGCTTGTATCGCGACGTAAGTTCCGGCAAATCCATATTTTTCAAACATCACCTAATTGAACAGTTAGACCCACAATTATTTTTACGATATTATTATTCATATTTCAATATTGAAAAGAATTTTTGTTTTTTCATGAAAAGCATTACCTCAATCATTTTTTCTCTGTTGGCGAGTGGATTCATTGGTGGTTCAGTTAAAAGAATTTTGCACTCGCGAGGGTTAATATTCATTTTCTCTTTTCCAAATGTGTAATTCCAAACATGACACATGTCCTCCCAATTTCTGCAGAAAATAACGATAATATTTTATCAATGCGAACGTAGATAAGAATAAAAAAAGAGAGTATTCTTTTTTCTACTCACCTCACAATTCCATTTTGCATTGGATAACTGATTTCCAGCATAGAACGCAGTTTACTCGCCTCGTCACCCACCATCAAATCCTGCGTGTGAATTTTATTTTAACAATACAACAAGCACTTACAAATCAAACTTAACGACCGATCAAGCAAGTCATCACTGGCGACAAAAGACTGTACAGAAATACCGACTGGTAAAAATCTTGAATGAATTTTACATTGACTTTGAGCATGATTCCAACAAACTCATTTTTTCGATGAAAAGTGGAATATTTTTTGATGAAATGTGTACCCTCACTTGGTAGAGAATTTGGATATAAATTTTTTGAATCTACGAATGAATCTGTCCACTTTCGGTTCAATTTTATTCACTTAATTGGAATAATTATTATTCAGACACGCCAATACAAATTATTAAATCAATTGGTCCTCGAATTATTATTAAAAGACACAGCAGCACACCAAGAATTAAACAGAAAAATTTTCAAAACTGCAATAGTTGGCTCGAGGGCTGCTCTATCCCTTTTTCTTATAGCTCTTGACAAAAATTACCAATAAAGTCTATAAAATTTTGATAAATTGTTTTCTTCTTACTCCATCGAGAATATTTGTTTCAGCTCAATCTTTTTTCTGTTCCCTAAATATTCATCCATCAACAAAATATAATACCATGCATAATGCGTAATTGTTCCATGAGTGATAAGGGACAAGAGTGAACAATAAATGTTAATAAATGCTCTGAAAACTTACAGGCATGTTAAGTACGTCCTATGATGGCAAATGTAAACACACAAACACAATTGAAAATTACCATGAGTAATAATATTGCTGTCTCATGATAACGTGACAGAAAAAATCTTCGAATAAACAACGAAGAAAATTTCCTTCAACAACGCTGGAGTTAATAAAATAATCAAGCAAAACGGACAACGGGCAGAGTTTGAGTGGGACAACAAAAACAAAGGACGTATTAAATAAGTTAGTGACCTTTGGGTTTGAAATTTTGGTCACTCAAAATAACAAACTTGGTGCTGAGACTTACGCGAATGCAAAATTCTTGCTGGAAATTACAAGTTTTCAATTAATAAACGAGTTTTTATGAAATTTTCCTTTAACGAATTTATTGAAGTTTTTGAATTACGAATCGTTTTTTTTCCTGCCGTTGCACGATCGAATATTTGTGAAATACTATTCGTATTTACAAATGAAATGAATGCTGATACTTACTTTGACGTCGATATCACCGATTTTTTTGACAGCCCTAATAATCGGTCGGCCCACAATCGAGGGAAATATATGGGCCGGAAAATTAGCACCAGCATAACCGCATTTGACGAACTGCGAATAATAATTGCGAATTAAAAAATAGTCAAACATAAGATTCGTGGAAAGCAATTTTGCTTGCTTTTTCGTGATCATCCCGAACGTGATGAAAAACACACTTTAAGCACGTTATAACCTTACCCCCGTTCCATTGTCACACACTATGACTTTTCGTCCCTGATTATCCATTTTTATTGTGCTCAGGACTTATACAACAATCTAATGAAAACTTTCAACTTTTTTGTTTTTTATCTCGCGTACGATTAATGAAAAATCTGTTTCCGCTTGATGAGATGACTAATTCCCTGAAATCAAACAAGGGCGTCACCGGTTAGCGAGCTGTCGCTCTCCCCGAGAAGAGACAAGCTAGAAGTGCCAGATGCCAGACTCCGACATACACACACATTTTTATCTGTATAAATATATATATATGTATAGATTTCTAGTAAGAAAAGCTCTCCCGCATTGCTGCAACTCAACTCGGGCGATAAAAAAATACCTATATATTGAAATTCCCTACATTTTCAAATGTACGAGTTTTGTTCGAGAAATAAGAATTGTAAAGCATATTATTCGAATAAATCATTGTTAAGATATATTTTAGGCTTCAGGCGGGATCGAGAAGTCCAATTAATCAACGGCAAATTAGTTATGATATTTATTTTGGAAATATAAATTTGTACGAAATTACAATCAACCCGATAATTGAGGTTATGTTAAATTTCTAGGGAAATTATGCTAGAATTATATGTCGCTAGTTTTTGAAATTATGGGGCGCTTTCCAATTGGAGCACAGCACAGCCGGGTACAGTGCGACACTGTGTCCTGTGTCCAGCATTCCAACTACGGCATTGTGCCGCTACACGTTTGGACGGCACGGCACTCGTACAACTCACTCGAAAAAAAACTCCATCAGGAACATCTCTACCAGACCAATCCCAACCAAGGAAAATCTCCACCGGGAACGGCAGGACCGCGTTTCTACAGGTTTCAAACTGTCACCGTTACAACTGTCACCAATCGACTGTCACGAGGATAAAAATATTGCACGATATTTTCACGAGTAAACTGCCTCCAACTTAAACTGTCGGGTTATAATTGCCACGGAACACAATTGTCACGGCTTAACTCTCCCGGGTCTTTATTGTACACGGCATAATCGTTACGTGGCAGAACTGTAAACGCTCAAACTGACACGAGTCTTGACTGTAATCGGCACAACCTTCACGAGACAGAATTCTCACTATCAAACTCTCACGGTTAGAAATTGTACATGTAGTAAGCCGGTGACAGTTTCGGCTCGTGACAGTTGAGCGGTGTTCAGTTTAGAGGGTGTACAGTTTCGCCGGTGACAGTTGTTCAATTTAGGCGAAATTTTAACAACTCTACACGCACCAAACTGTTACCGCATAGGGCAGCTTCACGAAACGCGCGGTACACTAGTCGCGCGCGGTACGCAATGCTTACATTTTTCGCTCTTACCGACCGTTGTTACAACAGAGATTTTTGCGTGGTGACAACAAACATAACAACGACGAATGAGTGGACGCATAAGCGTAACTCGCTGATTCTCTGAAAAATGAATTGCTATAAAAAAACAAATTTCTGTCCGATATAAAAGAACTGAAGCTGCATACTCTCGTCGTCCCATAGTGTTGTTATGTAAATATACGTTCTACCATATTTTGATACAGTTAAAAATAAAAGAGCATTCGCGTCGCGGTATCAAAGACTCGAGGTAATAATAAGGGTCGACCGTTTGCATTTTTTTTTGTACTTGGTGTACGTAACCAGGTATAACATTCGACATATAATTGAACTGTTTATCGAAGGCGCTGTAATATTGATGATTGCCCATGTAGCCATTGATTTATATAGAACATTAAAGCTCTTAAACTCTAACTAAAAAACTCTAACTATTATGATTAATTTTTGTATTGAGTTAATTTTATAATTATACTGAAATTATAAAATTTATTTCAACATATATGACTGCTTCTTTTAAATACAATACTGAAGCAAGTCGTGACCGATCAACGATTCAAAGTATCTATTTTCAAAGGTAAGTCTACAATAATTCTTTTACATCTAAACTTGGAGGACTATAAGTTTTTGGTATATATAAATATTTTTATTCATTTATTACCATTATGAATTAAAATTAATTAAATAAAAAATAACAATCGGAAGTGCAATTTGTGATGGCCAAGGGTAGGAGAATAATTACGCTCGACGAAACAATTATTTTTTTTCCTTATTTCTACGGTTTCTTTAAGGATGTATATAAGGTCAAATCCGCAGTACATCTATTTATTTTTTAAGGTTAATCTTTATGTCGAAATGTCAAGTGCCGAATCATTCCTTTTATTTTTTATGATGTCTAATGAAAAACTTATGTCATTTTGTATAATAATTTACGATTTTTAATGAAATTGATATGCAACTTGATATATGTGGCCGAGTACAAATTGAGCCAATCAGATAATTTCATTTCTGTCCCGAGAAAATGTGGCAACAATGCTACACCCAGTCATGACAGTCAACTACAGCTTGATCATTCCGAGACCGGCAGTTGAAGCGTGCTACGTTGCCGCATCTACGTGTCCGATATGGTGGACGTATTAAATTGAACAACAGTTTACAGAACGCTAATGAAACGTCAAAAGTTAACCATGAATATCTTCACAACGACATCGGGAACAGTAGTATTTTTTTTCGTGAAAAAATTGAAAAATGTATGAAGTTTCTGAAAATTCTTTTTTTGGCCAAACATTGACTACAATACATATACTTTTTTATCATTTTAGTTTCATTTTGTCAACTTCCGGTACAAATAACACGGAGTTAAATGAGGCTTTAATTCTTAAGTATTTTTTTCAAATCATCGGCTAAGTGCCTTTTTCTTTTTTCCGAACGATGCAGCGTGATAAACTCTATCATATTAGTCATTTTTATGGAAAGTTAGACGACTTGATATATTTTACATACATCCTTAAAGACTTTAAACGAAACAAATTTTTACTGCAGACTCAATCTCCGTACGGCACACCGGGCACTTTCATTCCAACAGCAGATTTGCATTGCATGCTTCACATGCTGCAAGGTGTCGACACGGGTTAAAGATGATGACCGGCAGTTCATGACGGCATATGGGGCACGGGTTTAAAGAATATTTGTCGGATTGCACCCATGAAAACAAAACATAAATGTGTTGGCATGAAATCGTCACAGTAAAACTCCGACCGCGTGGAGATATTTAATTTCATAAGTGTGAAGTAAGCAAATGTGAGCTAATATGAGAAACTGAAAAAAAGAAGCTGTTAAGGTAGTTCCCCCGTGAGATTCAAATCGAAAAATTGTTTTTTATTTTTTCTCACATACAAAATGGTTTGCGGGCTTAAGTTAAACAGCATAAATGCTGTAAAAAAAAGTTGAGACAAGTACATTTACTCCCCCCAAATAGTTTGTCCGGTAACAAATCTCAGTTTCGACACAAAACCTTCACTAAAAGTTATAAAAGAGATTTTCTCCCAAGAAAACCAACCTTGCAAAAATTCTCTGATTCACATCAAATCTCTCAAAAAATGATAGGAGAACCCCACAAAAATTTTCTCAGTAAATTAGAAACTCACAAAAAGTTATAAGAGCCTCTCAAAAATGTATCAATCAAATCATAATTTCACAAAAGATGCCAATTCAAACCTGCCCAAAAATTAAGTCTAAACTTCACAAAAAGTTATTAAATAAATAAAAATGATAAAAGCATTAATAGTCAAATACATTAAAACCTATTAAAATCCAATAAAAACACTTTCAACGAATTGAAAATACAGTTGTTCTACACAACAAGAATAAGAATAAAAAATAATTATGAGAAAAAATTTTGATACAAAAACGGTTTCAAACGCAAAAAATTAGATTGAAAAAAAAAAATTTCGGCCGAAGTACTTGGCGAGTTTGTAACCATTATGTAAATTAAGCGAAAAAACTCACCAAGTACTTCTGCCAAAATTTTTTTTTCAATCTAATTTTTTGCGTTTGAAACCTTTTGTGTATCAAAATTTTTTCTCATAATTATTTTTTATTCTTATTCTTGTTATGTAGAACAACTGTATTTTCAATTCGTTGAAAGTGTTTTTATTGGATTTTAATAGGTTTTAATGTATTTGACTATTAATGCTTTCATCATTTTTATTTATTTAATAACTTTTTGTGAAGTTTAGACTTAATTTTTGGGCAGGTTTGAATTTGCATCTTTTGTGAGATTATGATTTGATTGATACATTTTTGAGAGGCTCTTATAACTTTTCGTGAGTTTCTAATTTGTTGAGAAAATTTTTGTGGGGTTCTCCTATCATTTTTTGAGAGATTTGATGTGAATCAGAGAATTTTTGCAAGGTTGGTTTTCTTGGAAGAAAATCTCTTTTATAACTTTTAGTGAAGGTTTTGTATCGAAACTGAGATTTGTTACCGGATAAACTATTTGGGGGGAGTAAATGTACTTGTCTCAACTATTTTTACAGCATTTATGCTGTTTTTTTGCGGGGATTTGTTGACTTTTTGTATGGAATTCATACCTTGTCAATTAAATATGCCTATATTGTGTACGTACTCGGGTGATACAAAAAAAATCAGCATTTTTTTTCGGTGCTGCAGCAAAATATAATAATTTTTTATCAAAAATGATTCTATCAAGAATTCGATCCTTAATAAAAATTTTAAAGGCCGCTCGAGCGATTTTTTTCTGATTTCGGCTAAAAATGGATACATGATCGAATTTCGAGCTACTGTATCGCTACTATATCGGGACTAGAAATGCATTGTGAAATAGTTCTCTAAGAAGTGTTCAAGTGAATTCAAACTTCGTAAATAACCGTCAGAACTTATAAAATTAAAAGATTACTTAAAAACTTGTAGTAGGTCTGAAAAGATACGACGTATAAAAGAACCACGAACAAATAAGAATTAATTTTTTTTTTAATTTTGTAAAAAAAAATTGTTAAACAAAATATTAGACCGAAATATACATACCAACAGAAATACAATGTTCTAAAAGTTTTCGAATTTAATAAAAAATCTAAATAAAACAGAATTGTCGGAGCAAAATAAAACATGTAAATTATACGTCGAATTAAAAAAAAAAAAATGTTAGGAAAAAAAAATTCCGTATCGAAAAATATTCCATAAATAATTACACCGAAAAAATACTTCAATAGCATCAAAATATACTTAAAGTTTATGAATAAAAGAAATCAAAACGAAACGATATTTTGAAACAAAGAAAGGTATGTGCACAGAATATCGAGAGCAAACGTTCGATTAGAAAAAAGAATTTCGGCAGAAGTACTACACCAGTTTTTTATAACGTTTATTGATAACGAATTTTATATCATCAGCAATTGGTAAAAAAAAAGAAATTGTTGAAGTACTTATGAAATTATTTTCTTTTAGCTCAAAATGGTTTCGCATCACCTGCTTCCGTTTTGAGTTGGTTTCATTCTGATTGTTTTTTTCATTTCAAAATTTTAGGTGCATTTTATTTCTATTAGAATATTTCTTCATATACTTAATCTCTTTTTGAATTAGCGAAACAACCAAATTTATGCTGACAAAGTTACCGACTCAAAAAATTTGGATGGAAAAAAAAGTTTTGACCGAAGTACATAGCGAGGTTATGACAACGTTTATCAATTATGCATAGTACATTGTGTACATTTAGCAATAAAAAATGAGCGCACTACTTTAAGCCAATTTTTTTCCAATCAAAATGATTTTTTTTATTTAAAATTATTATTTAGTTTTTTTGATTCATTTATACAATGTGCTTAATTTAATTCAATTTGCTTAATTCATTCATGGTTACAAACTCGCCAAGTACTTCAGCCGAAATGTTTTTTTCAATCTAGTTTTTTTCTTTTGAGATTTTTTGTTGTATCCGAATTGTTTATCATTCTAATTTTTTATTCATGTTCTTTTTGCGTACAACAACTGTACTGTAGCACATCCATATTTTTAATTAATTGGAAGATTTTTGATTAAAGGTTAATAGGCTTTAATGTTTTTTACTATTAATGCTTTTATAGTTATAATTTATTTTTGTAAAGTTTAGACTTCATTTTCGGTTGAATTTGAATTAGCATCTTTTGTGAGATTATGATTTGATCGGTAAATTTTTGTGAGGCTGTCTTATAACTTTTTGTAAGTTTCTAATTTATTGAGAAAATTTTTATGGAGTTCTCCTATAATTTTTAGAGAGATTTGATGTGAATGAGAGAATTTTTGCAAGGTTAGTTTTTTTGGGAGGAAATCTCTTTTATAACTTTTGTTAGGGTTCACGTTCAGAAGGAGATTTTTTACCGGAACAACTATTTGGAGGGAGTAAATGTACTTGTCTCAACTTTTTTTATAGCATATATGCTATTTTTTTGCGAGGATTTGTTGACTTTTTATATGAAATTCATAGCTTGCCAATTAAACGTGTCTATATTGTGTACGTATCTGAATGATGTAAAAGAATTAATATTTTTTTCGGTATTGCAGCAAAATATGGTAATCTTTTATCAAAAAGTGATTCTCTCAAGAATTGGATCCTGAAAAAAAATTTTAAAGGTCGCTCAAGCGATTTTTTAGTTGTTTCTGCTAAAAATGGATACATGATTGAATTTCGGGCTGGTGTTTCGCGACTATATTCGGACTAAAAATGCAACGTGAAATATTGATCTAAGAAGTGTTCAAATGAATTCAATCTTCGTAATTAGCCGTCAATACTTATAAAATTATTGGATTACTTAATACGTAATCCTAAGTTCTGAGAAAATACGACGCATAAAAGAACAACGAACAAGTAAAAACTTGAATTTTTTTTAATTTTGTAAAAAAAAATTTCAAAAGATATTACACCGAAACATGCGTGCCAACAGATTAACAGATCGGAAAATATTCCACAAAAAATGATATCGACGAAATACTCCTATAGCATCAGAATGCACCGAAAGTTTTTAAATAAAAGTACTCATAACAAAATGAGATTTTGAGACAAAAAAGTATGCGGACGAAATTTCGAGAGCAGTAGTTTCATTGGAAAAAAGAATTTTGACCGAACTACTATGCGAGTTTTTCTTTTATAACGTTTATTGATCACGAATTATATCTTATGAGCAATAGGTAAAAAAAAAATTGGTAAAATTATTTCGCATTACTTGATTCCGTTTTGGTTTGCAAGTGCAAATAATATTTTCATAATTTAAGGTCTCTACCACTCTAGGGTGATTCAAAACCATATATAATTCAAACCTAGGCTGGTATCATGCATCATTCTCTCAGTTATATAAAAACGAAGAGAGTAGTTTCCAAATAAACCCTATTATTGCATGCAAGGGACATTTTATGGTAAAAGAGAAGAGGGAAGAGGCACCGTTTTCGACTCCGTTCTAGAGTTTATGTTCAGAAAAATGGATTGTTGGAGCTAGGGTTAATAAAACAAAATTATTTATTTAAAAAGTGTAAGATTATTACATCATCAAATGTAGTGATCATTAGCATAATTACCTATGAAAAGCCAGAGGTTCCTGTACTGACCGCTCAGCCGGGTGCCGATTTGACGGTGGAAGGTTTCCGTGATTTCGTTGGGACGTAAGTCCAATCTCAAAACCGTCATTTGGGTCAAGAGTGGCTGCAACTTTGTCCTCAGATACTACGTAAATTGCAGTATCTGTACATCGTTTAAAGCCGCTTGATCCGCTGCAGCGGTTATTAGTTGAATACCTTTGTGTATCCTGGTCACCGGCGCAAGCGGCAAGACCATCGCCATCCATAGAACTTCGCGATGTTCTACATTGAGTCCGTATTTTCGCCATTTCGTGCATAATATCTAACAATAAACGGCAAATGAAAAGGGTTGAGAATCAATGGTGAATTATTATTTACTATTAACCATTTTCTAATATTTACTGTACAGCTCAGACGTTCAAAATGGATAGTTATTGCAGAAGAATTTTACATTTTATATAATTACTTGATAGATAAAAAAGAATGGAATATAATCACAGTGTACAGTGACGGAGGAAGAAAAAAGTTTTTGGAGGAAACAAACAGGACGATTGGCGAGGACAACGTCAATATATAATAACGTCAGTTATAAAGCACTTGAAACGTGCTTTCTCGGTGATTGGTAAAGAATAAGTTTGAAAAAAAATATTACGAAAATTTGTTCCTTTTTCCATGAGTTATTCGATGCAATATATGTTATATTTGTACTCCGACGGCAAAGGCTATTTTCAGCAAAAAAAAATCGGAATTTTTAACGTAAATACTTCTTATGCGACAACAGATAGGCGTTCGAGTCTTATTCTACGAATAATACCTTTAGACAGTGGATACGGTAGTTATAGACTTTTTTTTCAGGCTTCCCTTGGAGCAATTTCTCCGTGGAATCATGGAATATCGACAACAGATCCCTATTATGGTAGACGTACAGTAAAAAAAAAAGGATTAAAAAAATAATTGTTTCGTCGAATGTAATTATTCTCCCACTCTTGGCCATCACAAATTGCACTTCCGATTGTTATTTTTTATTTAATTAATTTTAATTCATAATGCTAATAAATGAATAAGAATATTTATATATATCAAAAACTTATAGTCCTCCAAGTTTAGATGTAAAAGAATTATTGTAGACTTACCTTTGAAAATAGATACTTTGAATCGTTGATCGGTCACGACTTGCTTCAGTGTTGTATATACACAAATACACAGGTGTTTGTGTGTAACTTAAAAGAAGCAGTCATATATGTTGAAATAAATTTTATAATTTCAGTATAATTATAAAATTAACTCAATACAAAAATTAATCATAATAGTTAGAGTTTTTTAGTTAGAGTTTAAGGGCTTTAATGTTCTATATAAATCAATGGCTACATGGGCAATCATCAATATTACAGCGCCTTCGATAAACAGTTCAATTATATGTCGAATGTTATACCTGGTTACGTACACCAAGTACAAAAAAAAAATGCAAACGGTCGACCCTTATTACCTCGAGTCTTTGATACCGCGACGCGAATGCTCTTTTATTATTAACTGTAACAAAATATGGTAGAACGTATATTTACATAACAATACTATGGGACGACGAGAGTATGCAGCTTCAGTTCTTTTATATCGGACAGAAATTTGTTTTTTTATAGCAATTCATTTTTCAGAGAATCAGCGAGTTACGCTTATGCGTCCACTCATTCGTCGTTGTTATTTTGTTGCCACCACGCAAAAATCTCTGTTGTAACAACGGTCGGTAAGAACGAAAAATGTAAGCATTGCGTACCGCGCGCGGCTAGTGTACCGCGCGTTTCGTGAAGCTGCCCTATGCGGTGACAGTTTGGTGCGTGTAGAGTTGTTAAAATTTCGCCTAAATTGAACAACTGTCACCGGCGAAACTGTACACCCTCTAAACTGAACACCGCTCAACTGTCACGAGCCGAAACTGTCACCGGCTTACTACATGTACAATTTCTAACCGTGAGAGTTTGATGGTGAGAATTCTGTCTCGTGAAGGTTGTGCCGATTACAGTCAAGACTCGTATCAGTTTGAACGTTTACAGTTCTGCCACGTAACGATTATGCCGTGTACAATAAAGACCCGGGAGAGTTAAGCCGTGACAATTGTGTTCCGTGACAATTATAACCCGACAGTTTAAGTTGGAGACAGTTTACTCGTGAAAATATCGTGCAATATTTTAATCCTCGTGACAGTCGATTGGTGACAGTTATTGTAACGGTGACAGTTTGAAACCTGTAGAAAAGCGGTCCTGCCCCGGGAACATCTCAACCAACCCAATCTCCATCATTCCCAACTCCACCAGAAAAAAACTCACTCAGGAAAATCTCTATCGTGGTCACAAGACTGGGTGCTTTCCATTTACTGACACAAGTTGACCAAGTCGACTTTTGTCGCCAAAAGTGCTTTCCATTTGACTTGTGTCGCCGTGAGTCGGCGACACAAGTCGACTCGGGAAGACTCTGCTAGAGTGGTGAGTTTATGAGAGTTGAACCAGGTTGAACATCACACATACAGTACACTCACAAAGGAAAGTGTGCGGGAACCAAAATGTCACAATACCCAACAAAAATACTTGATAGGCACGATATACAAAGGCGCTTCATTGACACGATAAATACAGATTCACCAAACTTTAAACTGCATTTGATCAAACTGCATTTACTAAAAAATGAAAGTAACTGTAAAACAGATAATTAATTACTATACGAATAAAACGAACTAACTGTATATTTATCTGTAAAAATCAGCAATTCTTTAGTGCATAACTCAGCTGTGTGCACATACAGGTTAGAGTCCATTTTGCACACATTGTTGTGTATAAATAATTCTTTTACATTATAATAATTGTTTTTGTGTCAATATTAAATGGAACATTTCTCTAATTTCTTTCTTAATTGAAATAAAATGGTTATTATTTTTTTTTAGCGCATAACATTTGACGAATATAAGACCTTGCAGACAAAAGGGAAAATAAAATTATTGCCAATAACATCGACATCGCACTAGCAACAGAATCGACCACAGTCAAAAACAGAAGTTCAGGAGCAAACCGCAGAAAACTGTGGTAAACAAAACACTGTTACCGCACATGAACTTGAGGAAAATCTGGAAACGAAAGTTGTATGGACCCGTTCAGTAACTCTTGCGCTTTTATCTGCGTACGAGGCAAGAGATATTGAGGCAGACCGAACAAAAAAAATAAACATTTTGGCAAGCCATCGCTCATGAGCTAAATGCTTCTTCGTTGATTTCCAAACAGGTCAGAATTATACTATTAAAAAGAGGATACTAGTTATATAACTACCTATTATTATGTACAATTTACATTTTGTCAACTATAAATAACTGACGATCAAGCACGTTGGAAGTTTGCATCTATAAAAAAATCATACAATAAAAAAAAAGATCATAACCGAGGAAGTGGCAACGATCTAAAATCTTTAGACGAATTTGAGGAGCGTCTGTCGGAAATTTTAGGTGATAAAAAGGTGTCGATAATCCAGTTTGCAGTTCTTTTAATTCACCACTACCAGATTTCGTTAATACTCCACAACAGCAGCATGAAAATAGAAATCAAACTAAAGAAAATAAGGACACAAATAATATAGGAAGCAAGATTTCAACTTCTCCAGAAGTTAAAATCTTCCCAAGCGACAATGTACCTCATACAATAAAACTTAAAGCTGCTCATGGAACTGGTTCGAGAATTGTAAAAACGAAGATGAAATTGGAGAAGCAATGGCTACAGCATCTTAAGATTATACAAGAAGAAAAGGCTGAAAAAAAGTCATTAGCTGAAAACGAGAATAAGCGGAAAGAAGAAGAATTACAATTAAAAAAAAGAAAAATTCGATTTAAAACAAAAGAAGCTACGTTTTGAAGATTTAAAATTGGCAAAGAAAATGGAAAGACACAGGGAAAAAATGAATATAGAAAGAGAGAAGTGCAATCTTCTAAAAAGTATTCTGGACCAAAAAAAATACTTTCATAAGTTAGAGTGCTTTATTGATTAATGCGGTTAACGCCTTCAAGATTTTAAATGTATTTCATAGTTTTGTTATATACTGTATAGTATTTTAATATCTATAGTTTTATACTTGTAGATAATACTTATAGTTTTATGAAACCAAAGTTTTTATGTACTTAAACCCAAAGATGGTATTATTAGATTTGTTCGTGCTAGCTGCACTTTCTACATTTATCCTAATTTTTTTTTTAATTCATATTACTATACGTTACAAAAGTATAGAAAGTGCAGCTAGCACGAACAAATCTATTGTATCTCCCCAAAGACAAAATAAAAAAAGTTTTGATACAAAATCTACTGAATTTACTTAACATTTACAGTTATACAGCATAAAATCTCTGGCATATACATTTTGAATTATACATTTATTGATTATATTTATATAATAAACAATTTTATGAAGATGAAATGGAATTTATATAGTACAATTTTGGAAATATAAATTCTGTTAAATATGTAGCAAATAAATTTTAAATTATACATCTATTGCTTAAATTTATCTATTAGTAAATGAAGTCATCGAATATCATTGGATTCGAACTCTCAATTTCTAACTACGTATTTTCTGGAAACATATTGTTAAACAAGTATTCCCGAAGATTTCTTAGGTCTCTTTGTGGAACATCCCTATCCTCATTTACATCTTCATTATTTGATATGTCATTCCATTGTTGATCAAGTTCGTCATTGAATAAACCTTCCCCATTATCTCCGTTAATGAAACAAATATTGTGCAATACGCAACACGCAACAATAACGCGTATCGTAAATTGAATATCTCGAAGTGGAATCATTTGCAGCAAACGAAAACGACCCTTGAGAATGCCAAAGGCTCGTTTGACTACTACACGCGTTTTAGAAATTTTCGTGTTGAACTCATCTTCTTGAACTGTTAAATTTCCGTTGTCTCGAAAAGGACAAACCAGCCATTTTTGTGCTACACCATTATATACACCTTTATCGCCTAACAAAAAGCTATTGTTAGGAAAAATTCTTTCGCGATTCTGTTCGGCTGCTACAAATAGATCGGATCGTCTTAACATTCTGGCATCGTTAAAAGAGCCCGGGTCCCCGCAATATACGTTCGTGAATTTTAGGTCGCAGTCAACCACAGCTTGCAGTAGAATAGAATAATGTTGTTTCCTGTTAAAATATACCCTACCATTTCCTTCTGGCTTATTAATATGATTATGAGAACCATCTATTGTGCCAATACAGCCACGAATATCTGCTACATTTCCAAATCTCTCAGATATTCTCACAAGGTTATTTCCTTCTGGCCATTTAATGAACTGAGGAACAAGGGTAATGATACAATCAATGACTCTTCGCACTATGCGAAATACAGATGATAATGAAATATCAAAGAGATTCGACAGTAATCTATGTGACTCCTTGTTGCCGAGAAACCAAAATGTCAATAATAAACACAATTCAGCAGGTTTCTTTTCCTTTCCAAAGGTATGGGTTGGAATGAATCCACTATTTTCCAAATTTCCTGCAAATATATTGACGTATATGTACCAGCTTTTTTTCTTTAAAAACATCAGTATACCATAACGAAATATTTGTACATAATTACCTAATAATATGTTAACAATTGGTCGCTTCATTCTGAAATCTTTCCTAAACTCCTCATCGCTTAGCATTAACAGTTTCGAGAAAATTTTGCACACGCTGTTCACGTCCGTCTATTAGAAAGTGGAGAAGGGGGAATAAAAGATCATTTTCGTAGTCATCTTCTTCTAATAGCGGATTGAAACCGTCATTGCTTGAAGAATCTGAACTGCTGCTGCTGCTATTATTGCTGCTGCTAGTACTGCTGGATTCATTCAGGAGGACAGTTAATAGAGTCTCGTCCATCTAATAAGATCAATAATTTAATTTTGAAATAACATACAATTGTAAATTGCAAAAACATATTTCAGCTCTTAGAAATATACATCATGAACATGAATACGTTACTCTGTAGATTTATTCATATTGCAATTATTTATGTAGTATATATTACGTTTACGCTATTTAAACATAATACACAGAAATTTAAATACATAAGCAATCTTTTACATTTTTATTTACTCACCGCAAAGCTTAAATTTGTTGCCATTACTTTTTTTACATTCTAACCTCACCATTTCGTGCGCATCAGCTCTCGCGCAAATGTGTGATGTTCCATTTATTCGTTTTCGAGAGTCGACTCGAGTCGACACGAGTTGACAGGAGTCGACACAAAAGTCATGTAAATGGAAAGCACCCATTGTGATCGTGGTCAATCTCCACCAGAGGAACATCTCCATCAGGTACATCTCCACCAGTGATGAAGATCAATCTTTACTGTCGGTATGGAAAATTGCAAAAGCTATCTGGAAATCCCATAGATGGTGAGACTGGTGATGCCCTATTCGGTGAAGTGATTTCCTTGATCCTTGAAACATCTTTGATTTGCCAAAAAGACAATTGTACGTAGAGGGCTTCTTTATTGAATACGAGATAATCCGCAATGAATATATGTGTAAAAAAAATTCATTTTCTTACTTTGTCAAACTCATCGATCAATCAAACACTGTGATCCGCGAGCGACAAAACTCTTCAGCTCCAAACGGTCCTTTCTCTCTCGTTGTGTGACAAAATTTGGTTATGTGTTATGCGTCCACTGTTTTACACTTACTGGTGCACCATCTATGGGATTTCTAGATAGCTTTTGCAGTTTTCCATACACCAGTAAAGATTGATCTTCATCACTGATGGAGATGTTCCTCTGGTGGAGATTGACCACGATAGAGATTTTCCTGGGTGAGTTATGTCTGGTGGAGTTGGGAATGATGGAGATTGGGTTGTTTGAGATGTTCCCGGTGAAGATTGTCATTGGTGGAGATTTTCTTTGGTTGGGATTAGTCTGGTAGACATGTTCCTGATGGAGTTTTTTTTCGAGTGAGTTGTACGGGTGCCGTTTGGACACAGCAAATTGTTGTGTCCAAGTGTGCTGTGCTGCCAGGGGTAGCATATGCCCTTTTGCGTTCCACCTTAACGGATCAGCGAGTCCCAAAAAAAGTAAAAAAACGTCCCATTTGGGACCAAATCAATTCCCAAATGAGACTTTTTCGCCCTCGCTCGGTGTGAACCGGACGTGACGGTATGAGTCCCTCAGAGTCCCAGTTTGGGACTTTTTCTTTGCTTCTCGTTCCGGCAACAGCGTGACGCAGAGTCAAGTGTTTTCGCGAGCATGCATCATCCGCCGGGAGGGCATATATTGCCGGAGCTGTAACACTCTGTGACCGTCTGAAAAGACAGTCTCGTACGGAGTACAAATAGGATAGGGAATTGCTTGTTCCGGTTGCCTCGCTCGAAAAAGCCCCAAATTGGGACTCGGAGTCTCAAATAGGGACGTTTTTTGTTTTCACCCCTAAAGTCCCTATTTGGGACTCCGAGTCCCAGTTTGAAACTCATGAAATCACGTCCTTTTCACACCGAGCGAGAGGAAAGAAATCCCATTTGTATTGGAACTCAATTTGGAGTCACTCTTGTCGACTTAAATCCCGAGTCCCAAATAGCACTTTTTTTAGGACTTTTTTTTTAGGGATTTGCTGATCCGTTAGGGCAACAAAGCACCATATCACAGGGTCGCACTGTGTAATACGGTGCCGTTTAATAGGAAAACACACAAGGACACTAGAACTGTGAAATCGTTATCAGTTACATTACCTTAGTAATATATACATGTTTTAGTAAGACATTCATGATAAAAACAGTATTTGATAATATACCGTTAATACTTTTCTAGTGCTGTCTGAAATGATATCTGAGCAGTGAATTGATATCAATATGTCTGAGTTGACTCGTCACGTTTTTCGTGAAATTATTTTTTATAATTTTAAGCGAGGTTTAAGTGCTGATGAGTGTGTCGGTGAATTGAAATACGTGTTAAAAGATAAGACACCAAGCCGTGGTTTCATGTATCGTTGGTACAAACCCCCGTTCAGGGCGGCCTTCTGATCGAAACAGTGACATATAAAAATATTGCTGCAGTTGAAAAACTACTGAGATAAAACAGGCGTATTACTTATAAGCAAATAGAAGAGACCTTGCATATTAATGCACTAACAATTCACATTATTTAACATGACCATCTTTAAGTTAAAAAAATTTGCATGTTTTGGGTACTGCACAACTTGACCGAAGCTCAACAAGGAGTGTCGCGTGAAATGGTGTTGAAAAATGTTGAACATGTTTGCAGGTGGAAAATTTCCATATATCAATTTTATAGTAACAGGTGATGAGTCTTGGCTATGTTATGATGCGAAATCTAAATCGAAGAACAAGGTATGGGTCTTTGAAAATGAGGAAAGGTCGACCACCGTTCGGAAATTACGATCTGTGAAAAAGAAAATGGTCGTGGTATTTTTTGAGCACATGTCTTGATGAACAGAAGACTATCACTGCAAAGTGGTACACAGAAATTGTTTGCCTCAGCTCATTGAAACTCAAAAATCTCTAAATCCCGCCTAAACGCTTGGCGCTCGCATCATGATAACGCGCCTGCATATCGGGCTCAATTAACGCAAGATTTCCTGAATAAATCTGGTCTGGTTTTGCTTGATCATCCTCCCTATAGTCCAGATCCTGCACCATGTGACTTTGGATTGTTTCCTATGGTCAAGGACAAGCTGAAAGGACAGCGTTTTTCCAACGATGGCGAACTAATTCAAGCATGGAACTCGACGTGTGAGGAAGTGTTTGAGGAAACATGAGAAAATTTTCAACGGTTAATTCCGACGTATGGAAAAATGTATTGCATGTAATGGAAACTATTTTGAAAAAATCTAAATTTAAGGAGTGAAATCTCAAAAGTTTCTTAGTGACTTACATATCAATCTTCTTTATCGACCACAGCAGCGCCATTTTTGACCGACGTACAGTATGAAAGTTAGCGCATTCTTCGATTTTTCGACTTTACAAAAAAACATCGACACGTTCGGAACGGAGCATGAATCTTCCTACTTATATTACAAGGAAAAATTATACAAAAAGGACGGATTAAAAAGAATTTCCCATTGAATGAATACAAAATAGAATTTTGTAAATTGCAATAAACAAATTTTTGTTGGATCGATGATTTATACGCCGAGCTCAAATCATTCGTGAATTTTGTCGGACTTCAAATGAATCTTGAAATTATTAGCGATGTCCTTGATCTTGGTGAGGCCGTTTTCCAGAATTTTACGGGCTTCCTCCTTTGATTCATTGTCCATTGAACTCAAAAACTCCAGTACCCGATCTGTAAAATATTTCAAATAAATTTTTATCGAAAGAGATATATTTATTTATAACTAGTGATTTTTCCTGCTTAACGACAATTCTGCTATCAGAATTTTGACAAACTATTTGCCTACTTTTTGAATATAAAATAATCGGAAACTTTTAGTTCTTTTCTAATATTCCAAAAAAATACTATTGTTACTAAAATATCATAATTCAAGGAACGAATCGTAGTTCCTCAATTTTTCAAAAAGTACGATCAATTAAGGTGCTAAATGAACCACACATCATTTTGATAAACTGAAGAAACTTGTAGTGGATTTGAGAGAAATTATTTGATAACCTTTTATCGGATACAAAACCTAAAGATTCGTTAAATTGAAAATATTTTTGCAATTAAATGATTTTTTTCGTCATATCCTTCATAATCGATGGAGTGGAGTGAATTATTGCTTAGAATTATCTTTCAAATTGATATTTCTAAGTACCATGATACTGTGAGAGTTCCGACACCGTCGTGGCTTCGAGATGAGAGCGAAGAAAGGAGAGAACAGATGAGACATGTCTACCGGACATGTGAAGAGCGGTTTGAGTCGAAGCGGTAAAAAGAACGCTAGTAACGAGATGAAGAGCCAAAGCCGGATCGGAAGTTTCTCGCAATTGTTCTAGAAGGGCTTGTCGGTGGCCGAGGACAACGGGCCTTTCTTTTTTTTTATCGAATTTTCTCAGTACCAAGCAGCAAGCAGCCATAGCAGGTTCGATGCTGTTTAAAAATTCCTCGGTCGAATTGCCGACGATCGTTCGGTGCAAATTGCCCAAGGCTTCTTTGACGTCGTCAGGAAATTCGGTGAGCATTTTGGCCCTCGCTTCGGTAGTCATATCGCTCGGGCACTGAAGAAGATTTTGTTGGGCGGCTAACTTAAAAATATCAGTAGCGAAGTCCACCGCAAGTGTCTTCATGAGATACTTGGTCAAAGAGGATTGTGAATGTTTGTCTAGCAGTTTGATGGCTTTATCAAAAATACGTATATTCGTAGCGAGCATGTTTAGACGCTCTTCTATTTCCGTTAGATTATTGTTATTTTTAGTACTTTGGGCCAATTTTTCAGCGTAGGAAAGAGCCAATTTGTTCAATCTTGGTTGTAAGTAATCTGCGAGTTCATCTATGAGATAATCCATATCAACGAGGTTTTCATCTTTACCAAGTTTGCTCTTTATCTCTTCGAGAGTTACGAGCACGAGCTCGGTTTTCATGTTGTTTCTCGTGTTTTCCTCCTCGCTATCATTGTCGTGATTTTTCGATTGATTATATTTTTTCTTCGTTGATCTCGTCTTCGTTTCCCGACCTTGACTTCCACCTCCCGCTTTTCCACTATTCGCTTTCTTTCGCCTCTCTTCTTTCCTGTCCGTTTTACCATCGATTACGCTGTTCGTCGTGCGCGACATTTTTAATTTGTTCTCCGCAACCGTTTGCAACCATTTTCCACTATCCACCGCCTCTTTTGCTCGTTTCTCGGCAATCGTCTTGAACGGTTTTGACAACGATTGCATATACGCCTCCGACACGGCAACTGTGTGTGCGAAAATGTGGAATTTAACGTTTGACCTCTTGAGCCCGTCTTTCAAAAGATCTTCCGTATCTCCCGTCCGGAATACCGAAGGCAACAGTGGATAAAGATCCACGAATGAACTCGTCGCTATCATCTCCTCGATATTCGCGTCAATCTGATCTATTATCGCTGTACCAACAGCCACTGAATCGAGTTGAGTCAATTTTTCATTGGGAAAACGACGTTTTACGAAATTCTGAGGATCCGTTATTCCGAGACCAGAGAGCGCGTCGTATTCTGCAAATGTAAAATCGTTTAAGTTTTAATTAAACAAGATTAATTGATTTTTTAATCAATTACCACAAAATATAGCTAATGAAATGAATTTTACTATTTTTTTTTTCATACAGACCTATGTATCCGTTCTGCTTGTAAAAACTGTCAACCCATTCGGTTTGTTTTTTCGAATGAATCGTAGGAACGTAGATACTATTATGGCTTTGTTTTCCCGTTACGACGCCAGGTATTTGCATCATTTCTTGCAAACTTTCCAGAATGGCTGAACAACAAATTAATTTTAATTTCGGACTAATGATTTATTCATCAACACGAGTTTTTCAACATTCAAGGGTTACGTATGTCCAAAATTTTCAAAAAATTCATCTTGCTTTATCAATTATATATTATTCTTCAAGCCTTGAAGAACAGAAAAACTAATTTTCCACCAGGTAACAACATTGTAACAATAAATATGCACTACTTTGTGCGCCTCAATCAGCACTTCAACTGGAAAGAGTTTTCAATGTTTTTTGATCACTTTTTACGGCAAATTTCGAAACAGTTTTCATTATAGTCTATGGAACCATTTTTTTGATATTTTAATAAACAATTAAATAGTGAAAATTTTCGTAAAAAACGGGTACCTAATTTCATAACGCCATAAATTACTTATTTTTTTTTTTTAATAAAAAAATTGGCCCCATAGATTATGATGACAACACCACAAAAATACAATCTTTTTTATTTCTCTAAATCCATTCATCTCTGAATGATTTGAAAAATGATTTGTAAAAAAAATCAGAAGCAAATTTTTTCTTCTGCCTGAGAGATCAATTGACAATGTATAATCGATGTTATGTTGGATTTTGTTGGATAGACCTTAAAAAAATTTCATGAAAAACCCTCATTTTGTTGGATGCTGAACATAGCAACCCCTTGATATATACGTACAGAAAAATATTCTTTCGGGAACTTTGCACTGTCCCAAAATGGCCATAATGGGAGTTGGTTTGGTGATAGCGGCTAATGCTCCTCTGATTTTTGCTCTATTTCTGGCGATGAATCCTTCGGTATAAAATATTCTAGGATCTTGTTTGTCTTGTTTGCCCTGAACAATTTTACCGAGTTCCCTTTCGACGGTCGATTGCAAAAAATCAGCAGGCAAGTCGTACTGCAGAGTTAATTCAGCAACGTTGATGTGTCCGTTTTGGCACAATTTGTCATTTATTTCACCAACAATTTTCAGCATATAAGACTTGTCGATCAACTGTCCAAGTATCAGTTTTATTCCTTTGTCGTGTCTCTCTATGTCACTTGCTACTTTACTTATTTGCGACAAATCAACACTCAGAATCTTTGCCAATTCAACAAGATTAATACGACCTTCGTGAACGTACAATTCATCTTTTATTTCTTTTCCAAGATGATCCGGAGTCACATACTCTTTTCCATCTACCGTAAATATTATATCCAAAAGTTTACACGTCGTTAATTTTGTTATTATTTCAACGCAATTTCTCTCCGATAATCTGTGAAATATTATTATTGTATAATATTTTTTGTACCTTTTTATCACCTTTATAAATAAATATATTCGCAAATTGAGTATTGTTTATTTTTCTGAAATTAAATTTAGGTTAGAAAGATCGTGAAATGTTTTTTTGTGTTCCAAAAATTCTTATCATTAATCGTTTATGTTCTCTAATACAATTGCGAGTCATATAGCAACAGATGGCCATCAAGAAATTGTCATCTTGACACAAAAACACAGAAGAGATAAAAAAGAAATATATTGTTACGAACTTTTGTAGCGTCGAGCTTAGTTGAGCTTTTTGAAAATCGGCAGCAAGCCGCTTTACTTCGTCCCAATCGACGGCAGTCATGTTTATCGTCTGTTATTCAACAATTGAAACAACAATGTACGGGTCGCTTTAACTTGGCCGCTAAAGAAACGTCCCATTACACAGCTGATTGTGTACCACGTCACAAACCAGGGAGACTAGAGGTGGACTAGAGAGGAGTGAACACAGCGTAGGCCAATTTGTATTTCCCAGCGTGCCCAAAACACGTTGATGCTATAGTTTCTGGTTTTGCCACTGCAGCGCTCGTGACCGAAAGTACTAATGCATATAGTAATAATAATCCTCAGCGACGTGAAACTGACCTTGTACTTTGCGATCGCAGCGCCTCTCATTTTCTACCAATTTTTGAGAACACTTCTTAAGGCTAGGAGTCATACCGACTGAGCCGCCATGAGTGCGAGAGAGATAGCTGCAAATTTCGAAAGTGAAATTCTTCGACACGGTTTGACCGATTACAAAAAAGCTCTGTCAGCCCACGCATGACGATGGCAAAAATGGGCTGACAGGGCCTTTTTCTAATCGGTCAAACCGTGTCGAAGAATTTCACTTTCGAAATTTGCAGCTATCTCTCTCGCACTCACGGTGGCGAGATACCGACTGACCCATCCCCTTAAGGCTAGGAGTCATACCGACTGAGCCGCCATGAGTGCGAGAAAGATAGCTGCAAATTTCGAAAGTGAAATTCTTCGACACGGTTTGATCGATTACAAAAAGGCCCTCTCAGTCCATTTCTGCCATCGTCCTGCGTGGGCTGACAAAGCCTTTTTGTAATCGGTCAAACCGTATCGAAGAATTTCAACTTCGAAAATTTGAGGTGAGGTTAGGTGACTGACCCATCCCCTTAAGGCTAGGAGTCATACCGACTGAGCCGCCATGAGTGCGAGAGAAATAGCTGCGAATTTCGAAAGTGAAATTCTTCGACACGGTTTGACCGATTACAAAAGGGCCCTGTCAGCCCATTTTTGCTATAGTCCTGCGTGGGCTGACAGAGCTTTTTTGTAATCGGTCAAACCGTATCGAAGAATTTCAACTTCGAAAATTCGAGGTGAAGTTAGGTGATTGACCCATCCCCTTAAGTACGGTGTGTTCACTCCTTCTCTCTATACTAGTCTCCTTGTTACAAACTTCGATGAAACTGCACTGGACTGGTAGCGTTATCTGTAGTTTAAAAGAAGAAATAATCCTTTTGCGTAGATTTATTTCACGATTTTCCGTGAGATGACACTGAACGTATTTTCCGGAAAAAAATCTAAACAAGAACCGAACAATCAATTGTTTCTTCTTTTTTTTCCAATGTTCAATTGAAACTTCCAGAGTTTGTGTGTACTAACGAGACGTTTCAACGAAATTTCGTTGAAACTACGTAAAATTTACGTGAAATTTCGTATCGTTTTGAATAGTAAAGCGGTGAAAATATAGTTCGTTTTGTACATGCGCGCTTACGTAAAAAAGCGCGCGAATCCATCTGTTTTTCTTCCCTCAACGGAGTTCAGTCTATAACGGAGCACGTAAACGTTTTAATAAACATGTCGCGTGTAAATAAAGCAGGCAATATTTGTCGCACTTGTCTCAGTACGGATGGTGATTTCATTCCGTTGTTTTCCTACATTTCGAAAATGTCGCGGTTAGCCAATAAAATAATGAATATCAGCAACGTTACAGTGAGAAGCTTATATCATGTTTCTTGTTTTTTTCTAAATTCTTCGTCGAAGATGCGACACGATAAAACGATGTTTTTTGATTTTTTTTTTCACAGATGAACGAGCAAGATGGCTTGCCTCATATGATTTGCAAAAAGTGCATTTTTCTCGTGGAGTCTTTTGATTGTTTCAAAAAACAGATTGAATCTGTGAACGAAAAAATGATAAAAATTCGGCATGGTTCGGAAAACAAGTTGAAACCGTCCGAAACCAAAAGATTAGAAAAATTTAATTATTTTGTGGATGAAGATGAAGATAGCGATTCGGATTACGAAGTTCAATACATTTCTGACGAAGTGAAAAAACAAGTGGAAAAAGCATTCACAAGAAAACGCAGAATTTATATGATGAACAAACTTGCAGCTTTAAACTTCAATTACACGCATTTGAGCAAGTATCACAATGCGTTGCTGTTCGCAATGAGAGATTTGGGGAATGGAAAAAAAAATAAAATGAAAGATTATTGCGCTGTGTGAGTTATTGTAAAAATTATTTTTCATTTTCTTCTCTATTTTTATGGTACTAATGATTGAACACGCTTTACAAAACTTCTGTTATCAAAATTTTGTCAAACTTTTTACCAAACTTTCAATTCAAAATAATTAAAAACTTCGAAAATTTTCTAATATATTAAATAATTCTTTTGTTACAAAAAAATCTTGGATAATTTCTCGGGACTTTGGAAAACTGAACATTTTTCTAATATATCGTATAATGCTTTTGCTAGAAAAAAATCTTGGAAAATTTCGTGGGACTATGGAATTTTCTCTAATCATCTGGAATTTTGCTATGTATTATTTACTTTTCTAGAGATTTTTAGAATTTAATCAATCTGGAGGATTTTGCTATTTTCCAGAAAATTCACTTTAATTCTGAAAACAAATTTAGGCAAAATCCTTGAATTTCTGGAATATATCCTTGCCTATTCTATAATTTTTTCGTTTTGAGAAGGTTATGGAATAATCGAAAAAATTCCTTTAGTTTTGCAGTATTACCTTGAATATTCTTTAATTTTCTACTGCTTTCTGTCTTTTTCTATAAATTTCTAGAAATTTGTCATGTCCAAAACTCTCAAATTGTATTAATTCTAGACTTCTATAACAGAGTCAGAAATGACCCTAATTTTTTTAGTAAAAAGCTTATTTTTTGCATTTTTCTGGAACTTTTTTTAGTTTTATCGAGTTTTTATCATTAAATGTTGACCAAATACGACTTAATCATACACCATTCTCTTCGTTATCAAAAAACGAAGAGAATGATGTATAATTACACGCTATTATCGCATATGAGACACATTTTATGCTAAAGAGAAGATTGGGGACGTTATCGACCCTTTTGTAGGGTTTACGTTCGGAAAATAGATTGTAAGGGTGAAGTATGATACCTCGAGTAATTTTCATTTTCGCTGCTTTCAGTATGTCCGAGTTCATGAGAGAAATTCCTCAAAAAAATGACATCGAGATTGAGGAAGAATCCAACGAAGAAAATGCACTTAATAGTGTTGAATTTAAAACGGGAGAGACCGGAGGATTCAATGACGATATAGAGCCCGAAACCCACCATTCTGCCAATTCTGACTGTAACGAAAGATTGATCATAGTTGTTGAAGATTCTGACGAATCAGAGAACAAAATGCAAGATTCGGGCTATATGGAACCGGAGGAAAATTTGATGCATGAAAACATGGCAACTTCAATGCCCGAAAATGCGAAAAAAATGGAGCAACAAAGCTTCGACCCATTTAATCGCAAAAATGAGAATGAGAATGAAATTTCCGAACATGCAAACGCGAAAACAATGGTGGAAAATATTGGGCAGTTTCAACATTTTTTTTACCGTGACAGAACAAAAATATTGCCGTTTCAAACGCGCTGTGATAATGGCATCAAAAATTTGGTGTCCGAAACGCACGCGATTGCCGATGAAAAAATTCCAGAACAATGCAACATTGATTCTGCTGGTGAAAAAGAAGCAAATTTTCAATCAGAAAAACTCGCAAATTTCGAAGAAAATATATCGGTAAGTGTAAAATTAAAAATTGTTAGTAAAAACAAAATAATTGACTATAAAATCACTGGTGTCGAAAATACAATGTTTCAGGATAAACAATTTTACTGCGAGAATGAAGGGGATGATATGATCGTGGATAATCCTCTCAGTATCCAGGAAGAAGTTGTGGAAACTTCAAAATTTGCAAATTCAGAAGAAACATACGTGAAGATGGAGAATTTCAATAAGAATCTTTGCGAAAACAGTTTCCATAACGAAACTCTGAATTACGAGAACGTCGAAGATAATTCGGGGACGAGGGACAAATTGTATTTCAAAAAACTAGAAAAAGATCCTCTGCAATTAAGCAACAACAGCGAAGAAACCAAGCACGTTGGAAAGTTGGAAATCGTTGAAAAAACTTTTGACTCTGAGGAGCAATTGATGGAGGTGGCAAGAAGTGACGAAGGCGAGAAGGAAAACTCGATACCGGTAAAAACGCACAAGAATCTTCCTTCTAAGAAGAAGCTTGAAAATTCAACTTTGAACAATACGAAGCCCATCGATGTGATCGTAATATCGTCGGACAGTTCGGACGAGGAGAGAAGACAAAATTACAAAGAATCGGGAAATCTGGGTATTTCGCGTTTGGCTCGAAGAGCGAGAAAAAGATTGCCGCAGCCTCGTTCGGCAGTGAAAAAAATTATTCGCGTAACGCGATGTCCGGATCAAAAAACGTGGATCGAGGATGGTAATAAAAATCAAGCGGCGGTACAAGAAAAAAAATTTCAACTGAGAAAATATTTTCATTGCACCAGCTGCAACATTAATTTGTACTCCGTTTCCGCCGTACTGCATCATCACAATAAAATTCATACACCACCTGAAGAATTGCTGCATTGTCAAATGTGCGACGTCCAATTTGCCACGAAGACAATTCTTCAGGCTCATTTCGATCATCACCACGAGACTCATCTTTTTCGGTGCAGTTTTTGTTCCTGCGAATTTGTACTCAAAAGAAATTTGCGCGCTCACATGAACGCCCACATCAGGCCAAAAGCCGAGGAGCCCGAGAACAAGAGACACAAAATTGACGAACCATGCGGAAAGGTCCAACTTCCGATTCAGGAGCATCTCGTGAATCCTACGAATGACGAACATTTATCGGCGATTCGGAACATTGAAACTGACCAGAAAATTCTTAATCAACAAACAGAAGATTGATGACTGAGTACACTAAGCAATTTATCATTCCATGCTTTCTTTTTCAGATTTCTCCATCGCTGATTAGAATAACCATTTTTTCTTTCGACCAAAAGAACCAAAAAGTAGTAAATGTCTTGTTTCGTCCATTGTTTTATTCATTTTTATCGATTTCCCAGTATTAATAAATTGTTCAAAATGTTTTTTCTTCCAATAATGTCCATTTTTTTCCAATTGTTTATCATTTAGAGTATACTTTTATTGTGAATGTTAAAATTAAAAAAATGATTGCTCTCCACTTATCAACAAAAAAACAAAATGTGGCTCGTGCTTTTCAGTATTAATTGTTTTTCAATTCTTTAAAGATATTGTTGGTTGCACAGTGGATGTAAAAAATAGGAGGGAGACAGTAACGTAACGACAATAAAGTGATTAAAGGCTAACCGTGTAATCTCGAGAGAATTGATTAATTATGCTCGTGCATTTTGAACACACAAAAGCTCGTTGTTAATGGGAATTAAGAAGAAATCTCGTTTGACTGCGAAAAAAGGAAAGAAAAACAAATATTGGCGATTACGATCCTCGATTTTTTTCCGGATCGACGACGCCGGACATAATTCTCGCGGGTGTCGAGCTAATTTACTTAGTCGTCAATCGTTCGCGCTGTTCGAGAGCACAATCAGTGATCGGTAGTGCGTCGCTAAGGATTATGTTTGCTCGTGTACACTCACGATGGGGACAGTTGCTCGATGGAGCCCATGGCGAAGTGCCAGAACATTTTGATCACGAGAAAAAATCATCGACGCGTCTGAGACCCGAACGAATTGGAGCGCTTCAAAATTTGGCGAAATTTTGAACAAAAGTGAGTCGAGTTTGAGGAAAAAACGTGGTAGAAAAAAAGAGAATTTTACGACTTGCATCTAACTGAGAAATTGAGACGTCTATTGTGCTTCGAAACGAGTACGTCATTGGTGATAAGGAGAGACGATTTTAATTTTTTCAAGTCGTTAATTATACCGTAAAAAAATGTCAGGAATCATTTTTATTCGCTCGAATTAATTGTAACACGATTAATTTTCTTTTTAATCCGGAAATACTAAAGTAGAAAAAAAAAACTCGTTAACAAAATTGGACTGTTTTCCTTTTTTAAAATGATATATTGATGATTTTCTACGGGGTTTCTTCACGAATTTTAATCAGTGTTTTTTGTCGAGGAGAATTTCAGGTGCTCGAAGATGTTGTGCGCCAATTTGCACGTATTACCGCTGAGTCTGTTCATCCTAATACCAGTCACATTCATGATAACGTGAGTGAAGTTGATTCAAATTACTCTAATTAATATTTCGAAATATTTAACGAATTATGCCGCAGTGAGATTTTTTTTTCTAATATTTTGGATCGACAAAAGAAAATGACGCATGTTGCAAATGCGATATCGCACTATCGAGTTTTCAGTTGCACAAAGAGACGTTATTAGACACCGATAAATCGATATATTTCTATACATGTATAGAAGATATTAAGAGAAACAAAGGAATGACAAAACATTGATTGTCTGTATTGTTTCGCGTTCCGTTCGAACAATTCTGACAGCGCGAAAAAGCTTCATCAAGTTATTTTCGAAATAATGGCTTAATATCGATTACAATTAAAGTGTAAAAAGAACATTTTCTCAATAGTTTCGAATCAATTTTATCATTCAACAATTTGGTATTTTTCATGCAATTTGGATTATTGATCTGAACGAAAAACCCTCTCCAATTTTTGGCTCACACAATTGTTTCTCGTAATTATAATTTATTATTCATTTACAAATAGACACATTCAAATAAATACAGCTATTTTTTCTATTCTCATATCTCTGTCCCTCTACGAAGACCTCGAAGTGCGATGAATAATAAGAAAAAAAGTAGAGGAGAAAAAAAACAGTGAATAAATGCTGTGGTTGAAATAATTGCGAGGAAAAATCGTGAAAGAAAAGTGGCTTGTGTAATACGATAATGCGACAGACGTAAGTTTATTAATTGATCGTATTTCAGGTACACGATATCGGTGCAGTGGGACCACGTAGTCGCTGGATTTCCTTACATTTCTGAGACCGGAACTTTATCGCCCGAATCGTGTATATTCACGCAATGTCTTAATATCGCTGCCCTCTTACGTTAGTCCTTCATTCTTATTATTTTAATCGTTATTTTATAAAATACAAAATTTGATAAATTAAAAATTTCAGTTGGATGCTGCGTCTACATAAGGCATCGACAGGTCGAACAATGGCGAAAAGAACGAGGTCTCGATCTCGTTGATCGTCGAATTGTTACTGTAACAGTATGGTGTGGTTCATTCGCCTGTTTCGGTCTCGATATTCTTGCCAATTTTCAAGAAGCTCGTGTCGTTGCTGCTCACATGATTGGTGCCATGACTTGTTTTACAGCTGGCACTCTTTACTTTTGTCTTCAGGTAAATTGCTCACTTTTCCTTTGTTTTTTTTTTATTGCTACATTTGTAATTTTGTCCTTTTTCATGCAAAAACTATTATTATTTTCCACATTTTATTTCTAATTATCCGAAGAAATATTTGATTTTCAAGTACAAAAACTTGTCTCATTTGTGGAACGAAACGATTGAATTCATAATGAAACAGTCTTTTAAAAATAGAGTGTGCAGTTTTGTTCTTTCTCTTTCGGCTGATTGTGAGGTCACCAAGTTCAATCAAAGGCAGATATGACATTTAATGAACAGTGACAAATCATTTGAGTCTCCTGAACTCGTTCAATTTTTCTCTATTTTTTTCCTGAATGCTGGTAGATAATAAACTCACATATTATTCAGTACCTTTCACGTTCGAAGTCAAATTCGAATTTACTTGATTTCCTCATTTATTATTATTTCTTTTTTTTGGATTTCTACTTTTGGCACTTTCTGCCATTTGCAGACTTACTTGAGCTACAAAATGCAACCTGCAGTCAACGGATGGTTCGTCGTAGCTGTCAGAGCGGTTTTATCAGGCCTCACTTTTGTTCTTACGACAATGACTATTATTCCTGGATACATATCGATGTCGGAGTTTCGAGGCGAGTTTTTGTCTTTCGAAATGTTTTCCTCCTCAATTAAATCGTTTAAATTTACCATAATATAATAAGCAGCGACAACTGTATTCATAGTTTCTGTATTTTTAAATAACTGAATGTTGAATATCTTCATTCCAAAACATTTGTAATCATAAATATTTCTAATTTTAGATAACTCTTTTGGTAAGTAAACAGTATTCTTAAAAAACCTTATCCTTAAATATTTATATTCAAAAAATATGTTTATCCCGAAATATGATAATATTGTAATATCTTTATACTCAAACATTTTTTATTCCAAACATTTGTATTTTTAAACATATGTTTGAAAATTCAAATGTTTAGATTTGTAAATATGGTCTCTAAAATCTTCATTCAAACATATCTCTTTTGGTAAACATCTGCATGCTAAAACATCTGTACTCGTTAAGACCTCTTTTCCAAAATGTCTGTAATCATGTGGAACAATTGATAATCCAAGTGGTTGATACATATATATTTTTATATATACGTTGATTGTCAATTGGGAAGAGAGATATTGATGAATACAATTATTTTAGCATGCAGCTGTTTATGAATAGCGATATATTTGAATGAATATTTTTTTGACCACATTTACGATAGTAACAGATGTTTTGGAATGAAGATATTCACCATACACTTATTTAAGAATACAGAAGTTATGAATACAGTCGTTGTGCTGCCATAAAATATATACAGGGTGTCTCATGTCCGATGATTTAAACGTAAACGTAAGTTCAGGACCAAATTCCGCGTCGAAAAGTCTAGTAATTTTCTCCTCCTGATGAGTTATCAATTGTTAAAGTTAGAGACCGACAGCGATAGGTGCGCAGTCGGTGTGTGGCTCTGGCGATCTCCAAAGTTAAGCAGCTTTGGGCGAAGCCAATACTTGATTGGGTGACCGCTTAGCCATGCACCGGCTCGCGCAGCAATCCCTGAGCGGGAGGCAGTTTTTCTCAGTTTCTGATGGTGCCAATCAATTGAAACTCAGTAAAAATATAGTCGCCTGTATTGGCCGGATTTTCCACAGTTTCCCTTAGCCCTCGTGCAAATGCGATATAGTAGTGCATTAAGAAAAAGTGGCTGTGGACAAAACTCTTAGGGGGTTTCCGATCGCTTTTTTCTATCTTCAGTAGTTAAAGATACTTTAAAAAGTTTGCTCTATGCACGACCTTCGAAAACCAGGTATTTTTTCGGTCAGCTCTCAGAACTAAACCACTGAAGATAGAAAGTACTGCCGAGGATTTTTTTTGTAGAAAATTTCATGCTCTACAAGATTCGTTCTATAGTCTTTACCTTTATCTTCAACTGTTTCAGCAATATGCGCGATAAAGGAACGGGGCTCATCCAACTTGAATATTTAATAACTCATCAGGAGAAAACCTGGTGAAAAACTATTGTGAAATTGGGAATTCGATCCTGAACTTTACCAGTTAACTGGTAATGACGCCTATGTGCGCGAAAAATTTCTGTGCCAAAACTGGTAATGACGTATATATGTGCATATAGAATAATTTCTATAAATTTTAATGGATTTGAATGAGTCTTGGTATTCGAAGATTTTTTGGGTCGCTGAATCCGAATCTGAACTGGAAATTTGGAAATTCAAAATGACAGACCAAGATGTGAAAAAATTACTTGATTTTAAGGGCTTACATACATTTGGAGGTGCCAAAAATAGGCTCAATTTTAATCATTTCTTTCATACTGAAAAAATGTATCTATTGAAATAATTTTTTGTATATTTAAAAAGACATATTGTTGTGAATGAAAGCGGAAAATTTCATTGAAAAAAATTAATTAGATGAGCTGTGGTGGTAGTTTTTGTAAAACAGTTTTTTGCTAAATACTATTTGCGGTAACCACGATTCCGAGTGTACGCTTTCACCCAAAAATAAAACAACATTTTTTTCTTAAAGTTGACAAAACAAAAACCGTCTTTGTAGAGGCTGAATTTTTTTTATGCATTTTTTGCAAAATGGCGGAGGTTTGAATCGTAAAGTTGGGATTTTGCCAAAATGTTTTTTTTTTTTACTTGTGAAACAAAAATTATGATGTTTAAAAGAAAAATCGTTCGACAGACATCAGACAATTGTGTAAAGATCCTCTGTACCAAATTTCATCCAAATCGGTTGTTTTGTTTTCGAGATAAAATGGTTACCGTTTTCAAGAACACCATTTTGGTGTTTAAGCATCTGTCAAATGAAGATGAAATTTTTTTCCCATAGCTGCAATATGTTATCGATTGCCAGGAAATTTTTAGAAATGACGTGTAAAGGGTGACACCATCGAAAAACAATGTTTTCAAAAAATAGAGTTTTTTTAACTCTAGGTGTACATAAGCCCTTAATGAAACTTGGTATTCTTATGTTTTTGGGGTCGTTGAATCCGAATCTGAACCCGAAATTTCAAAATTCGAAATGGCGGATCCAATATGACGGGCCAAAATGTAAAAAATTATTTGAATTTAATGAAACTCGGTACTCGTAGATTTTTGGAGTCGTTGAATCCGATTATGAACTCGAAATTTTGAAATAAAAAATGGCGAATCCAATATGGTGGACTAAGATGTGAAAATTTATTTGATTTTAACCCGTCAGCGGTTGCGCTACTTATACTTTAAAAGTTGGACGCGTGATGAGATATTTTCTCACATTTATAGTTTCAAGTGCTTAATTTGGTAAATAGGAACTTGAAAATTATTTCACCACAGTAATTGTGACTTTTAAACATTTTCATTTCTCAAAATCCATGAGGTTAACGATAATTGATAAATCATGAAAAAAAATAAAGAAATAAACATTGAAAAAACAATAATAGTAACTCTTTCATCATACAGAAGAATACATTTGAAGAAGATAGAAAGAATTTCAAAGTCTTATGCCATTTTTAATTTTCGAGTAATTATCGTTATAATAGAAGTATGAGAAAAAGTCTCATAGCGCCGACCGCTGATGGGTTAATGAAACTCGGTCTCGGTATTCGTAGGTTTTTAGCGTCGCTGAATTCAAATCTGAACTAAGAAATTACAAATTCGTCATCGTTTATCTAATCTGAAAGTGTCTTTTTCAACGGTTTTCGAGATGGTGAGCCAAAGTATACCTCGAAATCGAAAAAAAATACACCCCCACGTTAGCTGGTGACTGAAACTCCCAGCTAACCCCAGAGTGCGCCACATGGAGGCTGCGATAGGATTTTATACTATTTTTTTTAATTTTTCAAAAATGTTTTCAATTAAATAAAAATATATTCAAATAAAAAAAAAATTATAACATTTTTTTGGATGCGTGATATCAGAAATTCGGTTCCCGATTCGAAATCAGAAACGTTAAAAATGGTTGTACCGATTTTTGAAGTGTACTATATCGTACCAGTTTTGGCATAGAAAGCAATTCGGGCGCTTACCAGTTAACTGGTTAAGGTTACATTTTGAATCAGTTTTAATGGGACAACCTGAAAATAAATTGTTATAATTATAAATATTTTAATCACATTAAATGAGCAAACTACTTTAATATAATTAAATTGTTGTTAAAAAAAAAACTACTGTTACGTTTGTAAATAAAAATTGACGAAGAAATGACCGTACAATTATAGGAAACGATTACAAGAAATGGCTACCGAGTGACGGTGGATGGGGTTGGCATCTTGTCAGCGCAGTTTCCGAATGGATTCTTGCGATAGTTTATTGTATATTTTTACTGACTTTCGTCCCGGAGTTTCGTCTTATAAATTTCGAGCCACCGGTAGTCACGGTAAAATTCACCATATTTTTTTATGCATAATGGAAAGATAAGAGTCTTCCTTTGATTTGTATATTTAAATTTGAAAATCACGTTAACAATTATTTTTATTTTTAGTTATCGTATTTGGATAAAAATCACGATGGAAAATCAGCAGGAAAGCGAGAAACTGTTCAACAGGAAGTTTAATTACGAATTAAGTTAAAGTAAATCAAATTTGGTGCTAATTTTCGATTTTTATACGATCGGAATAATTGAATTAATACATCAATCCGATTTTAATAATCATTTCGCAGGACGAATTAGTCCTGCTAAAATACCTTTTTTTTAATTCGTTAAAAGGTTTTAACTGTAACAGAAATTCCGGAGGAAATGAAAATTATTTGTTAATGTGTTCAAAGTATTAAATAATGAAAATGTTAAATGTACGACGTTTATGCAATTTGGCGTGAACGGTAATAAAACCTCCAATAAAATAAAAACTTCTCATTTTTAGAATGATTATCATTTTGATCGGATATTTGTTCGATTAAAAAATCATTTTTGAAAATAATCTAAAGCAGTTTGATTTTATTTCTTTATTATATTTTATTGAATAACGTTTTCAAGTACTGTTAATCGATACAACAGAATTTCATTAAAATACATCGGTCGGTACAGATTGTGTATCATGAAAATCCCGCTAGATCGCGCAATCTTCGACAATTGGAGGCCTTTGCATATTTTGATATAAAAATACCTCTGAAAGTACACATTTTAGGCAAAGCGGTCCTTGAAAAGCAATAGCTTCTAAAAATATGCCCGTTTTATGATATAAGAACACTAAAAATGAACGCTTTAGAAAACCCAACGCTGCATTCGACGTAGTTTTCTCGCTACAATCATGTTCCAAAGTCAGTTCTTCGGTCAATGCATGAAAGCTCGGATATAACTCGCGAAATATCCTAATATTTTATTAATAATTATTATGTTATTAATTGTTATTATGTCTAATAAGAATGTAAAAACTTATGAAGTAATGAAAAAAATGCCTAATAAAAAGTTTAGAGTTTCAGAAATAACAACGTTCCCCCATTTCTTACACGAAAAGAATTTCACACGAAAAATAACTATTTTTTTATAGAAATGTGGGACTGTATCGATGTTATGAGGATGATCGACGTAGAAAATAGAAAAACATGCAATAATTCAGCGAATCCTTGAAGCGACAAATGGTAAATTCTTAACTGCGACGTTCCAAAAATAATCTTAGGTCATATTTTGTTTTGGGATTTACGAAATAATATAAATGATTTGCGAATTTTTAGGCAGGAATTTGTAGTGATTTTTTGTCAGTGCCGTATTAAAAATTTTATTATTGTATATCTTGATTTTGATAAACCGTAACCATTTTCTAACTTTTTTATCGTATTTTACTGAACAACATAGTAAAATTTACTCCGATTTGAATCGTAAAATTTCAATAGAAACGGTAAAATGGACTCAACATCGAAAAAAACCTCAGTTGAGTCCTAATGTGCTGTACTAAAATTTCGCCAGCAGAATATAGTAAAATTGAAGAGGAATTAATAACAAAAATGAAAAATTGGAAATTTGCCGAAAAGTGCTCCCTGTATCAAAATTACTATGGGCTCTTGTAAAATCAAATGTAATGTTAATATAGTCCCACTTTGCTACAAAACATGGTAAAAATGTCTTAAAATGTAAGTCAAAAATTCGTGTGCAATTTTCTTCGTGTAATACTTCTACTTTTTGTTATGTCTCTGAAACTAACTTTAAAACACCTGATTTTTTTACAAACTTTGAGATTCCTCTCTAATTGAAAATCTTAAAAAAAAAAGAAACCGTAAAAAAGATTCAATGTCCGCGAGGAACGTAAATTTTCCAAATGCTTCTCATAAGAAACGCATGTAAAACTGTAAAACTGCGGAATTTTTTATAGGAAATATCTCAAACCCGGAACGGCAAATCTCTTTAAAATTTGGCAAGTAATCGCAATGATAGTCTAAATGTGTCCTCTGAATTGCAACAAATTTGATAGAAAAATGCTTTGGCGAATGAACGATTTCAAATCTTAATTTATTTGACTCTTACGTATTTGTTAATTTATTCGGTGAGCTTAAATTTGCCTCAAATTTTCGTTGGTAATTTTTTTTTTCTGTTAAATGTTCTGCGACCAATAATTTTTGTTGTCAAAATTTTCTATGACCATTTTTTTTCATTACATTACCATTATTGTATTGTATCTAATAATGTTGTTTACATTTACACAGCGACATCGTTTTGCCAAATATATTACGCCCAGATATCGCGATTTGAGTAAGAAGAAAAATACGGAATTCGATTATTGAAGGAGTGAAAAAAGAAATCCGTGTATATTATGATAGTCAAGAAGAGATTCGCAAACTAAGGTGTGCTTATGATTTTATTTCGACCATCCGGGTATTTCCTATTCTTAGAAAACTTACGCATGGTAAGCCAAGAGGAACACGGTCAGTTACGAGGCGCGTTTCTACACCGTGAACATATCTGCCATATGTATCGCTTTGGTAACCAGAGAAAGAGAGGGAGAGAAGAGAAGTGAGAGAGAGTGATAGAGGGATGAGGGAGGAAACAGAGAGAAAGAGAGAAACAAACAGATAAAAAGAGAAGAAGGGACAACAACGAGGAGGACGAGGAGTGGTAAGAGGGAGTTGGGAAAGAGGAGAAAGAGTAACGCCATCGCACGGTCATGCATTCAAAAGCTATTGTACATAATATAGTGGTCGAGAAATGGAAGGTTATGGTACGTACGGTACGGACGGTGTGTTAGAATTGCACGTGGACGGTGCTTTTTGGTCTCTATTCGAATAACGAGGTGAACGTTCCGAGGGAGCCGACGTTACGAAGTAATCTTACGATATTTCTTGTGGTAAATTCGATGACAGGAAAAGGAACGAAAAAAAAGCAACGAGCTTTCACAAAGAATTTTCAATCAGCAAAAACTTCTTCAGAACAAATTCGAAAAAAATAATTGCTTTAGTGGATATGGGCCAATTTGTCGATAAAAGATTGCGTATATACGCGCGTTTTTTTGTTTATTTACGTTTGGTTATTCAAGAATATGTATTTTCGTACGACTCGCGGTAATGAGCTTTTCTAAAAGTTGCTTGACTAACGGAAAATTCATCTTGGGCACTGTTCGTACTTTTTCTGCATCCATGCTAGTTCCTCCTCCTCGTCTTTCCACCCGTCCCCGCCCGGGAGCAAAACGCAAACTGTGCGCGTTCCAAGAGGGCGCGCACTGAATCTACGAAATGCTCGACGAGCGGAAAATGCACTTTTAATTGCACGTCAAAGTCAAAGTCGGCCCCTGGGTTCTCGTGATGGCGGCGGCGCCTGGGTTGCGTCGCTCTTTTGCACATTCCCGAATGCCCGCAAATCTGTATGCTCTTGTTAACTTGTACACACACAAACAGACACACATCACACACACACATATATATATATATATATATATGTATACACAAATATACGTATCTATACGTGTATAGAGCGAGAGTGAAAACAGAGGTCCACGGAGTTTGCCGTCCGTTATACTTTATTATTACTCGCGAAGCCCGGCTCTCTTTTTCTCTCCCGTTTTTATTTTTATTTGTTTTTTTAACGGCTTTTTTTTAAACGCAGTGTCTAGTCGTCCGGATACCGAAAAAATTTTCCGTTACATTTGAAAAAACTGAATATTCCCCACTATATAGTTGAAGGAAACTAAGTATTCCCCGCTGTAGTTATAAATTTTCATTCATTTTTCATCCATCAAAATCCATTGAGAATCGTTTTTCCGGACGAATTATATGCGATTATTCGTCCAGATATAAATGAAAACTATCATAAATTGTATATCCGAATGGATTACGTACAAATTACGTACGAGGGAGTTTCAATATACCATTATACTGTAGAAAAGTTAATTAGAAAAGTTAAATAAAACAATTATAATCGCATTCTCGACAAATATCTGGACGAATACCAGTCTTGTATTCGTCCGGTTTCCGGACGGCTAGACACAGCCTTTTTTAAAACCCCCATCGTTCATCATACATCTCGTTATTTTGTTCCATTTGCTTCCATTCAAATTACGTCGCGTATTTCTAGCACGTGTGACATTTTGTGCGGGAACTTCGGGTTCAAGCGCAAAACGGCGTCCGAGCAGTGAAAATGTTCCTTTGACAGGAGTTTGGATTGTACACCGTTTCCTTATAACGTGAAAAAATGCTCTTTGTCATTTCGAGCTTCGAAAATAATTGGTATACGGAAAAAAGAGTTTTAAGGATTCGAGCAGCAGCAGCAGCAGCAGAAGCAGCAGGTTAGGTGGGTAACGCATTCGATAAAGTCGAGAGAAACGAGCATCGGTTATAAGTTCGCAAAGTTCACAATCTTGATGAAATATACCGACGATTTAATTTCAATGAAAGCACCATAACTTTCTATTACTGTTTATGAGCTCTTTCTTGCACATGGTCCCCGTTCGGTGGTCGTTGACGCGTTTGCTATGTTTATTTTAGCGATGATTCAACAAGTTTAACTTGGCAAGACCTCGTGAGGTTAAATTAAATTCTGCCATATTGAGAAGCTCGGGCTCAAAGGGGTTTCTTGTATAGATCGACGTAGGACCATATTTATAAATGATGTATAGCATGCAGAGTATGTAGGCACGTGTATACATAGTTATATGGTGGTTTAATGGTATATTTCATATGTACATGGTAATTATGCGAAACTGCCGTGGATAAGGGGTGTATAAAACAGGACAGTGACGTCAAAAGCCAACGTTAACGTAACGGGGGTTTAGGCGTTTGAAGGGAGAACGAAACGACGTTATGAGGCTGTGTCGTATACTACGGCATGTTTCTCAAAGAGGGTTTTCCCTCGCTCGCGGTTTTGTAGGTAATTCAAGCGACTTAACGCCCTCTACCGGCGCAAAGTGGTTTGACCCTATCGCATTCATCCCGCGAACGAGGAGCGAGTCTTTTTATTTCTTTCCATCCTTCTCCCTTTCTTCCCCTTTCCCGGTCCCCATGAGAGTTTCTTCGTGTGACGCGTTAAATTTACACAGAGCGAGACGGAGAGAGTACCGAGAGACCAACACCACCCCCCAACACTCCGAACTCCCGAGCAGAATCCCCGGGCAAGGCGAGAAATTTTCTAACAGCAGGGAAGCGAGATTACCCCGCGTATTACTATTAGGTTGAGCATGCTTCTTTATGGGGCGCCCTCTTTGTGTCGCTTTCACAAGCGCACACTTGTGTAACGGTTAAACCCAGTATTACATGTAGAGCCACCTCTATCAACGCCATCTACTTTGTGAAACGAGAGCTTACCGCGTTACGTCTCGTTTGCACGGTATCTCTTATACAGCCTTTCGCAAAGTAACGCTATACGCCTCACAATTATTACCTCTGACAAAAACGCTTATTTTTAAGTATAACTTTTGCAAGACCTCCTCGCCATTGTTTTTTCACGAATTTTCAAAAATATTCAAACTTTTTACAGCACAATACGTAAATTTAACCTTACCGCTCTATGCACTATATGGCGCAACAGTTTTTTTCAACAGGACCGATGGCAGAGGGCAGATGTTAAAAAATACGATCAAGTCATTCGACCGAATGGACGGTCAGCTGTTCGCAGTCGGAAAATTCGTTTCTACGTAACCCACATTCCTCAACCCTTGACGTTTTATATCTAGTTTATATCACACATATACCTCTAGGGTGGCCACTGACCTGGTGGGCCACCTGCATCGACGTTCCTATTCACCCCCTGTTTTTTAGTGACCAATAACTTGGGGCTTAAAGGAAACTGTTAAATTCTACTCTTAAATTTTTTCTTACGGACTGCAAAAAAAAATACAGGCTGGCATAAAAAATCGGTTATTCATGCAAATGGCTTTTTATTCATGGCTCCGTGGTGGATTTTTGTGGTCGATTTTAACTTTATTTCTAACAGAATAGTCATGAGAATATTAATAATGTTATGGCTTATTTATACACATTCATTGCATTCGACCATAACATTTACGAACCGGATCGTTATATTGAAGTAAGGTTATAGCTTGTCGTTCAGCAGATCACAACACTTCGGAAATTACGCTTTTTTTTTGCATTTGAACAAACATTTATAGTCAAATATTAAAGTTGGCGTTTGTAACAATTTTCAAAATTAGGAAGACGAAAAGAATAATAGAGTTCGTGAGAGGCGTGGTACAGGGTTCGCGAGGTGACGGCGAGTGAGCAAGAAGGGACGGGAGTGTGGGACGATACACGGTGGCAGCGGGAGAGGGAGAGAGAGACGGTGAGGGAGAGGGAGGGTTGGTTGGAGCGTAACATCGCGCGGTCGTGGTTTCTCCCAGTGAGGTTCGAGCAACCGTTTGGTGCGATAGTGTTGTGTAAGCGCGAGTGGAAGAAAAAACCGGCGTCGTTGAACAAT